>JAEIFG010000334.1:890000-2312849 GCA_018901795.1 Drosophila sp. st01m
GACGTCGCCCTAAGCCCTGTTTCCTTAACTCTTCCTTCTCTCTCTCTCTCTCTTTCTCTGTCGCTGTCTCTATCCGCATCTGCACAATGTGAGTGAATTCATTGATCGTTGATTGAATTTCGATTCGTTAGGTTTTTGCCTCGGCCTGTTACCATTTGCCTGTTCAGGCTGTGCGTCACTCTCCCTCTCTCACTCTTTGCCACCCTTTCTCCCTTTCTACTGCCACAATCTGTGTCTCATGTTGTCGATTTTATTCCCTGCTTTCGACTCTGCAAAAGGGATAACAACAACAGCAACGTTTTGCAGGGAATAGACATGTTGCCATGTTTGTTTACTGGTCCGCCGCTGGGCAGCTACTTAAATGCAGCTAAATGTGTGTGTGTGTGCTCATGTGTGTGTGCTTTAAGTGACTTGCGACATAAAGTGCTTTTATTGATGTTCATTTGGTATTGCAATTTGTAGCATTTGTGACATTTATGTGTCTGCAACTCAAATCGCATTATGCAACTTCAACTTCATGGGGCGACTTCGCAAAGGATGCTGCCATGTTCGACATATGTATAGTAAATTCGCATTACGTATGTATGTGTGCTGACCTTTGATTGGGCATAACATTCGTTAATCTTCTAATGGGCATTTCATATATGCAGATTAGAGCAAGACAGAGCAGAGTGTATGACAGAGACAGATACAGAAACAGAGACTGATGAAACCGCAGAGAAGCCATAGGCAATGGAATGAAGTCTTAAAAATGTTACTTTAGTAGAGCCTTAAGGAGAACTTACTAAAGATAGTTAATGCTTAAGCATTGAACAGTTGCTGTTGTTGTTTTTAGGTGCATTGACCAAGCCAACAGGTTGCTGGAGTGCAATGACACGAGCTGAAAGTGACACAATTTATTTACTTACATAGTTAAGGCCGCCTAAAAACAATTAACAATGAAAAATTGCATTATTAAAGTAATATAAGAAATATATATTAAATTTATAACTATTATTGAAAGAGAAACAGAAATTAAAACCGGGGATAGCAAATAAGAATTATTTCAATTATCAATATTAACTTTAGTGCTCATTTTTCGATCAAAAAGGGAATAAGAAATATATTTAACTTTTATTTAAGAATTATTGTTTGACACTTACTTCCAGTTTATATTAAAAAGAATATAGATTAGAGATATAACCTTATTTCTAAAATACAACTTACATATAGGAAGTACTCTGAAATGTTTGTGAATTAAGTGCCGGATCAAAATATACTTTAAATAAGTTTAGTCAAACTTGTCAAAATTGAATCGAAAATTAATTAGCTAAGTTTAAAGCTGGATCAAAGTAACTCACAATATATGGTACATAATTAAACTTTGATTAAGTGGCAACCACAGATCAACACGATACACTTAGCTACCATTAGCATAAATAGTTGGAAAACATTCGAAATTTGCATGCATAATTCAATTCAGTTCACTTTTCAACACTCGCTTGACCTACCGCAATAAGGTGCGTTGACTGTAATAAATAAAGAAATGAAGAGAAAAAAGGAAACATGAAATATTGAAAATAATAGAGATAAAATTAGAAAACATAATCAGAGTTAATGCTGAAACGCTACATGCCTTAAATATTTGCTTTTTAAATTTACTGGAAACATGTTTTGTGTGTTTCGTTTAGTACTTAGCTCAATATGTATTAATCAGCTACAGATACAGATACGAATACGTCTACGAATATTATTCACATGTGGTGGTAACCCGTTTGGAGAGTCGAGCAATTTGACTTGCCTCAAATTGCGATCTCAATCGCAAAATTCAGCTTAACGGTTGCAGTTCAGATTCATTAATTTATCACTGCTCCACACTTGGCTAATTTTATATTTTATATTTCGAGTTAGCAATTAAGTGTGAAACAATGTTTTGTATCTCTTTTTATACTCTTTGCTGTCTGACTTGCTTATTACCATTTTATTCGAGACGGCCTTGTTAAACAATAAAGAACAAGACGAGTTTTGAGCGACGAATATGGAATGCTCTGAAGAAAGAGAGATAGACAGAGAGGGAGAGGGAAAATGCGGAACGATTTTAGGTTGGAAAAAATAAATAGAATAGTCGTTGATTAAAATCAATGCAATTGATGAAATTACTATTATGTTAAGTTCGTATGAAGGACAATCAGTAAAATTTCTGAAAGCAATAGATTATAAACAATAAGAAATAGTAAGACATTACCTCTGATTTTCATTAATTATAGTGATAACTAATCAACTGTGCAAAGTATCAGAAACATTAGATTCGAATTTAGCAGATAAACAATAACTAACTGATATATATATATATGCATATTTATTGAACTTATAATATATATATTTAAACACTTCAGAGATATCGCCACTCTGTTGTTCATAAATGCAAATACCTGCGGTTAGTGTATAAAAAGCAGTGGAGTTTTGGATTACATTGAAATATGACGAGGCGTCTGCGGAAGTTGCCAACTCGGAGAGGAGAAAGATAAATTAAATTTTATGAGTTGCTACACTGAATATCGCCGGATCCTGCATTAATTCCAGTTATGTGGCAGGTTTCTGTAAACAAATATAAATTCGCGATTTTTTAGATTGTTATTGCGATTGTGTAAATGCAAAAACTAAAAGTATTTTTCGGTTTTTCTACACAAAATTGCTGCATATTTGATGTGCATTCGTGTGAAGCTTCTACCTGCCACATGTAGCACGCAGACATACAGTTTGTATCTCTCTAGTGTTTTCACAGATTTAATATGCACACACACTCGTAAATCCATCCTGAAAAGGGATGCAACTTTTCTCTGTGCTTTTGTTTTATTTTGTTTTATTTTTATTCGTGCGCTTTTAATGTTTGTTTCTGTTTCAATCTTGTGAATTTCTTTTCGCAGCGCATTACGTGCGACGATGTTGATTTTGCCACCATGCCACAGCAAACAAATCAGCACCCCCCACTTGCCACACACCCTCTCCCTCGCTCTCTCTTTTTCTCTCTCTCTTTCTCTCTCTCGCTCACACACAGGCCGTCGAATTGTGTGTGTGTTCTGCTGTTTTAATATGCGTTTAGCGTTTTATCGTTGCATTCAACTTGCCAATGCATTACCTCGCCGCATCGCACTTGCCACTTGCCACTTGCCACATCTCTGTCCCCTCCCTCCCCCTGCCACGCTGATCAGATCAGCGTTGTTTTTAAAAATTTCATGGCAAAAACTTTAGCAAATCCATTTTGCGGTTTGTTGCAAGTGTTGTTGTCGTTGTTGCCGCCGTTGTTGTTGTTGACTGCATTTGTCGCTTGTTGTTGTTCTTTTACAGTTTATCTTTTTATATTTTGTTTCTCATTTCTTTTGCTGCGTTTTGGTATTTGTTGCGCCATGTGGCATGTGCAGTTATTGCCATGTCCCATGTCCGATGTCCGATGTCCCGTGTCCAACTGTCCACAAGTGTCCACAGCTTGTTCCTGCCCCCGCATCTGAATATTTGTGCAACGTGTTTGCGGCGCTGTTTGCTCAGCGTTATCTGTGTTGGTTTCTGCCTCTGCCTCTGTCTCGCTCTCTCCCTCTCTCTCTCTCTCTCTCTCGCTTTGTCTTTTATTTTCTATTTCTGTCTTTCATTTCATATTTCTATGTGCGTCTGAGTGTTTCCAATTTCAACTGTTGGTTTTAGCTAAAACACACACACATCCACACACACACACACTCACTCGCACACACTCACATGCACGCAACGAAACATTAAAAATATACATATTCATATGCCGCTCTCTATGAAAACTCACTTTTTCCCCTGGCAAAAAAAATAAAAAATATTTTTCATTAAATTTGTGCAACCTTTTGTGGCAGTTGCATTTGCTTAGCGGCAGAAGGGACACTTAACCTGCGCAATTTATTGGCCATATTTATTATAAAACATGTAGTCCGTGTTCGTGCAGCACAAAGCGACGCGACACGATGCGACGCGACGGCGGCGACAGAAAGCAAAGTCATTTTGCGTTGCCAAGTGGCAAGCGGCAAGCGGCAAGTGGCAAGCGGCAAGTGGTTCTGGTTCCCTTTTAACCACAAGTTTTCCAACGTTTTTTCCTCGATCGCTCTGGCACTTTTTTTGCCATCTAAAAATAGCTTTTCCACACGCTTTCAGTGTGTTAAAAATAACATCATATTTTTTATAGTTGTTGCTGTTGTTGTTGTTGGTTGCCTGCAAATTGAAGAAATATGTTGCAAGCGCTTAAGAGAGTGAGAAAATGGCGCTCCTGCTGCTGCCAGCTAATAGTTAATAAAATGCTTGGGCTTTAAGTGCCACCCCCTTCCTCTCCCCCTATCCTCAACCCCTTCCCACCACACTCCTTCAGGGATCGCTTGTGAATTTCTAAGCGAAACATAACACTAAATTCTGCAGTTGCTTTTGGCTTGAACTTGTAATCAAAGTCAACGCGGCAAATGTACCTGTTAGCATGTACAAAAAAACAGCAGCAACAACAACTGGCTGTTGCACCTGCCAAGAGAGGAGAGAAACAGAGAGTGAGAAAGAGTACACTGACAAAAATATTTGTTAAAATCAAGATTTTAGTCACGAAAATTCGTCATAAACTTAAAATTATTTATGTTAATAACATTTCAAATTATTCCAAGTTATTTTTATAAGATTTCATGTTCTTAAAAGTCAATAATACAATGAGAAAGAATAAAAACGATATTTCAATATATAAACTATTCATTTGTGTATTTCAATTTATTTTGTTTTTAGGCTTGATTATTTTGATTTATTTTTTTAATTATTTATTTTATTGTTTGCTATAAGCAGCCGACATTTAAAATTTATATTTATATTAAAAAAATAAAATTTATTAATATTAAGTAAAACTATTTATATAAAATAAATTTTAATTTAAAATATAAAATATAAAATTATATTTTTAAATTTTGTTTAAATGAGCGAGACTCGAGTTTGCGTCTGAAGCGTCACGTGTCCACTTTCAATGGCATTTAAATGGTATTATTTTTAGAACCAAATTTTTAAGATTAATCTTCTTTATTTTGGAAGGTCGTTTTATCTTTCAGTGTGGGTTTCAGAAGGGGTTTAAGGGCTTTCATTCCTGTCGCAGCTCTTAATGCCTGCGTGTCATGAATGGCAGCGCAGCATTTCCACTTTAGGACTGCCAAGCACACACACACACACACATATATACAGACACTCACACACACAGACACTCACAGATAGACATCACTTGCCTTTTTTGTTGCCCGATAAAATTATGACATATGAAACTTTGGCTGACATCAGGCAAAGCCAATGCCAAAGGCAAAGGCAAAGGCAGCTCAGCTCAAACTCAAACTCAAACTCAGCTCGGCGAAGTTGGCTAGCAAAGCATGCAAAGTATTTTTACCGCCGTTGCCTTTTGTGTTGGCTTTTCGTTCTGGCCATAAACATGCACACACAACATGGTGACGTAGCTGATAAAGCGACTCGTCTCAAATTTATTGGAGCTCGTTCCAGGCATTTGAGTTTGGAGCACTCTTCGTGCTAGGCGCGCACTTGATTAAAGTATATCTGAATAGGCATGTCATGTGTGTGAATACATTCACATGTGCCAGTATGTGGTACTCGTATAATTCTCCTGAATAGTTTGGCCTGTGTGCTCAACCTCCCATGGCACGTGTCAGGGGGCGTGTCACACTAAATTCGGCAATTTGCAGCAGCTGCTCTGAGGTCATTAGGCAACGTTACGCATACGCAGCGCTTGCACTGATAAATACATAGAGAGATACTTATAGTAGATAGATAGATATATAGTTACAGAGATATATGGTTAGTTAAGTCTCCCTGGGGAAGACATTGGCATATTTATAGTATTTGCTTCTCTGGGCATTGCCAATTCGCAGTTCGCAGTTCGCAGATCGCAGTTTTAATTAAAATGAAATTAAGTCGTGGTCGCCGTTTGTGGCTGCATATTCGCTTTTAATGCAATGCTTCACTTTTAATATAAATTTTAATAAGCTCGGTGTGTTGCAAGGTAATCATTTCATGCCGTGAGATGAGGCAGCGTCAGCAACCGCAAAAACACAAGTTGAACAGGTTGAAAATGGCTGAAATTATATAAACATCAGTATACTGAAATATTATTGAAGAAGAAAGAGGATGTTGAATGTCCGATATTAATCAATCAAGCAGCAGTTCTGTCAATGAACAGTTGATCGAGTAGCTCGGATTGTCGGAAACCAATCTGGATAAACTCAAATTAATATTACTTCATCGAAACGGAAGAAAGAGTATTGAAGAATTGCGATTCGAATTCTCCTTCATATTATCATAAAATGATTAAAACATTATTCAGTTTGTTAATAAAATAAATAAAACAAAAAATAAAATAAATGAAATAAATAGAATAAATACAATAAGTAAAATACATAAGATAAATGAAATAAATCAAATAATAAAATAAATAGTTTAAGTAAAATAAATAAAATAAATAAAGCAAATAAAATAAATAAAATAAATAAAATAAATAAAATAATAAATAAAATAAGTAAACTACATAAGATAAATGAAATAAATCAAATAATAAAATAAATAATTTAAGTAAAATAAATAAATTAATTAATATAAATAAAATATATAGTATAAATAAAATAAATAAATTGAATAAAATAAATAAAAAAACAAAAAAACAAAAAAAAAAATAAAGTAAAATAAATAAAATAAATAAAATAAAATAAAAAAATTAAAATAAATAAAATAAATTACATAAAAAAAAAAAAAAAAAAAAAAAAAAAAAAAAAAAAAAAAAAAAAAAAAAATGAAATATAACAAGTAAAACAAATACAATAATTAGAAAAAAATAAATAAACATGTGCAACGTCTGGCAACGATGCAGTCCAATTTAAAAGTCAAATACGAGGGGAAGATGGACTAATTCAAATTGTAGGATGGAAACTGTTTGGAATTAAGTTTGAAATACTAGGTTGATGATCAGAGCGAATGGATGGCAAGGGGAAAGTTTTAATACGCTCAGCAAGGGCTTACAAGTATATTCCATTTGAATTAAATGCAGTAAAAAAGTAAATAAGACTGCCAAGTCGCTGTCAAGCGGGCAATGGCAACTCTGGCCAACACTTTGCCACAGCAACAGCAACAGCAACTGCAGCAGCAGCAGCAGCAGCAGCGGCAACCAAGCGGCAACAAAAAGTTGTTTCGCCTCTTTTTATATATTTTTCGTATAAGTTTGTGAGCTGCTCTCTTTGGGCTTTGAAAAAGTAAGCAGTTGCCAAAGTAAAGCAATGGGCCACGGCAGTGCAGGTCAGCGTACCAGGGCTGCAAATTTCGGCTTTGAAAAGGTTACAGAGCAGCGGGAGGGAATGAGGAGGGCAAGGAATGGGGCAGCAACTTATGGTATAAATAAAAATATATTTATGCAGGGCTAAGACTAAGGCTGCCACAAGGATAAGGATGTGGATGAGCATGCAAGTTTTTGAAGCGCACTTTTAATAAACAAAGGCGGTTCAACAAAGTGGCAAATTGTACTTTGCTTCTTGTTAATTTCTGTTTTTCTTTTTGTTGCTGCTGCTGCTGTTGCTGTCGTTGTTGTCTCTTTTGAGCCAGGCTCGTACTCATATTCATTGCCCCCGAGCACAACACAAAGGCAAACAAAATTTATTGCAGGCCGCGGCGACGTTTTTGTAATTAAATGTTTGGTCAGCTCGGCGAGTGCTTATTATTCATCAGTTGATAGCAGCATTTAATTCGATAAATTTCAAGAGAACCTCAAGCCCAGGCAGAAGCCGATGTCGAAGCTGAAGCTGAAGCTGAAACTGAAGCTGTAGCTAAAGCTAAAACAAATGCAACAAGCCGCATCAATTTCGTATACAACATTCTCAGGCTATTGGCCTTGCTTTTTGGGGCATGCTACGGGGCGTGCCTCAAATGTTGCAAAATGTTCTTTTGAAATGCTCACATAATTTATTTGCTATTTTTTATTTTCATTCCCTCTTATTTTTGAGTGTGTTTTGTTTTTATTCTTACGAAACTGCCTGGAAACATGCAAATTAAATGTGTTTTTATTGTTTACATTCAAATGCGAATGCGAATGCGAATTCGAATTCAGATATTTCTAACGTATAAACTTTGGAATTCCTCAGAGCTTTAAAGGCCGCTAAATTAGCTTAATTATACCCCATTCGAATGTCATAGACCAAAAAATTCTTCTCATTTTGTTCCCTATTCGTTTTTCATTTTGTAGCCCGAATCGCAAATATATAAATCAAAAATCGAGTTTGTGATGTCATAATGTGAGCTCATAAAGTTTTATAGTTCGTTTCTTTTTGCCCTTGGCGAGCCGAACATCTAATAATCTTGTCGTAAAGTTTTGCGAAGCGATAAAAACTGGTAATCTGCAAGTGAATAGTTTTTATTAAACACTCATAAATGTGCAGTTGTAAGATGTTCCTATTTTATTATTATTATTGAAAGTTGCGCCCATTTGAAGTAGCCGAAGAAGGTATTTTAGTTGTGTATTACTGAAGTTTACTAATTCAAATAGAATTTGAATTTTAAAAAGCGACTATATGACTTATGTGCAACTAAAGACTAAATCGAAACAAATCTAGTTTCTTAAAGCTGGTTATTCATGGGATTTCCAAGAATTTTCTTCTTTATTTGTGCATTTATAAAAGGATGTATTATAAAGCAGAGCTACGATGATATTTATCGAATTCAATGACAAACTGATGTAAAACTCAGAAAATAAATATCAAAAAACTGACCATTGAAAAGGGAATATGATTTATATCATAGAATTTCTCCAGAGTATCTGCCAGTCGAGAACATTTGACTGCCACATTCTCACACATTGCTAATCATTTATATTATGGCCATTGAAATTCTAACGGCTGTTGCTACATTTATGCCAATTAAGCCTGCCTGCAAGGTGCAAGTAATGGCTTCAACAATTGGTGGCAGCTAAAGCCAGCCAGATAATCCATTAAAATAATAAACATTTGCAGAGCACATTAAATAATTGTCATATAAAAGTTGCAGGCATTTGCTCGTAAATATTTTATGGGCATTTTGCAAATGCACGCACATTGAAAGATACATAGATACACAATACACGATACACGATACGGAGATACCGACTCAAAGATAAACAAAGATATATACAAATGCAGAGTGTAACAGATGCATGCAGCAAAGTGGCAACAATGAGATGCCAGAGTTATGAGTTTCCGACTTTTATTCATGAATTCGACATCATTTACACACATTGGCATTGTTTTTGCTTTTGTTGTTGCCTTATGAGCGGGGTAAGAAGATTCCTGGGAAGGGGGATGGCGAAAATTGAAAAACATTCGTTACAAAACTGAGCAGCTGCTGCTGTTGCTGTTCCTCTGTTGCTGCGGTGGCTGTTGCTGTTGCAATTGTATTCAAATATTAGACATAAATTATCATTGAAAATGTGAGCAAAAAGTTTTCGCTTTCCGCAAACTTTTTGTTTGCCCCTTTGCACTTCTCTCACTACCACCCCTCTCCCTCCTTCAAACCCTTAGCCCGCCAGCATAACCCTCAGCTTCGGCCTTGTTACTAATAACCTCAATTCGAAGTGTGCACACACACACACCACACACACATGAGTTTTAGTTGCAAGTTTGAAAACAATATTGCCAACTCTCACAGATGTTCCCTCCCCCGCTTCCCTTTGGTGGCGTACCCCCTTCATTGGATGTGGGGACTCATTGGGGTGTACTGAGATTTCTTAGCCATAGATTTTGTTTAATTAGACATGCGAATCGAGTTACTTCGTTTAGAAAAATATGTATCTTGTATATAAGGAAAAGAAAGACCCTTTGGAATTTATTTCAGCTGGTTTATGGTGTGACAGTAGAGAGAGGAGAGGGAGAGAGAGAGAGAAGGTGAGAACTTGATAGGTTTGATAATTTAATATTATTAAGTGAGAAAAATTGATTTTTGTTGGCACGTTTACCGTAGAATATTATTTTCACTTTAGCACTTTTAGTGCTGAAACTCTTGAAGCTCCCCTCGTCGTATCAATGTCAAAGTTTCGCATTAACAACCGCATTGTTGCCTGTTGGCTGTTGACTGGAGGAAAAGTCATGCTGCTCATATTTCGCCTGCTGTTAGCCAGTTTTCGCTTTTCTTTGGCTTTTTAATGACTTTTCACTTTTCGCTGGAGCGTTCTCAGCTTCAGAGGCATGACCAGAGTGAGATAGATAAAGCGAGAGAGAGAGAGAGAGTGTGTGAGATGGAGGGTTAGCAGGTGAAGCATTATGACAACAATCTGTGGAAGAGACAGAGAGAGAGAGAGAGAGACCCTCGTCAGGAAAAGTGAGTGTGAAATGTTAGCCAAACTCGGCGACTGCCACTGATAATTAGAGTACAAATTTGTTGCGTCGGCGTCGCTTCAGTGCCGGCGAAAGTAACACAAACAAACTAACGAATAGACGAACAAACAGCGCAACATGGCCGAGATGAACCGTTAACGGCATTGCTTGTGGCTTTCGGCTAGTTGAACCTACTACGGAGACTTGGTTTGTTTTTGGGGACGCTGCTACATGTGCGTGCCTCTAACTGTAACAGATAAATGCAAATTTATGGCCTCGACGTGCAGAACAAATTGCCAACAATTTAGCCGAGTTTACCGTTAAGCAGCTATCCGCTGAAATCCGAACGAGAAAGAAAAACTAAATTTAATTAAACTGCAAGCGAGGCCGGCAAACATTCATTAGCTGCAACTGAAAGAGAGAGCGAGCTGGGGGAAGGGAACACACACAGAGAGAGAGAGAGAGAGAGTCCAGAGGGACGTGGCCCACAATTGGCCATAATGCGAGCACAGCTCAGAGTATTTCCGCTCAGAAAGAGACAAAGAAAGAAAGAAAGAGCGAAGAGAGGCGGGGTGACGGAGGCGGCAGCCATCTATCTGCCTATATCTAGTATCTATCCATGGCTGCGTATCTATCAGTTACAAATTCTATCGAGTGCAATGTATAGAATTTATTGCTTCCTGCTTTACGCGCGCGTCACCAACACTAAACAAAACCCCCGAAAACCAGCGACAACAACAGCAGCCACAGCAGCAGCAGCAACGCTGATGATAATGATGACACTGCAACAAAGTGTGGTTACTGCCAACGCCGAGACCCGAGACCCGAGACTCGAGTCCATTGCTGAGAGTTGGCAATTATGCCATTTGACATAATTCATAACTGCAACGGCTTTTGGACCAGTTGGACAACTGCCACTGGAAATGTTGCGATTGCAACGCGGATGCATCTGTTCCAGCTGCAACAACATCAGCAACAGCAACAGCAACAACAACAACAACAACAGCAACAGCTCCAGTTGCTGGATGTGCAATCACTTGGCCAATTGCCCGTTTGCCTTTGTGTGTTGTTATCATAAATTTATGCGCTCGTTTCATAAACGACAACAACGAAAGTTGTTTGATGTTGTTGATGTCAGTTGTTGCTGCTGTTCTCTGCTCTGTTCTGTGCTGTCGACTGACCAGTTTGAAGCCTCCTTTAGAGTTGCCTCTCATGGGAATGAGGTTAACTTTGAGCGAGCAAAAGTTTTTAATAAATTGACAAAAGTTTGTCATATGCATTGTTTGCCACAACACAAAACACAATGCTCAAAACTCAAAACAGCGCACAAGTGGCCCGCTCTCAATCGAAATCTCAATCCCAATCCCAATCTGTGGCATGCAACAAAGTCGCTATTTACCGTTCAGCGACGTCGCATCGTGTGGGAGGAGGTTGGGTTTCTCGCGGTGATGCAGTGGCTTCATTTGTTGCTGCTTCCTTACGAACTGCAGTTATGGACTTTGATGAACTTTTCATTCGCATTCATATCTTTTAATAAACTACTCGTAGATTAAGCCGATAGGCATATCTAGTGTGGGACATAGCTAACGAAATTAAATTGGACATTGAATTTTATTCTAAGCTTTGAGGTTTCTCCCTCAAGTTCAATATATGTTGCATAGTCTACATTAAATATTGTGATGTAAGTTCAATTTAAGATCGAGTTTTTTTTCGAAATAGAAAATCGTCAGAAATAAGTATCGAGTTGTCGATATATCGGAAAATAGTAGATGGTATATACAAATCTTTCTTTTCATGTGGAGTTTTCAAGTCTGAGGCTGTTTCGTTTTCAAGGTCATTACTAGGTCGTTCATCAAATATTGAATGACTTAATTTAATCTGGATAATCGCTTTCGAGAAAGTCGAGGTGACTTTTTAGATCACTATTTTAAACTAGTTTGTATTAAAATGTTCTTAAATTCAAATAATTTGTTGCACCAATAATCAAATAAAAATTAAAATTTGGCTAAGATGATTACAGTATATAAAATTAATGCCTGATGGAACCAATATAAACATGAATCGGTTGCTATTCGATTATTTCGGCATGTACAGTTTCGGGTTTCCGGTTTAGGTATAAAAAAGAATTCGTTTAGGTTACGATTTCAAAATTCAATCGGTTAATACTTTAACAATTACGGCAATAATCCCTGAATTGAATTATTTTATTTAATTTCATTCTAAACTGTAGCTCACTTGGCAAGTCGCATTTGCCGAATTTAAATCATACTTTCAATTCATACTTTGTATGCGTAGAAACTTTTCAACAGCATTTGAAGATTGTATGCCAAAGACGTGGACCTGCTGAAGGACTGTAAACTGAGAACTGTGAACTGGGATCTCCCTTAGTCCTCCTGCTTTACCCTGTATTCCTTCTCTGCTTCCCCCGTCTCCAACTGCTCTTTGAAATGAGTACCACAGTTTGATGTCTGAGGAGTTTAATCAGTGCAACGTTTTTGCATTTGTCTATTAAAAGTGGCGTTTTCTTTTATACAGTGCTAATATGTTGATTGTTGTTGCTTGTTTATGCCAAATAGTGTAAGCAGCAGCTGCAGTAACAACAACAACAACAACAACAACAACAACTGAACAACAGTTGAAGACTGGTAACAAGCTGTGCCCAGATAATTACCAATGTATAAACTTTTCATATTTTGCAGGTAAAAAGTATATACTACATTTTCGATGCCTTTGAAAGTTTATAACATGCAAGCAACAGTTGTTGTTGTTGTTGCTGTTGTTGTTGTCGATGTTGTTGTTGCTGATGTTGTTATTGTGTTCTAGTTGTTGTTGCTACATTTATATGCATTTTTTAAAGGTTTATGCTACTCATGCCAAGCTCAGTTTCAGTTGTTTTTGTGGCTGTTTCGTTTTACTTTCAACTTGCAACAAAAAGTGGCACATGTCGGCTGCACAGTTTGTAATCAAATGAAATGCAACACAGAAGCAGCAACAAAAATTTATGAATACTCATGCCAGCAAAATGGGAAATTGTGTGCAAGCAGCAGCAGCAGCAGCAACATCAGCGGCAACAGCAACAGTTGCAGCAGCAACAACAATAACAACAACAACAACAACCACTGATTGCTGTTGTAGCTCTTCATATGGTGTGTGTGTGGCTGATATGAAAGCCCTGCCTAAATAGCAAGTAAAAGTACGAGTATCAGATGCAATTGTATTTTACCTGTTTTACGTTTTCACTTGCACAACTGCAACAAGAATTTTCACTTTTCTTCGGCTTTATTGTTGCTGTTGTTGTTGTTTTAGTACTGAGTGCTGAGTACTTTGTGCCTCTGGCAGACAACAACGAAACGTTGCATGCCACATGCAAAATACAACATCAGCTGATTATTATTTGCCATTATTGTTATTGTCAATAATTTCAACTTGATTCCCCTTGATTGGCAGACACTTGAAAGTGCCAGGGGAGACTCCGTCTCAGTTCTCCGTTCTCTGTTCTCCGTTCTCAGTTCTCAGGACTCACTCGCAAAACAATTTGTTCAATTTATTCAGTATGTGTGCCAGTGTGAGTGCGAGTGTGAGTGTGAGTGCCTGTGTGAGTGTCTCTTCCAAGGCTTGTTGATTTATTATGTATACAGGCTAAATTGGCCTCCTGTCGAAACATGCTTTTAAACAATAGTTCAAGGTTGCAAGTAAATAATTTCGTAAGTTTGATGTGCCGTCGAAAATATTAAGCTTGATTCTAGGCTATATTAAAGTTTTGAGAGATCCATTAAAGTTTTGGCTTATCTGCATAACAAGTGTTGCCAAGTAGTTTCGAAGCAAGCTTTAATAGACTTTAAACTTGGTTAGACAGAATAAGTAAAGTTATTGCTCTAGACGAAAGAAAAGACGAAGGCGGATTCGCAGATGGAGGAAGGAAAGTGTATATTACAGCCAGTTGAGACATATCCAAGTGCCAGTTTCAATTTTGTTAGCTAAAAACATAAATGTGCACTCAAAACTATATTTTACACATTTCTCAGAATTCATTTAATTACATATGTCGCAGTGTTGCATAATATCATTATCTTTAAATTAAAATCTTGATTTTGACGTAAGAGATTTATAACTTATTACTGGACTAATCAATCAGCATCAAAATTGGCAGTTCAATTTATTTCCATTATTGTTAAATTCTTCCATTCGGTTTCGTTTTATATTAAAAATTTTATATAATCAGTGCTGATTACAATTAACAATATAATTTTAACTCTACTGTTTCTTTATATTTAATAATTGTATAAGAGTTGACTTGAGTTGAACTAAAACAATGAGAAAAAAATCTTTACAAACAAAATTAAAATTTAATGTGATCTTTCATTAAAAATGAGGCAAATCTTCAATAAAATGTTAAGGACTAAACAAAAGTCTGCAGCAATCAAAAAATTATTAAATACTCCAAAATTTTGTGTACGAATTGTCGATATCATTTATTATTTATCATTTATATCGGCTTTGCATTTATTTTGCTTATTTTATTTAGCAGACTTTCGAATGCATAAAGAACACATATGTATGTATAATAAATTTCGTTTGCTTCTTTTTCTAACTAATTAAAGATCAATTAATTGCTTGAATTGCATTCTTTGATAATATTTCGATTTAATTTGGAGTAGATGATATAAGAACTGTCAAGTGGCATTTGAACACGTGGCAATTGTTCATGTCGCTATTAAAATCTAAATGAAATTTTCATGCATGGCCACAAAACTAATTACAACTGAAGTGTCAAGCAATTGAGGCAGTTTATAGTTATAGTTGTACTCAAAGTTGTATTCTGATTGTAGTTATAGTTGTAGCTGCAGTTATAGTTGTAGTTTTAGTGGATGTTGAAGTTGAAGTTGAAGTTGGAGTGTCTGCCGGCCAAGTGGCAAGCTGAAAAGTTTGCTGCACTCGGCAACAACTCAAACTTATACATACGTACATTCATACATACATATCTTTAAGTGCGCCAGACAATATAAAAAATGTAGCTGTCCAAAAGAAGAAAACGAAACACAAAAAATATCAAATGAAACTAGCAAAACGAACTTTTTTGTGTGTTGCTGAAAAATGGCTGCAACATAAAAATTGACCTCAGCGACAAAGGCGATGTCGACGTTAGACGATGTTAGGAGCCAAATAGTTGGGGACATAGAGGCGCACAAGGAGGCACAGCATTCTATACTCGCATAAGTAGAGCAGCAATTGGCCCTGCTTCGTGCCCCTGCCCCTGCCTCTGTGCTGCCTCTGCTCTCAGTACATGCTACTGCAATGCAACTTGGACTCGCACTTGGACACTGAATTGAATTCGGCAGAGCGTGTGTCTCTCTATCTGTCTCTCTCTCTTCTCTCTCTGTGTGTGTTTGTGTCTCTTTGGTGGGGCAGACAAATTACAGTAGCCAGATTTCTCGTCTTTCAATGTTGTTTTGCATTTGCATTTGCAGCCGTAGTCATAGCCAAAGCCACAGCCAAAGCCACGCCTCCCTCTCATCGCCGCTTCATGTAGCTGCCTCTCATGCTTGCCCCATGCTGCTACACGCGCTGAACGTGTTTTTTGCTTGAACATTGCTGTTGTTGCTGCTTGTTGTTTTTCATGCCTCGCATGTTATTTTGTATATCTTTTTTGTTGTTGTTGTTTGTCCAAATGCTCCAAAGAATGTGGTTTACTTTTTGGATGAGTTAACAAGCGAATCGTAGCACATGTTGTTGTTGCAGTTGCCACTGTCCCTGCCCCTGCCCCTGCCCCAGT
This sequence comes from Drosophila sp. st01m, assembly GCA_018901795.1. Classification (NCBI taxonomy): domain Eukaryota; kingdom Metazoa; phylum Arthropoda; class Insecta; order Diptera; family Drosophilidae; genus Drosophila; species Drosophila sp. st01m. The sequence goes on from JAEIFG010000334.1 coordinate 906,117, forward strand.
TGCTGTTGTTGTTGCCGTTGCTGCCTCTTCAAGTCTATGAACATTGTACAAACATGATTTTGAGTCTAATTTGCGTTGAGCTCTCGCAAATTTGTCATAGAAAGTGTTTTTGCTAAAATAAGCGCTCATAGATCAGATTCGAGTGATAATATAAGTCAACGTCTGACGTGACAAATAGTCTATAATTTAGCTTTGCACTAAGAATTCGAGAATGATTTATGCCGCGCTAATATGGCAACAACTATGTCTACTTAAGTACTATACTTTGCTAAAATATGTTCTTTTAATCTTTATTATTTCAGCACACTGATTTACAAGTGCAGCAACGCCGTCCGAGTTTCCTACGGGTAAGTTTCTAAATATAACGTATACGCACAGAATAACTACAACTACTATTATAATTTAGCCAAAGAACTCGTGTGTGGTAATAAGGAAGCATAGTTTATAATCTATTCTGGGAATGAATCAGAGTTGCTCGTAGTTTTTTTAAGCTAATAGTAACATCTTTAAATCCAAAAATATATGAGCGTTATTTAAAATTTCTTATGCTCATTTCTTAGATTGAATAACAAGAACTAGCAGATATAATAGTTCCAAGTAAACACAAATTAAATAAAACTGCGCAGTATGGAAGATTATTAATTATAGTCGCATAGAGGAAAGATAACGAATGCAAAAAGTGGCAGCCAGGGACAGACTTGAAAATATTAGGGTTTACTTTTGCTCCTCTTCAAATCACCTGTTGTTATTTGAATAAATTCTTCAGGAAGTCGTTGAGTTTCTGTTTGCAATTTGAGGACAGTTTCAAATTGTAGAATTGCGTCTGACTAAAATTAAGCTCGGATTTCGGAATTTTGCTGAACTTGTGCCAAGTGTGTCAATTTATTGGCAATACTTTGTCGATGTCTTCCACTTTGGCTGCCAAGAATAGGCCAAGTGCTAAATGCGTTGGCTAACAGCAATGCTCTCTCTCTCTCTGTCTCTATCTTTCTGTATCTCTGTTTTCTATATCTATCTGTCACTTGGCATTGTATATGCCACATATGGTAATGAGGCCCAGTTTGCAGACTACAAACAGATGATCAAAATGTGCGCTCACTTTTCCTTGACGTCTTTCTCGGCCAAATAGATGCTGCTAGTTTTGTTTTGTCCCTTCGGTTGAATCATTAAGATTGCAAGATGTTTAATACGCCATTGGTGGCCAGATGTTTGTATGTATGAAATCTTTCCCTCTCCTCCCCTTGAGCACAGTTGATGACGCAGTTTAGGGCGTGGCCTCATTTGCCGCTGACATTTGTCGCACGACGCGTCGCTTGCTCCGATCCGTCCCACGCGCTCAGATTTATTGCCAGCTGCGACGCTAAGCGACTCCGTTGCCGTTGTTTTCGTTGCTGTTGCTGCTGTTGTTGTGATTGTTGCTGTTGCTGACTTATTTATGTGCTGCGTGGGCAGCGCGAGGCAATCGTTGCTGGTGCTGGTGCTGCTGCTGCTTTTTCGGCAGCAAACGGTTGCAAATTGCGCAGCATTTGGAAGCTGTCAGTATGCTGAATCCATAGAGTCTTCGCATCTCTCCCAATCCCACTCTCTCCCTGTCTCTCTCTCTCTCTGTTTTGCTCATAGCAATTCTCTTGTCTCTGTTGGCGATGAAATTCTTGTTGCCCTTTTGGAAAGTTGCGCATGTGGAGGCGACATCACATTTGGGCCATTGTGAAATTAGTGGCCATAATAATTATAATTATTTATGTAGCATTTGCTAGTTTGCATATTATGGCTAATTTCTCGAGTTGCGCCAATACATTTGTGCCAGTGGCAGTGGTAGCAATTCTCTGTGGCGTGTTACGGTAGCATTTGACACCAATTGTTGTTTCTGTTATTGTTGCTGCGATTGTTGCATGCCATTGTTGCTGTCTCCGTTGCACGTCATTCAAATGGCAGACAGCCAACGAACTTCGTGTTCAAGTGTTTGCCAGCTGAGAGCTTCGCTAAGCTGAGCTGAGCTATGAACTCAACTCAACTGAGCTGCTCTGAAGTCTTTTAACTCTTGAGTTGCATTTTCTTGGCTGTCAGCCGAAGGTCAGAATGCTCTTGTTGTTGTTCCTTCACCTGCGCTGCAGCTTGTCAAGTGATTAAATCAGTTTATACACATCCAAAAAAAATATGAAGAATCAAAGGCAGCAATTCTTTAAGCACCTCTTTAATTTTTAATGATCTTAGTGTCTAGTCCATAGTTCACTTTCGTGCTTGAAATACATCATTTTATGCGTTAGAAAAGTATTTTATATGATATCATTAAAATGCAGGCGCCTTTAATGCTCAATTAAACTAACATTAAATATATAAATTGTGATTGATTATAATAAAAATGTCTTTCTTTATTTATATTTTAATTAATTATTGTTTCAATACATTTTAGCCAGGGATATTCCTAAAGGTATAGACTAAATCGTTTATTTGTTTTACTCATTTAAATATTTATTTTAAAACTTGTAGGTATTTTCTGTCAGTGTGCGCACAGTGTGGCCCACACAAATTAATTGTGGCAAATTATGAAAAGTTAAACAAAAATTGTGAGCAACTCAAAACAACTGACAAACTGGCAACTGACCAGGGCAGCTGGTGCCTTTAGCTTTTAGCCAAGTGGCTGCTCACTTGGCTGGTCAATGCCATTTGGTTGCTTTTGTTTGATATGTATTTTTTTTGTTTTTACTTATTTTTCCTATTTCTTTTTCTGTTTCTGTTTGGTTTTGCAGTTGTCGTTGTTGTTGTTGTTGTTGTTGTTGATGTTGTTGTTGTTTTTGGGGTTCCTTCAATTTCGCGTATGCGCGTAAACAGCAGCAAAAAGCGTTAAAACAAAGCTAACGGTACATATTTGCGCTACGTATTTGCTTTGCGCTGTGGTTTTTAACGAGATTTCGTGATGTTTTGATTCGTGCTGGCAACTGGAGCCACACACACACACACACACACACACGCACACACATCATAGCATCATCATGGGGTATAAATATAATGTAAATATATAGCATACAATCAGCTTGTGAGATTTTGCACTGCACACACACACAGATACACAAGAACAACTGCAGCTCCAGATACTATACATTTGGTCTTATGCACACTGTTAATTTTTCGTTACGTTGTTTAATTTGCAGCTGATTTAATTTGCTTTATTTCTGGAATGCAAATGATAAAAAATGAAAATTAAACAACAAATAGTAAATCGAATACTGTTTTCTATTATGAATTTGTTAGGAGTGTATTCTTAAGCCTAAAGAGATTAGTCGAATATTATCTGTAGATCGGCAATGTTTTCATAAATGTGTTGATAAGTTTAATAAAAAACAATTCAATGTAAAGCAATACATCACTATATCATAACACATACATCTTTACTTTATTAAGTTGTCGACTATATGGTGCTTCCCTTGCCGTCTGTCTTGCATATCTGATAAGTACTATTTATAGTACTTTCCGCCTTTGTCAATGTCTTCATCATCGTCGTCTTTCGCTCGCCCTCATTATAAGTCACAAATCATGCATTGCGTTTACTTAACGGTGCCCACAAAAAGCTGACAAATTTATTGTCGCCGACGACGACATAAATCGGTATCAGGTCTGACCCACAATTTGATGCCAACTGAAAATGTGTCAGCGACAAGCAAATTTGCCAAAAATCGTGCTGTAATTGACATATATATGGACGCATTATACAGTTAACGTGTATCTCTCGACTGACTTACATTCTCATTATACATGCACGAAGGGGCAAGACAAAAGACTGAGACAACGAACTTGCCAAGATCATGTTCAGCACATAAAGACGTAAAAACATTTTCATACATAACACTTTTGAAGTCGATTTAACATACAATAACATAAGTCTATCGCAGACTTCGTTCAGTTAAGTGAGATCTTTACACTTTATGGAAATCATTCAACAGTAATGTTATTGAGATACAAGCAAAGGTATTGAATAAAATGTGAAAACTGAAAAAGAATGAGATGCCAAATATCTGGTTCTAATGTTATTCCAAACGAAAAAAAGAGTTTGTTTTAAAAAAAATAAGATTTGTCTATCCGGTATAGCAAATTTTATTTTATTACATAGTTGATCTATAGAAAATACTCATAAATTGAAAAATTGTTTTAATTTAGAGAAGAAATTATTTAGTTAAATTAGCAAAAGTTTCTCAAGTTGATTTATTTTGTAGATATTCCTGCCAATTTGCATTTCTCTTTCTACTCAACTGAGCTGTATTTGGTGAACGTTTATTTAATTCTCGTGCTTGGTAATAAAACTGCTAAATGCCAAAATTGGATTCTCTGTTCAAAAATTTCACTTTTCGGGCAGTGGCTGATACTGCTTATGCTATAAACAAAAATAAATAAAACAGAAGCGAAAAACCGGTTAAATTGCCAAACAAATTCCGACATAGTTAAAATTAATTTTTCTTTTTTGCAATTTTAATTAAAGCGTTTTGTTGCGTCGAGTGAAAGTCTCGGTTAGAGTCCAGAATTTGGTCAACTTATTTCTTAATGGGGCCAATTGTCGGCTTCCGTTGCGTTAAGAATCAGCTAACAAATAAGTGCAAAGCAACAATGATGTTAAATTTAATTAAAATGAGCTAACAAAAGGCAGCACAAGCAACAACAACAACATCAACTTAGAGTTGAAAACAATGCACAATTTGTGGCAATTTCAGTGGCACTTTTTCACTTGCCATTTGGGTAGCTGGACACTTGGTAGCTGAGAAGTTTTGGAGCATGAGCTGGGCGGGGCGGGGGGGGTTGAATGTGCAAAATGTGTGGCAAGTTAATTAATTAATTTAATAACGCGCTTTTTACAGTCATGCTTTTTGTTTCTTGGCTCATTTGCATTGTGAATGTTGCTTTCTGTCGATCTCTTGACTCCGTTTGAGTCGCAGCAGCTGCCAGTCAAGTCCAAACAATATTTGTGTTAGCCGCTCAAGTGGGGCAGGCACTTGAGGTGCTTCAGTTGTGTACCCCGCTTCCCGCTTCCCCCTTTCCTTCTCCTTCTCCTTCTCCAACTCCAACTCCCTCTTCCCATTCCCCATTGGCGTGGTTGGCATTCGTCGCTCCACGTAGCTCAAATGTCCTTCTGCTGTGGCAGAAATTCTTCAGCGTGCATTGACATTGCTTGGGCTTTTCGAGTAGTTGCTGCTGTTGCCGCTGTTGCCTGCCATGAGTTGAATTTAACACCTTTTTTGTTATGGCCGGCATGTAAAGCCCAAAAGCAGAGCTGACCAGAGCCTGCCAGCCCAGACAGTTGTTGGCCAACAATAGTACAAACAAACACAAAAACAAAACAAAAATAAAAGGTAAATAAAAAAGGAAGAAAACATGGCAACAATGAGAACAGCAACATAGAAGCCACAACATCAGCAACAGTGGCAACAACAGCAGCGCCCTTTAAGGCTGGCGCAATGCACTCAAAAAATTGATGACCCAGCGCGGAACGTGACGTGATGTGAAGTTGTAGCGGGAGATGCAAGCCACAGCAACAGCAACATCAGAAACGGCAACGGCAACAGCAACGACAACGACAACAGCAACAGCGACAGCAATGCGACATTTTAGTTTGAAATTGATTTTCCCCATGCGGCGACAACAAGAACGACGACGTTGACCTTGCTTTGCTTCTCCCGAGGGACTTGACAATTGCTGGCCATAAAAGCGCTAAGAAGCTGCCCATTGTGGGTACCACTCACACTTGCACACACATACGCAGACACGCACACACGAACACACACACGAGTATGGGCATAGAGCGTTTCGCATTAGAACACAACTTACCAAATATAAACAAAAGACTTAGACAACGAACTTGCGGCACACAGCAGAACTAAACAATGGCGCGTGCTATGGCTAAAAGCATAAGCCAAAGCCAAAGCCAAAACCATAGTCGCAATCATGCACATAGCCAAAGCCTGTTTTGGCCAGGCCATTGCGTAGCTTGGAAACCTGCTTTGATCATGAAAATGCATTTTACCCCCACCGACTTGACTTTGCTCTGCACAGTTGTTCGTGTTTGTGTTTCTTACTGTTGCTGCTGTTGTTTTTCATGTTAGTGTTGTTGTTGCTGTTGTGGTTGGGGATGTGTCTTTTGTTTAGCGAACAGAGATCTAATATTAAGGTACTGCGCTTGCCAACGAAAGTTATTTATGCATGCAACGAGTCTACTTAGGCCTGCATGCGTCATCGGTTGCTGTTCATAATTTATGCCAAGACCCGCCCCGGCAACAACAACAGCAACAGCAACAGCAAGAGCAAAAGCAGCGACGACAACGGCGTGGGTGTTAATGGCGGCGCGACGCAAACAGAGCGGCAACAGTCGCTGCCACGGTAACAACAACAGCAACAACTACTTACTGCAATAGTCACGCCAGCAAATACTCAGCTGTGTGTTTGTGTATAGAAAACAAGCTAAACAACTACGACAAGAACAGCAGCAGCAGCAGCAGCAACATTAACAGCAACAAAGCCACAAAAACAAAAAAAAAATACGAAAACAAAAATAAAAAAAGTGCTGGCAGCTTCAAAAGGGTCGTCGACTTTTGCGCCCGCATTGGCACCCAACGTTCAGCGTGCAGCGTGCAGCGTGCAACGTGCAACATGCAGCTGGCTGGCAATGGCCGTCGCGTTGCAATTGCAACTGCAACTGCAAGAGCAACAACGCGGCGTCGAGTGGCATAAACCAAATAAATGGAAATTGTTTAAAGCTTGCTTTGGTTTATGGCCTTAGACGCTGTCGCTGTCGCTGTGGCTGTCGCTGCCAATGCTAATTGCAATGGAATGTCCACACAAAGTGCAGAGATGCAGATGCTGGTCATTTGCGTGGGTTGCCGCAAGAGTCTGTTGCAAGCCGCTGTTAATTATGATCATTTCCAGGACTGAAAGACACTTTCTCACATATTCAATATATTTATCTCTCGATAGTCAAATCTAGTAACGTCAAACTGAAAATGTAGAGGGCATTGAAAATCTGTAGAAACAAACCGAAACCGAATTAAAAACTCTATTTAACCGCGAATTGTGGATGGCGGAAAGTAGAAGGGTCGAAACATCTCGCCAGCACCATTAAAGAATTTGGATTGAAACTCCACCCAGTGGAGGCGGAGTGTGTGCAGAAATGCCGAAAGACCCTCCATCATGACCAGAATGGCCACAGTGAGTATGGCCCAAATGAAGAAGGTGGCAGTGAGCACGGGCACGCCGAGATAGATTGGCAAGTTGTTGGAGAGTCCCTTGGTGAGGACCATGTGGTAGAGCACATCCGCCAGTTGGCTGTGGGCCAGGGACAAGGCCCAGAGACGCAAGTAGGATGCGGTATGGGAAACGGAGCCCAAAACGCTTTCAATGGTGTGGATGCCCGAGTGTATCCAGATCTCGGTCAAGTCAAACTCGACGACATCTTCAACGGAGTTGGATCTGGCTGTCGAATCGCGTCTTTCAGCTCCGGCATTGTAGCCGACAGAATAATGCAGCGAGGACTTCATCTCCTTGAGGGTCTCGCGTCCTTTCTCCTGCAACTCATCGAGATCCCGCTTCTCGCGCTCCTTTGTCAGCCGCTTCTGGCGACGCGTCAAGTAGATGGGCTTGCCGGCCAGCAAAATGGGCACGGCACAAAAGGCAACGAGTACGAGGATATACTCGAGCAGGCGCTCATGGGGAAACATGCCTTTATTGCAGGTCTTCACTTCCATCTCGGATGTCTTCATCAGCATCATGTCAATGAAGGTGATCAGCACCGACGGGGCACAGGCGGAGTTATAGGGGGACTGCTTGAGGCCACCGTAAGTGAGCCATTTGAAGAAGATGAGGAAGACGAGGTAGCAGAACAAACATATCATGAATACACACTGCGGAATCACCATCAGAAAAAGGTCGCTTTTTCGATTCATGGTCACGCAGTTAACGGCCGCGAGAACCAAGCCGAACATCATCTGTGAAATGCCCAGAATGATGGCCAGTTTCATTTTCAATGAGTTGATGGTAGTTATCGAGTCCTCGCCACTGATCTTCCATATCGGATCGACGCCGATCGGATATGGATCGCCGGAGTAGAACTGCGGATTGTTCGGATCCAAGCCAAACTTGGAGCTCATCTTGCGAACCGTACTGGCGTTGTAGACACAGCTCCAGCTGGACCCAAACACGTTTATCGGCATGGCCAGCACATCATTGTAGATGAAGCCCACGTATACGGAGAAGATGCCCATCAGGAGGATGATGTAGCGACCGGCGAACAGGATGTTTAGTATCTCATTGTCATTCTGAGCGGTGCGTTGCATTCCCTCGATGCGTTTCTCCTGGCAGATGAGAAGGCAGGAGAACAGTATCAGAATCAAGCCGTGTCCCAGATCCCCAAACATGATGGCAAACAGAAAGGGAAACGTGATGATTGTGTATGGTGCCGGATTGAGCTCCTTGTAGTCCGCCATGCCATATGAATCGATCAGGTTCTGAAAGCCCTGAGTGAACTTGTTTAGCCGGAAATGTGTAGGCGGAGTGTGTCTCGATTTGCGAGTGCGCAGCAGGAGCATGGGCTTTGGATTGAATCCCTCGGCTTCACCAACCTCAGCGAGAGCTCCGCGATTCAGTGCGCCGCGCACTTCAGCAACCTGGGATCTTGGCAAGAAGCACTCGGCCTGCAGATACTTTTGATGCTCCTGAGCTCCCACTGGACTGAGTCGATTGAGCAGATCGTAGACCTTCATGGCTTTGTGCAAATTAATGCGCATTGTGTAGCTGGTCCTGGCGGCAATGAGAAGGATTCGTTTTTGGACAGTCCGCGTCTCGGTTAGCACCAAGCTGACGTCTTTGGACTCCCTCTCCAGTTGGTGGATCATCAGCAGACGCTGCGTCGATGTCTCGGGACACTCAAAGATGGTCACATGGAAGGCCGAGCAGCACTTGAGCAACTTGGGCCGAATGTTCACCGATATGGTCATTAGAAGCACCACAAACTTGTGGACCAACTCGCGCCTCTGTCCCACCTGCTCGTACACCTTCTCGGGCATTTCAGCACGTCGGAGCAACAGATTTCGGCCGAAGAGTCGGTAGAGCATCAGCTCAAAGGCCGCAAACTTCTCCACAGTGATGCTACCCAATATGTAATTGAGATGCGAACTGAATGGCGATCCGTCCGAAGTGTCTTTCAGTATTTCCTTGAGGTTCTCTTCCGCATACAGCAACTGAGCTCCCTGTGATCCATCGGATGTGAGCATCTTTTGAGCCTTCTGTATGGCAAAGCGCTTCTCCTCTAAATAGTTGTGACGCCTCTCCAACGTATTGTAATGCTCCATGACGGAACGCATCTCCTCATTCAGTTGACGCAGTTGCATATCGTAAATGGGTATCTGCGACTCCCGCGGACGCTCCTCCTCATCCACCTTGTCGTAGTAGGTGGGCACTATATCCAGGCTGGGCATCTGGCTCTCCAAGAACTCAATATAACGCAGCAGCTCAGAGCATAGATAGACCTTCGATGAGTACATGTTGTTCAGCAGACGATCCTCGTCGTACACATTGTTGAACTGCAGGTCGCCAGTGTGACCCACCTCGACGAGGCAGTTGAAGGCGTTATCCTCGTGCAGCAGCAGCTGTGCCAGCTCCATATCCTCACTGCAGAAGAATGACTTGGCCATGCTGGGTGCCAGTTGAGTGCCAGTTGAGTGCCAGTTGATTGCGAGTTGAATGCCAGTTGAACGCCAGTTAGTCAGCCAGTTGAATGCCAGTTGCTTAGTCAACCAGTTGGACGGTAGCAGCTGCTGTAACCATTTAAACAAATGTCTAATGTCGTTTGGGGCTTATTCGAGATTCGAATATTGTTTGCTTTGACTGGATGTTGGCCAGGCCTGCTGGATTCTGTCTCCTGCCTGCTAATTGATACGTTGCTCACTCGTGTCGTTTAGTCAGGCAGTCGGTTAGTTATTGTTGCCGCTGTTGCTGCTGTTGTTGCTATTGTTGCTTGTCTAAGCTGTTTGGCGTGTTTGCTGTGAGTCCACTTAATACGAGTAGCTGCCCCGCTGCACAAACACTAACACTAACCAAGTCTCAGGCATGAGATCAACCGCGATAATTTAGCGTTTGCATGCTGCTGTGACCCCTCACCCTTCACCTCACCTCACCTCACCTCACCACCATTCCCCTTCCCTCTGTTACCCCACTGCTTTTGGCCTGCTTGCACACAATTGCAGTCTTGGATCCGCCCACATCTCAGTGTTTGCAACGCTACACTGCGCAACACAACAATACACTCTGTAGTCGACAATTTATGCTTTGTTTCCGATGGGAAAACTTAACTCAACTTATTGCTGATTTTGACCAGCATGCGCTGTGTTTGAACACACACATTTAAAAACAACTGTGTTTGTTATTCTGTTTACGCTATTAAATAAAATACGGAAATACATATTTATATAAGTTAATAATATTTTCAACACTTCACAAAACATTTAATATTTGTTCGATGAAAAAAATTAAGTTTATGCAGATTATTATATTGTTTCATTTAAATGCAACTCTTTTCGAAACTCAATGTTTTTAACTTATATTTATATAGTTAAACTATATTATCGACACTTCACAAACCATTTATTATTTATTCGATGGAATTTTTAGTATGTACTGGATATTAATGAAAATATGTGCATACATTAATGCTTATTTCAATAAATATCTTAGTTTTTAATCAAAAGAATGCATTCTATTCTAAATTCTACATATTCAAATATATTCAAATAAATATTTATTGAATAGTCTTACTAGCGGATGCTTAAATGAATATTGCAATATTTTATTGATTTATATTTAAACCGGAAATAAAAAAAACACTCGCATAAGCGTTAAAGTAATGTTCTTCGAATGACTTTTTAAGAAGGGGCAGAATTCAGGACAGTCGGAATAAAATAGTTTATAAATGCATTGAGGGAAGTCTATAATTGTAAAAGTTGTTATTATTGTTAAAGGTATTTTTTTGTTTGTTGTGTAATTATTTTAAGGCTGCTTTTGCATTTCAACAAGTATCTGTGCCCAAAGTGTATTTGATTTGCTTTTGTTTCGTTTTTGTTGAGGCTGTGAACGCGACGTATGCTTAATCTGCTTATATAAGAAGCACTTGTTGCTGTTGTTGTATTTGGTGCTGTTGCTGTCGCTATTTTCTCATCAAATGCCACAGAGATGCAACAACATTTTCCCAGACAAATCGAAGTATAAGCGTTTTAGACAAATTGTTTAGTAATTTTAGGCCTCTGATATTGTTGTTGCCGTTGCTGTTGCCGTTGTTGTTGTTGTTGTTGCTGTAGCTGTGGCCAAAAGCGTTTTACTCATTAGCTGCTGCTAAAAGGAAAATGTGCTTAGTGAAAACTTCGATGCCATAAAATGTTCGTTAGCGTTGGCCAACAACAACAACAACAACAACAATAACAACAGCAGCAGACAATAAGCCCAATGGCAACAATAGCTAAGATCGCTCAACAATGAAAGTAAAAGTGGCAAAGCTCGCTGCACTTGATAATTTCTTGGGCAAGCTGCTTGTTGTCTCTACAGTCGTTGTTGTTGTTGCTGTCCGTAGTTATTTTTTAGTGGACAATAAGTCGTAGTTGTTGCCGTGCCGCTCGATTTCATTAGCTTTTATTGCAGCACTTTTGTTGCCAAAGAAATTAAGTCACCAATTGAAAGTTAAAGGAAAGCAAAAGTGGCTGCGTTTTCACTTTTGCCAGGTCCAACCAATTCAATTGCAGGCAATTCAGTTGGCCAAGTTAACCATTTGCATGCTGGCCAATAAATAACTGAAACGTGGCCGAAAACCGTTCAGAACGGCTGCTGCAGCTGCAGCCAAAAATACAATGCGAGTTGCAGCACGTGCAACAGCTCAGAAGGTGGCAGGAGCAAGAAATAACAGTGATCGAAAGGGGGAGGGGGAGAGAAAGGGGAAAGGGATTACTTTATTCAATTTGTGTCGAATGCCACGACTTGCATTGGACGTAGAGTCGAAAGGCATGCGGAATGTTTAAACAATGTCAGAAATTAAGTATAAATACTATCAAGAAAACTTCAAGTAATTGATATGTGTTTTTAATGATTCTTGATATAAAATTGTAGGGACTTGGTATTAGATGAGGAACTAAATCATTGAAGGAATTAAGTAAAAATCTTAAAGTAAAGTATTCATTTACAAAGTGTAGTTTACCTATTGCAGTTTAAATAAATAAATGCGCAATTGACATATGTTAAAATAATATACTTTCATAATGTCTTTTTATATTTGCAGTGTGATGTGAGTCGGATCAAATTGCCAAAAAGCAGACGCCATCAAAAGGTAAGAAGTAACCGATTTTTGGCATTAAGCCGCAATTAACTGATCGCGAAACGGCAACGCCCTCGCCTCTGCCACGCCTACGCCCCCATACAAAACACAATTCACTTTTCAATCACTTTTCAAGCGAAGAGAAAGTGCACTCGCAGCTCGCAACGTGTAATTTGCCACTGGCCCACAACAAGTAGAACCCAAAATTAACGCCTAAACAGCTCCGACTCTTCAGTTATTATTATGGCAATCAAGTGATGCCAGGGGGAGGGGGGAAATCATTTTAATTACAATATGTGAAGCACAGTCTGAAGTTTTTTGAAAATAGGGTCAAGTTTGGAGCACACGAAGCAGAACAAACACACTCACACACAGGCACAGAGGGAATTAGAGATGAATTTGTGAAACGAGAGCAAAAACCAAGCGAAAGTTGAAAGTGACAACAATAATATAGTAAAGAATAACAAATTGTTGTTACTTGCGTGTTCAAGTACTTGCCAAAAAATGTAGTGGGGCCTATTTAATTAAACAAATTATAAAAATAAATAAATATATGGTGGAGAGCGATTGTTGTTGTCGTGTCAATGTGACTTACATGACTCACACATTCAGTATTCATAAGTTTATATTGTATATCCACAACAGATCACATGACGCTGAGCACTTAAGAACTAACTGTACTTGCCAACAGTTAAGTTTAAGTCAGTCAGTCACTTAAGAGTTTGGCATTGAATTGGACACTTTACTTTGCAGCTGACTGCAAGTTCGTTGCTTAAGTCATTCGTTTTGCGACCTTATCATTCTATGACTGTGGCGAGCTGTTCTTGTTGTTGTCGTTGACGTTGTTGTTGTTATTGTTGTTGTTGCGCAAGTGCGTGGACGTCTAGCCTCAGCTTGGCAGCTTGATCTTGGCACCGTTACAAGTTGCAGCCCAAGTCTGAGCCCGTCACTTGCAGCGCTTCATTAAAATGTCTGCCTTAGCCAAATGGTTTTTGAAATTGAAACGTCTCTGTGGCGACTGCGACTGCGATTGTGACTGCGAAGGAGACTGCGGCGGCGAGGACTGCGACTGCGTCTGCGCAAATGCATCTTCGTCTGCCGCAACTTCAACGTTTCGTGTCGTCGTCGTCGTCGCCGTCATCATCATCCATCGCCGGCGGCGGCAACTGTTGAGCTTATCTGGCAGTAAACGCATCAAGCGCTCGCACTTGGCTTTGGGGCGATGCCAAGGCCCAAGTTGGAGCCCGATCATGGCTGGTCTTGTGGTTGGTCTTGTGGCTACGTCATGTACCCTGCCCCCTTCGTGGCAGCCCGCCGACGCTGCGGTTACGGCCTGCCACCAGCGCACAATTTTCAATTTGCCAATTGTAGCAGTAAACTTTATAGCTGTATTTTTTTCTTGACTTCTTCTACTTCTACTTCGACTTCGACGTCAACTTCTACTTCTTTTTGTGCTTACGCTCCTTCTCTCGCCTGTCCTGTGTACCGTTAGTTTGGTGTGCATGTGATTGGCCTAAGGTGTTGGCCAGGTACTTGGCAATTTAAGTACTTACCTGCGCTTGCCCCACCTGCCCCACCAGCTCCACTTGTATGTATCATATATCTGCACTTGTATGTGTCTCTCCATCTGTGTGTGTTGGGCTTACTAATTTGCGACAATTGTGCAGACCATTAGGCAAACTATCAGCTTGTCTGACAGTCTGACTGACTGGCCAGCAAGTGTGGGCGTGGCCACAGCAATTCCAACTCGCCCGTACATAATAATCTATGGAGGACTTCTGGCATGAAATGACGATCATAATGTGATTTAATAAACGGTGAATGCCCCCCAGAGACAATTCGTTGATTGCCGGTTTGACAATCATGCAACGAGGCATGCAACAAATGATGTGATTAATTTTAAAGGAAATATCAGAACATTCAGTATACTATAAATGCAAATTCAAGCTCATTCAAGCGGAGACAGGCCTTCAAATCAGATACATTTTCAATACTATTAATTATGAGAAATGAATTACTTCGAACTGCTGATTATATGTTACTCAGTAAACGAATAACTGATATCCGAGTAATAATAATAAAAAAAATAATTATAATAATAATAATAATAATAATAATAATAATAATAATAATAATAATAATAATAATAATAATAATAATAATAATAATAATAATAATAATAATAATAATAATAATAATAATAATAATAATAATAATAACAATAATAATAATAATAATAATAATAATAATAATAATAATAATAATAAAAATAAAAATAATAATAATAATGATAATAATAATAATAATAATGATAATAATAATAATAATAATAATAATAATAATAATAATAATAATAATAATAATAATAATAATAATAATAATAATAATAATAATAATAATAATAATAATAATAATAATAATAATAATAATAATAATAATAATAATAATAATAATAATAATAATAATAATAATAATAATAATAATAATAATAATAATAATAATAATAATAATAATAATAATAATAATAATAATAATAATAATAATAATAATAATAATAATAATAATAATAATAATAATAATAATAATAATAATAATAATAATAATAATAATAATAATAATAATAATAATAATAATAATAATAATAATAATAATAATAATAATAATAATAATAATAATAATAATAATAATAATAATAATAATAATAATAATAATAATAATAATAATAATAATAATAATAATAATAATAATAATAATAATAATAATAATAATAATAATAATAATAATAATAATAATAATAATAATAATAATAATAATAATAATAATAATAATAATAATAATAATAATAATAATAATAATAATAAAAATAATGAGAGTTTTACAACAATAATATAATATGTAATAAAATATAATCTCTGGAATTAGTTAACACATCTCCCCCTCTCCCTTTTTAGCTTGTCTAGCTGCGAGGCCAACTTCACTTTGATCAATTTATGAGGCAAATAAATTGGAATTGACAGGCGGTGGCAGCTGCAGAAAACTTCTAATGAATTGACGTTGCATTTTGCGTAACTGCGGCATTTTGTGGCATAAGCTCGTGCAACGTTGTCTAGTCATTAGTTGGGTTGGTAATTTGAAACAAAAGACCGCACACACATTTACACACAAACAGAATTGGCAGTTTATTAGACACACGCTGTGTTGCATGATTCTTGCAATTTGCAACAAAATATTTTGAGCAAACATGACCCAATTTTTTTTAATATTATTTTTATTTCTATTTTTGTTGAGAATTGACCAACAGCCGGCACAACAACACACACCGCACATGTGCAACAGAGAACCTAAAAGCCCAGCAGGGAGTCCTATCAAAAATATCTGTGTGTGTGTGTGTGTGTGTGTGTGTGTGTGTGTGTGTAGTGTGTGTGTGGTGTGTGCGGCAGGAGTTCAAAGTGAAATTCATAATGAATCGTAGCGCGCCCTCAACTCTCGACTCAATCGACTCGAAATTCACATGGCCGCAATTCACTGGTGTTGTTGGTGTTATTGGTGTTGCTGGTGTCGTTGCCATTGTTGCTGGTGTGTTGTGTTTCAGAACCTAATCAACACATCATCAATAACAGTGGGAAATCATTTGTTCTACGTGTACATTATGTTTCAGTCCGTCCAAAATTTGTCCAGCTGTCCAACTGTCTGATCTGCGCTCCATTGGAGCCGCGACTTGCTCCGACACGCTCCGAGTTGCCCCTTACCGCCTGCCACTCACCGTGTGGGAGATTAATCACACACGGGGCCATAGGCTCAAGCGTGAAATGCAAACACACAAACAACAACCCCCAACAGGCAGACAGTCAGCTGGAGAGTTGGACAGATGGACAGTTGGACAGCTGGACGTTGATTATACACAACACTTCGCTTTGAAAACTTAATGAATGCAGGCAAATCTCAGTGGCTTTTCATTTGGATTTTATTTGTATTTGAGTTTTGTTTCTTGATTTTCTTTTGCTTTCGCTGTGTGTGCACTGACCCGCCACTGACACGCCCACTCGTCCTGGGCCGCCCACTGTGTCAGCGCCTGGCAATTTGATTGCGATTGTGTGTGGGCGATTTGCGATTTGCAGTTGCCTGCCACGCCCACTTCGCCTGCAATTGATGCTCACAATTATCTAAAGCCGCGCAAACAATGCGCAAATTAAATGCAATAAACAAATCACAGGGTGCTGCACGCTGGTTTAATCTTTGGAAGGTGGGGGGGATGTGGAAAGCGAGTGCAATGTAAATATTTTATGTTACAATTTGCGCGTTGATTTGTTGCATATTACACACGAAATGGGATAGAAACAAAAAAAAAGAGATCGAACGGCAACCGCAGCACCGCTGGCTACGTGGGCTGCCAATGGACCAACGATGTTGTGGTGCAATTAGCTGGTGGTTGCCTCATATTTTGTGGCTAACTTGGCGGCGGGTGGCAGCTGTTTCCAGTTCGTTGCGGCATCGCCGTTTGCCACGCCGCTCCCGAAATTTGCTCATATATGTGCCTAATAGATACATTCAATGTGGTTGTGTGCGTGTGTGTGTGTGTGTGTGTGTGTGAATGTGTGCAGCGTAACACGCGCCACAGCCGCAACATTCTGGGCGCGGCCTAACCGCCTCTAGATCTCCATTAAACTGTATTCAAGGCGACCTTAACCCATTGAGTTCTATATCTAATCTCAATTATGAGATAGATACAGTTGTGCCTGGTGGTTGGGGATCCATAATTTACACATTTTAATGCGCTGTTTGTTTCAATTTTAGCTTTTAATCGTTTCTGTTATATTCTATTGTCTCTGCTTGCGTCATTCAGTTTTTTGTGAATTGTTTTGAATAAAGTTTCATTTATTTTGAATATATTTTTAATTTCACCATCATTTTATAGATATAGATGCAAAGTGACATTTTATTAAATTTATCTTTATTAAATTTATGCTTAAAAAGTTGAAAATATTTAAGATATTTGCGTCATCAATTGTCAGCAACTGGAAAAGATTTTTATTATTATCTTAAAGTTTATTTTTAATTAACCTATCACATATGCAATTTATGATAAATGCTTGCTAAATTCGTACTTTGATCTTGGATTTCTCAAGTCTCAGTTTATTTTTTATTTGTCTGAGCATTTGACAATAACATTTTTATTGTTTGTATTGCATAAATCTTTCACAATATATTTGCTGTTAAATCATTTTGCAGATATTTTTTTAACATTATTTATTTATCAAGAATCTGGCGCTTAACAGTCATCAACATAATTATTTGCTATCCTTCAGTTGATCATCGGCAAATCGCAAATGTCTTGTAAACGACCTTCGCAGCGCATTTGGTTTTTGGCTCAAAGCTCAGCTTTTGGTAGAATTCATTTGACTTGTCATTGTTTTTTATTATTTTTAGCATTGTTGTTGCTTGTGTTATTGTTGTTGCGTAAATTCATGCATTTATTCATGCGCTCATTGCCTCAATTAATGCGACATTGAACGCAATTTGTCGTTTGTCATTAATCTTCTTTTCATTTTCAGTTTCATTTTCATTTAGCCAGTCGCGCCTTTTGCGTTTGCTGGCCAAAACAAATTTTAGGCCGCAACAATTTTGGCATATTCTTTATTTTTTCAACACGTAAGTTGAGATTGATGTTGTTGTATATTTCATCGTGGAGTGGCACAGGAAATCCCATGTCGTTGTCAACCTGCAAACGAATTTACCAGAAGGGGAACCTCTTCGCTAATTGATATACAAATTATGTTGGAAATTTAGCTTGATTAAATTTAGTTTAATTTTTTAAAGAATTAAATAAATAACTTAATGATAAGTAAATGGGAAATGGGCATCTTTTACCCTACAAAGTATTCATATTCTTGGACAGAATCAACAGTCGAGTCGATATATCCATGTCCGTCTGTCTGTCCATCCGAACAGGATGAACAAGAAAGGATCTCATATGGCACACATTTTTCAGACTATAATTGCATTGGAGCAGGTCAAACAATTCGCACAAACCAGCACAACACAGATCTTAAGATATCATCGCTGTTATAAGTAACTAACGTAATCTATAATTATTATTTCGCCTCCAACTTAATAGCATAATGGTCGGTCAAACAGAAAGGCAGTTATAGAAGTTTTAATTTGAAAGCCAGTCAAGCTCCGTCTATATCTATCCAACTAGTTAAAAATTGATTCGTGTTCAGTGCGCAGTTGACAAAATGACATTTGGCTCTTTGGCTTTGTCTGGCTAATAGACTGACGCACTTGCTCTGAATCTTATGCATTCAACTCAGGTGGAGGCCGCAGCAGGCCCAGTCTCGGAATCAGGCAGAGGCTCTGGCTCAGATTCCATGGTCATATCCACAGCGTGGGCTGTAGATGTTGGCATTGGCTATGACTACAGCTCTGGCTTTGGCTTTGGCTCTGGCTCTGACTTTAACCCCTGGGGACACGGATTGCCCTGGCCCACATGAGCGCTTTATGCGGCCACATTGCCAAGCTCCTTTGTTATCAATTCAAGTGGAACGTATTACGTGCATTAGTATCCTTTTGGTCTTGCTGACTGGCTGACTAACTGACTGGCTGACTGGCTGACTAGCTGCCTTAGTGGCTCCCAGCCTTTTGTGTATCTTGAGCACCATCGTGAGGGGGATGCTGCGTATTTATTTCACTGTGTCAAGTTCTTTTGTGTCGACCTGCAAGATTTATGACACTTTTGTTTAAGCCAAGCAAAAGCTTTTAAACGACAGACAGAAAGAGAGAGAGAGAGAGAGAGAGAGGGAGAAGGGGAGAGAGGGTGGAAGTGGGAGAGGCAGTCATGCAAAATCGATGTGCGATGCTTATCAGAGTTGTTGGCCGGATTTGTAGTTTGGCTCTCGATGCCTGGCAGCTTGTCATAATTTTGTGAAGAGCGCTTGGCTTAATTTGGTGCGAGTGAAAGACTTGTGGCAGCCACTGTAGCAGCAACTCGACACTAGATTGAGATAAGTTGTGTTGTGTGGTGTTGTTTTGTGTTGTAGTTGTACTGTCGGATGATTTATGCTTGACACGCTTATTGAAAAGCCATAAGACCGTTGATGTCGCTGCTGTGTTGCCGATGCTGCAGATGTTTCCGATGTTGCAGTTGGCAGCTTGGCAGCTTCAAGCTTGAGCTTCGAGCTACTCAGGAACGGGGTCATCAGCTGATAGCATTTGATTTATACGAACCGCAGTTGACATAAATATTTTATCTACACTGCGCACAACGTGTCGTATGAGTGACATCAGCCCAAAAAGCCAAGCCAAGAACTTAAACCAACTAACAAGCTGCTAGTGAACAAGAAAAACAAAAAAAACAACAGTTAGCCTTTGCATACACACTGATAAGCCGCACAACAATAAGCGACACTGACAGCAGTAGTTGGACCTACTTGCAACCTGTCCCGTTCCGTATGTGGCACCCACCCAGCCACTGCCACCCCCCTTGGAGCTGGAAGGTGGGAGAAGACTGTGACTGCGACTCTAACTGCGACTACGAGTGTGACTCGTGTCTGGTCGCGGCATATACTTAACAGTAAAATAAATATTTTACTATAAATCATGCATTAGAGTCGGCAGCGGGCTGGCTGCCTGCCTTGTTACCTGTCACATATTGCCAGGCCATCAGCAGAGCTCGCAGAGGCAACATCAAGGGGTGGGAATGGGGGGCAGTTGCATAGTGGCAGCAGCGGCTGCCTCACGACTTTTGCCAACGCTCGGAAGTAACACACATTTAGCGCTCGAGCAGCCAAAAATATTTGCTAAAGAGCAGCCAGTTAGACAAGCAGCTAGTCAGTCAGCGAAGGGGGGGGATTAGGCTAAGGCAGCAGTGACAGACGAGAGGGGCACCAGGAGGCACCAGGAGGCGACAGTGAACGACAGTGGAGCAGGGGGGACGGAGACAGGTAGCCAGACAGTCAGGCAGCCTGTGAGCCAAGCCAAGAGAGTCAGGATTGTCGTAGCATACAAGTTTTGTATGTGAACTCTTAGTGCTGGCAAATTGACCAGAAAATAGCTAATGATACTATTTAAATAAGTACACACTCAAATCAGCCCAATTTCGCATAGTAACTCTTAACTTAACTAGTTCATATTCAGACAATTTCTATAATTGTCCATCAAAACGTTAAAATATTTGTTGAGAGTCTTTTTAAGTTTCATATATATTTAATTAAATTAATTCCATTATCAATTCATTAAAATGGCATACAAAATTCCTCTTTGTCAACTGTTTTTTAACAAATATTTAATTTAATTGCACGTTTGTGTTATTCAAAAATAAAAAGTGCCTACTCAAACTAGCTGAAAAAAAGCAAAAAGCAGCTCAGCACTGAACAGCTATGAGTTCGTTTGTTGCATTGGAGGGAAATGTTTATAAATAAATTGCAAGCGATATATTTGATATTTCATTTAATTTATTTATGTGCCGCATTGCAACTGCCTCGCACACCAAAGAGACACACAACAAATGGAAAACATAGTCAACATTATTACGTATACGACATGTGTGTGTTGAGCCACAACGGCATTTCCCAAAAGGCAACAGCAACAACAAGAGGATCCAATGGTCAAGGCAGTCTCACTTCGAGCACCTCTTCCCTCCGCCCCCCTCGTCCACTTGGTCTCCTTGTACGTCTCAGCCTCGTAATCGATGAGCTGCTGCACATTTGGTCAATAAACGCATTTCTGTCATTTTTTCGCAGCGCAAAATTTATGGCGTGACTTTGGCTCTAACTCGGACTATTGGCAACTCGAATTTGCGACTGTGGCTGAGACTACGACTACGACTGTGACTGTGACTGGGACTGAGGTTGAGGCTCAGCCTGGCGGCGTCTTGTTGCCAAATGCCATTTTCATTTGACTTTGACATTAATTTGTGGCCGCACTTTGCCTTAACCAGGAAGTGGCTGGCATAGCGCAAATATTTATACATTTGATGAGTTTGTGAGCATTGCACTCGTACTCAAATTAGTCGTACTTAAATCAAACTGAAAAGAATCCAACACATAATACCCTTTTTTGCCCATTTTTACATATAAGCGACCCCAAATGCACCTTACAGTGCTGTGTTTCTCTATTTCTTCTTGAGTTTAAAATCTAAAATATTAATATCATCTAAAATGAATAAAAGTATGGCACAAAAATATTAAAGCAAGGTAGCAAATTTTGCAAATTGAAACATAAATGTGTAATACATATTTTAAATGCGTTTTCCCTCTATCTTCCGAAAATCTTAAACCTATAAAATGATTTATTTGAATGAATTTTTCACTTTAAAGAAGTCTAAATAATGATCACCTTTGTTTTTTACTTACTTAGGTAAGATGTGTTATGTAGCACCGATAAACAATAGAGTTCTTTTGGGCATGTGTAAATGGTTATGGTTTAGGCCCATTGTCTGTACGGATGTTGTTAACAAGCTGTGGCAGCAGCAGCTAGTAGGCAGATGGTAGACATTGGCAATGCCTGGCGATTTATGCGTGCAAAATGATGAGAACGTGCTGGATGGTCAGGGATAGGCCAACATGTCGATTCTTGTCTAGGACTACGAACTGGGAGCTGCAAACTGCAAACTGCAAACTGGAAAGTGGATGCATTGTCATCATTATTTGTGACAGCGGCATTGGGTTGTTTATGGGTTTTTGGGTGAGACAACGGCGTTTTGTGACAAACCGCTTTACCGGTAAATCGGTAAATCACAAATCTGCCTGCCACTGCCACTGCCACTGTGGCTGCGGCTGCGGCTGTTGCATGCAACGGCAACTAACAAGTGCGCACATGGAACCAAAGAACTGCCTTTTGTGGCCACACTGACAACGAGAGGGTTTATTAAATTTATGCAAATTTTATTTATAAACGACAACGCAGTGAGGCAGGCATCCATTGTGATGCCCCCAAAACAAGCCCAGCTCCCACCTCCCGCCTCCCGTCTCCCAGCTCCCAACTTGCAACTCCCAACTCGCCGCTGCAGTTCATGCAGTTCATCCTAACATACTATATGCCCAAATCCTACGCCTCTCTGGGCCAAGAGCTCATGTGGCAGCTCATGTGTGCAATTCCGATTTGGCAGCCATCTGATACTATATACTATATGTTTTATTCCTTGTCTACTTCCCTACTTTCCTACTTCTCTACTTCTCTGCTTCCCTCCTCGCCTACTTGTCTCCTTTATGATTATTTTTGATTTCGTTTGAGGCTGATTGGTTTGCAGACATCGCATCCACGTTGCTGACATCGCGCGGGCGTTGCTCGATTGCCTTGTGAGCTTGTGAGCATTGCGAGCTGGCATGTCTTTATTATAAGCCTGTTGCCTCAAGCCGAAAGCATTTACAATGCCTTGATTTATATGCTAAAAGAGCAGCAGGCAACGTGGGGCAAGCTGCGATTATGGGGCATGCATCAGGCAGCAACATCAGCCGCTGGCAGAACTTGTCACTTCATAGACAAAAATTGGATTGACAGCAAGCAGATGGAATGAGGTAGGTTGGATAGGTTGGATAGGTTGAATAGATTGGGTAGATTGGGTAGAGGTCAGTGGACAGGGGGCAGAAGCAGGGGCAGTGGCAGGGGGTTAGTGACCCAAATAGGTACTCAAGTGTTTGTCATTAATCAATGGCAAATTATCTTGCCAATTCTCGGCCTAGGCCGGGCTAACTAATGGGCTAGTGTGGCCAATGCCTCAACGCAGCGTGCGGCATATTAAATATTAATTTTTAATTAAGTTTCCACTGCGGGTGCAGAAACAACAACAACCACTTTAAGCAGCAGCAGCAGCAGCAGCAACAGCAACAGCAAAAAAGCGGAAACAAAGTCCAAAAAGTCTGTCATCATTTTAATTGTAAACTGGGTCGAAGAGCTTGGAACGAGAGTTGATTAATTTGTAGCTGGAAATCAATTTAAGGCTTGCAACGTGTTGAAAAGATATTCATTAAAAATACATAGCAACAATACAAATACCAACAACATATGTGTGTGTGTACACACACAACCCTAGCCCCAAAATACCATAACTGTTCGCCATTGCGGGGGTGTGCAACATGGGGCAACATACAAAAAAAGGGCGCGAGATTAAAAAATAACATGCTTTAAAATGCGCATAAATAACGAAAAAAAAGAGGAAATACATTGGAATTCATATATGCTACACATACACATACAAACAAGACAGTGCAGTGAAGCGAGGCGTGGTCGTAAAACAATACAAAGCGCCATCTGTGGTGCGATTTAGTTGAAAGGAACTTGGCAATTTGCCCAATGGAATAACGCGCAACCAATCAGCAAATCAATTGGCTTTAAATAATGCCAAAAAGGTTTTCAAATTACTTAAACTACTTATCAAATAACTGCGACTGAAGTAATACACGAAATTCGATTTCGTATGAAGACAGATCTACAGAGTTACGTGTAATCCCATAAATATAGAAAGGTTTAATAATACTACTTATAATTTGAGTAAGAGACTTGGGGGATGCCCTGTAATTGAAGTATATCAATTGCATGTTACAATTGATTAATATATAATTCTAAATTTGAATTGACAGCAAGTTGCGTAAAGTGATTTTTTTCCTAACTGAAAGAATTTGACTTTCCATTAAAACCATATTTATGAAATTGAAATCTAGGCGATCTTAACTGATTAAACAAGTTTATAAACAAATTAAAAAATAATTTTAGAGATCAATATTAGTTTAAAGACTTAATTTTATTGCTTATTAACATTAAGCGATTTGTCGCTGCTTCTTGGTGTCAGCATAAAAATAATAAAGTAAATATCCACCCACTTACTGGTTTCTTTAGCCATGAATCACTTCACTTTGATATACATCAAAATATTTATTGGAAATCAATGAAATTTAAGCACTCGCATTGATGGAAAGTAAACGGCAACACTTAACCCATTGTGGCCGGCAATTGTTTGCTCGTGTGACAGTTGGATGTCAGAAACTTGACACTTTCACTGACCAAAAGTGATGGACATAGAAATAATCATGGACAGATAGACAGATGGACAGTGCCTACTTACCCGGTGGCCCTCTTTGATTTAATCGCATTTGATTTGATTGAAGCTGAGTTCGAGTTTGAGTTTGAATTTGAGTTCAAGTTGATTTCAAGATAATTTCGCTTCGCCAAATCTGTCGGAGAACAAAGCTAATGACCTTTTTGTAACGCTATCTTTCTTCCAATGTTGTTGTTGCTGTTGTAGCTGTTGTTTTAGGGCACGCCCCTAGCCGAGTTGCACGCCCACTCAACGAGTTCGATTTGCCTCGAGCTTTTTAGCCAATTTAACACCTTTCTATTCTGCGTCTGTCTGTCTGTCTGTCTGTCTGTCTTACTGTCTGTCTGTGCTGCCTTTTACCGCTCTCATATGGCCGAGTCGACTCTCAATAGGCCAATATTTGGCTCTCTTGGTCGAACAATTCAATTGTTACAAATTACCTGGCCGCACTAATGTTTCACGCTTGCTTAGACATAACTCCAAGTACCTCTGATATCTGAGGTTGAGCATCGGGTTCCATATTCCATATTCCACATTGATTGTGTTGCCTCTATCTGCATCTTTGGCTTTGGCTACCACTCGTGGGTGCCTTAGATAGACGCCAGACGTTTTGGCAGCCACAAAACCACTGACACACTGCCCTTTGCCACATCGACATTGCCACACGCCTCCATTGGCGGCGCTCCGCCTTCGTCTCCACCTTTCCCCTGGCGCTCATTTCCATTGGCATTGTTTGGCATCTCATCCATGAAATTTATAGCTCGACCAAGTGAAAGGTGGCTTAAAGAGCGAGAGAGAGAGAGAGAGAGAGAAAACTTACTACCTGGCTATCTGTTGGACTGACTTGCAATTTCAATTTATGTTTTATTTAATTCTAACATGCCAAAATGTTTGTTCTCCCACGCTGTTAATTAATACACTAATCAACCGGAGTTAAAGTCGAAGTGTTGAGTGTAGAGTGTGGCGTGTGGCGTGTGGCATTGCCGAATGCAAATGCAAATGTTGCGGCAATTGGGGCCAAAAACAAAGCATTGCCACACCCTCCACAACTGGGGCTTGGGATGGATGATTAATGTGCCGCGACAGCCAAGGACAAGACTTGGCGGCAGGATTTCAGTTGGCGGCAGCTTAGTCACCTCACTTCGGCAGCATCGTAGTCACATTTGTATTCGTTGTCGGTACTCGTATTCACATTTACAGCATTCACAGATATATGCATAAATTCAAATTGTGTCAATTACATCGCTGCGGCTGCTTATCGACGACAGTCCCTGACAAACTGCCCCGTCAAAGGAACTGCAGACTGCAGTTGAAGTTGAAGTCGCAGTCGGAGTTGCAGTTGCAGTTGCAATTGCACTTGGAGCTAATCAGCTTGACAAAGTTGCACCGACACACGACAAACGGCAACGACAAACGACAAACGACAAACGGCAACGGTTTCCATTTCGACTTTGCCATTCTGCCTGACATGTCTGCAAGTTGAAGTTGCAGTTGAAATTGAAGTTGCAGTTGCAGTTGTCGTGGTGTCAGTGCTCTGCAGTGAAGGAAATAGATTTTCCATTTGCTTAGCGTTGACTTTCCCATCGAATACTTGCAACGAGGGTTGCTTGACAAATCATTGACATTTTAATTAATTAATTTAGTAGTAATATATATTTCTCTTGCACTATTTGCACGTCCATAGCAGTAGAAACAAGGGACCGTAACGTTCAGAACTCTTTAAGTACAAATCTTTAATTTTAATTAAATAATTGCGGACTAATAGTTACATTTAAATTCTTACTGTAAAGTTACGGAATAGCTAACTTAAATGGAATCATAGAATAGTTTTTCTCATAATAAAATAAGAGTAAAAAATATAATTTATGGACATTAAATCCCACAACGAATTAGAATTTAATTAAATTGATTCCATTTATAAATTTATGCATTTTGTGACACAGTGTTTTTAAGTTAATCATACAGGGTATTTGTTCGTGTATCACATTATATCTAGTGCAGTTGCTGGAACTAAATTTGTGTATGTTTATATTTAAATCAGTTCAAATTTTCATCAAGTGTAATTGACTTTTGCTTTCTGTTGCTGTACAACTCATGTGGCATCCCTCGCGTGCTGGTCACATACACAGTCTTAGTGTATTTACCTTAACATATCCATGGGTATTTATGAACGCAGGTTTTTCATTTTAATGTCAGACATTATCCGCCCTGCGGCTAGCTGCGATCTGTTCTAATTGGCTTATAGATTTGTCTGCTCGATTTCTTTTGCCCGATCGCCCGATCGTCGTTTGCCAATTGCTTTATTAATGGCCAGTTGGAGTTGGGCTTCGAGTTGAAGTTGGAGTTGGACCCTGGGTTAATGTCATCCGTGGCCACGGGGCACAGTGTGGCAAATACATGCAAACGTGCAGTGCACGAAACCGACAAGTAAAAGTTACAAATGCGGACCAAAGTATGTCACGGAAATGACTTAGTTAAAATGCGTGCATCTACTACAGACAGGGGAGATGATGTTGAGGCGGAAGTAAAAGGAGGGAGGAAGGAGGACGAAGGAGGGAGGGCGGTAAGGGTGTGGAGTATAGTTGGATATACTCGTATGTAGCTGCATTAATAAACAGCAAAATAGAAATCGAAACGAGGCCCTGCAGCAACTTTGTCTCACATGGGCATTGCCAAGACAACAGCAACAACAGCAATAACAGCAACATCAGCAGCAGAGAGACCAAGAATCCGTACAAGAAGAAGACGAACAATAACAAAGACACGATGAGTAAAGGCGCATCCTTTAATGGCAGTCCGTGTACGTCCGCCCGCCTGCCGCGTCAGTCAGTCAGTCAGTCAACAAAGCGAGGCCAGCAGCAGCAACAACTAAACTATTGTTGCTGTTGTTGGTCACTTGAACATGTAGTGCAGTCATCGTCGCGCATTTTAAGAGCCTCCAACTAAATGCAACTCTCAACACGGCAACTTGGCAAGGACTGAGAAGTGAGCACTGCCTAGACAGGCCACAAGACACGACAGCAACAACAGCAACAACAGCAGCAACAACGACAACTGCAACAGACGCATCGTCAAACATATAGGCTATGTGCTATAACTCATTAATATTAAATGCTGCTGGCAAGGCAAGCCCCTCACACACACACACACACACACACACTTATACAACATTCAGACAACACTAACATACATCCATGCAAGAAACACACAAAAAAACATACACATCACATGAATACTGGAAATAAATTTATGCGCATTTTGTTTCAATTTCATACACACGTGACTTTTAAATTATCCATTGATGTGGCAAAAGGGGCAAGGACCCAGTCAGATACACACACACATGTATAAACACAAGAAGCGAAAGAGACAGAGAGAAGAGAAAGAGAGCGCAAGATGAGCAGCAGAACAGGATGTTGCTGTTGGAATCTAAAGTCTGCGACGATTTCTTTCGATTCGCAAACGATAATGGTACAGGCGACAAAATGCAGACAAAAGTGACACGCCCACGCGCCCACAGATTGAGATGCAGAGATACAAATGTATCTGCAGTAGACTGTGGCCTGCAAATCTGTTGTATGCAATAAATTTTGTTTCTTTTTTTGTTGTTGTTGTTGTTGTTGCGTGTGTTGTTGTCCCAAAAGCAACAGCAACAGCAACAAATACAACAAAATTATGTCAGACAGAAAGCAAAAGTTAAGCGAGAACTGTGACAAAAGCAAACACAATAACGAAATGTAAAAAAGTGAAAATTATGACACATTTCTGGCTGTTGGCAACATTTCGTGTGAAAGCCAAGTCATAAATACACATATTAGCCTCATTTTAAGTCGGAGGTTTATATTTAGATTTATACGTGTGTGCAGTATAGTAATTGTTTTGAACATATGCAAGGTACACATAGTAATAATATTAATATTTCTAATAATCATAGGACAACTCACAATACATCCCGTATTTACTATTGTTTAAATCGAGAATTCAAACAGAAGGAAGACAAAATCAATTATAGGTATTATTTTCCAAATATAACGTCTGTCATTTGTATGTCAACAATTTCTTGAGCAACTGTGTACAATAATTATATTTTGGAGAGGTGTGCATTGTGTGGGTCATGTGTGTGTGTGTTGCAGGCGTTGGAGTCACACATTTTTCGCTGTCAACGTTTAGTTCTCAGGCTGTAATCAAGCCAAATTAGCTGTGTCAACCGACAAACTGAAGTCGAAGTCGAAGCCGAAGCGAAAGCTGAAGCTGTAACTTAAGTTGAAGTTGTCGTTGTCGTTGCCGTTGTAGTTGCAGTCAAAGTTGGATTATTTTGACAGATTTAATTTAAATATGTGCAGGAAATGTTAAGTCTCCACAACGCATGCTTCATTTCCATTGTTATACTAAGCAACCGATCTAACTGACTGACTGACTGACTGACATATTGTAGCTGCTTTTAGAGTTTCTTTAGGTAATTATTTGCATGCAACATTCGTTGGAGGAATCGTGTAAGTCATTTTGTGGTCAACATTAAGACCCTGCCCCGGTCAAAACTGAAATTGCCCAAGAACAACAACAGCAACAACAACAGCAACAACAACTCGAAGTCAAGCATAATTCTGGCCGAAAAAACGACCAGACGACGCCAGAAGACGCAACACGTTAATAACAACAACAGCAACACAAATACTTCAACTTGGCCAAGTTGTAACCCAAGCGGATCTCAGTTCTTAGTTCTCATCTGCCTTGAAGTCGACATCTTCGTCTTCGTCTTCATCTTCCTCTGCATCTGCGTCTTCAACTTCATCTGCGTCTGCGTCTGCGGTTGATTTTTATGGTATTTCATTAGTACTCCACATGGTACATGGTCTTCGCTCTGTAGTCTAGAGACTCTACAGTCTAGTCTTCAGTCTATGGTCTTTAGTCTTGGCATATCGTACTCGTATGGTTGGCATTGCCAACTCTCTTTTGGCTGCGCATGCGTAGCCAACTTGCCTTAACCAAACCATGTTGTCGTTGTCGTTTGTTGTTCGTTGAACGCAGTTGTTGTTGCTGTTGTTGTTGCTGTTGATGTTGATGTCGATGCTGGTCAGTTCACCGAGTTGGACTGTGGCCTGAGAAAATTCTACTGACCCACAGAACTTTAACTTTTTGAGCGGCATTGTTCAATTTTACAACCAGACAGACAATCAACCAACAGCAACAACAACAGCAACAAGACAACGAGAAATTTCACAAGCCTTTCGGCCATTTTGCACAATGCATTTCTGATGCTGACTGCTGCGGTTTTGGCCTTAAGCTTGACTATTGATGCCACCGCCAAACTGCAGTCTTATCAGACCGAAACAAAAAAAACAACTATGATTTGTGCAACACCAACAGCTTGCCACTAAAATCAAGACAAGTTGAAATAATTATTTAGTTTTTTATTTAGTTATATTTAACATCAACTGAAAATTCCATCAACATTTTTGAGACTTATATCAACTTTAGACAGTCTATTAAATCTACCCTTGAAATAGCAATCATGCAGTTTGACACAATCTGTTGTTTGTTTACAAATATCACAAACCCTCCCTCCCTCCCCTCCCCATCACCAAAATGTCAGCATTAACCCCTCGCTGCACAGTTAACCGCAATTGGAACTCGACAGGAAAGTCGCAACTGGCAACTGGCAACTGTCAGTGCGACATATTTGAGCATTCGTTTTCAATAATTTGTGGCAGCCGCAACAAGGTGGGGCAGCAGCGGCAGCAACAAGAAATTGCGGAAATTGCCAATCGAAATGGAAAACATTTTCATTATTTTGTTGCTACTTCGGCCATAAACATGTTGCATGCCCCGGCCTGGGGCCTGACCTGGCCCATCCAGGTGGGTGTTCGCATTTGTGTGTGCGACTGTGCGAGTGTGAGGTGTGTGTGTGTGTGTGTGTGCGAATTGCATGCTCTACAAATTTATTGCTCGAAACATAAATTCGTTGCCGTGGAAGAAACATATTTTACTTGCAAACGCGCGGAATTGTCAACATTGAAAGTCTTTCCGACTTGGAAAATATTCCGCTTTCATTTTCCATTTGGCCATTTGGTCGTTTGGCCATTTATTTAATATTTTTATAGCACACTAGCTGAGATGATCATTGCCATTGCCATTGATTTATAAGAATTGCCGGCAAGTGCTATAAACAAGAAATTGTAATTAATCGAGTCGCGCTGCCTGATGGCTAATAATTTGTGCTAGTCACATAAATTAACCACAAAATGCCATTTGAGCTTATATCATTTTAGTCTTAGCTATGACTTTGGCTTTGGCTAGTTTTGATTGCATGTCAGCGCCTAGTTTCTAAGACGCGTCCTGGGCCCATAAAGAACATGATTTGTTTGCTGGCCGCAGGACATGTAGTTAAGAGCACGATGATGCCACATGTGGCGCATTCGCTTGCTCTTGGACCCACCACCCGTTGCCAGAGGCAATTAGAATTGTAGCACGCAGGATATAAGTCCTTCAATTTTAATTGGTATCAACGATGAGGTCCCCGAACTCCGATTCAAATGTGCCAAAAAGGTGTGTCAATTGCGAATGGCGCACCCCGAGATTTATGTAATCCATGTCATACTATATGCAAGGGAGGAGGGCAGGAGGGCAGGAGGAATGGGGAATGGGGGTGGCAGGGAATGAAGGGGTCGTCAATGGCCGCAGCCATAAATATGTCAATAAAACAGCCAGACAACAAAACAACACAACTGCAACAATAACAACGGCCGAAACATTTCAATAAAAATCAAAATCAACAGCCAACGATTGGATAAATTAAACGAGGCAACAACGACTAGCAGATACCTTACAGAGTTAGCATAGCTTACAGGCTGCACCTTTATATTGTTGTATATTTAGGCATTTATTTCAGGGGTCTTAATATTAATTTCTTCATTTTTTATGCATTTCAACAGGAAATTTATTTAATACAAAACATTATTTTGTTAAGGTCTAATTTCGTAGAAGAGTTAGTGAAATAAAATTAAGTAAGATAAAGTAGGTTGTATATTGCCTTTCACCTATCTATATATAATCTGCATGTTACACAAGCTGTGAATGGCTGTATATACCCGATGTCTGTACAGTACAGGGTATCAACAGCCAAAACGCGCGCCGGACGCTATCAATATTTATGCGCCTTTGTTTTGCTGCGTTGTATGTGTTATTTTTGTTAGGGAATTGCGCTCTATGTTGGTGCAGTGGAAAGGGATGCAAGAGGGGTAGGAGGGGGATTGTGGGGGAATCGGGGGCATTGTCAATTGCCTACAAATTGGCGCAACATTCAGGCTGCAATGCATTTTTGACTACTTCCACTCATATTGTAGCCACGGGGGTTGAGTAATCGTCATCGTCATCGTCATCGTCATCGTCATCGTGGTCGCCATCGCCGGGTAACCACCAATCCAATAGAGTCGAGCGGCAGGCGGCATATCGCACCACTCCATTGCCATCGAGTGTGCCCAGGTGTGCAACAACGCTGACGCAGCAGCAGTGGCAGCAGTGGCAGCAGTGGAAGCAGTGGCAGCAACAACATCAATATCCACGGCAGCAGCAGTTGCCACTGCGACACAATATGTTGGTCATATGCAGACACAGACACACAGACACAGATACAGATACACAGGCGGAACAGACCCCATTCTGTGGCATGACTGTGTGTATGACACCGTTGAAGGTGGCCCAGTGCTCGTGCTGCAGTGGTGGCGCCCCTATCTGGCCCAGCCGCGTTGCATGACTCAGGTTCAAGTTGGCCGCATGACTTTCAACGCCGCTGACACACAAAATAAAATCAAATCGCAGGCGCTTATAAAAAATTCGAGTATTACGAGTAAAACTCGTAGGAGTCTACAGCACTTTTATTAAAAATGCAACAGACAGGATGCCAAGAGAGGGTTGTGCAGGGGCAGAAGGAGCCAGCGGAGATGTGGCAGAAGGGGCATGTGGGGGCATATGGGAGATGTGAAACGTTTGCCAGATTTGCCAGGCACGACAAAAGGGTTGCGAAAACAATGGCTTAAAGGTCACACAAAAGGGCCAAGAGCCTTTCAACTCCAGTCAAAGCTAAGCGGTGTTCACTATACTTTTCAATGAAATCAAATAATAAACAGGCCAGAATATTCGAAATGTTTAGATATTAAAGAATAGCGTGAGATAGCCTAATTTAAGATGAATGAAGAAGTTTCACCAATATTTACCAAATTGGGACAGAGGTTTTCGTTTTGAGATTTATGTGGATGGTAGATGTAAACTTCAATAAAACAAAGAGAGATAAATTACATATATATATATATAATATATATATATATATATAATATGTGGCAGACTAATATATAAATATTGATTTGAAAGACAAAAAATATTAGCTACTGAACTATTTGTCTGAAAAAATAGTCTGGTTGATAGAAAATTCGAGAATTAGATCGATAGATGAGCAAACGTAGATAAATGTTGTGAATAAATGGATTTATAGTTAGTAAGGCAGCTAACTTGATCCGATAT
Source organism: Drosophila sp. st01m (assembly GCA_018901795.1). NCBI lineage: Eukaryota > Metazoa > Arthropoda > Insecta > Diptera > Drosophilidae > Drosophila > Drosophila sp. st01m. Next base: position 938,996 of record JAEIFG010000334.1, read on the forward strand.
AAATGGACATATTGACAAATGGTCTCATTGATAGAAATTTCGATAAGTAAGTCGTTAGATGAGCATATCTATCTATAGATAAATGAAGTGAACAAATAGATAGAGAGTTTAATTGCTCTCAATATAAAGAGAGTTTAATTGCTCAATGATCTCATTTATACAAAAAGTCAGCATATTTATAGATAAGTATTCTCCAAAATGTGTTAATTCCAATTACATTATCACAAATCCATTACCATTAATTAATGATGTTTTCAAATTTGTTACCTTGCTATTTTGCATTATCACGCATAGTGAACATTTGGGCTCCAGTGATATGGATAGATGGATAATGGATACAGTATAATGCGAATGAAGATAGATAGATAGATAGATAGATAGGAAAATTGACACACTGACACAAAGTTATCTACAAAGCAAAATAGAAAGAGACATGTGTATCGTCTATAGATAGATTAAAAAGAAAAGAGCTAGCTCCTATCAAATATGTCCAGCTTCTGGTAAAACTTGGTCTGAGGTTAAGGTCCGCTTAGATTTATAATGAAAGTCAGCCAAGCATTCTGGCCAATTACGTTTCCACTGACCTACATACTATTAATTCGGCTAATGCAAAGAGTCGCAGAAACAAAACACCAAATGTGAACGAAAATTGCCTCGACAGAGGCAACAAAGACAGAGGTGTCCGTTGGGCCCAAAGGGGGAGGCTAGTCGGGGAGTGGTGCGAGGGAGCGTAGGGAGTTATTGTGTGGAGTAATGTGGAGCTAGCAGTAACCTACATGGCCAGCTAGCTTGAATGAGTGTCAAAGCTATTTTGCGCTAATTGCCTTTTACGATTATTTTCACATTTGGACGAGCGAACAACGCCCGCCGACAGCTGGAAGTCCCCAGACCTTAGACCTCAGACCTAGACTCTCAGCTCTGGAGTTGCTGCCTCCAAAGCTGCCACACACTTACGCGCACGCATGAATACACAGCTCACCGGGAGAAGACGACGGAAGCGTCGTCCTCCTTCTCGTCCTCCTCAAAGTCATCGTCATCATCTCAGGCATCTGGTGGAGCTGAAGCTTTGGAGCATGCACGAGTGCGCCACATTACATACACACACACAAACACACACACACACACAGAGACGTAGAAATGGAGATAAAGATGGAGAGCAAGAGAAAGGGAGGTAGATAGCACTTGTGAGCTGTATGTGGCACCCAAGTTGCCGCCTAACTGCAGCAACGTGGCACGCAACATATTCGCTTATTAAATTGAATTAAATTTTTCGTACGTTTTATTTGCGGCACTTTTTGTGCGAGGTTTGCGAGATGTGAGGCCGCTTTGGGTTAATGTCACACCAACAACAGCAATATCACCACCAACAATAACTGTGCAACCTCATAGTAGATAGGGGGCAACAACGGCAACAACGGCAACAACGGCAACACCGGCAACAACTACAATGGCAAATAGCGACTGGCGACTGTCGAATGCCATTGCGCTTAACTTTTGTTATTATGGTCAATTATGGCTAACGGCATTCGTCGATTCAACGATTCGACGATTCGACGATTCAACGACTCTTCGACTCCTCCGTCTCTTTGACTCTTTGACACTTGGCGACTTTTCCGCTCTGCAGCAACAGCGAACATGCGACAATGCTAAATATGAAATTGATTATGATGCCACGTAATTGTGGGCGTGGTCTCCACTTACACCAAAGCCAACACCAACTGACCCAGTTAAGAGAATACCTGGCTAACACCAGATAACACGTGTATTCCATGTGACCCAGCAAAAATCAATTTGAGTAATTTAGCAATGATTAATAATTTTATTTTATTTTTCTATTATTGAATGACCTTGCCTGAGAAAGAGAGAGAGAGAGAGAGAGGGGGGAGAGAGAGACGGCGAACCGGAAAGAAAAGACCATACTTAGCCATTAATTGACTTTAAAGCAGCCAACAAATCGTTTAAAATAAAATAAAAAGAACCACAATGAGAAAAAATCAAAGTGCAGACACCGAACATCCAAATACGCTGTTGGTTACTACTACACAAATCATTAATAACCAATTTATAATATTCATTCTTTATTGTTTGAATTTTCATTTTAAATGTACAGTGGAGGAATCGAATCCTGTTATTTTTTTAACTGTAACTCTATATGTAATTTATGTTAGACAAACACGTTAACATCTATATAAAATGAACAGAAGTTCCCTAAAATTGCAGAAAACTTGTTTATTATATTCCACCCTTATTTGAAGGAAACTTCATTAATAAAAACTTCTTAAGAACTCATATATTTTTTATACGATGTATTGATTACTTACTCAATATTATTGCAAACTTTTCATGTCATTATTTGATAATATTGCAATCAATGAAGGGAAGATTGCTAAACATGTTGTTAATCTGTAAAATTGCACAAGCCTAAAGATGTTTTTGGGTTGTCCAGAGAAAGGGTATAGCGATTATATAATTTGCTGGTTGTTATTCGCTATTTGTACAACAGTTAATCACGCTGGATGAACCAAAGACCGAGCCAGAGATTGACTGTCTTACGACAGACACATAAAGAATATATACTACATGAAGAAATAGATAGATGTATCTGGCTGACTGCTGCTCATCTGTAGATGGCGCATGGCGATTGGGGGTGAGGTAAATGAGCTCATTCTAAGCTTAGATTAATGTGTGTGCGCCTACAAACAATAAAATAAAATAAATAATACTTCAACTTTAAGGAAAAACATGTTTAATAGTACATAAATCTAGCAACCAAGTTTTGTTGTGAAGAACAGCTGTATAAATGAATGCGAAGATTGCTGGGATCGTTGAGTACTCGCACAGAGTACGAAGTACTAAGTACTGAGTACTGAGTACTGAGTACTTCCAGGCAAAAGGCAATCATCTAATCGAGCACTTGGCACTTAATTACCACAGACACATGAATTGTTGTTGTTGTAACTATTACAAACTGGCGCTATATAATTTTCAAACAGTCATTAAAGACAACTCCAAAACATAGCCAACAAGTTATAGCTGATGTTCACATACCCTGTTTTGGACCATAAATACATATTGTATAATGGTTACTCAGGAATCTTTTAAAGCTATAAGACTTACAGAGTATCTGTTGGTCAGCAACTCACGACTTTAGCATGCTTTTAGATACGTTTTAAAAATAATCTTGTAACAACATAGGGTATAAATAGGCAGCTGATGTAGTGTTTTTATTTTAGAGTCGCCCAATGCCAAGGTAAGAGACAACTGGCAACTTTAGTAGATGGTGGCAAGGTCAATGAAGTCATCAATGTATTTGCCGTATCACAGACTCACTCATCGGTGCTAATGCTAAGGAATGTATCTAACTACATACATTAGTAATTCAAGATAATAATAAGTATTCAAATTGTTGTCGAGATGCTTATCTCGTTCCCATTCTATGCAGACAGCTGACAACTCTGCAGTTGAACAAAGCCAATCAGTTAAGAGAGTTGTCAATGCACTCGAACTATAGCTGAAAGTGGAACTGAAAATGGGGCGTGGCATTGTGGTATGTGTCAAGCACAAATGCAACAAAGATTGAGTACTTAATGTAGAAACTGAAACTTAAACTGAAACTGAAACTGAAACTCAACCCAACCCATAATTGATTGAGCCAAGGTGCCGCAATTAGCTCGATTGACGATAACAAAAGAAAACTCTATTGAGAAACGCTTTTTCGGCGTTGGAAAGTTGTTTGACCACAGGAAACACAATCGGACTGACAATGGATATGAGTATATGACACACGACGCATTCACTTCAAAAATTGAGTGTTTCAATGTGAATAATGAATGTATAAATAATTACAATAACAATTAGTTGCCCCACGTGTGTGTGTGTGTGTGTGTGTGTGTGTGTGTGTGTGTGCATCTAACGGCTGCATGCAACATAAATTACAAATTAATTGAATCGTGACCAACAATTAAAATTGTTAAATTTGTAGATGCAGTCATCATGCAAATTGGCCAATAAAATATCACACACAAGTGTCCGCTACAAAGCCAATTATAATATGGCCAGAACTATGGCCACATAAATAGCTATGAGTAGTTAGTTAGTTGTGCTGATCACTCATTTATTAGCTGTGACTATATCTTATGGAACACCCCAAGGTTAGCCCAAAACTCAGTTATTGTTGTGGCTGATGATGTTGTTGTTGCATAACAACAACAAAAGCGTCTCTTTGTTTACAAATTCGTCTTGCTTAATTTCTTTTTTAATTATCAATGCAAACACAACAATGCCGAAGGTGTTAAAACTGAAGAAGCCGCAACAAAGAGCAAACTTAGAAACACAGCAGACAGAGAGGCGGGCAGAGAAAGAGAGAGGGAGAGCGTTTATGTTTTAACAATATAATTTGGCAACACGTCGAATGAGCAATTTGCAATTTGCAATTTGCAATCTTCGCTTGTGACTTTGACTTATGGGCAATGATATGGACACAAATCACTTTGTTCACAATTTATTTGATGGTCAAGTGCATGTAAATTGCAATTTGGCACAGTTAATTAGCCAAATTGTCAAATAAAATAAATTGAGATAAGTTTCCAAGTCATTCCCAAGTTGAAGTTGAAACTGCAGAAGAAGTTGCAGATGAAGTCGGAGATGAAGTCTCTGAGTCTGATTGTCTGTCCGCTTGTAGTGACTATTTGTTATAACATGCAATCCGAGTGGTGTTCTAGTCCATGTTTGTGCATTTGAAATTAATTTATGCAAACATTCGTACGCTTCAAGACAACACACAACACACAACACACAGCACACACAGGCTGTCTGGAGACATGGGGAGATGCCGGAGTAGAACTTAAACTTCACTCGAAGCAGCGGCGCATACATAAATAAATTAAAATTGCTAATGGCTTGAGTGTGTAGTGGAGGTGGAGATGGAGATGGAGCAAGCAGGCAGCGGGGAGTGTGCGGAGTTGTGGTTTTGGCTTTTGCTTTTGCTTTAAGAGCTACACGCCCATAATTAAAAGGAGCAACAAAAGCCCATGAGCAGCTGAAGATCGCGACTGTCTGCATGGCACATGGCATAAATCAATCAATTTATTTGGCCCGTCTGACCAGACAACGATGACGACTTGCAACTGGCAACTGGCAACTTGCAACTTGCAAGTGGCAACTGGCAACTGGCAACTAGAAAACTTACAACTGCAAAAGCCCAACTGGCAACTGGCAACTGGCAGCTTGTAATCTTCGCCAGCGGGTGCAACGAACTTCACCTTCGCAATCTTCAGCTAGTTTTCAGTTCCTGACTTGCTGCTCCTCCCACAAAAACCTGACTCAGTTACTCAATTTCTTATTGCGACTTGCAACTTGCTTGCAACTTGCAACTTGTGAGTTGCAAGTCGAAAATGCAATTTGCTTAGCAGTTAGCTAAAACTTGCGCTGTAATGCTCCATAACTCATTGACAATAGACAACGGCTTACTTGGCAGTTGGATGTGGCATGTGGCAGTTGGCAGTTGGCAGAGCAATACGTTTCTGACCAGGCCAACCAAAAACATGGCCATAAGTTAGCTGACTTTAAATATGAAAATAATTTCATTTGGTTGTCCAAGTCCGTGTCCATGTCCACGGCCAACAGAAGCTTTTGCCAAAATAATTTCACGCCAAGAATTTGTCGTGATTGCGCCAAGCCAAGCAATTTGTAAGCCACGTTAATAGCGGTGACTGCAGGGAGGGGAGGGGGACATGCAAATAAAAAGCGGCAAATGTGGGCGCAGCAGTTTTAACCGATCTTAATACCAACACCAATACCAATACCAATTGGACCGCAATCGAAGTGCTGACCATATAATTAACGCTTGGCAGCTGCCAGCCATTAGGCCATCAAGCGCTTTCAAGCCATTTCTTGTGGCGCTGTGGCCTTCTGACGGTTTCAGTTACTCCCAAAACGTTGCCTCATCATTGCACACCCAACATCACCAGCACACCAACATCACCAACATCACCATTATCATCATCATTGGCAGCAACACCAATCATTTAAGTTGTCATAATGAAGCCATCAGCTGCAGAAGAACTCCAAATGTTTTCCCCCTCAAATACCCTATTAAAACTCAGCAATGCTTACTTATGCCATTTCATATTTGTAATAAGAAGCATTAACCTTGAACGCTTTTCGAATTCCACTTTTCTTTGACTTTTCATTTGAGTTCTATGCGAACACTTAGAAAAAAGTCTCGTTTGAAACCCTGAAATTCATAAATTAGCCTAAAATATATTTTAGTATGTTACGGATCTCTCGGACCCATAATGATGTAGACATAATATCTAAAATCGAGAAATGATATTCAAAAACTGAGGTAAAGTATATAATAATTTTTTCTGAGTGCACATATAGCGTATTTTTTGAGTGGAAAGGATGAAAGCCTTTCATCACAACATCATCAAAGTATTTAAGGCTTAATCGATGGCGCTCTATTGCCAACTCCGCAGCCCGGCCGACAATCCCGGCGAATTCTATAAACTCTGCTCCTAGCTAAATTCTCGCTTTCAGAGCCAACGTGCAATGCTTTTTTTAACACTTGTGTCTCGTCCACGCTTCGTTTGCGTCGACAGAAGCTTTTCATTAGACAATTTCCCAAGAGAGGGGCAGAGATAGGCAGAAAGAGCTAGAGAGAGACAGATGGGAGAAGAGTTGGCAGCACACAGGGAACATTTTCACTATGTTGCAGAATGATAGAAAGAGTGTGTGTGTTTGTGTGTGAGAGAGAGAGGGAAGAGGAAGGGGAAAGGGAAGGGGAAGGGTTGTAACTGCTGCAGATTTTCATTATGTCGAGTCGAGTCGACACTAACAACAACTTTTACTTGTGTGTGGTACATTGTTAGCTTAATTGTTGTTGTTGTTGTTGTTGCTGTTGCTGCTGCTGCTGCTGCTGTTGTTGCTTTACTTGTTCTTGTTGCTGCTGTTAGAATGTGCGCGTTATTGAGTTACGTGCTTGGAAGGTACAACAGCAACAAGAGCAATAAGAGCAACAACAGCAACAACAGCAACAAGAGCAGCAGCAACAAGCAATTGCAACTCGGCACGTTTGCGTTATTTAACTGTCAGCAACATCAACAACAGCACCAGCAACAGTAGCAACAGCAACAGCAACACAACAGCAGCAGCAACAACCAAAGCTGCAATTTAGTCTCAACCTAGGCGCTAATTGACAGTAAAAATGTCGCGCACTTAACATTTGTCTTCATCATTGGCTCCAAAATTTTTGCTTCGTTCTGTTGTGCTGCTTGCTGTCGTTGCTGTCGTTGCTGTCGTTGCTGTTGTTGCTGTTGTTGCTGTTATAGCTGTCAATCGCTGAACGTTAAAGCGGAAATCTAAGCCGAGCGTTAACGTCAACCCACTTGCATATGTGTATATGATCTGCAATCTGTAGCCTGCGCCTGCATCTAAGCTTATGGGTTAGGCTTGTCTTCGAGCTTATCAAATGCCCTAATCACAAATGCAACACAGGCCTGACACCTACGCAGGGCCGCGATTGCCGATGTGAAGAGGAGGAGAAGGGGTAGGAAAAGGGGAAGGAGGAGGGAGAGGCTTGAGCATCAAAAGTTGCCGCACAGCCCACACAGAAAATCAGCCACAACTTATATGCATATGAAACGCTTACTATACCCTACAAGGCAGCTGAAAAGGGTAGCTAACAAGTCACAGCATGTTTCTTCTCACATTTAAACTCATCCGAGTTTTCGCGGTTTCATTATAATTTATTAAGAACTTAATCATTTAAAATTTATTTGAATTTGCGACTGACTAAATTTATTTAATGTGTATCGTATTCAAGTAAATGAATAAAGGGATTCAATAATTGCAGTGAAACGGAATAACTGTGTTTAAAAACAATTCTTATAATTTGCCAATATCTTGGACACTTGATTATTTAAGCATAAATAAGAAATGAATAAACATATGCAACTAAACTGTTAATTAATGTATTGTTGCAATGTTTTCTTCCTTAAAAGTAATGCGTATAGTTGACCATAAAAAGACCCAAAAAATTATATTTTTCGAAAAATATATTATATCAATAATATTTCGGTAAAAAAACATAATTTTACTTTTTATTTTGCGTCAAATATATCGAAAATATTAAAATTAAGTTTTACTTAAAATGACAATAAATAAAACTACGGCTATATATATTGCACAATATTGACGCATATTAAAATTATCTTCCGATAAATATCACCCATCGATAACCATGTCAATGATAGTTTGACAACCCTAGTAAATAAGGTATTTCTCCGATCGGTTAACTATGAATAAACTTTTCCATTTTCTGGTTGCAATTGCTGCTGCTTTTTTTACTCTTGCCGTTTTTCATTATGTTGAGTAAGCGAAACAAATGAAAGTTTTTTCTATGTTTTTTTGTTTTTGTTTTACATTTATGATGGTATCGATGTGTGAGATGGGAGAGTGTGGAGTGAAGAGTGTGTCTCATTAAATGGAAGTGCATTCATGTTGGGATGTGGATTTGAATTTGGATGTATGGTAGATGTCGATGATGATGATGATAACTTGATGGCGATGGCTTTTGACGACATCGAGATAATTGTTTCCCGGTTCATAACAAGCATTCAATGTGGGCTGCTGCCACGCCCACCCCCGCAATATATACTTACATATTTTTGTTTTGATAGTGCCGAATCAAAGGAGAAATTATTAATTATAAGTAGATGCTGCAATTTGTTTAAGCAATTGCTTCAAAGATATTTCTTTATACCTTCACAAGGTCGTTGAATCAATTCAACGGATTGTTGCTTTTGCCGTGCTTCTCGTCTCAATTCAATGGCTTTAAAGAGTTTACAATAATACACAAGCATAAAGCACACTTCAAGGCTAAAATGCTTGAGACCAGGTCTATGGTCTATGGTCTATGGTCTATGCAAATCGCTGTAGCTAAACAATAAATGTGATCGAGATGTAGCTGGCATAATAATGCCAGTAATAATACTAAAAACGGAGGCGCCCACGCGCAATTATCAAGCGTCTTTTGTCAGCAGTGTGGAGTGTGGAGTGTGGAGCGGCGGGGCCTGGAAGGCAGGGGGGGGGGGAGCGGGTCTTTTGTTGTGACAACTTCTTTAATCGAAAAGTATTCGAACCGCCAATCGGGCGTGGCGACACTCGATTGTGTGTTGAACATGGAGCTCGAGTTCTGTGTTTAATGTTTAATGTTTCATGTTTCATGTCTCCGTGTTTTTTCCTCATTACAAATTTGACACTTTGGCTGACAGCATTTGATTTCTTGCCATTTTCGTGGCGTAAATCTTTATGCTTATGTCATTTAAGTTAATGGCAACAAGTCAACGGACAACTGACTGCCTGCCTCAGTCTGCGGCCCAAAGTCATAAGACTTAATGGTCCGTCTGGGCACTTGAGGCCACAACAACCACAGGGAACAGCCAACAACAACATTGCCAAAAAGCTAAAAGACACTGACAGCTGTTGATAGTTTATTGATCATTTGGGGGCAGGCAAAAGATGTGGTGAAAATGTACTTCATAAGCTGGCAATAAGCTACTCGGTGAGCTTTAATTAAGGCTTAGAACCTATGCTAAATCTGAGCACAAATGGACCTAATAACCCAACCCTGCTCGAAGCAAAGTTACACCTTCATTACCCACTTGATTGCTCTGGGTTATACTTTGTGTGTGTGTGTCTGTGTGTCGCCTTTTGCCAGTTTTGACAAACTCCCATTTGGGGCTGGCCGTAAGCGTGACTTGGCCAGCGTTGACGTAGGGCAATTGTTTGAAATTGGCATCAAAAGCGTGTGAATATATAACGTAAGTCGGCTACAAATTAAGCCTCTGCTGTTGCGGTCCGGTTTTGGCCATTATTGACAGCGATTTGCTGTGTTTTTGATTTGATTTTGATTTTGACCATGAAGGCGACCGACTCGACTGCTCAGCGGCGCCTTGAGTTCAATAAGCTTTTGTTTGGCTAATTTATGCCGGCCAACAGCTGAGTCCCAAGCCCGCTCCCGCAAGAGCAGACGGGGACAAGAGGCTTAAGACTGAGGCAAAGTTCTTTAATTAAATTTTCAATTTTAAACACCTGACGCTCACCCTCTCGCTGATGACGACAACGACAATGATGGCAGTTGGTAGTTTCGAGGTGGCAGGCAGCAGGCGGCAGGCAGGAGCCGGGAGGCGGGAGGCGGCAGGCAACAGCAGGCGCCACGTTTTCATTAAGCCAGAGGCAACATTGGCCAACAACAGGCGGGACGTGTAGGCCTCAAAGATGTTCGCACAGCGTGGCCAACAGTCTATTTTCATACAAATTAAATGCCGCGAAACTTGTTTCAATTATTTTTTATCGAGCGCTATTGCATAGAAATTGCAAATTGATAATTGCTATGCGCCACCTGTTGGCCGCTGATGACACTAATTAAAAAAGCAGCAATTGCTTGATTAAGTATTTTTTCTTTTCCTTTTTTGTTGCTTATTTCATTGCTTTAACCGCAGTTGTCAGTTAATAATTCTCTTCAAAATGATTACTAATTACTACGAGATACATAAACTTGCTGCAGTTGAGAGTGCTTGACTTTTCGATACCCTGTTAGTACAAATTAACTCGGAAGGGAACAATGCGCGCTGGTTTAAAGTATTCTAACGTTATCCTTGAGTAAAGAAAGGATATATATTGAATACATATTACATATTCCATTTATACTCGATAAAGTCTGTACAAGTCTTCTCACTCATTTCCCAATGGTCATTCCTAATCCGAAATCCCATTTTTGCTGCCCAGTGTAGCAAATGTAATGTGAGCACTGCTCTTGCAACACATCCGTTAACACAGTTAGCTGTAATTCGTGTCGTCTGCTGGCAAAGCAAGTTGTCCAATTGCCACATAAAGAAAATCAACATTACATTTATTGTTATTATTATTAATTTAATTATTTGTGTTGTCAGCAATTTACACGTAAATGTTGCTTATGTTTATCTTAAATTTTCTATTTTTTTGTATATGTTGCAGGTAAGCACGAGGAGGGGCAACTTCGACCTCATAAACCCCAGATATAAATAGAATTACGGCACGTGAGTAAAAGCTACCAAATGTCAGGCACTTACAGTTAATGTATCTGAATCTCAAGCCAAGTTGTGTAGTGTTGTGTGTGTGGTGTGTGTGTTTGGGGGAAGGGGAGGGGTGGTGTTGGTATGCTAAGATGTATCTTTTGGGGCCGGGTATTATTCACTTTCTCTGTTTTAATTGCGGCCAGCTTTGCTTTGATGCGTGCTCATTTAATGCATTTAAAGAGCAGCAACAACATGACAACAGCAGCAACAATAGCAGCAACAAAAACGCGCTACAACACGACGACGACAATTTCTGTTTGGCTTGGCAAAAACTTCAGAGCAACTCACGTACGAAAATGATTTCGTTAAGAGCCAAGCAGACCAGACTCAACCCGACCTGGCCAGAACGGAGAACGAACAACGAAGAACGAAGAACGGAGCAGAACATTTAAGCAGCTTAACCCACTTCCGTGGCACATTATCATCATCATTTAATATGTGCTGCTGCCATTGTTGCTGTTGTTGCTGTTGTTGCTGTCGCTGCTGTCATTAAACTGTTGCAGCTTTGTGTTTTTCCATTTTAATTTCTTTCAATTACGCCGCACTTGTCACAGGGCCTCATAACATGCCAAATGCCAAAAGGGGAATAAAGAAGGGTCTGACAAAGAGAGAGACACACACACAGAGAGAGAGAGAGAGAGAGAGATGGAGTAAGGGGATATAAATTGGGCAGGCCTGTGAAATTCCCTCATTAATAAAGCATGCATAAATACCCAGCATCTAATGAGCATTGGGTCTGTTCACTTGAGCAGCATTTAAGCCAGTCATTTAACCATTTTTGGGTGGCCAACTTAATGAGTTTTCTTCCCCTCTTTCTCTCACTCTCCTACTGTTTCACTCTCTCACTCTCTCTGGTTAATTCTGTCTCGCTCTTAATTAGAATTATATTTGCAAGGCAGTTCTCTAATTATGTAACAGTAGCACACACAAACTCATGTGGCAGACAGCTGCTGCAACATCATTATTATCGACTTTGGCGAGGCGAAAGTTGCAAGTAGCAAGTTGCAAGTGGCAAGTTGCACGTTGCCAGTTGCTAGTCGGTGTATGACCGCATCATTGCTTGCTGCAAGGAAAGTTGTTGCCTTTCTAAAAGTTAGCTATGTAGAATAGAGTCGCCGATTCCGTGGCCCCCGACAATGGCCAAGTTACAGCATGCGAAGTTGCAAGTGGCAACGTGTTGTTGCTGTTGTTGGCTATTGCAGTTTGGCATTCAATTGATGCGCCTGCAACATGGCAGGCAACACAAAACCAATTTAGGAGACCCAAAACAGGCAAACTCACCAGATAAAAACCACAGTCGAAACCACAGATAAAACGAAGGGGAACAAAGGGAATGAAGCAGAAGATGAGGCAGAAGAAGAAACACCAGAAGAAGAAGATGCAGTGCAGCAGTCCATAATGGCAATGGATACAAAATGCAGGCCGTAAAAACAAATGAAGCCAAATCCGAATGCCTGGCGAGCATAGCTAATGCAACATTGCCTAATGCCACCAACTGTGGCACAGACGCAGGCAGCGGCGCAGGCGGAAGCTGCAACTGACGAGGCGCACTTTCAGTTTTCAAATGGAGACCTGCAGTCAGACAACAGCAACAACAACAGCACAACAACAGCAGCAACAACTGTAACAGCAGAAGCGGCAGCGGCAGCGGCAGCAGCAGATAACAAGCAAATGTCTTCAGCTTAGGCTTTCAAGTCGATTTGCAAATACGCTGCAATTTGTTAGAGGAAAAAAAGATTTAAGAAATTCAATGGAATGTAAAGTGCATTGTTCAGAAAAACATTGTACAATATTATGTCATTACTCTCCTTTAGTTAATTGTTTTCATAATTCACTATTTTCTTCAATTTCATTTACATTAAATCCATGCACAAATAAGGTGATGAATGACTCTTTATTGGCTGATATATCAGAATATTAAAATCAAAGTTTAATAATTTTAATAACAATACTTAAACTAAATAAGAAATTTAAGATTGAACAGTCAGCATAAAATTGTATTCTTCGATTTCTTAGCAATTGAGTGAATAAAACTGTTTCGATTTCATTAAATTGACACTGCAATCGAACTACATTTACACACACACTACAGGATGCACACAATATAAGTTTCTAGAAGTATCCCATTGAGTAAGGGCATTAAGGAGGCTCAGCTCGATTCGATTCGATTCGTTTTTATGGCAAAGTCAAATAGGAAAACAAAATAGAAGTTAATCTAATAACAAAGATTGAGCGCAATAATTTCAGCGATTGGCAGCGCAGATTTACCAAGCGATGGGTCGTCTAGGGGAAAGTGGGGGGTGTCAAGGGGGAATGAAGGAGAGTCAATCTCCTCTTCTCCTTCAGCAGCAGCAGCAGCAGCAAAAGTAAAACCAGCATCTAGTAAAAGGGAGCGTCGTTGTCTCGACACGGAGTCCAAGTCTGGTCCAGACTCCACAGCAGTCAACAGCTGCATGTTGTAAGTGGACTTAAGAGAGAGAGAGGGAGAGCGGGCAGAGGGAGAGGGCGAGCTATGGAGCGTGGCCAAAGGCTCGTTAGCGTTTTGGCCTCAGCAAGTGCAGCAGCTGCTGCCAAATGGAAGCTGCAGTCGCTTTGGCTGCACTTGTTTCACTGTGAGTGAGTGAGTGTGTGTGTATGAGTGTGTGTGTGTGGGGGTGTGTGTGTGTGTGTAAGTAGATAGCGTATCTAATGGTTACATTTTAGTGCATACAAACGTATCTAATCGTCTAAACGTTTTATTAAATTACGTTAGTCGATGCTCAATTCAATCGAATTTGTTGCATCATTGTTGGCCAAATGAACGTTTGTTTATTTGTGTTTGCTCTTTGACTGAGTATATGTGCATGTGTGTGTGTGTATCTTTGAGCCATGACCTTGCCCAGTTGCAGCTTTGGCTCCGACTGTGGCTGTGGTTGGGGCTGAAACTGAAGTTGAGTCTGAGGTTCAAGGTGATATTTATGAGATTGAAATTTGTTGCAATTTGGTATTGGCATTGGTATGCGCTTAAGTTGCCCCACACTTTAACTGTAACTGCCAGCAGCAACAGCTGTAACAATAATATCAGCAGCACCAGATAGAACAACAACAACAACAACAATAACAAACAAACAAAAAACAAAGATTTTGACAAGTTAAACAAGTTGACAGGCAAACAGAGAAGCAGAGCAAACAAAACGCAAAGAAGTAAAACTTATGCGAAAGAACGAAAGTTTTGCATAGATAAACAAAGCAGGTAAACTGGCAGCTAAAGGCTGTAAATGTGGGCATGGTCATGAACGTTCTAAACGCCCCAAAATGTTGACAATAGCAATGCCAGAACAGAACAAAACTGAACAAAGGATACTCAACAGCGACAACAGCAGCAACAACAGCAACAACAGCTCGGGGGCAACATGCAAAATCTGCTCTTAACTTTCATGAAAGCGGCAACAAAGCAACCTGCAACAACCAAAACAACAACAACAACAACAACAGCAACAATGGCAAGTCCTACAAATGAAATTGAAATCGAAAATGAAATCAATGCATGCATATGGATATGTCCGATGTCGGGTCAGGAATTGAAATGAACAGCTCCCTAGACCGAGACAGACAGACAGACAGACAGACAAACAGACTGACAGAGACAGAGCATTGCATGTGCCGTGCAATGAAATCAAGAGCTGAAAGCTTGCAACAGTGGTGCAACAACAAAATTAAGCCGTACATTGAACACGACATTGCCACGGCCAAGCGGCATGCAAATGAGCCGAACCCCATCCCCTCCCCTTTCCCTAGAAGCTTCTTCTATCCCAAAAAAATATGTCCGTGGGCGCTTAGTGGGAGGAAGAAGAGGGGGGAGGAGTAGTGGTGAGATTATTATTGTAGCTGAAATGAGCACAAAAAACTATCACCGCCAGCGAGTACTGTGTGTGCGAGTGTGTGCGAGTGTGTGTGTGTTTTGTCTAGCTATAATTGCTGCTGTGTTTTTTAAATGGCAACAGGAGCAGCAGTCAGCAGGCAGTGAGAACAATTGAAGTCAAGCCTCAATGTTACGTTTTTTTTTTTTTTTTGTTGTTTGTTGTTTTCATTTCATTCCTTAGTTTAACTGCAGGCATATCCAGGGTTTCAGATCCATGTCTATGTCTCCTCATCATCGGCTGGTTGCTGCTGCTCCTTGATTTGTTTGCTTTGGGCTTAGTTCTCAGTTTGCAGTTCTCAGTTTGCAGTTCTCAGTGTCTGTGGCTCGTCCATTGGGCTGCCCTTTTTAGCCTGCAGCATGAATTTATTTGTTTTGAAATTGTAACTCTGCAACATCCGCAGTAGATGCAACCGGAGCAGCAGCAGCAGCAGCATCATCATCATCATTGCCAGCCTTTCTGCCTTTCAGTGATTGGGCTTTTGTGCCCCTTTGCGAGTACTGATTGTGCGGTTTCGATAAGTTCAACGCAACTGTGCAACGTGCAACTGCAACTGCAGCTGCAACAGCAGGCACAGTAGCAATAAACCCAAAAGCAGCATTCAACCCACATGCATCACGTGGGCAAGTGATAAATTAACGCCAAAGCAAAGCCAAGCCAAAATCAATGCGAAATGCACAAATGTTACCAAAAAAAAAGGAAATCGAGACAGATTGAAAAACCAAAAGTAAATTTCAGAATGGCAGGAAAACAGTGCACATTTTCACTTTATGTGACAGTCAACAAAAGCACAAGATTAGAAAGCCAGACAAAGGATGAGTCTGTGCTCAACGCATACCCTATTCAATAAAAGTATGTATACACTTTGTACAAAAAATTAAAGGCAATTCTCTATTTATTTTAGCAATCACTTGTATAAATCATTTAATTTCATGGGAACTGTCTTCTGTAAGATCTCTTGAAAAGTCGGAAATTTATTTATTTATTACAAATAATTTGATACAAATAAAATAGAAAAGTAATGGAAAACAATTGAGAAAATAAGAGAATTTTTGAATTTACAAATCTAATTGATACAGAAAGAAAGCTTCATAAATAGATTACACTTTTATTTAATAATATTTAGTGTTGCAGAAATGAATTACAAAATATATATGTGACAATATAAAACGATAAGTCAAGCAGCGCAACTTGCCACAAAGTAAACTGAGGAATTTGGGGCTCTTTTGTGGCAAATTGAATGTGCTTAGAATTGACAAACAAGTAACTCAACTTTTAATACTCTTCTCAGACCAGTAGAAGTAAAATCGATGTGCAATGTGCGAGTTCATGGCAATTTTCTCTCCATATTTCTGGCTGATGCGAACGTGCGCCCCAAAGCGTGCAGCGGGTGGTGCTGCAAGTTGCAAGATGCAAGTTGCAAGTTGCAAACTGTGGCTTTGCTTGGGGCAGCAACTGGGGGCAGAGTCAAACAATGAGAATAAGCCGCATCTCTGCGCATACGCTGCTAAGATTAGTGAGGAGTCGCCCGAGCTTAATCTGGAGTCGTTGCAACTGTAGCAACTTTTACTTATTGTCCGCGTAGTTGTTTATTTCAATTTTTGGTTTGAGTTTCGGTTGGGGTTAAGGCATGGGTGTATTTGTGGTTGTTGTTGTTGTTTTTGCTATTGGTATAGTGTTGTTGTTGTTGTTGTTGTCGTCGGATTGGCTGTTTGCATTTAATGTGGCCAGGAACAGGGACGTGTTCTGCCGCGAATTCGTGAAACGTGATGCTGAAAGTCGTTTTCATGTTTGTTTATTTGCCAGAATTCTCCTCGATTTCGCCTGGCCTCGCTTATTGTTTTAGGATGCGGATGCCACAGCCAGTGGCAGTGGCAGTGGCAGTCGCAGTGACTGCGTCTGTGTCTGTGGCAATGCCAGTGCCAGTGGCAGTGACTTTGCTCCTATTTGAATGCTGCTCTACGGATCTGTCCTGTCCTTGTTATACGAGTTCAGCTCCACATTGTTAGTTGGCCCGAGACCTATTAAGGGTATAAACATATATATATGTATCGATTTGTTGAATCGCAACATGAGAACTTTCCACCACAAGGGCCCATCTATGAAAATGAAAGCCAAATTGGCAACTTTCCGCTTTGCTTGCCACAGATCGAATGAAATATTGTATTGTATGTGTGTTGGATTCTGTGTCCTAATTGGTGTGGTTTGGCCAACGTTTGTCGCCATTTTGCCAAATAAATAATGGCACCTGGAGCGCCAACATGACAGCTAGAAAACCGTTTGAGACTGAGAAGAGAACTGGAAACTACGCGACGACCACTGAGGCCATTGACTGTTGAATTTACTCACTGAGCGAGCGAGCGAGCGAGCGACAGAGAGAGAGAGTGAGTGAGGGAGTGAGTGAGAGAGTCAGTGAGTAAGTGACTGATTGATTGACGCGCGAGCTTTGAGCTGTTTGCTGTTAACAATTTCATTGTGGCCACGTACAAGTTGGCAATGTAATTAATTGCTTTCCAACCTGTGAGCCATGTGGAAAGTGTTCAAATCCCACAATGTGGCAACAGAGGCAACTGCGGCAGTAGCCCGCACAGTTAAATAGGTCAAAGCTGTTGAGACAAGTCATCAGAGGTGAGGTTGCAGTCAAAAGATGTCAGGCTCAATATGAAAATTATCAGTTCAGCGAGGGCCGATCTAACAATTGGTAGCTCATTCATCTGCATCTTTTTTCGAATCGTAAACTGTTGTGGCAACTCTCGCCATTGCAGCCGTGTTGTGTGTGTGTTTGTGTGGAGTTCACTGAACCAAAGCAGGCAGTAAAATTAACTAATTTTCGTAAGAGAGTATGAGTCAAGCAAGCGCAAAAGTCGAAACATGGCCGGCCTAAAACATCAATCAAAGCCAAATTAAGCGTAAAATGCTGCGCAGGAAACGAAGCGTCAAAGTCAAGACACAACACTACACAACACAACACACAGACAAGAGAGTGCAGTGCAAAAGGTTAGGCCCGCACCAGGGAAGCAGAGCCCGCATATGGTATAGGTACACTTACGAGTACCTACCAGTACTTGCCACACAGCCTCCACACAATGGCCAAGGCAATCAATCAACGTGCAACGCGCGCGCTTTCCAAAGAAAGCCCGTCCCCAAAAAAAGTGCAAGCTAACAAACAAAAAGTTGCAGCTCAATTTTTGTATTACTCTTTTTTATTTTGGATCAGCTCAATCTTTTGTTTCTGCAGCCCATCTAGATCCAGTTGCAACTCATTTGCATACAACATCGTTGAGTTATGGATGAGATTTTGGCGTGGGCTGCAGCTTAAATAAAATTGGCACACGCACAAAACTTTCTGTGAGTGTGCGTGTGTGTGTGTGTGTGTGTGTGTCTTATGCAAATCTTTAAGCCGACAAACAGTTTCCTGATAAATGCACACACACAAACACACTCAGTCAACGGTTATAAGTGTGATTTCCACCAATGTGATAACGCAGACGAAAACAAAAGACTTAGGCAACAAACTTGCGTCTGATAAGATAGCAAGAACAAGTTAAAATGCTGTCAATTACGCTTGCCACACCATCGGCATACCCTAAGCATCTAAGTTACCTGTGGGAACTACAGTCAAAGCTCAGTTTAACGAACACTTGTAAAAACAGAACTTTGTCTTAGGAATGTACTTAAGTTGAATCTTTTAATGTGTCCTTTGCAAATACTGCCCAGTCAATCGACCCTTTAGAACCCTAGGTTGCTTAGGGTATAAACTTGACGTTTGCTGATGTACTCTTGTCTGTTGCCGGAGTCAAGTCGAAAGGCGAATGTTCGAGCAATAAACCTTTCGATAGGCGGCGCTGCTTTGGCTACGCCTTGACCGACACCAACACCGAAACCGACTACAGCAGCAACAACACCAACAGCAACAACAACAACAACTCGCATAGCAACAACAACAACTAGTACAGCACTAACTAAACCCAACGCGTTGTTCTTTTTCAATTTTATAAATGTTTTTTTATTATTAAGCGCGACGTGCGTGGCATGCACAAAAAGCAAACACAAACACAAACACAATCACAAACACAAAGCAACAAGCACCGTTTTGAAGCCACATTCAGCAACAACACCATGGTGCATGCATTTCCCTTAGCTGCATTTGGCTTTGCATTTTTAATTTCCCATTGAGACGCAGAATGAAATTAAAAAACAATATTTAATCAACGCACATAATCTGCATTTTAAAATTGAGTTTCAGTTTGAGTTTCAGCTCAAGCTTCAGGCACTGTCCGTGTTGGGTGTTGACCACTTAACGCGAGTTGTACCCCCCCCCCCCTCTCCCCGACCATTCCCCACCATCTTCTCCGATACAACTGCGGCCCTTGTCACAAGACTGCGAGGCTGAGAAAAATTTGTTAGATTTTAATCGCTGTGTTGCGTTTTCGCTTGAAAAATGAAAATAAAAATAAAAATAAAAATGAAGAAAAGGTTCAGGTTCAGGTTGGCAGTAATAAAAATCAAATCAGCGGATCGCACGATGACGACGGCGACGACGGCGACGACGATGATGAAGACTTCCTTGAAATCAAAGTCGACTCGGCTCGACGTTTGATTCATTTGATTTGATTTTTTTTGGACTGGCTTTGGGGCTGGGATTGGGGTACTGCTTGTTAATCCTTTGACGTGACGTCTGTTCATAATTTGCGCTCATATTTCATGTGCTATGCATGCGGCCTTTGCCTTCGCATTTTGTATGTTTTTTGTTTTGATTTGTTATTTTTTTATACTTTTTTATGGTCCAGCTCTTACGAGTAGAACTTTGGCCTTGCGGCATTTTGAAAGGTTTTCTGATTGAATATTCTGTAGTAACTTTGTCGTAAATCATTGGCTCAGACAGCTTGGCAGTTGTTGTTCCCGGACCCTTTTGGCAATGCCGAAACTCTGCTTGATGATATGCATATGTTGTAGAAACTCGGACTGTTGGATGGACATTACCACAGTATTACAACACACTATATCTTCCCAGTCTCTGTCAGCTTTTTTCATCTCGTGTCATCTGCAACAGAATGACAAAGCTGTTGGTTCAATCAACCCATATCTAGACTCAAAACTCCCAAACAAACTCACATTCTAAATGCCAATCGGACGCTCTACTATAAATAAAGGCATAAAGGCAGCGCTTGCTTTTAATTTTAATGAACCATAAAAATTCACACGCACAACACAAAGAAAATAATATTACGACTCAGAAGATGGTTGACATACTACAGAGGAACGAGGGACAAGGGACAAGGGATAGAGATGGAATTGTTAATGAAACTTAAAGAGATGCTAACAAAGCAAATCAACAGTTGCTTTTGGCTGGGAGTCGCGTTTTCTCAGCAAACAAATCAGACGAAAACGAAAAAACATAAAAGAAAGAATCAACAAAAAAAATGGTAGAAAAAGATCCTCAAAATTCGAAAGAAAACTATTAAACAACTGTCCGCCGCTTATCGCGGGGAATCTCTCCCTCTCTCTGCCTCTCTCACACCCAACGTTTGCTTAGAAATTAGAGCCCAAAACAAATGTCCGAAAGTTGAGCAAAGAAATGCCGCTCGCCGCTCTCCCCCTCTCTTTGTTGGCCCGAACGCTAGCAGATCTCCATAGAGCTTAGACCGGTTTAACAGTGCTCTGCTAAGCCGCTGTTAGCCAACAGAGCAACGTAACGACGCTGACGGTGACGCTGACTGTGACAGTGACGCCGACGCCGACGCCGACAGCGACTGCGACTGCGCATGTTCTGGGCACTCAACTCGACAGCTCTCAGAACCGTAGCTCGCATTTCATTAGCTTCGCATCCAGCGACCGGTTCATTCCACAATCGTCGTCGCTCCCAGCGAGATCTGTGCGCGTGCGCGGCTACAACAACAGCAACAACAACAGCAACAGTGACAACAACAACAGCAAACAGCAACAACAAGAGCAACCCACGCGAAACACCGCAAACGACAGAGTTAGTGGAAGAGAATATTCGTACGTAGTTCCAAGTGTATTCACTATTCAGAGATACTGCGATTGTAGATTGCGTTTCGTTTTTATGCAAATCGTGTGAGTGAATACGGTTAGAACGGGGAATCGGTGGAACGGAGGAAGTGGAAAGAAAAGAAAAGAAAGAAAAGAAAAGAAAGAAGTGAAAAAGAAGTAACAATCTTAAGTCACATTTCGTCACTGGCGTGAAAGTAAAAATTCTTTGTGCCTCATTTGGTATTGTGAAATGCACAGTTAGATTTCGTGGCAGCATCCACAACAAAAGAAATTTCGCCCCGAATGCGAAACATTACGAATATTACGAAATGATCATAAAACTCGCGTAACCAACAACAAAACAACAACAACCAAAAACAACACAACAGCAACAGCACCAGCAACAACAACAACAACAACGACAACGTCAACGACAACAACAACAGCAAAGGCAAATAGAAAACAAAATTCAAGTCAAGATATGAGTAATGAGAGTTCATTCAGTGTCTGTGTCCATGTGTCTCTATGTGTCTCTATGTATTAGTGTACATGTTAATTGATTGCCGAAAGGTGTAAATGCAAATGTTTAGACTACAAATTTAACGGCAACTTTTTTGGAGCACATTCTACAGTTATTGCATTGTACATTAGGTGAGCAGTTCATAAATTATGTAAATAATTATTATATAGAAATACACAATAATATCACATTTATGCATACACATATATCATTTAAAATGTAATTAGTGTCATGCTCTATAAATTGAGTTAAGTGTCGAAATTATTGTATGGTCTCTGTGAATTTTTAGACAGTTAAGAGCCGGCCACATTAAGTGCCAAAATTTGTTTATGGATTTATGCGCTCGACTTCCGAAACTAATAATGATAAATTCCCAGCATGTATTTAAATCTTGAATTTAGAACTTGGGCAGTTACTGTGAATAGTTTGTCTATAAAAATCAATTTTAATAATAATAATTAATTTATTTAGAAATTTTCTGTGAAATGAATTCAATTATAATCATATTGTATATTTTTATATTTTGCATATTATGAACGAAAATAATAACTATAATTGGTTAATTTAGTCGGAAACTAAACAAATAAATAACGAATATCTCAATTAGAATTGATCAAATCAATAATAATTTTAATTCTAAAATAGATGACAAGGTTAAACTTGGCACATCCGTTGAGTAAATAAATAATTAAAGTAGTAATTATTATAATACATTTGTAGTTAATATATATTATAATCAATTTTCATTTAAAACGAGATAAGATAATTTCCTTTATAAAGTAACTTGACAATAAATTAACAAAGAGTTAGTTGACAATAGTTGAGGTTTTTGCTTGATAGTTATTTATTATAAAGGGTTCTATCCACTGTTCATCTGCCTTTCACTACTTGCAAATGAATAGAAATTAACGAAATTTGTTTTGCTATTCATTATCAGCTCGATTATATACCCATTGCTGCCCACTCAACTCAGATGGGGCTGACAAGTTAATGGACTGTCTCTCTGAGTGGAGTTGACACCAACGCACTTCTCATCGAGCTCTGAAAGGCATCTGCCAAAGCTCAACACTCTCCATTACCATTTGTATTGGGTTTTGGTTATAATTTTTTTTCATTTCGTTTTGGAAGAACGACAAAGACATGCAGCAGATAGCTGAAAATTTCACTTACAATAGACGGGCGCAACATTTTCTTATTGTATTTTCATTTTCTGGGTCAAAAGCAAAGCAACAAAGCCCATCCTCGGCATTGCCAAGCCCAGTCCCAGTCGCAGTCCCAGTCCCAGACCCAGACCCAGGTTTGGGCCCAGCCCCAGTCAGAGTCAGAGTCAGCGTCACAGTCCCAGTCCCAATCCGTAGTGTTATTGCCCAGCCCGTTGTCTATTTGTCTATAGGTTGCAGCATTTGCTTATAAATGGCAATGAGGCAACGGCAATGGCAGCCCAAAAAGGGATTTCCCTTTTACACATACATGCACTCAGTTCAATCAAAGTGAAGAAAAGATACTTTCGTTTGGTCTGCTTTAAGGTAAACAGAACTTACGGTTATAAGGTGTCAGTCGAAGGTAGAAAGAACCATACAGCAATCAAGCACTCGTCCAGCATATATTAAAGTCATGGGCATGGAATGCTCAATGAACTCCAGCCCCAGACTCAGACTCAGACTGGAACCAAAGACCCAAAGAAACCACTCCATTGAATTCAACTTCAAAAGGCAGCCAACGGTTCTTTCTCAGTTTTAATGGAGGGAACAGGGGGAGCACACAAGAAGTCGGCACTAAACAGTTCCAAATATGATACAGCAAATGTCATTGCAATGCGGTCTCGATTTCCTGTGGCTCTTTAAGTTCTGATGGAGCCCCTACCACAAACTCTTCAACCCCTAACTCTTCTGGTTCTTGGGTTATTTGTGCATGCAGCGCATGATTAATAAACTGTTTCCCACTCTGACCGCTTCGTTGATTAGTAAGCACGTAAACATTTCAATACAAAGTAATATAATAAAAAAATACAAAAATCATTGGCGCAGACAACCTCATGAACGTCACAACGACAACAGCAACAACACCACAGCAGCAACAACAACAACATCAATAATAATATGAACAACAATAATGTTACCCTTTGCTGTTCTGTGGCTTTGAATTTTAATTGCTTTTGATTTGCTGCCCCCGCCATTTCTGAATCTGAATCTGAATCGGAATCGGAATGGGAATTGGGCGCGTTCCGACTGTTAAATTTAGCATATGAATAAGAATACGACACAGAGGAAAATACGTTACATTCTGTCTGTCCGATTGTACATATTGAGCATGATGAGCCATCATATCTACAGTACATTTGCATACCAGAAGCGTGGCTTTATTCAATGGCATTGACAGCTTCAATGTCACATGGCTTTTGTCAGCTTCGACTGAATGTTTTCGGGCATAAACATTAGTTCAGTTAGTTAGAAATAGGACAACAGTTGAGGCCCAAATGCGCACAGGTATCTTAAGACCATAAATATTATTGAAAAATAAACAAAACTCAAGGGGTTCTATCGGTAGGTCCCTCCGAGACACAAACCATCAAATGCTGCTACTGCCTCATTACTCACCAGGTAGAGGTGCTGTCCCAGGAGATAATGAGTGAGAGAAAAAGAGAACGAGAGGGGGAGTGGGACAGGGAGAATTCATAACACTTTTGGTTTCGGTGCAATAACCTTATGTACGTTGTATACACAATGGGCTTTCAACAACCTTGTGGTTCCACCCCAAAGGCCAAAACGGAACCCAGCGGACTCCGATTGTCTTTCTCACAGCAGAAACAAACCGACAAACCGACAAACCGACAAACCAACAAACCAAAAGGCGCAAAAACTCAACTCAACTTGACAAATGAAAGCAAAAACCAACTGTCCACCATATAAAATGATGAAAAAAGAAGTCAAGAATGGGCAGAGCGTTAATTTTTCATGGTAGACAAGAGAAAAACCATATTATTTCATTATTTACATCAGAGGGAGAGACTAAACAAACGAGCGGCAAGTGGCAAGAGGCAAGAGGCAAGTGGCAAGTGGCGA
Source organism: Drosophila sp. st01m (assembly GCA_018901795.1). Lineage (NCBI taxonomy): Eukaryota > Metazoa > Arthropoda > Insecta > Diptera > Drosophilidae > Drosophila > Drosophila sp. st01m. The sequence goes on from JAEIFG010000334.1 coordinate 963,591, forward strand.
GCGTTGTCCGTTTGGCCGCCACGTCATTAGTCACACCAAGGGGTAGATATAAAAGACAACAACAACAATCGCAACCCAACAGCAACAACAATAACAACAACAATAAGCTGTTTGCCAGTCAGATCCGCGTGCAAAGCGGATAAAAAGTAATCAAAAGCGCTAAGAACGACATAATAAGGCAACTGAGCACAGGACTAGCTGAAGCTCTAGCTAAAGTCGAAGATGAGGTTCTTTATGAAGCTCAAGATGAGAAGGATGGAGCTGAATTTGAAGCCGAGTCCGGACGATGAGCATGAGGATGAGGATGAAAGTGAGGCAGAGACTGAAGCTGTAGTTGCAGCTCCAGCTCAAGTTGAAGGTGTTCCCAGCAGCTTGACAAAACGGAAATGAAATTAAAGAAAGAAAAGCATGAAGGAGTTGCAGTCTCGTATTATATTGCATTATATGCCGACGCTGACGTCAGCGTCAAGTGCTGCTGCTGCTGCTGCTGCTGCTGCGTTGGCGTTAAGGCGAAATTCTTTGCCGTGTAAGCTGCCTGCCGCTAAGAGCCGCTAAGACGGGGCCGCAATTCTTAAGCCGCAGCTCAAAGTGGTGACAACAACAACTGCTACAACGACAACAACAACTACAACTACAACTCAACTGTAGATGCAACAACAAGAACTATGACTGTGGCTTTGGTTCGCGTCTTGCCTCTGCCAGCGAGTTGAGTTGCATTTTGCAAAACTCTTTAGTGTGATTAATGTGCCCAGACATATACACCACACACACACACACACACACACACACATTAGTACAAACTGTGCAAACATATGTGTATGTGTTTGCTTCCTTTTATGAGCTGTGCTGCCTGACCTGCGACCGGGACGTGCTCCTTACACTTTTCCTTTTTCCTTCTTCCTTTTTGCTCGCTTTGCGCCTCTGTTGCTTTTGTTAGTACAACAAAAGCCACCCACCTCTACAGAGATTCTGTTTACCTACACCTACACACACGCACACACACACAGCACACACACACGTACAATCACACACACTCTCACACAAGTAGAGGCACGTATCCAGCTGCCCTAATCCTTTTGAACGCCGCTTTTATCGCACTTACTTCTACTTATACACTTACGTCGGGCTGTAATAACTTGGTCATTAAGCAGACACCCCACATGCTGTATTTACCGACCCAACAAAGTCTCTTATGGGGCGTATTTGGGGCACATACTATATCTATGCATATATATGTAATCTAAGCAACTTCATTTCGAAGCATAGTCAAATCAACTGGATTTCTATCTACACTATGGTTTTATAAACACAGCATTTCCCGCGATCCGATTTACATGATATAAAATATATATAATATAACTGAGGTTTTACTTTTAATAAATTCTTTTTATAATCTAAATCACTTTTTGGCAAGATTCATCGAAAGTGAAAATCTTTACTTCTCCTAACTTCATTTCAAAAAATATTTTGTTTATTGAATTCCTTTTTTGAGTTGGTGAAATTATATCTAATAAGGTGATCATTTTCAAATACTAAGCCTAAGTTTATTGTGCCTGTTTTCTTTGATTTTAGTTTAATTTTGGATGCAATGGAAACATTAATTATTATATTTTTTAAAAAGTGATGAATCTTTAAAGTGATAGAGAAATAAGAAATTATCAAATCATTTAAACTCGTTATCTTAGACATTATAAGTATTTTGAATAGTCAAAAATCTTTTTATTAAAATATTTCAATGAAATCGAAAATCGGGATATCTTGAAATCTTAAACCCTCCAAGTTTATCTAAAAACATATAATTAACAGAAATTATTTGAGTGTTATTTCTTACGAAGCCCATTGAATTAAATCCAATATCATCATTAGCAGAGTATTTAAGCTTCGTTGCATCATTAATATGTTAACTTTTGCTTTTTAGGTTGTTTCTTGTGTGTTCTTTTTTTATATTTTGTTGCTTTCCGTTTCGTTTCTTTATTTTTTTTTTTATTTTTAAGTTGTTGTTTTTTGTGTATCTCATTATGCGTCCGGCTTCTTCTTTATTTCTTGTACTTGTTGTAGTTGTTGCTGTCTACGTCTTGGGTTACATATTTCATATTTTGTAGTCATAGCCGCAGTCCGCAGAGGAGTGGAGGGGGAGAGAGGTATACGTTGTCACTTTTCCTGTGGCTCGCAGTCAACTTGAATTGGAACTCGACTCGAATGATACCTCGTTTGTTCAAGTGTTTTGCCTGTGGCTTTTGTTTTTCCCCTCAATCCTTCGGAGCAGGAAGCAGCAACAGCAACAGCAACAGAAACAGCAACTGGCCGACTGGGGTAGAACTCAACATATGCCAACGTCATCGCCATCGTCAGCGTCATCGTCATTGGCAACCAGCCTGTGGCAGGAGCCTGAAAAGGATTTCATGTTTATTGCCAGTTTTTTGCTTATTAAAAAATAAGACAAGAAAAAGCGAAAAACTTTTTTGTGTGGCTTCCTTCGATGCTGCAACGTGTCAGCTACAAGTTAAATGAGTTTCTTCTTCTTTTTTTGCTTTATTTTTATTTTTTTTTTGTTATGCTTAGCTGCACAGGAAGTTGTTAAGAGTTGTTGCCCCGTGGTGAGGGGGGGACTCTCTCGAGTGTCAGCCCTGAGCGAGCCTGACAAAGGCTGTGCCACTTTCCAAGCAGGCAATACCAGGGGCGCCACTAATTAATTAAGACATTTTCAATGAAATCTAGTTAAATGCAAGGCAAATAATGAAACTGTGTCAGGCCATGCACCGAGCATAAAAAAGCAACAGCAACTTTAACTCCAGACACGTACGCGCCAGGAAACCACAACAAGACTCAGACCTAGACTGAGACTGAGACCCGATATCAGTCCCAGTCCCAGTTTCAGTTCCAGTCGATGGCCATGGCGATGGCGATGTCGCAGTCACAGTCTTAGCTTAGCCAATCCTCCAGTTTGTGGCATCAATTTTTGTCCAGTAGCCGAGAAAATGTCACGTTTCCACATAAGTTACAAAGCGTGAGAATTGTTCAGTTCGGTTTCACTCTGCGTCGCAGGAAAAGGTACTTTCCATGGTGAAAATTAATTGCAGGCCATGTTATTGTTGTCTCCAACACAGTCTACCAATTAATTGGAAAGCACAAAAACTAAATACTATGAACAACGCGAATATAAAAACGGAAAACAAATAAATAAAACCAAACCAAACCAAACAAAATTAAATGAAACGTTTACAAAAATAAGTTGTTCAGAAATTGAGCTGTAGCTCGAATTTGAAACTACTCGCAATTGCTTTTTCAACACTGGCAGCACATTGAAATTGCAATTAATTGTTTAATGTGCAGCATGAAATGTCTACAAAATGTTTATAACTTTTCCAACTGCACTTCTCATCTCTAACTGCTGTTGTTGCTGTTATTATTGCATATTGCATTTCAAGTAAAAGGCTCGTAAAATTCTTTATGACCAGCTTTTCTCGCTGAGCACTCCAATTGAAATGGTCGGAAAAGTCATTTTAGAAATGCACATGCCTGCCCATAAACCCGACTGACCACGCCCCCTCCCCCCCTCCCCCATCCATACCTTTTCACCCAGGGGGCTGACACTGTTCACCTTCTTGCACCTATTCTAATTGTCAACTAATTTAGTCAAACGGGCAGACAGGCCAAGCCTTCTGGAGGGTCTTGCCACTATCCTCCGGAGCATTCTCTGCCTCTGTCTCTGCACCTATCTCTGTCTCTGTCTCTGTCTCTGTCTGTTCCTCTGTCTGCTCTCTGTGGTAATCAGCCACATTTATGTGTGCTCATAAATATGCAAATATCCTTTAAGTACTTTTAATGTCTTGCCATTTGTTGGCCTGGCTTACTGCCAATGGGAAATTCGCTGTTGCAGTTGCATTTCCTCCACCTCCCCCTCCCCCTCCCCCTAATGGTCTTAATGGGATGTTTGCCATTGTCGCCATCATCTTGGCTATATTTACACGCATTTATTCTTTAGCTGCCTTTTTGCAATTTCACTTCATCTTTATGGGCTCATAAATAACAGCCACTCTGTGTGTGTGCGTGTGTGTGTGTGTGTTGTGTGTGTGTTTATGTGTGTGCTTGCGTGGGTCGCTTGCTGGGTAATATTAACTACCTTTTAGGTATAGACTTAAGTTCACATAGCTCTTGCTTGATTGGCTCCATTGATAGGCTAAGAAATCACATAAAAAAAAGCGAAAACCCTTTGGCTAATTATCTACAATTCACAACAATGTTGCAGGAACCGAAACACTCTACAGTTGCAACCGAGGGGCAAAGAGCAGACACAATTCGCACACTGTGGCCAGCGGGAGACGAGCAGCAAACCGAATGCAGTATCTCAACTACGCACTGCAGACATCCACGCGACTGCTGACCAGCCAGAGTAATAACCACAGTTACAGGAACAGTCGGAGTCACACTCAAAGTCACACTCAGAGTCACACTCAGAGTCACAGTCAGAGTCAGAATCACAGTCAGCCACAGACGGCAGTCCAGGAGGCAGCGGCGGAAGCGGAAGCGCAAGCGGAGGAGCAGATAGCACACGCCTGTTGCAGTCGAGGCGCCCAGTTGCTGAGATTGCGCCAACAGGAGCTGGCCAAGAGACGTGCCCTTGAGCTCGAGGATCAATTGAACGCGAACGCCATCGCCATCAGGTGTGTCCAGGACGAGAACGAGGAAGGTGACAGGGACAGGGACGGGGAAGGGGACCTGAACGAGGGCGGGGACGTTTACAGCGAGGAATCCAGCGAGCCGGAGGAGGGAGCTGTCGGTGGACAGAAATTAACTCGAGGGACACCGCAGCCAGTCCAATGAAACTTACTCTCATTTAATGTGCAACTCGCGCGAAGCAAACTGTTATCGTTTTTCAACCGCGACATGGCCGCCACCGATGGCCAAATCATATTGGCCGCATCCCGTTTCGGGGACTCGACGCCCGTCTATTTGCGCGACTTCTCCAAGCAGCCGCTGCCGGCGGTGGCCAAAATACTTAAGGGCCAACATCAGGCCCTTGGCGTGCCAACGCTATCGGCGCCATCACTCCAAAGCACGGCGCTCTTCCTGAGCGCCGGCAAGAAGTATCAGATACTGGCGCAGCCCATCAAGATCAAGGAGGGACGCAAGCCCACGAACGTGGGCGCCAAGGTGCTCATACCGGAGACCTATGGCGGCTACTTTGAGCTCCTCAGCGAAGATGGCCGCTCAACGCGTTGCATTGACTCCGTATTGGAGCTGGCACGTCGTCGCAATGCCCGTGTCCTGGTGCGGGAAACGTTCCGTTGCCAGCAGCTCAATCGCACCATCCATGCCGGCGAGCTGCTGACCACAATGAACGACAATGGCAAGTACCTGCAGTGCCGCAACATCAAGGATGAGATCATCAATCTGCCACTCGATACCAAAGCCAAGTTCTCGCCCATTGCTCGCGAGGACAGCATCAGCGGAGTTCACACCGTCAAGAATCTGCTGCTCAAGCGGATGCCTGTCATTGTGAGGTGAGTGGGCGACTCTGACTGATCTAAACCTAATGGAATTCAATCCTAAGACCTGTCCTTTCTCAGTACTCTAACTGCACCATTCGATCCCTTCTTTATTGAGCGCTCTCTCCTGCTTATGAGTAATCTCATTTCCTATTATGCCTATTTTTTCTTAGATAAATTCCAGCAATTTCTTTTAGTTCAATTCTTTTCTTTTCTCAGTTCAATCCTTGTTGATTTATTGAGAATCATCATCAATTATTTTAGTTCCAGTTCTATATTATCTTTTTGTATATTTCTCATCCATTTCACAGTCATATTTCAAAATCATTTCACTGTAACACAGTCTAATCAATCGCTTACTATTTAACATATTTAGCTGAAATTAGATATGTTTTCATATTTAATTTAATGCTAATTCCTGTCCACCTTTATTTATTCCAATTTCCTCGTTTTGTTGTCCTAATTTCCACTGTCAATTTTCCACTGTCCTATTCAGTTCAATCCTTGTTTATTTATTGAGAATCATCATCAATTATTTCAATTCGAGTTATAACAAATTCTTCTCCAGTTTCATATTATATTTTCTGTATATTTCTCATCCATTTCACAGTCATATTTCAAAATCATTTCACTGTAACACAGTCTAATCAATCGCTTACTTTTTAACATATTCTGCTGAAATGAGATATGTTTTCATATTTAATTTAAAGCTAATTCCTGTCCACCTTTATTAATTCCAATTTCCTCGTTTTGTTGTGCTAATTTCCACTGTCAATTTTCCACTGTCCTATTCAGTTCAATTCTTGTTTATTTATTGAGAATCATCATCAATTATTTCAATTCGAGTTGTAACAAATTCTTCCCCAGTTCCATATTATCTTTTTTTATATTTCTCATCCATTTCACAGTCATATTTCAAAATCATTTCACTGTAACACAGTCTAATCAATCGCTTACTACTTAACATATTCAGCTGAAATTAGATATGTTTTCATATTTAATTTAATGCTAATTCCTGTCCACCTTTATTTATTCCAATTTCCTCGTTTTGTTGTCCTAATTTCCACTGTCAATTTTCCACTGTCCTATTCAGTTCAATCCTTGTTTATTTATTGAGAATCATCATCAATTATTTCAATTCGAGTTATAACAAATTCTTCTCCAGTTTCATATTATATTTTCTTTTTGTATATTTCTCATCCATTTCACAGTCATATTTCAAAATCATTTCACTGTAACACAGTCTAATCAATCGCTTACTACTTAACATATTGCATTGAAATTATATATGTTTCATATTTAATTTAATGCTAATTCCTGTCCACCTTTATTTATTCCAATTTCCTCGTTTTGTTGTCCTAATTTCCACTGTCAATTTTCCACTGTCCTATTCAGTCCAATCCTTGTTTTGATATTGAGAATCATCATCAATTATTTCAATTCGAGTTGTAACAAATTCTTCTCCAGTTCCATATTATCTTATTTGTATATTTCTCATCCATTTCACAGTCATATTTCAAAATCATTTCACTGTAACACAGTCTAATCAATCGCTTACTACTTAACATATTCAGCTGAAATTAGATGTTTTCATATTTAATTTAATGCTAATTCCTGTCCACCTTTATTTATTCCAATTTCCTCGTTTTGTTGTCCTAATTTCCACTGTCAATTTTCCACTGTCCTATTCAGTTCAATCCTTGTTTTTTTATTGAGAATCATCATCAATTATTTCAATTCGAGTTGTAACAAATTCTTCTCCAGTTCCATATTATCTTTTTTGTATATTTCTCATCCATTTCACAGTCATATTTCAAAATCATTTCACTGTAACACAGTCTAATCAATCGCTTACTACTTAACATATTCAGCTGAAATTAGATGTTTTCATATTTAATTTAATGCTACTTCCTGTCCACCTTTATTTATTCCAATTTCCTCGTTTTTTGTTGTCCTAATTTCCACTGTCAATTTTCCACTTCCTATTCAGTTTCAATCCTTGTTTTATTTATTGAGAATTATCATCAATTTATTTCAATTTTCCAGTTTACAAATTCTTCTCCTTTTTTTTAGTTCCATATTTATTATTTTTTGTATATTTCTCATCCATTTCACAGTCATATTTCAAAATCATTTCACTGTAACACAGTCTAATCAATCGCTTACTACTTAACATATTCAGCTGAAATTAGTATGTTTTCATATTTAATTTAATGCTACTTCCTGTCCACCTTTATTTATTCCAATTTCCTCGTTTTGTTGTCCTAATTTCCACTGTCAATTTTCCACTGTCCTATTCAGTTCAATCCTTGTTTATTTATTGAGAATCATCATCAATTATTTCAATTCGAGTTTAAAATAACAAATTCTTCTCCAGTTCCATATTATCTTTTTTGTATATTTCTCATCCATTTCACAGTCATATTTCAAAATCATTTCACTGTAACACAGTCTAATCAATCGCTTACTACTTAACATATTCAGCTGAAATTAGATATGCTTTCATATTTAATTTAATGCTAATTCCTGTCCACCTTTATTTATTCCAATTTCCTCGTTTGTTGTCCCAATTTCCACTGTCAATTTTCCACTGTCCTATTCAGTATATTGCATTATTCGCATCTACTTACTATATTCACTTATGGCTTTTATATATATTCAAGTTTTCTCCTCATAAATTTCCCACTCACTTTCAAATCCCCTCGCTAATCCTCCCCGCCTTGTCTAACAATAAATTGCATACATTGTCAATGTTTTTTTGTTCTTCCACAGACTCGTCCACGGCAGCGGACCGAAGGGTCTGAAGCAGCCATTTGTGCCAGAGCTGAGGCTGCTGGGATGCGTGGAAATCGATCGGATCTTTGCGCTGCCGCTGCAGAAGGACACGGATCTGGTGCCGGTGCCATTGAATGTGAAGATAAAGCTGCAGAGGGCCAAGAATATGGAGCAGCTGGAGAATTTCATTGAGTATACGCGCTTTTTGGACAAGGCGCAACGATTGCTGGCGGATGCGCGCGATCGCCTGCAGATTGTCGATCTCAAGCTGAGCGAGAAGGAGAAGAAGGACTCGAAGTTCAGCAGCCGCAACAGCGGCAACAAGTTGCCCGTGGTCATGTTGCCATCGGCAGCTGGCGTGGCAAGCGGATTGGCCGAGAGCGGATACGTGCTGAGGAAGAGCGCCAGCTGCGATTCATGGTCAAGGCAACAGCAGCAGGCATTGAGCAGCAGTGAGATTGCCGAGGAATACAAGGAGATTGACCACATCTATGATTATGTGCGGGGTCTGACGCCTCTCTCGAAGGGATTGGCACGTTTTGAGCCCATCTGCGAGTCGCCGACGCTCAAGTCCCACCACACGGACAGCAGCGGCAACGGCAACTATTGCAGTTTGATTCGAGGTCCGACAACGACAACGACATCGGCAACGACGGCGACTCAACAGCAGCCGAACAACAACAACAACAACTACAGCAGCTTGGAATCGAACAAGCACAGCAGCAGCAACGGCGGCCATCATCATCACCAATACCAGACGCAACAGCAACAGCAACAGCAACAGCTGCAGCCACATCATCATCATCATCATTCGTCGGCCCTGTTGGTCAATCACTATCATCACAGCCATATACAGGAGGACATCAAGCCGGTGCCGCCGCCCATTGAGACGATTCCGGGAAAGAAGCCGGCCGAGAAGCGACAGCGTCCAACTCTACCAAAGCTTTATATCAAGAACGCCAATGCGCACAGCGCCGGCAGCAGCAGCAATGGCAACTCTACCGGCGGCACCAGTCACAGTCACAGCCATAGTTACAGTCACAGTCATAGTCTCAGCCATTCGCAGCAGCAGCAACAGCAGCAGCTGCCGCCAACGCCTGGTAGCAACATCAACAATAACAACAGCAACAATATCAATAACAGCAGCAGCACGGCAGCAATTGTTGCCAGCGCCGCAGCAGCAGCAACATCCGCTCATCACGCTCACGCCCACTCGCACGCCCATGCCCATCAACAGCAACATCCGCAACATCAACAGCAACATCAACAGCAACACCAACACCAGCATGTCCATGGACATCCACACGCACACGCACACTCACACCCTCACCCACATGGACACCATGGAAAGGTGCTGACGCCCAACAACCATTTGCCAGTCAAGGAATCCCTGGAGCCGCAATCGCCGCTCTTTCATATCAGGTGAGTAGCAATTGCTTTATTGCCAGGGGGACAGGGAATCAATGGGAAAGAGGAAAGAGGAGACCGGAAACTCATCCGAAATATATCGTTCACAGATACAAGAGTCTCAGCAGCCTGCAACTGACACCGGACAGCAACAACACCGGAGCAATGACGCCGCCGACGATCTCAGCGCATGCCAAAGCAGCAACAGCAACATCAGCAGCAGCAGCGGCATCGGCTGCAGCGGTAGCAGCATCAACAGCCGGTTCGCACTCGCCGCCTGATGTGGTACTCAAGTGCGGCAGCATACTCAATTCCCATGGCTATCTGGCGCACAGTCACAGCCACAGCCACAGCCGCAGTTCGAGCAGCAACAATCATCATAATCCTCGAGAGGGCACACTGGACTCGTCGCGCAGCGGGGGACGCACATCGGGCGATTCACAGAAGTTGCCGGAGAAGAAGACGCGACGCTTGTCGCGGCCACGGAGCCTCTCGAATCTGGTGTGGGATCTGCGGCCATCCAAGGAGAAGTCCAAGAAGAAACTCTATATACACCATTTCGATCAGCGTCAGCAGGCGACCCTGTATCTGTAGAAGATGCTCCGGGTTCCGTGTAGATTCGTTGCCAAATCGTTTCGCTGCCATCAACAACGACAAACCCCACAGACAACAACCTACAAAGCAACAGCAACAGCAACATCAACAAAAACAACAGACAACAGACAACAGACAGCGACAACAACAACAACAACAAGCAACACCAACATTAAACGCTGTGTGTGTTCCTGCAGGTGAGCAAAAGTCGAGGGGTTCTTGGAGGGATGGGGATGGAGATGGGGATGGGTTTGAGAAGGGAGGTGTGGCAATGCAAATCGTGATGACTTGTGATTGTTTTGCTTATTAAATTCGTGCAGCTTAAACTAAATAATTTCCTCTTTATTTTTCTTCCGCTGTCTCTCTCCCTTTCTCCCCCCCTTTCTCCCTCTCTCCCTGCAGCTTTCACTATTTTAGCTTGCAGCAGCAATTTTAATTAACATTGAATTGTGCCTTCCCCTGCGCCTAGATCTATGCTTTAAAATTCCAATGAAATATTTTATAAGAATATTTTGCCTGGATGGACAAGGATGCAAGAATGAGAAAGGAATGGAGAAAAAGACCGTTTGAGACGAGAAGAAGAAGATAGATGAAGACGAAGACGAAGACGAATATGCAGAAAGCAGAAGAACCAAACAAAACTAATCACATGAAGCGCTGATAACACACACAGTGAACGATACACACAACAACCAGAACAACCCCACACATACACATACACACACACACACACATCAAGTCTATAAAATTGTGATTTTAATTTTATGTTTAATTTAATTTAACAATGCGACGCTCTTTTAGTTAGTATTTAATACGATGAGGCGATGAGGCAAAGCGAAAACAAAATCATTAAAGAAAAACTTTAACAAGTAAAAAGCCATTTATCAGTTTGCTGTCGCTTTCAGTTTTCAGTCACATTTCAAATTAAATAACGGCAAATTAACGAAACAGTGTATTAAGCTTGGACACAAAAATTCCATTACCAACAAAATCAAAGCTTAAAGCTTGATTTGCAAATCTGCGAGCGATGGCGCAGAAAACATCGCGAAAAAAAAAAAAAAAAAGAAAAGAAAAAGCAAACATAAAATAAATATAATCATATATACACACACATATACATGCAATATATACCATATGTGTAAGCATGTATATAGGTATATACATACTATATAAAATAGATAAGCAATATTTCACAAATATCGAACATTATTTACTTAGACGATGGTAAGAGCAGCAACAACAACAAGAACAACAACAACAACAAGCATATTTAATGTTATAATCAAATCAAATAGTTGAAATGAATTTATTAGTTTCTCCTCATAATTTAAATGTTGTTCGTTGTGAATGTTGTGAATGTCTCGTAATTGTATTCGCATTTGTTTCGAATTATGCAACTTAATTACAATTGCAATTAACTATACTCTGATTAGTCTTTAGTTGCTCGGATCTTAGCTGTCACAGAGCAAGACGACGATAGAGAGACAGAGAGAGAAAAAATGAGTTATCTCTCTTCCCCTCTATTCATCCTCCACTCTTACAGCCTCTGGCAATGCATTGTCTTAGTCGTCTAGTATGTACATTTTAGTTATTACAATTATATCGCTTATATAGCATACTAGTAAATAGAGTACATTATTACCTACTATAACTACATTCTATTTGTGTCTAATAAATGTCTCAGAAAATATAAATTGTATATGCAAAAATGTTGTTGTTCTTTTCATTTATTTCTTTATGGCTATGAGAAATACAAATATGTAGTATGTGGGCGTGTTCTAACACGGGACAACACAATTTCTATTGCCAGTTTGTCGTCATCTCATCTCGGCTGCATTCTAGTTGAAAACATGGACTCTGAAGTTCGATTAATACAAACTACGCTGTATTTTAATTATATAATTAATACAGATACCCTACTATTGATAGGCATCTTTAAAGATACATGTGTTTTGTATCTTATTATGTTTTAAATATTTGAGATAAATACAAAACTAATTACATGACGTAATCTCTGAGAATATCTTCAAGCGTAAAGGGTATCTCTTAGTCATCACTCTCAATGAAAGTTCCCAATAGTAAGCAATAACTTACGAAGTTTACCTAATTAACTCTATTGCTAATCAGACTTGAGTCAGTCGTAGTTAAATTTAAAAAATTTTATGTACAGAATCTTAATCGATTGCGGTTGCTTATGAAGCTGGGAATAAATACGATTTTAGAGAACATCAATTTGAATATACATACGTACATATCAATAGAAATGATTATACGACTGCAAATTAATTGACAACTTATTCATTTCAAAGTGAAAATTTAAACAATGTGAATTGCTCAGCTTAAACGAAAACGACAACAACAACAAATACGATAACAACTAATAGATTGAACACTTGAAGCGTTATTAAACTAGCTATTACCAAATTGGGCTCAACACCAGGTGAAAACTGCGCAATTGCCTGGCATTTTTCCAAACGCATAAAGCGAAAATTTCAATAGAGCAACAACAACACCTTAATAATATATGGACACATGCCAAATGCTTCCTGCCGTATTGAGACTGAAACTGTGCTGAAACCGAGCTGTGCTGGGAGACAATGAGGCGAAACACCTGCCAAAGCACCGACACCTGGCTGGAACATGGCTGTGATTAGACCCATTTGGGCAAAGAATTAAATCTGAACTGCATTACATTTCCATAGAGCGAATGCGGAAAGAAAATACATACTATATATACGGGGAGAGAGAGCGAGAGAAAGAGGAGACTCAATTGCGTTAATACTGGTAATTAGTTGGCAATATCGAAAGATTTAATTTGCTCTTGCGTCGGCCCCAAAACGGTGCGAGGCGATCAAGTTTGTTGCCTAAGTCTTTTGATTAGTGGCGCGATCGTATAGGAGAAATGCTATGCAAATAGATTGACTGTTATTGTTGCCATAGTCGTTGTTATTGTTGTTGTTAATGGTGGTGCTGGTGGTGGTGCTGTCAGGGCTGGATTTGGAGCTGGAGCTGAAGCTGAAGCTGGTGCTGGCGGCAACGAATTGAATAACATGAAAAATGCGCTTACATTGCGATATCATCACGTTTATGACGCTGGCACAATTAATCAGCCGACATGCAAGCGCTAAAAGGCAGACTCCAGCTCTGACTCCATCTCCATCTCCATCTGAAGTCTATAAGTCTAACTCTGGCTCTGGTTCTGGTTGGTGCTCTGCCTTTAACTCTGAGCTGAGAGACGCACAGCTGGCCTGGCTTGGTACTAAGAACCCAACCATTAACGTTTCTCTGCTCATCAAATGTGCAATTTATAATATTTTCTATGCGGCAACCGCTTAACCAAAAGCCGACAGCAGACGCCTACGCCAAAATCTTATGGAAATCCTCCACTCTACACTCAGAGAATATAAAATGTAATAACTAGAAGTATAGTGTTTAGTTCAATAGACCGTTTAAGAATAATAAGGAATCAATTATATGACATGATATTGTGCTTTAACCTAACTATGTCTATTTTGACTCGAAAAAGTTAAGGTTAAGTTTAACATAGAAAGAATGTCAAGTTTAAAAAAATATCGCAGTTTCTGTGTTCTTAACAAACTAGATAAAGACTACCTATATGTACTAAGTATATTTATAAAAGAGTTATAATAATATTGTTGTATTTTCTTGAAGAATTACTATAAAACTAATCTCAATATCAAGTGCAATTAATAATAAATACTAAACGAGTCTCAGTGTCTCTCTGTAAGTGAAACTAGTCGTGTTTAAAGATCAATTTGCAGTACTTGCTTATTTGCCTGAGTGTAGCTGCGTATCAGTCTCAGTCTCAGTCTCAGTGTCAGTGTCAGTCGTAGTCTCAGTCAGGCTGCATGTTGCTTAGCCATTTGCTACAGTTATGGCACACAGGAAGAACTGAAGAACTGCCTGAACGGCTGAACGACTGAACGGTTGAACTGGCAGCTGCCCCATCCGCTTGGATCGGCTCATGTGCTGGCGATTTGTATCGCCGTCTGTTTAAACTGTGTAAATCGCCCTAAACTACGCATCAGTTTCGGTTTCAATCTTGAACTTGCTCCCAGTCTCGCCCCTCTTCACCCAGTCTCTCCCTCTCTCTCTCGCTCTCTTTCTCTCTCGCTCTCTTCCACTCTGTCTTCATTCAATATGTTTACTTAAACGCTTTGCTCTGCAGTCGAGTTGAGTCGAGTTGAGTTGAGTTGAGTTGAGGAAGTGGTTTCGTTTAGCGTGCCTGCATCTTTATCGCGATATACTCGTACGAGGTACGCGATACGCGATGTAGCGGTAACAAATTGCCCTGCCAGGTCTTATTGGTTTCCTCTCCCCTCCATTCTTGCACTCTTTGTATTTGTTCAATATCCTGGCCCAGTTCTAAGACGCTTCCGCGTCACATGCTCACAATTAAAAGTGCACACAGTTCAATTACGCAGACCTGAGAGTAGAGTCATTTTCCATGTTGCTAGGTTCCAGCTAGTTAGGGTCTGGTCGTGGTCTGGGCTTGGGACTGGGTCTGGATCTGGGCCTCGGTCACAGACCTATCTGCAATTACGAGGGTCATCGACTCCTTCTTTGTTGCGATCTTTATTATGTTCTTTGGCAATTGCGCAACTGTTGCAGCTTACAACTTGCAACTGCCTCGATAATCATTCAAATTTACAAGAAAACAATCAAAAACAAATTCCTAGAACACAAATCGACGAAACTCATTTCATTTCAATTAAAGTTGCACGCCGGCTTCGCCTTCGCCTTCGTCTTTGCTTCGACTTTGACTTTGACTCTCCAGCGCAGCAGCAGCAGCTCTGAGAAAATAAACGAGAAATGATCAGAGCTTAGCATAACGATGTTGGTAATACCCTACACAGCAGGTGTACACTGTACCATACACCGTAAATATATGTGTATATAATAATACAGAATTTGAAATAAAGTTAGAAAGTACGATTCAAATAAATATTAAATAATTGTATTCAACAAATAGTTTATGTTCATTTGATCCAAACAATGATTGGTAAATATTTTTCTAATTAGATTATACTCTGTTTGAGGTAAATTTCGAAGCGTATCAAACTGCATTGGAAGGCGACGGGATCCACTTCAAGGTTAGCTCCTGGGGAAGACACGGGACCGGGAGGCATGAGAGCGTGCAACAACTGGCGGTGTGGCGGGTGTAGCAATAGCGGCGTAGAGAAACAAACCTAAAGAAAACAAATTTAAATAAGACAAACGTCAACCAATTACCGTCAATCGCATTTCCCGCAACGTCGACGTTGTTGGCAACCTTTTGCAAGTTAGTAAGCTGCAAGATTGCCAAACGGGATGGCTTTAGAAACGGGGGTGGGGGCGTCTGAATGCGCATGTGCAGTTACGAGTGCAACTGCAACTGTTGCAACTTAGCTTCAGCCTCAACTGCGACGGCAACTGCGACTGCGACTGCGTCACACGGCACGCGGAGAGGTCAAGAAACTGTGCGCGTCATTTGAATAAGTTGGGAGCAGCAGTTGCTGTTGCAGGATGAGCCGGGGCAGCGGGGAAATGCTTCGGCAATGTTGCTGGTTGGCGAAATCAAATCAAATCCAAATCAAACAAAACAAAGTGCTAGCAAAGACACACAACTACAACAACAACAACAAGAACTGTTCGAACAACACAAGCAAGAAAGCGACAAGGCATCGAACAAATTTCCATGCTGCTGTGAAATTCCGCGCTGCGACGTGGACGAAGTTGTTCGAGGTTGTTTGTTGTTAGTTGCTGTTGCTTGTTGGTTGTTGGTTGTTTGTTGTTTGTTGCTATGTCTATGACTTGTTCTATGGGTGTTTTTGGGCTCTGAGCGCAATTATCCATCGCGTATTTGCTTTGACTTTGACTTTGGCATTCTGCCATCGATGTCGATGTGATTCTCGATGTGAATGCGAATGCGAATGCGAATGTGAATGTGAGTGCCGATGTCGATGTCGATATCGATGTGAATGTGGATATGCTGCAGCCGAAACCTTTCTTCCACTTCCACTTAAATTGCCCATGACGAGCTGTGCGCTCTGACAGTTGAGCAACTGCCCGGCTGACAGTGTGCCCAGGTCTAGTGTACATCCAGCTGCAGTGTATCCATCATCAGCATGCGATTCTCATGCGAAAAGGTCAACAGCAGGCAGCAACAACAACAACAACCACAGCAACAATAACAACAGCAGCTTCAGCAACAAGTTGGTCTTAGAATTTCAATCATTGACTTTGGCCAAGCGAAATGCGCCGATGATTCTCATTCGAATTCAGAACTCATGGCAGCTGCTGCTGCTGCTGCTGTTTGTTCATTTGTTTGGTTTGTGGCAACTGCAACTGTTGCAACTGCTGCTGCTGCTGCTGCTGCTGTGCGTCGCTAGCTGCAACATTGTCGCTGCGCGTTGGCCACTTTGTTCTGGAGCGATATCTTCAATTCAAGCAGCTTCAATTGCTGTTCGGCAACCGATCACGTTCGCTGCATGCATACAAAACAGTTGCAGAGGCTGTTGGTGTTGTTGTTGTTGTTTTTGTTGTTCCTGTTGCTGTTGTTGATGCTGTTGCTGCCTCTGTTGCTGCCTGCTTGCAATTGGCCGGCCATTTCGAATCGCCAGTTGATTTTTCATTCGATCCATTTGAAATTGTTTGATGCCAGTTTGATATGGCCATGATAGATGCCAGCTCGTTACGACTGCAACAACGAGTACTTCAATCATATTCAGTCCCTGACAATGAGATTTGGGCCGCTGACAAGTTATTCGTTTCGGCCTGGCTTGGCATGTACTGGCCTAGTCTGGCCCAAAAGGCTAAGATCTGTCCAGTTAATTAGATTAAAGAGAACCATTTCCTACAACTTCAAAAATATTTGTAAGTGAATTGTTATTTGATAATTTAAAATAATTTTATTTGTTTAAAAGTTAAAGAAGATTTTATATTATTTCTATAATAACCCTTTTTGCTTTTGAAGATATCTTAACCAAACTCACAAATGGTGTCGCTTTTACCATATTTTTCATCTAAACAAATTTGATTTAAGTCGGGTGACTATATCTTATAGCTGCCAAAACAACAATCGAATTTAAATTAACCTTTGATATGAAGAACTTTTTTGATTTTTGAGATATCTTAACTTAATCTTAACTAACCAATTGGATTTTGTTATCCAATTAAGCCATATTTCGCAAAAATCTGGTAGGATTCCCCTCAAATTTGTCTATTTTTCAGCAAACCAATTTTAGTGTGTTATATTATATAAATTTGGTACTACTTCTTGCAGTCCGCAGGAAATTTTCAGAATTAGAAAATGTCTAATTTCAAGCAAATAGTAAGTATCATGTCGTTCAGCAGATACTGATTACTGTTTACAGTTTCTAAAACTGCCAAATGACCGCATCTAAATCCTTTTTCTGCAAGCGAACCGAGCATTTAGTTGGCGAGGGAAGTCGAAGTCCTCTAGTTTTAATGATAATTTTCACAACTTGGGAACAAAGAGTAAACAATTTGTTTAAATAATTATTTAAACAAACACGAGATCGCAACTTTTTCTTGATGTAACTTAACCTTCACTCTCAATGTAAATATTTTTTTGAATACTCAACATTTTTATATGAAGTATATTAATGGATGCTCCTCTGTTAAAGTTGTTGTTGCCGCATGCGTCAGCGATATTTTGTAGTATTTTATTTTTTCTGTATTTCTTGGAATGATTAAACTGTTTAAATTGAAATTTCATTTAGTGCATTTGCGAAATGAGCTAAAAAGGTAGAAACGTTGACGACAACTGCCGGTCACATGCGAATAAAATCAATAGCTCTGCTCACATACACACACAGAAACTTACACACACATACGAGTACACACACACGCATACACTCGGCGTGTTGCACTGTCAACAGTCAAGTGGCAGAGCATTAAAAATGTAAACTTCAACAACAAACAAAAGCCACAAACAGACGCTCGACACTCATTCGCCTCGCTGGGCACTCTCTCCGTTCTCCACTCTCCGCTCTCTTTAGCTGTTGCTACTCTTGCCAAGCTCTGCTTCAGCATGGTGTGGTGTGGCCTGGTCGATTGGCCAATTGGTTGCCCCGTCCGTTGCTGTCAGCTCCAAGTCGGCGAGTCGCTTTGCAAAGTGAAGGTGGAGTTCGATGTTGAATTTGGAGAAGAAGGTGAAGATGTAGATGGAGGCGACGGTAGAGGTGGAGTTGGAGGTGGAGATGGAGATGGGGATGAAGGAGGACAATGACGGACGACGATGTTGGCGATGTTGCAATTGTGCACATTGGTCGCCTGGTATCCGGCTTATAAGCTGCCAATTTCAAATTGTGCGTCACGTACACGCATAATGGGCAAAAGTAATGAAAACATATGAACAGACACGCAGGGCAAACTCTGAGCAGCTCACCAGCAATGCAGGGGAAGGCGGTGTAGAGAAGGGAGTGGCAAGAGGGGGAGTGTGGGGTGTGGAGAGGGGGAGGGGGCATCTAAAGTTAGTTGGAATGGCCCTGCACGCACTGGGGGCATGGATTACACATTTCCAGTAGGCAGTTGCAGCAATGTGATTGCAAATGCACAAAATAATAATTTGCAATACGCGCAGTTCAATTACAGCAACAGCAGCAGCAACAGCAGCAGCAACAACAGCAGCAACTCCTTCGGCTGCGTATCATTCTGGCAGTATGATCATTTGCAGCGTTTTTATTTTACAATGCATTGCTGCAGTCATATAATTGATATGCTCTAAGTAATTGGCGCTGACCACGCGAGCAACATCTCTGCTGCTGCTGCTGCTGATGCTGCTGATGCTGCAGTTGCTGGCTGCAAGTGAGAGATCAAGCAAACGATTTGTATATCGATGGATCGATCATTCGATTATATGTCGGACATGCTGGCGACATGGAGGACCACCCCACTGTACCTGCCAGACATCCATCTCGCGCCTAATTGCATACCCGGCAGCAACTATAGCAGGACCAATTGCGACTACAACTGCAATAGCAACAACAGCAACATTAATGCATTGTTACTAAATTTTGTTTATAAATCAAAAGGCATAACGCTTGGTAAGTCGTTTCTGGCGCTCAGACAAGCCGCACATCATGTGGTTGTTGTTGTTGTTTTTTGTTGCACTTGTTGTTGTTGCGGTGTCGCCAGCATGTTGCTAGCTATTCTTGATGTTGGCGCTGCGCTGAAAACTTTACGTTTGATGTCGCCACATTTTGTGCTCTTTGCTATCAATATTGTTGTTGTTGTTGTTGTTGTTCTTGTTTTTATCTGAGTGGATGTTGTTGTTGCTGGTACAAAACTGCCATTTATAGGCAATTAGGCTTTGATTTTAGTTGCTGTTTGAATGGTTGCTGCTCCTGCAGTTGCTGCCATTGATGTTGATGTAGCTGCGGTCCTGCGAGCGCCATTAATGCAGTGTGTAACAAATCATGGCTGCAATTAGTGCGTGTTTATGACTGCTGCTGCCGGCAGGACAAGAGCGGGCGCAACATGACAGAGGATGGGGCAGAGGGTGGGGTGAGGTGAGGTGGGGAATGGAGAGGGTTGGTTAAATAGCCAGCACTATTTCAGCGCTCAATATTTTGTACTTTTAGCTGTCTGTTAGGCGATTTTTGCATGTTTAGCGCTGCGCACAATTTGCATGCAACGTTGTCGTTGCTCACATCAGCAACAATGGCCCCTGATGATGGCCACAACAGCAACAGCAGCAGCAACTGGACCAGTGTCCAATGTCCAGTGTCTAGTGGCGTCGAGTGGCGTCAATAATAGCCTGTCGTTTGCCTCCGCTGTCATGGCCATAAACGCCCGCCGGTCATATTGTTAGCCGCATCAGTCGATAGTTGTTTTTACTGCATCAGCATCAGCAACAGCATCAGCAGCTGTGGCAGCCTCTTCTTCTCTTGCACTAATTGCACTATTCATGTGCAACACAGCACACACACACACACACACACAAACACACTTGCATATGTGTGTGTATTTGTGTATAGTTCCTATAATGACATAGATCATGCTAATATAATTATATGGAAGCCGGCTACAAAATCTGCTCTGATATCATATCATCAAATGCCAAAAGAGAGTAAAAAACTCACAAGAAGAGAGTGCAATAGAATGAGTATGAGAGAGAGAGAGAGAGAGAGAGAGAGGGAGAAATATAGTATTATTATGCAATTGAACTTAAGGCTTATAAGATTTAAATCAAAGCATCTTCCACGATAAGACACGTAAATGAAGGGGAGTAGGATCTTAATTTGCATGCCACAATGTGGGTCATTAATGGTCCAGAAAGAGAGATGAAATGCTTGACGCAGCGCTCACGACTTTAGCATTTTCCCAAGCATCAAAGCCCCAAATAATTTCTATATTAAACGAGCATGAGAACGATTTGCAAATTTTTCCAGCTATAACAGCTGCAACTATTACAATAGCAACAGCAACGGTCACAACAACAATCATAGCGACAACTTCGCCCCAAAGCGCCGATGATAAGCTGAGCAGTTGAAAGAAGAATATCAGCAGTGATATATCAACTGTCTGGAAAAGCCGAAAAAGTGAGGAAAACCCCAAGCAAATCGTTGGTTGCACTTTATGTTGCTGACGCTTCGTCGCTCGCAGCGAGCCAAAGAAATGCAATTTTGGGCAAAAGGCAACTGGCAGCTGGTAACTAGCAACTAGCAACTAGCAACATTCAATAGATGGACTATAGAATACATGGCGAAACAAAAGCAAAATCTGCAAAATGATGTTCGTCAACGACGATGACGACGATGCTTAGATTTTAAAAAATTGTAAATATTGTAAAAATGGTCAAAATGGTAAATGGCGATGGGACCGTCGCGCTGCTTAAAATTCCAAAGCAAATTGCGGGCAACAACGCGAGTCGGTAATGTTGCTGTTGTTGTGGTTGTAGCTGTTGTTGTGGTTGTTGTGGCTGCTTGTCGGCAACAACATTCAGTAACATCACAAACATCAATTGACCCTTTGGTGCTTTAGGATCAAGCGTAATAATCGCTAGCATAAAAACGCTTTGCACTCTTGCGCCCAGAACGGAACAACAGCAACAACTCTACCAAAAACAACAACAATAGATGAACAGGTATTGTAAGGGACCCCAACATGCACTTGGTCTCTGAAACTGAGGACTGAGGACTGAGCTCCCCGAGCCCTGCAATAGTCAGCATATGTGTGCCCTGCTATGACTACAAATCCGACTCCGATTCCAACTCCGACTCTATCGAATAGCCAATGGCAAAAACAACGAATGAAGATGAATCGCCAAAGTCTCAGCGCATTTAATAAAACATTCATTTAAGCATACGTCTTGCATATACTCTCACAATACATATGAGGGCATTATCTATAGAGATTTCAATTGGGCCGCCAGCGACGCGTCATCTTGCTGACAACTATGATATTGCAATTGCGCCTTGGTTTCTGGTGTACAACACTATCGATGCCCTCTACCTTCGAAAGTTCATTCTATCGAAATTAGGGGTGCATAATGAACAGAAATTACAACTGTACTTATCAATCTTACAGTTGGCTTCTTAAATAATCAAAGCATTCTTATTGTACTTGCATCTTATAATATTTAATTATATTTACATTAAATTATTAAACTCTGATTGTTCGATCTACTTATGAAATATTTACTGACGAATAATTTAAAATATTTCATTCGCTTAGTTTTCTTTTTATTGACAATCGTAAATAATATGAATAAAGATATATTAAATGATACAAATTTGCAAATGGATATGCTTCATTATTTCCAACAATTCATAGGAATATAGCATATTATAAAACTCTTTAATTTTAGTCTTAATTTTAAAAGCTTAACACTTTGGTAAATTAGATTCTTAAACTATTTTAACACGTATATGTCAAAAATTAACTTAGTCTTAACGAAAGTGAATATACTTTATACAGAAACAACGAAACGACGTATAGTTTGTTGAAAACATATTTCAATTTCAAACTAATATGCCCTAGCATTAATGTTTAGCGGAGCGATTGCTCTTTTGAGTGCATCACATATTGCAGAAAAGCTTTCATGTTATTTTGTTTCATTTTGTAGTATAGCACCCGCCTAAGGGTCCGATTTTGCACGCTGTCATGTGTGCCTTGATCCATGCAACAGGCAATGCAGCAGGCTGAGCTCTTGTTGTGGCAGAGTCCGACTCTCATTCCCATTCCCAGTCGTAGTCGCAGTCGCAGTCTGAGTCTCAGTCTCAGTCTCGTTTGTAGTTCACGGCGAAACGAGTGCAACACGAACTATTTAATGGACTTGCCACGTTGCCTTGGCCATGTGAGAAGAATACATCTGGATAGTCCAGACTATCATCCATGTGTGTGTGTGTCCGTTAATCAGCTTTGCTCCCAGCCTTTCATCAAAGCGCAAGCAGCACCCACAATTCACAGTGGGCCAGAAAGAGAACAGATTAAGCATACGACGTGTTGTGCTGTTATCCCCAACTGCCAAATACCGAAATGGTCATCTAACGGAACAGCATGCGTTGACTTCGACTTCGACTTCGACAGCGACAGCGACTTGGACTGGCGGCAGTTTCATAATTTATGATTTGCAGCGCACGGCGTCCAAATGATCTATTGGCGTAGTCGCCTTCCAAGTCATTTTGTTAAGCGTCGGCATCGTGCGCGGCGCGACTGTGTGGCAAGTTGGCGTGGCATTGTATCGGTCCACGTCATCGGCATTGGCATCGGCATCGGCATCGGCACTTGTTGCATCGGCCACAAAACATAACAGTTAAAACAGATTTTCGCATCGCAATGGATGAGTTCTCCCTCCCCCAAGGGCTAGACAGTTATAAAGTGCGCCCACAAGTTGGCGTTCGAGTTCGCGGTCAGGCAAATGCATTTTGAAGTGACCCAACACCAACATGAACTGCAACTCCGCACGTCACGCTGCCGTCTCCGTCGCCTTGGTAATGATTAATGGATTTTCAGTGTTGGCATCGATTGCATACGAGAATAAATGTATAAAAAAATAGTAAAATAAAAGAGAACCTCGCACTGGTCATAAATAAACAAGAATGCGCCGCGTATTGGCAAAACAAGCGAAAGGTGGAGCACGACAAAAGGTGCCTCATGTGTGAATGTGTATGTGTTTGTGTGTAGGAGTAGAAGTAGAAGTAGGAGACGAAATATAGAGGCTAAAGTGCGCATTTATCATTGGTAAACTTTATTCTTTACATTTACATTCAATTAGTTTAAAATTAGGTGTCCGATTCAACATGGATTACCATTTTCATAAACGGTAGATTTACCATTGATCGATTATCGAATTGATACATTACATTGATATCTGCAAATATCCTTTGATTTTTTTTAGCATTACAATACATACTCGTTATTTAGACTTGTGTGTTTGATATATATATATATATATATATATATATATAGAAATGATTTGCATTAATATGAACTACGTAAATTTTAAACTAAACTGGCTACTTTATGTTATGATAGTACTCTCAGCTCTCGAAAATGTACAATTCGAACTGAAACGAGTTGGAGATTTTTTTCTCTCATCTATTATTTTTGTGGTCAATAAAAACTATTACTATTGCTGCTGCTTTTTCATCAGTTGCAACTGTTGCTTATGTTGCTTTTGTTGTTGATGCTGCTGGCGCTGTGGCTGCTGTTGTTGTGGCTGCTGTTGCTGCAGCTGCAACTGCAACTGCTCCCGCGTCTCTGTCTGCTGTTCAATACGGTTGCTTCTCTGTGGATCTGCCTGGGGCAATGACTATAATGGCGGCGGCTCGTAGTGGAAACCGGGATTGTTGAATTTAAATCGCGCTATCTCAAACTGAAGCGTCTCATAGTTGATGTCCGCCAACCGCTTCAGCTGATGTGCAATCTCCTGGGCATCCAAGCCGTTCAACGCGGCACTTAGCGTCGTTCCTTGTCCCTCATGATGAATCTTTGTGTTGTGCAGCGTGGGCAGCGTTCCACCTGTTTGGATGGTTGTATATGATCGTGGCGCGTTTTTAACTGCAAATAGAAATGACAAACCAGCATGAGGTGTCTTGCAGAGCTCAACTCCAAGCGGGAAACAAGGTTCCTAACTTACCTTCGTAGATCACTTGATCTCGTCGTAATCGTTTCACGGGCAGCTCGCCGTTTATGAGTTTGGTGCCGCTGCTGGTGCCAACCGAATGTATGTTGGGAGTGCAAACGAATTTAACGGGCTCCACAGGCGGCTCCTGCTGTTCCTGATCGTCCTCGACGTAGGCTGAGTTGTCCACAACTATTGTGCGGTAGCCACCACCACCTGTGTTTACTGCCGTTGTGCCACCCACAGTGGGACCATCAATGCCACCGCCAGTATCGTGCATATTTTCGTCGGTGAGATCTTCCTGATCGACATGCTCCTCGACCATCTCATCGTCATCGACTTCATCATTGATGGCCTCTTCCACGGCCGCTTGCAGTTCTTTTTGGAACGATGCGGATGTCCGTTGTCCGAGATCCTCCATGTCGTCCTCATGCTCATCTTTTTCAGATTTTAAGTTCATCAGCGTCTCTCCAGCTCCCGGCACCTTGCCGAATAAATTGAGGGCTCGGGTCTCCAGCGATGACATCGAGATGTCCTTCTCGCTGGACATCAAGCTACGTCTGTATTTGCAGCGCGTCGTGTTCTTCCAGTCATTTAGGCGCTGCAACAAATGTGCGCGTCATTTGCCGCCAAGACTCTAATAATCTCCCCCGCCCTTCGTCAAACACAACCTATCAACAACAACCCCTTTTCACACATGCCTCCACACAGCAGGGGCAGTTGGTTGTTTTTGGGTGCTAAACTCACCTTGCGCCACTCCTCTGCTGTTAGCGTGGGTCCCGAGCCGCATTTGTTTAGCCTGTCGGAGAGCTCTTTCCATTTTTTGGTCAAATAATTCAGATCATAATCGCGCGGCACGCGTCCGCTGGCAAAAATTGGGTCGCTCTCCATCAGCTCGATGTACATTTGATACTGCTCCGAGGAGGTTCGTTTTTTGCGTCGGTCCATTTTTGGATATCTGCGGTGTATAATTTGTCAATAAAAACACTTTTTTCCACCGAAATTTGCACTTAAAACACGAAAAGTTGAAATCGACGCCACCAAATGCAAACAATTTTTACGCGTTTTGTATTTTTTAGTGCAATTCTTAAATCGACGGACAGTGTTGCAAATATTATCGGTTATCGATAACATTGCTCATCTTGCGCAACGTTGCGCAAAAATGCGTTTACGTTCAGGGCAGTATGGTGTTGAAACAAACATACGCGCCAAAAGTATTTTCAATCTAAATATATTTCTATTGCGCACGATTATTTCTTCATCATAAATAAAACAATGTAGAAATGCCAGCATAATATAAAACAGGAGACAAAATCTGTATTTTCAACAATTGCGAAATATTATTTGGGTTGGTGTTAGTAAAAATATCGATACTTAAGAGTGCTGCCCAGCCACGCGACAGTGCTACCCATAATCATACGAAATCATTATAAAGTGAATACAGCAAATTATTTTCAATCAGTTTTAAACCTATAAATAAATACTTTATTGTGAAGTAGAAGCGTGCCGCAAGTGAGAAACTGTAGACAAATCCAGTGGCAACCGCACACAGCACATTCACATTGCAGCTTAGCACATTGACATAATAAAAGCCATGCAAAAAAAGACGCATGTTCATTTTGTAGGCATTCTATTGGGAACAAAACCAGATGATAACTGAGCGAGAGAACGAGAGCGTGTGTGTGAGCGAGTGTGCGTGTGTGTGGCTGTGAGTGTGAGTGAGGGGGGAGACGCGAGTAGAGAAACCGAAGCCCGAATCGACTCCGAGTCCATTTAATTCCAGTTCCAGGAGAACTATCAATAATTGCCCAAATTGCGATAAGCAGCTACAAATTATGGCCGAGTCGTTGTTGATTGAGGAGGCGCCTCCGTTTGTGGAGGACATCGCATCATCCGTCATTGTCGAA
Organism: Drosophila sp. st01m; assembly: GCA_018901795.1. Lineage (NCBI taxonomy): Eukaryota > Metazoa > Arthropoda > Insecta > Diptera > Drosophilidae > Drosophila > Drosophila sp. st01m. The sequence continues at coordinate 989,858 of JAEIFG010000334.1, forward strand.
CCGTCACCAACTGACGCAGTCGGCGGCACATTGCCACCCGCGGCCATTCAGTTCGCTGATCTTACAGAGAGCGGCAGTGAAAGCGGTGACGAGCCGAACGAGGAGGAGCAGCAACACCAGCAGCAGCCGCAGGACACGAGCTCCTCCGGAACTGGACACAATACGACCGCTGCACGCTCGTCACCACCTCCAAATTGTGCCATTTGCCTGTCCCGTTGCAGGCGTAAATGCTTCACGGACTCGTGCATGCATCAGTTCTGCTTTAAGTGTCTCTGCGAGTGGAGCAAGGTGAGAAGAAATTTCTTAAGGCAAGGCCATTTTAAACTTCTCGTACTTACCAATCTCTTGTTATAGATCAAACCGGAGTGTCCACTCTGCAAGCAGCCCTTCAAGACGATTATACACAACGTACGCACCCTGGACGACTATGATCGGTATCCGGTGCAGTCCACTTCATCTGCGCACTCGGAGCTCAGTTTTCACATTGTCAACATTCGGCGACAGCGTCTCATGAATCTCGAGAATCAGGGGGTAATGACCAACAATAATGGCAATGATATCGATGCGGCTGCCTCGGATGACTCCCAGGATGGCACATCCAATACGACACCATCGCGATCTCAAGCTCCCTACACTCGTTTCGAACCGTATCGTATGGAACTCTTGAATTTCTATCGACATGATCCGGATGCTGGAGGTGCCGGATCCTTGAGCATGCTTTGGCGACGTTATGTCTACGATCGCAAGTTGTATGCGTTACCAGTTAGCGACAGTCTAACCGGACACTTTCGAGAGTGGAGCGCACGTTTCTACAGGTGAGTCACTGTCAATAGCGATAGTGATAGTCAACTGGTAAGGCAAACTGCACAGTTGCATGCCAATATTCACTATCTTTTTTAACACTTGAGTGAGGTCATCAGATTATCGTAGTTTTTGACTCTACTTCCAACGAAGTTAAGATCATAATCATATGCGAATAACCTTGTGACCTCCCATCAGATTATAGCAGAAGCGGCCTCTGTTCGATTTCTGAGTCGGGCTTTTTACAGAATCAAAAAATGTATCAGTAACAGACGAGGTTCGAGACACCCAATATTTGTAATAAAATTATAATATAGTCGCAAAGTGAAATCTATCAACAGGCTCGATAAAGATTACCAATGTATGGTGACTCTTTTTAATTTTGCGCATCATTTCCTAGTGGGAGAATTTCAAAATTCGTGACTGTATAAAGTATTTTTAAATTTACAAAAATAGCCTAACAATTCACGTTTAAGGTAGACTGTGAAAAAATACATGTATTTAGAGCCTCAACCTATATTAATTCTTGTAAAGCTTAATGAAGTTGTAGGACACCAGAAAGTTAGAAATAATAGATAAGAAGTAAATTAATTTTTACTCAAATTCGATTATATTGAGGAATTATATCTTTGAAATACCAAATACCAAATTAATTGATTTCTTTCACTTTTTAGAGAAAACCCCGCACAGATGCATAGATTGATGCCATGGATTAACCGTGACATCGTCTGCCTGTTGCGCGCCTCTCCACAGAATGTGAGCCCAGTGATGCGCATGATGCATGACATTCTGCCCTTGATCAATATACCGACCCGCACATTCCGGCGCCGCCTGTCGCCGTTTTTGGGTGAGCGCACCAATCACTTCATCCACGAGTTGTTTAACTTTGCCCGCTCCCCGTACGATATGATTGGCTATGATCGAGTCGTGCAATATTCGGCGCTAGTGGCCGAGGAGGTGGAAGTGGATTTGCTTGATCTGATGCCCAATTCTAGCCCACTACGTGATACGGAGACCATTGGAATTGCCAGAAGCAGTACCAATGGAGAATCGAATGAAAATGGTAATAGCAATGGCAATGGCAATGGGATTGTCGATCCGGGGACCGAATGGAGCCGCATGCCTCGCCCATCGACCAGTGTGATTGTCACAAATCCCAGTGCAACACATTCCTTTAGCGTAACCATGGCCACCGATGGCAGTGAACTGCCGGGAATCTCCATTCGCCGCACAACTACATCGAATGTGGGTTCTCAAACGGTTGCCATCAATCTTAGCATGCGTCGACCGGCCAGCGAGGTCATTGAGATCGATGACGGTGATGCTGCTGCCAACGCCGAAGTGGCCGCCATCAATGACGGTGGCAATCAAACCGGTCGACGACAAGCTGGCGCCAGTCTTCCCATCAGCGCCCACATTGAGCTTCAGAGCAGCGACTGCAGCAACAGCAGCGGTGACGATGATGAATGTGTCTTTGTTCTGGAGCGTAAGCCACCACATTTGCGTACGCCGGAGTTAGTCAGTCTGGACTCGAACAGTGACTCTGATGTGGTCTTTGTGGATGAACAAAAGCCGAAAACGCCTTCCAAAGCGGCTGACGTTGACAGTGTCAGCATTGAGCAGGAAATTGAAAATGCCGTTTCTCCTTTGGCCAACGAGTTGTTTATGGGACCCAGCACGAGCACGGGCGTTTGCTCCACTTCCGGCAAGAACTGGAAGATGGTGCTGGAGGAGGCGAGACGCCAGGATCTGATGCGTATGCCAAGTGGTCGCCCCAAACGCACTCTAACACGCGCCCAGCATCGTGCACTGCCCACAGCTTCCAGAAGTAACAGCACCAGCGATGCCACTCACTGGACCACCTCCTGCGAGAGCAGCAGTAACAGTGAAGACTCCAAAACGGTCGTCACACGCAAAAAAAGGCGAGCGATACGCAAAATCACAGCCAGAAAGCGTGTATCCAAAATTAAACCTCCCATTCAACTCAAGAGCAAGCGAAGGAGAAAACAGATGTCGGAGGTAGAGGAGGAGGAGCCACGAGAGGAGCGCAGGGAGAGTAGCAGCGATAGCAGCAGCAGCAGTAGTTCTAGCAGTGATGACAGCAGCGAGTCGGGAGTTGCTGGCGACAGCAGTAAGAATCTCACCATCATCATATTTCCTATTAACTAAAAGATTGATTTTTTTAAAGGTAACAACAAAAACAACTTTAATGAAAACAGCAACAGTAGTTCCAGCAATGAGGACAGCACAGAGAACCTAATCCTGAGCACATTGAGAGATACTTTGAAAGCGGAGTCTGTTGAGGAGAGAAAACCAACCAAACGAGAACTGGATGCAGATATTGCAGGCGGTGAAGAGACATTGCTGCAGCATCCACGACACGAGGAGCTAGAAGAGCAAGAGGAGTACCGTGCGGCTAAGCGCAGGCGAAGCTGTAACAGCAGTAGCAACCTATCGAGTCACAGTCGGAGCAATAGCGTCAACAGCACTCTGGCCAGTCACAACACGACCATGTCCAGTTGCTCAGCTCTAAGCCTCTTCAATAGCAATAGAGATGGAAGTTTGTCGACGACACGACCGCTTTCAATGGTTCATGCCATTGCTAACTCTCTGCTTGAGCTCTCCACACTAAGTGTGGGAGGTGGAGGTAGTGGTTTGTTCAATGAGCAGTCCCAGGGCATTGAGGATTCGATTAGCTATTTACGCAATACAAACTCGCACACCCATGACGATGATGCACAACTAGGCATCTACTCGGATGCCAGCAATGAGTTGCAGCAACATCAAGAAGAGGCCGAGCCAGAGATGCCTATTGATGTCGTGGGAGAGGCAAACAGCAGTGCCCAAGGAGAGTCTGTGAATGCCGAACACAACATTAACGATGAGATTGAGAACCAGCAAGATGAGCTGGAAGAAGAGCAAGATATACCAGAGCAGGAAGAGGAAAATGACGAGGACTACGACGATGAGGATAATGATGCAGAGGAAGATGATGATGCTACTGCAGCTGCTACAGCTGAATCAGATGCAACTGAATCCGATCTGGATTTGGACGCGTCGGATGCCTATTAAGGACGCCTTGCCACTTGCTTAAGCATGAACTGTTTTAACACGAGAACATTTCTTTGTTTTTAGATGTTTTTACTATTTGTATAACGTCGTTTTACCATTGGTCCCTTCCATGGAACCGAGTGATGGAGGGTTTCGATCTTTTCGTTGATAAGTAAAAACCCTTTTTTGTTTAGCTTGTAATAGATCTTATAATCAGTTATATTTAATGTACGTGCAGGCCTAAGGTTAACTTTTTAAGATGTATATACGCAAATATAGGACCTATGTTCATAGAGATTTACATGCTTACAGATATAGCTATATACCTAATTAAGTACGCATAGTTTACACATCACTTGTATTACACGTATTATACCCACAACCCACCATCCCCCCAAAAAAAAAGAGACCCCAGCAAACGATATGCTCGCATTCGTAAATACAGTAAATTGTAAATTATACCAAGGTAATTATAAATATATTTAATCAACAGATATACATAAATGTGTATGTATATGAATAACGTAATATGTTGTAAGGTTAGTATATATGAATCTAAGTAATATTTCGGTTGCGAGCATATCCAAAGATCACATTATTTTTTTTGTATAATCCCGTTAATATCTAATTAAGTTATTCAATAATGCAATCAATGTAAAGACGTCAAGTGAACTCACGAGTTTATTTGATCAAACAAATATGTATATATATACTTACATATTCATCTGTCGAATCCATTTCTAACGATAAGAGAACTTATTTTAAGAAATGGGAAACGTGCGTTTCCTTTCTATTCTTAAAAGTTCCCAAGTCAATAAAAAGAATACTACTGTGGATTGTCTAATGACGCCTTTCGTGTATATAATGTATTTGTTTTATTTCAATTGACATGAGCTTTATAAACTGTCTGCATTACATAAATATTGTTTACACTTCCATTTGATATATCATATTATTTCGTGTATTTCCATCACGATAAGAGTTCTCGAGGGTGGGCTGATAAGTTATTGTATTAAAAACGCAGCTTTCTCTTAAATACATTTATAATTTTGTTGTACAGATCTCTATATCAGCAATTGGTTGGTCAAGTTTCTTAAATTTCGCTTATGTTGTTCAAAAACGCTTTTTTATATTGTATGTGTTGAAATTTAGTTAGTCCTGTTTGTTTTAAATTAGAATATTCGAGATATACATATGTGTATATGGCCAAAAAAAAAACCAAGCGATCACGTGTGTAACGGCTAGAACCGTATAAAACATACTTTGCACTCTAATTAAAGCCATTCTTGGGGCTTAAATGCTTTCGATTATTTCGTACATTTATTTTGTAGTATACAGGCATTGGAAAATTTATTATTTATTGAAAGTTGATAAAACTGTAAATATTTTTGATGCAACGAAAGCATAAAAGCGATGAATAACGTGCAACATTTGTACTTACTTGTATATCGAAAAAATTACAGATATCGATATAATAATGCCAATTTTGACATATCTCCTTAGATTTCGGTGTTATTTGTCAGTGTAGCAATTTCCGGAGTCTCGGTAAGTCAAAATAAAAAAGTTTATAAGAAATATTTATTATAAAATTTATGCAGTTTTAATATAACTACGATAATCACTGAACATAAACAAAAAAAGTGGAATTGAAACAGTCGATAAATTGAAACTTGAGTTAAACTTGGCTCTGACTCTTACAGTTAATTGTGTAATTTCTTGTATACATTTGCACATACACGTACATTTATTTTCTTTGTGTCGCACCTTTTTAGATTGCGCTTGGATTCACTTGAAACCACTTGCAGATTCGTTTTCCATAATGGGATCCCGTCACATGGTTTATTGGCGTGTCTACGTTTATGCCCATAATTTGTACTCCATTTGTGGCGACCACTCGATAAGATTTCGGAAGTGCACTCCAGGCACATTGAGGTGAGTGACTTCGAAATGAGGGATCTGTGAGTTAAAGTTAGCAAAGCTCTTTTTAGACGCCAGCCGAGTGAGTTGCATCGTATACTTGACTTTGCCAATCGGGATCTGTCCGTACTCATACGACACAGTGAGATGGAGTTGGTGAATGTCTTTGAGGTTGTGCAGGATCTCTTGCTGGAGGTGAAACTGAACAGTGCAGAGTTTAAAGATGCGCTGACGCCTTATCTGGCAACGGCTACTCATCAGTTTGTCCACGAGCTGATCAACTTTGCCTGCTCGCCGTACGAGGATCTCATCAGTTACGATTGCAATGTTAAATATCGCGCCATGGAGCTGAGAGCAGAAGAGCTGGCTGCTGGGGATGACACGGGATTCGTGGTTCTACCAGGTGTACAAAGCTTTCCGAAATTCTCGAGGCTCGTGGATAACGATGAGTCCGCCGGCTTCGGTTTCGGCATGGATCTCGATACAGAGGATGAGGATCCCAAAATGATGGACGAGCTTTGGTATGAGCTACATAGCCCGGCCTTAAACGAACTGCGTCGAGTTCTCAACGATCGTTTTTCTCAGCGTCATAATCGTCCACAAAGCCAGAGTCAAAGCCCATCAGCCAATCAGGCTGCCACAGCTCCTCCCACTGCCCCAGCTGCCACAACGACAGTTGCAGCTGCGACTTCAGCGACTTTAAACCCCAACGACATTGGGCTGGAGCTGGCCGTTGAGCGGAGCACGGTAGAAAGGAATGGTGGCGACACGGCAACTGGACGACACGAGCAACGCGTCGCCTTGACACGCAACATTGCGCAACGAGCAGCGGCGGCTGTGGCAAGGAATGCAGAAGCGACACGCATGGTACAGAACTACGCTGCTCGCCTTGGTGGAGACGTCATATTTCCGCGCAGAACACGTAGCTCCGGCGTGACGCCCAAAGCGTTGAATTGAATCATAGATCGCATCCTATCTCACACCTGTTGGCGAAAAGGGTTTATGGAGCCGATTTATCATTTGGATGCCTCTTATGTATTATTATGCACATCCATAATAAATAATCATATAAAATCGAGCTTAACGAACAATGAAAAGAAGTTTTTAAAAGGTTGCCGGCATCAAATATTGAAAACCGTTAACGGTTTACGGATAACTGAAAAAGGGATCTCTCATCAATAAGGACTTGCCGTTGAAAATTGCATGCCAAATATGCCTTTGACGCGTTCTCCGTTGTAGTCCTTTGTCTTATATCAGCCATCCCCCACCCCCCTGTTTCCATCTCCCATCGATGTCGTCAAAAGGTACCCAATTCTTGCCCCACCTCTTCCTTCTTTTGCCATTCCCTTGCCGCTATGTCGCTTGGCGGCGCATGAAAAATTGAATTACACGCACTTTTGCGCATAAACGGGAGCCAAATAAAATTGAACAACAACAGCAACAAAATGTCGAGTGAAAAATGCGGCTGCAAAACGTGGCAGGGGCACGTCCAGGGGCTCGTCCAGGGGCTGGGGGCAGGTCGCTTGTGGTAGCAAATTTATGGGCAGCAAATTGAGTTAAGTTTTTTTTTTTAAATAAAAAAAGGGATAATTTAATTGTCCCCGGGTACACAATGTAATTCAATGCATATTTGATTTTATGATTTGGCAGGTGTAGGGCCGAAAAGGGGGAGGGGCAAAAAGAGGTGCCTGGAGGCCATTAATGCATATCAATGTGTTCTCGTTCATTTGGTGGCAACCAGAATTTCTTGATGGTTTGCCAAAAAATGGATATAAATCTGACCCCAACTCAAATTACAACAATAGAGACAAACCAGATATTTGACTTTAATGCTGGTCATCTTCACTACGAGTATCATCCCATTGGACCAACTTTGAGGGAGTCATCATAGGCGACACCTAAACTTAGCCTTGGGCTAAATGACATTAGAGCCTCGTGAACGGCAGCGTTCTCGTTCGTCATCCTCGCATGCATTTGCTGCTTGGTTGGCAAACTAATTTGCGTAATGTTGACGAAAAACTTTCTATTTGACTTGCTGACTCGCCCAGCTGTCAGCCATTCAAATGACAGACTGACAGACGCCCGCGCCAAGTTGGTGGCCAAGAAATAAATGCGAAACACTTCAAACTTTCCTTATACCCTTTACCTAAAGTTGTACGTTGCAGTGTCTTGACGATGCCACTTTATAAATGTAGAAATCGATAACTTTATTGTATAATTGTCATTTAAAATTTATGAGTTAAATAGAAATATTTAACTAGATTGGAACTATCTGAATGAATGGAACGGGAAAAGGATAAATATAAATTTTAAATTTTTTCTTTTCACTAAAATATTTCAAAGGTAAATAAATTACAAATTATGTTTTTGAAAAATAATTTTATTTAGAACAAATTTAATTTTCTTTAAATTTGTATTATTTTAATAAAAACAAATAATTCATAAGTATATTATAAAAGTTATTTAATTGAATAATTTTTCAGTTGAACGACAAATGTAGCCAATTGACTATAGGGTATATTGCAGTCGAGAAGGGAAACTTGTTCCTTTTTTTTTTTTTAGCGGTTTCCATTGCATTTAAAAGTTGCAGCTGCAGGTTAGCGGATCTTGAACGACATTGGAGTGGGTTGACTTAAGGAAGAGGGTGTTTTAGTTGGTTGTCGGTTTGGCAATTTGATTGCAAAGTCAGAAAGTTGCTGAAATTAAAGTTTGAGTTGTAAACTACGACGTCGAGAGAATTAATCCAGCCTTATATCAAACATACGCACCGTTTGACTCACGTACACTTGCATAAATCAGAAGGCGCCACAACTAATGCAATAATCAGCGCCTTTATGTGAGTTTTATGAAAATTAGAATCAAACACACCACTTACTGTGGATGCGGCATAGAATCTATGCCATGGATGATATGGGATGAGCTTGGCAAAGTGTTTTCGAGTGCTTGAGTTATGGCGCATAATGTTGAATTTTTGCTTATCTTATCCACAGCAATAAGAACAGTGGCAAAAGAGGGGAAAATTAAAATAATTGCCACATTTGCCGCAGCGGGCAATTAATCAAAAGCCGCAAATGATATGCGGCAATTTGGCAATTATATGGTATATGTATAGTATGTAATATGTATGCGTGTTATCCTGTTATGCTCTCTCTCGAGTTGGAACCGCATTGTGTTAGCCGTTGAACATTAATGAAAGCAACGCGTTTGTTATCATTCTGGTCGCTAGTCGCTTGTCGCTTGTCGCTTGTCGTTACTCTTGATTTGATTTATGTTCTGGCTTTTTTATTCACCTGAAAGTAAAATTCAAAACCTTCCACGCTACTCGATATTCTGATGTGTCCTTCTGTTATTATCCTGATGCTACAAATTCCAACTGATACTCCTACTCCTCCTGGCCATGTGTCACTTTCATTTCTGCTTAGATTTCCGTTCGCGACACTTTTCTTGCAGTCTGTAAGCTCCAATGTTGCCGCACAGCGTGAAGCGTGGCGCGTTGTCGTCATGGTTTCCATTACATTGCAACGGATGCCGGATGCTGAACGTTGAACGTTGAATGTTAAATGTTGAATGTTGAAATTGTTGAGGTTCTCTAGCACTTGAAGCGCTCTCGTCACAAACATAAGCTGCTTACCAGCGACAAAGAAATGCTGAGATGTTGGCCTGGCAACACGATGATGAAAATCGTCTTAGATACGACGTGGCATCCACAAGGCCGCACAGCATGAGAAACCCAATCGTGGCATCCTTTAAATGCTCAATCAAAACTTAACTGGAGCACCAATGACTCAATTTACGCACTTCAAATCCAATGTTGAAGCAAGGAAAACTTTCAAATGCCAAAGACTAAAAATACACACATTTAAAGTGCACAGAGATATCGAGTGAATGCAACAAAGGTGGTGCAGGCTGCAGGGTGCAGACTGGTGTTGGGTGCTGGAGAGATGTCTCTGATTTGAGCTGAATTCACAAAAGTATTTGCCATGGTCATTGAATGCGTGTATCGACCATGGACACTACATGCTGCATGTGAGGCGCATAACTTTGCAACTTGGCAAGAACAGGGACAATTGGCAATCTCGCGTTGCATGCAACACCAGCAACAGTAGCACTTAAAAGTTGCGGTCGTTACCAAGTGCTGAATAAAATGACAAAGTTCAGTGCGGGCCAGGATGGTACATGGTGGGGACAGTGCTAAGCTGGCCCAATCGTTGTGTTACCACTTATCGTTAATCGAAATGGATAAGCAGAACATAAAAAGGAAACATGCTCTCATCATTAATGCAAATACTGAAAAGAGTATTTTGAAAATGTGACACTATTATAAATAAATAAAGTGTTGGGGATAAATGAATATACAAAATAATTACTCATTATTTTAGTTTAAGTTAAGCAATACAAAAATTATTTAATTGGCTGTACGTCTTTAATTTAAATAAATATTCATTCATTTTTATTTATGTTATTATTATTAAAATATTTTGTTCTTTCAATTTCTTATGATTCAAGAGCAATTACGATATTAAATTATTATTTTTGTTATTATACTTAACTCTTAAGTATTACTTACCAATCTATCCATTTTTTATAATAAAACGTTTATTTCAATTTAAATGAAAATTGAACTGAAAAAAGAAAAATGAGCACATAAGTTAATAAATTACATTTTGAAATGAAATTGAAATTATATTCATTATATTGAGCTGTCATTAAAACTGAAATTCAATCATAAGCTGTGAAATATCATCCACATATAGAATCGATTCCTCCTTTACATCCTTCCCCATATTTTCTTTTAATATTGGTTTGCAGAGTGAGTAAATTGGGAGTTGGGGTTTCAGCCCCTAGCAACGACTTTTCGGCCTTATAAATGTGTGTCATAAATCTACACATGGAATTTTTGGCAATGCTGTTAAAAATCATGCTTCATATTTATCAGTAGGCGGCAACAGACTCATGAGCTGCTGATGTTGGGACTCTTATCTGCAACATCATTATCATCTTCGCCTTCATCCTCATCATCAGCAGGTGTAGGAGCAGGTTTCACATTGAAGCAAAAGCTCACATGCCACGCAGATGTTTCACGCTGGCTTTTTATAGGTCTGTCTTCAACAGAGTTGAACTTTTTGGCAACAAATGCCTTGTGGCAAACAAAGTTTTCACCGATGTGCATGTGTATGTATGCTTTGGGCTTGTGTGTGCATGTGTGTGTCACTTGGGGCGACAAAAATCCGGTAATTTGTTCCTCAAGGTTAAATGTTAATGCCCACCATTACAACACATTTGATGTTTGTTTTACAACCGAAACCGAAAGCAAGAACCACAGCAGCGGCAACAAACGGCACGGAGAAGTCTGTAAACGGGTTACGAGATGGTTTGCCAGTACTCCAGCTCGTCTAATGGTGCGTATACGTAATTTTTACGGTCTTACTAATTTGCTGGCCCCAAAGGTGCGACAATATTTCGCAGTTTGCTTGGGCAAACAACACGACGAAAGTTGTCACTATTCAAAGAAGTCAAAAAACTGAGCCAAACTGTGGACAATGGTCCTTGCCTTGGGCTGTGTCCACAAATAAAATTGCTCAAAAGCAAACACACACACACACTTACTCACACTTCACTATAGGAGAAGGAGGCAATATTTACGTATGTTGTTGGCAATTAAACAAAAAGGCAGCTCCAAGTCGCATTTTGCGGACAGGCAATGGGCTCGTCTTAATGGCAGCTGCAAATGCTGCTAATGTTACTTTAAGAAAATGTTTTGAGCAGCACACACACACACACACACACACAACACTCGATGTGTTGTGGTTGGCAACATTTGTGCAATATTATTTGCGGTCATTGATGTTCCCTGCAGGTTCTCTAAGGCTTTGGCTCTGGCTCTGTGGTTGGGCCTTTTAGTTTGCGGCTGCTGCCGGAAGCCAATTAATTGCTTCAGCTAACTGAAGTCGCCTCAAGGAGGCCTGGAGGCCTGAAGTCCTGAGGCTACAACTAATTAAAGAAATATTCGTTTAAAAATATCTTTGTAGCTGAGACATGCACACAAACACTCAGTTTTGATCCAGTTGCTCATCGGGAAAGGGAAAGGGAAAGGGACTCGCAAAGGGAGGACTGCTCATGTGGCTTGTGACGTGCAAAGCAATCAATTATGGCAGTCAAAGAGAAGCCGCTTCATCACCAGCTCCCTCCTATCCCGCCTGTCCGCCCTGTTCGCCTTGTCCGCCCTGTCCCGTACCCTAAAACAGATGAGCTAAGTTTTGTTGCGAAAAAGCGTTGCCTGCTTTCAGGCGCGAGTACGCGTGTCGACCAAAAGCAACAGCAACAAGCACAATTAATTATGTACATGGTCCTTTGTAGAGTGTTTCGGCTGCTGTTTTGTTACTCTGTGTGTGTATTTGTGTGCTTGTATTTGTGTTTGCCTCGTCTGTGTTTGCCCAGGCCAGCACAAGCGGCTGAGCCTTGAGCCTGAAGCACAGACGACAGCATATGCTTATGCATGCCTAATTACGACAAATCCTTGCCTCCTCTCAACCCCCCAACCAATCCGAAGACAGGCTAAAACAAGCGCGAGCAAATGAAGCACACACAACAATACACACTCACACACACACACAGGCACACACACTCGGCGCTTAGGCGCTCATAATTATGGCCGTATTTGGAGAAATTGGTTATTATGTGCCTAACGCCATTTGTCTGACCGACATAGTTTGTATTTGTTTGTATCGTGCGAGGGCCGCTCAGTATGTTGACTTATTTATACCTATGGTGGTCCAGTGGCTCTGTTGTTAAAGGCGCCGGTCTGCCATAAACAGAACCCAGATCGAAAAACTGGGTTCAAATTCCACCCAGGCAGAGTCATAAATGTGTAAAACTTTACCAATCAAGTTATTATATTATATATTATGCTTCTATTATTTATATGTCTACCTGCGCTGTTATGATGCTACTACTGCATTGTATGGATTCAACGTTTAAATAAAGAAATTAAAAATAAAAAATGTATATTTATATTTACATTATATATATATTTTTTTTTTTGCCCAGAAGTTCTGTGGCAGCTCGTTCCTTCTACTTATGTCTTCAAATTACTTACCAATTCGATATTATTGCCACTTTAGTATACCAGTTAACTGTTCCATTGGCCATAAGGATAAGGATCTCCCGTAGCTGAGTAGCCCGTACAGCAATTAGCCAAGACTATCTGTGTGTGGGCCAATAGATGTCCATTAATAATGCCTGTTGGTGGCGCCTCGTTATGCCAATTGGCCATCCATCAATTGTAATTAATCATGCTTCAAGTCTAACGATTTCCACTTCAAATTGATGCCGCAATTAGCATCGATATAAAATTCCAACTAAACCATGTGAGAAACTCTCACATGTTTCAGGCTCTTGTTGCACTCATTCCGCCAGCACACCACAATCTCAAATGCGCATTTTAGAGGGAACTGTCCGACGGATTACGGACTGACCTAGTCCATCATCGAAGGCGGAGACAGAGACGATGCGCCTTGGCGCAACACGGACATCATTTGCGACGCGTTGACATCTTGCTGAGGAGAATGAAATGTTAGCATGTCTGTCATAAATTGCGGCAGCCACACACACTCACACACATGCAACCAATCACACACACACACACACACATTTGTATATACATGTTCATATACGCGGTGCACTTGAGGCTTTGTCTGTAGCAGGCGGAAAAATCACAACATAAATTTATCAACGCAGATTGACAATAGCCTGTCAGCTGGTCACGATGGGGGAGAGGAAGCAGACAGGGGCAAGAAGAAGGCGGCGGAGCTGGCGGCCTTAAACAAAAGACAAACTGTCTAATAGCAACGCAAATGAAGTCCAGCCATACAGAGGCCAATGCCACACAAGTACAGAGATCATTACCCACACACACCCTCACACACACATACAGTTTTTCGAGCTTGCAACAGATTCTATACAGAAAGCAGCTGGTAGAAAACTTTTAGCATTATATATTTATATGTATTGCGGGTCCATAAAACAGACTGGAAATTATAGAAGTTATTCATTATGAGAAATTACTTATTTGTATTTTCAGTATTAGGGTCAACAAATTGCATTTTTTGGCTTGAAAACTCAGTGTTTGCTTGTAACAATAAAGAGTATTGTGGGATACATAGTGCACAATACTAACGGAACTTTAAATATGCTTTTTATTGATTTTAATTACAAAGAATCAATTATTTATACGCGTCTATAATTGTTAATTCAGATTTCAGGTATTTTAGCTGCTCTAAGAATTTCCTTTCGCTTTTTTCACGTATACAAAATGTGATGTTCAAAAGTATTATTGTCTCTGCTGTTATAATTACTAATAACAATTTATAGGGTATTGCAACTGCAGTCATGTCTTGGTTCCATGGGCCTCTGCTATACACACGTATTCATATTAAAATGTAATGAGCTTGCAAGTTGAAATTGAATGATTTCTGTGCTAGCAATTGAGGCTACGCATTTCGCATTGGAGATTTGCGTGTACTCATACTTTGTCGATGCTGGCATATCAATAATTATAAGTTTTCATTTATAAATACTCAAAGAAATAGCCAGAAAATGAATCATTCTTTTGGGCTAAATGTGTGGGCTGCTGGACAGTGAAAGAGGCGAAGAGTGTGGGCGTTCCAAGAAGCAACTGCGAAATAAAGTAAGAAAAAATGAAATTTTAAATAATTAAGAGTGTATATGATATTAAGTTAAAGAAAAACAACAGATACGACTACGGGTATATGCAATACAAATGTGGCAATGAAAATGCAATGTCCATTGTGTAAAGAATGCAGAAGATTTCCACAGAAGATTTCAGCGAGCAAAAGCGTCTGCTTTGAGGTGTTTTTTGTGGGGTGTGTGAAAGTGGAAATTCTTTCTATCAATTTGTTATTGTTGTCGTTGCTGTTGTTGATGTTGTTGTAGTTGTTGCTGTTCTTATTGCTGCACGTTTTATTTTTATAAAATTCACCTCAAAGCGGCTGATCATCAAAGTTGCGAGGAACTGAGAGCGACGAGCAACATTCATTTTCATTTGTAGCACGCTCGCGAGTGGACGTCTCGTAGTTCCCAGTTCTTTGCTATATAGCTCAAATACCTTTATATATATATATATATATCTGCATATATATAAATATACATATTTCTAGTATATATAGTGACTGTAGATCTTACACCTGCCGCGCACCGCGTAGGGTGCTAAAAGCACCAGTGCCCATCGAAGCAGGATTAAAGTGTTGTGTCCCAAAAATCGAGCTTACTACTTGCCACTCGCAGTTCGTGCAACTCAACGTGCCGCCAAGGCATGCGAATAAGTGTGCTTAAGTTAACAAAATACAAATTGTCAAATTGCAGTGCTGCCCCAAAGTGAGTGTGTGTCAAACTACGAATTACAACTATGAGTACCCGAAAACTCAAGAAATATAAATTGCGTTCAACGCGCGCTGATTATGTAAAATACTTATTGAACAAAATGTTGAAATGTTGAAAAATTCTTCAAATTGAAAATGTCACCTGGCTGGGCACACAAACGCTCACCGCACCACCACCACTACGACGACCCCGGCACCACCGCACCACCCCACCACCGCACCACCGCACCACTCGCCGCCCACAGTTTGCAGAGCTGTCAAAATTATTTTCATCTTGTTTTGTTGCTGCTGAAATTGATGCATATATTTGTCGTTTTATTAACACATTTTAGCATAATCACATTAATATTATATATAAAAATGGTGAATTCGCTTTTTATGAGCTTGTATTTAGTTAGCCACTGGCATCACACGGCATGGCACGGCAGATTGCTCATACGCCGCGTTTGCCGCGTTATTTTTAGCTCTATTCAATCAGCGACATTTTACTCAGCTTTTTACCCAATTCTATTTTGTGTTTGCCTTTCGCTCATTTCTCTGTACTTTTTGGGCACGTTTATTAGTTTTGCCTTTTGCGTGTTTCCTTTTGTTTTTTTCGTTTTTTCACCCATTTTGCACACCGAAAATTCTTTCTTTTGTCTCTTTATGGTTCTTATGTTTTTGTGTTCCCTTCTCTTTTTTCACTCATTTTGCATTCACACCTGATTGTATATGCTGTGTATTTTATTTGTTTAACACATTTGATTTTATTTCAATCTGTATTTTTATTGGCGAATTCGTTTTCATTGGTTTTCGCAAACCGTTAAATAAACACGACTATTAAATGGCACTCAATATATGTAGTATATGGGAAACAATTATCGCATTTGGTCCGTTAAGCGCCAGCCCAAAAGTATGCAACAGATTTTCACCACAAACAGAACAAAACGCGAGGTTTCTCTCGGCGATAGTCACACATTGTGAAACACACGGCGTATGCGTCATATTGAAGTTCAAGGTCGTCCACAGCGTAATTAGAACACAAAAATCGAGTTCCATTTCAATATTGAACGAGATAATCACTGTATTTGAATGCAGTGGGACGGAAACTTCTATTCAGAGTGTTGTAGTTCAATATCGAAATATTTATCAATTTTTACTTGGCGATGTTCTAGAACGTTGTTCAATGCTTCGCTAGTTATTGATATGTCAGCTATGCCTCTTCAGGTTGACTGCATTTACCAGTGATTTCTTGAAAGAATGGGAAGTACACTTGCAATATTGAGATTCAGTGAAAGAGCAACAGAAACTGCAACTGCAACTCGTTAATTAAGAACGACATTTTCAACCAAGTTGAAAATGGCAAATAGCACTTATCTTGAGGCTTTCAGCAAATTTTAATATTTGGCTTTGAGCAACAGCTGTGCGTGGTAGTAATATTGTTTCGCTGCGCTTCTTTTGTTGGAATGCAATTAAATGTGACACGTGCGGCTTAAGCTCATATTGTTAATAAGTAGGCAAACAATGCTTGCCACATTACCAAGCGTTGCATATGAAAGCAGTATCCATGGCAAATGGCAAAATTCATCAATATGTCGAGGCTGCCCATTTGATGTGGTTCAAGCACACGTTGTGCGGTTGGTGCAGTGCTGAAGTGGTGCAACAAGGAGGCGGGTGGTTGTGATGCTACCTTGCAGCTACCTGATTGCAATTGAATCGCAGCCAAAACTCAAGTGATTAATCATGCAATTTGGCAGCTACATTGGATATAATGTTCATCTCTCTCTTTCTCACTCTCACTCTCTCATTCTCACTCTCTCTCTCCCCGTCTTTGTTTTGCATATGCAGCCATCACAGTTAACAGCGACACAGGAGGGCCCCAACGGGCGCCTCGGATAAACAACAGGAACAGGAAGTCAAACCAAAGCGGAAGAAACCCTCTACAAGTAAAGGAAGCACATATAGCATCTGTAAGTAAACAATATGAAATAGTTAATAATTGAAGAATATTTATCATCAGGAACGTATTCACCTAATGCATAATAAAAGTATATAAATAGATCATCATTCATAGTGTTACAATTTGTCAAAGCTATAAACGTAATTTGTATAATGCTCGTAATCATTTTTATGTAGACATGTTCTTGAGGTATCAGTTAGAGACAACTTAATTAGATAATATATATTAATTAATAATATATAAATTGAAAATGAATTTGTTGCAGTACTTTCATTATTTTAAATAAATACTATAGTTTTCAAATTTTAAGCTTAATAAGGAAGAAACCTAAGCATAATCATTGGCACTTCTGGAAATGATTACAGCCCATTTATTTTAATACTTTAAGATGTTTAATTTAAAGCTGAGTTCTATTACGAAGTACTTGGCAATAAGTTGTTTTGGGCACCATTGTTTGTTAACAAATAATTTGCTTTCACTCTATTTCTCTCTGCCAACAAAGACTTGCGAAGTTTCAGCTGCTCCGTATGGCTTTTAATTATAGACTGCGAATTTGCAGTTCTATTTTTGAGACCTCAACTGTCTACGCTGTAGTGTCTAGAGTCTCTGGTCTGCAGTCTGTCGTTGAATTCCGGGCAAACGCATTATTATTTTTAGCTTCTTTTCCAAGGGTCTCACACGGATTCGACCTTGAGCTAAGCGTTTGTTTGCTTGGAAGTTGCCAACTCATCGCACGGCGAATCCCTTGACTTTGTTCAACAACTTTGCTGAAACGTACCACATGCCAGGCGGCACCTAATGGACCCCCGTCATTTTAGTATCTTTGTGTCTTTGTTGTTGTGAATTTTCTTAATATTTTATTCAAAAAATAAACACAAAATGGCCGAGGTTGCAAGTGAATTTGTAGCTGCAGCATCTGCATGTTGCAACTGGCACAACTAGGGCGTAATTCAAATAGCCCAATGCGCGTTCCAGTTTTCAATGGAGTTTATTTTTAGGTTTTACATCGGACCATAATACTTACACAGACCCATACACACGCACACACATGCACACACACATACTTAGATACTTAAGATGCTAACGAAAAATGCCGGCAGATTTATTAATAGTCAGTCATTTGATGACGTCAACGGCAGATCTCTCTCTATCACTCTCTCTCTCTGTCTGTCTCTCTCCCGCCCTCTCTACCCATCTCACTCTGACTGATTGTGTGTTAGATGGGCAAATTACATTGTTGCTGTAGGCCGCAATTAGCAGCGCTTTCTTGTGGTCTGAAGTCAATGCAAACAATGTGAAAACTTCATCTCGATTCACACACGTGCAACAAATGTATCTTATTAATGAGCTGAGCGCATAACTTTAGATACTTCTTCACTGCAGACGTACGCAAATGAAACACAGATACACACATCCATACATTGATGCTTATGCCAAGAATATCTTTTGGCGTTTGTATTTCGATCGCGCGTTTTTCTTTTTTGTATCTCATCGTCTTGTTGTTCTTTACACACAGATGCGGATACAGACACACGCATACTTATATATAGATACACACACAGCGCTGATTTTTGTATATATTTAAAATATAATACAGTGCTCTTGTTTTTTTCTTTATTTCTGTTTCGCTTTTATGCCGTTGTTGCCTCATGTGCTTGGCGATTTTCAGCTGCCTTCAGTCGGTTTTTACATTTCCAATCGAATTCTACGAGGCGCGTTGCGAAAAACTAGCAACGCATCGATTCAAATTAACATTTTATAAGATTTTCCAACGCAATTCTAACAAATATCGATACGTATACGTACTCGTAATTAAGAAAAATCGAGATAGAATAAAAACAAATTTAAAAGTGCTTAAGTTAAATTGAATATATGGCATGAATCGTGGCCTCGCATTTCTGCAAATTCTTCCACTATTTTCAACTTTATAAATTGAAACAACGAACGTTCCGATAACTTACTCGCTATCCGTTTGCCCGTTACGGTCTTTTATCTAGTCAAGTTTCAAACCAATTGCATTTTATGATTGCCTCTGAGTGCCGCTTCGAGACAACAGCAGTAGCAGCAGCAGGAGCAGCAGGGGCAACAACAACAACAACGACAACAACGACAACAATAACAACAACAGCAGCAGCAACGGCAACAATAGTTTCCGATATCTAGTGGTGAGTTGTTGAGGAGCTACGGGATTGGGGGAGCAGCAGGAGGAGAAGGGGGAAACGGGGGTGCCTTTGGTTTGCGGTTTTGCATTTCGCTGGCCCTGCCAAATGTGTGACCCAAATTGTTGTGTGTATGTGTGTGTGTGTGCAATTCAATTTCTATTCTCAATTTGTATTTCGTATTTCGTATTTCCCATTTCGCATTTCGTATTTGTTTTCAATCCTTGCGGTTTTTTCTTGTACTTCTGACAGCCCATCGCTTTATATCCATCACCGAATCGTCGATTTTTGTCACTTTCGACAGCTGGCGAATAGTCTGACCCATATTAGAACATATAGTAAATTGATGCATTGCCATCATCTTATATTGAAACTCAAAATGCAGTTTCATCTGAAGCTGAAGCTGAAACTGAAACTGGCAACCGTCCAGGGTCAATAGCAAGAGTTCCACAAGACTTTGAACTCGTTTTTGTAATGAACTCAAACTTGTAGGCATTTCCGTTTCCGCCTGCCATGTCTTCTGTCTTCTACACAATTTGCTAATTTTAAGAATCAAGGTTAATGCTTTGCCTATAGACTTTTACATATACTTGATGTGTTTTGTAGTTAAAGGAAAACAAAACATTGAACAACTGTCCCCATCAATCTTTCCCCAAAAGCAGCGAATAAACAACAACCAACTAAAAGTGCGCTAAGAATTCTGGCAAAATAAATAATAAATATTATTGTTGGTTCTACTCAAAGGCAGTTCGTTAATTAATAATATATATTTTTATTATTTTTAAAGCGAATTGAAAGTTTGTTATCATGTCGAATTTCTTGTGGTTTGTTAAGTAGAACATTTGTTATATATTTCCTAAGAAGATAATTAAATTTTCTCTTTTGGCAATAATAGAGCCTCTGTCATAAGCAAACTCGTCGAGCAATTGATTTTACTGAGCTTGAATTTCACGCATACAGTGTTATTGTTATTGTATTTGCTTATAGCAGTGCAAATTAAAGCACTGCCATTGCGCACAAGGACATAAACATATTCACAAATTACTTTCAGTCCTGCTCCGGCTGCTGTTGTGTCCTGCCCCACAAAAGTTGCCGCTTTCAATGGCCATTCAAATTGTGCATTGAATGTGCTTTGAAGTATGGCAAGGAACCCGTCCAGCTCTTTTAACTGCTGCCCAAATTTAACTAAGAATACATATGAGTGTGTGTATGCATGTGGGGTTAAGTGGAGGAGGTCTGTTGGTTGGTTGATGGCTCCTATTATGCTCGGGCATGCCTTTCATTTTAATCCTTTCATCGCCAATTCAGAAATGCAATTGCAAAATTAGTTTCGCTGCACACATGTGGCGCAGCTGCCACGCCCTCAGCCCATTGTACCACTTCTACAATTCCCCAGTGCCCCTCTTGTTACGAGTACGCACAATTTGAGCGGACGACAAAATTCTATTTCTATTCAATTTGATTTTAAGCGTGTTTTCCAGTTAATTGCGCAGCATTCGCATGAGTTTTTCAACAACTGAGGAATGTCATGGCAGGAGGAGAGTCGATGAGGGGGGGGGGGGGTTGGTGTCGTTAAACAATGTGATCTCTTGGCCGCATTCAAGCAACGCTTTAAATATTCCACATGATAATGGCAAACAGGCGTACGACAATTAGTGGTTCACCTCGATGTTTATTTATTGGTGCAGGAAGTGCGCATTGCCACACACACACGCACACACACACACACTCACACACATTCTCATACACAGATAGGCGCGACGAAGCGAGAAGAGGCGTGGTCGCTATCTTTCAACTGCTTCCCTTTCTGCCATGTTGCCGTGTTGCCTCTGTCCATGCCGGCTGCTGACGTGGCGTATACGCAATGTACGCGACAGCAGCAGATTGCACGATATTGCATTTATTTATATATACATCGCGATAGAGAGAGGGAAATATTTTTGGGCTTGATGGCGAGAATCTGTGTCATTTTTATTATTAAAAGCTTATTTTCGGTTGAGAATTTGCACTCGTTGCAGCTGCTTGAATTACTTTCAATTTTCGCTTTTCCGCAACTTGCAAATCAAATTTCATATCCTCTACAAATCAGAGAATGTCCTGCCTTTCTCGCTACTATTTCTCTACTTGAAATATAATCTCCTGGTTGAGCTCAGTTGTTTGCTCAATGTGTTTGCTATTTAATGCGAAATCTGTCAGTATTTATTTCAATTCGGTACAAAACATTTCATTCACAATTTCTATGGAAAATGCAATTTTTAACTCATTTTATTCGTGTTTTGGAAATCTTCGAAATCGATTTATGTAAAATTAAGTGAAAATACATATATTAATTCATTAGTATTAAATGAATTTAATATTTGTTGCTGCCACTAGTTGTGGCATATTTCGATTGCATTGACAGCGCTTCAAATGATCATTGAGTGGCAGATTGAGTGCTCTTGAATGCCACATGCCACACACACAGTGTTGCCACATTGGGGCGCACCTCAAGTGTGCTCATAATTAAGCCGAGTTATTGCCAATTAAATTGCAATAATACAGTGTCCCTAATTCTGCCCCTTCCCCCTGCCCCTGAGCACGTCAGTTATCTTCCATGACTCATCGCATCCGCCGCGATTTCTATTTACATTTGCTTGCCACATTTTTGTCTGAGTTCTTTGAAATAAACCGCTTTTAATGAAGCCAGGCTATAAGCAGATTTGTGGCTTAGAATATTTGCCAAGGCCAAATGAACCTAATGCTGGGCCTGTTTGTCGGAGGGGGGCGGTGGTGTAGGCGGGGGGGTCTGCTGAAACCGAAGCTCGCGATTTACGACAATGGCGCTGAAATGGTCAATTTATTGTATTCCTGCCTCTGCTTTTTGTTCTTTTTCTTTATTTTCTTTGGGGTCCGTCCTTGTGCTTATCCTAATGTAAGGACTCGAAATGTCGCAATCCGATTTAAATGAGTGAGGTGAGTGAGGGGGGGGGGGGAGGTTGCTTACAGGGCGGAGATCTTATGATGAGCTTAACAGCGGGAGGTACGCGAATTTATAATGATATGAATATCAAATTGACAGGACTTTGTCTCATGCTATCTAATCAAATCAAGTCTAATGATGTCTGATTCGGTTGTTCTCCCCCCCGCCCTCTGTCTCACACACACACAGTCTCTTACTCTCTCTCTCCCTTTCTCTCTCTATCTTGCAGTGAACCATGGAGCAATTCGAACAGTTGTTGACGTGCTGCGTCTGCCTGGACAGGTATCGCATACCGAAACTGCTGCCATGTCAGCACTCCTTCTGCATGGAGCCTTGCATGGAGGGATTGGTCGACTATGTGAGGCGTCAGGTAAGACAACTCTCTCTCTCTTTCGTTCACTCTCCAAATTTGTATGTGGAAAGAAGTCATAAATCATAATCACAGCAAATGCATAAGCCAATGTCTTGGGTGTGAGTGTGTGAGTTGTGTGTGCCGATGTATGGGTGCATGTGTGTGAGTGAGGCAATTTTGTTGGTAAGTAAATGCGGCGTATTTATTCAGCGACTACGTCACATGCCAAAAGCTGCTTAATAAATCGCTCGACAAAAGCCCCAAAAAATCGCATAAGGGAAATGAAAACAAAATGTGTCCAAAGGCAACTCGGAGGCACCATTGAGGCGAAATGAGTTGGGATTTTCTTTTTGTTTTTCTTGTACGTAATTTCTTTCCCCTTCTTTCGCAATCTCCTCTCGTTGTTGCTGGCGGCGCATTTGCGTCGATTTGGCTCTCCTTTTTCTTGTTGCTGTTGCTGAAAAAATTATAAAATTTACATATAAACCAGGCATACACGTACTTATCTATATGCATACATATATGTATATAAAAATGAATATGTGTCTACTCTGCTACTTATAGCACCCCCTGCCCTCCCCCTCCCCTCCCCCTCTCCCACTCTTTCGCTCTCCCCTACTCCGTGTCTGTGTGTATGTGTGTGTGTGTGCATGCGTATTTATAAATTTGTTTTGGCTTTGAGCCAACAACACGCAAATAATTGGTAAGCATTGCCATTGTGTAGCGCATCCGCTGTGTTTTGGCCAAATGGGCGTATTGCCAAAAACTGTTACCAATAACTGTCTTAAGGCCTGTCAAGCCCCAAAGCTCAACTCATGCTTGAGGCGAGGCCACAGCACTAAAATGAAGACAGAGATCAAAATAGAAAGAGAAAAAGCACGTTTAAGATGCCACAACAGAAGTGTATTAAAATATGTTGTTAGGTTTTTAAGGCGTGCTACATTTATAAATATTCCCACTGATATTGGCAATAATGTGTGATGTGTTAGTAATTATTATTTAACGTTCAATTGCTCCTTCTCAGGTCAAATGCCCCGAATGCCGTGCCGAACATCGCATACCCTACAATGGGGTCCAAGCCTTTCCCACGAACGTCACGTTGCAGCGATTTCTGGAGCTGCATATCGAAATAACCGGCGAGTTGCCGGATCCCACCTCAGGTAAGTTAACATGTATTTGTATGAAGCATTCCCCTATTCCCTTTCGACTTTCCCCTTTCCACGATTTTCCCCGAATCATCACTCATTCGAGTTTTACAAACGAAATGATTATTCATTGGCAAAGATAAACAAAGCGCTCGAATGGAATTTTGATATTGCATTTTAAGTTGAGCTGAAAAATTTGAAAACTGTATCTGACATTTTGTATATCCATCTATCTCTCCATCCCTCAGTCCCTCTGTCCCTCTGTCCGCCTGTCCGTCCGTCCGTCCGTCCGTCTGTTTGGTTATCCATTTGTCGGTATAGTGTATGAAATTGTGAAACTGTGCAAAAGGCCACGAAAGATGAAATTGCGATTGGCAATTGTAATTGCACATTGAAAATGGGTTTTTCAGCGTTCTGTTTGCTTAAAGCATTTTTAATAAACATACATATATATTCATATTGTTAAAAGCGTTTGGTCATTGTGATAACTGTTATCACTTATTGGCTCTGCACAAAGTCGACAAAAATATATTAATAAATTTCTGCTTTGCAACAATGTTGCGATACTTTAATTAAATTCCCAGCAAAAATGATACATAAAGGAATAGTATACATGAAAAAGGTCAAATAACATTGTTATAATATTTGATTTTCAATTAAAAATCGTCTGCTTTGTGTGTGTTTTGTCCCCCTTCCGATTGATTTCTACTTTTTTTTTTTTTTGCTATCGGCAATTAAAACTAAGCAAAACGAAAATTGATTTCTGTTCATTTTAATACTCACCATATTTCATTTTTTTCGGGAATGCTGTGAATAATTTGCATTGTGGCCACATTGAGGATCAGGTTGTAGTCATGACTATGCAAATAACTTGAAAGTTGGTAGTCGAAGCAAATTGCAAATGGCAATGACAACGATAACGGCACTGACAGCAACAACGACAATGACTCTCATCAGTAAATGCAAATAGTACAGTGAGTGCTGAGAGTATTCGCATTGCTGCAATCAACATCAAACAGTTAATAAGCAGACAAAGCTTCAAGTATTTTTGACAATTTTCAACAATTGCTATGCAAATGTCTGGCTCCCTCTCTCTCTCTCTCTCTCTGTGTGACTGTGTGTGTGTGTGATGGAGATAAAGAGCCAAAGTTGCTCCTGTTGCAGCTTTGGTTGGCAAATTCTTTTCAAGCGGCCGCTGTTATGGATAACGGGATGCTATGATACAAGGACTCGCAATTGCATGTAGTATTTGCAAATTCACTTTTCCATATGATTACACAAGAATATACAGCCAACAATTGGCGAAGCACAAGCAGCATGGCATACTTTTTAAGGATTCCCCCTCAAATCCCTTTTCAAACACACACACAGTGTCTGAGTGTGGCAAGTTTATTGTCATGCCGCAGAGATTGCAAGTGGAGGCAAGTTTATCAGGCAAGGGAACGTCTAGGAGAATTGGCATGGCATAATGATTGGAGCAGCAAGAGGGGAACTGGAGAAGGACGTGGGTGAGAGATCCTGGCAGCAATTCAAGCAGAAAAGTTTACTTTTCTGGCGACTGTGACTTCCACTCTGACTTCGACTGTGTCTGCTTCACATTGTTGTCTGTTTGGGGGGCAGTGCAGGGAAGGGGGAACTATCAAAAAGGCAGGGGTTGGGGTGCAGGAATGCGGCTCGTTATTTGCATTCGGCAGAGCCAAGACATGGGCATGTCCTGGCAGGATGTGCCTGCCAACGACACATAAACATCTAGAACACATAGAATAACGCTTAGGTGCAGTTGATTTCTTGCATTTGGCGACACTCTTGAAATCGCATTAGTTCCTCCCTCTTTCCTCTCTCTCTCTCTCTCTCTACCCCCCTTTCTCTCTTGTACTTTAGACACCTCCCTGTTGCTATGTTATGCGATTTTAAGTGCAGTTGCTCTCCTCTTGTTGTTGCCAACGGTGCGAATTGATGTCTTGGCGGCCTGTCAACGGAACTGCTTGGCATTTGATTGTAGAGTTTTACAGTGAGTGTGACAAGTCACCGGATGGTTAACATGGCTTTGACTTTTCATTTTCCGTTCTTCTTCCATTTTTTTTTTTTTTTTTTTTGGGTTATTTGGCAGTGCTAAACAAGCTGAAAAGGAATGTGAATTGATTGCACGTTCTGTGGAATGGCAATTGGAAAAGCAGTCAGTTTGTTGGCACTGTTAGCTGACAGCTGTGTGGCCACAGGGGAACGTTTTGGAATTGGGAGCTAACACGCTCTGTGCATATTGGACACAAAGCAAAAATCAATTTTGTTGCAGTTTCTCTTTTGGAATGCATAGCTTGTGTTTCATTTCATTTGTTTCGCTTGAGGACCGCAGAATACGTTTTGCTATTTGGCACATAAACTTCAATGTGGTCAAAACAATGCGATAAATGTTTTGAAATTCAAACAAATCCATTTGTTGTTGTTAATATTGTATTGTAATGTTCCAGTTTCACTGTTTCGCCACGAGAATATGAATTTAACTTATTTACTCACGAAACAAAATAATGTCATTTGAATGTTGCCTGTTTAATGTTCCATTCCATTGATTGAAACGAGTGTTCCATTCCAGTGGTTACGCTTCTACTGTTCAGTGCAGATGCTTTGGGGGAATTGAAACTTCTGGGCTCATTCACTCTTAAAACTGCAAATGAATTTTGTTCCACTTCAATTGTTTAATTGCCAGCATTTTATTAAGACCGAATCAAGACTGTACACTCCCCTAAGCACTTCCTACTCAAATTACGAATAAATAATGGCTCATTAATGTTCCTATCCCACTGTTCCTGCACTCTGCTTGCAGGTCAGATCATGGAGCGCTGCGGCGTTTGCTCCGAGAAGGCGTATCTCTCACACTGTGCGCACTGCGAGAAGAAGATCTGCGAGGACTGCAAGAGCGCACACATGGACATCCTGCGGCGAGAGATCACTCGCTTCAATTCACAGGTGAGTACAACCCGCTGGACACTACAGTGTGTGCTCCTTCACTAATGAGTGAACTTGTTGCTTTGACAGATTCGCCGTAGTTTACATCGACTGCAGGACTCGCTGGCTATCATCGAGAAGAACACGATGAGTCTGCAAACGAATGCGATCAGCGTAACGGAGGAGATCGATGAGATCTATAGGAGGATCACGAAGGCAATTAAGGACAGATCGGACCAGTTGAAGGGCGAGATTGATCGTTATTTAGCTGTGGAGTTGCGTAACCTGATGACGCTGAAGGAGAACTTGGATCTGGAGATCATTAACATCACCAGCAACTGCGACATTGTAGACAAGTATATGAACGAGACCGTCGAGTGGGATGACTGCGAGCTCATGGACACCAAGGAGATATTTCTGAAGACCGTCGAGTTCCTGCGCCACTTTGAGTATGAGAACAACGATTACAGTCGCCGTGTGCGCTTCCTGGTCTCCATAGATCCCAACCAGCTGGTCATGAACCTGGCCACATTCGGCGACCTCAACATTGCGCCCCACTCGACCCCTGGCGGGTCTGTCAGCAGCTCACATCTCGCACCACCCAGTGCCCTCCAGCCCGGCCTGATGCGTTCCAAGAGCGATCACCGCCTGGCCACGCAGTTCCGGCAGCAGGAGGAGCGCGGTGGCTACAACGATGAGCCCGTGCTGGGCGGGCGCAAGTTCGGCGAGCGACCTCAGCGAACTTCCAACAACAACAACAGCGATCGATACGGCGACAATCGATATGGACGCTCCGAGTACGACTGCGACAACGATTACGAGAACGAGCCGGTGAGTCGTGCCGGAAAATCGTCCCGTTTCCGTTCCCGCTTTGTGCGCTCCCATCAGAACGAAGACTCGGACAGCGAGCAGCAGCAGCAGCGTCAGCAGGAGATCGACAAGCGCAAGGATCGCGTCCTCGACAGCGAGGATGTCTCCCGTGGCCAGCTGAGTGGCATCATCCGTCTCAGCGACTGCTCTCGAGTCGTCCAGCGACTGGCGGACATTGGCAAGGAGAAGAAGGAGAAGAAGTCCGATGCCGCTGTCGCCGCCCAGGCCGCCGTCCAAGCCGCCATCCAGGCCCAAAAGGCGGCCATGCAGCGCCAGCAACAGAAGAACCAACAATCCGCCGCAGTCGCAGCCGCCGACGAGGATGAACTGGCGCGCCAGAAGCGCAAGAGTACAGCGGCTTCAGGAGCTGCCACCTCAACGGCAGCAGCCAGCGGCGAGTCGAGCAGCGAGCAGCGTCCCAACACGGAACGTGTGTCGACCTTGAAGCGTGGCGGCCAAGGAGGCAGCGAGGAGAGCGACAGCAGCAGCAACCAGGCGGCGGCATCTCCAGTGCGTACAGCGACGGTGGCAGCACGAGCCGAGGTAAGTGTGAGTGGGCCAAATGAAGAAGAAGATGATGAGGAAGACGACAGTGGCAGCAGCAGCAGCAGCAGCAGCAGCAGCGAGACTGACACTGAGACTGAGAGTGGGACGGAGAGTGAGGCAGAGGCAGAAAGAGAAACTGTAGCGAATTTGGAAGAAGTAAAGGATGAGGTAAAGGCAGAGGAGGAGGAATTGGAAAAGGAAGATGAGGATACAGATGATTCCTCCTCGGAGTACGAATACATCGAGGTGACAGCCAGTGAAAGCGACGAGAACGATGCCGAGAGGAGCGGAGAGAGAGAGCAGAGAGAGGCGCCAGTGATTAATGTGGTGCCACCAGAGACTGAGACTGAGACAGTGACAGTGACAGAGACAGAACTGACCGACAAGGTGGAAGGGAATGAGAATGCTGAGCTTATAAGCGATGCTCAAAAGCTAGATCCAAAGAGATCAACTGAAGATGAGGCTAAAGTTGAACAAGCAGAAGATGAAGATGAGTATACAGAGGAGGAAGTTGAGGTGACTGAGGAAGAAACAGACTCGGAGTCAGAGCATACAGCGGGGAATGAGCCTGAGGCGGCTGTTGAGGAGCAGGAGCAGAACAATAAGCAAGAGAAGGATGAAGAGTATGAAACGGATGAGGATTAGCTTCATTCGATAGAAAGTCAGTCAGTCAGTTAGTCTGCAAATCAGTCAGTCAGTCAGTCAGTTAGTTCGTCTGTAAGCTGTTAGTTGTCACAAAGCTTCTGCACAGTATTCTGTTGTTAATATTACGTATACGCCATGTTTACCAACTGTGTTTTGTGTCCAACAACAAAACAAATCAAAACAAAATAAAACCAAACTCTTCTTTATTTGTGTTCACTGTTCACACTTCCCCCCGCTCCGTAAGTCTGTACTGAAAAAGCTAAAATTACTTACTGTTAACCGTTAACTATTTACCAATTTACCTGTTACCCGTTACCCGTTACCTGTTCACCTGTTCACCTGTTCACCTGTTCAGCTGTTTACTTTTTATCCTCTCTGCGCCCTAACAAATGTTTTGTTTTATGTGTACGTTAAGTTTCATTCGTTTATTTATTTATTTATTTCACGTTCCTTTTATTTATATTTTGTCTTGTGAGCGCCCTTCATTTTATTTTAATGCTGTTTTGGGTCCAACCTTTTCAACAATAATAATACCGAAACCTAATCGACTAATGGCCTTAAATGCACAACGGCATAACTGAAACCCGAAAACACTTACAGATTAAAAAAAGTGGAAAGAAAAGAAAAGAAACTGCAGAGTAATAAATGGAATGATTCCCACTTATTATACGTATTGTAACTATTACTATTTTGTAACAATTACAATGACAATTACAATTACAATTATATTGTTGAAGAGCTACGATCCAAGGCGGGGACATCAGAAATTATAAATTGTACAAAATGTGTATTCATACTCGTATTCATTTTATCCATCATATAGTAATTTAACATCTATTACCTTGTCGTTTAATGCTTAGTTAGAGACTGCAAAAAGTTACAAATAAAATGAAACATGATTTTATATGTGAAAAAATACAAATTTCAAAGAAAAACCAAACTCGATTCTTTGCAATTTTACTTTTCTCTCTCTCTATCCTCTATCTGTATTTCTTTCTTTTATTTCTTTGTTTTTTGCAAGTGGACAAACGATGTGGTAGTGATGTTAATTTGCTTAAACCTTACTAAATATCTCTATTCGATTTTGGCCAGATCCAGAAACAGCTAAACAAACCGCCAAAACTCCAAAGCGGATGCCCAAATCTCATTTATCTTTTGCCTTTTTATCCTCGATTTATGTTATTTTTTGGATTTCATTATCACAAATTTCTGATGTCCGTTGTACATATACAAATATCTGTTGTGCGTGTGTTTAGTGTGTGAGTGTATGGGAGTTAATATTCCTCCTTCCCACTTTCCACATGCCATCTCTTTCCTGGACTTCATTGTTGCCACAACACAAAGCGCTGTTCAATGGGAACATTTCCATTATGTCTGTCAGCGTTGTCGCCTCCGATCCTCTTTGTATTCGTGTGTGAGTGTGTGTGAGTGTGCGGGGGTGTGTGTGTAGGTGTGAGTGTGTGGGAATGACATATGCGCACTCGCTGCATATTTGTCTTGTTTTGTTATCACGTATTTTTGACATTTTTCAGTGTGCAGACAGGGCACAAAAAGGTTGCTCGATACCTTTCGGAAATATCGATGAACAAATACTCGGAAATATTCTGATGAAATCTTTTTTCGAGGCAACAAGTCAAGAGTTATTTTTAGTACATGTAGCATTTATGCAATTAAAATGATTGCTTTCAAGTTTGACGACAACATTCCGCAAATGTTTCGAGTCAGCCTCGCTAGCTAAACAACAACATCGACAACAACAGGGTGAAAAACTATGACAATTGTTTGCGGTGTGCGTCATATTTGTTGTCAGCCTGAATTTGACATTTTCCGTGTCCCTAGCGAAACACACACACACACACAGACACACACATCGTTGCCAATTGCACATGTCCATCCACATCGACATCCATAGCAATATCCACACCAACGTCAACATCAACATCAATATCAATATCAGTATCCATATCCATACCCATCCGCATATCGATATATCTCTCTCTACTTGCATTTCGTTTCGTTTGCTCGCTTGCAACCCAAACGACAACAACAACAACTAACAGGCTGACAGCGCCACAGACTCTGATGCAACTCCCACTCCTACCCAACAGTCCAAACCGGCAGTCTCTGCCCAAGTGACAGCTGTAAAGAAGACCCAACGCTCCGGCAGCAGCGACAGCAGCGCCTCCACCGAAAGCTCTGCCAGCTCTGCGGCAGCGGCTGCGGCGGCGACGGCGACGGCGGCAGCAGTTGCCAGTGCAGCGCCCAGCAGCAGCTCACAGCAAAAAGCGGCAAGCACGTCGCGTTACTCGACGGCACGCGAATCAACGGCAGCAGCGGCAGCGGCAACAACGACGGCGACACCTGAGAAGAAGCCCTTTGTGAGCCGCTTTTTGCCGCAGCACAGTAATCCGAGCAGCACCAACGGTGCAGACACGAAGAAGAAGGCCGAGTCCGAGTCAAGCAGCGAGGAGGAGACCAGCTCGGAGTCCGAGTCCGAGTCGGAGGCGGAGAGCAAGCCCAAGGCAAGTGCGGCAAGCAGCAGCAGCGCCGCCACCAAGTCGTCTCCCAGCAGCGCAGCCAGCTCCACAACGGCAGCGACTTCATCGGGCAGCTCGTATCGGGATCGCTTGGAGGCACGGCGAGCATCGCGCGATGATACCGCTGCCACATCCCGCAGCAGCTATGCCACGCCCCACTCCACCAGCAGCAGCGGCTACGGCAGCAGCAGCTCCACCCGCACACGTCCCGTGCCCGCTCCTCATCATGTGAGCGAGAATGAGGATCGGTACGGCAGCGGAAGCGGCACCGGCAGCAGCAGGTATTTCCATCTGAATTTCCATATGAAATTTCCAAAAAAAGAAACTAATATCAAGTGTTATTAAAACTGAGAAAAGTTGTTCTATTGATTTACTAATTTATGCATGGCTCACGATTGCAATTAATGTTTAACTGTTGCTATTGATTTTCGACTTAACATTAAGTTATATAATTGATAAGAACCACACGCACACACACGCACACACTCGCGCACACGTGAAATAAATGACAAACGAGCATGCAAAATTAATGAACTGTCATGTGTTGTTGTGTTGCCCTTGCAGAGGTCTTAAAAGTATTTAAAATCTGTCGACCGATTGGTTAAACTATAAACAAATATTTAAATATTTACTTTCACATAAATAAAAAGGAATTTCTTAAATTTGCTGAATAATTTCTTAATAAACTTTTGTGGATATTTATTTTAAGCATTTGTTTATCATTTGAAACAAGTTTCATTAAATTATTGTAGCTCTGCAAGTGTATTTCACATTCAACATAGTTTGATAATTGACAATTGTTGACTCAGTGGCATTAATCAAATTACAATGTCGCATATAAAAACAAAACAAATTGCAAGCGATCAATTTGCATTTTAAATTATTCAGAATGTACACACATTATCTTAAATATGCACACACACACACTCAGACGTACCTATTGAGCTATTTAACATTATTGCTATGTGTAAAACAATTATCATTAAATTGATACGCATAATAAAATTAATTGAAATCTATTCAGTATTCAATATGCCGTTGCAGTTGTTGCTCCAACTTATTGTAAACTCATATGTATGTATAGTATGTAAATGTATAGTATGTATGTGAATTCTCTCTGCTGCAGCTTTGTGAAACTGCGTGACATTGGCATTAGCATCGCAGTGACCATATTATTGCTCATACGACTAGTGTGCCGTCTAATTGTCAAGTTCATAACCTTTACATAAATATCGCCAGAGCAGCCTCCGCCTCAGCCTTCGCCTCCGCCTCCGCCTCAGCCAGCTATAGGTAAACATGCTCGTAGTCAGCCCTCTCACAATATTGAATATTCCTTTTTATTTCTACAATTTCTATATACTTATCTGTATCTCACACTGTTTGTTGTATCTATAGAATGTACCTGTATCTGTGTTCATCTTTGCAGCGCACTGCCCTTTAGCATACCGTACATAAGTAGACCCTACCGGGCCAGCTACCGAAAGAGACTTGCGGATGTTACACGTCAAATTAAATAATAGATGCAGAGATTCTCCCCATGTCCCCTTTCCCCATTTTTAGCAATGTTTTTGTATTTGTTGTGCCATTAAATGTGCAACTTTGCTCACAAAATTGAAAATCTATTCAATTCTTTAGTCATCCTTCATTCAGGCATTCATTAAAAGCCATCTGCAAGTAACAAGCAACTAACAGACACCTTATACTTGCACAAGTTGGCTAACAAAAGCGTTGTCCTTTGTGGCTTTATTAGGAGTCGAACAATGACAAGGACTTAAACTTAACCGCAGTAGGAAAGCAGACAAAATGGAACACAAATAGAATGATTTTTTATTTATATAGTAGCATAAATATGGTATTTAAAAATATTATTAAGACCATTATGTTTAAGTATTACTTAAACGCAGAGTGACGCGGACATCGAAAAGTTCATTTGTTGCTTTTAGCCCGTTGACATGTAGACAATTTAAAATCGAGTTTTTAAGTAGTAATGTAAATTATTCTATTCGATGTACACATAAGTGAGATATTCTCAAATGGGATTAGTTTCTTTTGAATTTGCGTCTGTGCTGGCATTTTTGAGCAGTGCAAAAATGTTGTAGCAGCTTTAAGCTGATGGCAAGGAGTTAAAGGGGCGACAAGAAAGGCAACTAAAGTTGGTGTTGGTGATGCTGGTGTTGGAGGGCGTTGAAAGGTGGCGTTGCTGAAAGCACCACTCAGTGACATCAATTCAATTCACAGATGAGGAAGCAACAGAAGCAACAGAACTTCAATGACCTTTCCAATTTCGAATTTCGGATAAAAGGTTCTCGATGTCATTGTCGTTGTATTGCCTGAACTTTTCTTAATTTACTACATCGACAACAATATTGAATCCTTTTTGTCAGTTTGAGTACGCAGGTCTGGCCATCATCTGATGGTCGACTTTTAATTGTTTAAATATTATGGCTCCGTTTATCACTCGAACAATACAATAAACCATATGGAATACTCGAATAAATAGTATTTGAGGTATTTGGTTTCACAGCTTGCTTACATTTCATGCTTTTTCACCATCATCGATTGTTTGCCAGTGAATGCAGCAGCAGCAGTTTTTTTCTGAATTATTTGTTAACTATTAAGAGAGTGCGAATCAATTAAACAGCTCAAACATACCACGAGAATCGTTGTTTCGTATCCCTTTCATCAATTCAACATTTCACCATTTCACAATTCCACAATTTCACAATTTTTTTGTGCATTTGCCTGTTTGTTTCATTGTTTTTTTGTTTCAATGTTTTTTGTTTCATTGTTTTTTCTCGAACTGCAATGGTATATTGAATGTAATCGATGCAAGTTGCAGGAGCTAAAAGATACAACAAAAAACTGTTGGCAACTCTTGTCAAAACAGGATACTGTTAAGTAAAGAAAGGCACTTATAGTAAGTCACAGCTTTTATGTCTTTGCCTCAGCATAACACTTAACTAATAAGCTTTTTGTGTATCCTTTTTTTCAGTATTTTTGAGTCGCATTTAAGAAGTGAAAAGTGTGTCCTTTTGTTGTTGCTTTATTTGTAGTAGTTGTAGTTGTAGTTGTAGATGCAGTTGCAGTTGCAGTTGCAGTTGCTATTAATTTTACTATATGTGTTGCTTGCCAAACTACCGCACTCCTCAGCCCGCCCTTGGCCTCTATCCTGCACTTATCCAAGCTGTGGCAAGTCTTTTCATAATATCTAGTACTTAACTTTCTGCTACTTTTGTATAACTTTTCGATAATGCCAAATGTGAATTTAATTCGAAACTTTTGCGAACGCATTGTTGGTTATTTCGTTTGTATTTTAATTGAATTTGGTTGCCTAATAAATGAGTTCCATGAGTCTACAGCGGAGACCCAGGGATGTAAAAAGTACTTAGTTAAATGTAGGCCTCGACAAAGACCTAGACCCAGACATTGACTCCCACTCCAAGTACAACTGCGAACCGAGCTTGAACTTGTTACACAGATTTAAGCTAGTTAAAAGTTAGTTCATTAAGCGGTCGCGGATTTGCTCAGATGCGAGCAGCTCACAAAGTTTTCAGCCAGGTGTGAGGCACACTGAACACGGTAGAAACACAGTTGAAATACGGTTGAAATACGGTTGAAATTGAAACTTTAGACACTCAAACACTGGCAAAGGCAACACCAAGAATACCAACAATACCAACATTACCAACAATGTAAATACAACAAGTACAAAAGCAACAACAAATCGCAAACAAAAAAAATAAAATAGATCACAAAAATGAAAAATAGAAACAAAAACGAATCAACATTTTTCTAGCTACACAAGTCGCTTTCTAAACAAGAGCAAGAGCAGTGCCATTGTAGCGCAACCCTCGCTATCCACGCCCACCGCCTCCTTTGATGAGGATGCCAACGGCACCGGCACCGGCACCGGCGATGATTCGGACAGCCGCTACGGCACGGGACGCTCCCGTTATCTGGCGATGAAGGAGCGTCGCACTCGACTGGCGCGTAGTCGCTCCTCCCATCAGTTTGGCAACGAGGACGACGATCTGGATGAGCCCGTGTCCCCGACAACAATCTCGCCATCTGCTTACTTGGCCTCAAGGTGCGCAGAGTAACCACAAAACCAAAAACAATACAAAGAATCCAATTCCAAATCCAAATCAAATTAAATCAAATCAAATTTGAAAAGAATCCTGAAACAAATCTCAGTTGTATATAGGACGCTCTCGGTTGTATATATCGCACATATCTTAAGTATATCTAGATCTAACTACTATATATATATATCTGTATCTGGGCGCTTTCATTGTGCGTGTGCGCGTCCTTGTCTTTGTCCATATCCTTGCCTACCAGCTCTGCCCCTGTCCCTGTCCCGGCCCCGGCCCCGCCCGTCCTACCAAATAGTCACGAGTGATTTTGATGAATATTTTCTAATTTTTCTTTACGAGTTTTATTTTTTTATGAGTTTTTCTGCGTGCTGGTCCCACGCTTACACGTTTTCCGTTCTCCGTTCTCGTTATCGTTTATGTTGCACTCTACACACACTAATTTCAAATTCAAATTATATTTTTGATTTCGTTTTGAGTTCTTTATGATTTTCTAAAACTTTATTTTTTTATTTTGTTTTCCATGTGAAGAAACAAAAGAAAATAAATATCAATATTTTTAGCGCGTTTCAAATTAACCGAAATTAACAGGATACCATATAGTATATAGTATATTTGTATAGTTCTTTGACTGTCTGTCTCAATGCAGACTCCCACTCTGTACAAATCTCATGCAGACTCATGCATCCTTCATCCTGCAGTTCTATTTCAGTTTCAGTAGCGCGCCTCATCCATCATCAAACAACAGAAATCCATTAGAAGCAACCCAAAACATCAAGAAAAAGTCACTAAAAGTCCCATCGAGAGTTGCTCTATTAGTTTCGCATATGTCACATTGTTTGGCCTGGTGAGATCCTTCTGTAGATTCGGTTTGAAGCGATCTTACTCGACCAACATGCTGGCATTTGGGAAACTGATAGCTTAACTCTCGGCCAGGCAATATACAGCTAATCCCGATCATATATATCTTACAGATACAGCGGCTATGGAAGCAGCGATCTGTCCCGCAGTCGCTCCACACATGCTCTCAAGTCTCGGGACAATTCTCCCATCACGGATCGCAGTGCGGGATCCTCGCGCAGCGGATTGGCCAGCACATCGGCGGATAACAAGGATGGGGAAGCGTTGAGTTCGTGGGCACGCTATTTGAAGAGCAAGTATGGTAACAAGAGCTCAAAGGATGCGCCCAGCAGCAGCAGCGTTGGCAGCACACGCGACAGTCACGCCTCCTCGAGCTCGACGGGGGCGTCGTCGCATGGGCACGGCGCTGCTGGCAGCCGGAGCACGGCCAGCGATGTGTCCCGACGATTGAGCTTGGGTTTGCCACTGCGTCAGGCCAATGAGCTGGCCTCATCCGATGATGACGGGTCAAAAAACGGGCTAGGCTCCCCTACGTCCCCTACGGTAGCAGCAGCAGCCGGTATAACCGGAGTGGCAGGTACTATCCCTAAACAGGTGTACCTACGCAAGCGTCAGCAGCTGTTCCAGTTGGGGGGCCGGGGGAGCGAGCCCGGATCCTTTACCTGGCCGCGCGGCCTCGCCGTCGGCCCGGACAATAGCATCGTCGTCGCCGACTCCAGCAATCATCGCGTCCAAGTCTTCGACTCCAATGGCATCTTCGTCAAGGAGTTTGGCGAGTACGGCAACGGCGAAGGTGAATTCGATTGTCTTGCCGGCGTGGCGGTCAATCGCATTGGCCAGTACATCATAGCCGATAGGTGAGTTCCACATTCTAGTGTCTATCCAGCTGCTCAACTGTCCATCGACCCAACTGTTCTTCTGTCCAGCTATCTAACTATTCAGCTGCTCAGCTTTAGCTGCTCAGCTGCTGTTTAATTAAGTCGAAACAATAGTCCTTGATTAATTCTCGGACTTAGCTTTAGATCCCGCCACATTGCGCTGCTGTTCGTCTGTCATCTGGACAGCACGCGTTCTGCGTCCGGGTCCTGGCTCTGGTTCTGGTCTGGGTTCTGGTCTGGGTTCTGGCCCGTGCCTCAGTAATTGGCACGGCTAAGCGCATAATAGCCGCGTTAATTAGAAACATGTGCGTTGCATCTCCAGCCCCAGTTTAAGCCTCATGTTCACTGCTAACCTTTTTGCCGTGTATTTTTTTGTGTATACTCCAACATATAGTACATGTATCTGGGCGGACAATCTTCATGCTTCATCCGGGCTGTCATTGTCTGACGAAAAATCTCGTTAAGCGCCATCGTTGTGCTCGGCTCGGCTCATTGTGGGACTCAACTTTGATTTTGCACGTTAAGCGGCTTAGCCAAAGCCCAACACCCCAACATCCCAACACCCCAACACCCCAACACCCTAATGCCCCAACACCCTGAAGATCCCAACACCCTAAACATTTCTACACTGCACTATGGGAAAGTCTGACATTTCGGCATAATATCTAAATGTAAAGCTAGAGACTTGAAATTTCGCATGATTATTAGTTAGACTGAAGTGGATATTAATTTTTGTTGTCCTTTTAAATTTAATTTTATCTTCAGCCCCTTCCTCTCCGATGAATACAAACATTTTTAAATATATATACTTGTTTTTTTATTTGACATTGTTCTCACACCTTAAAAAAATTCGAATTATTTGGTCGAAAAACGGGCTAAAATTATAAATTCTGATCCATCTGATTCTAGGTGGCAGTTAATACCCTTCAAATATTCTCTTGTGATTCTTTGTGCCCTACAAAAGTAATAGACCACAGAGCACTTACAAATTTATAAGTTTTAGGCTTTAAGTACCAATAAACAACACTTTGCAGAATTACACAGTTAATCCCAAATACAGAATTAAACTTATTTAAGACACAAATATTTTTCCTAGATACGCTGTTTTTAACCAAGCCAACACATCAAACACAATTCGCAATGCAAGCATCAAATAAATTTTTTCTGTTCACATGACACCTCTTAATCAGCTAATTTTGGTCTAGTCTCAAAAATTACACGAAGTCCCATAAACCTAGATACTCTGTATTTTTGTTCTATTCGTAGTATTTATTTCTCGGATACTGAACAACAATAATTTTGAATTAATGGCAAAAAATCTAACTATTATCCCATTGTACACCCTTTCACCCTAAAATCCAACTCAGAATGTCAAATGCGTCACAATCTGTCCTTCTCTCGCCCACACACATAAAGTTTCGATGTAGTAATGAGCTCGACTACGACCATTTTGTAATTAATAACAGTCAGAAGAGTTTTCACATTTTGATGCCCAACTGCATGAAAAACTCTATTAAAGAAATTTCATTTTTTTAAGTAAATATTAAATTTAGTGTTGCGAGTATTCTGAAATAATAGGTTTAAATAAGCTATATTTGAGAGCTGTACTTAAATAGGAGCTCTAAATAATGTTGTCAACTTACTTAATATCCTTATTATATTATGCAGTAAAGTCATTATTTTCAAGAATGATTGTGCTTCATTTCTAAATAATTTGCTTAAACTAAAATAGCTTAACATCAACAACAGGAGCAATTTAATCAAGAAATTCTGCGAAGTTTATTTAAGTTATTTGGAAAGAGTTTGTTTTACAGCAACACTTTGACTCGAATGTAAATGACGTAAATTATATAGAGTGGAAAGATAAATATATTTAGGAGATGGGCAAAAGTATTTACAAAACGAGCATTCTCTTCTTAAATGAGCTACAACAACACATTATTTTGCAAGGTATTTCGATGTGCAATCCCACAATGCTTCGTTAAGAGAATTAATTAATTTATGTAGTTAAGAGGTTGTGAAATTCTCTTTCTTCGAAAGGAGCTTCAATATTTAAATGGGGATGTAATATTCTTGCTATGTTGAACTCTATATTGAGTTTAAAAATTGCACCATGTTGTCAATCTGCATTTACACAAACTGCCCTTCAACTGTCTCCTATGTTGCAGATACAATCATCGCATACAAGTGCTTGATCCACAAGGACGCTTCCTGCGCGCCTTCGGTTCGCAGGGCACCGCAGATGGCAAATTCAATTATCCTTGGGGCGTAACAACCGATGCACTCGGCTTCATTTACGTTTGCGATAAGGAGAACCACAGAGTGCAGGTAATGGCTGCTTCTTTCCATTTGCATGCAAATATTTATAATCATCAGCAACAGCAGCAACATCTCCAGACTGAGGCCCAACACCAGAGACATATCCACAGAACTGGAGCCACAGACCGAGCCGGAGATGGAGCCGGTGCCGGTGCCGGAGCCAGAGAGTCTTGCCCAATTTGTCACACTTGAGCTACGGCAGGCAGAAGGCAACCTCGACATTAAGCCTTCAGCTTTTCATCCGCCCACAATGAGGCTGGGCAATTTTCATGCGCTTAACTGCAATATATTCGAGTACATGGACTCTGATGGACTCTGGGATAAACTCTGTGGATCTCTGAGAATGGATAAACTTAATTGGGGACTGGACTTGTCTGCCAGCCTCCGAATGTTTTTAACTTTAACCTTTTTTCGTTATTTTTAGAAATGCAATTGATAAAAAAAATCAAGTATTACATACGTTTCATTTTATTGTTGTTGTCTTTTCTTTTTTGGTCAGGTTTTCCAATCCGATGGTTCCTTCGTTGGTAAATTCGGTTCCTGCGGCCGTGGCGAGGGCCAGCTTGAGCATCCGCATTATATAGCCGTATCGAATACGAATCGAGTTATTGTTTCCGATTCAAATAACCACAGAATCCAGGTGAACATTTTTAATTAAAATATGCTTCAGATTTCCCCTCAGACACCCACACAGACACCCACACGGACACCCACACTCAGATATGTGACCTGAACTGTAACCATTTTTTAATTTTCACAGATATTCGATGTTAATGGCAAGGTGTTGTCCACGGTGGGCGGAGAGGGCTCCGACGATGGTCAATTCAAGTTTCCACGGTAAGAAATGAAATTACACAATTTTAATTGGATTTCAATCGATGCACGTCCATTCATTACTTACAGTGGCGTCGCTGTGGACGATCAGGGTTATATATTTGTGGCTGATTCGGGCAATAATCGCATACAGATCTTCAATCCCGATGGCAGCTTTTTAAAGACCTTCGGCTCTTGGGGCTCCGGTGACTCGGAGTTCAAAGGACTCGAGGGCGTGGCCATCATGTCGAATGGCAATATTTTGGTATGCGATCGTGAAAATCATCGTGTTCAGGTATTCTGAGCCACGTCCACGTCCACGACTACGTCTACGTCTACGCCTAAGGCACCCAGTGCATTACTTGGATTACTTATATATGATTCAAATTTTAATTTCTAAACATTTTGATTTGAGTTTCCTTAAGACTTGAGTGCCAAAATTAAATGTCGACATTTCTAGGTCTAGAAATCAATCAATCATTTAAGTGGCAAACTCGGAAAATGAACAAAAAAATCGAAAAACTTGTTAGTACGAAGAAAAAAGTAACTCTCTCTAAATACACATACATATAAATATTTATTGAATAAAAAAAGCAAAGCGAAAACTCGTCAGAGTTGGAGTGAAATAGCACTTGGTCCAATCATTTAAACCAACATAATGAATTCACTGCAGCCAGTTTGGCCTAATTGAGATTTATGTGCAATGCTGCCCCAACAAATTTCTACAGATTTCCACAGAGAAAATTTGCTGCCTTCCCGACTGCCTGCCACTTTATTAAATTAAGATGTTTTCGGTTGCAAAATGGAAGTTTTGGCTCGCTGTGCATAAACTATATGGTTTACCAGATGTGTGTAGTGTGTGCACAACTTGTACATCAGCAACAGCAACAGCAACAGCAACAAGCACTGAAAGCAGCTGCAGATTTATGTGTAATCGCATAAATTTGTTTGCCGGCAAATGTTGAGTATACGCCATGTAGCACTACTTGGAGTCAGAAATAAATATCAGAAATTCTACAGGGGATAAAGCGAACTATTTATACACTAACGTTACCTTTGAACATTTGGTCTCATATAATCTCACTTTTGAATTGTTATTTTTATTTATTAATATTAATTATTTAATTATATATAATTATTTCATTATATTATAGTGTCGTTAGTTATGTTAAATTATTCAGATAAAGCTTATATTCACTGCTAGTTTAACTCCGAAATTGTACAAATATTTATTGATTTTATACTCGGAAAGATTTTAGGTATTATCTGCGTCAGTTGAATTATTAACTAACTGTCGAAGTGTTATAACTTTACAGAGTAAGACCAAGCACTCACATACACACAGAATCACACACACACACACAAACACATACGAACATACACACACGAGCACACACACAGCCATTTACAGATTGTCTCATACAAATAGCACAAAATGTTGTCAATGTAAGTGAGTTTTATGTGATTAAAATGCATGTGAGTGCGTGAATGAATGAAAGAACGAATGAATTAATGGTGAGTGAATGAGTGTTGTGTGCTGCGTTTTCTGCAGAACTTTATGAGCTTTCCCTCACATCCTTCTGATCCCCCGCGGTCCAAACTTGTCCTTAGCGCATCGACGCCTTATTACATAATAAACTTTGTTGATTTGCAGCATTCGCAATTAACCTTTGATTGGCAGAAGTTGAGGCCCGCAAATTACAGGACAATTGACAATTGTCTCTCCTCTCCTCTCCTCTCACTCTGCTCAACTCTGCTCTACTCTACTCTGTTGTCCTCTGCCTTCTATCTCACACATGCATTTGCTTATCTTATTGAATTAAATGTGAACATTTTGCGTGTCACGCAGCGACAACGCCTTTCAATTAGCGGTAGGCGTGGCAAGGTGGTGGCAAGGATGTATGCAGGACATGAAATGCAACATTTTAATCAACTTTACACTTTATAAAGAGCGAGAGAGAGAGAGAGCAAGAGAGAAGGAGAGAAAATGAGGCTAAAAGAAAGTTGTGCAAAATTAAAGCGAACAATTTGCCAAAGTGCCTTGGTTTTTCATTTTTACTCATTTACTCATCGTTCCATCTTCCTTTTTGTCAGCCTTTATTTTTATGGCCTGCACATGCGGGCTGTGGGCGTGGCAGTTGTGAAATAAAAGCAGCTACAAGTTGCGTTGCTCCATAAATTACAGTTTTCGGCAGGGCGCCACATTTTTCTTCTG
Source organism: Drosophila sp. st01m (assembly GCA_018901795.1). Lineage (NCBI taxonomy): Eukaryota > Metazoa > Arthropoda > Insecta > Diptera > Drosophilidae > Drosophila > Drosophila sp. st01m. The sequence goes on from JAEIFG010000334.1 coordinate 1,032,297, forward strand.
CCCCGCATGTCTAGCAACTGCTCAACAACAACAACAACAACAACAGAACAACAACATCAACAATAACAGAAACAACAACATCAACAACAACAGCAACTGTGTGCACGATTCGATTTTTTTATGAGTTGTAATTTTTATTTGCCATATTTGCATGTATCACGTGCGACGTTGCGAATTTCATTTAAATTAACTACTGCGTCGCGGGGCGTGGCATTCAGCCTTGTGGGCGTATGAGGCGAATGGGCGGGGGGCGTGGCATTGCGTTTAATTGGAACACGTTTCGCATCAACAATAACAACAAACGCTTGCTCCTGTTGTTGTTTTATGACCTCACAATTTGCCAGCCAAATTGCAAAGTGATAAAAAATTATAAAACATTGTGAACTGTGCTTAAAAGTGTGCTACGCAAACTTACGCTGCTCGAGTGAGATAGAGCGGGAGACAGAGTGGGAGAAAGAGAGAGAGAGAAATAGAGAGAATGAAAGAGGGAGAAAGCAATCTAAGCAGTGGCAAGTTTAATCTTTTTACAACCGCCGCGCCGTCAAAGTGCTGTAACTTTTGATTTTCATCGTTTGCCGCTTCGATTTTCATTTGTTTGCACAAAGCGCTCCGTACTTGCAACTGCCACAAATACTCACACACACATAGGAACAAACATCGTCTCTTAGTTTCACTTTAGACTCGCTTGTTTGCGCTTCCAATAAACGCACGAAATCAATCCATGCCCCAAACAGAGTGGGGCACAGTTAGTCGCTCCTCCTGCCCCGAAATATTCGTTGCCCCAAATAACAGCTGACCCCCCGGTGCAATTCTGATGTGCGTTCGATTTTGTTGTGCTTGTTTCTGAGCGTTTTATGAGCTAGTAAAAGTTTATGTTGCATGACCCCCTAACCAACTATTGCAATGGTACACACACCAACAAAAACACAAACACTGAACGAATTTCCCCAGTGCACTTTAAGCCAAAAGTTGCACAAAAGCGAAAATTGCTCAGTTTTCACATTTGCTTCCCCATTTTGGCAGCTGCCACAACTTTAGCATTTTGACTGAGTAAGCTTGCAACGTGGCAGACAGGTGTGCTCTGAGTAGTATATTAGTTAAATACCTTATTCCACGTTCCTTATCATATCCATATCGTCTGCTTCTGCTTCTGTTTCTGTTTCTGTTTCCATTTCGCTTAGGTTTTAATTCCTCTAAGCATTATAGCTGCTTGTTATTAGCGCAGTTGTGTGGCAAACCCTTTTTGCTTATTACTTTTATGTTGCAGTGTTTATTTCTTTCTTCCACTCAGCGCACAATAAAATACGGCTCAGCCTGGCCAGCTTTGGATTTGGATTAGCCTCAATCTGGGTCAGCATCAACAGAAGCAACAGCTGCCAGAGTCACCTTTTTTCTTGATTTCCTTTACTTTCTTTATTTTTGGCTGTGTGGCAGTTAAGTGTAAAAAATGCTTAATGCCTTCGACAGCCGCACACTCCAAATAAACAAGCGTTCAGGTCAGTTTCACACACATACACACACACACACTCTGACGATGAGAGTGAGCGAGAGAGAGAGAGAGAAGTGCGAGAGAAAAAGGTAAAGCCACTCAGTTTCAATCAAAAATTAGGCGCCAACGCAAAAGAAAAAGTCAATTCGAAAAGCGTTCAAATTGGTCTGGATTTGTTCTATTTGTTATACCCTAAAGAGCAAAAGAGTATGCCGATGACCTCCACAAGTATGTAACAGCTCAAGCAACAGCTCGAAAGACAACTTTCAATCCAAAGTGAAATTAATTAATATGTTAGATTCTGGCTAAGTTCTTAATTAAGATCAGCTTCATTTCTTATATCACCCAAAGTCAACATCTTACTTCTGGATCTCAGGAAGAGTATTCATTTTCCCCACAAGACACAAAAACAACTTGCGGCGGGGCGGGGGAATTTTTCATTATTGTTGCTCTTACAGCTGCTGTCTGTCCAGTCAGTTAGCTGGGAATGTGGAAAATGCGACCTAATACTCGCATGGCGAATGCTCAGTCACAAGTGTACATAGGCAGTCTTAACCTTTTGTGTCTGTGTGTGTGTGTGTGTGTGTGTGTGTGTGGGTGTGTGTGTGGGCATCTCTAGAGCTCTTTTGGTTTCCGTTTCCGTTCTGTTGCTCGTTCGACAGGGGCGTTTGCCCGTTGCACTTGGCGGTACGTTTAATACCACTTCAGTGACTTTTATGGCCATACAAGTGTGTGTGTGTGTGTGTGTGTGCGTGTGTGTCTGTGTGAGTATTGGAGTATGTGTGCATGTGTGTGTGTGGCACTTCACTTGCCGTTTTTGTGTTCATTTGGACTTAACCTTGCCATTTGCCATTTGCCCGTTGCTGTTGCTTCAGTTTTTGTTTTAGTTTTTTGCAACGTGTCAGACATTTTTATATGCAGACCGCACAGCAGAAGGAACAACAAATAGAAAAACAACAAGAACAAGGAACAAACATATCAGCTACAACAACTTTTCAGTTTTATTATTTCCATTTGCTTGCTTTTCTTTTCATTGCTGGCAACGTCATGAAAACATTTGCGACAGCATCTGCATGCATTTAAATAAATATTTTAATAAATAAAATGGTCAGCTCAAGTCGTGGCCACAGCTGTGCAATTTGCCAGCCAACCAGCCAGTCCTCTCATCCTTTGGGGATCGTCACTCAGCAGCAGCAACACAAACAGCAACGACAACGACAACAGCAACAGCAACAGCAACAGCAACAACTGACTGAGTGACCTTTTCAATGGTTTTAAGTGCCATATATAAAGATGTGCAGTCGGACACTGAAGAAGACACATGCTACTTGATTTCTGGCATCGATTTAATTTCAATTGAATGCTAAGCTACTTTTCAATAGCTGCTGTTTTCAATCAACGCTTTTTCAATTTTGGCTAAGCACCAAAAAGTTGAATTATAAACGAAATTTCGAGCGGCTGCAGCAACAACAGGCAACAATTCAAGCAAGAAATGTTTTCTAAGCTTGGAAAACGGTCAACAGAAGGAGCATGCTATCGTTCCCTCCTCTCTCTCTCTCTCTCTCTCTCTTTTCCTCTCTCTCTTTCTGTGTGTTGCTCTCTTGGGAGCTAACTCTGTAAAACCTGTGTAAATACAACTGCAATAGATAACACTGTTGGCCCTTGTGAGCTTGTGTGTGAGTCAGGTTGCTCATGCAACTTACACTAGGTTCGAGGGCCACACAAGGGTGGAGACAGGGAGGGAGGGTTACAGTGGGTGTGGAAGGAGGATGCAGTGTGAAGTGCTTTTTAGTTTACGTAAATCAAAGTGAGGGAAAATTAAACTTCAAACTAAAAGCTGCTTACAGTTTCGAGCATTAAATGGATTTCGACAAATTGTTGGGATGAGTGTATTCTACTTGAACTAGAGATGTGCACTGAATCGTTATCGCAAGTGTTTAATGAATAGAAGGTATAACTTGTCTTTAAATTTATTTTATCTTATTTAATCTTATATTATACTTCATTCTCGTTACTTATGAAACATTACTCGCTATAAACTCCTCAGTATATTCAATACTTTTTAAACAGGTATCAATATATTGCAATTCGGTACTCGCTAATTATCTTAATGTCAATATGTCGTTGCTCTTCACTCGATACATGCAACATTCGTTTCATAGTTGCATGCTCTCGTTACTCGTTGCTCATTTTATTCATTTGATTTACTACAAATACTTCAATGAATATACTTACTACAATTCATTGCGACTTCTTCTCATGTTCATAAACTATTTATTTGTCGTTATGCTTGTTGCTCGTTATTTTCAGATACTCCTTGTTGTCATCAAGACTTTGTTAATTACTCGCTATATTTCCTATAACTCTTACTCTTTAAATTTAGTTAATCGTTATTTTATTTTATTGCTTGCTATAATTTTTAATGGTGATACTCGTTTCTATTAGCTTCTCGTTGATTTTGTTAAGACAGTTGCTGTCTAATTTAATAACTAGCTTATGATATTTAATGGTTGCCCATCTACTCCTTTTACCCGTTACTTGAAGATGAGGTTTGCGGTCAGTCGCTGAATGGCCCCATCTCTAGAAATCTAGAGGGAATTTTGCTGTCGTTACTGAATTCGAATTGCAATTTCGCAAGTCTGGCATTGACTCTGGCTTTCCTGTTGTTTCTGTTGTTGGTTTGGTCAGCATTAAGCAATTACATTGATTGTTTCTGACTGCTGGGCAATGTGAATGCAATGAGCTATCGAATCCATCCGACGGCCGAATATTGGAGCATATTGGAGAATGAGAGAGGGAATTACGGGTGTCGAAATCTCTTTACTACGTCATCTCGCAGCAGGAGCATTGGCTTTGTCCTTGTTGCCATTGTTGTTATAGTCGTATCTTCTGTTATTGTTGGCGAATTAACATTTATCATGCGCCACGTGAAACTCATTTATCACACAATCGGTTGGTCGCCTTTGCACAAAAACAAAGAAATCGCCTTTTTTCTTGGATTCGGAAACGAGTTCAAACTCAAATTTAGATTCAGATTCAGAATCAGATTCGTAGACGTATTGATATTGTTTTGGTGCCGCGATTCATCAAATCCAGCAACTTACAACGCTTATGTTAATAAAAGCCTGATGGACAGATAGATAGATGTTGAGTAGAGAACAGGGCAACCGGGCAACCGGGCACCAGGGAAGGGAGAAAGCAACAGGATGACAAGACAGGACAGACAACAGCGAACTTGCCACACACAAATCTCAAAGCATTGACCTTGCCCAGGAGTCATAGTCGTTTACACAACATGCCAACGTTGTCCTGTTCTGTTCTGTTCTGTTCTGTCCTTTCCCATGTCCTGTCTTGTACGCCTGTGCCTGTGTCTTCTGTCCATGGGGCTTATTTCGAGCATTTGATTTATATTTAAATGCCTATTGAGGTCAAGTCTTGTTCATAACTCTTTGCATCGACGCATCCGCACCCGCATCGTTTCTACCGCAATTTATCATAGCCTTTCCTGGCCTAAACTAGGAGCCAAAGTCTGAGCCAAGTTCTGCGATGGTGTTAAATTGAAATTCCCTTAATAAAATCAATGTGAAGGCTCGCATAAATGCGAGTTTATAAGTATGTCCATAAGACAGCAGACTGCTCTCTCTCTATCTCTCTTTCTCGCTGTCCCTCTGTCGACCTCCTATTCTCTCGCCTTCTCTTTGCTTCACTGTAAGTTAAAACTGCTTTAACCATAGACAATCCTTTCGAGCTGCGGTCGCATGTTAATCATGTTTCTGGCAGCGTTATTTATTGCCTTTGTAAAATGAATTTACCTAAAGGTGGCACAGTCTTCTCCCTCTCTCTCTCCATTTCCCTATCTCTCTGTCGCTCTCACTTGCGACTTTATTGAAAGGATGCTCATAGTTGTCGCTGGAGGTGGCACCTATTACAAATTTATGACCAACTTTGACACCAGACGTTGCAGCTTTTCTCCTCTTATTTTTCCGTTCTCCTTTTCTCTCAATTTGCCAATTCTTCTTTGGTCTTTTTGAGGGTCTTTGATTCGCTACACTCATAGTTGTTGCAATTTGTATGCAAAGTGAGCTATTATCGTTGCATGCTGCATGCAGCTGTTGGGCGTGGCAGCATACTATATGCAACATTTAAATTTAAATTTATACAATAAAAGGCCAAAATGCAAATGGCCAGCAACAATTGGAGCAGACATTGTTTTCCCTAAGCCTGCGATTAGCTACACGAAATGTGAGTCAAGAATTTAGCACACGGCAACACTGTATGCCACATTAACTGCAAATTTACTATAACTGTACTGGTTACTCGTTGCATACTATATATAAAGTCAGCGATTAGTCTAAACACGCCAGCACTTGAGCTAGTTGGCTTACTGGTTGAATGGTTGAATGGTTGACTGGTTACTTGGTCGGTTCTTTGGCTCGTCCTAATTCTAAATGTGCCACACGCCAACACACATCATCCACCACCGCAAGCAAACAACCCCAAGCACCACCCCCCTCCCAAATGCGCGCTGGCCTTTCCGGTTCATGTTACGCGATGGCAACAACAACAACGACTTCTGTTGCATGTTTAAGCTGAAAATTGATATTAAATGCTTTGGCATAAAAACATAAAATGATTTCGTTAATTTTTTTGCGCTTGGGCCACGTTTACGTTACGTTCCGTGCATAATGAAGGTATTTTAGCAGTTGGTCAACACCAATCCCAACACACAAACACACAAACACACACACGTACACACACACACACACACCGTGTGTTGCGACTCTGATATATGCAGCGCCATTTGTTAGGCCTGCTGATTGTGCAAGAAATCCAACACTTGGCCAACACTTGGCCAACACTTTGGCAACACTTGGCCAGGGGTTCAGCTTGAATTTGAGCCTCGACTGGATTCTGACCTGGCCGATTGGTCAGCCGTTGCAAATTAATTTGGGATTTTGCGTCTATTTGTTTGCCACATACATGCCTGCTCCTCCATTTTCTCGCTCTTTCTCTCTCCTCCTATCTCTCTCTTTCACTCTATCTCTCTGTTTCTGTCTCTGTCGTTCCATGTACTTCTCTTTCGCTCTGGCAGTGCGGCCTCGCATTCATCACAATCACACGGCCCTGGCTCGAGAGCCGCTTGCAGATAAAATTTATGTGTCCTGACGGGCCACATGCATTCGTGGGCAACTGGCGTCTGGACATGGATATGGACATGGACGGGTATGTGGTAGTGGTTGTGGATGTAGATATGAACAGGCACGTGGACATTTCAAATGCTGCCAAAGCTCAACTGACATTTGATATATTGGGCCAGGACAACAGGACGGTGGAGTTGGTCTGGGCTTCGGGTTCATGTCCTTTTCAACAGTTTGCAACATGCGAATACGTTTTGTAACTGTATCTGTTACTTTCTTTCTCTCTCTGTCTCTGTTTGAGTCTCTCCTTCTCTACCTTTCCCCCTCGCTTACTTTGCATGTGTAATTGCTGTGCTGAGAGGTTTGTGAGTGGATTGTAAAAGCTGTGTTGTCTGCTGCTATTTAATTGATGACTAGCACTGTCCAGGGTTTCAGTCATTGGGGTTGGTTAAACTTGCATTTAAATTACTCAGAATTAAATATACCATATACTGTCAAAGAAATGTATAGCAGCTACAACATTTTGGAGAATGATCTGGTTGATTAACCCAATCAAAACGGAAGAACCTATGAGCACAAGGATTGAATCTTAAATCTATTAATATAGTTTTCTCTATTTATTTTTTAATTTATTTAAATTTTTTTCAATTATTTTTTAACAGCTTTTTACAAAATTAGGCGTTACTGACTTTTCATGTAATTGTATTTTAATAAATTGGCGCAAATGGAATTTTTTCTATAAAAACATTAATTTTAATGAAATGAATATATTTGATAATGTTATATAATTTAACATGACAGTTTGAAGTTTGTCAAACATTGGATCGAGTAATGTTACAAGCCATCTAATTAGAAAAGATTTAATCGAGTGACTATAACTTTGGAGACCCTGTACCTAAATTGTGCCAAATGGTCTGACTAAACAGTGTACTGCCAGTAGTGTATTGGTCAGTAATCTGACTAAGATCCGCATAGATCCTGACTAGAGCCGCCTAATTATTGATTTTATTTGGAGTAAGAATTAGTATAAGTACCAAATAGATATCGAAAGAACGAAAGAGTAAGAGTGTTAATTACGATAGTAACTCAGACAATAATCAAGAATTTTTTACATAAAATAAATGCAATTTTTCAACATTCGGCATTTTATTATTGTTTTCTCTGATTCGAGCTCTACATTTTGAAATCTCACAAAAAAAAATCAAAGCAATCTAAGAAATCCGAAAGCAGGGCTTCAAAATTTGTCCTAGGTGCTAATAAGTAACAGGTGCTCATAAAGTGTTAGAACTTCTTAGATTCAGCAGAAAACGTCCAACAGATAACCTTAAATATGAATCAAACAGTGCATAACTTGTATAACACTTCTGTCGAAATCCCACAGGTCACTGAGTATGATGTACAGATAGGGGAATGTTTTATTAACCTTTCTACATTTTCTTTCTTTGGCAATAACCTGCTGAATGCAAGAAACATTACCAAATTTATACAAAATACCATTTTTTGCGAAAAACGATTTTTTGGGAAAATAGCGGGACTATATCTCTAAAAATCAATAAAAATCTTCGTACTAAAGGTTAATTTGCATCCGATTGCTCCTTTGTCAGCTTTTAGATATAGTAATGTGGTTAACTGGTTAAACAAGATTTGGTCAGGATGTAACAGGAAGTATCGAATCTGTGAGTTTGGTTAAGATATCTTGAAAAACAAAATAGTTTTTATACTAATGGTTTATTTGAATGAATTAACAACACCAAAAACGACGACAGAAACGCTGAATGTAGCTAAATTTAATTTTTTTTTTCAATATTTTAACGATAATGGAAACTCTAAATGCTATCTTGTCTCGATCGGTATCCAAACAGCTTACCTCTTGCGCTTAAGTCGAAACACATCGAAAAAAATGGCCAACTGCAAACTTTGACCTCAATATTGATATATTTGCAGAATTCCCCAAAACTGGTCCTATCTCCCGATGAAGTTGTCAAATCTGTGTTTTGAAAAAATTTGTAAGCTTGTAATCTCAATTTTACTGACGTGTACAATGCTATATGAATCAGAAAGTGTCGACATAGAGTTGTACATATAAACTGCTTTTTTGTTATAATACATACCTAGTTTGGTATTCGATTGGTAGTAGCATTTTAGCATTTGGAAGTCCATTAAGAGACAGTGAACAGTTGACTCAATTGACCATAAGTCACATCGTATCTCACTCTTAATGGACTCCGGACTCGAATAGGCAAGTTGTCTGTCTGTTTTGCCTGAAACATGTTGCCAAAAAAGAAGAGTGATAAATGCAACGAGTGGCACACAAAGTGATGCCAACTCGAACGTGCCAAAAATTAACAAAAACGATGGACAAACACCGAAACTGAGACAGATACTGATACAGATACAGATACAGATACAGAAAGAAAGAGACTAAGGACAACAAACATCTAAAGCAGGAAATGGCAAAGGGGTTGGGAGAGGGGTGTGGCAACTATCGGAGGCAAGTGTCAAAGCATTTAGCATGCGCTGAATTTTAATATCACACTTTGCACTGCAATCAAAAGAAATTAAGCAACAACACGCCCCCATTTCGATGGGGTGTCCGAGGTGTCAACTCTGTGGTGCATGCCCGGGCCTCGCGCCTCGCGCCTTGTGCTACGTGCCACGTGCCACGCCCAAGCTCTGCTGTTGACTGTAATTAGCACACTCTGATTTGTATTTGGCTAACAATAAAATGACAGCTTTCGGCTAAATGGCACGCAACGTTTCGGGCAACAGGCACAGCCAACTGAGCTGACCTGCTACGTCCGGTCTCGGAATTGGTTTGGAATGGGCTCGGAATGGTCTCGGAATATGCTCGCAATGGGTGCGGAATGGGTGCGGATTGGGTGCGGAATGGGTTCGGAATGGGTCCGGAAATGCCGGCGCAGTTGGCGTGAGCTCATTTCGATTGCATGTTGACTGGAGCTAGAAGCAAACAGCCAACAGCCACCAGCCAACAGCCTGCAGCCTTGCCTTGCCCCACGGCTATTTGCAATAAATTCCAATAAACGAGTGCAGCCTTGGTCAACATATCGTGCCTCATGCCACCCTACACCTCAACCTGCCTCAACAGGTTTTGGTTGTCTGCAGTTGAGCAGAATATGATAGCCGCTAATTAACGCCCCCGGAAAGAACGACAGAACTGGAGCAGCTCGAGGAAAGGGAAGAGGAGATATGGGCAGACTATTTGCGGTTCATTAGGAGACGGCAATTTATGTGTACTGCATTTTGAACTGATCTTTGTGCATCCTCTCTGTTATTTTTCCCAGAATTTATTTCGTTTTTCATTCTTAACTTGCATTTGGCATTTCATATAATTTCATCTGACTGTAAATTAGAGAGCGCGTTTTAAAGCTGCCAGCAAAAAGATAAATGAGCTGGCCGAGCTCGTTGGAATGAAGTTCATTAAAAGGAAAACTTGTTACGGTCTGAAATAAAACAAGAGGTTGTGTGTGAGTGTGTGTGTGTGTGTGTGTGTGAGCCGGCAAATGCAATGTAAGTGACTATGATAAGGAAACTCTACAGCACACGCTGCGTATACATTATATTGCGTATAAGAGTTAAGAGTAAACAATGAACTGTTTGTATAAGAGTGCACGACTTGACATAAAGGATGATGTAAAAAACAAAGCTGGAGAGAGAGAGAGAGGCGAGCTATCGGTGCTTTCACTTTTAAAGGTAACCACACACGCACAACAATAAAAATAAAGGTGCGTGTAGACTTTTAAGGACAGCAAACCAAAGCGAAACAAAATGTGAACAAAAAGTGTAACAAATGGGCAAACAGAGGATTGCAAAACAAAATATAAAAGGAGCCTTTAGACAGGTAAAGCAGAAGGCCAAAAGAAATGTGTAATGCGAAAAGCGAAAAGCAAAAGCGTTCCGAGTTCCGGTGCAAAAGAGGCGAGGAAATGGGAAGAATGTTTAAATGTTGTCGGAACATGCAATGCGAACAATCCCGAATCTCGCATCTAAGAAGTCAGCAAAAGACAAAGCCAGCTGAAAAATTAAAGTCACCGCAATATGAAAGCATGTCAGTGGAATTCTAATCGAGTGGGAATGACTTGGAGATACCCTGCAAGGTCTCCTAATTCTTTAAATTGCCCGTCAAATGTGTATGGTGATGAAGGGTGTTAACTTATACTATCCTCGTATACAGGGTATTAACACAAGTGTAATTAGCAGCGACTTTAGGCATCGCTTTAATTTGTTTAACTCTGATTTCATTATTCACACAAACACACGCCTCATTATTCCAAGAGTAGTACTGAAACTTTTCCGGTGGTAATCGGATTGGAATGGACTATAACGCTTTAACATTCAGATTATTTATAAAAGTGATTGCAACCTATTCACGAAAGTTAACAAAATCGCTTAGCAAATTGTAAAATGATCTTAAGTAAATTCTGAAACTCCAAAACTCTTGATTCTCTTTTCAAGTCGTTGAAATCATTGTCTATTGTTGGCTTCCTTCACCGCCAGAGGCACCTAAGTGCATTGTGGCAAATTGTATTGCCTGAAGAGATGCAACTACCGCCCCTTTTTCCCCTCCCCCCTACGACGACCCGCGCAACGCCTTGCCTTAATGTGTGCATGTGCAAATCATAGTGCAGAATGCGTCTGCGCTACATTAAATTTCAATTTCATGTTCATTTATCGCGGTTGAGCAAGGGTCGTCCACGGCGGAGGGTGGACGGTAGAGGGTCGAGCAAGAGGAGTAGGACGAGTAGGACGAGCAAGGAAGCATTGCGGGCTGGGCACGGAAGTCACAATGTCAGTGGCTGAACTTAGCCAAGGCCGGAGCAAGGCGAAAACTTTCTGGCCAAGTGCACAAAACTTGTCGCAGAGGGAGGAGTTGCCAAAGAGTGGAACAAGGAGAAGGAGGAGCCGTATAAGTATACGCAAGTGTTTGCCAAGTAAATATGTAAAACCAACAAGCGCAATAACTGCTGCTCACACACACCGACACACACACAAATATGCATGTTGCATAAAAATTAAGCGAAATGCACTTGTAGCAGTGGCAACAACATCAACAAGAACAACTACAACAGCACTAACACCAACAATGACAAGTGGGCAGCGCCGAAAATGCAACAGTCGACAGGAAGTTCCGTTATGCGTTGAACGCCAATGTCATCCCTTCATCCTCCCTCCCTCCGTCTGCTCCAACATTTCCCTTTCTTCGTGGGCAACAGCAACATCAATGCGCATGGACGCCCCGCAACAACACAGCAGCAGCAGCGGAAGATGCAGCAGCAACAATACTTGCAACAAAAATTGCTGAAAGTTTTCCAGCAAGTTTTATTTTAGTTGCAATTGTTGTTGCTGCTTCAGCTCAGCCAAGGGCTTGAGGATGTGCAAGTTGGGCAGCTGAAACTTTAAGCTCGCAATGTTGTCGCTGCTGTTGTTGCTGCTGCTGTTGCTGCTGCTGTTGCTGCTGCTGGGCTTGTTGCTGCTGCTGCTGCTGTTGCTGCGTACGTGTTGGTGTTCATTACGTACGTGTCCTTTTTGGTATTTCACACAAGTTGCGAGCATGCCACGAGCTGGACACGTCCTGGCTACAGTTGCCAAGGATGACATAAGCAGATAAGATTTGACGCATTTTGCAATTTGATTAGACTCAAATGTGTACAGTAAGAACTTGTAGATTGCAACTGACAGGCGGCTGGTGCCAGGTGGCAAGTGGCAAGTGGCAGGTGGCAGCTGGCAGTTGCAAGCAGTGCCAAGTTACTGTAACTTAAACTTCTCTTTAATATTTCTCCTCACTATGGCACATCTTATAAATGCTCTAATTGATTGCCATCCTTTGGCCGTCTTAACTGAAGCTGAAATCATGTTGCAAGGTGCGGAGGTTGCTTGTCTTCAATGCTTTCAATCTGCCTCAATGTGGCTCCTAGTTGAAAAGCTAAAACACTATGGGCAATTTTCCCCTAATTTACATTATTATTTACTTATCACAATAACATAATTGATAACACATTTTTGATGTCAATGCATGAAATGAACATTAAACTGTTACGATATTTGCCAGAAATGTAGACATAACACTGGGATGTAAGTTTAATGAGATTGTTGTTCGAGATAGAAAGTTTTCTTTTGTCAAAGTGGCAAAAGCATAAAAAAGCATTAATCGCAAATAACAAATTTTCATTCGACAACATTTATATTTTTTTTAAATATATACTCATTATTAAAAGATTTACAATTGTAAATTGGTGTCCTAGTCACAATTATTACTTCATTGAATAACTCTTATCATACTAATGCAATTAAATAATTGAATAGGACTTTAATATTTACCATTAAAACTTTTAAGCTGAATTTTATACCCGTTGCTTCAAAATTAAGTAAAATGGTAGAATTTGTAACAGTGAACAGAAGACAACTCCTATCTTATAAAGTATATATATTCTTGATCATCATCAACAGCCGAGTCGATATTGCCACTGTCTGTATGCCAATAAAATAAATAATCTGACAAAAACCGAACCTAGCTTAAAAGTTGTTAATTAATGTCTGAAAAATGCGAGAATTCGCCATAGTGCATCGGAGAGTGCACTTGACCGAAATTTGCAGAGACTTTGGCAAGTGCAAGTTGTCAGCGGCGCTTTGTATCCGGCAAGTGACAAGTGGCAAGTGGAAAGTGCCACAGGGGCATGCGATGTCAACAACTTTCAAATGAGTTTCTTGTCGCACATACAAGTCATAAATTCACTTTTTATATTTGAAGCATTTTACGAGCTGCTTTACCTGCTCAGCTTTAATAAACACGTGCTGTTGTTTGCCTGCTGTAGTAAATCATTTCAAAAATCACTGCGCACAGCAGTTCACGCTAGTGACAAAAGCAGCACGATAGGAGCGAAGGTGCGTCAGGCGACTAGGAATAAAAACAGCTAATTTGGAAAACCTGCTACGACTGTCCGATTAGATCGAGATATATTCCGATCGAGAGGTACAGTCAGATTGCAAGTCAAGACATTTCGTAACTCACCTGGTTCATAAGATAAGGGATTGTAAGTGGGAGAAGCCCAATTTAAATGAGTGCAGTCAAGGGATCCGTTGTTGTTGTTTGTAAAATTTATTTAATTCAGAAGCAATGCTTTCAACACTTTAACTTGGCTTTCGATGTGAAAATGACTTGAATTTTCTGGTCGATCGGCAGTTGGTCCTTTTTCACGTTTAAGTCGTTTTAGTCCTTGAACTAAGACTGCGTCATAAGCTCTTAATCATTTCGAGCAATTTACGCACGTTCGCTGCAATTCAATTACAACTTTGTTCAACAGAGAAACAGAGACTGAGCGGAGAGAGAGAGAGAGAGAGAGAGAGAGAGAGGATATAGAGAAATAGCACTTGTGCTTATGTACTTACAGTTAAGGCAGCTTTCGAGTGTTATTTGCACACACGCATTCTCACTTGAATAGCTTTAAGAATGTCTGTTAAAAGTATCTGATAGATACGAAGCAAACGCACTCGAAGCAAGTTAGCCAGCTCGTGTTTATAATCACACATTTTGTGTTTAATACTTTTAATACCTTTTCAATTGCTATCGTAAGTTTCTTATACTTACGTGAACTTCTCAACAGCCGTCTTCAAAATGATGGCCAAGCAAACAGCGTGCCACTCTCATGTGGGACATTTACTATACTGCACAGTTTCCTTATCCCTCAGACCCTCTTCATATACTATAGCATATGACTTGAGTATGTACCTTGCGAGTGCCACTTGAGGCACAAGGATATTTATTCGATTTATGGAATTTGGGCAGAGAGAAATTTTTTTAATAATACGAACTTTATTGACATTATCCTGCGGTTATTATTATGCCTTATCGAGGCAAGAAAGTTCAGTGGGAAGGGTATCAGTGAGGACGAGGCAAAGAAAGGAAATTAATATTTTGTAGTAGCTAATATTGGCACGCATATTTATTTACAAATACTCGCAGTTTTTATATATGCAAGCGTGTATAAACAGCACACACACATACACGCACGCGTACAATGATGTTGCATGTTTGAAGTATTCGGTTTGTGGGCTTATGTCCTGCGGTTGTGGCTTATGACGCGGCTTATTGGATCCCCTCGAAATCAACAACTGCAACAACAAAATGGTGGTATGCGTTTGCGTTATTGATTGATTTTTCACATTCGCGACAGTTATCTGCAAACTATTTAAGGTATGCGTATGATAAATACGGAATTCCTTCTATAAATCATAAATATTATCACTTTAATTGTTTGAATACTTGTTAGCTTTCTATAGAACTTGGAAAAAATGACAATAGTCGCAAAAATTTACCAAGAATATATTATTTAAATAGAACAAAGCTGCATTTATTTAACGTTAAACAACTGTCAAGGATATTTCTTCAATAATATTTGTTTTATTCCATTCCTTATATTAATATTTTTTACAAGTATATTAAGCAAAACTGAGTCCAGATTTTTTTCAAACAGATGTACAGGTTGCTAACTTCAGCTAGAAAGCAACGAGACATCCCATTTTTTAAATAATATGTAACGAAAATTAAGACTTTATTAAATGTTGGAGAATTTTTTTAATAGATGTGCATATATAAACTTTTCATATTTATTTCTTTATTTACCATATTATTTCCAATATGACATAAGCTAATAGAAAATTTAGTTGGTTTAATTATAGTATATGCAAATATTTCATTGCTCTTTTGTTGACATTTGTTGAGTCTTTTTTTCAAATACCAAAGGTGGCAGGATATTAAATGTCTTTGGTAAATAGTAAAGTTTTTTCCTTTTTGACATGGCGGCTGCTTTTGGAATCCAAAAAGGCACTCATCTGAGCTGACTGCATCTGCAATATCAGCAGTTGCAGCTATCGAAGCGACAATGTTAAAACAAACAAATAAGCGGCAATACGACGAAAGTATCTTATAGTCAACTGGAATTATCCGTTTCTTAATATTCATAAATATAAATATTAAGACCATAGCTTTTGTTATATTTATCTGATTAAGTGGAAAGACTAAGAATCAAGAAGAGAACATGGAATTTAGACAACCAATCACTGGAAAGGGGTGACAACAGGCGTTCAGAAATAGTATAAAAGATCAGTAAATACAATTAACGTCATCTAGTAAGATAAGTGGAATGGAGACTCAATCTAACATTACCTAAGATTCCATAGGATAATAAATAGATAAGTGTCGACTGTACTGAAACATTTCGTTGGTCTCTACTAAAATAGTACAAAAGACATCCCATATAAACCTGTACAATTAATAAACGAGACAGTTTTTAAACAGGGATTGGAAAGTGTGCTTTCACACTAGTTCTGACGATGCGACAAACATCGCTACTTAGTTCAAGTGCGTATTTGCATGCAGAATATTATGCTAAAAACTGTGAGGATGGTGCAGTTTTCCCAATATAGGACGAAACAACATTTTGCTTTACGAATATTGGGTATAATGAGAGTAGAAGTTCACAAGCAGTTAGCCTGGTAATGTATGTGTTGGTTCATTTATTGATTTTTGCCTTGTTGTTGTTTGTAGTTGCTGCTTGCTGTTCGTTTGTCAGTGGAAGTGCAGCCATTTCTGGGCCATTTGTCGGCTTTTGCTTGTTCCGGTGTTTCGTTGTTCTGCTGTTCCGGGTATATGCCAATGTGTAATCCATCTCTATGCCATGTTGCTGCT
Source organism: Drosophila sp. st01m (assembly GCA_018901795.1). Classification (NCBI taxonomy): domain Eukaryota; kingdom Metazoa; phylum Arthropoda; class Insecta; order Diptera; family Drosophilidae; genus Drosophila; species Drosophila sp. st01m. The sequence goes on from JAEIFG010000334.1 coordinate 1,048,627, forward strand.
GCTCCTACAGTTGCCATTTGCCACTGGCCACTTTCCACAGCATGGCAGAGTCCGAGCCCGAATCCGAAGCCTTATCCGAATTCGAGATCCGACACTCGACATGTGCACTTGAACCTTGACATTTCAATGCGCCTGGCATTTGCTTACGTGCGTGCGGTCGCCGTATCATGAAAACTTTGTCAATTTTGAGTTTGAGAGCAAACATTCAAACTGCCCCAAATGAGATACAACCACACAAATTGATATGTATATATGGTATATATGTGTGTAAAATAAAACACGACCGTTCTTGATAAAACACAATTTTAATAACTTTGACATCGAGTACACATCGAGATATTGTAATAACACACACAGACAAAGTACAAGTACATACATACATACAACGAATGCTTAAATGACTACGTATTTTGACAATATGCGTTTGTATTAAGCGTATTCATAATAGCAACTTCTAGTTGCAGCTACCTGCTTCTTCTGTTGCATACATATTTAGTTATTTCTTTTTGACGTCTAGTGCACTTTCATTAAAAATTATAATTTTCGGTAAGCTCTCGTATTTAAATCCCGAATCGTGCATAGGATCCTGCGAAGGAGTTTGGTTTCTGCTGCTGCTGCTGCTGCTGCGGTTGCGGTTGCCCTTTGTTGCATGCCCCAGAATAGCACACATGACTCGTATTCGTATGCCGTTCGAGGTATAGTAATAAACAAAAGTTAGACTTCTGCATGCGCTTGCCACAAGTTGCAGCAACGGCATCAAATCAAATATGTTTAATTAATGAAATGCGAGTTCATCTCAGAATTTTATACTGCTTACTTTTAAGTCTTTGCAGCGTAAAATAGCAGACATTTAAATAGTTTGATTTCACAATTACGTCATATTTGTATTTAGTAAAATTTTAAAATATTTTTTAATCTGATGCTCTTGTTATACAAGTTTGCTAATTGGCTGTGGATTGTGTTTTATTCTGGGATTTACCATCTACAATAAATGTGAATGTTTGTGTCTCTAACTGGATGTACATTCGTTACAAATTCACTTAGACATTTAAATTAGATAATCTATAATTCAAATTAGGATAATTGATTGCTAAACAATATCTTCTAACACAGAATTTGAAAACGTTTAGGGACTTGGACCCAGCCTCTCAATAATCAAAGATATGGGTAATTTTTTAAGTTCATATTTACAAAATTGTTCCCAGTTTCACATTCGCCTCAATTCATTCGAATTGTACCCATTTCTTATTCTCTGGAGTTGATATGAAAGTGTCATTGAGAATGGAGTAAAATATTACCTAATAGACAGCAATGTGACTGATCTTGATTTGAAAGTAGAGAATGTGGAACAATCTTCACATATTGAAACTTGTTTTGACTTCTTTAAGACACAGGGAAGACTTTAGAAATTTATAAAATACACACACACAAATCAGCTACAATACAAATACAATTATTGTTAATTTTCTTAATTTTGATTCTTATATACATTGAGAGCAGTGTTTCTGTACTATGTAATATACTTAATCGCATATAAAAATTGTTGTTTTTCTTTCTGGTATTCTTCTCTTGGTTTCTTGTCTTGGGGCACGTGTGTGGTTCTTTAAGGTAGGTAAGGAATTACTTAAGAGTACACGTACTTAGGATTGTCACTGCTAAAACATGTTTAACGCACTACGACTACACTTACACATAAATATACTATAAATAAATATCTATGATTAACTACTTAGCTTATCATAAATCGAATGCAATGCCGATTTCCATTTCCATTTCCAATTCAATTTCAATTCCTGTTCCAGTTTCAGTTTTTTTTAGCATAAACTATATACATACCGTTTGTCAGTTGGTGTCTGAATATGAGACTTTGTGGTTGAGTTGAAGCCTGTGTCATACAGTATTTAGTAACTTTGCTTTCACCTTTTGATGGACTTATAGATACTGGTCCTCGTTTCCTTTCAGTTGAAATCAAATTTTCGCACTTCGAGCACGTACCGCATGTTTTCGGCCAAAAAGAATCCGCTTGAAAGCTCGCCGGAACTCTGGATTGAATATGGTATAGATAACCTGTTGAAATTGAAGTAAAAGTGAAGAAGGATTCTTGGTTAACACCATAATTGGCTCATACAAAAAGAGACAAAGAACTTAGTCGTTTAGACCATTTAGGCAACATGTCCAAACCGGGTTCCCTTTCCCTTTCCCGTTCCCGTTCCCTTTCAGTTACGCACCGGATTAAGTGTGGAGTTGAAGTAACCCAGCCAGAGAAATAGAGATGCAACTGCTGGATGAATGGCGCAATCCTTGCACAGACTCATTGTGAGTGCCATCACAAAAAAGGGCAACCAACAGATGACAAAGGCACCGGTAATAATGGCCAATGTCTGTGCTGCCTTTCGTTCCCGTTTCGCCTCCAGCAGCTGCCGGCGTTTGGCCAGCTTCTGATGGGGATTGGCAATGCTGGAAAGTACACCTTTGCCAACTCCACCTGCACCTCCACCTCCAACTGGACTGTTGCCGTCTACGTCTCTGTCTCTGTCTCCTGTCGACTGATTGCCGCTTGATGCACCACCCATGGCGATGGATTGGGCCAACGGCGTTATGGCATTCAGATGGGAGGCTATTAGATGATGCTGTGTGGCACTGGCCACCTGCTGGGACAGCGTAATGATTTCATTAGCATTGCTTGTGCGGTACTGTAAAGAGATCAGGGAGCAAGAGAGTTGGCGTTGGAGTTGGAGAAGCAACCGGACACATTGAAAGACAAATAACAGGCGAAAACAAATGCAAGGAAAAATATGTTAATTTTATGAAAGGTTTTGATTGTTATGAACTATTATAGGGGTAAAACCAAAAAAAAATAAAAAAATATTAATAAAACAAAAAAAAAATAACCGATTGGTAAGCGATTTAAGAATAACGGTTCGAATTAAATCAAATATGTTGTTGAAGGGTACCTATTAATTGTCAAGCTCATTTTCATCTTGCATTTCATTTGATCTTATTAGAATGATCGTTTGGGTTCTATTAATTTTTTTTTTATCACATTAAAAATTGTCAAGAAGGGTATTACGTGTTCGGTAGATTGTGTATATGGTATATATATTCTTGCTCAGTGACAAGAGAGAGTTTTAATTTTTAGCTCGACTCAAATTTATTATTTAGCTATAACCAATCTTGTAGAATTTGCATTTAAGTTGGTCCTGAACGAAGTTGGTTCAAATCCGATTACTATATCGAATAGCTGCCATAGGACCGGCCAATATTCATGTTATACTATGAAACACTTTTTTGTTGCGGGTGTTCATCTCCGTGAGCCCCCTTGATTACTTTGTGAACCGAAGTTATTACGTTATTTTGAGAAAATAAATCAGAAACCGTTCCGAGACCGATATACAAATTCTGCGTACCCGAAACCGAAAACCAAAGTTCATACAGAACTGTAACTGAAGACGAAATTCGTTTCGGTTTGATTTCCATGATCAATAGACCTTTAACTTGAACTTAAAACATAGATAAATCAAAAAATAAATTTATATCTGAATTTAGATTCATTAAAAAGTTGGAAATAATTAAATAAAATATTTTTATGGGCTTCAAAAAACAAGGACATTTACATCGTCCGCATCACTTGATATGGTTGTGAGTTCTGTGCCCGCGTGGCTTTTGTTATCATAGTTGCTGGTGCTGAACTCCGTCTCCTCTCGCGTTATTGCCAAGCTCGCGAAGTCAACGGCAATGGCGGCCATCGAACGGGCCACCGCTCCCTCTGAGCCGGCTGTGATGTTAGCCGTGTTTGTGTTACGGCCAAAGCAAATCTTCATGCGTTTACGTGTGCGTCGTTGCAGCTGCCCAGCTTCATTTTCTGATAGGTCTTGTTCCCGATCCCGGTCCCGATCCCGGTCCCTATCCCGGTCCCGCACCAGCTTCGCAATTGGGCGCTTTCCGTGCCTCTTCTGCAGATCACGCGCCGTTGAATCACACTGTAAATGTCGTGCAAACAATAGTGGAAAATTCTTATTTTCGCTGAAATAATATGTGATATAATATATGATATAATACAGAAATATTCTCCCTTTAATTGTTCAACAAACTGATATATTAATAAGCTGAAAAGTGAATTCACGCCTGGCTTTAGTTCAGGCTTCATTCCGATTCATAAATAACTCTATTACAAGCGTGCGATTCAAGTGCTGCTAGTCACACCCCAGAGTCACATTTTGCTTTTAGACATTTATTTCGACAATTCGGCGGAATTGAATGCCTTATTCCAGGGAGTATGGTAGTGTGGATCTGGGATTAATCCTAGTTGTGGCATTGTCGAATATCAAGTGCTCGTTGGGGTCTAATGATAATGGGCAGCAAAGGATTTGGATTATTGTTTCACTTAATGACCCGCTCATTATGACTCAAATTTCATTAGATGGCACTCAGTGCGTATGCGTAATATTTTGGCGCTTTTGTCTACTGCCAGAGTGTACTGTGAGGAATTTATCACTTTAATTGTGGGCAAGTCTCCTGCTCATTAGCAAGGGTCGAGTGAATTGTACATATCGATATCGATAACTCACCTCGGTTTCAGTCAGCGTCACATTAAAGGACTTTTGTGTGCGACGCTGAATGCGTTTCCTGGCAATTAAATAGATCTTCCAGTAGAGGAACAAGATGACCAACAGTGGCACATAGAAGGTGCAACACGTGGCGAATATCTGCAGCAGAAATACCCGTTGATACTAAATAGATAGATAGATAGATTTTCTTGAGCAATGTTACCTGATAGGCAACATCCTGTGATACCATGCAATGCTGTTCCTCGATGCGCTTCATGTAATCCGGATCCTTCCAGCCAAACTGCGGTGCCAGCGACACAATCAAGGCGGCAAACCAAACGCAAAATATCATGAGGAAAACTCTTCGCGGAGTTCGCAAATTGTTGTAGTCGATATTCGTAACAGTCCAATATCTGTATAAATACAGAGCGTACAAGATCGCGTATGCGTAATGTGAGCAATTGCATATAATGGAAGTGTTATTTTTGCTTACGGAAAACCGATTGCTGATTACTGAAAACTGATTACTGATTACTGATTACTGATAACTCACCTGTCCGCCGCAATGGCCACCAGGTGGAGTATAGATGCTGTGCAGCACAGCACATCGCATGATGTCCAAATGTCGCACAGCTCCGGCCCCAGGATCCATCCGTTGCTTATCTGTATACCAATACACACAAAACAATTGCAAGGACAGGGATTTGAGTGCTGAATGCAATTAAATTATGTCATTGTTTCTGTCACTGCTGCCAAGATGACGCAAGTTAAACAATTAACAACGTGCGATGGCTCATTACGCATACACCCACACAACCAGACAGCCACACTCACAAAGTCATGCATACTCATTCTCTCTCTCTCTCTCTTTCTATCTATCACTTTCTCTCTCTCTCTTTCTCTTTCCCGACTTGGTGGGGTAACAGACAAAGTCAACTCTTTGCGCTTAATTTCGTTTGCACGCTCTTCGTTCCAAGTTTCCATTAGGATAATGAAGTTTGTGTTGCTGCAATGCTTTCGACAACAAAGCGACTTCATGACAACAACAACAACAACAACAAGTGATACATCTACATTTACAACAATAGCAACAACTTACCTCGTAGACGGCGCCTAGTGGCATGACAAGACAGGCAACAAATAAATCAGCAACTGCCAGAGATGCCACCAAATAATTAGCCACATTTTGCAAGTTACGTTCCAGAATGATTGCAGCGATAACGAATACATTGCCTATATAAATGCATACATTTATTTAATAACAGAAATATAAATATATAATTACTTTTTAATATATGAAGAAGTGCATTCATATTATTGAATTAAAAGAAACAAATATAAATAAATAGTTATTCTCAGAAATATAAACAGGAATCTGAATTTAAGTATAAGTTCTTATATCATACAAATCGAATTTGTCGAACTCAATTATTTGTATCTTATGTGAATTCTGCCTATCTGTCTGAATTATCATTCAGACCAATCCCACAATTGCAATTATACCTATTTTCTATGGAAATAAGTACAATGGTTAAACCTTTGCCAAAATCAGAAATGTTAAAAAATAATTGTGTATATATTAAACTTAGTTACCTAAGGGAATAAATAAACATTAGTAAATTGTTTTACTCAAATAAAAGCTCTTTTTGTTGTTAACATTGCCTGTTGAATATAAGGCTTTACTTTCCCTTATTTAAGAAATTGAACTTTACTTGATGGTGCAACCTTTGACCTTAGACCTTATTAAATGTCATCTATTAAACTGGGTCAACTGCTCAACTATGCTAAAATCAATCAGCAGCCAAGGACCCAGCCAAAGTACTGCCTAATTGCCGGCAATCGTGCATAGTACGGCAGATGCTTTCGTCGGCGATTGCTGCACGTGCGGAACGGTGTTGCACGATGCTTGCAGCCTCTGTCAATGCTCTGTGATGCAAATGAGAGCTGAGGCTGCCCGGCTGCCTGGCTGCCTGGCTGCCTGTCTGACATCGCATGCTTTGATTAAGCGCCTGCAACTTGGCAAATTGTAATTGCCACAGCGGAACCCCAAAACCATTGCCCTTGCCCCATCCACTCCCCCTCTCTTTTGGTTTGCCAATTGTCTGTCTGGGGTGTGTTGCTGTTGTTGTTGTTGTCATTGCTGAAAGCCTGCGCTTGTCGGCAAGTTATCAAAACGTTTTGTTCTCGTCTCCCTTTTGCCAGAAATGCATTTGCATATGACGCCGTCGTCTCCTTTGCCCAGAATGTTGCGCATACGACGCGTGTGCCGAACAACAACGCTTCTGTCTCTATATCTACGTGTGTGTGTCTGCTTGTGTGTGTGTGTGTGTGCATATTTTGTGACTGAGTGTGTTTGTGCTGGTGTTGGCGTAATTTCCATTTGACGCCTTGGCGCGCTCTTAATAGCTTTTCACGTGACAACAACAATGACAACAAAAATACAAAAACAACAGAAAATGCTTAAAAAAGCGACAAACATTTTGAAACTTTGTTTGTCGTTGTCGTCAGCCCTGCTTCCCAGACGTATCTCTGGGTATCGTCCTCCATGGACGCTGTCTGCTCCAGTCTCAGTCTCAGTCTTAGTCTCAATCACTATCTCAGTCGCAGTCGCAGTCGCAGTCGTAGCCTAAGTGCGCCGTTTAACACAAAGCTTTTTAACGCGACTTTAAGTAAAAGTTGCCACGCTTTCTTGTCACACACTCCATACACCCCACCACCCCTCACTCTAGTTTCATTTCAGCCCCTGGCAGCAGGCAGCAGGCAGCAAATCATTTTTGTAAGCCGAAAATCAATAAAATCTTCAAGGGGCGCAATAAAAATCTTCTGCATCATAAATTTCACTTCATTTACAGTTCACTTTGGCGGCGATATCGAAACTTTTGCACCAAATTCCCCGGCGGCATAAATTTGAGAGTAATTTAACGCCTAAATCTGGCAACACGCCCACTCTCAGCCCACCACCCAAAGCCCCCGCCTGCCATCGCCTTATGGAATCCTCTACTCTAAGTAGCCAGCTGCTGCTTTAAATTCTCCGGAAATGGAAGCGAATGCGGCTCGAATGTATTTTTGATAAACTTTTCGGACCAAGTAAGTACTTGCCTATAATAGTGACGAGTATCATTAGGCCAAGGACAACGGCCATGGCTATCATCTTGACCAGCAGCCAGAATTCAGCTGCTGCCCTCTCATTGGCGGCTCTCTGTTCCTCCTCCGCCAACTGTGTGATGTTGCTGGTTGCATTGGCGCTGCTGCTGCTGTTGCCGCTGCTGTTGTTGCTGTTGTGGAGGCTGCTGCTGCTGCCAGTGCTTGTGATGTTGTTGCTAATGCTCCAGCTGGTCTGGTTAATGCCACTGGCATCCAACAGTGTCACACTGCCATTCAGTTCAATGTAAAGACTCTCGTTGAACAATATTGCTGGCAGTTCTATTTCCAAAATGCTTGGAACATCACCAATTGCCCCAAACTCCAGCAATGTTGCTGGCGTTGTCATTGCGCCAAGCATAATGTACAGGAATATTTGTTGTTGTTGCTACTACTTAAACGCCCACTTCTGTCAATGGGCGTGCCACTGTATGTGCGAGTGCTTAAAACAGTTGTTGTTGCTGCTGTTGATGTTGCGACAAGTCTCGCCGTAAGCGCCTTTGTTGTTGGCGTCGCAGCTGTTGCTGTTGTTTCAGTTGCTTTTGCTGCTGCTGTTGTGCTGTTTTTGCTGCTGCTGCTGTTGTTGCTGCTGCTGATGCTGCTGGTGTGCTTGTCTTTCGTGTTGGTGCCGTTGTTGCGGGTGATAAAGCGCCTTAATCGTGCTTGCCAAGCACTTAACACGTAAACTGAAATGACAAAAGCGAAAATGAGAGAGAGAGAGAGAAGGAGTTAGTGCTGCAGATAGACTGTCAGTAGAGAGAGAGAGAGAGAGAGAGAGAGAGAATACGAAAGCAACAACAAACAACAAAATGCCACTGAAAATAATTCATTTGATTTGTCGCAAAATCCATATAGAGACAACAATTACAACGTGTAATCATAACACGTCAGCAAATTGCCAACTAAACATGAAAGTGAATCTTTATATAATTCAAGTTTTGATCAATTAAAGCTTCATTTTGTTATGCAGTGTAAAGTCACAATTATTTAACAGAGAATTTTCATATTTTCCATGGCTGAACAGCGCACACAACCATTTAAATATCGAAAATATATTAAACTGAAGATTAACAGTGGAATTGTAAAAGTCGCACACATTTTTATGAAGATTGTCATTGAAAGTTTAAAGTTGGTCCAATGCTTGTAGTTGGCATTGAAGAATGCTCACAAGAAATTGTATGTGAGGAACATAAAAAATAATGAATAAAGAGAATGCACCTTGAAATAAAACTGAAAATTAAATGTTTCATATTGGAATAACATAGCACGATTCAATCGAAATATGAATTTGTTATTTCCGTGCATAAGCTTATTTATGAAATTGCGCTTTTGTGAAAATTCCAGTCTCAATCTCTGACCTTTTCGTTATCTCAATTCTCCTATCGATTTTCAAGTGAATTTCAGTCTCAGTTTATTTCGAAATGTTGTTGAAAGCACATGGATTTCTGCTGCTGTTGTTGCTGCAACTGTTGCAACTGCTGGTGCATGTCTCAAGTCAACGCCAGGATTATCGCCCGGACTCGGGGCTTCGCTTCCCCTATGTACAAAACGGAGAGTTTCGGACCAATCAGAGAACACCTCCGTTTCGCAGCTGAATGTTCTTAAAGTTGGCTTGAAGCATCAGCTGATGATAATAATAAAGAATAATAAAATACTTTGTGAGCAGACCTTTGGCTTTCTAATCACTTAATACAAAAGAGTGTGTGCCCCAGTTAGTGGCACAGCGCCACTTGCCCTTTTGTATGCATGAGAATGCAACACATTAGTGTGACCTTTGTCTGTGTCAAGGTGCAACAGCGAGGCAGCAGCCTAGCAAACACCTTCGCTACATGTAACTCTCTCTCTCTGTGTGTATGTGTGGGTGTGGGTGTGGGTGGTCGTGTGTGAGTGTGTGTGGGCATATATGTTAACAAATGTGTGCGGTTGCAGGCAAAGAACGATACACAGTGACTGAGCAAACTGCCCTGACTAACTGCGAGGGCTGTTCAGGCCGTTTGCAATTGATTTCAAATGCAAACTGGATATTTTTTTTGTAGTATCGTGTATATTTTGAGGGAAGGGCAGAAGCAAACGGAAGTTTATTTGTACACACTTTGTAATTTTTCATATTTATTTTTGTGACATGGTCATCACCTTATTTATTTTATACTCTTCCGAGTATCGTAGTTTAATTTATATTCAAAGAAGCGAAAGCGAAATAGTACTATTAAGTTATTGTAAGAGTAAAGTGGTAAGGAAATTGTGATTTTTAAAGAAATTATTTAATTTATGATTCTCATACAGTCAAATTTGATAAACTGCAGGTTATTCTACTAGTTTGAGTTACTCTTTAAGCAATCCTCGCTCTGAGTCTGAGGTTGGCAATCTGCTGAGCTGTTTGTGTATATTGTGTATATTTGTGTCTTTTGGGTTTTTCATAGACTGGCTAAAATGTTAATGCACCTAAGCGCTGTGGAAGGAGGCCAACCGTTGGGACAGCAGTGTGGCAGTGGCAGTGGCAGTGTGGCAGTGTCAGCTTGGCAGGGCGATGCGCCCAAGTAGCTCATGTGTGAGAAGTATTTTCATAGTCAAGGTAAACTCAACCTTCTATCTCATGCAGCCCTCGCCTGCCCTCCTTCCCCCTCCCCACCCTCACGGCACCTTAGGGTTGCTTGGCTTGTCGGGCTATTAATAAATGCACTAAATGCTTGTCAGATGTGCAGTGTTACTTTTTTCTATTCTACTACCCTTTTTTTTGCAAGTTTTTGATGTTTTTTATGCACTCCTCGAATCGCTTTTAATTATGAATGCGAGTGGTTTGTTCATGTTACTCTTGTTGTTGCTGTTGTTGTTGTTGTTGTTGCTGTTGGTCTATGCCAAGGCTATGTGTATAGCCATTTTTTATGCCAAATTCCAGGCGAAGAGCAGGTGAAAGAACACAACTGTAACAGGAGCCGCAACATGTATAAAATATATCCAAATAAAAAACAAGTTGCTGACGTTTGCAACAAACTTGCTTTGGGGCATGCTTCACCGCGCGTTTGCTTGCCAACCGCAGTCTGGGATATGGAATCCTTTTGCACTGTAGAGTATGCACAACACATATCCACCCCACACACACACACACACATGCATGGACATTGCTCACACTTGAATTAATTCATTCTCTAATAAATATACAAAAACTGTTTTTGTTGCCTGAAACTGGCAGTAAATGCCCCCGACTCCCAGCTTTTGTGTCAGCATAATCTTTATCAGCCTCAACTCTCTCTCTTTTTCTTTTTCTATTCGTATATCTTTCAGCCTTTCTAAACTCTCTCTCTCCCTTTGTGTCCTGTCATCTGTGGACATTTGAAAATGTGTTGCACACACTTTAATTCTATTTGCCATGTCCATTGCCTAGAAGTTTTGTTTTCATCTCCCTCAATTCTACCCTCTAGCCTTCTGTCCGTTCGTCCGTCTATCCCTTCGTCCGTTTGTCCCTTCGTCCGACTGTTTGTGGCATTCGTACAATGTGCCAATTAGCAGTGGCTTTTTATTTAGCAAATGTTTTAATCAAATATGTATATTATAGTTGCAGAATGGACGACAGGAAAGCAAACTTGGCAAATTTAAAAGAGTTATCTAAAGCAACAGTAAAGGGAGAGGAAGAGAGGAGAGAGAAAGGGAAGAGAGAGGGAGAGAGTGAGAGTGAGTGAAAGAGAGACTTACTATGCCTAGAGACATTCAACTTGAATTGACATCAATGGATATTGCGACAACGATATTCAATCAGACCACGAGCTGCACTTTGAACTTTCACAATATCGGAAAGTTTTCAGTGCAGTGCCACTAATTGCACTTTGTCGTTGCCACAATAGTCAGTCTGTTCAGCACTTTACTGCAACCATTTTGTGCCTTTTTGCTGTGAAGTTAGCTATAAACCTAATCAATTAAGCCGAATCTGAATCTTGTCCACAGTTATAAACCTACTAGGGGACAAGTTGTTTTCAATGTAATATTTTTATATAGCAAACAATTACAACCAATTTTGAAGTGTGGCAACAATTGCAATGACAAAGAATAATGCAAAGCAAGTCAATGCCAATGCAATTGCTCGAAAAACTCATTGAAAATGGATAATCAAGAGTAACTTCGAGACAGCATTGCAACTTGCACTAACGACAACGATAAATTAATATGTACTCGTTTAATATTTGCTTGAATTTGTTCTCCAGCGATTTCTGTTGAAAATTGTCCAAGTCCTGCCAAAGTAATTGTCATTTATTTTGCTCACTTGTTGAAATTCTTATTGAATTTATGTTCTGACGAGTTGCCAGTTGTCAGTTGCCAGTTGTCAGTTGCCAGTTGACTGACCTTGACGCAAGTTGAATAAATTGTGAAAAAAAGAGAAGTGAAAAATAAAAATTTATAAGTATTCATTATACTCACACATAAGCATAATTATGTCCTTTCACATTCATTTTGTTCGCTTCATTAGCGACGCTCTGCCGCAGGTAAATTCGTCAACATAAATATTTATACCGAGTGTCACGGGTGACAACCGACAACCGACAGACGACAGAGGATAGAGGACAGAGGACAGAGGAGGGACGACGTCAACCTCACCCTCAACCTCAACCGCAACCTCAACCCCAACAATGCCTCAGCCCGCACTTGACTCACAGCCGCAATCTCTGAATATGCATGTGTACATCTGTGTGTTCGTATCTGTGTGTATCTGTATCTGTGTTTGTATCCGTGTGTCAATCTCAGTCTGTGTGTGTGTGCGTGTCAACGGCTGATATCGTATTTAATTTCACTTTTCTTTTTTCGCTGCTTTCCTTTTTATTCATCCTAATTATGCGGGCTTTTCACATTTGTTGTTATTTCATTTCGCGCACTGCCGACTTTCACTTTTATTTCAATTACAATTAGTATAACAATTTATATAATTTATGTCAAAATTTTGATTGCAAATTGAGAATATTTTTTGATTTATATTTTCGGAACTTGTCACTTTAGATTGAGATTGTTTGTTTTGTCTGCGGGCTGGAAACTTGTTTGATCTCTAATGTCTAATGTCCTGTTGCAGGCGGCACATGCGTCTTTAATCTATACCCAAGCATAACTATTGACAAACTGCCTCAATGTGGCCGTTTCTGGCAAAGGGCCTAAACGGCATCAGCTGATTTCCTGTAGACTTTGGCAACGCACGCGCCTGCCACATGCCTCGCTCTTATACAGTGTGGCAAGTCTACACTTGCACACGACATTTAAGAGACTTTAGCCTTTTCGAATTCGAATTCTTAGAACTGCATTTCTCTTAATTATAGGACTGCCTGTTGAGGGCTGTTGCACGCTATGTTGTTGCTGCTCGTTGCGTGTGGCAATTAAAGCATTCAAGTGAAACATATTGCTCATAATCAAGCTGAGCTTACAGTTGCAACTGTTGCTCCATGCACAATTTCTGCATCAATGAAGCTGACAAGTGAAACAAACTTTTTGGACAGCTCTATTAGCATGTTGCACGCTCTAGGCAACTTTCAACAATGTCCCATTTTTTGGTGGGGGATTTGCATTTAAGCTCTTTTAATATGACTAATGCAATGTGGCGAGGAAAGGATTGAGAGGAATGAAAGGAAACACTCTACTACAACCAACTTACCGCCCAAATCTGACTCTCTCTCTCTCTCTCGCTCTCTCTGTGCATGTGTGTGTGTGTGCGTGTTGTTCTTTCGCCCATTTCCTGTGCGTCCTTCATTTAATGCGCATTAAGCTTAGTCTACTATGCGGCATTATTGGCATTTTCGATATTTGTGTCCATTTTGAAGGCCATTTCTATGCAGCCGCCGTGCCACAACGTGCCACATTCCCAGGCACCCAACATCATCATGGTGGCATCAACTTTCCAAGTGGCCAACAGGCTCCGGCTGCTTAGACGGCCGCTTCGTTTGCCATTTGATTTCCGCCGTCCAGGTTTTGTTATTGGTCCTGTCCATGTCCATTTTCATGTCCAGGGGCCATCGTAAATTAGCAACGGTTTATTGCCAGTACGTGACATTTTGGCCGCGTCCTGGCGTCTGCAATTATTACGACGTTCATTCATTTGCTGGTCAGCATCAGATGCCACTTTCTCCTCCGTTCTCTTCCTATTTCCACTCCCTGTGATTGTCTTTTAAGTTGGCATTGCCTTTGTGGCTTATGTGGGGTCACGACCCATTCTTTGTTGCCATTTTAACATTTCCCTATTCAATATTTGAACAACAATAAAACTTTGATTGCTGCATTTGTGCCTTGTTCTATAAAATATGCCTCGTCTCCTCCAGCCTGTCTCCCTTCCTCTCCCTTCCTCTCCCCACACGTCGCCTCCGAGGACTAACAAAGCTAAGAGTACATTACGCATACGACGCGTAGCGCTGATTTAAGTTAATGCCTTTAAATGGCTAACAAAGGAGAAGGCAACAAATGGTATACTTCAACCTGAATGGCCATCAATACGACTGAGACTTTGATTATTCAATTGCTTTCTAGCAATTGGCACTATCGATATCGACAAGGAAAATTGAATTGCAAGTCTTTGATTTTCTCTAATAACAAAATTCAAACTGAATTGTTGTTAATTAAATCAACAGAAAATTGATGATGATTTAATGTGTATCTGTTATAAAATGAACTTTAGAATAGATTATGTGTGCAGAATCAACAGCATAATAAGAGTAATAGTAAAGCCGTAAAGTCAGCTTCCTTAAACTGATTTAATTTGCCAACTTTCTAATTCTCACTTCCAGTTCTTTGTCGATAACTAAGTGATTTCCAGGCACAATGCAAGTTGAGTTGCCTTCTACGAGCACTTTGAGGGCGAAATGAGCAAAGCAATTCGACACAATAATAGGAATTTTAATTAAATATGTTGTTGTTACTGTTAGAATTGTTGCTGTTTTGCTGCTGCTGCTGTTGTGCAATGAGGAATCCGGAATTGGTAATGAGCCATTTTGAATGCACACCCGATGGCAGTTTTAACCTACACATTTAATAAGTGTGCACATCATCCTAATGAGCCAGAAAGTTAAAGCTACGAGTAGAATGCAATCGCAGCACTCACGACTCACAAAACCCTTGCAGCGTGCTACGTGTGGCAGTTGAAAACTATCTGCTATCGTTGTGTAGAAGATGTCGAAGAGTGTGTGTGTGTGGGTGTGTGTGTGTGTGGTGGTGGGGGGATGTGATGGGGAGCATTAGAAACGAGCTAGCTCTTCATTGCCAGAGTGCGTGACATAAAATCAACCTTACCCCAGCTGCAGATTAGTGCTGCCATTGCTGCCACTGTTGTTGCTGCAAGGCCAATTGCAGCTGAAGTTTGTTGACTTTGTGCCATTGTTTCAAATGGCTGAAAGTTAAGCAAAAAGCTTAATAATTCGCCCTTCTAAATGTGCGATAGATAAGCAGGAAAAACTGACGACTGACAACCGAAAATGAGCTTAAATTTAATGGGTGTGGCAAGAGATACTCAAAGATAGAGAAAGATAGAGAGAGAGATAGAGAGAAACGTATAGTTGCATGGAATCATCAGTTCATTTTCAACTTTATATGTGCCAATAAAACCTGGCATACACACACACACACACACACTCACATGTATAACACAATAATTACATATAATAAAAACAATTTCGTGCATTTTATGAGCGCATAAAATTGTAGCATATTTTTAGGCGGCACACTAAATTATTTGCAGATGTTCTACGGCAACAACAACAACAGCAGCAGCAACAATAATAACCAGAGCAAATGACATCGACCAGTTGACGGGGCTAAAATGAATTTACTGATGAATTGCGGTTTAGTTTTATGAGATGCCCTAAGACGACAGACACTATAAATGTATATTTTATATATGAGCCCCCTCTCTCTCTCTTTCTGTCTGTCTGTCTGTCTGTCTGTCTGTCTCACTTACTCTCTTTGCAATACTTTTTTATGAGCAGCGGAAAACAAAGTTACACATTGCTGCGTCAACATTTTATGTGTCTTTAATGTTGGTTTGCTAATAAAATCGAGACACAATAACAAAGACAAACACAAAGACAAAGACAAAGACATTGAGAAAGAAGAAGCCAATGTTTAAGTCAGAGAGAAGCCAAGGACATGACCAAGGATCTGTTTGAGTTTTATATGATATTTTAATGTGCGCACTTTGACACTTTTAATGAATGCCTAGCATTAATTTTCTTAATGAGCGCGCTCATTTAAACCATACTAAGCGTGCCAGAAAAATATACGAAGAAGTTAAATTAAATAAAAAGAAAAGAAAAGAAAATACAAAACGAGACGTGAAGAGACGAGAAAAAGGAAAAGATTGACAAATGCGTGTGGCATCAACGGCGAAAATGTTTGCGCTCCTTTAAGGCGAATTCTTTGCGAATGACAATGGCCCAAACAATTTCCTCTTCGTCATTGCCACATAATGAAGTTTGAACAAAAAGCCATTGACACACAAACACACACACTCACACATATACACATATACACAGATATATGTGGAGAACTACACACATGACTGACATTGGTCGGACTGAGAAGGACATGGAAACGTGGCCCGGTCAGCTTAATGAGCCGCACTAAATTCACACGAAAACTTTTGGCCAAAATGCCCTAGACTCTGGAGAGATGCTCAGCGATAATCGGGTATCAGGGGGACATGGGGGAGGTGGAGAACAGAGGTGGGTGATGGCGCGGCAACTATTTATCGCCGATGCCCGGACAAATGTTCTGCACTTGGGCGACTGGCAGGAATTTATTGACACACTCAATCGAACGCTTTGATCGTAATCCCTTTGCTTCCTTTTTCCAGTTTTCATCTCAGTTGCAGCCAATACACAAACAAACAACAACAAGAGAGTTGGGCTAAAACGAGCTACCAATGTTAGATAAGCTTCTCTTCTTCTGGATGTTTGTCTGTTTGTTTCTTGTCAAAACTTTCTTTTTGGCTTTTAAGATAAGTCCATTCATTTCCCGGCAAATTATTAATATTGGAATAGGATTGCTGCAATGATCATAGGACTTTTATTGTCAGGCATTTAAATACTAAAATAAAAAACTTAACAATTTCACAACATCTATATGTTCTATATATAAATATATGTATATATGTATAAATATGAACTTTTATCCAGTAGTCAGTGGCATCAGGTGAGCATTTTTGGAACGAATGACAAAGTTTGTAACAACAATTTACATTTGTTTAGCTTCCAAGAAAAATATCAAAATACTATAGTTATCTTTTTCCAAGTTGTGCGGGAATGTTAAGAGTTCTTGTGCTATATACATTTTAGTCTAATCATTGTCGTTTCCGTCATTGTCGTCGTCATCAGCCTGATGGAATTCAAAACTGTTGATCTTTTGATCCATGCAATCATTGTGGCTCAAATTAGCATTTGATTTCACATTTGAGCTGCTCGCTTTGTCCATTATTAAGTCAACCATTTGAATGTCGGATTGGGAGGGAGAATCGTTGGGATTGGCCTGCTCAGTGCGCTGTCGAAACAAAATCCGTTTCCTTCTTTGGGGCAGATTAATGTAAGCTAACAGCATGACTATAAACGATATTATCACATAGACTGATGATGGAATGGAGTACGCAATGGATTAGTTTGATCAACGATAATGAGAGTCAAGTACGTACTTTCCATAACAAGATTGATCACTTGGTACGTTGACCCACGTCTGTCCAGACGGCAACCTCTCGAGTGGCCATACAATTTGGGCAGGAACCAGAGCAGCGTCAAAGAGAACCATACGAGAATGGACAGGCGATCTCTCTTACGCAGGCCCAAGAAGAGAAACGCATTGAGGAAGAGGTTGCATGTGTAAACAGCTAGCCAAACAAATGTTTCTGTGTCTATGGAAAACAAAACATCTGGTGTTTAGTAAAACAACAATTACTACAAATGAAACATTTGCCTGTAATCTATAGTGTGTAGTGTGTGGATTGAAAGTGTAATCAGAAATCTTACCGTTTTCATAGTTATGTTGCAGTTCCACGCACCACATTAGAAAATATGATAGCGAGTAGTAGATATTGATTAGGGAAATGCCAAGGCCCAAGTCCAAAAGTGTACTCATCTTGACACGCAATGTTCCTTCTATGCTGGCAATGAATCCGCTCTTATGACATTAACAAACGTGAATCCGGACCCGAGACCGCTCGCCCAGAACGAGGGTTCAGCGTAGACTGGCGATTGTATAGTTGGTCAGCCGCTCAAGAGAGTGAGAGAGCGTAAGAGTGAGCTACCAAGAGAGACACAGATACAAACAGAAAGAGAGAGAGGGAGATAATGCAAAGAGACCCAGAGGCGAGCACGTGCTGTGGAACCCATTCACATTCACATTCACATTCACATAACAAACAAATGTTGAAAACAAATATGAATCATTGTTTGCTCGAATTGCGCTTACCCTTGAAGAAAACGTTGTTTATAATTGATTTAGTCGTTTATTCTTATGAATGAAAATATATACAATAACAGTAAAAAGCATTTATTGAATATTAAAGCTCATTATTATCTACACAAGAAATTAGGGCTATGCTAGTTATATTCTGTTTAATAGGGTATTTACCAGTCGACTCGTGAATTATTTGAGATTCTTAATTATGAAATAATTGCACATGAGATTAAATAAGTACTTGAGTATTGATAAAAAAATATATATTCACTTCGATGTCGAGTCATTCATGTCCCCTGGGCTATCATCGAGTTTACCACTCTCAACCTTATCAACACGATAATTTTCCTTGTCCTATCCAACTTAATTATCATCGTGGCAGCTTGTGTTATCACAATACTTCTTATCAGTGTGGCTCAGCTAAATATCATCTGAATCAATTAACTCAAATGCTGCTGCAATGGGTATATATTATTCAATATTGCAATTTAAAGTGCATTTTGAAAAACATTAATTTCAGATTTCTGGACTTCATCGGGGAGCAACAATATTTCTTGTGTTTGGGTCTTTTAGTTCTAGATACACTTTGGCCATAATAATGAATGAGACGAGTATGTAAACTGTAAGCAGATATCCTCATGTTAATTGAAAATATTCTTTTGTCGAAGTAATCACCATTTACAAATATACTTAATATCTTAAGTCCCTTACTCCACTTAAAATGGTCAGTAAGAAAATACACAATAATTGTATAAGAGAACCACAATACTACGGCAAAGGGACCGATATATGTAGAGTTTACAAAAATGTTTATCACATAGACTCCAAACATGAACAAATCCAGAACATCTATATTTCTGAAGATAAAAGAATTGTTTTATTCTCACTGTTTGTATAGGTCAAAATATTTTTAAAGGCGACTCCCAAGAAGACAATCGAATAAACTACGTCAACTCCGGCAAGTACATGGCCACACAGATTTAAATTCTTTGAATACTCTACCATTATTAATGGAAGTCTGTACAAATGTGAATATTTAAGAAATGTGCGAATAAACTAATATACTCGTTATTTTGAACTTTATGGATTAACAAATGCTGAGAGACCTCGCAAGCAGCTGCGACAAAAGACGACTCTGCGTAGACTTGCAACCGTCCGAGTTATTGGTCCGTAACAAGAGAGCACTTCGCAGAGAGAGCGAATAAGAGTGGGAAGCGAACAAGTGAGATAGCTGGTTTGAGAGCGAGCGAGCGAGTGAGTGAGTCAGTAGACAAGTGGGAGAGAGTGCAAATGTTGAGAGTACGTGCTTTGGCACTTATTCGCAACGAATACAGTGGATGTTTCTAGTCAACGTGTGAATACTCTTACGACAAAGATATTATAATAAACGCGTTTAAATACATACTCTATGAATGTTTTCTTTATATATAAAATTCTTTAAATAAATGTTTTCTTAGTATTAGAAAGTACAAATATATACAAGTTTATTGTAATACGACTCACTTAGAATGTATAGTTCCCTTAAGGCTTTGTAGTGGCATACTATTTTGTTAAGGACAGCTTTAAGTTGTCCATGACTTATTCGAGATGATTCTTGAAAAGAAACAATTTGGAACATTGAAAAGACGGCAATGGTTGTTCACTGGTCGAGTCGAAGTTAAAGTTTTAATCATCACTACCGCCTCCGCAATCACCGCCTCCGCAATCACCGCCTCCATCACCTCCACCGTCACATCCACCTCCATCTCCATCACCTCCACCTGCATTGTCACCATCGCAGTCACATCCTCCAGAATCATCTCCCGTATTATCACAACAAATCAACCAGGAAGAATCGTAATCCACATCATTTAAGATCGTGTGTCCAGCACTTCTTGCCACCGATGATGCCTCCTCATTTCTTTCATTTCTTTCTGCATAGAAATCGGGCTGAGTAATAAAACTGATTGATTCATTCGTGTTATAGGCAACAGTTCTGTCAACGGGAGATGATACAGATTTTCCAGATCTATTGACAGCTCCCCAAGGTTGTGCTGGCGGATTGTTGACAGGTTCCTCTTTGGAGTTTGCCAGTTTATTGTAAACAACGAGCATAATAATAAGGGAGATGAATATGTAAACTGTTGGATGAAGCCCCGTACTTTAGTAGTGAATAATTCTGACAAACGAAAGTACTCACCATCTACAACTATTGTCAGTACTTTGTTTGTTAAACTCAGTTTGCCATAGTCAACGGCAAACACCCGAAATAAAAGCAACATGAAGGTAAAAGAGACCCAGAGCATTATGGCTATAAGATCGCTCTTAAGCATGCGCAGAAAGAGATACGTGTTTAGAGCCGCGTTGCAAGTGTATATAACAATCCACACCCAGGGCATGGCATCTAGAAGAAGCAGAGACTCGTTCAACTAGCTATCACACATTTATAGATACACATATACATATGAATGCATTTTCAATGTTTCAAATGTCTTACCACCTTCGTCAGCAGTGTACAAGTCGCTAATAGAGGTTCCCAAATACGCAAATGAATACATGACATTCAGGACGGCAATGCCAATTCCCCATAACTTAATGCCTATCATGCTTAAAAACTGGGAATACTACTATATTTAAATATACATATAAACAAATATATGTATTTCTCTTATTGATATGTATTATGCTGAGGTTCACTTCCGAGGAAAAAAACTGCCGACGGAGACGACTTTCTCAGAACGAGCGTTCAGCGTAGACTGGCGAATATTTTGTTGCTGTGCTGCATGAGAGATTTGCAAAGAGCGGAAACTTTTGAGTAGAAAGAGTGTAAGTGCAACGAATAGAGTGTATTCTCTCAATTGAGTTTATAAAATGCATTCGTCAACACACCGACACTTGAATGTTCTCCGCACTAATTTCTAAATCAAAATATTATCCAAATTTTTCAGTAAATTCTGCCAAACAGGTTAGTTTGCTTTTGTGACAATATAGGGTCTAATTTACTCATATTGAAAGTATACTTATGCCTATCTATATATATAAAATGTTTTGTCCTCACTGACTCACTGACTGACTGACTGATATATCACAGCCATGGTCAAACCACAAGTCCTAGAGACGTGAATTTTTTTTTTAAAAATCAGAAAAAAAAGTTCCAGATTCGTATGGGTATTTTAATTTTCTAATTCCACCTGCAACCTATTTAAAAAAATAAAAAACATTTAATTAAAATGCATTAAATGCAAGCACGCTAAGCAAGCATTGAAAACGTTCAATGCGTGTGTACGCATCCATACACAATTTTAGCGTGAGCAACTCAAAGAGAGCCAGAGAATAACAGTTAGACTCGACTGCAAAGAGAACCATGGCATTTTTTTTGTGTTCTCTTTTTGTATTGTGCGAGCATGATCGCCAATGTTGTTGTTTTGTTCCTGTGAACGAATAAGTGCTTTTTATTGCGTTCTTTGTCATACATAAGTGTGTACATATGAATCGGCTGCTGTGAGAATTGACGACAATGCTTTACTCATTCATTGCTGCCCCTTAAGTTTTGTATGTAGTCTCTAATACCCTGTACCATAAAAATGTTTTATTAAGAAATTTCTACATTAAAAAAAATTGTTTTTATTTATAAAACAGCCCATTACACTTATTATATAGCCTTTTTTATGAATTTATTAAATTTACTGTGTTTTACCTTAAAAAATATTGAAGGCAATAACGTTTAAAGCGTAAAGGGTATTTCATAGAGTAGGCAATTTCTTGGACACTTTTGGTTGTATAAAATGAACTGTCTGTGGGTTAGTTGCTCACTAATATAAGATATAAACAGAAGTTTTTTTTTTAAATTTGTACCTGCATTTTATTTTTGAAAATAAAAAATATTTATTAAATCAAATTAAAAATGCATGTTTGCAAAATCTATGTACTATTTGTCAATCCGTAAAGAATTACGGGCTTATTGTTAGATGGCACCACTAACAATAGATGATGCCACCTCTGTAGTGGTGTGCAAATGACGAAATAATTTAAATAATAATATTTTTGATACTTTAAGTGGGGATCTGCGTCCGAGCAAAGCAAGGACGCAAAAGCGGGGCCACTAGTGTATAGTATACACTGTATACATACAAATCTAGTAGTCAGAGTATTGGAAAATGGACTGACTTTCGTCACTAGATTTTTAGCTTGCAAATTTTTTTTTTTTTTTTGATTTCAATTAAACTCACAAAATTTGCGTATGATGAATTTCCGTTTACATTGTAAATCATATGGCTGACATTAAATATAAATTGTTTAATTTTTTAAGCTATCTCTTTTAAAATCTTAAAATATAAAATCTCGTATTGTACAATGCAGCATGTTAAAATTTGATTTTAATCGGATCACTAGAACATATAGCTGCCTTATGACCGACGATTAAAAATCAGCCCACTCTTGAAATCGGGCTAATTTCTTATAATATATCAAACGATGGGTAAATCATATCTATATCTACGTAAATAATAGAGATCCTAGAGTTAAAAAAATAAGTAATAATAACGCAACAAAATCATATTTAATAATTAAAAGATGTGTCCCCTTAAAAGGATTGATTTAAATTTAAACCTGTATATGCAAAGTAAAGCATTTTTAAATTGGTATTATCAGAACTAATTCTATTTAAAAAGTTCGACTGAGGCTTTCAATATTTCTCCGGACATCCAAACTAATAAGAAAATACTGATGACTGTCATAAAAACTATGCATTGATTAATCGGTGCCATATTGAGGCATTCATTCGAAGAATATTCATAAAGCGGATAAGAATTCGACCAAAATGAAGGTTAAGAGTAGACTGTCGATTACATGAATGAGAGAGGGATTTTAAGAGAGGGTTAAGAGAGAGACGAGCAATGCGAAACATATGCGAAATCTCATGTGACAACAAACAAATGTTCAATCAAATATAAATCAATGTTTTGCGCTTACCCTTGAAGAAAACGTTCAATGCGTGTGCACGCATACATACACAATATTAGCGTGAGCAACTGAAAGAGAGCCAAGTGCAAGAGAGCCGTGGCATTTGTTTTTGTGTATCGCAAGCAAGATCGCGAATGGTGTTGTTGTTTTGTTCCTGTGAACGAAGCGTGCTTTGTCATCAGTGTTGCCAATTTAGCTTTTTTCCATCAGATCTGAAGTCCGAAAGCGGGGGAAAATTTTAAAACAGCGGAAGGCTTTTATTTTTTGTCCAATCTGGCGGCTTCTTCCTGAAAAATGTTGGCAACACTGTTCGTCATACATACGAATAAAGGGCTGCTTGAATTAACTCGATTTTACATATGACACATTCGTGTTGATACTGAATTGAATAAGTTGGCAGCGCGCACATTATTGCGCTAATTGGAAATATGCATTTTATCGCTTTGGTATTGTGAAAATATCGAAATAATTTAAATAATAATATTTATATTAACCTTTTAATATAACTATTTCTGAAACTTTAAGTGTGTGTGTGCGTCCGAGCAAAGCAAGGACGCAAAAGCGGGACCTCTAGTATATAGATATAAAATTTTTAAATTAAATGTTTTCTTAGTATTGGAAAGTACAAATATTTAAAAGTTTATTGTAATACGACTCACTTAGAATGTTTAGTTCCCTTAAGGCTTTTTTGGTGGCATATTATTTTGTTAAGGACAGCTTTAAGTTGTCCATGACTTATTCGAGATGATTCTTGAAAAAAACCATTTGCAAATTGAGAAGAGAGTAATGGTTGTTCACTGGTCGAGTTTGCGTCCAAGTTGAAGTTTTAGCCTTTACTACCGCCTCCGCAATCACCGCCTCCATCACCTCCACCATCACCTTCACCATCACCTCCACCGTCACATCCACCTCCATCTCCATCACCTCCACCTGCATTGTCACCATCGCAGTCACATCCTCCAGAATCATCTCCCGTATTATCACAACAAACCAACCAGGAAGAATCGTAATCCACATCATTTAAGATCGTGTGTCCAGCACTTCTTGCCACCGATGATGCCTCCTCGTTTCTTTCTGCATAGAAAATAGGCTGAGTAATAAAACTGATTGAATTTTTTGTATTTTTGGTAACAGTTCTGTCAACGAGAGATGATACAGATTTTCCAGATCTATTGGCAGCTCCCCAAGGTTGTGCTGGCGGATTGTTGACAGGTTCCTCTTTGGAGTTTGCCAGTTTATTGTAAACAACGAGCATAATAATAAGGGAGATGAATATGTAAACTGTTGGATGAAGCCCCGTACGTTAGTGGTGAATAATTCTGACAAACGAAAGTACTCACCATCTACAACTATTGTCAGTACTTTGTTTGTTAAACTCAGTTTGCCATAGTCAACGGAAAACACCCGAAATAAAAACAACATGACGGTAAAAGAGACCCAGAGCATGACTATAAGATCACTCTTGAGCAGGCACAGAAAGAGATACATGTTTTGAGCCGCGTTGCAAGTGTATATAACAATCCACACCCAGGGCATGGCATCTAGAAGAAGCAGAGACTCGTTCAACTAGCTATCACACATTTATAGATACACATATACATATGAATGCATTTTCAATGTTTCAAATGTCTTACCACCTTCGTCAGCAGTGTACAAGTCGCTAATAGAGGTTCCCAAATACGCAAATGAATACATGACATTCAGGACGGCAATGCCAATTCCCCATAACTTAATGCCTATCATGCTTAAAAACTGGGAATACTACTATATTTAAATATACGTATATACAAATATATGTATTTCTCTTATTGATATTATGAAAAAAACTGCCGACGGAGTCAGAGACGACTTTCTCAGAACGAGCGTTCAGCGTAGACTGGCGAATATTTTGTTACTGTGCTGCAAAGAGCGGAAACCGGAAAGAGTGTAAGTGCAACGAATAGAGTGTATTCTCTCAATTAAGCTGATAAAATGCATTCAATAACACACTGAGAGTTGAATGTTCTCTGCACTAATTCCCAAATTATGTGTTACTTTATTACAAACAAAAATAGAATCCGAATATTTCAGTAAATTCTGCCATTTGTTTGGTTTGTTTGCTTTTTGTGACAATATAAGGACTAATTTATTCATGTTGAAAGTATACTTATACCTATGTATGTAAACATGAAAATCTAGTAGTCAAAAGTATTGGGAAATGGACTGACTTTCGTCAGTAGATTTTTTTTACCTTGTAAAAGGGTTTTTTTTGTGTGTGATCTCAAATAAACTCACAAAATTTGCGTTTACATTTTGAATCATATGGCTGCCGTTAAATAAAATTTGTTTATTTTTTAAGCTATCTCTTTAAAGTCTTAAAATTGGAAATCTCGTATTGTTAAATACAGAATGTTAAAATTTGATTTTAATCGGATCACTAGAACATATATATAGCTGCTTAAAGACCGATCGATCAGAAATCAACCCCTTCTGAAAATCGGGATAATTACGATCGATAACGAACGATAATTAAAATTATATAACTACGTAAATAATAGAGTTTATATTTACTAATTAAATGATGTGTCCCCTTAAAACGACTGACTTAAATTTAAAACTGTGTATGAAAGTAAAGCATTTTTAAATTGGCTATGACATTTTGAAAAGGATGAAATATACTCTGAAAAAAGCTTAAATTTTTTTTTTTTAATTAAAAAGAAACTACAAAATGTCTATAAAAATTAGTGGTTTTGGCCAATGTGGGTTTTTAACTGTGGCAGTAATCATTGCGCAGTTATTGCAATCATCATCAGCACTAAGTTTTCGATACTTCGACTGAGGCAATCAATATTTCTACGGACATCCAAGCAGATAAGTAAATTCTGATGACTGTTATGATAATTATGCATTAATTAATCGGTGCAATATTGAGGAATTTATTCCAGGAATATTCATACAGCGGCTGAGAGTTCGACCAAATGAAAGTTGAGAGTCGACTGATCGACAGTGAATGATGACGTTCATAAAACATAAAGAGAATAAGAGAGAGAGAGAGAGAGAGAGGGATTTTAAGAAAAGATTAAGAGAGAGACGAGCAATGCGAAACATTTGCGAAATCTCATATGACAACAAGAAATCAATATTCTTGATTGGGAGCACCGAATCTATTTTGTTGTATACCCTGAGCAAGTAAAGTGAGTGAGTGAGTTATAATCGACTTATGTTAATTGGTTAAGATTGCTCTCAGGGAGTATACTGAGTCAGAACTAATAAACTCAATCTGTAGTATTCGAGCTTGCAGCTTATTCAATCTTCTGCCTTCAAAGCAATCAACTTTTGAGTTGAAATTCAATAAAAATTTGCATTTAAATACTGATCTTTGGAATGATGAATATGTAACTCAAAGCAATTTCGTCACATAACTTTAAAATTTAAATAAACACAGAAGCGTAAAATGAATCTAAGACTAATTACATAATTCGACATAAAAACATAATATTAGTTTAAACATAACTTGATTTGTATTATTAACTTGTATACAGATTATTATATTTATTATAAAATTATTATGTACTATTGGGGGAAAAAGTGATTTATATTATGGTAATTTACAATGCAACTTTAGACTCTGTCCCTCAATATGAGTATCGTGAATTGATACAGATTTTCGATTTAGATACCGAAAACAACTAAATCAAGCGCAATTCAAAATTGGTGTAAAATATTTAAGCGTGTTATGAAAATGTAAAACCTCAGAGACCAACATCAGTTTGCAGTTATTCTATGTTTGTGTGTGTATGTGTGCGTGTGGAGAAAACTTTAGTTGAGTTCACTTTAGTTAACTTGTAAAGGCAGCATCAACGGTCCTAGTTGATTGCTATGATTCGGCTGTCTGGATGGTTGGTTGCATGAAGCAATGCGGCGTGTGGTACCAACCAATGAACCACATAATGCGGTATGCCCGCCCAAGCACCCACACCCACACACACACGCACACACAGGCACATGTAAATACACACAAGCAAACATAAGCGGCGCTTGCAAACGTTTAAGTAAGCGTGTAAATTATTTGAATTATTTATGAGGCACAGCGACAGCAACAACAACTGCGACTATGACGACAACCGCAGTGAAAACATGGAAAAAGCTTAAAGCTATCTGAATGCACAACTCACCAAATGCAAGCAGAATACTCGTATCTGCTACTTGCTGCCTGCCCCTGCCCCTGCCCCTGCCACAAATGCCCATTCCCGGTCGCTCGACACATTGGGCAACTGTAATTCCCGACACTGGCGACCAAATAAACATGCTAAATACTTACGACCACAGCGTCAAAATCAAAATCTCTCACATTTAGCAAAGCAAACACAAAATGTTGGACAGCGACAGCTTCGAATACGGCCTGAAACGTTGCCACGTTGCCACGTCACCGTGCAGTGGCAACATTTAAATCCCTTGACGGCGTTTAAACATCGCACGGACTCGGCCATTTGGCCCAACATCGTCATGGATGCTGATAAATGTGACGCAATTCGGGCTGAAGAGCTAAAAGTTTTGGTCAGTTGACTGTAATGGTAATTCCCAGCCGGGAAATTTATTAATAGGCCCAGTCCCAGGAGCATCGACATTGACAACGACAACGACAACGTCACGTCAAAGTCGTCGGGCTACGAACAACTAAAGTAAATACAACAAAATTGAAAGTTTAAGTTAAAGTCAAGTCAAGGAATTGAAAAACTTTTGTTAAAGAAATTAACGAGCTGATAGGACTATCAGTTAGACAGACTTAAAATCGAGAAGATTTATTTCAAATAATTATATATGGTATGTCATTAAACTTGCTATACTTAGCCATGAAAGCACGAATGGGTAAATTATAAATATAATTTTCAATATTTTTAATATTAACTCATAAATTGTCGTCTCACAATTTATTATGATTTGTTGATAAATAATTTTATAAGTTATACATATTTAGCTATTCGTTTCCATTTCTTAATATATTTCAAAATTTGCCAAAATAGACATCTATTGAATTTCTTATGTTACAAGTTGACTTGTTAAATATCTTAAAGATACAGTTTTCTTGACGTGTGTATCTTTTCAATTGCTGCCTCCGGCTGTTGACTGTTATTTTGTAGGCAAATGTGCTCACATCACGCATACGACCCGTCGACTTATGGCCACAATATCTATCGCGGGTCGGAGAAGGCAGGAAGACTTTTAGCTGGATTCTACTGCTGCCTGCCAATTGCACGCACTTTTGTCGTTCAATTTACTTGGTATTGCCATTGCCGAAGCCAGTGGCAATGGTAATGGGAACGGCAATGAAAATGGCAATAGCAATGGCATTTTTGTGCTCCTAAGTGGCTTGGCGGCATGTCTAAGTCGTGCCAAGTGGCAAGTGGTAAGTGGCAAGTGGCAGACAGCAAGTGTGTTTTGCTATTGCACGTGTGTTTGTTGGTAGGTTGGCAATAATTTGGTCTATTTGTTGACTGGCATTGAGTTTATTGAATTTGGCATTTGCATGTTATACGAGTCGTATGAGTCAAGCTTGTGGAGCACATTCTGCTCTGACAAGGAACCCGGCTGTGATCCTTCTTCTTCTTTTTGTCTATATCGCTGCTGGAAGCTATTCAATTATCTCTTAGTAAATTTGGCAAATGAAGTTGTTTATTGCGCACGATGTTATGGCAATTGAATTTGCTGCCTACAATACCCCAACCCACAGAAACAGGGGAAACCATCCAAACGGTCCAGTCAAATACAGTGTGTCACACCCTCATCGACAACTCGTATATGTTGTTGTACGGATCTTAGGCATCGTCAGGTGTGCGTTCGGCGAAATTTAATTTCACAGCCAATTAAAAATGTTACACAGTGCGTATGATGAATTTCTTGCTGGCTGCCAACAGCTGCGGCCTTTGTGCCTCACGTGCGCCACTTGGCAACTTGGCAGCTTAATTGGCCATCCCACATTCCCCATCCCCCTCAGCCCTCAGCCCCCAGCCCTTAGACCAAGATATTATTCGACTGAAAGCTGAATTTGAACACCCGAGTCGACAGCTCACTTCAATTTGATTTATACTCGGACCAGCGCAACAACCCAACAATCCGACAAGCAACAACAACATCGACATTAAACAATAGGGGGCTGGAAAATAAGAACAACAATAAAATGAAGGCTCAGCAAAGTGCAAAAGCAAATTAATTATGCACATTAACTTTTGTCGCTTAATGCGCGTTGCAAGTTCGACGCTCCGAGGTGATCAGAATAAGCCAAAAACTGATGCTGACCCAAAAGCCATGCCCCCAGTCCTGTCCTGTCCTGTCCTGTCCTGTGCTGTCCAGTCCTGTTCGTGGGATTCTTCAGCGGCTTCAGGTCTGCGTTAAGTGAGTCAAGGACTTTTTGAAAAATGGTCGACGTCGCAGCAGAAGCCGCTTAATTAGTGCGTAATTTGTAAGTCTGAGCGCATCGAGCAGGAAACATACAAACAAACCAACAACAATAACATCGAAAAAATCACAAAAGTTTCGCAGAGACCGAAAATTCAACAATGAGAGGTAAATATTAATTACGCAAATGGCAAATTTGTGGGTAGAGAGAAAGAATTGGGATAAATGCACAAACAGGGAAAATACTATAGATGGAAAAGTAACTACAGTAATTACTATATATACTAAATGCAAAGCTCTTGCGAGGACTAATATCAACGTCAACAAAATTCTTAAATCCTGCGAATCCTTCTCAAATGAGCATCCGCAACAGTTTTTTGTTCGTTTTTCGTCCTTTTGTCTGTATTCTTGGTATTGCCGATGTTGTGCATTCGATATTTGTTTATTTTTAATTTCTGACACCGCTTTGAAGGCATTTTTACATTTACCTTATGCTTGATTGAGGTGCCCGAACCGCAGTATTTTCATTATTTCATTATTTTGTTTCCTTTCACTTTCGTTTGTTTAGGACACAACTTCTTCCACAAAAGACACAGACACAGACAGAGACAGAGACAGGGATAGTGACACAGACCACAACAACAACACCACCGTTGTGGGTGTCACAGGTGTCAATTAGTGTATCCAATTTGGCATGCACTGACCGCAGCTGTGCTCTGATCCGCACCTGCCCCAGACTCTGTGTGGCAGGACTTAAAGTTATGGCACCACAACACACGAAGGGCGAGCTTTAACTTCCATCGAACGTGGATAGTTTTGGTTGCATGCAGCAAATTTTAGTGTCAACTTCTGGTAGTTGATTTATGCGGCAGCCGAAGGCAAATTTAACACTCTTTAAGGTCAGACATTTAACTGCACTGCAATAATTTGGCGCAGTTTGCTCGCCATTAAAATTCTAATTAATGCCAAATCCGCAACAACAACAAGAGCAAAAGACATCAGCTTCTGTTACCTGTGGTCATAGCCATAATAGCGTCCTGGCTATGCGGCGACTCCTGTTGTTGCCCCACTTTTGCCCCGTTGTGTCATCAACTAGGAATAATTGATTTGCCGCACAACTCAACTTGAAATATTTTCTATACTCCGCTGCTGTTGCAACTTTCATGACAACAGATTATGACAATTATCTGCCAAGTGCAGGAAAAGCAGCTGGTCGAGCAATTGAAATTTCCTTAGCACTGCAGACTGCAGTAAACCATGTGGTAATTCTTTTATTTTTGGAAATGCCAGGGGGAATGGATGGGGCTGGACTTTAACAAGCAGCTCGTTAACGGCTACCGCGCAATTACACTCGAAACGCTTTAAATGTTGAGTGCTCGGTCCGAGTTCCGAGATCCGAGTTTGTATGGTATCAGCCGGCTGCTGGATGCGAACAGAGGTAGAGGCACCTGTTGCCCGTCGCCATTACCGCTGCACACGCACACAATGCATCGCACTGCCCACACACACACACACACATACACATACACATCGGCTTCCATTGTGAGGCTAATTGCGTAGAGAATGCGAAGGTTTGCGGTGCTTGGAGCTTCAAGTTCACTCGAGTCGCGTTTTTGTTTTGTTCATTTTTTTATTCTCTGCCCTTTGTATGTACATATATATCATGTGTATGTGTGTGACTTGCAGTTGCTTTTGCCTACGGCACAAAAAACTCCAAATTGCTTGGCTTAACATTTTCACAGTTCAGCATTTTGGGCGAACATTTGTATGGTTCCCTCTCGATTTACGCCACACACTTTAAGATAAGATATAACCGACTGACGATCGTGTTGTGGCATGTTGAACTTTGATATCAATTGTTGACAAGCATATTTCACATTATTCTTTTTGTAATCTCTCTTTTTAGCAGTCTGCTCTTTAATTAGTTTCTCACTTTAAATTTGACTCGGTTCGAGTAATTGTGGTTTGCTAGAAATAATGTGGAATTCAGAGTAAGGGAGTTAGATTTCGTCTGAAGTATTTTATTTTTTAAATTGCTTATTCAAGAATCGAATACTCTTAACTTTGTGTTTACTCAATTCCTATGCGAGCCTCAACTCTGGATAAAATAATAATTGTGGCCGCTAGCGCCAATGGACGCCATTTCCGGCTTTCAGTTTGTTTTTCCTTAGAGCTTCCTTGGGCTGCCGTCGTTGCCTCCTCCTCCTCCTTGACCGACGTCCTTCGCATATTTGTGCACTGCACTGCAAGTTTTGCTGTGTAATTTTAATTTCGAACGTCAGCGCTTAGCCTCAGGCCAGCAGCAGTTCAACGGGGGGGAAAGAGGATAGATTAGGATAGGGGAAGCAGATGAAAGAGGGGGTCATCGTTATTGCAAGTGAATTTTGGGCATTGAGTTGGAACTCAAGGACCGCCACTTAATGCTCGAATTTCATATTTCATATTTGCCACATATTTGCCATTTTGCTTTTATCCTATTTTCCCATTTTCGCTTTGCAAATGAAAATGAAATTTTTAATAAAACGATTCGGGATGTTTTTATTGCGCCAATGCTGTGGGACGATATCCTTTATGGAAGACCTTACTAAGAGTCTGAGAATTCCTCTAATGAGTGCCTCCTATTACTGTTCAACTGGTCAGCAACTGGCGTTAATTTTCAACTGATTGTCGCCTCCAAATGGCAACAATTCAATCATCCACACATCCATTGTATTGGTGAGGAACAGAACAATATTTATGTTAGTTGCAACTAATGGTGCAACACCCATTACCCGATCAAAAACAACATATAACGTTCATCTCCTAATTGAAGCAATTACAACTTTAATTCGCAACAATTTTTAATTGCTTATTTAATTGATTTGCAAGGTGGGATCATAGGTTG
The DNA here is from genome assembly GCA_018901795.1 of Drosophila sp. st01m. NCBI lineage: Eukaryota > Metazoa > Arthropoda > Insecta > Diptera > Drosophilidae > Drosophila > Drosophila sp. st01m. Next base: position 1,080,916 of record JAEIFG010000334.1, read on the forward strand.
GGGGCTGCTGAGCTTCCAGTGAATGCACAGTACGCTGAGAAAGCTCTATAAACTCCTCATACCTGAAGCTTTATAAATAGGCAATGCCTATTTATCATTCACTTTTATTGGATTACTCACCAGTCGATAGCGATGGGTAATTTAATGAGTGTACACTCAAACTTATATTAATCAATTTACAATCTTTATTATCTGGCTATTGATATATGTATGTATTCTCTTATAAAGCGATTTTTGAAGAAATAAAATTTATTTACACATCAAATAAGCAGTTCAACACATGCCATGAATAACATCAGAGCTGCCATTTGCATTCGTCCTTCAGTCAATTATTCACTCACTATGAACACTCTGAAGTGCAGCTGTGTCCTTTGTAAAATATCATGCAACAGTTACTGTTGCGTGCAATATCAGCTGCATCAACAAATTTATCTATTGTGCTCTCTACAGGAATCTGCAGTCAGTATGCCGCTGCATATGTCATTGAGTGAAGAAAGGGGTATGGGGGATGGGAGAGTGAAGGAAAGGAAGGGGAAAGGAGGTAAGGAGCATATTGTAGGGTACATTTGCTCATCAAGATGCATCAACTTCTCGTAATTGAATCTCATATGACTGACACAATGTCAGTTTGCTGCCCGTTGCCCGTTGCCCTTGCCCAACCTGATGTTGGCTTCCCTTCAGCTCCCACCTCCGTTGTTGTCAGTTCTCAAGCTGCATCTAGTTGCTGCCATGTCGACTTAGTCACGTGTGAAATTAATTTGTAATGACTACGGGCATGTGGAGCAATCAGCGTCATTTGCATTCGACTTATGCCTCGTGCCTTATGCTCCTTTTGGAAAGTAAAAGATGAATCTGAAAACCGAACCTATCCTTGTTCTATCCATCTTCATCCTCTCCCTGACAGAGCTGCTGATTGACCCGAGTGCCAATCAGTTTGGTCAGTCTTAAGTCTTTCAAGATCTGCTACCACTTGGCTTACTCGGTACTCAAACTTTGGCTCTCAATTGGATTTTGAGGTGCTGATAAGTTTTCATTTCGTGGTGACTGAAGGCATATTCCACCCAATAGATTGCCAGTAGGTTTGCCTTTGTTTCTCCTATCCACTCTACTCCCCTCGTCTCTGTCATTCTCATATTGGTTTTCTAGTACAGTTCGTAGTACCTGGTAGCGTGTTTCAAAACTTTCCCGAACTTAATTTTGTAAATTGTTCACAAAATTGGGGAATTGCAATTACTTTGTGATTTTGGAAAGTGGTGAAAAGTTTTGGCGTAACGAATGCGATTTTGAAGGTGCATTGAAACTGTAACCAACTTAAATTGGAATTGCATTAAAACTGCGCCTCGACTCGACTCGAATGCAATTCATTTCCGACTTTGACTCCGCCACAGAGCCTATAGCGGAAAAGTTTTTACACTCGAAATCGAAGACGATGTCGAAGGAGAAGGAGAAGTCGAGCTCTCGTCGCGACCCAACTTGAAATGCGTCAAGCGATGGCAACAGGCAACAGGTTAAATTGGTGCAATCTGTACACCGCATGCTGAGACAACAAGCGAAGAGACCACAGAACGGAGAAAAGAGAGCAAAAACATTAAGCAGACAGTAGAAGCTGGAGCAGCTGATTTGTCAAGGACAAGGGCTAGCAGAAGAATGGCAGGATAATAGTATATCAGGGACAGGCATCTGATTCCGAGCCGGGTGACACAAATTGCTGCAAACACCTTGGCAGGCCGAGCAGGCAGTGCAAAAAATTGGAACTGAGTAGACAACTTAAAGCGCAAAAGGCAAAAAACAGAATGATGTGGGCGGAAATGGATGCTGGGTGAGTCTGGGTGCCTGAAAGAGAGCGAGGAAAGGGGAGGGACTGAAGCTGGCCACGTTGCATGTCTACTTAAAAGTTTTTCAAAGCACTGCTTATGGCACGTGCTGTCAGGAGGACCGTAGGACCGTTCGAGAGTAGGAGACCAGGATCGTGAGGAGGGGCGAGGCAGGGGGAGTGCGGCTGCCAAGCAAGCAAAGCGTATTAAAATACAAAGCAGCATCATTAAATGTTAAAAGTTGCCTTTGGGCAAAATGGCAGCACGGAAAGCAGGTAAAAATAATATAGAAAGAGAGAAACTACAAGTGCCTGGACTAGCAGAATAAAAAAAACCACTTAAAACAACGGCAACGACAACTACAACTACAACAGTAGGAACTATCAGGCAGCTAGGCAACCAGGCAACGAGAGCAACAACAATGACAACGACATGGAAAACGCGCAAGGACAATGCCAGGAAATTACGCAAGCATCAAGTGCATTACTCGGGTGAGTTAAAATTCCCCAAAGCATACGAAAGCAAAAATGTGCATTTGCAAGCTGTCAATAATTATAATTGAAAAGTGTATCAACAATAGCAACAACAGCAATTGCAACTCCAACTGCATTCACACAGACAATGACTGATAAAGCCATATGGGATAAAATATGTGTGCACTTACGTATACGTCGCATGTGAACATCAATGTCAGTCAGATATGGCCAAAGCTTTTGTCTTCGCAGCAACTGTGGTTAATGCAAGCACAAAGTAAACTGCACTCAGTAATCAACTGAAAATCACTCAGGTAACAAATAACAGGTAACTGCTAAAAGCCAAATGCATTTTTGGCCGCATTCCAACTTAAAAGTGTCAATGAAAACCAAATGAAAACTCGGTCCATTTGTCGTGACCACGGACGTTTCTCTGTGCACAATTTAGTTGCTGTTGGACGACCATACATATTGCTTATACATATTTCAAGCAGTTGGAAATAATTTGATACTTCGATATGTGGCATGTGGCATGTGGCATGCGGCATGCGGAAAGGGCACCTCGCTGAGCCAGCTCGATCGCTTTGAAATACGAGGCACACGCAGTCCACAGGCGATTCACCTCCCGACTCTCAAAGTAACCTTCGAGTCGCCTGACAATAAAATCCGCGGAGTGCCAAGTAGATTTACGCTGAAAGCAGGCGGCGGCATCATAAAATTTGTTTGTGACTGTAAGCTGTAAGACTGTAAGCTATGGACAGGAAGTTGAAGTCAGAAACAGTCCAGTCGGAGAAACAGAAGTCTCAGCTTTAGCCTCAGTCAGAGCCTGAATCCGAATCTGATGAACTTATGAACTGCGTTAAAATCTTATCAAATGAAGTCCAGCTGAAACTGTAACCGAACAATGACATTATAAAAGTATGCATATTTCGGCAGGGCATTTTTGAGTCGACTTTGTTATGAGTTATCTATCAGCTTTGAATAAAATCGCTATTATCGCTTTGATTCTCATATTTTGCATGGGGCCCTAGAGGGGCTAATTTGAATTCAATGCAGCTGCTTAATATTAAAAGGCACTAAAAGGCAACGAATCATAAATTGTTTTACTTTACCAGACGCCCGACTGTATACATAAATTGGAAAATAAAATTTTCCATTTCAAATCGTTATAATTATGTTGACGCTGCTTTATGACTGACACATTCTTTACATTAGAATGTGTGTGAGTGTGTGTGTGTGTGTGTGTTGTGCGAGCTAAAAGTGTGTGTAACATTTTATAGCAAATTAAATTTTATTAGCGCACAATGTGCTTTGACATTCCCCCTTTAGCTGGATTACGTGTGCCAGCTCAAATACAGTACGAGTATGTTATGGAAAGGTTGGAAAGGTACAACTTTTGGCTATTGTTTGGCGGGATTGTGGATTGAGGACGAGAGGGTGAGTGAGAGAGGGTAGTACAGGTGTTATATTGTGGGTGCACAGCGTGCTGTCGCTTCGAGTAGTTGTCATTGTCATTGTCATTGTCCTTATCAACGGCGACAACAAAAAAGTTTTTGCAAAACATCTTACAAGTGCCAGGATATGCGTACCTACATACTGAGAGTTATAACTCCATGCCAGCTTTAGGATCTATGTTTGTGTATTAAATGTGTAACCTTTTGCTGCTGTTGCTGTGTTGCTGGTGCTGTTGCTGCTGCTGCTGCTGCCGACATTATGATGAGTTTTGCATTTGCCAGACTAAGGCTAAACTCGTAAATACCTTCATTATCGTTAAATCATGCTGAGAGCTGAACTCGTACTCCACTGAGCTGAACTGAATTGGGGATGTGCCTTGCTTTACTATACTCTGTCTTGCCTTTTATATGCCCTTTATTTCTCGCAGGCAGAAGAAGGACTGTTTTCTCTTCGGCTTTGTGCCCGGCTCATGTGGACTTTTAAATAGATTTAAATGCGCATTTAAATGAAATAAATGGCTCAGTCCGTTCCGTTCCATTCCTCTTCATTCCTCACATCTCACAACTTTGAATGGCAGCTGATACTTTAACCACACGCCCATCTATCGCACTTCTTCCATTTAACCTCATTCAGATTACATTTCATTGCCAACTGCAATGAACTCATTTATCAGACAGACATCTCGGAGGAACCACCTTTTGCCAGAGGTGCCATTTGTTTCCTTTTTTTACCTTAACCGCACACTGTTCACTCACAACTAGCTGCGAGCCTGCCAAAATGTTTACTAATGGCAAAAGTTTTGCTCAATTTTTACATTCACGCCTAATAAACTAGCAAATTAATACACAATCGGGAAACAAACAAAGAAATTTAAAATAGAAACCAAAACAAAGCAATATGTATGTGTATACATATTACGTATACGAAACACAAAGACGAAACTCACAATGCAATAATAAGGAAAAGTTTTCGTTTCCATTTACTTCCAACTTTTCAACCAAACAAGAAATTAAGAAAATACACTTCGCAAAACTGTCAAAGTTAACCAAAAATTAGTTTTAATTAGATTTATAGCTGCTTCTAGCTTACGTTAATTTGATCTATTAGAGACAGCATAATAATTAGGGTTCTTAAGATTGAGCAACAGTAATATTTGAATATATATGGAATAATAATAATATTTATAATAATAATAATAATAATAATAATAATAATAATAATAATAATAATAATAATAATAATAATAATAATAATAATAATAATAATAATAATAATAATAATAATAATAATAATAATAATAATAATAATAATAATAATAATAATAATAATAATAATAATAATAATAATAATAATAATAATAATAATAATAATAATAATAATAATAATAATAATAATAATAATAATAATAATAATAATAATAATAATAATAATAATAATAATAATAATGATAATATTAATAATAATAATAATAATAATAATAATAATAATAATAATAATAATAATAATAATAATAATAATAATAATAATAATAATAATAATAATAATAATAATAATACTAATAATAATATTAATAATAATAATAATAATAATAATAATAATAATAATAATAATAATAATAATAATAATAATAATAATAATAATAATAATAATAATAATAATAATAATAATAATAATAATAATAATAATTATATTCGTGTTCCTGTTTTGCCACCATGCCAATCCACGTATTTTCACAGGGCTAGTTACACTGTTGAGCCAGTGTTGGGTTTATTTATGAGTCTCCCCGAAAAATACTGACATTTGAACATCATAAAGATGCAATTAGGTGAAATTTATGGGGATTTTAGCGGGATGTTAATCACAAATATTCATAAATTACGCATTCCAGTGACGTCCAAAATTCTGTAATGGCTTTCGAGTAACACACATTCTTACAAATTCAGTCAGCTGTCTATCTGCGAGTTTGAGGGAAAACAAATTTTAATTAAAAAGTAAATTGGTTGAAAAGTTCCGATCAACTTTCGCTGCCTGTTTGAATTGAAAAACTTGAAAATGTTTCCACTTTAAGGATTCAGAAATGCACATCGTGCACCTGTTTATATAGTACATAGTAGGCGGCCAATTGAACAACTTGGCTTTCGCTAAATGTAAAAATAATTGCCACTAAAACCCAAAAACAAAAGTTTTCTATGCACAAATATCAAAAGTTGAGCTATTAAATGAACATGAATGCACAATGTGCCCCACACTCTGTCAATGTGTGTGCGTGTGTGTGTGGTGTGTGTATGCCTCACTTTATGCATATGCCAGTGTGTGTGCTTGATTTAGTTATGCATTCATTTTGCCTTATGAACTTTTCATAGCTTTGGTATGAACTAAAAATCCAATGTGTGTGACCAATTGAATTTCTTATGAATATAACTTTTAGCTTTTTGTTGAAAAGAGTGGCCGAAAAGTTTGTGTGACTCAGACAGAAACTTAGGCAAATACATTCATACATTTTTATGCTACAGAAATATAAACGGCAAAGGAACATTCCAAAATTATATAACACTAGCAGACCCGGCGAACGTTGTTACGCCTCTATTTAATGACTTTATATTTTGGTGGTCAATTTCAACATCTTAACATGCCTCCACAAAGACGATTTCAGACATGCATTAATTTCAGCGGCAGCAGTAGACTTCAGGATAACAGAAAGCGTTTGGCGGAAATTTCCGGAGAGCGGTAACAAAGCCCCACCAAAATGCTTCCAAAGCTCGTTTATGCGCCATAGAACATTCATCCCAAATAGAATTTTTTGACGAATTCTTGGCCACTGCGCACGTTGGTTTGTCAGGCAACGCAATTTGTGATTTTGACCAAATTGTTTCCAGAATCACTGTTGTGACGAAAGTCTTGCCCGTCCCACCGGGAGCATCAAGAAAGTATATGCCTCCCGATCCATTGACAACAACCTTCGTCATCGAATCGTATACCTTCTATTGCTCGTTATTCAACAGCGGAACATTTGTGAGGACTCTTCTGGCCAGCTCTTCGCAATCATATTCTTGCTCAAATTGGAATTCGCGATTCCATGCATCTTGCATCGATCGATCGGTTTGGATCAGTTATTCCCAATGTGGTTAGCAGACTGCAGCAGATAAGGACGCACATATCCTCAATTAGAATTAATGCTTCGTTGCGTAGCTCGTCGTTGATTTCAAGATCGAAATTCAAAGTTTTCGTGCGAACTCTGTGCTGGACCTAGAAGATCAGTCACAAATATCATTTGAATATGATTTCACTGCGTTCTTTATATCAGCATATCAGCATTGCAATGCACTGAAGTTTCCATTGGAATCACAGGGCTTATGCTGCGCTGGTGGTAAGGTTAAATTCCAGTTTTGACTCATCCGCCAGAGCCATTGAATTCGTTTCTCTATGGAAATTCAAACGAATCTAAACATTTGCTTTCCTTTCCTACACGTTCCAATTGCGTTTAGCTGTTTCGAATTTTCTGCACTATGCTTGCATGACGCGCACGCCGTTCAATATTTGGTCGTCTAGGCATTTTTAAAAACAAACAAAAAATGGTGGCGAATATGCGTGCTATTAAAGTGGACTGTAATTATCGCTTTGTAGGTTTACACTATAAAACTGGCGTCTGCTTAATTCAAGTTCAATGTTCACACACACGAAAATATTCCAGCTGTTGAGCTAACAACATCAACAAAATTCAAAATTTATGCCGTCGCCAACTACAGTAGAATCCGATTATAACAACTTCGCTTATAGCGTTAGTCCGGTTATTGTGACGGAAACTCGATGGCTTGGTTGGTCCCTATACAAAGTTATATGAAAGGACCGCCGGTTAGTACGTCAGTATGTTAAATAATCCGCTTTTAGCTACAAAGCGCTTATACAGACGAGATTTTCCATAATTTAACCGGATATTGCGACGTGCCAAAAAAAAAAAAAACAGCCAAATAATGCCAAAAAATTTAAGCGAAGTCACAATGTCTACAGCGTGCGTATGCAGAGTCTGCATTGCAGACCTCATGCCTTTATTCCATGAGATGTCCCGTTATATTTCTAGTTTTTCAGCTTTTTCCAATAAAACTTAATGCGTAAATTCGCCAAATGTGAGTTAATGCACTAAATGCACATGATGATGATAAGAAATTCATTTGTTTTATGTTAAAACATATTACGAACATGGCAACCACAAAATAAACAAAAAAAATTGTTTTTCCACCTTTCTGTTAGTGCGTTGTCCGGGTATAACGACGTAAATCGTCGGTCCCTTGAAATTCGCTATAACCGGATTCTACTGCAATAACAGCTGTTTTGTTATTCAGCTGTATACGTTGAGTGAAAGCTCATCTTTCTTTCCGCTTTTGCGAACTTTCTTGGGATAAAAGTATGTCCTTCTCCTGGCTCTAATCTACCTCCCGTCCAAATTTCAGCTAAAACGGCTTAGCCGTTCTTGAGTTATAAGTGGTGTAACTAACACGACTTTATTTCATATATATAGTTAGATTTTAGAAGTTCTGTTTACTAATCTATCAAAATCTGAGTAATACACAAATTATAATTATTTTAAGTACTTATTTGTATCATTGGGGAATGCAGTTCACGCTAGCGACCAAAGCAGCAAGAAGATTGCGAAAGACAACTAGCAATATCTATATATATAAAATGCTTTGTCCTCACTGACTGATATATCACGGCCAAAGCCAAACCACAAGTCCACAATCAGAATAATTTTTAATATATTCGTATGGGTATTTTAATTTTTAATTTCAACTGCAAGCTACAAAAGTGAGCCCCTACTATATAAAGAAAGTGTAAAAATTTAAATGAATGCGGCTAATGGAGCCGTCGACCATTTGATAAAACATTTTAAGTTTAAATAACTCTTACTCAATCCGATAATTGGTTCTAAAGATAGTTATTTTTAAAATATTTAGTAATCTTTCCAAAATGAGATGACTTTATATTTTTATCAAAGATATCTAGAAACTTAAATGTTATGATGAAGAATTATTTCTTATCGGAGATCTGGAAATGTTTGTTCGACGATTTCAAAATAAAGTAATAAATTGGAGCTCATTTCACATTTTTATATATTTCCGTATAAATACTACACGTAAATGTTCACAGAGTTAAAGCTTTTTAACTTATTGAGATGAATGAACCTTATAGTAAAAGCCATATTTCAGCAGCAAGCTTTTTATGAAATTTACCATTAAGTGCTACAGATAGATATTTGTGAAATGGTTGCTTTCTCAGTGAGTTGTTCTCTGCAACGATAAGATACCAGAGAAACAATATATTTGCTGATAGTACTTGGGGAGAATACATAAGTACAAAATGTTTATTCTGAAATTTCACCACATATCGTAAGGCGATTGTGTACCATAATTTAGTTCCATTTTAATCGTTGAATCGAAATGTTGTTGAACAAGACACACAAAAATGTGGCAATCGGTCTGATTGTCATGGGGATAGCTCTGATCCCGTTTGCCTATTCCTATGAGTGTAAGTAATTTATATCTTGTGTAGCTCATTTAGATTATTTTGACAATGTTCAAAATTTTGCAGTGCAGGAATTGTTATCTGTTATTCTAGGACTGCAGGTGACGGCAACTGTGGCTCTGCTCTTTGGCATTCTGAAGAAGGATCTTCTTCATAAGGAACATTTTCTGCTCTTCTGGCTGGTCATCACGGCAGTTCTATTCTTTTCATTAGTCCGCTGCAGCTTTGACTATTTACAACACGAGTTTGATGAATTCTTCAGTTCGATTTGTCTTCTTCTGGGTCAGTGGATAGTTGCAGGTAAGTCGCTAATCGCCCAACTAATAAAGGTCTGCGAATAATAGCAATAACAATCCGTTTATTACAGCTGCTGTAGTGCTCTTTATGTACCCGATATATCAGGAATACGTAGAACTAACAGAAAACAAGAGAGTAGCGGGACTGACCCTTCAGCGTCAGCGGTCAATGGAATCAGTCCGACACTTGAAACAAAGGAAAACCCTCCGCCATATATTGCTCCCACCTCTGAGAACATGTCGATTTCGATTCAGAGTTAAGATAATAGATTATCTTGTATACTGTACGGAAAATTAAATAAAAATTGCTTTCAACAGAACGCGACTGCAATTAAAAGAGAACTAGCAAATTGGAGAGAGAAACTGAGAGAGATAGCGAGAGAGAGAGAGAGAGAGAGAGATATTGATTAGTACAGTGGGAGAGTGGGATAATACAATGAGTTTACAATTCGTTTGTTTAATTGTTCAGTTCTGTTCGACTCGTCGACTGAAAATGTGGCTAAATAAACGTAACACGCAAATGGCTATTGGCCTCATAGTTTTTGGCCTAGCCATGACTACAAATTTCCAAGCTTTCAAGTGTAAGTGTGCAGTTATTATTTCCAGATATTTTATTAAATATTATTGATATTGCTTCTTAGGGAATGAGTATCTGCAGCTAATGCGTGAGATGCAATTTGTGGCCACTTTGGGCCTTGCCTTTGGCATTTTTAAGGCCCATTCAAAGCATACGGATAAATTCCTTCTCCTTTGGCTGGTTATAACAGCATTCTGCTGTCTTTCGATGTTTAGAACAGGATTAATGCATTGGTGTCAACAGTTAAGATATGGCAGCGGATCTTACATTTGGCTTATCCTTCCTTGGACACTTGCTGGTGAGATTCCGTGTGTTCTTCAACAAGTTCACAACTTGTTCAATATAAAACTCAAATGCATTCGCATTTAGCAATTAACTAACTCAATAAACTTTTAATTAACTATTGTATAATGTATTATTCTATTCACAGCGGGTGTGGCTTACTTGTGGAATATCATATACAATGATTACGTCAAATTAAAATTCGAAGCGACTGATCAAGCTGATGAAGAAGCTGTCGTGACTGAAGAAAAGCCTCCACCGCAATATCCCAACCTGGAGAATCTGACAATCTTAGTGCACGGAAAAAGATTGAAATAGTTCCAAAATTGGAAGAAATATTTAAATTATGCTTTATTCGAAATATGTGTATTTGCAGTATTAGATAATAAATTTGTTAACAGATGCATCGAAATATACCTGCCACCAAATACAGCAACATCTGTTAAAAGCTCAACAGACTTTCCTATGCTTGTTGCACTTTCTTGTTGCAAGTTCAACTGATTTGAGGTCACAAAAAACAACAGGAACTGCAATTATAAAACGAGTAATGATTCTGCGTAATTGTTAGTTTGTTAGTTAAAGTAAAGCTGCTAAATAGAGGGGCAACTACTTGTGGCAATGTGGCATTAACAACATCGCATTTGCCTTATGTAATTATTTTAAATTAAAAATACGTCTTTTTCTATATGCTGCCTCCCTCTTGACGCTGAAAAGTTGCCCCAAACTTTGTACACTTATGTGCTGCTCCAATTTGCATTTGCCACTTGACTCCTGCCTCATGCCTCCTGCCTCATGCCACTTGTGTTGCGTTGCATTTAATTAGTTGAAGCGAGGCCCAAAGCCAAAACAGAGTATATGTACACATATTAAGTTTTCTGGAAATGTGCAAAGCGAAATGTATTTGTTATCAGATAACAGTTCAATTGCAAATCTCATTTGGAGGCAACATTTTTAAATCTTTTATTTGCAGACAAACCAACAGAAAAAGCTCAACTTTTCTAATACAAAACAAACTTTGACACAACTGTAAAAGAAACTCTATAAAAAATGGTCAATTATTCCCAGGAGTGCACAATGTTGTCCCGAGTTAAATGCTCGCACATCAAATATGAGACGGGGAAATGAAACAAAATTCTTGAGAAGTTAAAGATGTTTAAATTATAGCTATACATATTTAAAAGTTTTTCCTCCAATATATACACATATTTAGAACAATACAATAGCTTCACTAAATTTCAGAAATAGTATTCTAAATAACATTTTGGTATAGCTCAAAACAACCAAAAGAATTTCACATATTTGTTCAACTGTAAACAAGGGGGATCCGCCCTTAATGCACCGCTCGTGGAGAGGTGCGGCTAGAAATGAGCACCCATAAGATAAATACGAAATTCCTGAAACGCAAATCCAAACAATGGACGTCAATGTTTAACTGAAAATCTATTGCTTGTGTTCTCTATTTCTCAGAACTTGTTTATCAATCGCTATACTAGTATACACAATTTTAAGTACCTTACCACTCTTCGAGTTTTACAGTGTCTCTGACTCTCTGATTCTTCCTCTTTTTCTATGTCTCACTCACTGTCCCTCTCTCTCTCTCTCTCTCTCTTTCTCTCTCAGTTCTTTAACACACTCTCTGCATATAATTTCATTGCATATAAATTACTTGTTGTTCTATATGTGAGAGATAACTTTGGTTATCTGACTAATAAAGAGCAATGGATCGATATTCAGCTGAATATTGTCCAATGAGACGGCGTCATTTGGTCGTTTGCTCTGTGGGAATATGTCAAATCATTGATTTGAAATAATGCTCGGCTTTTGTGAGGCATTTGAGCACGTATTTATTTGGCTAAGCGATGCATAAAAATTGTATTAAAGTGGCATCAAAATCATGGCCGCTGAGATGACACTCGCAAGAACAACTCACAACTCGAAATCGAAACAGTAAAATGACCATTAAAATAATAAGCAGACCCCAATGGTTGACTCTTCTTTTTTCTCTGTCTCTGTCTCTGTCTCTGTCTCTGACTCTGACTCTAATGGTCGGCTACGATCACAATGTGTGTGTGTGTGTATGTATTTAAATATGAGTGGCACGTGCCGCAGTCCCCAACAATGAAGTCAACTGGAGCTTGTCGTGACCCGAAAGCTACATCGACATTCACATCGGAACAGACAACGAAACAGGCATCCCGAGTATAGTACTTATGCAAATAATTTAGATGCTCTGTGACCCGTGCTTAGTGGTCTGTAGTTACCTCAATAAACGGTTGCTTTACGTTTTCGGTTAGCCTTAAATTATTCGCCTGCATGCTGGCCAAAAGTCGTCTCTCTTAATGAGCTTAAATATTTCGACTGTACCATAACCGAATTGGAATTCGTCTAATAAATGTCACGGCTACACTGTGATTAGCTGAAGCGACAATCAATTCATTAGCTGTCAACTTGAACCCATTGACGGGCCACTCAAAATATGGTCAGCTGTCAAAATGGCCGTCGCTGATGGCCCTGATGAGTTGGCAATATTGTTGCTGGCCATTTAAGCTGATTGCCAACCATTAACAGCTGGTCGAGTTGGCCTTTAAGTCGCACTAGAGATGGTTGCGGATCAGATTCGATAGGCATGATTATTGCTGACATTTTGGTATCGTTTTCTGACCAAGTGCAGACAGCACGTCACGTGGCCATTGGCCAACTCAACTCAACTCAACTCAACTCAATGATCAATATTGTTGGCAAGTGCGAGTTTCAATTAATGACAAGTTTAATAACGCGACAAGTGATTGCCGTCAAATTTAAAGCCATTTGTGGATTCCACTCGCTGGCGTTGGAGCTGGAGTTGTCTGTCCGTATGTCAGTCAGAGTCGACATCGCTTAGAAGGTGGCCATAAATTATGCAGCAGGCAGCAGGCAGCTGACAGTTAATAGGCTAACAGCAAAGGCAACAGGAGCAACAGCAGCAGAAGCAACTTGGCCATGACAGGCTAACATACTAAGCAGAATATGCGCGATTATCTTAATTTATGCACAAGTCCAGTTGCCGTACTTTGCATGTGTGTGTGTGTGTGTGTGTGTATGTGCGTGTGGGTGAGTGTGTGGTGTGTATGTGTCGGATGTTTGCAGCTGGTAAAATAAATATAAATTGCAGAAACTGTCAAACCCATGGCAAAAAGGGAATGCAATGAAAAGCGTTCAAAGTCGAAAGACGATTGCTTTAGTTATACTCCTCTTTCTCTATCAGATTTTTATCCTCCTCATTCTCTCCTGCTTCTCCTTTTCCTTTAGCTTTACAGGCCAACACTCATACAGAGTGCGTGCTAGTGTGTGTGTGTGTGTGTGTGTGTGTTGGTACAATAAAGAAATTTTTATCGCTACCGCATTTGACATTTGAAGTATGCGCTGCAAAATTTATTGTTGCCCCTTTGCTTGTTTCAATAAAAACCGATAAACCTGGCTAAAATGAAAAACTTTTCCTTTGGCATTTGTCTTTTTATTCTCAGCCCGTTTGCTGGCCACAATTTCGATTTCAATTTCAATTTCAATTTGTGCTTTAATGCTCTTCGACTTTTTTGCTATTTAAAACACTCAACAAAATGGCAAACAAAGGCAGCAATATTCAAGTTACCTGAACTATTTGCCAAGCACTGTTCATCGTCCAGCTAAAGCGGAAGTGGTTCGGGGCAACTGAAAATTGATGGGGATGGTAGTGGAGATGGGGATGGGGAAGTGGAAGTGGAAGTGGAAATGCAACTGGAAGAGGAACAAAGAAACTGGGGAAAGTATGGCCGCTTCACCTGTTGAAAAATAGTTTTCCCATACCAATTTTCTAAATGCACGCAATCGTTAAAAGCAACAAATGATGCCTCAACGCAGCAATGGCCCTGATGGGAATAGAGCCCTGAACAAAGAAGGAGAAGAGTGGATGCAGGGAGCGGGATTGAAGGCGATTCAAATGACAGGAAACTGGGCGACACAACTGTCATTGATTGTCACACATTGTCGAGTCAAGGAAAGTGAGTTTTCTGTGAGTATGTTGTGTGTGTGTGTGTGTGAGCTGGCAACTCTGATTGTAATTGTGCGTTGTGCGTTCTGTTGGTTATGGCTGTCAGCAATCAGCTTATAAATATTGCATGGGCTCTACGGTAAAACGATTGAAAAACAATGCGTTCTCTGACACTAAAGTGGTTCAATAATGCAAACGAAACGCGTTGCAAACAAAGCCAACAAACCTGCACTTTCTCTATTTCTCTGCTCCCTCTTCCTTTTCCTCTGCCTCTTCCTCTTCCTCTCCCTCTCCCTCTCCCTCTGCGTCACCTCCTCTTTCGAATGTCCTTGCCTTGCACTTTATCGGCAACAGCAACAGCAACAGCAACAACAATGAGTGTGCTCAGGTTCAGTGTTCAAATCAACGCACCTGCAATCTGCCGGACACGTGACGTCAATGCAAATTGTGCGCCGATTGCAACACTGCGTATACGCAATGTGCAACAAAAATTGAAGTTCTTTGGTTAGCGTCACAATTGACATTGCAATGGATAGCTGGGACTTTTCCCTCTTCTCCTCACCATATGTATCCATCTCTCGTTAAGTGTGACAATAGATTGCTGACAACAATTTGCAGTCAACTTTTATTATCTACGTATCGACCATTTCCTGCGTGTTTTATTTTCAGATGTATTGTAAAGCCCAGAAGCAACAAAATAAAGAAAGCTATGCCAAATAATATAGTGAGCTATGAAATACTCTAGGGACTGGTTAAAATACATATATACAATAAATTGTTAGCACATAAAGTACTGTTTAATAAAAATTAAAAATATAAGCTAATTAAAATAAAATCTTAAATCTTTCACTTTAAATATAATATTTATATAAATGTTAAACTAGGTTCACAACTTTTGACTCAGCACTTTCATTGATACTATCTGTCAATTGAAATATTCTCAGTGACTTTAGATTGCATTGTGCAATGAAGTTCTTTGTAACATTAAGTAGATCAAGAAATTGGTAAAGTTAAAAACAATACTAAATAGAAATTTATAAACTTAGCACTTAGTCAGTATAATGTCGCACTTGTCATTCGAGTGATTATATTTAAAGCAAGATCTTTAACAGGAATTGTCTTCTAAAAAAACTATAGGGTATACGACAAGACAAGACGCACTTCATATGCCTCTTGCGGTCAAAATGGCTGGCGAGTGTGCTTTATTACCTGTTTTCACTTACGTTTTTGTTTTTTGTTCTTCGACATTTTCCTATTCTCTCTTTCTCTTTCTCTTTCTCTCCCGCTCGCTCGCTGTGTTTTGCCGGGGTTCATTGTCTTTTTGACCAGACACCAAAGTGCTAACCAAAGTCTGGAGTGTGTGTGTGTGTGTGTGTGTGTGTGTGAATCCTTTTGGCAAGTGCATAAGTGTGGCTGTGTGTGTTGAATTTGTATGCCTCGCGTGTGCGTGGCAAACAAATAACACACAAGAGGACGATGCCAATGGCTTTGGCAATGGCAATGGCAACACAAACACAGACACAAACACACGCTTTTCTTCTCCTCCCTTCCGTTCACCTCTTGGGTATAATTTGCGTTTAATGAATTGTGCAAAAAGATTTTTATTCACTTAGCTGCTCACACATGCACATACACAAACACATACACATACACATGCACAAAGAGAAAAGAGCACACCTCTCACATGGGGTAACAGCAACGTAAGCCGCTTATTGCCATTTTGCTCTAGCAAATTGAAATGCTGCGCATTTTGGCCTGGCCCATAACATATTTGACATCGAAGCTAATTCCTCTTTATTCCCGATTGCTTTTCGATCAATTATTTAGTCATTAATGTTACTTAGAATGCGTCTCAGTTCTTGGAAGCCAGTTTGATCGATTAAGTTCCCGTTTTACTTTAACTTACACACAGCATGTGAGGAATATTAACCATATCTATTGAGTATAGCAACACCAAATGATTATTATTTAATTTTCTAATGCAATGGATGTATTTAAATTTGTTGATATTAAAGTTAAGTAGGAAACTGCCACCACACGGCAGCTTAAACTTATTATAAATCAACAAGAATAATACGCTTAACTAACAAAATAGTTTGATATTAATTTTGAATTATATCTATGCCACATATAATCTAATTTTCAACTATAAAGTTTCCATATTTCTATTAATGGGAAAAGTTAAAGCATAACTTTGTGGCTGTTGTTGGCACTGTTACAACAATTTGAAGCTCTTCTTTCACACTTGAGGCAGACCATCACACGCACACACACGCACATACACAGACAGCTGGCAGTTCATGATTTCAAGTGCAAGGAACAAAAACAACAACATCCACAACAAGAACAACAAGAAATGGAACACTTATCACCACATCAACTTAAGATGATAGCCAGCGTGACAAAAACACACGCGAACTTTTCAAGATATGCGAACAGTAACAAAAGGCAGCCAAAAACACAAGCCCATAAATAAATAAAAGTAAAAAATATATAAACATATATACAAAGAGAGAGCGAAAGAGGGAGCGAAAGAGAGAGAGAGAGAGAGAGGAGGAAAAAGAGAGAAAGCGGAAGTTGTAATTTACACAGCCGCTTCACGCTCAATATGAACTTGAGAAACGGTTTGCTGATATCGGCCGCATTGGACACGCCCATTGCGCGCCTTTATCTGTCGACTGTGAATGTGTGCCACCGTCAAGTATACTCAGCAATCAGCACTCAGCACTCAAGCTGTAAGGGGTATACACATTTTAATGCAATTACTTCTATTGACAAATGGTCAGAATTCAACGAGAAATAATAAATAATATAATACTATCGTATGAATGTCGATTTTTCACTTAACTGAATGCTTATTTTCTTTTGTATAGGATATGTACTAGTTGAAAGAAGGATTCATTTTATTTCCTACAGTTCTTAGGCGTATTCATATGCATTTCAATGGCGATGTGGCATAAATACATATGTATAAAAATAAATACAATTTTAAATAATAATTTGACTGAAAACTAGTTTTCTTTCAAACGCAACTTACAGGGTAGGTACTAGTTGTCCGAATGACTCGTTTCATGCTATTTTTTAGCACTTTGATACACATTTCAATGGCGCAGTGGCACTTCGTTGTCTTTGGCTCGTGTCGATTGTCGCCTTCCTTTGGCTCAATCATTTTACGTCCCATAAAACATAAATAGAAATCGATGCTCGGGCATTCACAGTCACATTCGCATCCCTATCCCCGACCCCGATCCCGATCCCCGATCCCTTCCACAACATTCCCCATTCAGATTCCACAACCATTGGCAGTTTCATTGCCGTTTCGATTGTCATTGTTTCGTCTGCCCAGCGACAATTTGAATTACCAGAAGGAAAAAATGAAGAAAAACAGAAGGAAAATCGCTGGCAAAGGTTGATTCAGAGGGTGGCATGGGTGGACGGGTGGAGGGGTGGCGGAGGGTGGTTACATCGAGGCACTTGGCGTATGTCGCACGTATCTGTCTCTTGTCTGTCATTTCATCCTTCTCGGCGATTGTTGCTGCTGTCCTTGTCCTTGTCTCGTCTTGGCATCGTAACGCGCTCCCCAGGGCAACATTTGGCGGTTTTTGCCTGAGGCGAGCAAGTCTATAATGCAGCGTTATTTTATGTCGAGCCAAGCAATTTATTGAATTTTCTCCTTCGATGGCGCTTCGTTGTCAGTCTCTCTCTCTGTGTTTGCCTTAGCCTTCTCCTCCTCCTCCTCCTCCGCCTCCGCCTCCTCCATTTCTTTTTTGTTGCCTGTTTCATTTTGGGTTTTAGCTTTTGAGTTTGAGTTTTGTGCCAAAGTACTTTATGGCACTTTTGGGTGAATATCAATAAATTTTTAATACATATGATAAAGTGCGTCAAATGATGATTGAAATTGAGCTTCAAGTTCAAGTTGCGCGTATTCGAGTTTTCGTATCTTGTGCTAATGTTGTTGCAACATGAACTTGCTGCACGTTTTTCAAGTTGCCAAGCTTCCGAACTTCCAAGTTGCCACTTGAAAAGGTTTTGTCGATGTTGGCTCAATGCACGAAATTCAATTCAGCTTTTGCCTTTGTGCTCGCTACGCTTTCTATTCGTCTTATCTTTTACACTAGACTTTGCCATTTTCTATTTTCTATTTGCCTTTTGCCATTTGCCATTTGCCACTTGCCACTCACTTGGCCAGAAAAAGTGATAAGCGAAATGCAATTTGCAGCAGAGCAGCTCACATGTGACAAAAGTGGAAGTGTGTGCTATATACATATGTAGTTAAGAGTGATGAGTGGTGAGGGGGAGCGAGTGGTGGGTTGTGGGTGGTAGGTGGTGGAAAAGGGAGAGTGTTGTACTAGCTAAGCAGCTTAGCAACAGCTGAGCAAAGTCTGTCAGTTGTCAGTCGTCAGTCGTCAGCTGTCTGCTGCCTTTTGAAGCAGTGCCCAATTCAATTGCTCCAATCAAATCAATGGCAGTTTCACTAAATTTGTGATTTTTATGCAAATTTAAACGAAACATTTGCATTGAGTCAACGGTGGGTGGTGAGGGGCAACGGGGAATGAGCCATTGATTGAAATGCTATCTATTTGCCGCTCATTATCTCTCCCACTCTCTCTGTCTCTGTCTCTTCCTCGGCAGCCGAATTGATTGCCATGTGTGTGTGAATCAACTCAACTAACACACATTTAATTACAACACCGTTGGCAATAATTTATAATACTAATTAAAATTTTAATCACGCACATACACACATGCACTGTCCCGCTACACACACACACACACTGACACACACACACACACACTCACACATAAATAATCAAGAGTAGAAGACACGCCTCTGGCATTGAAAATTTCCATTTGCATGCAGACAACGACAACAGTTAGACAGTCACGTCTAAGTGTGCGTGTGTGTGTGTGTGCTTATGTGTGTACATGACCTTTATCAATCAAATGTTAATTAAGTTTCAAGTCTGGCAAAGGCAGCCAAGAGGCCAAAACCAAACTAACAATCCTTAAAATTGTTGGGGTTTGTGTTGCTTTCTCCTTATCTGTCTTCCTTTTCCTCTCCCTCACTCGCTTTTAAATAGGGAGCTAAAAAACAACTACTTAAATATTATTGCGCATACGCCACGTGGCACTTGGATATGGCAACTTCTGCAAAAGTAGTGCGCGCATTAAATAAGATTAGCCACTTGCCAGAGTTGCCACAGTTGCCACAGTTGCCACTCGTCGTTTTCATCTTCTACTCGATGTTCTGTGTTCTGTACTGTGTTCAATGTGTAAACACAAAGGAGAAACCGGAAAGGTAAACGGAAACGCTCTGCAGCACATGACATCCGTTGTCCTCATCCATGTGTCGTACATTGTCTAGCTGGTTTGTAATGGTTTTTTTTGGTTAACATGTGCACAGATTGATGCGTGGCCAAATTGTACACAGCCGCAAATTGTGGCAATTTCGGTTGTTGTCAACGACGCGACGCACACATGCAACATGAGTGAAAACGGCACGTTTTTCTACCGAGCACTCTTTTCTATACCATATACTCGTATAGTGCCATACAAATGGCCAAAACAAGGCAGCCAACTTGCCACAGGCAGCAAACAGAAGTCGATGCTGCAAGCATTGATGTGGTTTGCCAACTCTTCACTTGTCCGTCTGTCTGTCCGTCTCGTCTCTCTGTCCGTCTGCCTGTCTGTCTGCCGTACTGTCAGTCAGTCAGTCAGTCAGCCTGCCAACAAAATACACTTTAGTTGACGTTCCTGGCTGCAGCAAAGCAATTTAAGCACTTTACGAAAACGTATTTAAATCCAATAAATTGTACCAAAAATGTTTGTCTATGACATAAATGGATGTCCTTTTTTAACAAAACACTTTGCAGTTGATAAACTTTCAATAACGAATATTATCATAGTTATTGCTTAATGGCTCACATAGTATTTTCATTAGAATAATCCCAATTAACATGGAACACGTGAGTCTCATTATACTGAGGTTCCTTTCCAACACTTTGCTTTTAACAAGGTTACAAAGTCTGTAGTTCCTTTAAACATATTCAGTACAAATAAGTTGCTGTTAGTGCGTTAAACTTGACATTTATTTATCACATGTGCTTGTAAATTTACGTTCTCATTTCTTTTCAGCTGACACATTGCGTATACGCAACGCATACATATCAGCGGCAACTGCGACGAGTGCATTGTGTGTGAGAGAGAAAAGTGACAAGCGCGTCAAAGCGAAAGGTCATCGCATGCACCTTGGCATTTCCCCTCCACCCCACCTCCTCCTCCTCCCCCTTACACTATCACTATCACTATCACCCCTGTTCACTCCTGTTTCCAGTTTACTGTAAATGACAGACGTCAGCGTAGCACAAAAAACAGCCACTTGGATTGTGGAATCTGCAACGTGCAACATCAGTTGACATTACGTTACTTCTTTTTAGTGACAGTTTCGGGCAACCTTCGATTTATTTGCGAATATGTGACAACAAACTGACAAAGGCTTCAATCCATCATCAGCCATTGCGCTGTTAACTAAAGGCTAATCAGCTAAAGCCGCAATCCATAACTGAATTTGCTGTAATTGCACGTGAAGCGACTCTGAAAAATTGCATTTTCATTTGGTCTGTTGGAGTTGCTCTAACTGTTCCAACAATCGGGGCACATATATGTCACAAATTTGCCCAACTGACTGCACAACAAAAAAAGAAATAGGGCAGTTGAAATGCAATTTGGTTAAAGCGACATGTTGCATGCATATTCAATGCAACGCAGTCGAACTGCGCCAAGTTTCGAGTAGATGACGTTGCAGGTTAACTTAAATTGGCTCAACTTTTTGCAGCACACGCCCAACGAATAAAACAAAACAAAAGAAAACAAAACAGAACAAAACAAATAAGAAACAACAGCAGCTAAGAGTGTATGAAAATCAAATGAGGGAAAGAGAACGCTAGAGAGAGCGAGAGAGAGCGAAAAGTTGAACAAATCGCAAACGAAATAATTGAATTTTCATTTCCGTTTTATGTGTTTACTTCCGCTGCGTGCTGCAGGCAGGCGGACACATTTCACGATTGTGACGACGCTCGGCGCTCGGCATCGACCTTATAAATGAGGTACCGCTCTCCAGAAATCCCTCAGCTTTACTCCCAACCACGCCTCCCAATTCCTTTCTGATTTCAGCCTATTTGTATACAAAAGCACTCAATTTTTGGCAGGCTTGAAAACTTTTTAAGTCAATTGTCAAAAAGTTTTTAACGTATTTTCAGGCAAATCTCCGAACCTCACAATATACTACCCTCCCTCCAGCCGCCCCTGCTCCCTGCTCCCTGCTCTGCTCTCTGCTCCCTGCTCTGTCGTTCCTACTCCATTTACAGCTACCGCGTCGACTGTTTCTTTATCGTTTTGTTGCGTTGCGAAATTGAAATATAATTCGGTAAAGTTTTGTACGTACGTGGCCATAAATCAATGACAGCCAAAAAGGCGGCCAACACAAATTGATTTAAGCCTCAATGTGTTGTGGGCGTGGCCGACAATCAAATGAGACACTGTCACATCCAATAATGTGGTCAGCATCAGCTCCAGACTCAGGTTTGAAATTCGACATAAATTGAAATCTGAAATGTGAACCCTTAATTCCTTAAGGATTATTTTTAATGATATCTAAGCGTATGTTAGCGTTAATACAAATATACGAGAGAAGAAAAAACTCTTATTTATACTTCAAATGAATCCTTTAAAAACTCCCGATCTGTCTAGATTTGAGTGAGATAATCACAAGTTTTACTCACAACCGCAACATGTACTACACTTAATTGCATTGGCATTTATAATGAGATGTGCTGCACTCCACACACACACACACACACACACACACCCCTCCAAACCATTCACCCCTCGCATTCTAAAAGCTTTTCGCCAGAAAACTCATATTTCATTTTGATGTGAATCTTTCGCGCAGTGCTCATAATATTTGCATAAACTAAAGATGCAACCTTCAGTTTCTGGTTGTAAATTTCACAACTATCCATAAAAATAAAAAACATCAACTAAAAAGAGCTTAAAAGAAGCAGAGAACATAAACCAACGCAGTCGCTGAACCGCAAATCGCGGTTTTTATACTCAGACAGTGCCATCTGCTTTTGTCTAAGTATTTGCAATCATCTCGTGCAGTCTTAAAATTTTAAAAAGATGAAAAAAACAAGTATACGTCACATTGGCTCGTCAAACTAGTTGTTGACTCCCGTCTCCAGTCTCCAGTCTCCTGTCTCCCCTGCCTCATGTCTCCCGTGTTGTCTCTAGTCGTCTCATGTCAAAGGACTCATACTTCAAACTGTTCTTATTGCTGCTTCATTTTGTGCTCAGCCGCGTCACTTGCACATTTAATTAAGTTTACGGCACGCTGCACACGTAAAGGTCGCAGATCGCAGTTCGAAAGAGGGGCTGGAGGGGCAGGGGCAGGGGCAGGATTGGGACCGAAGGACGCTATTAATTAAATTGCTTTATACAGTTAAGTCGCGAAGCCGAAAAGTTTGTGTGTCAACAATTGGAATATTAACGAGCCAACTAATGAGAGTTCACAAAAGGCGCTTTCTATATATATGGTACGTGTGTGTGAGAGGTGTGTGCGTGTGTGTGTGCTGCCACCTTGGCAACGGCAAATAACTGAAATTCTTATTAAATGTCTGCTGTAAGCGACACGGCAACATCTGAACAGCCATTAGATCAAAGTCAAGTCCTGGCCACGACAAATCCTGCACCTAAATCCTGTCTGGCTGCTGCCGTAACAAACAAACAAATAAACAGTCAGAGAGACAGACGGACAGTCGGCCCAATTATTGCTCAACTCTTTGTTGACTCACTTGGCATGTCTGGTACTAAATCCCAGCAATATTTGGCTGGTCCTATGCTTAGAACACGGGTAGCTCTAATATATATCGACAAGGCAATCGAATAAGTGGCTTTTGGTTTGACGCCTTTTGAAGTGTATTCAACTAACCAAAAGCTCATGCGAGGGTTACTTTACACATATCCTTTCATCTAATCTATCTTAAAGAAAAAACATCTAGGAAGTTCTTATCTCGATATGTTAAACTCGTTATATTAATGTTTTATCCGCACTTGGCAACAAATGAACTAATACGAGTACTTACAAATAAACTGTGAACTGCACAGAAAACCAACAAATTGTCTGTAATAAATATCAACTTTATTTAAATATTTTCAACATAGTTATAGGTATCCAAGTTATCCATAGTTATTCAAAAAGATTTTAGGAAGGGGAGTGTTTTCGATTTATAAAATTATATAAGTTAGGTTATTCATATATCTTAAAAAATAAATATTTTATATGCTCAATTTGAAATGTACAATATGATAGATGATTTTAGTCGTGGTTTGAAGGTTGAGATACTTGTTTTAATTACCTTGAATAATCGAAAATGAACTAAGTTCTAATGACAACTTCGGTCTTGAGCTTTTCTCATTAGCCGTGATATGTTTATCTTGGTTTACGTCATGTGTTATAATTTCTTATTCCACTCGTCAAACATGTTTCAGACCTGTATGAGATATCTAAGATTTACCAATGATTGAGCATGCTACTCTATTGCTTTACTTAAAATTTCTTTTATTAAATTATCAGCAATTTTAATCACTTGAACTTGTTCGATACTTCTACTCTACTTCTACTTCTACTCAAGTCCCTTGATCAAACTATTCAAACTGACCTCCTAACGTATTTATTAAGCGACTGTAGATCTCTTTGACTTTGCAGCATATATCGGCAGGAAAAACATTTTAAATTTTTAAGCCGCTTGTCGGTCGTAAATCCAGAAAGCGAATCGACTTATATTAAATATACTCGAACAACAACAACAACCGAAGGTGGAAGATAAGCAGCAAGCGAATGAGGAAGAAGCAGAAGAAGACGAAGAAACGCCAGAGGACATACAATGTGCAAATCCCAGTGCAACAGCAGCTGTTGTTGTTGAGGAGGAGGAGAAAAGCTGGAGGAGGTGGAAGAGTCACTTCAATTCCAATTCCCAATGACAGTGCAAGTTTCAAGCTTCTCACTCCGCCGTCAATCGCTTGGCATTTACATATAAGCTGATAAGCAAAGTGCTTCCGCCCCCAACAGCGTGTCACTTACTCACCTCACTCCCCTTATTTACCTCACTCACCTGCTGCCACGAAGTATGCAACAAAATGTGTTTGTCTGGCGTCAATATGAATATGTCACCAGTTTATGAAATCGCAAGCGTTGAAAATTCACATTTGAGGCACGCACTTTACATTATTAATGCCAGACGCTGAAGGAGCAACCACAACAGATAACAACAACAACGGCAGAAATTAGTTGCCCATCGGATGTTAGATATTGTGGAGCAACCACATTAGTTATGCACATGTGTCTGTGTGTGTGAGTTGGCAAATGCCAAGTGTATCGCATTTCGTTTGTGTGTTTGTATTTTTTGCGCCTCACTGACAATTTTTCAATCTCGATTTCGCTGCTAATTTTTATTAATCAAGTAATAGCTACACACACACATAGATGGCAGGCGCAGCATAAACGCTTATGAATATATAGAATGATTCAGGCACTTGTGCGTGTGTTGTTTGATTTTTGCACAAAAATTGATTGGAAATTTATAAGCTAAACTTTTTCACAGCATTTTGTTTTGCGGTGGAATCAGAATCAAAACTTTTTCAACTTGTCGTTGTTGTTTTTTTGTTCGCTGCCACGCGCAGCACTTGAAAAGGTCGCCACATATGTGTTCTGTGTGTGTGTGTGTGTGTGTGTGTGTTGTGCGGTTGGTTATTGACTTTAGAATATTGCCAACCATATGATGAATTATAAGTGGAAACTTTAACGTGCCAACAACAAAAACTTCAAGGGACTCCACGAAAAAAATATATAAATTTTTTTTGATATATGAGAACGTTTGGTTAGAGAATAGAGAGCAGGCTTTGTTGCTCTCAAAACTCGCTGTCAAACTGAGGCTGAGAGGCAAAAAACTAATACAAACCAACTCATTCAAAGTACAAACCTTGTAACGTGCACATCACAAAAGTGAGTCGAAAAAATATATAGTAAATATACAAATAGTTTTCAACTGATAATAATAGTTACCAAATTTCTTTTTACTATGTTTTTTAATCAGAAACTGAATTTATTTATCTTGCAGCCTTATTAACAACAGCCAAGCCAAGTTAACAAATTCCGACAGCTGCAATAATGAACAAGTTATTGGTAAACTTCTTATTTATCCTCGCTTGTAAGTAATAACTCTTTTGGATTGTAAGTAATAAATTCTGTGCTAAATTCCACACTTGTTCTTAGGCTTCTTCCTGTTGCTGTTACAGCCCACTTACACTCTGCGCATTAAACGCGCTGATAACCAGGCTAATTCCACAGCTGCAGGCAAAGTTGCCAATTGCAGTTCCATTGGCCGTTGACAAGCAAAAAGTAAAGATCTCGAACTCGACTACAGCTGCGATTGCCCCAACAGCAGATATAGGTGCAGTTAAAGTACCACTTACTCTTACAGCTTCAGTCTCATTTTCGCCAGGTATGCAGGCAGAGAATAAGCCGGAGCTTCTGGACGAATCGCTGCCCCTGGAGCTGGTGGATCGCATGCACCGCGGCAAGCGTCACATGACGTTCATAGATGAGAGTTTGTTGCCGAAAGCCGGTCACCGTGCTTTCCACCATAATGGCAACGTTGCTGGAAATGGTGGAAATCCTGCACCACCGTATGTCTACTTTAATAAGATGATTTCGCCGGATGGCAAGCAAGAGCTGAAGGAGTTCCAGTTGATGGGACCCAATGTGGTAATCGAGGGCTTGCAACATGACATAAACTATGGGCCAATTGCAGATATGGGCGGTGTCCTGCTCCTAAATGCGGACAACAATCCAAATGGACGCTTGCATGGATTGGTCAAGCCAAGGCATCATCATAAACACAGATCTTCCCCTGTGGCTCTGCCGCCCTTTCTGTACATGCTGCAGCAGATGCTGCAGCCAAACTTAAACCTGGACATGGACCGCAATCGTATCGATACTCCGATCTATCAGTACCTCGACAACGCCGTGGAAAATGCTCTTCACAATATTCACGATGTGAATGATCACGATAACGAATCGGGCGACAAGGACAAGGACAATTACCACGAGAATGACTTTCCATCACAGAAAATGGAACTGGGCAAGGAGGAGAAGTCCAAGGAGGCAAGCGAATTGATGCCAAATCGCAACAAAGACGAACTAATTGTCAGCTGTCCCATTCACCATGAGCATCATGCCGGCAACAATGGAGAAACTATCGACGATGATGTTGTTCTGGTCGATGAGTGTCACATTACTTAGATAGCTAGGAGGTGTCGAAAGGTCCAACAGTTGGCCAAGTTATTAGTGGAATAGAGCACTCAGTAAATTTTAGTTAGGTCACTTTTTCGTTCTGTATTCTAGTGTTTAAATTGTTTATATGCTTTGTTTCTGGTTGCAAGTTTTACTCCAAACAATAAACTGCGAAATAATCTACTGCCTAATATAATTACAAACCTTAAAAATTCGGTCTATATTATATTCAGCCCGAAAGTATGCAACAAATTAATCAAACAAAATATTTATATTTAAATGCATTTGAAACCTATAATTGTTATTTTCTATATATATATTTTGTTAATATTTTGCATTTGCAACTTTTGCCTTGAGTTCTAATGCGAAGAAAGGAAGTAAACAACTTACTAAACGCAATGACAGCTGTGCCATATGAGTAATACTCATTGAGTATATTAATGCAACACATATCTAAGCACACACAAAGTTATTGGAAGTGTCAGTGGCAAAAGTTGTACCTTCTTAATGCCAAATGGCAATTGGCAAATGCCAAATGCTAAATGCTGCTAATTTCTTATGCAATAAAACTAATGTAAATTGCCACTTGACGTTCGGCACACATTGGCATGCGTTGATTGTGTATGTGTGCATATATGTACGTGTATGTGAGTATGTTTATATACGTGCACATAAAATGGAGCACATAATGTGCTGAAAGTCAGAAGAGCATTGAAAGACAAACACAATGCCAAGCGAATGTCATGGATGCTTTGGCTTCAGCATAAATACAAATTTGCTTTACAAATGCACAACAGTGAGTGTGCGAGCGCGTGTGTGTGTGTGTGTATATTATTGTATACGAATGTTGCCTTAAGTGTACATTCAATGTATATAAGTGCATACGAATACACTGGGGTAAGCCATTATACGTAAGCATATACATATAACTAGGAAACGTGCGTGTGCATCTGTGTGTGTTTGTTTGTGTTTGTCTGTGTAGGTGTTGGTGTGACTGTGACTGTGACTGTGGGTCAAATGTAGAAAAGTGCAACGCAGCATTCGTAAATTGCGTAGCTCCACTCTGCCATTGTCGCTGGGGAGTCAACTGAAGTGTAAATGTGAATATATGTGCAACATACACACCCCTCTCCCTCCACACTCCACCCTCCACCCCCGGCTAACCGCATTCTCCTCCACTCCCGGGCAGAGCAATGCCAACCCCTTAAACTAAATCAACTGTTGGCCATATACTCGCACTCGCATTCGCACTCGAACTGTGGCAAATACATACATACATTTATATTTACAATTGTAAATAATAAATGCAGTTGACAGGCATTGCCACTGTTGGGGATAGCTTTGAGGGGGCTCTGCTCGAGGGGGGAATTAGAAGGAAGCGCAGATATAATAATGGCATTAGCATTCAAAATACTTGAGCTATGATTTCAATGATTATAAACGATGACAATGCGTTAAAGAAAGTGAAACAACAACAGCAAAGGGCAATATAAATTCTTCTATATACAATAATTTGATTAAATTCGCTTTTAAGTGAATTTTCAGCAACAACAAGGAGATACAACATTTTGAACTTGTGGCCAAAATAAACAACCAGAAAGTCAGACAAACGAATCGCCGGCTTTTGTTAATCTTTTTGTTGGGTGCTTTCAAATTCATAGCCTCATTATGAGCACAAAGCAGGGAAGAGTCACGTGCAAGGGGGATGCGGTGCGGGGGAGGTAAAAACATCTATAAGCAGGACATCAGAAGAAGCGTTGCCAAGGCTTCTTCTATTGCCATTCAGATAAATTGTTGACGTTGCTGTTACTGTTGCTGTTACTGTTATGACTGTCATTTGGCAGCTTGTAATTATGCTTGCCACAAGTTGTTGCCACAAAAGTTGTTATCTAGATTTCATAGTCAAAACCCATGACGGGGGCCAGCATCAAATTCAATTGAACTGTTGAGTCAGCAACAGTGAAAAGTCAGTGAACAACGCGAGTTTCGCATTTCTTGAAGTCAATTAAAGCTAATTTGCGAAAACTCAGAAAACTTTTTGAATCAAACAGCAAGTATCTTCTAATGGCTTAATATACAATTCGAAAGAAAAGGGGCTTAATGGGTTATGGTTTATAAGTAGCAGATAAGTTATTAAAACCCTATCTACAGTATGCAATTCAAGAATTCGAACTCGAAAATAATGCAATTGTAACATCTAAAAAGCTGGAAACAATTGGAAATACTCGTATTATGAAGCAGTCACTTGTTAACTCAAAAACCGCAAGTAAAAGTATTCAATTATGTAATAAATTATATTTAATTTGAACACTGTTAACTCGATTTTAATAGATTATTTCCGTCTGCCACAATCAGTATAATCTTAAGATGTCATACATGGCGTATGCGTCAGTTGACAGCAGTTGACAGAGACTCACAAGTAATCTGTTTATTTTTTAGCTTGGCAACTGGCAACAAGCATATTAAAAACATAAAAATATACAAAAATATACAAAAAATGCGTCGCGTTGACGCTCTAAAATCAATAGCGAATTAACAGACACAATAATAACAAATAAAAAACACAGCAAGTGAGACGAACATCAAAGCGTTTTAAATGCGGCACAAGTCCATTTAAATTGTCAACAACAGAGGCGTTGGGGCATGCTGCAAATTTATGGTGCATGGTGTTATTTGACTGTTTCCTCTCTGTTGCTTTTAATTGAGTCATGCCAGTTGCTCTGATTGTCGTTGTCGTTGTTGGTGTTGGTGTCGCTGTTGTTGTTTTCTCGTTGTTCAAGAGAAATTTATTTGTAACGCGTTGCAACGAAAACCGCAAGCGTTGTGCGTGAAGCAAAGGGTTGAGGCGGCATTGCAGAATGCCTCATGTTGCATGCAACTTTTACAAGTGAAAACTTTGCTGTCAGAGATACTTTATGTGCAAATTTTTGGTTGGGCAAGATACACATTGCAACTACAACTGAAACAAGCAGCACACACACACACACACACACACACGTATGCACATATATAGGTATATATTCGCACACTTGGTCAGTAGTTTGCTGGCGGCTGTGGCTGTCAGTTCCCAAGTCATTTGCATGCCCAAAGACACACACACACACACTACAAATACAAATACAAATACCAACGGAGCATGCATGACAAGCAACAACGATGTTGTTAGAGTGGAAGGAAGATATTGGGAGAGTGACAGGAACAGACACAGAGACAGAGAAAGGGAGAGGAAGAGAAGCTACAAAAATGCCATAGCTTGCAACTTGAAACAACTGCAAGGCACAACAACAACAACATCAACAACAACAACAACGGGAACAGCAACAGCATCAGTAACAACAACGAACAACAATAACAACAACAACAACAAATTGACCGCCTGTTAACATATAAATCACATTGTAAAAGATAAATTGAAAGCTGTTGTGGCTGCCATTGTCCTGCTGCGGGCTCTCTCGCTCCCCCATTTCCCTCTCGCTCTCTTGATCCCTGAGCTAATGCAATTAACATACGCACGAGTAATGCCTGCAAATGCTAGAGCAAAACTCCATTGACAAATTCCAGTAAACACTTGGAAGTTGACCCTTAAACCCAACAACAAGCTAACACTAAGCACTGCTGAGTAATACACATTGAAGCTAAAGTGGCTGAGTTCAGCTGAGTCAAGCTGAACATCCAAGAGATACATCCATCAGATACTTTCATGAGTTACGAGTTGCATGGCTCAGTGACAAGTCAATTTTGTGCGGCAAATGTATTTCAATGAAATTTATATTGGCTTTAACTGTTATAAATATGTTTTAATAATATTTTAGATCTGTGATTGCTTTTTATTAAGCTACGCTTCATAAAATTTATTGAGCACTTCTTAATTATAATTGCATTCTTCTGGAAAATTAATCAGCAAGTGAACAACTACAACTTGAGGCGATGTCCAACAGATAATGATAATTGACTATAAATCCGATTAGCAGCAAGTCGACTTACATATTCTCAACTTAAGCTACAAATCCGCTTACTGTTCACCACTTATCCGCGACAGCTGAAAGGTCAAGGGTTGCAAATAAAAATCTTTAAGGGAAACGAGAATCCAAAGAGAAAGCAGAATATGAATTAATAAATAATAGTTCTACCAACTTCACAGATTTTGTTTAATGGTGCCTCAAAAACCTTTTTAATTAAATCGGATCAGCTGGCAGTACTTACATTTCAATTCCTGTATCACATTAACTTGTAAATCTGTTGGATAATTGCTTTAGCTGCATATTCGAAACCCTTTTACTCCATTAATTCCATTTGGTTTTGTTTTTGTTTCGGCTCAAACACTTAAATCAAGCGAGTCGGCAATAAATACTACAATAAATGCTTGGTATTAATATTTTATTCTTTTCTACAAAAATTGAATTGCATTGTAAACGGATCGCATTAAAACTAATGACCTTCTCTAATAAACTAGAACTATATTAATAGGAGAACTACCAAGTGACTGACCTACTATTAAGCTGTAAAAACTGAACTTTAACTTTGACCCCTTAACACTGCTGGATGCTTAGCCAACCGCATGTCAGTTTGGGGTTAATTACTGACTCTTTCAGCACTTGGCTCGTAGCTCTTACCACGCGCTAAGTGCATTTTTATTTGTCTTTCATAAAGATGTTAGCCATTGTCGATGTCGCGTTGCCGTCATTACAGCAAATTGCAATCAATTAAATTTCTATGCCAGACCGTTGAGGACTTTGGACAGGTGATTAACCACTCGCAGGAGCCAAATGGACAGCACTCAACAATGTGAGGAGTTGATGCATATTTAACATTCAATAGCTAAAAATCTAGTTTAAAAGGTACAAGTCTTGATAAAATTATTTTCAAAATAAATTAAGAAACTCAATAGCTTTTTATTATATGAAATTAAATTAGAGACAACTGTGGTAAATTTCACTTCAATGTGAAATGTTATTTTGAGTATTTCGTAACGTCTTAATTTATTCTGTATGTAGTTTTTTGATTTTTAAACTACTATTATTTAACTATAGAACTTTGACAAGACTTATTTGATTCTCGTGCAGAATGCCTATTTAATTTTTGATTGGCGTGCACTAACATAAAACGATTTCATAATGAAATTAGAAACAATTTATTTTTAATTTCTCAAAACTTGGTTAAGGCTTTAAGGTTTCTTATTATCTTTTCTAAAGTCTGTAGGTTTTATAGATTATTAGAAATTGGCAACTTTTAACGTAAAGTGTGTTTTTATTTTGCTTGCCTAGAAATTGTAGATGATAAGTGCTCGGAAATTTAATTTGCAAAATTTGTTTACTTTGTTGATTCATAAGGCGATTTCATTTTGAAATTGTGCCAATTACAAGCAGCTTGCACAGCGAACTGAAGAAAGAGATGTTGAGAAGCAGAGCAGAGAGAAATTGAGAGAAACGAGACAACTGCTGAAAGTTGACTTGAAGCAGAGGCGATGGTAAATGCAATTGCATAATCATGAATTAGTTATTGCTCATTAGTTGAATGGCCAAGAAGAGCCAGAAAGAGGAAAGCGCAACGAAAGTAGAAGAACTTGTCTGGCAGTGAGCTCAATTACACAGTAAGTGCCAAAAATAGATGGACCGCACTGTGCGTAAGCATGCACAGAACAGCCAATATTCAATGTGCCAGAATAAAGCAAGAAATTTTTAAATCCCCATTGAGCAGGTTGGAATGTCTTTTGGGCTTAAGTGATATGAGTTTGTAAAAATATATTTGATGCCTTGGAATTATTAAATGTGCGAATGTATTAGGCTATTTTATGCAGTTGAAAATATAAAATTCTCATTTAAAATAAATTCCTGGCATTTCCGAACTCATAAATAAATCAAAAACTCAACCAATATACAAAACTGCTCGTAACAGTTTTCATTCTCTTCCATTCTTGTTGGGTTTTATCTGTTGTTTATGTTGTTTTTGTAGTTGTTGTTGTTGCCAGTTTGTTTCGTTTTCTTGTGTGGTTATAAAACGTTATTGTTTGCCGCATTTCTTAAGTTTATTGTTAACACATTTGGCTTTAACTGGCGCTGGCAATGCCACTTTTTTCGAGTCATTGTTGCTGATGTTGTTGCTGTTTTTAGCTGTTGCCAAGTTGCCATCATAGCCAGCATTCAGCATTCAGCATCCAGCAACAACAACATCAGCAAGCTGCCATTGTTACATTTTGTTTGAGAAATGACAAGAATACATAGCCGGAAACAGACATTTGCATATATTGCGGTTGTACTTTCTGCTCGCTTGTCATTGCAATTTCACAGCTTATACTCTGTACGCGGAGGGGGAAGGGTGTATTGAATCTGGACATTCCAATGCAAATAATGAAAGTAAATGCTGAATGTTGTCGTGTCAATAAAATAGAACTCATTGTTCGATAAACTTGGCTCGATTCCCACCCTGCCATGCAAAAGTTCAACATGAATGAAATAATACAAAAATTGTGTGAGTTTTTTTATTAGGTTCAGTTTTAAGTACATATATTTCTGGGGTATTGCATAGTCGACTACTAATAATAATGCTCGTATCCCTAGCTCGAACTGTTCTTATGGCGTTACTTAGCTCTTTCATTCGCAGGGCTTTGGTCTGGTCAGGACATTGTGGTGCACTTGCAGCCCGCGGCAAGCGATAGATAGAAAAGTATCTGAACTGTTGTCTCGCATGTTTTGTCAATAGACTTTGCGATGACTTATTGTCGAAGTTGTCGACTGCTTGTTGAAAGTGGACAGTGGACAGTGGACAGTGGACAACTTCTAGATGCAGATACATATTGAAATTTAGTTACTCTGCATAAGCTTCTACAACATTTTGCCTGTGGCATGCCACAGCAGGGCCTATCCCAACAAAACAGCGAGCGCTTATCAACTGATAACAGCGCGCCAGACAAAGAGGTTGTCGTTTGTGCGCTCTTCAGTTTCGAATTAAGAGAGAAACTCTACACAAAGAGAGCCCAGACCAAAGGCGCGTTGACTGCGACGCTGGCAGAGGCAACTTCCGTCGCGATGTCTTCGGCAATGCGAGCCGACGACGAGGACGACGACAGCGACGATGCTGCTGCTACTCACGTACGCGCTGTGACGTAGTCAATACTCTGTGAACGTCGACAGAGGCAGCGACAGTGACAGCGACGGCGACAGCGACAGCGGCTGCGGCAGTGGCTTTTTGGGTGCTCTGCCGACGCTTGCTGCTGATAAACATTTTTCGTTTATCATCAGTTTGTCGATGGCACAGCGCGCAACTGGACGTTCATTCGCTTTCACCGGGACTTTCACGTGTGTCCTAACAGTTTCACTTAACATTTTGCTCCATCTCTTTGTGTATGTGTATGTGTATTTGTGGGTGTGAGTGCGAGTGTGTGTTTGTGTGTATTGTAAGGGCATAACTTTAAACGGTTTTATCAGTGCTGCAAGTGATGTACGTGCTTAGCTGCAAAGTTTCCCGGCACTTTTCGTCAAAGTTTAACGATTTAAAAACAAAGTGTCATCAATTAATTTAATAAAATTTGGAAATTATTAAAATTTAATTCCAAAGGATACTTGTGTTTATGTTGTGGCATGTCCAGCAATACGTTCTCCAAACAACACGAGGCAAACAGTTATCAAAATGTGAGTAGGAAATTAAAAACATTTAAAAACAAACTCTTCACATAACTCTAAAGTTGCATATAATTAGAGCACGTAAACATATTTTAAGGTTTAATTGAATGTTGACTGCAATTTAAAGAACCGGTCATCTATGAATTAATTCGAACAATGTTATACATTTCGCTGAAACACGTTTCCAAGAATGTCTGTCAAATGTAATTTCATGAAAATTCCTTTAAATTGAATTTCCAAGAATTTGTTAATTGGAAATAAAGCGACGGGTTGATAAATGGCTGAAATGCATTTCTAATTGGCCATTAAAACAGTCTAACAGTCTAACAGCTTTACAGTTTAACAGGTTAACTGAGCAAACGCAGACACAAATAGGGATTAAATGATGGACATGAGTTAAGAAATATATAGACAAAATTCAATTACCTGAAAGTATGCAACAATATTTTCACAATTTGTTTTCTTTTGTTATTGTTACTGTTATTGCTATCGTTGTGGTGTTGTTACTGTTGTGTCAGCTAGGAGCAGGATACAAAAACAAGGGATACAAGCACTAAACCAAATTTTCAAGTCTGTTAGCGACAGACAGGTGGAGTGATGAGGAGATGGAGTTGGAGGGGGAGAGGCGAACAAAAGTGCAAAGGCAGCTTAAAAGCGCACAAGACCTGAATGCGACTTGAAAAGTCAAAAATTATGTAAATGCAAAACATTTTTTATGCATGTAAACAATTTTTTGCGCCATTATGCGCCATCAAGTATGCAAAGATATGTTGCTCAACTTCCGAGGCGAAAGCCAAAGCCAAGCCCAGGACCTAGTCAGTCAGTACGTCAGTCAGTCAGTCAGTCAGTCAGTCAGTCAGTCAGTCTGTCAGTCATTCAGTTAGGGAAGTGTGGCAGTCAGTCAGTCAGTCACCTGACATGCCAGAAATCGTGTACTACGAGGGAATGTTCAGATTTATGCGCTGGATGTCTGTTGTTGTCAGTTGGAGACGGCTCGGCAAATCATTTTTGGCAGTTGTCTAAAAGCCAAACTCAAAGTCAAAGTAACATTTATACTTACAGCTACAGTTACAGTTACTGTCTCTCTCACTCTCTCACTCTGATGTAATCATATTTGCTTTGGCTGTCGCTTTAATTAAATTTAAGATGCTTCCGAGCAAAAGTTCGGTTCCCTTTACTTGCCAACGGAGCTTGCAATATTCAACTTTCGAGTTTTGCATTCAATTCACGCACCAAAACTTGGCAACGACCAGCGTCTTGTCTATGGCTACATCTTCTACACAAACACAATCAAAAACAAACACACACCCACACACACGTACATCTATATAGAGCGAGAGTCACCACACATGCATACTATACACATACTATTCACGAGCTGAGACTGAGGCTGACTTATGCATGGGACAAAGTGCCACGTTTTTATTGTAATGCGAAAATCCCAGGCATGCTTTTAGTAGACAAAATATGCGCCTTTGGCGCTTAGTCGCCAGCTGCTCATATCTCTGACTCGCTCCCTTTTGGAGCTGCCCTCTCTCTCTCTCTCTCTCTAAAGGTCTTTAGCTGTGTCTAACTCTCGCAGCTGGCGACATTTGTTACTTTTATTTACGCACAATCCCCAATCCCCTGCCGAAAAGTGTTCAACATTGCTGCCAGCGAATAAGATTAACGCTCCCGCCTGAGCTGAAAGTAGTGAGCGCCATAAAACGTATGCCAGGACCCAGAGAGAGGACCGTAGCCACAAGCCATCAACAAAGTCAACGACGAACGAACACACACACACACACACACACATGCAGCCAGATGCCGGAGGTGATTCCCATTCATCATCAAGTGGCGTCTCTTGTCACGAGTTTTACCCAAAACGTGCAACTTTCTCCATATTATGCTGCAAACAATGTTCCAAGAAGTTTCTACCCAGTGTCATTTGGCCGAGTCTCGAGTCGACTCGAGCATAATGCAGATTCTCGGATTTTACCTTGTATGAGTATTAGTATGTGTATAATTTTTGGGTTTAAACATTTTTATTGCCTACATTTGGGCGCAGGCCTTGGGATTCCACTTGTCCCCACTTGCCCACCTGCCCAAACTTCTGTTTGCGGTTTATGGCCCAAATGTTCTGGCCCCAAAAGTCAGCTGAGTTTTATGTGCAGTCCGCTCGTTAATCCCTTGCAGTCCGTGTCGTAATATGAGTCTGCTCGTTTACCAAAATTCGCACAATTAACACACAACATTGCGTATACGCAACGTTAAGTATAACCAGAATGATGAAAGTTAAACAATGAGACTCGAAATCATTTACCTAATATTAAGATAATTCTCTATTCAATTGTATTTAAATTAGCTACCCACAATTTTAATTACTCGCTTATTATATGCCGTAATCAACTTGAAGAGTAAAGTTAAAGGTCTTTTGCCAAGATAAAATATGAATATGAAATTTTTGTTCTTGACTTTGACGTTCTGTTAAATTTGCCTCTGAAATTCTGTCTTGATCCCACTCTATATTTCAACGACTTCCTCTCCGAAAATAGCCAGTGCGAACTGTTAAATATAAGCAAACTTTTAAGCAGCTTAAATATTAATTAATTTGTGCGCGAGCAGAGAAAAAGTAAAAGCAGGCGCATTTTAATTTTAAATTTAAATTTCGGGCTGACCTCTTCGCGGCAACTGTCAACGACTTCAGCATGGCAAAAAGTCTCGCATATTTCATGCACAAAAACTAAATAAACTATGTACATTGTACAACTCTACAACTGCTAAGGCCATTTGCAGTCGTCTTTCCGTCCAGCTGGTCGAGCTTATGTCAAGTCTGTCGGCTCCGCGAGACTTGTCCATTAACATTTCAATTTTGTGCGCTTCATTTAAATTTGAGCCACTTGAATTTGGCAGCAGTTTCTGAGAAATAAATTACAATAAAATTGCTGTGGCATTTTTGAAAAACGAAATGAAAGCAGAACGCACAGAACGAACAGAACGCACAGAATTGCGGCTGCAGCAGTAAAGTTTAATATTTCCTTTAAAGGAATTATTAAAAATTGTGTAATAAAAGCAAAAGAGCAGCCATTAACCTGCACGGCCAACAGCCGAAAATGTTGGCTCGTAAACATATTAAAAGCTACTTTGCATAAACTTTGACCCTCCTCCACCCAAATCCGCGCCAAAATACTTCAAGTTAGAGCCCATTCCCGCTGCCAGACACAATCCTTACCCAGTCCCAGTTCCAGGCAAGGACAAATGCCCATTTGCGATTTATTGAAAAGAGGAAAAAAACGAATGGCGAGGCAAACGGCAAAAAACCATAAAATAAATGCGATGAGTGACGAGTGACGAGTGACGGGCGAC
This sequence comes from Drosophila sp. st01m, assembly GCA_018901795.1. Lineage (NCBI taxonomy): Eukaryota > Metazoa > Arthropoda > Insecta > Diptera > Drosophilidae > Drosophila > Drosophila sp. st01m. The sequence goes on from JAEIFG010000334.1 coordinate 1,118,655, forward strand.
CGACGAACGACGCCCGACGACCGACGAGACCGACAAGACGGACTGTCAGTAAGGGACGGCTAAAGGACTCTGATGACGAGCCGTGAACGTCCGCACCATGGTCTTTATTAGGCAGGCCACGCCGACTGGTTAAAAGACTTCATTAAAAACACATTTCGTGCATAAACGTCGGTGCCGCCATTGACTTCATTTCAATGCAACAAACTGAAGGAAAATAACGCAAAAAAATTAGAATAAAAATAAAGTCAGCCGAGCAACTAAATAAAAGCCAACTGTGATATTATTTGCATTTGAAAAGCAGCTGTCAGAGCAACTAAAGCTAAACAAACAACTAAAGAACGTTGCGAATCGGTGCGAAAAATATGGAAAATCTGTTGCCTTCCCGATTTTGAACTTCTGGTTGAATATCACGTCAATGTTCCAAACGATAAATAGAGATTAAATGTAAATTAACATTTATGTTAACTACCAAATATTTTAAGCAATTTAAATAAAATCTTTTACCGCGTTAATGTTCTCTTGATAACATTTCTTAATGGCATATACTATATATTAATATAAGCAGTAGTTTAGTAGTACTTCAAAGAGGAGTTTGCAGTAAATATTTTAGAAATTTAGAACAATTTAGAAGAGCAAATAAATGTGTCCAGCAAAACTAATCTGAAATGGTAATTGTTGTAGATTCATTTATTATTATTCTCCACTACTTCGACTTCGTTTGATGGAGTTTAAATAATTCTGTCGCAGGGTCTAAATTTCTTCTTGGTCCAAAAAATAATTCAAGTAAATAGAACATGAATATATTTTGGTAATATACTCGTACACAAGTTTCGCTTGCTATTTTCTCGAATATATCAAAGAGGGATTCTCATGTGTTCATATTTTGTCTATAATCTCGTCTCCAGTGGCAAGAAACACACAGAGACATCACAGTTTACACCCACACCCACACACACAGAGTCACACCCCCAGCTTAGTTTGTCAAAGCGTTTGCTTTATTTATATTTTCGCAGGGCGTTTGTGTCAGCAGCTGGCAAAGCGCGGTTAGCAAAATATTTACAATGCAGTGAAGCGATAAAATGAAATGGACACGCGCCGATCCCTGACCATTCCCAGACTTTGACCAATTCCCATTGCGCATTTGGAATAATGGTGGTGGGGGACAGATTCTGGCCCCAAAAAGACTCAACAAATCGAGTTAAGGCCGTCGCTGTCATAGCTATTGATACATAATCAAGTTTCAATTTCAAAACAATTCGGCAAAAACATTGCCAGCTATTTTCGCACAAAGAATGTTTGGAATTTTAAGCGTACCGCCGAGTGATGAGGTCGGCGAGGAGATTGAGGCCAGAGGGTGTCCACATATGTGACGACGTTGTCAGAGCCAAAAATGAAATGAAAACGTAACGAAACGAGAGAAAGAAACAAAGAAAAGGCCAGTGAAATGTATACAAACGACAGGCAGTGCCATTGCATTTGACAGCAGGCGACACAGGCATCGGTGCCACATGTGGCAGGAGCTGAACTCAGGCTGGCGGCAAGCACACATCAAAGCACCGGCTACACGCATCGATGGCATAGCTGTTGCTGCTGCTGTTGGTGTTGTTGTTGTTGTCGCTTTTGCTGGTAGTTCATTATGCCACTAGAACAGTTTAATGTCGTTTAAAGAGTCGCTGCCACATAACAGTGCAATACAAAGCCACAAAATGTAGCAGCAAGGGTTCCATTTCCACAGTCAGTTCGGACTACGGACAATGGCCGTTCCACATTGTGCGGCTGTGTTAGACTCATACTTACACACACAGAGATACACTGACACACCAATACACAGCACACTCACACACACTGGGAAACAGACAGTTTGTGTTTTGTGTATTATAAGCAATTTTCCATTTTCCATTATTTTTGTTTCTCTTTTTAGTTCTTCTATTTGCTTTCCTTTTTTCAAGTCTTCGCTTTGCGCTTTGCGCTTTGTTACACGCTGACAGGCGACTATGAAAGCGAAACGTAATGAAAATGGTAACAAACAAAATAATTGAAATTTGGTTTAGCACAACAAAAACAAAAACAACAACAACAACAACAACACGAGCAGAGCAACAGTAGCAACAGCGTCGAGCCATGAAGAAATTGGCCAAATGAGAACAACAATTTGAGGCGAATGCCAGTAAATGCCAGAACAAAAGCAGATGCCGACAGCATATTATGGAGAGAACAAGAAAAAACGAAGATGAGAATTTAAGCCAAGCAAAATTGAAGAAAAAAAAATTGTGGAAAAAGAACACCAAAAAAAATGAGAAAAATACTCAAGAAATTCGCAGACCAAGACGACAATGTGGCCTTATTTTGTGCAGATTTGTCAGTTGATTCTGGTCTTTATACCCTGTAGCTAAGCAGTGTCTATAAATGGGTACATGACTATCAACTGTTTGGATGTCTTCCTCAACAAATAGAATCATTGAAATAGGGTATCTGCTAGTTCAGTCTCCTTGAGGCAGCATTAGTATTTGTGGTTTTTTGTCTTTCTGCGACTTGAAAAGTTCTCGGCCACCGCAAATTAAATTTTCCAATTCGCAACGCCCTTTCTGTCGCATTCAGCTTTACCTTGACTGCTTTTTAGAGACAGCTAGGCAGACTAGATAAAGACCTACAACAACCCAAGACAGACATATTTAATTTTCTAATTCTTTATCAAATTAAAACGAAACCGCAGGCCAGTAAACAAACAAAGCTCTGTGAAAAAGAGAAGAAAAAAGCAACTAGGAAACTCACTCAGAGGTAGTTCATTTTTGGTTTAAACAATTTTCTGTATATATTTAAAAATGCGTTAGCAAATCAATTTCCTCTTAGACTCCAACAGTATACAATCGAGTCCAACTTTACCACACTAAATTTCTACGCAAAAGTTCAAATTGTGCAATTTTTTATGCATTTGCGTTGCGATAAAAGTCAAAGTTAGTAGTGTACTTTCAGCTGAAACTTCAATACCTTTGCAGACAGTGCTGTCCCCAACTTTGTTTTTCTATATATATACTTTACATATCTGCCAACGACAGCAGCAACAGCAACATAATCAGGAGCAGCAAATGACAAAATAAATTTGTTTGTTTCGTACCCAAAATATACAGTCTTAAAGTGAAATCGAATATTGAATGCTCTCACAGTAATTTGGTGTTAAGTTCAATATCAAACAAACTTGTAGCGCACATAAATTATGTATGCTACATAGATCTCTATAGATTGAACGCATTTATTCACTTCGGTTGAATGCCTCACATATGCTGTGACAAAATATATAAACTCTCTCGAGTGACTGACAGTTAAACCAAACCAAATGAAGCTCTGCGAAGCCAAAGGATCTGCTGCGATTTAGAACTTGGCCAGTTTTGCCGAAATTTCCATTTCAAAGTCTCATGAATAATTTAAAGTGTCGTCTACTTTTGGTGGCATGAAATACGGAACTCGCAACTCGCAACTCGGGATTCGGAACAGACTTAAAGCTTCAGTCAGCTTGCTGTGCTCAGCCATTGCATGAGAGTATGTGTATGCAAAAAAACATACATACACACATACACTTATGTGTATGTATGTGTCAACGATTTACTTAATTGCACAATTACAACGTCCAAAAACATGTTCCTGCATTAGAAATCCTCTAATTGTGGCCCTGGGTAATTGCTTGTATCAATTGCGTCACACACACACACAACTGATAGTATGATAGCGTTAGCTAGCGCAACTTGTCGTTGCTTGTCGCATGGCATTGATAATGATTGGAAAAGGGGGAACGACAGTTGAAAGTCGACAGTCGACAGTGGGACGTGGGATGTGTCCTCAACTACAACTACAAGCGGGTCACGGTGTTGCTATCATCATTGTTTATGTGCTGTGAATTTTTCATCATCAGCGTGTGTTTTAAATCAGGGGAAAATTGAGAATTCGATGAAAGTAACGCAAAAGTTTTACACAGCATAGAAAGAAAGCAAAGTAATGTCTCCCTTCCATAGTTTAAATTTATGGTTATCTTGGCCAGAGCAAAGCGCACACGTTGTCGACATATCAAAAATGCAAAAAGTGTGTTTGCTTCACTTTTATCGTTACTTTTTGTTCTTCTTGCTTTTGGTTAATTTGGCAAAAGTCTCGCAAAAACGTGCACATGACCTTCAGTCGCACCCCTGACCCCTGACCCCAAACCCCTCACCCCTCACCACTGTCCGCTTACCGCCTACCATCCAACAGCCACATCAGCTGCTTTGCCATCAAACGCAGACTTTTTAATGAAAACGTGTTTGTTTTACCAAAACATCGGTCGGAAATGGCAGCTTGCTCTTCATCTTCATGTCCACATACATAGTATAATATATAAACAAACACGTATTCATATATCTTATATCTGTAGCATATGTTTAATATACGGCAACAAACCCGTTGCAAATTATCAAACAACAAGGTTTGATTAAGACAACTAAGTAAGTGATTTTAAGAGTGGTCACTAGCATTAATCCTACATATCTTCGATAACCGATAAATCTGATTTTAGATTTTGAATTTGACTAAGAATTATTATACTAATTAAAACAATAATTTGTAACGTTGTAGCATTGCCATGTAGAAATTGTCTTAAGTGAATAAAACTAATCTTAGATATCAGTGATTTATAGAATATTTATGAAATATAGTGTGTGGACGTTTTAAACATAAGTAAAGATAATTTCAATTGATTTACTTAAGTAAAACATAAGGGCAAACTTATGACAATTTATGGAGAATATAACAACATTTTTGGCAGGACATTTAAGCTTGATTTTCTTGCTGCATCTTATTGTCGCAGAACTTTAGCATATTTTATGGATGAAACTTTATGGTTTTTATAGCCTGCCAGAAGTTTGTCCGATAAACGTAGCGAAACATTAACAGAGATAAAACAAATATCGCAACTAAACAAAACAATATAGAATAAAATCAAAATTTATTGCACTAAACAAGTGACTGGACTGTCTCGGTTTTGACCATCTCTGGGCATCTCTTGGCAGGTAAACTTTTAATTTCAATGTCTGTGCCAAACTGGCTGAGTAAATGCTGCGTGCCACTTGGCACTTGCCACTTGGCTGTGCAACTGCCACAGTTGCAGCTGTTACTGGACCGAGGCAAAAGTTGGTCAAGTTCGTTTGATTTTAATTGCGCTGGGAAAAGACATTTGAGTTAATTATGCGTCGATTTGGCTGACAAGTAAACAAATTAATTAAAACCAAGCATGTTAATAATGGTCCTAGGAATACACACACACACACACAAGCACACACACATAAATTAAGCGGAAGCAGCTGCCAAGTGTCAAGCATGCCTCTGCCTTTTGTTTTATGTTTGTCCTCTTGGCACATTGCTATTGCTATTGCTAATGTTGTTGTTGCTGTTGTTGCTGGCACGCATTAATGTTAATTATTAAGCAAGTGACAATTTGAGTGATTTCACTTGGGCCATGCCCCCAACACGCTTAGCTAATAGCAACAGAAAAACACCAGCAGCAACAACAACAATAACAGCAAACAGCGAATCGACTAGAAAAACAATCAAAACGTCATTTGAAGTCCTTCCCTGGGCCCGTTTCCCCTTGTCCTCAACTCCAAGATTGGGCAACAGTTTTTTTGGTCAACTGCCATTTGACCTTGTCATATAGAAAGAGATGACCAATATTGTCGCTCTCGTCTCTCGTTCTCTTTGTGTTACTTTAGTGACGCTGTCTCTACTGTCATTTGTTATCTGTTCGGTTTGACACATCGCTACGCTCACACTGTTCAGTCGGGGGAGGCGTTTCTGTTGGCCACATCGTTTTCACACGCAGCCACATTGCCAATTACACCTATTCACACACTCACACACACACACACACACACACACACACAGACATACGGACAGTGTGAAATGTCAACAGCAGTGACATGGCTTAAGTGGAAATGGTAATTGCGTGTTAATTGCTTTACGCGTTCAAAGTGCTTTTCGCTATGCGTTTATTTCTACAGCATTTTTTGTTGTCGTTGCTGACACTCACACTAACACAGACAATTCACAACACATTCACGACAGCAACACATTCAGCAGTAACACAACTAATCAATCTGCGTGCACGGTTTCCATTGAAACTGTCAACGTGCTACAAAAGGCAGACACACACGCACACACACGCATTCACACACATTCACACACATTCACACACATACGCACCTATAGAATGTGCAGAGATTATTCCATTTTCAGGCTGCACTTCCGTTTTAGTCAGCTCACTTCACATTTCTATTTGCAAGGTTGTTTCACGTTGCGTATGAGCAATGTCCGCTCCATGCAACGCTTTCATTCAATTCACAGTGCAACAACGAACAACAACAGGAACAAAGCTGAGAAATCGCACTTTACACGTCGTCAATATTTCAACTTTAACTAATAATTTGCAGCCTGCCATTGATGGATTTCAAAAGTGCTAAAAAGTAATTGCAATTTCACATCAATCCACTTGACTCTCGTTGAATTTGAGTTTAGTTTTGAATTGGCAAGCGATAAGTGTCGAAATAGTTATGAATGTGAATAAGCATTAACCACTCGATACTCAGTCATGATTCGTATTGCTGTCACACATTTTGTTTGACATTAGCATTCAGTTCACAAAGTCAATATGGTAATTACCTGCAGTTCTACGCCAGCTGACACTTGATTATTGACATGACCCACCACCACCACCACTACCATCACCACCACCATCACCATCACCAGATCCTCTAGCGACACTGTGACTGTGACCTCTGTGGCTGTTCATTGCCTTAAGACATTCCACGTGTCAACATATGTTGCCCATACCCACCAGATACTCTGACTGCTTCGGCTTCTGTTTCAGTTTCTGCTTTTGCCTTTGCCACGCTTCTAAGCACATTATGGCTGTCAACATGTTTATTATTCACCTGTGCATGAAAAGGGCCAAGTTATTAAAAACTTTGCCACATTAGGGAGCACAGCCAGGGAGGCGGAGTTGGGGCAAGGTGACGGCTGCGCGGCAAGCACTTTTGGCAAACAATTGGCAAAAAATGTTCTTCTGTTTGCAAGTAACTCACAAAAAATGCAATAAAAGTTGTCTCGAATGCGACGTGTTTGCTTAAGTATTTCGTGGGTAGGCAAAAGCTGGTGGCAACCTTAAGTTCTGGAAGGTAGGAGGTGGGGGGGGGGGGGCGGTGGCAGATGCCACTGTTGGCTGTTGGGAGGCGTGGCATGCCAGCAGTCGGCAGCCCGTTTGCTGATTGTGATAAATGCGACAAAGACATGTGTAAAATATGCTTCATGTGCCTTATTATTGCGTTTTATGGCCCATGGGGCTGCCAACAAACACACAAACACACACACACACACACATGCGTGTGTGCACCCTCATGGAATCACACTCACACTCACACACACACCTGCATGTCATGAGGTGCAAAAGAAATTCCAAAATGTCGAAATGCCGAAATGTCGCCCGCCTCAAGTTCGTTGTCGAGTTTCAAGTGTTTAAATATTTGCCAAATTCCAACATTGTCAAAAATGCTTTTAATTATATTTAAGTAATTCGTTTTTCTTGCTCTTTCGTCGCTTGTATGTGTGCGTGAGCTGCGACTCAACTGTGGTTGGGTTCGCTTTAAAGTTGGCGGGATTATTGCATAATCAAATGAAATGCACAACATGGAAAATAAGTTACTCCCAATGGTCGCATAATCCATAACAACAACAGCAACAACAGCAACAACAGCTCATAATGAATCACAGCACCCCTGAAAAGTACCAAAACCCCGAAAATTTCCCCAGAGGAAATGCTAAAAAGGACGAATTTGCAAAATGCGCGTACTCAGATATGCGTAAGCATGTGTGTGTATAATTGTATGTGCTATAAGTGTATGAAGACATAAGGCATGTTTGCATATAAAAATAAAATAAAAGAAGCACAAGAAAATAAAACAGCATTTTAATAATAGCACAAAGGCAACACAATGCCAAAGGCTGATGGCATACAATCACACCACAAACACACACATACACATACACAGACACCCACACACACACACGCACACAGACACACAGACACGCTGCCTTTTCTGGGTCCAAAGTCGAGAGTCTTTTCTCATCTGTAACTGGATATTTGAGTGAGAGTTGTGATAAAGTCAACGCTCGTTGCTGGGCGACTTCTAACAACCCTTTTAACCAAATCTGAATCTGAATCTGAATCTGACTCTGAATCTGCGTAGGAGTGTAGTATGAATGTGTGGCGATATGTGAGCCTCATCAGTTATTTTGTGGCTTTGCTTTATTGGATTTGCCAGATGAAATTAAAGAACTTCAGAGCTGTACAAACCTGTTGACCAATTAAACAAAGTGCACTCATACTTAGAAAAAAGGAGGAGGAGCAGATGCAAATAAAATACCGTAATTTTCGTTAACACCAACCCACATGCAATGCGAGCAAAACGAATTCCCATCGTAGCTTATGCACACGCGGCGAATACGCAACGCAACGCAACGCAACGTAACTTAACGCAACGTAACGCCAAGTGGTACTCTACCACATAATTTTACGGGGTTTTTTTCATTCTGACTAGCACTTAAGACTGCAATTTCATAAAATAAACCATTAAGAGAAGTAAGTTAAAGTGCATGTGGTCGTTTGGGCGTTTTTCTTTGGGCTGTCTGAGTTGGGGCAGGGACCGAGCTTGAATAGTGTGTGTGTGGGTGTGTGTGGGACTTGTGTGTGTGGGTGTGGAGTATGCGCTACCAGCTGCCACTTTAATTGCATTTTAATTAATTTTTTCTTTGCACTTCCCATATCTTCAGCACCCTCATGTGCCCGGGAAATGCATATAATTACTCCGACAGCGTTAATTACATTGCCAGGTAGCTTAATACTATATAACAAATTTATAATGCCATTAACATTAACCGTACTCATCAGATCCGACTCAATCCTACAAAGAATGTTTCATTAGTTTTCTTAAATTCAAGCTTTCACTTTCGAGACCATTTGAAACTGTCCCTTGGCAAGATCAGGGTCAAAGACATCCAGTTAACATTTGACATTCAGCACTCGAGTGCAGAGAGCAGACCAAAATAATATGATTAAAACTGTCGAGTGCTCGAGCAACAGTTAGACGGAAACAACAAAAACTATAAACAACCCTGTCCGGTTCATCATTGTACCCGTTTTCCAGGAAGTGGGTCACTAATTGTAAGCTATGCAAATGTTGACCAACTGACAAAAAAAGCACGCAAAAAGCCAAGAAGATAGTCAACCCGTAGCCCTTGGCTCTTGGCTTTCAACGAGCAAATAAACAAACAATTAAAAATGAAACCGACTTTTGCTGTGTACACTGCAGATAAAAAAACAATAAAAAGTAGGGGCGATTTTGCACTATGCTACTAGGCGACAGCTGAAATTCTCTTATTGAAGGACTGAAAATCTGTTTTAATTATTTAAAAAACTTTAAATTCTAAACTAAACTCAAGTAAAGGCAGATTTAAAGACAACACAGTCCATAATCAAACATAGATTTACTATTTTTTAGAGAAAAATATACATATTTAGCAACTCAATTGACTGCTTACTAGATTTAATTAACAGATCAATTCACAGAGCAATTCTCGGATTGAATGGAGCTAGTTATAGCCAACAATCATGCTAACTAGGCAACGACGTCCGTCTTTATGTCAGTGTCGACAGAGAGATATAAAAATGACGACCCTGCTGGGGACCACGCGGCGTATGAGTGTTGTGTCTGCTCTACTTTTGTTTTGCTTGGCTTCTACGCTCCTCAACCCATAACGCTGACGGGCAGGTAAACACTGCAGCACAAACTGTGGCAGACACGTGTGTTGAGCTACCGACTTGAAGTGCGTAAATGAGCAAAATACACACACACACACACAAGGAGAGACAGAGAGAGAGGGAGAGAAGGAGAGTGGGCAGACACAAACGCGTAGTGTGGCGCCTATTATGCGTATACTTAACATTTATTTCAGCCAGACAGTAAGCCCTTTTGGGTGGTTGGCTGACTGAGCAACGGACAGACAAAGTGAGCAAGGGAGAAAGTGAGTGAGCGAATGAATGACAGCTTATGGACACCTTCGTGCTATGTACCAATACATACATCAATGTACATATATTTATTTACTACTACGTATACTTAATATACAGACAAACACATCCAGAGCAAGATAGATAAAGCGTAGCATAAATCTCATCGTGCATTCATCAATGTCAAGCCACAAGTTTGTTTTTCATTTGTTATAGCTTCTCTGGCTGTTTGTATATACAATTCATGTTATACAGAATACAAGTACAAGCGGGCAGGTTCTATCAAAATGAATTGCATTTAATACTAATAGTACAGATTTAAGTTTATCTAAATCTCCCGATGCTCTCAAGTTTTACAATTTGGTGGGCCATTGAATATTTAAGGCTGCACTTTCCGAGGCTATGATTATATTGCCTGTGTGTGTGCGATTTCCTTGAACGGGTAATTGTCGATTGATTTGCATACGTATGTTGACTGCACTTTCAACCAATTCACATTTCGAATTCCACTCACACAAACAGGGTACTCTTAAAACTTCAAGGCTCTGACAATGGCTGTAAAACGACAATTGCAGCGTTGTTGTTCATAAACTTTTACTACAGCTAAAAACAGTAGTATGAGGAGTAGGTAGGAAAACAAATAGAAACGAAATAGATTGAAGGCTTTCATTGTGGTCGACAGCAAAAATACCCTTACTCAAGTTTAGAAACTGCCAGGAAATGTCTGAACTTAAATCTAATTTAAAAGAATTCTACAAATAAATTTATCTACTCTATGACTCACTTTGAATGATATTTATAAAAAGACTTGCTATGTAATAATTTCTTAATGGAGGTGTTTTAATTTTCACTCGTATTAAATCGAGTATAAGATTTTTAATTTAATTGTTAATTTGCATTATTTAAATAAATTATTACTTTCAGTCGCCTGGACTTAGTTGACGTTAAATTAAATAAAGAAATACAAATACCAATTACAAACTGTTCTATAACTTAATATACCGACGTTCGTATCAGGCAAACTGTCAATTGCAAGGCCAAAGTATAGTAAAAGTCAATTTCATTTAATTGCGAGCAACCACAAAACGAAACTCAACGTTGTCAACAGAGATGGCTGAGATGTCTAGGCGACTAGGCCAAAAACTGTTCCAAAACACCAAAGCGCCACGAATGGATAATTGAGAATTGCGAATTGAGAGTTGCGAGTTGAGACAGAAAGTGACTCGGTGGGAGGAGAGGAACTGCATCAACTAATTTCGACGGCTGCAAGTTTCATTTTACGAGCATCAGGCGCCAGAGATGGCTGCCAGCGATGGCTGCCAGTGTCGTCAACTCGAGTGCGCACATTAAGTAAATAAAGCGAAAATAAAAGAGTAAAGCAGACGGCGACACGGTTCGTCTCCAGCTCCTTTCGAGGGGCACAGATTGGGGCACAGCGAAAGCTGCAAGTACTCGTACTACTCACACAATCCACCCCACTCCATTTTAGCGTGCAGGGGATTGCCTTTAATTTTTGTCACCATCAGCGTCGTCGTTCGCTCATCGATTTTTAGACAAGACCGGGTCTTGGCAGCTTGACGACTTGGCTGGTTGCCCAAACACATTCAGACACCCACACAGACACACACATACATATTTAGGTGTATCTATAGCTCCTCTACAGATCTTCAAGCTCTTTAACATTGTCATTTCTGCGATATTGATAGGCGCATTTAACAGTTTCCGGTCGCAAGTTTTCAATTTAAATCGAATGCAAATGAGTAGCTGAGTTTTTGCCTCTTGGCAAATTGCCACCTCGGACAGAGTGACATCATTTCAATTGCCTGGCATGTTCAAAGCTAACAAGCTACAAAACAGCCGGAAGCACAGCTCATTCGAGTCATTTGGGTTTTCCTGTCGCTAAAACTTTGACAAAAAAAGAATGGCAAAAGCTCGAAAGCGAAACAAGCAGCACAGCAAATTACTTGTAAACACTTGAACAAAAATAAAACGGAGATCGGGAGGAGTAGAACGAGTAGGAGGATTAGAAGAAGCCAGTGCACCCAGTGAAGCCAACACACAAATCAAAAGATAAACGCCAGCCGGATATGAAAGCCTGTGGAGGCTGTCTAAAGTCAACCATTTAAGCCGCTGCCCGGCGGCCATCTAAAAGCGTCAACATCGCATAAAGATGAAAAATTGAACGCGTTGCTGAAACATGGAAGCAAGAAGACAATGCGGCAACCAGAAAAGAGAATCCTGCTTAAATAAAGTGCAAATTTGCCGGGGCACAGACAAATGAGCGGACACTCAGTATGACAAGTTGTGGACATGATCGAACATTGGACAGCAGCTTGCCAACTCTCACTCCTCTAGTTGTCATCCGTCGCTTGCTGCAGCTGCTCGAATAACACCCTAATATGTTAGTGTCAGGCATGTACAGCGCTTGGCCAGCTACTCACACAACTTGTCCATACACAAATTGAAAAATATTCCAAGATTCTACAGCACAACAAAGAATAAAAATAAAATAAAAACAAAAACAAAAACCAAAAGAAAAAGAAAAAGGCAGCGATGAAAAGTTTGTGCTCTCCTTTTCTATTGGACAACTTTCTGGTTGCCGAAAAACTTTTTCATGCCTCTGCTTTAAATGTCGATAAAAGTTTGATGCCATGGTAATAATATTCACTCGGCGACCCAGTAACAAGCCCTATGGGTCTGTAACTCCTCCTGTTGCCAAATCTTGTGGATTGCTGAGAATATTTGCAATAATGATTATTAGCCTGACCCAATCGAGTTTGGCTTGAGGCAACTGCCATATATATAGTATAGTATATACTTGGGCAAGCATGTTGATTAAATTTTCAACATATTTTTGCAGGACAGAGAGCAAAACTTAATTAAATACATTATAAGCTGATTAATAACAATATTAAAACCAAACATTGCAACGGCTGTGCCAAACTGAAAAATTTCCTCATTAATATTAACAACTTCATTTAAAACCCGGCGACGCGACGGTTTTCGACCCGATTATTTTTGCAATTATGCAAAGTAGCTGCTAGTTGGACATTGTTGTTGTCACTCTAGTTACTCTTGCTGCTGCTGTTGCTGTTGCTTTTGCTGCCGTCAATGCGTTTACAATGTTGAATATTAATAAATTTTTAATCAAAGCGTCGACCACACAAACGCCTCCAGCTAGGTTCATTCTGACTATAAAAAGTTCAGCCAAGACGAGACCCGAGACTGATAACTTGATAACTTGAGAGTTTGCTGTGTAACTGATTACTTTTGTTTCCATTAAGGATAGCATATAGGGCAGGTTAACAACAGATAGATATAGTCGTTAACAGAAGATGCTAAGAAACTCATTCTTTTCTCGTTAATTATTTATATTTAAGAACTCGTTATAACATTGTTGTTCAGTTTCTACCCGTTACTTTGAAGTTCTCACTATTTTTTAACTCAATAAATTAAGTAAGTAGAGCCATACATTTAGGTGGCATTTACTTTAACTCTACTGCATTATCAATTTTCGAACTTACTCGTTATCCATATCTACTCGCTATTATTGGTAGTCACTGTTAAGCTAGCAAGCAGAGAGGAAAATACGAATATTATAAGTCTGAATAATTTTAAATAAAATTTTAATAAAATTAAAAATATAATAAATTTTTAAAAAAATAATTTTTTCGTTGTGCTTTTATTTTATTTTTTTTTTTTTTTTTTTTTCTTTTTGTGTCCTTTAGGAAAAATACGAATATTATAAGTCTGAATAATTTTAAATAAACAATTTATAAAATTGAAATATTATTTTAACCAAGTGAAGTATTCTTAATAATAATTAAAAATATAATAAATTCTTAAAAATAATTGATATCTACTCGCTATTATTGGTAGTCACTGTTAAGCTAGCAAGCAGAGAGGAAAAATACGAGACATATTATAAGTCTGAATAATTTTAAATAAACAATTTATAAAATTGAAATATTATTTTAACCAAGTGGGGTATTTTTAATAATAATTAAAAATATAATAAATTCTTAAAAATAATTGATATTTCCTATTTTTATTTTTAAACAATACATAAAATACATTTTAAGCTAAAATTAATGTTTCATTTTTTTTTTGTATTTCGATTTTATTTATAGGTGACAGTAATTTTCATTTTAACATGTACCCACTTGCAATTTAAAATTACAGAATTGTAATGGGTAACTGTAAAGTACTTCTGATTTTGTGCCCTCATTGAACTCCTACTCGTTATTTTTATAAGCTCCTGAGCTGGGCTTAGAAATGTGTAAATACAACAAAGTAACATAAGACTCTCTTAATATATGTCATTTAATAAAAAAATGAATTTAATTTAAATCGCACGTACTTAATTTTGATGAGAATGATGAAAGAATGAATTTCAGTCACGTCATTACAACAGATTTCACCCCGAAAAATGTACACGTCTCGTCGCATTTAGCGGGAGCTAAACGCCAAATGCAGGTTGCTTGGCAATTTCAAAAGCAGACTCAAACTCATTCACATCGATCGACTGTCTGGTGGCGGCTTTTGGCTTTACCACCTCTTCCCCTTCTTCGTCGTTCACCCTCCCTTCCCTCAGACTGTGAACTCCACATATCTTCATGTGTGTTGGTACTCACGTTTATTTGCATGAGAAAGAAATCACGACGCACAAAAATCTTTGCATACAACCAAATTGTGCGCAAGAGCATGAAATCATATTTTTGTGTACCTGAATCACAATCTCGTACGTGTACAAGCAGCAGGCACTGTTGAGTAACTCTTGGAGAGAGAAGTAACAACTTAAAAGCGCTTTAATTGCATGAATTTGCACTCGCATTTGACCTGTGACTAATTGATTGAGCGCTGCAAAAGTGGCCCAGCCCAGCAGCTGCATCAGTTGCCACGCGCATCCTTCCAGCTCATGCATAATGCATATTGCATCACGAGACACACGAGAGGACTATCAACAGCAGTAGCAACAACTACAAAAAAAAAACGGTGCTGCATTACCTGCAACTATCTACAGGGTAGCAGCAGGCAGAAGAGTGAAGACAGGAGAGAGAAGACAGAAGACAGAAGACAGTAGACAGTCGACGACTGGAACACGTCGGCAAACGACATTAAAGAGAGGGGATATAGGTAAGGGGAGCCTTGCAAAAAGCATGTCAAGTTGTGGCATATAAAATTTATGCACGATTCGCACAACATTTGTGCGACTTTCAGGCAAAAAGGGCTACACACGCACACGGCTCATGATTGTTTATTGTGTTGTAAAGATGGCCGCACACCCAAACCGCTCAACCCCCAACCCCTAAGCCGTAAGCCCGCTATCCCTCCTTACCCGCATTCATGCTTATAAGTGTGGTCGGCAAAGCAAAACAAAGCAAAAAATCATAGCAGCCTTTTGGGCGCACTCTGCTATGAAGTGCCAAATGGTTGAAGAGCACCCGGTGGAGGGGTTATAGGGGATGGAAGGGAGGAGGGGGTTGCTTTGTTTGATATGGCAAAGTAATGAAGCAAAGTGCGTTCGTTCGCCATTCAACGCGAATGAACTGACCGAGCGGGAGGAACTCAGCTTAACAAAACATGAACGTCCAGAACAGACCCATCAACCAGCTCCTCTATAACTAGAGACTCAATTGCAGTGCCAAAGAGAGCGAGAGAAAGAAAGAGAGAGAGAGAGAGAGAGGGGGGGAGTGAGCTGTTGGAAAATAAATTCATTTCAGTGTCTCGCTGATGTATGGACGACGGATGCCTTGGCCTAGACGGCACAGGAAGTGTTATTTAAATGCAGGATATTGCATGCGGAAATTTATTATCATGCGGCATGACATTTAAGAAATTCACAAACACACGCACACAAACGACACACACACACACTCCCTTTCATACTCTGATCTGCACTGAAATTCTATGTGACTGTCAGAGTGTGGATTCCCGAACAGAAATGTAATTAAAAGGCAACAATTTCCCTTACACAATATATGTACATACGTACATATTCTTACGTATATTGTAAAGAAGTTTCATTTAATTTTCAACCCGCAAATTTGCTAGAATTGTCGCTTAAAAATTTCGTCTATAGACTGCGGATTACAAAAAAAAAACTAAACTTTATTATACAAAATGTGTATTTTATGACTTTGACCACCAAAAACTTGATTCGAAAAATACAACAGTTTGTTTATTTTTGAACAGTCCGACTTTAATCGAATTACAATTTCAACTAATACTTACATTTGTTTTATTTGCAACACAAAGCACTTCAGCTATTGGAATTTATACATGCCACAGAACACAACAACAATATCAGCAACAAAAACAACATCGAAAATAACATTTACACAGTTTTCGCCATGGGAAAAATGTCAAAAATACATTGAATTTTTATTCGTTTCTTGTGCTCACGAGTTTCAATTGCGAAATAATCTGGCATTTAAATGTGGCTATTTGAAGCATTTTTATTTTCATTTTTTTCGTTTTCTTATTTACGTTGTTTTACATGACAATCGAGGGGATGCGAATTAAGAGAGAGAGAGAGAGAGATAAATGGAGATGTATTGAGGACAGTTAAACAGAGTGCGAAAGCGTCCTTTTATTTACAATGCTTGTAATTTGTTGTTGTGGTCACACCATTTTCCATTGTTGGATTATTATTGAATAATTGAAGCGAAGCCTTAGGCAATCAAATATTAATGAACGAGAACCAGAACATATGCAATCTCAAAAAACGAAGCTAAAACTGAAACTGAACAGAAATACTATAAACTTAACTGAACTAATTACGAATGCGATGCAGGCCATTTTTCTCTCGATGCAATACGTTGCGTATGCGTAATATTTATGAGCATAGAACACAGAGAGCTTACAGAAACTGGCTGGAAAAGTTAGCTGGCTGCCGGGAGAGACGCAAAAGATATAAATTACTTGCAGTAGACTGATTGGCAAAGCAATTGCAAGTTGGCAAAAAAAAAGTACAATGCCAACAGCTGCAACCGCAAGAGGACTAGAAACAACAGCAAATATAGTACAACAGGAACAACAAGTAACAGCCAGTCAGGCCAATGAAAAGCCTTGCCAGGACATGGCAACAAGGCGCAAACACTCGAGTGCAAAGATAGGGAAAAATGGCGCATGAAATGAAGCGGAAATGGCACAAAAAGGAACCCAGCTATCACACACGCATACACTTACTCACACACCCACACACACACACACATACACTCACATTCTCGCACATTGTCGATGCACAAACAGTGGTTGGATGAAATGAATGAGAATGATGGGGAACGGGGAGATTGGCAGCCACTTACAGGACTGAACTAATATGTACATTAGTATCTTTGAATGCATGTGAACAACTGATAAATGTCTGGTCATGTTTGCGTTGCCCGTTTACATCTATATGTCTCTAAGTGTGTGTGTGTGTGTGTGTATTCGTGCCTGTCTAAGCGCCCGTGAATGAAATCGAGCGAAGAATGCGAAATGCATGCTCTTCATTTTATTTTATTTCAGTTTAGTTTGTCGAAGCCTTTAATGACCGGCTTCGAGACAACATCCCCATCTAAAAACACATCGACATACCTACACCCATTCCCACACACACACACACACACATTCCCAACCACAGAATACGTATGTTAAGCAAACAGCTGGCATTGAAATTGCAAACAAAAAGATTCGCGGTTTGCAAGCATTTCAAAATACATTTTGATGAAAAGAAGAGGTTGAAGAAATGTGAGAAAGGGTTGTAAATCAACTTTGCATGAAGAAACCTTATTATTAATTGGCAGTCGGAAATTATATTTGAAATTCTTCAGAATGTATACATAATCAAACAATGGAGAATAGCTGCCTAATTAAAAAGTATTTGTGAACAGCGTTCCTATTTGAGTTATAGAATCGAGCTGTTTGACTCTCAAAATTCTAGTTTTACATAGCTAGCATGGAAATCTTAATTAAGAGCGCAGCATGTGTGATAATCTGTCCAATCTTGCATTCCAGCCAATCTCAGGCCTTTTCTTGTAGGCGTCCTTCTCCTGTTAGGTATTGACTTACCATTTAATTATTTGAAGTCAAACGTCACCCTTTCTGTACAGTTGCTGTCAAAAGTTCGTGCTTGAACAATTTGATTGGTAATATTAATATGAGTAGTATAATATATTAAAGCACACTAATTATGGCTCTAGAAAACTAGTTGGATTATCATACTTGTCTAGCATTAAAATGAGTACGAATAAATTAAATGTATTTATTTGAAATCGATATGCGACACATGCCTGATTAGCTTAGAACATTGCCCTGAACTTGGCCAATAAAACGTGAATTGTGTGGTGTGCAGTAAATAATAACAATAATTCACTGCAAGTAACATCAAAGAGATTGCACTTCAATGTAGGCAATGTTCCAATTGTGGTTGGCGACAAAGTTGAGCGAGTTTTAAAGGACAAGCCTCATAAATATGCGATAAGCCGGCTATAAAAAGATGTACACTCAACCACAGCACACATAGATTTGTATCTGTGTGAGTATAGGCACATGTATAATATATGCAATGGCTCTCTCTCTCTCTCTCTCTCTCTCTCTCTCTGCTAGCCAGCCGCAACAAGTGCACTCGGCAGCGTTGCTGACAAACTGCTCACACACACACATTCACATCCATGTGTATACGCACACTCATTCACACACTTAGACTGACACGTAGACAGGTGTGCATTTAAACGACATGTGTCGTCTTCACACTCAAATGCACTTCAAATGCGCGCTGAGCACATTGCAACTGTCCAATGCCTCCCCGAAGCCACCCCACAGATCTATGCCATGCCCTGTCATGGGCCAGCTCACCTTAACCCACCTTCCCACCTTCCCTTGCCGCCTGTCAGGTCAGGCAGTAAGTTGCAAATGTGGCCACTACTCTGCCTTGAACACTCATGGCTGGCATAAACTTCCGCATTAAATCGACTTTGAACTTGAAAATGTTAGTTACATGGCCGCGTGCACACACACACACACACACACAAATACGCACACACCAATACAATATACAGGGTTACCTGTGAAAGTGCTTGTGTTGTTGTCGTTATTGTTGTTTGTTAGTCAAGTTGTTGTCGTTGTTTGTTCGAAGGTTAAAGGCGCACAGCTTGAACTGCCATGACTGTAAATATTTAAAGATGCAAAATTATAGCACAATATTTAAGCAAACTGGCAACAGAAACGTAGCAGACTATCACTGAAATCCGTGCCACAGCGTGTCCAAACGAATTCACACAGAAACCAAAGCTGAAAAGTATGCTATACTTCTTGGCTTGGCTGCATTTGAGATGCATATTAGACAAGCTACTCAGCAGCGTATGCGATTGGCAATCAAACAAGCTTACTTGCATATGCAAGCAGAAAGAGAGGGAGAAGGAAAAGGAAAAAGAAAAAGAAAGAGACAAAGTAAGATAGGGGAAACAAAGTATGTTGTTGTTGTATGCGCAGTTCTTAATGAACTGAATGCAAACTGCAGCATGTTGTACCGTCGTCGTCATTGTTTCCCTACTTAACATTTGAGCTAGGTAATTAGCAGTGCATATATTTAGATAGAGGAAGGACTAAATTCAGACTAATCCCTTGGCGAAAAGCACAGCAGTTGAACTAAGTGAATAGTGGATAATTTATAAAAGAAATGCAAAAAAATGTACATTTCATAATCACACGCAACTGCTTAGTTGTGATTAAATCTGTAGAGCGCTTTCATTCTCACTCCTTCCGTATTTTATGGAGTCTCCTTCTGCTCATTTCTCGCCAATTCTCTGTTAACTTTTGTGAAGCGTAATGCCAACATTACGCATGCAACATTCTCGTCGCACGTTTATGGTGCCGCAATGTATGCTATACTATATGGCAATATGCGATAGTCACAGTTACAGCCACAATACAACACAACTCACATAAGGCATGCGATGACATTTTAGTGCGATGTTGGCTTCAACTATTTTTAGTACCCTGCACACATAAAGCACGAATAGGGTATGACTAAATAGTTTTAACATGGAAGATAAATTAAATCCATTTTATTTAACCCAGGTAAGCTTAATTACTTTAAGTTTTTATTTTACTTATTGGTTTTGTTTTTAATACTGATTACATGTCTTACAATTACATCTTGTGCTTGGAAATTAAATTAATAATAAGGAATGTTAAATACCTATTTTCAAACTAAACTAAATTATCGTCAGGCTTAATGTATTGAAAAATAAAATAATTCGAGAAATGCACATATTCTGAACAACACTACAGAACTCCTCTGTTGTCCATTAAATGAAAGACTGCTAATGGATATCTGCTAGTCTGGTCGATTGTCACAAGCTCATATTTGCCTGTTTGTTGCTTTTTTATGCGCTTTAAATTTATTTTGTTGGCGTTGTTGCTGCTGAGAGAAGCCGCTAGCGATGGCGCCTGTCGCACGCACGCAAACTTCCGGCCGCACACACTTACACACACGCATACATATAAGCACATTTATAAATGTATATACATACTGATATATGTGCCACACATGTGGTGTGGCAGCCTTAACAAAGAAAGGAAAACAACTTGCGTGCCCGTCTTCATTTTTATTTATCGTGCAAAGTGATTGTGTGTAATTGCAAAAATTGCGTTAAATTATTTAACAAGCGACTGCTGTGAGTTGTGTGTTGTGAGTAGGGATGCGTTGTGATTGTAGCAAGCATGTGCGAGTGAGATAGCGAGCATGTGTGGTGTGGCAAATTCAAATTCACTTTACACTTTACGCACAATGTGCAGGAAATTGATATATGCAATAAATTGTTGACGACGCTCCAATTCAGGAAATTATTTCACCATAAACTCAGCAACAAATTGAATTCGAGTATCGAAAATATTGAAAATACGAATATGAATATGAATTTGAATATGAATTTGAATGTGAATTTGAATTGTTGAGTTGTTAATAAATTTATATTCTCTAATTGAATTTTCATTGCAGCTGCGCCAATGAATGCGGTTTAATGCGGGGCATTTGGCCCCTTCAACACCAACAACACCAACAACAGGAACAACATCAACAACAGCAACAATATGAGGATACTAAATCAACAGTCGAAGATACACGGAGGTGCTTTGCCGCTAACGGATGTGAAATTCACTTTGAGGATATGAAAATAGCTCATAAACGAGCCATAGCACATGAGAACAAACGGAAGAGCTTAAGGGGAGTGCAAAAAAAGCAGCAATAACAACAACTGGCAGCAACAACAATCAACACAAAACGCAACACTGCCATCCAAAAAAGAAGAAGTCGAACAACAACAACAAGAACAAGAACAATCTTACAAAGCGACACAACACAACACAGCACAACACAGAGTTAAGCCCAAAGTCAGAAAGAAAGAGAAAGTGAAAGCTGAAAGCCGAAACTGTAAACGACGCTCCGTGTAAACACTCAAAAGCTCGTTAAGAGAATACATCCTGTCAGTGGTGTATGTATATAGAATATATATATATACGAGCAACAGTGGGTGTATGTGTGTGTGTGTGTGTGTGTGTGTGTGTGTGTGTCACCATGTACCGACGACAGAGACGCCGTCTGAGTAGCTGCGTCTCACCTCTGCCAGGACATTGCCATTGCCATTACCATTGCCATTGCAAAGTCGCATAGTCGCATAGTCGCGCTTCCGTTTCCGTCTACGCTCACTCGCCTCATTTCCGCTGCGGCTGCAACTAAGCGTGCTATCTAACCCCTCAATTCTCTTGCCACACCGCACATTACCACCAACAACAACAACAACAACAGAAACAACAGAAACAAAATGGTCAGAGAGACTAACTTTAATGGTAAGTGCCGAGTGCAACAAAAGTTAAGTCTAAATTTGTTCAGCTCACCTCGACTCTCTGGTGGAAAGTTTACTCAAAGGAAGTTACTTGAAAGTGATATTTTAATTTCGTACTGAAATTGCATTTAACAGTTCTTTAATTACAAGATTAATTAAGTTCGGTAACAACTATAACAGAACTTCTATAATTCTTAGTTAAAATCCTTAAACATATGGAAGTGAAGTTGACTTTAAGATATTCACCGACTAGCTTTGATGTCAACCATTACTTGAACGAAATCTTTACAATTTTTCATTAAATAATGACATAAATTCAATTTGCATTAGGTTTTTCAGTTTCTATTTAAATTTGGTACAACATTATTTTATCAATCATTTCGAAAGTTTAGTGTCCTGGATTTAAAGATGCACACAAACTAGAAATTTATTTAGCTTGTGCTTGGAATCGTTCCCACTTTTAATTAATAAAAATACATTACAAACTATGAGTAAGTTTTTTAAATACCACATTAAAGTTTAGTAACAAAATATGTGGTTAATCTGTTTTCTTACTAACTTACTTCGACGAAATCTTTACAATATTAGATGAAAATCTCAAATAATAAAATTGAAGAGTTAAAGAAATAAGTCAGACTACTAATTCGGATTGCAGTTTTATTTTATATTTAAATTTCTTCTAAGTTCAAGTGAATTAAACTTCAATTCTTAAAAAAAGTTTTGCATATAACTGTTGCAATTTTAGATTAAATTATGATTATTTTTTATGATTATTTTAGATTAAATTATGAAGTTGCATTAATTTTCTTGCAGATGCGCTGGATTACATCTACATAGCCAATAGCATGAATGATAACGCCTATTTGATAGCCGAGCCGCGGCCGGACAATGATGATGACGAGCAGGATGATGAGCAAGAGGACGATAACAACAACAATCATTACTATAATGATGGCGGAGATAAGGAGTTTCGGAGCACAGACACTGTTGCCACTTTGGACACCTTGGACAGCAGCTCACCGAGCTCACCACTTGCCACAGCAGCGCTGGCAGCGGCGGCGGCAAGTGCTTCGGTTGCTGCCGCAGCAGCCCGAATTACCGCAAAGGCCGCACATCGAGCCCTGGCCACAGGTGCAATCGAACTGATCGATATGGATGGTGGTGGTGGTGGTGGTGTTGGGGGTGGAGTTGTTGCTGGTGGTGCTGGTGTCACAGCCTCTGTCTCGGAAAATAATTACACGAATGTGGCCGTTGGCCTTGGAGCCATGCTGCTGAACGATACGCTGATGCTGATGGAGCCAAATGATACGACATTGAGTATCTTTGGTGATTTAGTGAACGGAAGCGGGCAACTGATGAATGCCAGTGCGGCAGTCAATGTGACGGCCAGCAAAGTGGACGAGGATGACTTCACGCAGCTGCTGCGCATGGCAATCACATCGGTGCTGCTCGGCCTGATGATACTCGTCACCATAATTGGTAGGTCGGCTAACGGATGCTGTACATGGAAAGCTCATTAGGCCAAACAGACAGCGACAGTCGACAGTCGCTCGTCGAGTTGGTCGTGGGTTCTTAAGACAGCACAGGCAAAAGCCGCAGTCACAGCCACAGTCACAGCCAAAGCTGATGCCTAAACATAGACATAATTATTTGTCCGCTGCTTAAACCCCCCGCCAATAAATTCTATGGAAGCCAGTCTCAGGCACGCGCGTGCCAACAAATCCGACACGCCATTTCGCTAGGGAATATGGCAAACAATTCAATAAGGCAAACCGAATGACAGGACCAGTCAGAGGGAGGGGCCACATTCCGTGGAGCCAGGGGTGGTGGGGGGAAGGGAGGGGCATCTGATTTGTGGATTACTTTGCGTCCGCTCAGCATTTTGGTTGAGTTGCAGATAATAAAATACGCGTAACTGATATTTATGATGCTGCCGCCATTTTATATTATTTATTATTGTTGTTATTATTATTATACTTAGCGGCAGCAGCAGCATCAGCAGCATCAGCAGCCGATGAGGCAACAACACTCGACTGCTCGTTATTAATAAGGCAGCTCAATGTCTTTGCCATTGTTGTTGGCAACATTTCTTACACGCACTTAGCCATAAATCCGCATGGCAAACAGAAGATGTTAAGGCCACCCGCAGCATTTATCTAGGAAAGGAAAAAAAGTAAATAAAAAAGTAACGAAAGACACGCCGCATTAAAATTGACAGACAATCAATCAATCTCAGTTTCAAGACCCGCCAATCTTACAAAATTTGTACTCCAAAAAATTACCATGAGAAGAACTTAACGGCTAGATTGTAAAACGGCAGAAGCATTTATTTGCCATAAAATCAGAAGCGAAAGCGTCCCAATTTGATTTCATTAATTTAAGTAGATTTTATTTCATTTTGTATATTTAAAACAGAACGCAAAAGTCAAGAGCTAAACGGATAAATACGAAAAATCAAGTCAAAAGGGAATTCTGCAAAAAGTGCTAAATTCTCTGTTTTAAATGGCAGCAGCCGCCATTTGCCATTTGCCAGTTGCCAGTTGCCATTTGCTATTTGCCATTCACATGCGTGCCTTGTTTCCTGCACTCATTTAGTATTCATTTTGATTTTCATTTAATTTGCGTTTATTTCTGCTTTTGTTGGGTGGAATTTATTTTATTTTGCTTTGCTGTTTAGTTTAGTTTGTTTTGCGTCTTCGTTTCACGTTTCAAGTTTCACGTTCCTCGTTTTTCAATTCTCATATCTGTTTCCCTTGTTGTTGCTGTTGCCATTTTTATTTCGCTTTTCTTTTCTTAACTTCTCAACTTTGCAGTGGTTGCATTTGCTTTGAAAGTCGTTCTGTTCTGTTTTGAGTGCCAACATTTAGCATTTAGCATTTGAAAGGAAATGCTAATGAGTTTTAATGCCGACTTTAAAAGAGCAACGAATAGTTGGAACTTGGCACAATTCACTCTCTTTCTCCTTCCCTTTCTCGCTCTCTCTCTCTCCCTCTTTAGTCAGATGTTTGTACACGGCTTCAATAACAACAGTTTGTTTCAATGAAAAACCTGCTCGTTAGCATTTAAAAAGAGAGGACGGTTTAAAAAAAGTTGCTGAGAACATATTGGCAGAGAATGAAAGCAGTTCTATGTTTATTAACTTAAACATACTGTATATTTGTCATTAAGTTTACTTTATTATTTATGTTATCAATGCATATGCCATGATTGTTATTAATCTTTTATTTATTATTCAATGAACATGACAGTTTTCAATTATCCTTTAAATGCAATTGTTAGCAGCTGCGCAGAATGAAAGTAAATTTCCTCTGCTTTTCTCAGCTCTAGGCATTCAGTTTTTGTTGCATTTCCTGGGATTTCCATGACAACTTTCGGCAATATCTTCGTCAGTGGAAAAAGAACGAGAAACTGAGTTAAGCTGAAATAAAAACAGTTGAGGGCCAGACAGGTTGTCAGTTTGCCTTCACTTTGACACTGAAGTGTCTAATTGCATGTGTATTCCTTTGTTAGAGCTTCTCACACACACCTGTGTCTCCTCCTTGTACATGAGTATGTGTCTGTGTGTGTGTGTGTGTGTGTGAAGGATAGTTCGTTGGAGGAGACTGCAAATTCAATGCCACAAATTGCATGTCTTGCACTCGGGCTTAACTTTTACAAGCCGACATTTCTTTTTTGCACCTTCAAGTGTGCCACAAGTAGTTGTGACACTGTGCAACACTGGCAGTAACAGACATCAAAGGTGGCGCCTCTAAGTGCTGCACAGCTGCACAGTCTCACTGTCAATTTGACGCCAACCGACAGACCAACAGACCGACAGACCGACAGACGTCGCGTCGCGTCTTTGCAAAGTTTGTGACAGCGCGATTAGCTCATGTCGTTTATTTTGGCTTTTGTGAACTTTGTCTGGGGCCACTCAAAATGCAGCACAATGTGGCAGGGAGGCTGAAGGCTGGAGCTGCATTGATATTCGGTTACAGTAGGTGACTGCGAATGTTGCAACAACAATGGCAACAGCCAAGAGCCAAGTTTAATAAGATTCCCATTTCATTTATCCTCTCACACACATTCAACTTGAGTAATTTACAAAACTTTATCTGCTCGCTGCGGTTGCGTCTCGTTTTCATTTTCATTTTCAGTTTCATCTTCATTTTCCTTTTATTCCCAATGCTTTTACTTTGCAGCTGCGCCCGCATTCAACTCGTACTTAATTGAATTGCAAACTTTGCTCTTCGCTCAAGTCAATTTTCGCAATTAGGCCGAACAGCAGCGGCAACAATTCGCTTCAGCTGTCAATGCCATTTCTCCTTTCTCCTTTCACAACGCACTATGGGCGATTGTTGGACTTTTTGCGGCGTTAACTCCATTTATAAAGCTAGAGACTTGAAGTTTTATATATGTTATGTAGACTTTGATAGAATTAAACAAATTTTCTTAAATCTTTTCTGAGCAAAGCATTGTTTTGGCATATCTACAACATACAGGAAGTATTTAAAGTATAAAAAGTACTCACAATCCAAAAATGTTGGCATCAATGGAAAGGTCATTAGAACTCCGCTTAAAAGAAACTTAACTTTCCTTAACCACATTGAATAATTAGAATTTGCATACCAAATAAACTTTTCGCTTTTCCTGAGGTTTGTAAAAATATAAGTTTGTAAAAATAACACGAAATATTTATGTGTTGAGTGAACACTTATCAACAATTGTCGAAAAATCTCCCATAGTGCAACGTTTCGTCCAACGCCTTACACCTTACTCCTTACTCCCTTTGCAGGCAATGTTTTCGTGATAGCTGCCATTATATTGGAGCGAAATCTGCAGAATGTAGCTAACTATCTGGTGGCCTCCCTGGCCGTTGCTGATCTATTTGTCGCCTGTCTCGTGATGCCCCTGGGCGCTGTCTATGAGGTGAGTACAAAATGTTGTTAAGTAAATTAAGATTTGTATAATGTACACAAGAATAATACAAGAATCTGAATCTGGTTAGACAAGAAAAGTATTCGCTAAGTGTTTACAGTTCATAGTTAAAAGTTTTACTTAAATTCTTCTAGTTTCTTATAGCAGATTTATAAAAAAAGTTATCTGGTTGAATGGAAAAATTATATAAATTTCTTTACTATTCCTAATTACTTGTAGTTTAGGATTATAATGTCTGTTTAAAAAGGCGCCTTAAAAGGATCTGATCTTCAACTTGGTTGTAGTGCTCAAGCTGCGATAGATTTATTCAAGTGCTGTTAAGTGACATATATATCTAAGTAATGTAGTTAAGTATACGAACATATATATTTTATTAAGAAAAGTAGTCAAACGACAAGGTGATCGATCCTATCGTGCTGCAGGCGCTTCCTTCGCCTGAGCCAAACTGCATAGGCGAATTCCAATAAAAAGGCGACGAGACCAACGAACATCAACACAGAGCAGCTTATAGAAATTTGCTTAAAATAACTCAATGGCAATGGGAATCTTGCAGATGGCTCATATGGTGCCTGGGTCACCAGACCAATCTGCTGGGCATGAAAATAAGCCATTGACATCCATTTTCGTAGTAGGCCGGATTCATGAGTTATTGCCACAAAGCTGTTCAGCACATATACTGAGGGTAGCTCCGGACGCACTTGCAACCTTAAATTGTGGAAAACTGTGCACAGCTTGTTGGAAGCCAATCGCAGTTTGGGTCGACTCAATCGCTTTTGCATGTGGTCCAGCTGCATCAATGTATCTGTGTTCGCGATGTAGGCATAACTCCTGTTGAGGCCCAAGAAATGCCTCTCTTGTGTCGTCTTATCCACAAAGAGAAGGCGATCTGCCAGAGCCCGTGGCAATTCATTGTCTCTAATGGCACGCAGGTGCTCGCTGTCACTGATCATAATTCGTAGGCCACTGTTCAGGAACGACTGCTCATCCTCGATCTCTTGTCGATAATAGCCAAGAGTAAATGCTGTAATTAAGGTGCCGCAGATGACGCTACCCATCATGAGATTAAATACAGATGTAGACAGTTCAATGAACTTGTCAGGCAAACGCAGACGACGAAATGCTCTATTGGATATTTCTTGAGTGCATGTAATCCTTAAGCTCATGTAGAGAATTGCACCCAGTGAGTGGTGTGGATTGGCCAGCCGTCGAATCACAACATTTGCCATGTATGTAAATAATATAAATATTCGCATAGAATTCTTAAAAGAGAATTCATAATATTCGGACAAAGTCAGTTGATCTGACGATGGCACCACTAGACATGATCTCGACATTCTCACCGTGCTGCTGTATATTGCTATACTATGATTCCGTACCAGATTTGCACCAATATCAAATCGACGATTGCGTGCGAGGCGTTTTCCGTTCAATTGAAGATCACTGTGATTCGCGAATGCAAGAATTTCCATTTTTGCATTGACATAGCGTAGAAATGTCGTTAACAAATATCCATTTACACCTCCCAAGCTAACGTGGCCATCGGTTAGATCTTTCTGATCCGTTGAATTGTACTGAAAAGATGCAAAACATACGAGTATAATGTATATTGTGAATCCATTAGAAATGTAATCTCCTACCAAATATACTTCAGGCATCGCCTCAAACATGGTGACCAGCCATCGATAGTTTTTGATATTCATAAGCTCGTGGTAGTTTTCTCTATTCATGCGGTTCAAAAGCTCATCAGTCATTGGATGTATTATAACATTATTAACATAACGATAGGACCACGATTTATAGCTATTGTCTTGTTTGAAGATGATCAATGATTTAAAAAATCGCATTTTGAAACACCAGCTGAAGATCTTTGTTATCTGTGCGGCATTTAGTGGCTTTTCCTGTTCCGACTGGTATATAAATACATATATTAAGGTATCGGGAGTATTCAGCAACTCCCCTAGAGTGGGATCCTTTAAACCGTTGAAGATTACCAACACCAGAGTATCCACATTGACGAATCTGTTCAGGGACCCAATCTGAGAGCCGGCGACAATTGCCGGACAAAAAAGCGTATCCATTATTCCCTGTTGTAATGAGGTGGCAATGACAGACTTTTTTCCCAGACTCTGCTTTCCAAAGAAGGTGACAAAGGCCTTAAATCGTGTCATCTTCTGCACAAATTTAATGATTCGTAGAACATGCTCAGTGTCTTCATCACTTTTCACCACTGGCTGCAGCTTGCAGGCAACGTGGCTCAATAACCAGACACAAATCCAAAACCTGGCACACTTCATGACTTTAGTTGCTCAACTATTTTCCTGGCGAGTGCATTTTGAATCGGCGCCGGTGCAATCCTTGTTTGCATAGCTATTAGATGCCATTAAAGGGTCGGGTTGGGTTGAGTCGGGACAGAATTGAACTCCTCTCAAGCGTGTCATCAATTTTAATAAGCCATCAGCTTTTATTGTTTATGGTTTATTGTTTATTTGATTGGCACTCTGAGACCCAGAACGTAACTTAATGTTCGCTCTTATCTATTTAACGCACACAGATCAGCCAGGGCTGGATACTTGGACCGGAGCTCTGCGACATTTGGACCTCCTGTGACGTACTCTGCTGTACTGCATCCATACTGCATCTGGTTGCCATCGCTGTGGATCGGTAAGTAATTATATTTTTAAAGTTTTATACTGTATGAAAAACATGGAAAGAAAGTAGCTTAGCCAAAATCAACACATTTGATAAACGAGCTCCAAATTCCACTTGTAAGCGACGTGTAAAACAAGCAAAACATAGCATTTGTGGCAAGTGAATTGAGATGGAGATGGAGGTGGAGGTGGAGGAAAAAAAGAAGAGTGGGAGAATCTGTCAATATATAAGGGTGCTGTGTGTGCATGTGTGTGAGTGTGAGTTAAACGAATCAATCAATCAAGTTTTTAGCATGTCAAATCTCTTTACAAATCCACTTGGCAACGAAACGAGGACACATGGCAAAAATAATACAGAATAAACACTTGAGGAGTGAGAGCGGACAATTAAGATACCCTATTAAAATATAAAAACAAGCAATATGCAGAAGGGTAAACCACTTTTATAAATGATCCAACAAATTATCCAACGAGTAGGAGCAATCATTTTAAGGCAGCACAATCCCACTGTCAACCTGATCTGACTGAATTCCCCATACTCTCTAACCTTGCAACACATTTGAAAATTGACACTGTCGACCAATTTAAGAGTGTAACGAACGTGTCCCGTTCATGTGCTTAGCCGTTTAGGGTTGACAAATCCTTGGGCAATGTTTGTTTAGCTTACCTCATGCCGCATGCCGCATGCCGCATGCCCAATGCCCCATGTCAAATGCCACACTCCACATGCCACATTATGGCTGTATCAATTTAAAATAAAATTCTCAGTTATTGAAGCGTATGGCGCATGTAGCATGCCTCGCTGCATGTCATCAATCAATTTGCAGCAAACATTTCAATCAATCAATCGATTTGCTGTGAGGCACAACAAACGTTCAACGAAATCTATTTCACTTGCACTCCATGAAAAGCAACTCGAATGCTTCGTGCCACAAAGTTGCGGAGTATAGAGTATAGAGTATATAGTATATTCATTAGGAAAGTATCCCAAGGCGATGACTCAAAGTCAGCTAATTTAAGCTGCACTTGACGACATTGCAGAGAAGGGTTTCTCCCTGGCCAGATATTGTGGCACTTTTTGGTGCACTTAGTCGCACGTTGCACATTGCCTGGCATTACTGGGGAAATGTTCAATGCTTTCACATCGCGTATACCTAATGTTGTATATGTACAACTGAATGCAATGGACCTCCAGGGCAATAACAGCAGCAGCATCAGAAGCATTCTGTGTATTTA
The DNA here is from genome assembly GCA_018901795.1 of Drosophila sp. st01m. NCBI lineage: Eukaryota > Metazoa > Arthropoda > Insecta > Diptera > Drosophilidae > Drosophila > Drosophila sp. st01m. The sequence continues at coordinate 1,149,368 of JAEIFG010000334.1, forward strand.
ATGAACACTTAGCACACCCGCAAATTGGCAGGCAAGGCCTGTGCTAATCCCAGGACAACGTGTCGTATGCGCAATGTAATTTGAAATTGGCAATGCGATGCTAGCGCTCGTTCGCTGCTGCACTTGACTGGCTAATTTCATTTTATTGAACGACGATGCCATTGCCACCGCATGGCCAATACCCAACAGCAATATAGGCCCACATTAATTGGCTAATCTGCAGGTCAATGTGGGGCCAATTATTCGGCCGGTTTCAATTAGTGCAGCCGACCAGAAAACAAAGCCCAAAAACAGCCCAATAATAAATAATGCGAATAAAATGCTATTTATTTTTTACTCGACTCGTTTGCACACATATGTACAAATATTATAATTACAATTAGGACGCAGAAAATGACTGCGGGGCCACGAGGCGTATGCGCATTTCTATTCTAGTTGCAGCTCATTAAAATGAAACCATGAAAATATTATTGGTTTTGCACTTACTGATGCCTGTGGGAAATATTCATTTTAGACAAATTATAATGGAATCTAGAAGTTCGTGCTTTAAGAGTTTGAATAATTAAATACATTATGTTTACAAAGAATTTAATACTGTAGATAATTTGGAGTGTTTACTAAAAGTTTCTGCATTAGGTTTAAAAAATTGAAAGCAAATATAATAGATAAATTTGAATATAAAATAGCAGTCAATAAATTTGTGGCAGGTAGCATAATAGGAGCATCTTTTTATCCATTTGAATGGATTTTTATGACTCGAGAGCGAACGCTGATTTGGCTGTCAATGGACAAATTGAAATGCTGGTTGGGCCCAAATTGCCTGTCAATAAACAAAGCCAAGTGATGCTTAGATTTTGTATTGCATATCAATCAGCATTCAGCTCAAATGGCCAACTCAGTATTGTCATTGCTGCTGCTACTCGTATTGGTATTGATACTGGTATTGGTATTGGTATTGGTATTTGTATTTGTATTGAAATTGGGTATTTGCCTGTCAACTGGACGCCAAAATGAGAGGCGTATTATGATGGGGATGGACCGAAGCTGCTCAAAAGTATGCAAATGAGCAGCATGACAGTCCTGATTCGCCTGAGTGGCACCTCATTGTGTATCAGTCCAAGTGTGTCTTGTTTAAGGTCCCTTAAAGTCTACGTTCTGCTATCCAATTTTGTTGAAACAATTACGTTGCTTAAGGGGCAAACGAACAAACAGCAACACACGCACTTTGCAAAGTATTTGCGACTTGTCACTTGATATTTAAAATAGAATTCAAAGCTGCCTTTTACTTATCACCAAACGGAATGGAAATTTATGTGCTTTTAAGCATGAGGCCCATTTGCTGCTCATTGCTGTTCTCTGCTCATTGTTGACGCTGTTGAAGAGACTCAATTGGAGGGGGAAACAAAGGCAGAGGCAATGCCAGATCCGTAGCCTGTACATTAATAAATTAAGTTTGTCAAACGGTCCTTGCTCCTGGATCTGCCTGCTCCTGTGTCTGACTTCCTCTTGGCTGACTCCTGCCACCCGCATGATAAATAGTTTTGCTGAAATTCGACTATTATAATAATATTTGCAAGTATTTGTCGTTACGAGCCAAAGCCGAGCCGTTGACAAGCAAGCAAGCCAACAGGCGACGACAGCCAGAGTTCTCCTTTGTTGCAAGTAACTCTGTTGTTGTTGCTGTTGCTGTTGCTTTTGCTTTTACTGTCGCTGCCACTTCCACAACGTTGCCAAGTTCATTTTCCATGTCAGTAATTTTTAAGCAATTAAGACAAAGTGCCAACAATATTTACGAAGCTGCGAGACAAGAAACAGCGACAACAGCAACTTGAAGCAAATGGAGAACATGAAAACCGTGTCCAGAACTGGCAACCCCAAAAAACCCAAGCATAATAAAAGCCTATGTTACGATAACAGCAGCAACAACAGCAACCATTACAGCAACAACAGCAATAACAGCAGCAGCAGGAGGAGAAAAAATGCCGCATGGTCATTAATCTTTATGCTGTTGGCGTTGCCATTGCTGCTGCCGCAGTTGACGCTGCTGCTGTTGCTGCTGCTGCTGCTCTTCCCAATGTTGTTGCTGCTGCTCTTCCCAATGTTGTTGCCGCTGCTGTCGATGGCGTTGTCAATGCCAAAATATATGTGCACAGACTACACACATCACTTATGGACTACACCCGCAGCAATGGCCGAGTTCTGCATAAATTACACGCTCTGTAGCATGTTGCTGACGTCATTATTAGTGCGAGCAAATGACAAATGCCACATGGAGCGACCTTCTGCCCGGTCAAACAATCATTTAAATGCAAAGTTTTTTTTTACTATATGTACATATATAAATATATATTTTGCATACCCTTCATGCGACTTTTCGCTTGTTGTTGTTCAACTTCACGAGTGAGAATCCTTTGCATATTGCAAACAGTGCCAGCCGAAAAGCAGCCACAACCTGCCAACAGATTATTTTTCCCTGTATATTTCAATTGTTGCTACTTTTGATGTTGTTGTTGTTGTTGCATCTGACATATTCAATTAAATTGCAATTAAGTAAACTGGTCTTTTTTCACCATACATATTTTTTATTATTTAGCACTTAAAACGTAATTACATGTTAATATTCGCCGTCATTGTCGTTGTCGTTGTCGTTGTTCTCTTGCTGTCGTCGTTGTGTTGGCTTTTCTGTTAGCTTAATAACAACTACAACCGCACAGCTGCAATACCAGTAACAACTCCCATAATAGTAGATGTTGTTGTAGTTGTAGTTGTAGTGTAACAACCACAGCGACCACACTCTGCCCCATATGCCACACGGTGCCATGTGTAATTGTAATTGCTGTTGTCATACAAGAGTTTTTGCACTTATTGCAGGTACACTGTGTGCCAAAATCGCTTATACAGCACTACCACGTGCCACATTTACTAACTATTCTTAAATAATATTTTTATAGTATTTAATTATAGTATTTATGAATTTAAAATTGACTGTCAAATAATTTCTTACTTTATATATATAAAGGATCAAAAAGATATTGAAGTGAATTTTATTTAATTTAGTTATATTTAATGGACAAATTTCACTTAAAGTCTAAAATTACATCTTCGAGTATGTGTCTTTTAATAAATTTCAAAATAATTTACATCAACAATGCTATAATTTTTTATTATTATCTACTGCATATGCAATAATTATCCATTCTAAAAATTAATTTATTGTAGCATCTGAAATTAATTTCAATAAAAATAATATTTTTAATTGCCTTAAGCATATGCACTAACTGATGGCAGCCACTGTTCCCCAACATTGTAAGTGCAAATGAACATTGTCCCTGTATTTAACATAATTTTCACGCTGTCTCTGGTCATTTTAGCGCGTAGTGCACACTTTGATACAGCTTGACCACCCCGCTCCCAAGCCACAACCCTATTAAGTTGACCGCCCTTCACATGCCACGCCCCACAAAACCGCCCTCAGCTGTGGTGTGCCCATCACCGCAGCGTTCATGTGCAATTTAGCTGCAGGGCCTGTGCAAAGTTTTCAGGAATATAGTCTTTTTTTACTATACACTCGCGCACACACACACACACACACATGCACACAAAGCTGCGATTATGGTAACGTGTGTGTATGCGTATAAGGGTGTAGGTATTAAAGGTACTGAGTGTGCTTGATCTAAACAAAAGCATATCCTTAATTAAATTGAGAGTTAAACAAACGCATTAAATAGTATAATTAGTTTTCGTACCTTTCAAATATATAGACACACACACACACACACACACATGCAGACACACAACGCCAGTCAGACGGACAGTGAGACAGACAGAGAAATCGCCTGTAGGCTGTTAATAATATGAAGGTAGTCAGTATTCGAATTACGCTTCATTTGGTTTGCACATTTGAGTTCACAAACTGAAATGCCAAGATTCATCTGTTTGTATATGTAAGGCAGATACACACACATACGCACACACCCACACACACATGGTTCCTTTGAAACGGTTAATGAGACAAAATGGCAAGACATTCGACTGCAAACAGAGCGACTGGCGGAGAAGGCAAAGTAAACAGAGAAGCCAGGCAATAAAACCGGATATGTTACTAAGACATTTATGTTATCTGCTAATGCTTTCACACACAAACACACACACACACACACACACACAGGGTAATAGTTGTTCGAGCATTTGCAATGAGGTGTTTGTTACATTTAAAGGCCGAGACTCTTCGAGCGTAAACTCAATAGACTCAACTCAAGTTCATAAAACAAATGGCAAATATTTAGTGTGTGCAACTAAACTGGCATCAAGTGCTTTCTCTTTGCATGTGTATGGGTGTGTGAAATAGAGAGAGACATGTGTGTGTGTGTGTGTGTGCACTTGGGACATATTCAATCTCGATTTGCAGGACTTGACATAATTCAAATGATTTATGTATTTGCCAGACAACATTACAAAGCGACTCAATCAATAATTGCCTCGACACACACACACACACACACACACACACACACTGTGTGTAGATTTGTCATGTATATTTCGAGCAATAAACTTAATTATGTGCCGCCTGAACTATGTCCAAGATATAGAGACAATCAAAAGTGTGTTGACAAACACACACAAACATATAACTCAATTAACGGTTGCTTGCCAAAGACTTCACACACTCTTCCTCTTCTACTCGTACACAAACACAAACTCAGTGCACTCGAAAAGTGATATTGTCTACATTCTGAGGCTAACCGAGAAGTTTTTAAATAAAATGTCAACTGTGGATAAGCAATTAGAAGACCGAATTTTTAAAGACGCTGTGGGAAATATTTCAAACATTTCATTTCAAATATGGTGAAGCATTGAAACCGCAACCATGATGAATTACAATTTTATAACTGTCACACAGCGGCTAACCCAAATGTCTAAGTCTCTCTCTTTGAGTGTGTGTGTGTGTGTGCGAGTGTGTGTGTGTGTCTGTGTTATTTAAATTTCGAATTTGTAAAAGTAGCATAAATCAAAATAATGGCGCAAGGGCTGCCTGATGCCTGACTGCCTGCTGAATGATTAATCAGTGCGAGAAGTAAATTGAATTTCAAATAAATCAAATAAAATACTGTGAGTTGCGAGGTTTCCAAGACAAATGAACAATTTTATAGTGAAATTGAATAGACTGACCGAACGACTGCATTTGAAGCATAAAAAGCCAACCAAAATAAAATAGAATTGAATAAAATAAATTGAACTAAAAGCAGAAATTAAAATAATTCATCCACTTGCAATTTGCTGCAAACATTGAGAACTTTGCGGTTGTATTAAGTCAGTAGGAACTTTGCATATGTATATAAATTATTTCATACATATAAATATGCATATATTTGTATAGTTGTATGCGTGTGAGTGTGTGTGTGTGTGTGTGTGTGTGTGTGTGTGTGCGTTTGTGGTCTGCTGTATTTAGCTTTGCGTTTAGCAAAGTTTGCGCACGCCGTGTGATTAATGGTCGGTTTTGGGTTTGGACCAAAACTTTTGCTACCGGAAAGAAAACTTGGTCAGCAGCCACAACGAGCAAGACAGAGACAACAACAGCTACAGTGTGAGAGTGAGAGTGAAAGCGCTAAAGGCAAAAGGCATGCAGAATAGCAAATGGCCAAAAACAGGCAAACAAGCCAACAATTCAACAATCCAGCAATCCAGCAATGCAGCGAACCAACAAGCCAAACTCCTGACCTAAAATCCATTGTTGCTAAATATATTTTCACATTTTCGCAAATTTCGCCATTTTCGCCATTTTTAATGAACGTGTGACTTTTTCAAGGCTCATTGGTCGAGGACATTGGCTAATGATGCTGTTGCTGCCAGTTTATTTTATGAAATCGCAATTACCCAGTGCACAGTGGAAACTATGGAGACTATGGAAACTATGGAAACTGTGAAGAGTGCGTCACGCCAACTGGCCAACAATTGGCTGGACAATTATGAGGGCCGGCAAACGTTTAAGCTTATTAAATATAGTTAAGTTGCGACTCCTTTGCAAAATCAGCGACCTCTCGGTCATCTGGCAATTATGCAAATTGTTTTTAAGGTAAACTGCATGTGCACTAAAAGATTCATAAAGACGACGGCCACAACAACAAGGCACAGGATGCGGCAGGACCCAAAAGCAGCAGAGCAGCCAGACAGCAATCAACGCACTCGGCTGCATTTAATGAGGCTGCGTCTCTACATTTACTTACTGGGCTATTGTTTTTATGCCCCGGTGCTGATGTTGCTGCTGTTGCTGCTGTTGCTGGTGCTGCTCCGCCTTGCAATTTACATAAGTTTCATGTTTTTGTGCCATAAATTACAATTGCTGCCCTCTTACACATAGTGGCTGTCAAGGCGGGTACGCACAGGGCGTGCACAGCACTCACAGGACATGGGACGCAGAGCACAATACAGAGAACAGAGCATCCAGCACAGCACAACACAGCACAACACAGCACAACACAAGACACGAAGGAGGCAGGACACAAGGCGCACGCACTGAAACGGCACAGGACACATATGCGAAGAGCCTGTAATCAACAGAAGACGCATCCTGTGCCAGCTGTGCGCCAAGTAGAAATCTCTGCCACACGAGAGACAAACAACAACAAGCAAACTTTTAGCCAACAACACTGATCAGCTATAAGTTACCCTTTCATAATTGGATAATAATCAGCAAATACCCAACTAATGTATAAATGAATTACAAGTTTACAACACATAATAAAAATACACAAATTCAGTAATTTATAATGGCATAAATTACTGCTATGATTAATTCAATTAGCTAGCAGCAAAATAAAAATAAATAAATGGGTAAATTGTGAAGTTTTGGGTTATCCACAATCCTTGCTAAAAATATTGCATAAATTAATTAGTTTTGCAAAGCCTTCAGTCTTTTACCATTGCTATTTTACACATAACTCAAAAATAAAATTATCTTTTAATTAATTTAAACGGTTATTAAAAGTCGTAGTTTCCCAAATTTTTGTTTCTTATTATTTAACTATTTTCTATTGCTTTAAGTAATTTACGTTAAATTGTAACGATTTATCTAGCAAAATATATGAGATATATTATATGAGACTGATGCAGAGGAGTCTGAAAAACGGGTTAATATACCCTCACAAAGAAGCCCATAAGACATGCGTGGTATTTGCAGTGCAATTTATGCTCATATAAATTTGTAGGTCGCTGGCAACAAAAAAAATATACATATCACAAAGGAAAGGGAAATAAAAGTAGCCAGAAAGCGAACTTGATTAAAATTGCGAGCCATAAATTAAAGGGAAATATAAAAGCAAGAGAAAGAAATAATATTAAAGAATTTAATATCTAGACGTTCTTGTGTAGAAATCATTAGTTTGGCGGTCCTCCAAAATGAAATGATTGCCATGCAATGACAAGCAGTAAGAAGCGAGAAGAGCAGAGTGCTAAGAGCTGTCTCCGGGTGTATCTGTGGATGTCGAGCCTCAGGCCAGCACAACAGAGAGTTACATTGGACAGCTGGGTGAGCTAAGGAAGCCAAGGGGATGCCACGTGTAGCCCAGGGATGCCATGGCAACCAAGTTAAGAGCTCGTCGCAGCCACGTAAGCACGTTTTAAATTGAATTTCGCTGTAAGGCAAGAGCTGTGCATGTCAGCATAACTGACGCACTGCGGCTGCAAGTGGACAAGCACATACATGGCAAATAAAATGTGTGTTGCCATTAAAATGTTACCCCTGCAACAAAAAATACTTTGACATTTCGACACTCCCTCTGCTCGACAGACGATAGTAGGACAACAAACCCGAAAGACCATAATCTGAAGCACATAAAGGACTCAAACCAGTTAATGCATTTAATATGCTAATTGATATTGGTTTGCATTATTATTATAATAGCCATGGCCATAAACAAACGCCAATCATAATGAGTTATAATAATCATAATAATTTTAATAATAAAGTCAACGAGCCGCAAAAAGAATGAAACTAAGTATCAATCATACGACGTGTTGAACCATTTGACATTTCTATAATTAAAATTAAAATGAATACATTAAAAAGAATGTGGACAGAAATCAATAACTGGTAAAAGTGATTAATTTAAATTAATGTGCCAAATAATTTTAATATCGCTTAACAGAGTCTGCACGTCAACTATGTCTTTGTTTGTGATAATGTAATACACTAAAATGGATTCTAAGAAAGTTTCACCTAGAAACTATAGGTTTAAGCTCAATTTCAAGGTGTAAAAATTTGTGTTTGCAGTTGGTCCTCTTATTTTAAAGTAAGAGTTGATACCAATCTTATCAAGATCGAGCAAAAAACCCTAAAGATATGCTAATCTATTTATATAAAATGCTTTGTCCTCACTGACTCACTGACTGATATATCACAGCCATGGCCAAACCACAAGTCCTAGAAACTTGAAGTTTTTTTTAAAAAATCAGAAAAAAATTTCCAGATTCGCATGGGTATTTTAATTTTCTAATACCACCTGCAACCTATTTTAAAAAATAAAAAACATTATTTAAAAGGCATTAAATGCAAGCTCGCTAAGCAAGCATTGAAAACGTTCAATGCGTGTGCACGCATACATACACAATTTTAGCGTGAGCAACTGAAAGAGAGCCAAGAGCAAGAGAGCCGTGGCATTTGTTTTTGTGTTTCGCGAGCAAGATCGCGAATGTTGTTGTTGTATTGTTCCTGTGAACGATGCGTGCTGTGTCATAAGTGTTGCCAATTTAGCTTTTTTCCCATCAGATCTGACGGTTTTGGAAGTCCAACAACGGGGGAAAATTTTAAAACAGCGGAGGGCTTTTTTTTTTGTCCAATCTGGCGGCTTCTTCCTGAAAAATGTTGGCAACACTGTTCGTCATACATACGAAATAAAGGGCTGCTTGAATTAACTCGATTTTACATATGAGACATTCGTGTTGATACTGAAAATATCGAAATAATTTAAATAATAATATTTATATTAACCTTTTAATATAAATATTTCTGAAGCTTTAAATGTGTGTGTGCGTCCGAGCAAAGCAAGGACGCAAAAGCGGGACCTCTAGTAATATTATAAAATTTATCAAAAAATGTATTTTTCAACTCAATAAGCGGAACTAGAGATTGATTTAAGAACAATGGTTTTTTGCTGGAAATATCTCAGATTACGATTAGTTTTGCCCCCTACAAATCGATGCACTTACACATATTTGGTCTAACTTTGTTTCTTATATTAAACTCAACCTTAAAGTCGATTGATAATTTATTTAAATGAAACATCATTGTGACAAATACACCTATTTTATTATTATTAAATTTTTCTTGGTTTGGCGATTGTTTTGGCAGAGGCCAATTGTTAGACTTGTACTTTTTGTTGGCCTACTGATTCTGCAACTATGAACAAGTACAGTTTTATTGTTTCCATTGTTACAATTGTACTTTTAGAGGTTATTACAAATGTTGTTGTTGTTGTTGTTGTTGCAGCAGCACACGCAGTGTGAAGAGAGTCTGAGCGTAGTAATTTGCAAAAATTTAATCATGCCACAGCTGCCGCAGGGCGTACAAGACAACAACCAAACAAAAAGAACAACAACAAAATCAAAATCGGGCATTTGCCACGCCCACTCCGTTACATGTGTGCAGTTGCCGCTTATTTTCGCTGTTGTTGTTGTTATAGTTGTAGTTGTGGCCTCCGTCTATTGTTACTGCACTAGTATGGAATGCATTTTTGTATGCCGGTTTTGTTTTCCATTTCTGTCTTTTGTTTAACTGCCTCCATTCTAGTTTTTTGCCTTCGTTTTTTGTGTATAAAATAAAATATCATTGTGAACAGAAAAACGGCATTCACAGCCGCCGCAGGTAACATGCTGACTCAATGTTCTCCAACCTTTATTTATGGCCATAAATTAAAAACGAGAACAATACGTACTAACCGATGAACTACATTCAATAACAGGTAATGCAATCGATTAGCTCAATCGATGTAAAACATTTTAACATATAGTACTAAATACCCTAATTGAAAGTGCCTCGAATTGGAGAAAAGAAACTGATATGAAAGCCTGAACTCTTCACAATAAAGTTATAGTACAGACAGTTAGGGTATAAAAATGGAAAACTGGCTGAAAAGCATTAATTATGCATGTTAAGGATGTCAACAGAAAATGCGACATCCAAAAAAGAAATTGTTTAAATATTGACAGAGACTCGACAATATAAAACATCAATTAATTAAAAAGGACTTAAAAGGTCAAATTATATGTGTCCTCTCGTTTCTAAATTAATTACACTTTTTTTCTTCTTTTGGCATGTAATTGTTGATGATTTCGAAATCATTTTAATGCCATTTCACTCAACTCCCTCATTCTGTTGTGAGTTAAAAATAATAAATAGCAAAAAGTAAAAAATCAATTTAGAAAACGCTATACAAATTTCATGTGCGGAATGCTAGCGCTATTATGGAGTTTGTGTTTGCTGGAATCAATAAACGAGGAACGAGTACTATGTGCGTATGTAATCAAGTGAGATCAAGAGTAATGGCTTTTTTGTGTGCTAGGCGCGCAATTTTTAAATGCATTAAAAAGTGTTTCACTCGAGTGCCGCACATTTATCACACATATTGCATAGAATCATGAAAAAGTGGAGGGATACATAGAGAGAGAGAGAGAGAGAGAGGGAGTAGTACATGTATAATGGAAAAATCGCATTTAAATTGTTTGGCGCACAATAAATTGTTATAATTCATCACTTGACTCGACTCGACTTAAGTTCGGTGTTTGGCTTTTCGCACACTTGATAAATTGATTGACTTCAATTGAAATGAATTGAATTGCTGGCCTATGAGCCTATGAGAAATGTATGTATGTCTTGAAAACATACCATAACAAATTATGATACATTTAATGCGACTACGCGTCGTATGAGTGATATGAATTGCGAGAACATTGCATGACAGGCACTTTATTGGGCTTTCGCAGCTCATTTGCATGCTTCTTTCATTGCTTATGCGAACCACATTCTTTCCAGCCAAAAAAGACGAGAATTGTACCAAATTGGTGGCTCAAAAAAGGCAAAAAATTAATTATAAAAAATAAAAATTGACAGACAGCGAAATCAGAAAATTCCATTAATTTTAAGCAGTCAATCAAAATTGCCAACTTGAAGTCGATTATATTATGCTAATGAGTTGAAGTTCTGCAGTCCTTTAGTCCTGTCTTTGTCCTTCCAGCTTGCTGGGCTTTCAATTAATGCCTCTCGAACTTGTCTTGAAGACATTGCCATTCTGCTGAACCACGCGTAAGTGGCATTGAAAGCACAACAAACACAGCAGGTGGCAGCAAAGTGCAAACAAAAGTCATCAACTATCCACATTATTCGTTGTTATTTATTATCGACAAGAGCAAACGTGGCGTAGACGTCATCTACCATCATTTCTCTTGTGAAATCGGACATGTGTTAAGCGAATTTGACTTTATTGATTGCATGACTAGTATTGTAGAAAGTCAGATGGGAATTGTCTACAGGGTATCTGCTAGTTTTGAGCACAAGCACAGCATTTGGGACTTTAACAAAACACTCTCATGTAACATTCAACAAACTGAGTTGATTAAGTGTTTGTTATTCGATTGAACTTTAACGAAGTGGCGTTTAATTGGATTTGCAACAAATTAACTAACTTCTACTCGATACTATGAATTTTTATTTATATTTATAAAGCTGTCATTATCGTGTAAGTGCTGCAAAGGCATACAAATTAAGCTATGCTCCGGGGGAGGCACTTAACGAGCTTTACACTAACAGCAGATACTTCTACACAGAAATAGATCCAGATTCCGAGTGCTTTGTCAACTCAATTAATTGTTGATATATATATTTTGAACACACATTTGTTTGCATACGCTGTGGTCCTGTTGGCCAAAATATTTGTTTATGCAAATTGTGTTTAATTAATACACAAACATTTGATATGCTGCTGCTGTGTTGTGTGTCGTGTGTCGTGTGTTGTTGTTGTTGTTGTTGGCACTTAAAGCGCTGCGGTCAATGTTGTATGTATGTACGCACACATTACGAGAAGAAGAGTATTTGCTGCTTGCCGTTCAATTTTGAAAGGTGCGGTTGTCGGCATTAATTTGACAGGCGACCACAGACAACAGACAAAGCCGCAGGTTGTTGTGGTTGGCAACCTTTGAACTGGCACCGACACTGCCAAAATACTGACAACTTCCAAAAACTAAAAGCTGCGTAATAGCAGCATGAGCAACAACAAATACTGTGGCATGGTCTACTTACTGCCCCGGGGCGCGATTATCTATGCCACACAGTTGAATAGTTGGCATTCTTAAAGTCGGGCCAGCAGCAACAAGCTTCAAGCCTCCCAGTACAATTAAAGCCAGCCCAACGAGCTCTGCATATCAATGTGTCTAAGTGTGTGTGTGTAGTGCGAGTGTGTGTGCGAGTGTGAGTGTGCCAGTTACCATACACGTAACGTTTAAAAACTCGTTTAGACATGTTGCTCTGCTCAAACCAAGTGCGCAACTAAAAACGATAGTTTCATTTCGACAAAACAACATTTCTACACTCTATCCCAGATACAAATAATAGTATAAGGCATTCGTAAATTGTAACAAGCTTAATGTGGTTTTGAAATATATAAAATGTATTTATACTAGGGATTTTCTCAAATTAATTTATTATATATTTTAAATTTTAAATGTTTTTTTTTCCATAAGCTTGGCAAACAATCCGAACAAGTTGAGTTACCCTTAAACCTGTCTATAAAAATGCAAATTTGAAAAATGCCTTGTTCGACACACGTTTACACACACATACACAGACTGGTTTACATATATACTATACATAAAAAATGTTTTGGCACACAAAACCCAAACGGAAAATAAAAAATGCTATGAAAAACTGTTGAGCGGAATTCAAATATCAAACACGTTTCTTTACTTTGCCGCCAATGTCAGTGTATGTGTGTTTTGTTGGGCCGCCTCCCTCACTCTCTCTCTCTCTCTCTCGCTCTCTCTTCTCTCTCTCTCTCTCTCCCTCTCCCTCTCTCTCATTTGCCTTCTTCTCTCTGTGTGTGCGCCTAGATTTATGCACCATTTCTTTTACATATTGTGAGCACTTGAAATGAAGTAAATTCAACACGCGCCACATCGTCTCTCAGTGGTGCAACAATAGTTAATAAAATTTATTGTTTATTTGTTTATTTGCCTGTTCTTGCTTATAGCTATTGGGCGGTTACCAACATCGATTACATCCATTCACGGACCAGCAATCGAGTCTTCATGATGATCTTCTGTGTGTGGACAGCATCGGTCATTGTTTCCCTGGCGCCGCAATTTGGCTGGAAGGATCCGGACTATCTGCAACGCATCGAGCAACAAAAGTGTATGGTCTCACAGGATGTGGCCTATCAGGTGAGATATCGACAAACGAGAGCAATTGCGATCCAATCAGATTGTAACAACATAGTATTTTCATAGGTATTTGCCACCTGTTGCACATTTTATGTGCCACTTTTGGTCATTCTGGCGTTGTACTGGAAAATCTATCAAACGGCAAGAAAACGCATTCACCGCCGACGACCGCGTCCCGTCGATGTGGCTGCCAATAATAATCAGGTAAGGCACTTACCACACTTTGGTATGGTATATGGTATATAGTATATGACATGTGTTTTATACATAACATTCGCTTAATTACCACAGGCTGTGCGTTAAGCCAGACAATCTCAATTCTACAAACATTTACATTTACATGACTGCTGTTTGGCATTTGCAATTGTGCCACACGATTAGTGATGACTCTATAACTCTCAATTTAATTGTATCGATAAATGTGATTCGATTAATTGAATCCTTAATCGACTGTTGCTCACATAGTTGCATCCCTATTTGAGAATAAACACAAAATTAAAGTTTTCAGAGCAATTGGCAAAGATGGATACTATAAAAATATGACTTCAATACTTATGAAATAGATACAACTGAAGCCAAAGAAAGAGTCGTAAATTCCCAATTAAAATTCTTTAATAATATCATATCTGTGCACATTTATATATTTTTTATTGCCGTATTGGTGTCAAGTGGACTTCGACTGAATTTAAGCTGACATGTTAAAATTTGAAAATTAATGCATCTTTAGAAATCATTGGATTAATCGAATATTTCTATTTATCTTCGATTTTGTGTTATTCATTGTCGCTCGACGTAAATTAATCATTGGATCCAATAATCGATAACTGATTCTTTTATGTGATCACTACACACGTCACGCTGATTTCCCCTAGCTGAACAAACTCGTTGGTGAACCACCCTGTATGCGGCAAACTTAAGTCGAACCTAAGTTGATCTGCTGCCAGAGACCGCAGTACAATTTCCAATGCAAGCAAGCCATTTGTAGTAATTATGCACTTTAATGAAGTTAACCGCGAACACAGCCACAAAATCAACCCCAGATAAAGGTCAGACCTCAGACAGCTACGAGTTGCTGCTGAAGAAGGATCAAGTCCAAGCCTTTAGCTATACTATGTGTATATATGTGTACTCATAACACATGCAAGCCCCTTAAGTTTTAGCCAGCTTTGCGCACATCTTCTTCTGGGCTTTGGGCCAAATGTAATTAGGCAGCTTCAGCCGCATCCGCATTCAAGTGTGTTTAAAAATGCACTTGGCAAAATTTCTTGCCTCCCCCGGTACTGACTTTAAAAGGCAACTCATTTGAAAGTCCGGCAAGAAGTTAAACGAAAATTGGTTACCCAAGCCAATTAAACCCGGCCACATTCTCAGGGATGAGTTGTTGTTGTTAGTGTTAGGAGTGTGTTGAGTGCATACTGATAAATTGTGAATGGTTGACTGAATTACGTTTTCATGACCTAAAAATACATCGAAAATCAGACACTTGATTATCTTTCTTCTTTCTATTCTTGAATAAAACTACTTTAACTCAATTCTATTAATCGAATGATTTAAACTGATTTTCATCTCAATTCGACAACTTAACTCTGGTTTGACTATGAATAAAGATATATCATTTATTTATTTTTCTCGCAGCCAATTTTATTTTCTTTTACTTTCCCTTCGACGCTGTCTTAAAAATATCAAACTGTCATAACTATGTCAAATCTTAACTGATTTCCTTGCAGAATTTTTGATCTAAATTAAGTTTACTTTAAGTTTCGTTTTATTTTCTATTGAAATGTTTACGATGAAAGCACAATTTTTACCTATTTTCAACAGTTAAGCTTAAAGAGTATCTAAAATACGCTGAGCTTTTCGATACGTAAGTGTATTTTGCTAAGTTTATTTCTCCTTGGGGTGTGCAACGTTGGCACATGCTTAGCTTAGGGGCAGCTACTTAACTTAAGCTTAGTGCTTTGACTAAATTGAAAATGACCATTTGACGTAAAAATGTTTGCAACCACTTACCAACCCATACACGAACAATTACACATACACATGCACATTCACCTACGTATACATGTAGACAAGCTGGTCGGCTTGAAGCTGGCAAAAGTCATTGGAATCACAAATTCAATGCGCAAACAAGACAAGTTGTCCACTATTTGCCAACATACACATGTCCCAGCCATGTCCAGCCCATGTTGCTTCTTGTGTGCCGCTCTTTCTGTGTGTGATTGTGTTTGTGTGTGTGTGTGTGTTAGTTACATGCCAGCAAACGCAATGCCAATATCAATACTAGCACAAACACACATATACACACTTTCGTACATATATATGTATATACCATAGGTATATAGAAGTAGCTTTTACTACACGCATCCATTTAGTGCCATTCACTCGCCTGGCTGCTTGTTGATTTTAAAATATATTTACCCCACTCAGCAATAGCATTTTGATGACCTTTCGCTGAGCTTATAGACTAAGTGAACTAATTTGTTGGAAACTACAGGAATACTATTTGAAATTCCAAAAATTAAACTATAAGACGAGCTCTCTTATTTAAGTGAAACCTATTAGTGTTAGTTTTAAGCATGTCTATTATTCATTTCAGTTAAAAGCTGTTATTAACAAGTCGATATTAACTTAAGTTTGAATGGACTTTCATAAATTGTTAAGCACCAATTTGATATTAATGTGTTCCCTGAAGTTTTAACTGAACTTTTGATAACAACTCTGCATCGTGAAGAGTATTAAAGTATAGAACTTTGCTATGCTATCGAAATACACTCTACTTATTCGTTTTTTTTTAACTAAATGCTTTCAAATTGAAAATTGCTTTCCTGCAACTTGACGAGGGTTTATACACACACACACACACACACACACACACAACACACACACACACACACACACACACACAGACCAAGAACATGTTCATTCGACAGCAATAACAAAAGCAGCAATATGAACAACAACAACAACAACAACAACAACAACAGCAACAACACATTCCAATGTTCGCCTGCTGCGCGATTCGTTACAATATTTCTCTTTTTTCTGTCTGTTTTTGTATTTAATAAAGATTTGTTGTAGCAAAGTTTTGGAGAAGGTCAAAAAGAACGGAAACAGTAAGAGATATGCATACAAAAATTTGGTTATTTCTGTGCGTTGCCAGCACATAAATTTAAGTTAATTGCATTTTGCATTTAGCATGTTTATGGTTATTTTAGCGGATAAGATTTATTTAAAAATGGCCCTGCAAATGATTTAAATTGTGTAATCAAATTCGAATAGTTGCATTTGTCGACGAATCGACACTGGCTTAGCGCATAATTCAGCATGAATGCGTAATTTTAATTTAACTAACACACACACACACACACACACACACATTTTAGGCATTGATTTTGCAATTAACATAATACACGATAGTAAAAGGCAATTAAGCAAATTGAGCGCACAGGTATTATCTGTAATTTAGCCATGGCCCACATCCACAACAACAACAACAACAAGAACCAGAGCAACAATCACCACAACAGCAGCAAACATTAATAATAATATAACATTAAACACAAAAAGCAATCGCTCTTTGGAGTGTCTCTTGGACAAGTGTGTGGACAACAACGCCCAGATGCTTACGCTTAAGTTCCAAGTATGTGTATATGTGTATATGTGTCAGTGTGTTAGAGAGTGCTGTTTGTGTCCGCCTTGACCACTCGAACATAATCACAATTACATTTGCAAACAACGACAAGAATAACAGCAATAGCAGCAGCTGAATCAGAGAGCAGAAGCAAAAGTGACAGCAGCGACAGCAGCTCAAATTGATTGCTCTAGATATTGACATTATGTCCATGGCCATATGACAAACAGCCAGGAGTAGCATTAGCCGGAGCCTGAGCCTGAGCCTGAGCCTGAGACTGAAATCATCACCAAGTCGTCCACATGCGACACACGTCGTCAAGCTGTGTTCGTTTCCTTTTTATATCGAGAGCAGCAACATTAACACTGTGCGGCAAAAGAAGGTTTATGGTCGGAATGCTCTACAATCTAGGAAACTGCCAAACAATTTTATTAAAAATCTTATTTTGGAACAAAATCTTGTTGCAAAGTGTAAGTCAACGCAGATATTTTTGTGAGACCCACGACATCAAGCCAGAGCTGAATAATTCGCATGAAAGGAAATTATTGGATACACATTCACACAAACACACATGACACACATATGTATACATTACCCATACACACACACACACACAGAGGTATAGACACATACTTACAATGATATGAAGCTCAACACATGTCTCACAAGAAAAACAATTAAATAAGAAAACAATTTACATAAATTAGCCAAAGTGGCGAAATGGCTTCGACCAAGTATCGTTTATGCAAACGCTTAAATAAATGTGCACACACACACGCACTCACGTGTAGTTACATATATATATATATATATATATATATATAAATAAATATATATATGTAACGACAGCTGACAGGCACATCTACATAAAATACACATTGAGCCGGGTTTCTAATCGTCGACGCTGTTGAAAAGTATGCTACACATTCTGTGAGTTGCGACTTGGTGAAGTGTAGAATGGTAGTGAGAAGGGGAAAGGGAAGGGGAAAACCAAGGGAAAGGGGAAGCTAGCACGCTTATCGCCATCTTATGTATTGGTGTAAGTCTATATATGTGTTTGCCTAAGTATTTAAATAACGTTAATGCGCCATCTAGTTTTGTTTTCGATCTAAGCAAACGCCAAAAGGGAATCCACGCAATTTATGCTTAAACGCCACACACACAACACACACATATGTATATATATATATACATATATATTTGTGTTCGAGCAAACTTTTTGCCAATTGTTTTGTGCCGGCAATTTCATGGCACGCCAACTGGCAAACAATGTGCCGGTATGTGTCTTTGAAGCTATCAGAGATTCAATTACGCATTGATTACCCGCACGGCGGCAACGCGGCGTATACGCAATGTGAAATATGTAAAAGTTGTATAAGCGTGAATTTAATTAGCGTAACGCGCATACAATTGTAGCGTAAACACTATTGAATTGTTGCAAAACTTTTCCAACGAATCCGTGAACATTTCTGGCAAAAGGCCTAATGGAACAACGGAAATATTAAACTGTCTGAAGAAGTTCTTCACCTGAGACTCTGACTAATTAGGCATCAGACTCATTAATATTTGATGGGGCAACTGACTTTTGAGCCCTGTCTTTCTTAATTCGAGCTCCATGCATCAAAGTAATTTCGCTCCTTGAGTTGCCCACAAAATGAAGGTCACATGCGTAGCTGCAAATCCATTTAATACTATTTGCACAAATGTTCACGCCATTTGGGAATGCTTAAGGGAGGCTGGTGTCATGAACAGGCATTCTAAAAACCCTTGCCGTTTTCCTTTTTTTTGGCAAGTTTCCGCACACGAACGCAAAATCAGCATAATTTTATTTATTTAAAGCAATATCGACTTGCCAAAAGGGTCAACACGGCGTTGACGATGAGGCAAAAGGTTTGACTACTCAATTACTTTAATTTGGTGGGATTGAAGGCGATGACAACAACTACCGAAAAAAAACGGGAAGATGAGCTGAAAAAAAAAGAGAAGAGGCAAAAAGGGGAAAGGGGAAAGACGAAAGTATAAAAAAATCAAAGAGGTCAAGCGCTTGAAGCAGTCAAGCGTGAAATTTATTTTGAACAGGCAATGAGGTTCGTTGGTAAGCAGGAAGGATTCCCCTTTTCTTTTCTTCTCTCATCTACTTTTCATTTTTTTTTCATATATATATATATGAAAGTGGAATTGTGGCGTGACTGTAACAAATACACACAATTTATTTACGAACGAATCCACTTACATATGCATATGGTGAAGGCAACACACGGGATCAGCTCGGGCTCAGTTCAACCTCTGATATGCGTACAAATTGCGGTTTATTGAAGCGTAAGGCGCTTCAGCAGCAACAACAAGACTAGCAGCAACTACAACACAACAGAACAAAATGCAAATTTTCGCCCTTTGTTATTCATTTTAATGCTGTTCCAAAAACTATGAATTTAATTTGGGTATTCAAAATCGATGGAGCTCAACTTAAACCGGCTTTAACTGCACACGTATGTACATATATTCCACTTTTGCTCTCTATCTTTTAGCCCGATGCGAGTGCGTCAACAGATACAAAGCTAAATCGTCTGCGGCTTCGTCTTGGCAGATTCTCAACGGCCAAGAACAAGAGCGGTAGTGCGGCGGGCGGTGGAGCAACAGCCCTCGGTCTGGTTGAGGGCAACTCCACGAATACGGTGAACACAGTGGAGGACACCGAATTCAGTAGCTCGAACGTGGACAGCAAGAGTCGTGCTGGCATTGAGGTAAGTGCCAACAACACCAACTATATACCACCAACTGTACACACTTGTATGTGGGGGATTTGTGCTTTTGAAATTGGGATCGGATGGGATTGGGATTGGGATTGGGATTGAGATTGCTATTGGGATTGGCTCTGTGCACACTCAAAGTAAATTTCATAACGCCTGACATGTGCCCAACGATCTGAGTTTACTTCCTGAATGCACGCAAGCACGCAGCCTGCCAAAAATAAAGTCCTTGTCCAGTGGACGTCCTGCTGATTTCCCCCCACTTTAACATGCTCGCGTAATCCTTGATAAATCCTAATAGAAACTTGCACATGTCGTTAGCTAAGCATCAAGTAGTCCTGACGTTTGATTTATGCACGCATAAATCGATTTTTATACACGCATGCCCGGATTACGTATACGCCGGGTTTGTCATCAACTAAAAATGAAAATTAAAAGAGCAACATCATTTGATTTGATTGCGGGCAAAGCTTAATACGTAAATGTGAGTATATTCAATAAGCATATAAGCCGACATCTAGGTGGCCTTTTGGGTCACTCAAGTTGCAAATCCTGCAAATGACCCACTCGACAAAAATTGGCAGCGCTAAAATGCAGGCAAAGCTTTTTGTTTATTGGCGGCCAAATTTGTATTTAGCCGCATTTTATGTACTTCAATTTCGGCTTTTTACGGCTAAAAAATACACACTCAGACACATGCACACCATTCAATAATAACACATTAAAGCAAAGGCACGAAATTCGAAGAGGGACGAGACCATAAAAGAGGCAGGCAAAATAAATTGCTTGAACGTTTTGTTTGGTATTGCCACAAGGTGGCCAAAAGTCGAGTGGCCAAAGGTCGCCTCCGATTCGTGCAGGTTAAGTAATAGCAAAGTCAAATATAAGCTCTGTGACAAGGATCCGGCATCGCCATAGCCATCGTCAACGCCATCTCCTTTGCAGTCGCCTCTCGCTTGGCCGCCATGCAAAGCGCCTTCAGATTCAGCCAAATGAAAACAAAGCTCAACAATATCTGCAACAACAGCAACAACAGTCACGGCAACAAGAATAGTATAGTATGGTAACTGTAGCAGCAACAGCAGCTGAAAACGTTGCCTAACAAGGCTCTCAATACGCTTGAGTAATTGAAGAAAATATGTTGATGGCTTATGGCTAACAGCTTTCGTTTCCATTCGCTTGGCCATAATAACTAACAGCGCCAACTGCGTATCGTATTTGCCTTTGCTGTCCACAAAATACACAAACACACAAACACACAAACACACACACACACACACAAATACATATAGACACACGCACACACTTAGATTAAATATTTACTTGGGCCAGGTTTCTGTGTGAGCCAAATAAGTGGACAGCCAAATCCAAATAAATAAATACACACACTCGAGCACACACAACACACATAGAAGAAGCAAATATATAAATTTACCATCATAGATTCGTTTAATATGCGAAAAATTGAGACGAGTGTAAAAGCTTAAGCAAACTTTTATAAATAAAAGAAATGTCAAAAAATTTTAAAACGATATTTTTTTACTACAATTTAAAAGAAAAATTCATTTAAATGGATAGTAAGTTCTCTGCACTGAAATATAGTTACGTTCTTAAAAATTCTTCAGAATCGCTAATCATAACTAACTATAAACAACTTATTGTATAATATTAAATCCATTTTTTAATACTAAGTTCTTAATAATAACTGTACAACACAATTTTCTAATATTATTTTAAATGTTGAATCTATATATATCAAACGCTTTGTATTGATTACCTGTTCAACTCACTTACTAACTGATCAAGCCATAAGATCCAAGATCACACATTGAGAAAACTGTTTAGTTGGAATAATTAAGTGAGTTTTAAAATTATCACAACCAAACTTACAGAATGTGTCTTTTTTTCATAGGTTATCTACAATACGAACAATCGGGTTCAAATTTACCTTTAGTTAGTTCTTAAAATATTTCAATCAAACTCACAGATTCTGTAGTTGGGACTGCTTGTTACACCATGACTAAATTGGGTTAAAATTGGTTATGATATGGTAATATAGATGCCATAGAAATAATTTAGAATTTAGCAGGAAAGTTTCGAAAACTAAAAATTTAAAATTTTGATCAAATAATTGGATAACTGAGAAACGTTTTGAGAATTGACACGTAAGACCAGGAAAGTCGTGGTACTCATTGCTGTAATCAGGGCTGGTTTACAGAACCATTGAATTTTCATGGTGTCCGGTTATAGAATATTTGAGTGCAGAATTAAGAAGTTTCCCAAATATATTGATATTGTACTGTACTTCATATTTCTGGGGTAAAAATGCATTCAAGAAAAATAAAGGAAATGCTCCTCATTTGACATTTAGAAACACAATGATTTCAAAGACGTCACTGCTGCTTGATATCTCTGAAGAATTTTCAATGCACATATTGCCGCTTAAGGATGAACGGAACAAAGATGTCAAAACTAGTTTAATGTAAACCCGATAACAATGCTGATAAACACAGTGCAGTGCAAGCAAGGAAATCAAATTGGAAACTAAAACAGTAACTCAATGCAGGCGGAAGGGGCGCTGGAAATAAATTGAAACAAATAAGTTACATCTCACTTCAATGCAGGCTGAGGAGGTTCGAGTTAGAGGGCGGCAAGCAGGTCAGAGGTCACGGGTCCCAGGGATACTTAGGGGGGAGTAAAGTGCGTGCACATGCACATAAATAATATATTAGCTGGGGGAGTGTGTTGTTGTTGTGCGTGTATGATATTGTGATCTGTTTGTTGCTATATTGTGTTGTGTTTTGGTTTGAGGTTTGAGGTTTGAGGTTTCGGTTTCTGCTTCTGTTTTTGTTTGGTGTCTCGTGTTTACAGTTGCCCCCTATAAAAACATTTCAAATTAAAAGTTGCCTCTAAACTTGCGACTGGCCATGTGGCGTATGCGTAATCTTGAAGTTTGTGCTGTGTCTGCCTAGCTGACCACAAAACTTTCAACTGTTGTCATAAGCCACCCACCCAATGAGAACGTCCCGTTGTCCTCTGCTGACCATTACGGAAGCCAAAACAATTCGTAATCATTATTCGCATTGTTGTAGGACTTGCAATGAAAGTACGAGTACATTTCCCATCAATTGCAATTGCAGCTCGTTTTGTCGCTTCCACTGTTGTTGCCTTGATTTACTTTACGTGCGCTCTGCTCTGTGGCAACATTAAAAATGCTTTGAAGTCAAAGAAACCAAAAGAAATTGAGCCCTGCTACAACATTTTTATGTTTGTACGGGGAGAACGACACTCGGACAACACAATCACAATGAAACTGGGAATGGGAATGGGAATGAGAATGAAAATTGAAATTACAATAGCTTAGCTTATATGTTACATATGCTATTTGCTTTGTGGCCATGGACAATTTCCCAATGGCTATTGAATTTTATAAGTACACATTCGATTACACTATCCGCTATACGATGTATGTGTGTTGAATTGCTGTCCCTTGTCCAGTTGCGTCCTGTCCTGTCCTGTTCTGTCCCGTCGAACCCGAAGCTATTGTTGTCAGCATTGTTGCTCACAAATTGAAAACGTATTTTTTATTTTACGCCAAATTTGAATGTCTTCCTGTTGTGGACTTTTGTGTTTAAATGTAGGAACCGCATCAATTACGCACTTATAACGGCCAAACAATATTTTATGAAATCAAAGTCATAAAATTCTTTTTGTATCCCTTTGTCCGTCCTACTGTCTTTTACTGTATTGCCCCATTAATTGTCCACTCAAATAGTCTGACCCTCGAAATCAGAGAAGAGCAATGAATTTTTTGGGGAAAACGAAAATAATGCGTTTCGTTTTTCACAGAAACTTTCAGCCGTAAATGTACAGCGAGTGCAAATTCAGCAAATTCACTGAAATTTCAATTTCTAGAAGATCTCTGATATCTAAAGATTGGAGCGAATAGCAAGTTGTTGGGATGAATTAGAAAATTTCAGATATACTTTTTCGAATCGGTTAACCGAATATATGAATGTGTTTTTCCCATTATTATTATAAAATAAATAGAATTTTTAGTAATATTTTTAAAAAAAAAAAAAAAAAAAACTTGTGATGCAAAAATACATAAAAAAATGTCGATTTTTAACTACTTTAGCTCGATAATACTTTTATCAATCAATCCAGTTAACTCTGCATTAAAACTGAAAAGTTTTGATTCAATTCCTAGATATGTATTCAAAAACTTTAAAACTTCCTTAATATTGTCAGATCTTCAACGATTTCTTAGCGGAAATTCAGTTTCTTCAATATTTGGTTTTGCAGCTGAATTGAAAACTAACTTATTTCTTAGCAAACTATTTTCCAAATCTACAAACCTAAGTCACAACTGATTTGATATGAACATAAATTTGATGTTTATTTAAATTTTCCCTTGACACTATTATAAAAGAAAATCTGTATATTTGCTACTCGATGTATTATTTACCGATTAATAGGATTTACATCCCTACCCAAATCACATATTTTCTCTGCATATCAAATAACAATGTCGAACTGACACTATATTCATTGGCATTAAATTAAGAGCGAAATAGGAGCAAATAGGTTTTACGACCATTTTGGTAGATTTTCCGCCAATTGGCAGAATGACAAGGGAAACGTTGGAGTTTGCAACACTGATTCGGCCATCTCTAATCCGAAAGGCGCCACCTGCGATGTACGAGGCAAGTGGAGCCGTAGACAAAATTTATAACACATAAAAGTTGATTTTAGCACTTTACGCTTCTGCACATAATGTGGCCAGGACATGAACACTGCTGGCTCAAATTACAGGTGATTATATGAATTTTAGTGCCCAGGACATGCCGTTAGCAGGCTGTGCTCAGCTCGACAAATTGTAGCCCTTTTTGACCAAGTGCTGCCAACTTTTCCTGCCTCCAGCACCCTCTCCCTCTCCCTCTCCCACTCCCCCTATGTGGACTGCCTTTTGACCGCCTGCACGTTGCCTGATAGTGGGCGGCGTTTTGTAAATAGCATGGGCGTGGCAGCTGCTATCAAAAAGAAGAAAACCGGGTGGTTCCAGAAGCGCACAAATGCGCAATGAGCTTAACGAAAATAAATATTTGCCCAGCAATTTTATTTATTTGGAAAATTTATAACCACAACTGGCGTGGCATAAAACGTCCATGAAAATTGACGACCCATCGCTGAGGGGAAGCTTGAGGGGCGCTGAGGGGCATGCGGAGGGAGGGGACGCCACTAAATAAATTTATGAATGCAATTGGAAGTTCTGATTTATGTGATGTGTGTTTGGGGTGTATGTGTGTGTGTGTGTGTGACCAGCTCTCAGATTTGAATTGTTAATTTGCCGAATGAAATATGATTTTGAGCTTTGCGCTATTTTGCAGGTACCGAGCACATCGGGAAGCCAAATAGCCACCGTATCCCACCTGGTGGCATTGGCAAACCAACAGCATGCCAGCAGCTCCAAACAACAGAAGGATCAACAAGCAACAACCGGCGACGATGGCAACGAGCTGGAAGAGCGATTACAGGAAGAGCAGCAGGATGAGGCAATGGCAACCGCAACCGCAACATCAACAGCAGCTGGAACTGGAGGAGGAGGAGGAGCCGGAGATGCGGCGGCGACAACGGCTGCTGCAACAACGTCGAGCAAAGCCAATGGCAGTGGTGTTGGTGTTGGTGGAGTCGCTGTGGAGGTGCTAGAGGATCCACAGCTTCAGCAGCAGCTGGAACAAATGCAGCAGCTACAAAAAACTGCCAAAAGCGGTGGTGGCAGTGGCGGCGGCGGCGGCGGTGCCAGCACATCCAATGCCACAACAATTACATCGATATCAGCGCTATCGCCACAAACACCAACATCACCCGCCGTTGCACCGCAGTCCATCACCACTGCCACTGCCGCCGCCGCCGCCGCCGGACCAATGACAGCAAAGACCAGCACGTTAACAAGCTGCAACCAAGCACATCCGTTGTGCAGCTCGGCCAATGCCTCGGGCTCTGTAACGCCAGAGCCTCGCACCAAGCAACATCATTTGCAGCAGCAGCAGCAGCAGACAACATCTTCCCACTCCCACCCGCCACAACAGCAACAGCCACAACAACAACAACAGTTGTCAAGCATTGCAAATCCCATGCAAAAGGTGAACAAGCGCAAGGAGACGCTGGAGGCGAAACGCGAACGAAAGGCAGCCAAAACATTGGCCATCATCACAGGCGCCTTTGTTGTATGCTGGCTACCTTTCTTCGTCATGGCACTGACCATGCCCCTCTGTGCCGCCTGCCAAATCAGCGACAGCGTCGCCTCCCTCTTCCTATGGCTGGGCTACTTCAATTCAACACTGAATCCGGTAATTTTGCCTTTCATAGCATTCTTTAATCCTGTAATACATTCTCAAGAGGCTAGTGACCATATTTCTCAAAATTCCACTCCTGATTGTCCAGCGGACAAACGGGTCGCGTCTTCAGCCAATGCGAAATGCAATGGAAATGAAATGCATGACTGCAAGTTCCCCAGGCGACGGTGCATTCATCACTCTTAGTTGTCGACTGATTGGCCTGACACTCAATGCATGGATCCATTATATGATTGCGGCAAATGGCGCAGTTGTCAGCCACAATATCCCAGGCCCAGAGCGCGACACCATTCCACTTCTTGACCTGGAAATGCTTCTTTGTACATCCAGGATTATTCTTTGATTTCTCTTCCATTGTGATTTACATGCGGTTTCTGCAAATTACGTTTAGATTCAGATTTCGTGTATCTAATTTACTATTTGTTTTCGAGAACACTAAATACTTTTGTACTTTTCGGGTCTCAAATGTCATAAATCCGGTTGATAGAATGAAAAGTGAAATTGTACAAACCATCATGGAATGAGAGAGCTGTCAACTCCAGTGTTGCCAACATTTAATGAAGATAAAACGTAAACGAAATATTTGAAAAAATGCTGAAAATGTTGTCTAACAAGCTTGGGCAACTTTTACCAAAAGAAAGTGCCAAATAATTTTATTTTCATGGAAAATCGCATGCCTTAAATTTATGCCAATTCATCAGTAAAATTAAACCTCAGGCATATCTGATTCTTTAATATACTTCCATAAATAATATCACTGTTGTAGAACTTTTCCTTTTAACAAGTTTTGGTTTAAAAGGTATTAATATAAAGAAAATATGCTAAGGAGGTATAATCTTAAATGCACTTGAAATACCAAGAATAATTCTTCGTTCGACTGTTTATCTATGAATTAAAAGAAAGGGACGAAATGGCAACCATTTTAAATTCAGAACTCTTTCAAATCATCTTATTTTTAAATTTTTACTTGATTAACTTAATTATGAAAGATATTTTTTTTTATCATTTTATTGCAGGTCATCTATACGATATTCAGTCCAGAATTTCGGCAGGCTTTCAAGCGCATTCTCTTTGGCGGACACCGACCAGTGCATTATCGCAGCGGGAAACTCTAGATAGTGCATGCGAAGAGGCGAAGGTAAAGAAAAACAAAGTAAAATAAAAGCAAATAGAATACAAAAGATTATTTATTTTGAATATTATTGATATTGAAAATGTTCATGATTATTATTATTATGAGCGTCATCTTTTGGAATTGAAAACCAATCCAATGAACGGAATTGCATATCTTTTTCAGCAACGAGTTTTTCTTGAGAATCATTTTTATATATTACAAGAATTTCCAATTTCGCGCTCACAAGTTTCAATTTGCAATGCAGGTTCCGAAATTGATATTGCTTAAGCATTTGTTTGAGCTGCGTCTTCATCTATTTGTACCGTTACTATTGCTGCTTGTACTCCTGTTGCTTCTGCTCAAAGTGTTTTGAATTTCATTGTCAACGTAGTCGATGTCGTCGCTTGGGGCGCCCAATTTTCCCAAAACTCACGAAACGATGGCCATGGGATGCAGCCGATGGCAAACACACACACACACTCTCCCTCTCTCTCTCTCTCACACACACACACACTCATACACACACTCATAAGCATACAAATTGACAGCGCTTTGTTGGCAGTTTTCTATGCCTTGAAACAATTTGTAAGCCATGGGAAGAACCAAAGGCAAAGTTTCAATTCGTCCCACTCAACTGTAGCCGAATTGAAAGTTTTATCAGCTCTTTTATCGGTGCTGTCATCTGCATGCGAAAGCCGTTTAAAATCACTTGGTCAATGCAACGGCTAACAGATAACGTCTAATGGGCCAAAGGGTCTTAAACCCCCTACACCTACTCCTACTCCTACTCCTATTCCAGCCCCAACTCCCTACATTCGAATTATGCCACAATGCCAACTAAATTCCGACCAACGTTCGCCGCCTGGAGGCTTATCTACAAAGCAGGTCCTCAACTTTCAACCAGCCTTGAATAGTTACCCATTTGCATTTCACTTGGACTATGATCCAACTCAGACTCCGATTCGAGAAACAGCAACAGCAGCTGAGCAGCAACTACAGCTCCCATAATCAGGGAGCCATCTGCGTGTGGCAGCAGTTAAATCTGCGTCCATTCATTTATTTCCACAAAGTTAAATTAAGTAACATTAATTTCAAATTTCTGTTTTGCATTTGAATGCATTTTACTTGGTTGCGTGAATGAAACTTTTGCCAAATTTAATGTAAATACTAATGAGATTTTCGTGCATATACAATTGTTTTCAGACGCTTCTGCTAAAATTGCGGAAGATCTTGTCTCTTCGGTGGCTCCACAGCAACAACAACAACAACAAATAAAGCGACAACAACATAAATTTGAAGCGTGTATACCAAGGATAACAAACATGATCTAATGATCAATTTAGATTGCAATTTTGCAGTAGGTTCAGACAAGATAAATGTACATAAGTTCAGCTAAATGTGGTTAAAATAATTATAGTTAAGCGATAGTTACGAAAAATTAGATATATATTGTACACAATTTCAGCGTTAAGAGTCTAACATAATTAAAATGTAATTGCCAAGTGGGAATAATAAAGTGGACATAATAACTAACTAAGTAACTAATCAAAATAACAAATGAAATAATTAGTCATAAATTTAGTAAATTAAGCACAAACATTTAATACTTCTTATAGCATAATCAACTTCCTAACTGTGCGTGTGTTTTCAAATTAAATGTGTAAAATATCCATTATATATACACGTATATGCATATAAAAGACCTCTTAGGCTTCTTGGGAATGGGAATTAAATAGGGATGGGGTTGGGAATATGGGGAAATGGGTACCAATGGCATTTGGAATCGTTAAAACTGAACCGATTACATTTACTGAATACTATGATATATCACCCCATATTTATACATATATAAAGATAACTTTAAGTGTGGATAAAATCAAAAAGATATTATGAACGTACACATTTGTTGATTATTAATGGCTATTAGAATAAAAATCTACTGTAAAACTGGCATGACTATATAATTAACGTGTTTAAATACAATTTAAACGTTAAATGTTAAAGAAAATTATAGTTAAATTACATTTAAAATTGTTGTACAATTAACTCTAAGCAAGTTGGTATATTATGTCAAGGATTTCTTTGAATATGATGCATATTTAAATAAAAATTGCTTAAAGGGTGCAACACATAGTCTATAATTAATGTAAAAACAACATAAACCACATGTATTATTGAAAATCAAACTACTTTCGGGATAAATGGGTAAAACGTAATTAGCAAAAATAACTTCAAATGAAAAAAAATAAATATAAAATAAATACTGAATAATATACATATGTTAGTTAAAGATCGAGTTAAGTCAGTGAAAAACAATATCACAATGAAAATCAAATCTTTCACTATTCCTATTTAAAAAAAAAAAACCAACAATCTATTTAAAATGGAAAAAAAAAGAAATCAAATTCTGAAAACATTTAAAACAGATACCTAGCACTTTAAGAACTTACAGATCTATTTCTTAACTAGATATCAACCAGACACTAACAATAGAGTCGCAGAATCAAATTGACTTTTTTGTTCTATATTAAGTGATAATTCGAAACACGTACACTTGTTATTAACTATTTCATAAATGAGAAAATCTTCTTTTAATTATATATTTTGATTATAGATTTTCATTTGAACCAAATTGGCGCGCATTTAAAAGAATTATGGCTTGGTATACCAACAAAAATTTCTCTTTGTATACTGCAAATATCACACATCAATTTGCAACAAATGCTATGCTAAAATTACTCTACATTTCATTGGCTGCAAACTAAGAAAATAAATAATAACTGAACTTCCGTGCAAAATGACTTTTTTAATTAAGAACCTTTTTTTGAATTTTTACGATATCACATAACGATATCGATTGCCTTGCGATAATTTGAACACACTTGAAGTTGGCTGCACAGCATATACCACAAGCATGATGTCGGCTGCGTATAACAGCTGTTTTTTGATAAAGACGCGCGTAAATCTGTTTGCTGAAATTTGTGATACGTTGTGAATTCATGTTGTAATTGCTTATTAAGAATGTTGAATTTGAATTGTGTTATATGCGCCGAACTGTTTACGCAGTCCGATGAAGTTTACATTACAAGTTGCGGCCACATGTTTCATCACACTTGCCTCATGCAATGGCTGGAACGGTAAACAAGCACCATGATAAACAAAATACATATATGTATGTAAAATGTATATGGAAAATAACTTGCAGATCCAAAACATGTCCACAGTGCCGAAACAAATGCACAACTCGCAATATTATACGTGTCTACTTTAACCTGGCCAATTTGGATGTGAGTCGCATTGATGTTGGCTCGTTGCAGGAGCAGCTGGATAATGCCAACCTGGCCATGAAAATGAAGGAACAGGAATGTAATAAGGTCGAAACACAAATGAAAGATCTTAAAACAACCCAAAAAAAGTGCCTGTATGTTTTTGAATTTTCCCACAATATAGTAATAATCACAACTATCCATTACATGTTTCCGTAGCAAAACGATTGAAGGCTTGGAACAGAAACTACAGAAAAAAGACTTCCTTGTCGGTAGCTACGTTGCTCAAATCAGTTTGCTAAAAAATGATGCTCAGGTAGTCGATCAACTGCGCAAGGAAAACAAATCTCTAAAGCAGCAAATACACACTATGGAAGGCGTTTCGGCGATTTTAACAGCGGGCGCCGCAGATGCCGACCGTTTGCTAAAAAACGAAGCCAATCCACATGTATTAGCCAACTGGGTCTCCACATTAAAGCGAGAGCTGCGGCAATGTGAGACAAAAAAGACAGAGCTGCGAAATGTGCTGAAAATCGTGCAGAATGATTTACGCAAAGAAATGGAACTGAAACGGTGAGCAGCGAAGCAAACATATGCTTTAAAAGATTATTCATTATAATTATCGAATATGTTTTTGCAGGAAGCTTGAGGAGCAATTATCACAACTTGAGAGCGATCTTTACCAAGCACAAGAAAAGGTATCATCTAAGTTGTGTTATCAGCAACTGTTACTTATGCTCTTTTTGTTCAATATAGATAAAATCTCTGCAAAGTCAACCAATTGATGTGGATGCATCCAACAGCTCCTTGGGTCTTAACACAAATTTAGTTTCTCTAAAGCTTGAGGAGCGACGTAGCACCATCTCGCCAACCACAGTATGTGCTAACGCTTTCCTTAGCTATCTATATATTATACTTAATGTTGACCAATTTACAGAAACAAAATATAAAGCGAATTGAAGAGTCTACATCACCTTACCTTAACATCAAATCGAGCAGCGTGGGCTTGTCTCGATTTTTGACTGCGCCAAACCAACCCCTACCCAAGATATCGCCCATTAAAAGAGGCACGGGCATAAGCATGACTTCTGGACTGATTCGTAAAACTTCAAGTGATCTTAGTGAGAAGGTAACTATTTCTTTGTCTATATAAGAAACCCAAGTTATCTCTCACTTCATTTCCAGTACTCAATTTTAAAGAAGCCGCGACTGTTGTTGGGGGCTTCCAGCTCGGGTGGTGCAGGTGCAATGAATTCAAATTTTGCATATAACGGCATGGGCGGTTCCGAAAAAATAGATCCATTTGCGCAGCGCGCAGAGGAGGAAGCAACAGCCACCACAAGCCAATCTCTGGCGAAAACTGTCAATTTGCGCCTCAAAGCTGGTGCCCTCCGCAACATTAAGCTTAGCAAATAGTCAATGAATGGTTACAAGCCAAGAGTGAATAAGCCAAGACTGCCTCAATCTCTATTAAAATTTTGTTTATCATTAATTTATAAGCTTATATCGATGTTATTGAAGCACTAATCATTGTGCTGTTGGATTAGTTTTGTATGGAAATAAATTAGTAATTATTATAAAAATAGAAATATAAAGCGACTGATGTGCATTCATTTAGCGATTTTCTTTTCCGCCGTTCCAGTCCACTCCTCCCGCAGTTGCACATTGCAGCCAAGATCACGCAGTGCAGCCTTTATGTCCTGCGCCACCGAAGGATGTTCGACCATGGCCTCGTTGAGCAAATCCTCAACGCCGAACGATAGCCATGTATCGCACTGATCCCGAGAACGTGACACCATGTTACGAATAGCCCAAGCACCATTGCGTTGCACATATTTGTGCTTAGGATTCGTTCTAAGCGCCTCAACAATAACCTCAGCAATGCCAGTCTCAAAAAAGGCGGCGCTGTGTTCCTTGACACGCAACGTGAGCGTTGTTATGCAGGCTAATGCGGCGGATACAATGTTCTCGTTGGATTGATGCGTTTCCAGCATGTCTTTTATGATTGGTGCCACACCCTGTTGCACAATGTGCGATTTGACTGCATCATGGCCAGCAAGAGCACGCAACAGTTTCAATGCCTCACGATTCAAACGCTCCACTTTTAAGTTGTCTTTCATTATGGAAAATATCATCTTAAGTCCGCCTGCATCGTCGATAAGCGTGCAGAGTTCCTGCCGCACGGTCAGCGTGCCAATGGTAAGTAGTAAATCAGAGAGTACATTGACATCCGTGTATTCTGGCAACAAATTCAACAACTGTAAAAGCAATTCATTGGCAATTTGTCGTGCATGATCATGAGCACAGCCAAACTCCACGCGAATGTCGTCATCCAACACTAGATATCGCAAAACCGCAGTTGCGTCCCGTACCATACGTGCAGAATCCTTGATCAGCAGTGGTTTCATTAGTTTTATAACATTGGTGCTTATGATGTTTTGACGATTCGTTTCGTGCATAATACACGCTTTCTGAAGCCATTGGAGTGTCAGGCAAGTAACATCCAGTTGATTCTTAAGCTCCAGCAACTTGAGCACTATGGAGAGTGCCTCAGCATCAAACAAATCCGGCTGCTTCTGTGTTAAACTGTTTACCGCTTGCAACGATTTGATTAATAAAGTCGTGTCAAGCGTATCTTGGGCCAGGGTTTCCTCCAGCAGGGTTATGAGAGCATCGTGGGCGCCATTCTTGCCCGCCAACACACGATGTGCCAGCGACTTTTGACATTCGATGTCCAAAACCGTAATGAGCTCCATCAGCTGCTGTGTATCGTCAGACTTTTGGCTAATGTGCGCTTTTATCTTGTCTACCGTTTCGTTGATGATAGGCTCACCAGTCTCAGCATTGATTGCCAAGTCTTTTATAATATTAGCGAGATTAATGCCCTACGCATTTGAAAAAATATACGTAGTACTCAAATTAGACAGTCTCAATATATGACTCATACAATTACTCACCTGCGCTTCAAACTGTTTAATAGTTTCCTCCTTGGCCTCCGATGGACTCATTGAGAAGTCCACCACATTCTCCTTGACTACATCATCAAATGTATCTTGAGAAATTATATTGGCCATTGTAATGAATTTCTTTAATTTATTATTTTAACAGCTGCAGTTGTCCAACGAGTTTTACTTGGTTCCGCAATAACTCCCACACCGATGCAACAATATGAGTTTTCTTTGTTTCTTTAGACTTATGAATTGGCAGTGAAAGCTGTTTGTTTGTGTGCGATTTAACTAATATATTCTGTTATCATAAAATAATCTAAACTGTGTCCTGCAATATAATTATTTTTAATACTTGTTCGCAAAATGCGCAACTTATGACAGCTGTTGATGTTGCTACCAGGGCTACCAATCGAAAACCAGTCGAAAACCTGTTATATTCAAAATTTTTTAATTGTTGATCAAAAATAATTTATAAATTTCAGATGACCGCCTACTTTTAAATATTTAATTATAATATTAACTCAAATTTGGTATACAACTTAATACCTAATTTGATAATTATCGATATACGATACAATGCAAGACAATCGAAATGTATGCAATTGGAAGCCCTGTGAATATATCGAAAAGTATATGCAATTCCAACTAGCGGGACGGTCACGGCACGATAATAGTTTAATTTATTTACACTTTAAATTTAAGTAGGCGCAGTTTATTACATTGTTCACAGTTATATTATTATTAAAATGGGCTTCGTTTTATCGAAATTTAGGGTAAGTTGACTTATGTGTTGTATATTGTATGACCAAAAAGCTGATGACTACCATCGGCAGACTCGCCTATACAACATTTGCACAAATTTACATACGTACACATTTCTAATTATAGAAGGAAAAATCTACAACAACTGTTCTGGAGGAACTGCAAGTTCAGATACAAGAACTTGAAAAAAATGTGATCTATACGCAGGATCGTAAAAGACGATTCGTTACTAACTTTGTTGGCTTCACAATTGGCGTCTATATTGTTGGCTTTGCGCTATGGTATTTCTTTTACTTCCCGCCAACAATGCAGGAGCGCATCATGTACTTGGTTCCACTGTTGCTCTTCCCAGTTTTGTGAGTAGACAACCGATCGATGATCTCATTTCATAAAGACGCAGTTTATAAATTTACTTTCATTATTTTGCAGAATTGTTTTCTTGCGTCAAATGTTTACGTGGTATTTTCAGCGCAAGCTCAACAAAAATGGCGATAAGCTAAAACAGCTGAAGGAGAAGAAGAGCAAGATATTGGAGCAGGTCATGAATAAAGAAACATACAAAGTAAGCAAAAACACAAAATGACAATTATGTCTAAGTGTAATAATAATAACTTTCAAATGACAGGTGGCAGTGAATCTTCTTGAACGGTTTGGTGATAAGCAACAGAATCGCATGTTAGGCATATCGGGCACAGCTCGTCCCGCTCCGAGCAGCACAACGCCGAACCGGTCGACAACGTCATCTACGATGCAGCGTACGCAACAAACGCTAACGCCCTACACGAGCGTGTACCGCAATGTGAATAATAACCTTAACAGCAGCGTCATCTCGTCCAACTTGCAAGTGACGGCAACAACTCCGCAAGTGCGTGCGATGCAGGAGCTGCGCAGGCGCACTCCATTCCCCATTGTCGATGAGAGTTCGCGTAGTGCGTTGGATCGCATTGTGGACTTCATTGTTGGGGACAGTCCACAGAATCGGTTTGGCATGATATGCAAGGAATGTCATAAGCACAATGGTAAAATAATATAATCTGCTTTAATTACAACTCTTATTCTATATGATCTTGCGTTGACAGGAATGCTGCCAATGGAGGACTACGAGTATACAACATTTCATTGTGCTTTTTGTGGCACTTTAAATCCTGCACGCAAGGAGCGACCTGTTGCGCCACGCCTGTCTCTGGAGGCAAGAAATACAGAGACGCCACAGCCTTCACAGCTACGGAATGACAGCTCCGATAGTGATTCATCAGACGATGAGGATGATGAATACGGTGACTCACTGTTATTAAATAAACTAATTATATTCTGTGTCTGACAATGATTGTGGTTTATCTTTCAGATAATATGCTCTCAACACGTCGTGCCCTGCATGATGATCTGCCAATGACTGATACCGAAGCTGATGCGGATCCAAAAGTGAATGCGGACGCTGAAACAGATGCTACGACTACAGCAACAATGACTGCAACACAACAAGAGGAGACTGAAGGTGAAGCTGCGAAATCAGCTGCTGTTAGCAAGACTGAAGCGAAAGAATAAATGCGAATATTCAGCTCTCCCAAGTGCGCCATGAACAGGTTTTTAGGCTCCGCAAAGCGGTAGCTTTAAATAAATCAACTTATGCATATTTTACTTAGAGTCTACATTATAATTATATAACACTTTGTTGGTAAGCGAACTTTTTTTAGAATATTTGTTCAAGTTAGTCAACAACCCCCTCCCTTACACTCACTAGATTAAATTAACTAACAAAAAAAATAAGATTAAACCCAACAAGAATGTCTGAATATTTGTTTAGTTGTATTGAAATACGAATTGAAAATTGAAAACCTGCTTAACAAAAAAATATGCAAATTGTATACAAATATGCAAAGTGGCTTTCTTTTCACGGCACACCTAAGCACACGCCCCGTTAACAGCTAGACGTCAGCGCAGAAGGAAATTGATAATTAAAATCTAGACGAAAAAGAAGGCGACAGATAATGGCATAATAACTTAAAACGCGCCAATGTGACAAAAAAAAAAAAAAAAAATAAGGCAACGGCACACAACGGACAGTTGAGATATCAGCAGTAGCAGCAGCAGCAGCAATCACAGTAAATATTAACTTACAAGCGCGAGAACACACAGAGACAGCCACACAGAATGGCTTGGGGGAACTGTGGAGAACCACCATGTGTGACTGACTGACTGCATTATGCGAACGGTTAACAATTTCAATTTCGCTGGCTTTTATTTTTCCGGGCCATTGATCAAGGCTAACAAGACCGACTTGCAGCGCGCCCGCGCCTCAGCCACATAACGCATTCGCATTAGCCACCAGCAATAGCACCACCACCACTACCGTTAACAGCAACACCAACACTTATACAACCACCTACAAGTGGAGCAGCCGCGCCCGCGCACATTCCTGCCCAATGGCTGGCGGCGGCAGTTGCAAGCACAAATTATAAGAATTAAACTAAATCTGTTACACCGTTGCCAACAATTGTCCACTGCAACAATCTTTGGCATATGCACATACATATATACATAAGTGTGTCCCCGAGGCCGCCGAATGTTGCCTGCTGCCCGCCGTCCGATTAGCTCATAATATATGTGACAACACACTATTCGCCTTGTCGTAATTGAATTTCCCAATTTGCCTTGTCTCTGATCTCTGACGTAGACCTCTGGTCAGGAAGTCGATGCGTACGACGTTGTCTGTGGCATTGGACAGCTGCGTGCGTTTGCGTGTATGTTTGTGTGTGTGTGTGTGTATGTGTATAGGTGCAAATGCGGCAAAGCTCAAACAACAACGCCTTTATAATACGACAATATGCTACAACTTTGTAAATGTATTGCATAAGCTTATCGAAACCCTGATAGAACTAGGGCTGGCTTAAAAGTCCCATTAATTAAAAATTTGTCAACAAATTTCTAATTGTAAACTTCAATAATAATTTGTTAAAATTAAAATTCATAATGACGATCTTCAGCATATAAAAATTATCTTAAAATTTTTGATATTCTGAAAGCATTCTATTCTAACTTTGAAGTAGTAATGTTAGTGGAAAATTTTCATAAATTACATAACCCAGCTTAATTTACAGTTGTCAATGAAATATACTTATTTTATAATAATACTCGTAAATATAATAATCATTAAAAAGTACTCTTACAATTAAAAATGTTATTAAATTGAATTTTAAAGTTTAGACTTTCTTCTAGAAAAATGTATTATATGTAGGATAAAATAATGCATTTCATGTTGAATTACAATCTAACAAATTATTTAAAAATTGATTAAGACATCTTTAATTGGTTTACAGTTCAACAGAATACGAGTAAATACAAAAAAAGGCTGTAGTATCGTATCTTTAATAAAAATAATAAAGATAATAATAATCATGAATCGTTGCGGTCTATAATGGATATTACATTTCATATGAGATTATTGATTTCGGACATAATGAGATATAACATAAACAGGTAATAAACCAAATCGCGCAAGGTCCGATCTCCCATTGACAGATCCTTCTGTGGTATTCACAATGGGAAGACGAGAACTGGTGAACATGTTGTAATCGATATAAAGCAGACTTTTAGGTGTTCTGAATGATCCAAAATATTGTAGTTTCGGTAATACCTTCTATAACGCCACTATAAGCTGTTATATACATCCAAATAGTAAATAAAAATATCATAGGGATTCTCTCTGCCATTCTTAGCATATGAATTGAATTTCTTTGGCTAGAGATGCACATAAAATTTACTATACTCATGTTGCGATACATAGAAAGCTTCCCTTTAATATCACGTACTTTCATATTATCCATATAAAGTGTTTAAGCATATATGAAATTTTAAATTTTATACATGATCACATAACGTGTAACAAGCACTAAATATATGGAATTCTGGCGTGACAATAACTCCAACAGACACATCCTTGATTCAGAAGCAGACGCACCAGTTTCTCAGCTGGCATTATTAATTCTTTTAATATTTTTCAATGGTTTGGCGACGTCTCGATAAATAAGCGGACTTTCAACTTGGTCAAAGTTTTGTTGTGTAGTTTTTTTTTAATGAACATCCAGAATGAGCCAACCTTTAAGTGATTTGTTATTACATTGAGTTTCTGATTTACTTCTACATTTCATACAATCACTTACATGCAATCACTTTTCAAAGATTACACACCGACTGAACTTGAACCAGAAATGCAAATTTTCTCGTCGATCGCGAGCAGACGAGAGCGAGAAATAGAAAGCAACAATTCGGAAAACGAAATGTTTTGGTGACTACAAAATAATCTGTTCTCATAAATAACTATATATGCTTCGCTTGTCAACTCCTTAGAAAGGATAGAAGAAGATATTTACAATTGTAATATCCACATAAATATAACTATTGAAAATACAAGTAATTTTTATACATATGTAAATATAAATAAATATAATGGGTACATATGCTGTCGCATCTAAGAGATGACCACACATATAAATGTCCAATTTTATTCAGTTCCTGCGACACCAAATTAATCACAAATAAAACGATGCGGTTACTGAACGGCTATTAAGGTTTTCGTAGATCGATAAAGTTCTTATCAGTTAATGTTTCTGATTCGGCTATAAATTTCAATAGGTTTTAACCGGTAACTGGATACGGTTTCGGCTAAGGTTTTAATTTTAAAAAGAAATAAAATCTCCGGTTAAGTCTATGCGTGTCTTCTCTTTCCGCATATCATTTGAAATTAAAAAAATTAAATTGAATATCGTCACAAAATTAGATATTAGGCATTTTCAAAAATGGAAAGACTTTGTTGAATGTCAAACCTCGCAGCGAGGTCTGTTTTATAAGTTTCGTATTTAATGCATATTTAATTGCATATTGTCCATCCCTAGTGTAGAAGTGTTGCCCAGAGTTGACAGTCGAGTGCAGTGCATTGAATCTAGTGCAATGTCGCTGCACCGAAACCAGTTTCCATGAGGGACTCGCCTTCCGGGCGATGGTGGTAATGGTAATCGTGATGGTGATGGTAATGGTAATGTCGATGGAGGTAAAGGTGTTGTGGTGGCATGACAGGGAAACCTGCAGCACAAATAAAGTGATTCACGAACAGATTCTTTGACATCTGAGTGTGTGTGTGTGTGTGTGTGTGTGTAGCCGTGTGTGGCAAGGGTTTAACTGAAACAGACTTGCAACAGAGCACTTGGCCAAATGGCAAACAGCAACGGGGACGGCAACGCCAACGCCAACGCGCCAGGCTATCACAAAACAGCTCGAGCCAAAGACAAACAATTTTGGCCAGAATGCGATCGAACTCGAGTATCCATAAGTTGGGGGCTTAGTTCATTGCTATTGCTAATGACGGCATGACTGTAACTCGATATAAGTATGTACACGTATGTCTATTTACTAGATATACACGTAAGAAGTACCTTATGCATATGGCTATCTACCATTGTGTATATGTATATATCTGTATCTGTTTCTGTTTCTGTAAATGTATTTGTTTCGTGGCCGTTCGATTTATTTGTTCGCTTTAGCGTTCGCGCTCACAACAAAGACTCTAATAATAATCTGTTGGGCCAATCAAGCAAAATATGCGCGAGATCAGTCAGGCAACAACAACAATAATAATAACAAAAACAACAAACAACAACAATAACGATAGTTACAGCAACAACAACTGCAGTCAGCATTGCCGCACCAAATCTGCGCCAGCCAATGAAAGTGAAACCGACCCGAGACGGAGACGGAGTCGGAGACTGAGACTGAGATCAAGTCTCGGTTCTAGACGGTCAACGAGAGACTGTTCGGCTATATAAGCTAAGTGACGGCTATGTTGGTCCCACAGTGCACCGCTGACCAGGAATCCAATTGGAAGTTTAAGTTTAGTCACGACTTTATAGTCCAATTGGCCACGAGGATTAATTAAACCAACCAACCAACATGTTCTTCAAGCTGGTAAGTTCAGCACATTCCAACTACAGCTACAGCTACAGCTCAACTTTGACACCACTCCTTGTCTTATGCAGATGTTTGCCTCCTGCCTGGTTTTGGTTCTGGCCAAGCCACAACATCCGCCAGCAGCTCAATATCCAGCTGGCGTGAATCCTCAGGATTGTCCCGGTTTCCCCCATCTGTGATAATGCTCGCCTGCACAATCCACAGTCGCAGTGGCAACAGCCGCAGCCACAGTGGCAGCAGCCCCAGCCTCAGTGGCAGCCACAACCGCAACAGCATTGGCAGCAACCCCAGCAGCATTGGCAGCAACCACAGCAGCAGTGGCAGCCACAGCCCGCTTGGAATGCGGCACCAGCACCTGCTGCCGGCGGTGACAAATATCCAGCTGGCATCAATCCTCAAACCTGCCCCAACTATCCCTATTGCGACGTGAATGCCGGACATGCTGGTGCCCCAGCTGCCGCTGCTCCACTGCCCGGATGGACGGAGCGTCTCTATCCCGCTGGCGTCTCGCCCCACCAGTGCCCCAACTTCCCCTTCTGCAACTAGGCAGGGAATAGTCCCATCTACACTGTCCACACTGTCCACTCTACCTACGGTCTACACTCATTTCACGCATTTTCCACTTATTTAGCTTCCTTTAACGCTACAAGTTCTCAATTATAAAATTCCGTTGTTGGCGTCAAATAAAACAAAGCATGTTGGTCATAAAAAACTAATTAAAAATACCTTGATTTTTTACTGAACTACAGTTGCATAACACAATAATGCACTAAAAAGAAAAACTTTTGAACTATAAACAAATTAACATT
The DNA here is from genome assembly GCA_018901795.1 of Drosophila sp. st01m. Classification (NCBI taxonomy): domain Eukaryota; kingdom Metazoa; phylum Arthropoda; class Insecta; order Diptera; family Drosophilidae; genus Drosophila; species Drosophila sp. st01m. The sequence continues at coordinate 1,190,393 of JAEIFG010000334.1, forward strand.
TCAAATAATTGTTAATTATGAAAACACACAGGAAGTATGTTGATCATTTTACTGAAAATTAAGGAGATAACAAGGCGTGATAAATATACTTTAACTTACGCTCTTTCGATAAAGCCACGTTTAACTGTATTGCAAGTCTTATCGATAGTTAATTAATTACATCATAAACAATTAGAAAATTGCTACTTAAAACAGTTTCTAATTGAGTAACTCAATCAAGTGGCCATTTCTGTAGATATAATAACCTAATAAAGTAGATATTAGCCATAATTAATTTCATATTTTATTTCTTTTTGCTCAAGAAATATTTGTTTGAATTTGTTTATTAATATTTCAAACGTTTTTTTAAACGTGTTTTAAAAAATGATAACAAGCTTTATAAGTTAGAGTGTCAGCATACAGAGTCGTGGACAAAAGGAACCATTAAAATAAAAAATAGGTCTCATACTATTACATAAAGGCAATAAAGAATTATAAGTTTGGGGAATGTTCCATACTCTGTCTGCTATTTTGCAAATTGTGGCTGTGGCCAGTTAATTTATTTATTTAAAAATCGGAATAATCTGTAATAAAATTAAACTATTTGATAAATTAAAAGAGTTTATAATCTATATTAATACTAAATATTATATTAAATAAACCCTTTCATTCACATCAAGAATAACAAACTAGCAAATATTGGCTTTTAAGAAAAATTGCAATAAAATATCTTAGAATTCATCTTTATACATTTTAACTAATGTTTATTACTAGATTATGTTGTAAATATTTCCAAAATTATGTAATCCAATAACTGCAAACATTCTACAAATAAAATTCATTTTAATTTTAGAATACTCTGCTGATATCGTAAGTTCGCTAATATCGTAAGTTTGCTAATATCGTAAGCTTGCTAATATCGTAAGCTTACTAATGTCGTAAGTTTGCTCTATGAAATTAATTACCAATAAATATTGCGATGCATTTGAGCTTCGCTTTAACGGTCACCGTATTGTATTTTTATTATTCACCTGGGAAAAGATTTGACTTTTTGTAAGCTTTGTGCATTTATTTATTTGTTTATGTTGACATTTAGTACCATTAAACATTGCAATACATTCGAGCTTCACTATAGCAAAGACTTTATTGAATTTGTAATAGATTTATTACAAGTTTGAAGTTATGTAACCCCTAACTTGACTTTTGTCTTGCTTGCGTTTAAATTGCTTAAGCAGGTAAACCATTGCACATTAAATTATTATACATATCTGACCAAAACCCTGTCAACTATATAACCAGAATGTGACACTCCCAGCTATCGCTTACAGCTAACATTTTCAGTTTCAATATCAGTATCAGTTCCAGTTCCGCGCTGGGACTAGGAGTGGGATTTACAGGTGATCAGCTGGCCAATGGCAACTGTCTGATTTTGTTGCTCTCATAAATGCTGTAAGTACTTTGTTGTTTGTTGTTGTTGTTGTTGGTTGACCCCGAGTCGCTTTTGTGAAAGTCGTTCTTGCAAAACGGCGGCCAGTTTGAGTAGCCAAGGTCAAGTGCAACTGCAAATTAAAATTATAATAATCACTTGGCACTCAACCCAAAAGTCGCAATCGAAAATCTCACTTTATTTACAAGCATTTTATTAAGTATTTTGGATTTGAATTTTTGGTAAACTTAAGACATGGTACATTGTATTTACAGTTGGAAAGCGGGACTGCATTTACAGCCAGCCATGACCATGGGAGTGAGAGTGAGAGGACCAGCCCTTGTGGAAGTCATGGTGGTAATCGTGATGATCATCGTGCACGTGCACGGGCAGAATCTCCTCGTGATGGACATGATGCACAGGCACCTCCTTGTAGATGGGCACATGCACCTCCTTGTAGACGGGCACGTGCTTCACCACAGGCACAGCTACCTTCTGGACATGATGATGATGCACAGTGTGCACCTTGTACGGCACATGAATTGTGTGGTGTTCGCTGCGGGTGAAGTGAGAACAAAATGAAGGCAAATTAAAAATCAATGTAAAGAAAGCAATCGAAAGTGCAATGTGGTGTGTGTGATGTGTGCAGTAGGGGAGTACACAATACAATAATTGGCATTCAATGTTATTAGCTAATCAGTTAATAGCTGGCAGCCAGCTTAACTTGTCCAGCTCTGTCTCTGTCTCTGACTCCCTCTGACTCCCTCTCACTCCCTTCTCTCTCTATTGGCAGTTGCTTGAACTCCGCCGCAATTGTCGTCGCTATTTCCACTTGGCACGGGAGGCCGAGACTGAGACGCGGACCAATGCTCGGAATTTATAATTAACCGTCGCAATTATGTGCGCATTATAATGCAACAAATGCCAGTGCCTGTGAAATTCCTGAGCGTTGTCTTTGCCACAGGTTCACTGTCGGCCACTTGAACTGCATCGTCCCCACCACATTCGAGATCTTAGCGAAGTGTCACAAGCTTTTCCCATATTGATTGCTTCATTTCGAACGCAAATCAATACATAATTCATAAAGACAAACTGCCGGCACTTAAAAAGCCATATAAGTCTGCCATTAAATCAACTCGTTTAACCAACACGGGAAGCATTACGAGCTGATCGAACTAGTGTTATGTATTAGGTATTATAATCTTAAGTTTACTTACTGTTTGCCAAAGAAGCCGGGACTTGGAGCGCAATAAGAAACAGCAAATAGTGCTACAAGAATCTGAAAGCAGGGATTAATACAATCATCAATGCAAACCAAAGATTAAATAAAACTAATATTCGTAATTATTAAATTAAAGTACTATGAATAGGTTGAAAAATTCTGTGATCTTTTTACACATATACATATCTTTCTAATAAACAATGTAAATAAAACTATTCAGCTTGAAGAATTGTTTGAAAACTAAATAGTTATGATGTACAATAATATCAAAGAATAGCTTCAAAACAAACAACAACATTATTTAAAAAGCTCCACATTTTATAAAATATTGATTAAATTCGACATCTATGATGTTTAGAGAACAGGTTTTTATCCGTAGTCCTGTAACAGTTATGTGAGCCTCTTTAGATTTACAAATTTATCGCACAATCCGACTTTACTTCACTGAAATATCCGAATGGTCACTTTTCAACTTGTTGGCTAAGATCTGTTATATAAGTCCGGTTACATGACCGTCTCAGCTGGCACTTATTGCACGAAACACACGAGTCCTTTATTTTAATGTATTTAATTTGTAAATTGAACTGTTTCCTTTCACTTACAAAAACTTTCAGAGCGATCATGTTTGGTTTTCTGGTGGATTTTGGTTTCGAACGCGTTTAAACTTCGACTTGTTTGCTGATAAAGCCCGCTGCACTGCAAATGTGTCTGCCAATGACTGATAACCATTGGCCAGCGGCTCATCCATTTTATAGGCAATTGCAGGCGCCAACAGCTAACAGCGCCAATTGTTGCCGACGACAGCAACAACAGTCGCAGCGACGGCAAACGACGACGACGACGACGACGACGACGACGTCGACGACAAATGTAAAAGACAAACGTGACGCACAGCAAAAACAACAACATTGCACTGTTAACTGTTTTATGAGTTGGTTAACCAAGAGGTCTGTCTATTTTTTGTTGTCTTATTTTTTTTTCATTTTCTTAACCCAAGGGGGTAGACCACACAAATCACTGGCAGTGGGGCAGCTGGTGCAAGCACGCATCAGTTGCTGTAAAGTGAACTCACAATTAAGTTACAAGTTGTCGTTGTTGCTGTTGCTGTCGTCTTCAACAACTGACACAGGCAATCGAACTTTGACTGGGCAACATTTTGATGAATGTGTGTAATACAATACAAACTATTATGTTAATGTCATAATCGCATTGTTGCCTGTCTTCTGTCTTCTATATTTTCACGGAAATTATTCCAAGTGAATGATCATCTAGCACATATTGTAGATTGTTATTGAACAGATCACAAATCGGCCTTCTGCATACAAAAAGTGAACGTCAGGGCAATAAAAAAATTGTCAAGCCTTATCCCTTCCATATCAAAACCCAAACATCTTTTGCAGACGACCTTGACATAACCGCAGCAGCTGCTGTTGTTGTTCAAGCGACAATTGTTGCTGTTGTCGTGTCAATTAAACACTGTAAATGGGTCACAATTGCGGTTGACATGTGGAGAGGAGGCTAAAGATACGAGTAAACCCGTTTGTGTGTGTATCACAATCACGTACATCGACCGCGTTCAACATAAATAACTGAAATTTGCAATAAAACGCATTTTGGGCAATTACTTAACAGTTCGAACCTTTAACTCAATCAGCCAATGCACCACACGAATCGGGGCAAAAAGCATTTGATGATCGATTTTAATGTGGGTCATCAATTGACATAACCAGCGACTGTTGCACTGTTAAGTTGCTTGCTCCTTGCTCTGTTATTGTTGATGTTACTCTCACTGTTAATGCTTCATCTGCTGTTAAAGCGATTGCTGTTAATCGCCTTTAACTCAATCAGCCAATGCACCACACGATTCGGGGCAAAAAGCATTTGATGATGTTAAAGAAAAAATGTTATTATGTGACAAATTGACTTATAAACAGCGACTGTTGCACTGTTAAGTTGCTTGCTCCTTGCTCTGTTATTGTTGATGTTACTCTCACTGTTAATGCTTCATCTGCTGTTAAAGCGATTGCTGTTAATCGCCTGCCGGCCGTTGTGTGTGACTGAAAATGTTTGTGTATATGTAGGCCAGTGTGTTAATTCGGTAGAGTTGCGAGGGAGACCCTCCTCCCCACCCTCCCCTCCCCACAGGCAACCAGTTGCAACTATCCAGCACAAATTGCCCGTTTGACTCGGCAAATTGCATAATACTATTATGTTTTATGTGATAAATATTCCAGTGGAACCCCTGGAACCACTACAGCCACATGCGTGGCCACACAAAGTGCACCACCAGACAATAATACGCTTGTCTTGCGGGCAGTGGCTACAGCGGATGATTGCTTTCATTTTCTGTGCGCGAATCCCAAATTGCGAATGCAAATACTTCCTGGTAAGTGAGTTTTGATTTCAACTGAAATGTGGAACACACAATTGGCAGTGGGGCATGCCACGCCAAGGCACTGTTTGCTAACAGTTATTGTCATGTTGTTGTGGTTGTTGTTGTTGTCCAATCCATAATTCACATATTGTACAGAGTTTCTATAGACCTGGTTAGTGGGCACATTAATATTGACATCAGATTGATCAAGAGTCCCCTCTCAACTTGGTTTCATAAAGATAAAAGAGATATGACATACAAGCCATTGAGTTAAGCGTGATTGAACATAAATTGAATAACGAACACAAATCGTTTATGATAAGAAACTGACCACTTGGCCAGGCTAAGATGAAATAACCAGTTTCCATATTCAATTCGGCTTATTGGCAACAACTGTGGCAAATTCTCGGCCATTATAAATCCGTTCCAGTAATTAACTATTGTTAGGTCAATAATTTCAGTAATTTTTTCAGCTGACAAAGTAATCGTTTTTGAATGTATATTAATTATATGTATTATTAGATTAAGCTTATATCTGATTGGATATAAGAAATATTCTGGGTAGAAGTTTCTTTCTAAAATAACTATTTATAAACTTTAAAGAGAAATCGTAATATATTAAGATATTATTATTAAAAGTATTTTCATTCCTTTTTATAGCCGTCTCAAAATTAAATGATTACGAAATTTATGTACTCTGAGAAATTCCTTCAACTATTCAACTTCCGTTTTCCAGAATAGTTTCTTGTTCCTTGTATATGTAGATTATCTGTATGACTATCAAAATTACATTAAAGAATGCGCCTAGAAATAGCAAATACTTATGTAATTAAAATGTAATGTTAATTTTACAGGGCGTGCCATCGAACGACGCTTTGTTTCCTGCTCGCCCACAACTGTCAATCACCTTTGATAAATTTATGCGTTTACTCAATCGATGGGATTCGCTTTCAATTCGTTTTCAATTTTGCTGATGTTTCTTTTTTATTACATGTTCCTTGGGCTCGATACGAGCGATATCTGCGTTCAATATCTGTTTTAGACACGCGTTGCGTATTGAAATTTTTCACGCTGGGAACGTGTTGCCAAATGCGATGCAAGTCCAGGTGTTGTACCCATCTCAAAAGATGCAAAAGGGGTATAATCACGTCATGGAAATACATTTAAATACATTTTTAAATTAGCTTATTTCATATTATTTATCTACTTACTAGTTTGCACTGCTATGTTGATGAATATGTAAAAAGTATGTTTGGATTATAATATTAGCAAAACTTTAATAAAATTTAAAAATTATTATGTATTATTATATCTTTAAAAATTTCCCTATCCACGTTATATTTGTGGGACTGTTTTTTTAAATACGTAAATATTGAAATCAAATAAATAAAAAAAAAATGTATTATCAATAAAATATTACATTTAATATAGTAATACATAATTAAAATATTAAAATCAGAGGGTATCTATTGTTCGACTACTTTCGCTTCTATTGTGATTGCTGCTTCTGCTGCTTTTCTGCAATTTGTCAGTCGCATCGCGTGCGTCATTCGACGATCGCACTTTGAATTTTGAGCGATTTCTGATGCGATTTTTGATTGCTGCGTTGCGAGGGACAAACGATCCGACGATACTTTGGCCACACTGACACCCAAATGTGGAGCAGAGTGCCCCTCAAAACAAATGACAATATACGGAGCATTGTGCAATTTTCAAACGACAATTTCTTATTATTATTATCTAAAGTATATTTACTGTTTGTCAAAGAAGCTTGCTCTGGTAGAGGAATGTTTCACACCAAAGAGTGCTACGGGGATTAATACAATCATCAATTAACTAAAATGAAAGCATACAATTGAAAATGTACAATGAATGCACTAGAAATGTGTCCGATATCCAGCGACTAACAATTGTGATATAACTTGAATTCATTGCTATTGATATTAGAGTAGAAAAGCTGAACTTTTTATGCGTACATTAGGACGAATCAATTTTGTCCCTCATCAATCAACCACCAGACCACTTATGTCAGATATAGATTGAAGTAGAACAATTTATGCCACACATGTCTTCTAAACAATGCAAAAACAAAATTTCCAAGTTTACTTTTAGAATTGAATGCATTAGCATTGGCATCAAAAATGTTGTTTATTTAATGGTTTTATTTTTGACCATATTTATTGTTGCTGTTTGATAATCTGCCAACGAGTTTGGGGCAAGACCTTCAACGGGTTACGCCCAAACATTTGTTGAGGATTCTAAGTAATTCCTGATTCGTATGCAAATTAGTTTAGAATGAGCTCAGCTTAGCTTTGTTCATATCTTTTTTCAGCGAATCTAAGGCAGCTGGAGCTGTAGCTGGAACAGTAGCTTCTCCTGCTGATGGACACGCTCGCTTGGCGCTGCCAGCAGCGGCGTCGATGCGGACGTCGCTGCCAGAGTCGACGCAGAAGCCGTTGCCGAGGCGCTGATGAAGAACAGCCCCGGCCTGAATTAGACGACGTCGGCAAGCATGACAAGGTCGGCAGTTAAAGGTGTCGCCAATTATAAGGCCCCAAAAAATACAACTATTTACACATATATAAATCGCTTTTGTTTTGGTACTTGCAGTGAAAACTTGCACCAATTAACGCTTCAGAGACTCCCAAGTCGTTTGTATACAGCTTCAATTAATGCCGAATTTCAGTTGCATTGTCCATTGCTTGGCGAATGGGAATAGAACTCAACGAGCAGACCATTCAATTTGAATCGAGCTCTAACTAGAAGCAATCCACCTTTACGTTCTAACTATCTAAAGTTGATTCCACTTCAGATGCTCTACTAATAATACAACTACCAAGAGCCAACCTCTTTCAGTCCACACACTTGTTTATAATTGCGCTCACACACGTCTGTCGAATATGCTTTCCAGTTGGGCTACTACAGCTATAGTAGGAGTAATGATCAGAATAGATATATTCAAATTTACATCAGAAAAATTCTAACACTGAAATAGCTTTAAAATATAAAGCTTTATTAATCAAGAAGTAATCGTATAAAAATGTACAAAATTGGAATTATATCTCAAAGATTTTGGTCTATTTTTAAATACAGTATATAATTTATAAATACACATTATAATTTACCTTTATTAGAAAATTGTTCTGTAATTTTAATTTAGATATTATTTATATAACTTTAATTTACGCGTTAAATTGAAATTTTTCATATTTAATGTAAGAAATTATATATTCAAATTTTCAATACTTTAACGATTAGGAAAAAATAAATATGTATATCTTTAATATTGTTGTTCTTATTGTTTATCAAATTGATTTACTTAATTTTATTTTATATCACTCACTATATATTTATTTTTGGTATATTTTTATTTTTTAATGCATTTAGAAGTACAAGAACTGCAATATTGGAAACATTGGGTGTGTACTTTATTTAATTTGAGTCATGATTTTCGAGCAGGGCAAGTGGAATTTGAGCCCAGTTTTTCGAACTAAATAAGTTATATTTGTGCCAGGTCCGCCATAGAGCTACGGGATTTAAAAAGCCAAATTGTCTTTAATAATGTAATAATGTACAAATCGGTATATTAAAATTATTTAATTTTATATTTTTATATGTTTCATTAAAATACGCTCTTTTATAAAATTTTAATATTCAATTCGAATACGATTTTATCAACTTAAGCAAAATTATTGACTTATTTTAGTTTTGTTTTTTATTTACTATATTCATATTAACTATAACATTTCAGTATATTCAATGTAATCGAAATTTTAAAACTGTTTCTAGTTAAATTTAACGTGATAAAATCAAATACGTTTGTCACTAATTTTATTATTCGTATTATCACATATATTTAGAAATTAGGAAGGGAGTTTATTATTTTCAAATTACTTATTAGATTTTAAGAATTCATGCAAATATTTTGGAAAAAATGTAGAATATGTATTCAAATTTAGTCTGCCTTTAAACCAAAGCTTCTAGCATACTTTTGACTTAAAAAAAGTTTAGATGAAAATATTGTTCTTGAAGTCTGAAAGCTTAGTTAGGGTATTTAATATTCGACAAGCAACTAAAGACAAATTTCTTGTTGAAATTTCATTTTGTAACAATTTTCGTGAGTCATTGCCGCTTCTATTAGAGGAAATGCGAAGAGACAGAGAAAATACAACGACGATGCGATCAAGGCGGTAATGCTAATGATGATAATGATAATAATAATGATAATGATGATCTCTAGCGCCAAACTTGAGTGCCTCAAGCGAAGTTGCCACCGCCGTCGCCGTCGCCGTCGCCGCCGCTGCGCCGTTGCCTGTGACTCTGCCACAGCTAAGTTCAAATCTAAACGCCGTAAACGCCAGCAACAACACCAGTATTTACAACAACAGTAACAAAAAGAACAACAACAGTAACAACAACAACAACTGAGCATCAACAAAAGAGTGCGATGCTTTTTTGTTGTGCTACCTCTGCCTCTGCTGACGGTGCTGCTGGCAGCGCTGCTTTCTGCTCATCCGATGAGTTTCGAATACAACTAAATCAGAATTTTTATTCAGTTTCAATTGTTTAGCGAGTGCGGATCGGCGTTTTGAGTTTCGAGTCGCAGCCAAACGAAACGAAACCAAACGAGAAACGAAAGCAGTTTGCAAAAAACCAAAAACAAATAAAAATTCGAAATAAAAATAATAAAAGAAAGAAGAAAAAGTACACAAAAAAGTATAAAGAATTAAAGTAATTCACAACAAAAAGAATACTTCAAATCAAAGCAAGTCAAATCAAATTGCACTGCATTTCGAAAATTGTATGTGCGCGAGTGTGTTAATGTGTGTGTGTGTGTGTGTGTGGTGTGTGTGTGTGTGTGTGTGCTGTTGGGTGTAAGAGCTTTCTTGTCATTAACCGGAATTCGCAGTGTCAAAGCGCAACGGAAGCTTGGCAATCCAATTAACCGTTACTTCTCTTGTTCTTACTTTGCATTTTGTTGTTTTTTGCTACATTTCTCAGCTTAATTCGTTGGTCGTCAAGCGGAAAGGCGGCGGAAAAGTTGCAGTGAAATTTGTACTTAATAAGATTTATTAAAGTTATTCAAGATGTTATTCTATTAATCATTCATATTGTTGATTCGGTTGGTTTCCAACTTGCCTAAAAACTTCGTTTATTTTCTCAAGCTGTCATAATAAATTAATTGCCATTTTTAACGCTGCTCTCTCACTCTCTTTTATAATCTTGTTCTGTCTCTTTTCTTTCACATCGCAATAATTAAAATTTTTAGCCAATGTGCGCTTTTTAGTGGCTTTGTTTTTGGTTTATTTGGTTATACATTTGGCCAAGTGCGACGGCAATGAAGGCAATTGTATTTACGCATTGCTGAGCACTTTGTCATTCCAAATGTTAATTACCAAAGTGGCCAAAAAGTCTGTTCGAAAGGTCAAAGGGGGCTGCAAACCAGGCAATAGAACGTTCTGAGCCATCATCGGAGCCTAAGAAGGCCTGAAAGAACTCGGGTTATTGACACGCTCTCACACTCATTTTGTTAATCTTAGCTCTGTTGCTGAAAAATCGTATGTATGAATGAAATGTATCATCAAAGTGAAGTCCATGCTATAAAGAGCGATCCCACAATTCATCTTTAACGATCTGCATATTTTGGCAAGATAATTAACGGTGAAAAGAATGTGAAAAGTAGCGAAACGTAACGCGAAAGCCACAAACTGAAACTGAATCAAACACAGAAGCAGAAGCAGAAACAGAAACAGAAACAATAAGATATGAAGCCCATTGGCACGCGAATGTAGCGAAAATAAAGAAAGAAAGAAAGGAAGAAAAGAAATTAAAAGAAAGAGCCGATATAACTCGAGAAAAGAAACTGAAATCGAAACAGAAGGTTTCTACGTCTCTCGCGCTCTGCAGTGTCTTTCAGTTTCCAAACTCGCATCGCCTCAAACAGTCCACTCCAAGTCCACGTCCAAGTCCAAGTCCAACTCCAACTTGAACTCGAACACTCTCGATAATGCTAAAGGAAGTGAACAAGTGACACCAAGAACAAGAAAAGGGACTATAAGTGAAATATATCTTTGATTAAAAAATACAAAGAAATGCTTCAAACTAACTATAGGAAGCAAATTCTATTGCTGCTCTGGTTGATGCAGTTGCTCTGGAATCTGACAGCATCACTCACAGTGGATAATCAACTCGTTTCGGCACGAAATGGTAAGTGATTCATGTGCGAAATGACGGAGAGACACTCATCTATTACAACATACCATTAATTATGTATTATGTATTTTACTAAAGCATTAAAAATAGTTATAGTTATTAACGGTTATAATGAGTACTATTTTGTGAGAAAAACCAGTGTTTAGTTGTGATTGCAAAAATTGTAATTAATTTTATGAAATCTGTTGCAGAATCTTAAAATTAAGAATACAATTGGAATTTTAAAAGTGAGACATTTTATATTCAATGAATATGGCCAGATATAATGTAAGAACAACTATAAAATCAATCAGGGTCTTAGAAGACTTTCCGTAGATTTCTTTCATGTTCAATATATAATTTATTTTTTAAGGCCTCAACAGTCGAAGCTGGCGGTTAAAAATTTAATCATGATCTATGATATACAATTAACCAAGTAACTTTTCTTACAAAATTGTTGAAAACATATTATATTTTGCAAACACCTTAAAAAAATATTCTTCATTTATTTTTTAAGCGTTGAATCCGTACATTGCAATTGTAGTACCATAACATCGCAGATCGACATATAATTAGAACCAAACCTCGCTCATGAGGACTAACAACTTGATAGGTAAAGTTGACTTTGCCTGGGTGGGATTTGAACTCAGTTTCTTGAACCGGGTTCTATTTATGAGTTAAAATAATTATTGTGTTAATTAAAAACATTTCTAGACTGGGATATTTTAAAAAGAACCAGTTTAATTCAATAACTCAATTAACAACACATTTATAAAATGTTTATATTTACTTTATCAGTATAAATGAGTTAATTTTATTAAACTAAATGAACTCATGATCAAAACTTGTTCAAATTTGAATACAAATCCTATAAAAATAAACACTTGAAGTTCACATATTTGGGATATTGTTAATTTATAAAATCTTTATATTTACTTTATCAGTATAAATGAGTTAATTTTATTAAACTAATTTTTAAAAAAAAACACTTGAAGTTCACATATTTGGGATATTGTTAATTTATAAAATCTTTATATTTACTTTATCAGTATAAATGAGTTAATTTTATTAAACTAATTGAACTCATGATCTAAACTTGTTCAAATTTGAATACAAATCCTATAAAAATAAACACTTGAAGTTCACATATTTTGGATATTTTATTAAACTAATTGAACTCATGATCTAAACTTGTTCAAATTTGAATACAAATCCTATAAAAATAAACACTTGAAGTTCACATATTTGGGATATTGTTAATTTATAAAATTTTTATATTTACTTTATCAGTATAAATGAGTTAATTTTATTAAACTAAATGAACTCATGATCTAAACTTTGTTCAAATTTGAATACAAATCCTATAAAAATAAACACTTGAAGTTCACATATTTGGGATATTGTTAAACTAATGGCTAAAAATGAGTTCAAATTCTATAGAAGTGAGACCGAAATCATCATGCATCATAAGCGCAACCTCAGTAGAACTTTTGTGTCTCTTTGACCTTATTGAATAATTCATGAAAGCGTGTGGAGTTCCATGGAGTTCTATGGCAACCACATGGGGCATACATGGGTTAATGGCAGTCAACTGCGTCCACGCGGCACGCAAACCAAATAAAAATTTAAATTCAAATCCCAATTGAAATTCAAATTTAAATAAAGAACAAAAGCTCACAAATAGTTAACTAACGCTGGCAGACAATTGAAAGAGTCAATAAAACTAACCTACCGTACAGTGAAGCTTCCCAAAACAGGAGACCAAACCACAAATGGCCTTGAAAGTGCAAGTGATTGTTGGGCGGTTGATGACGCCATCGCCATCGCGATCACAATTGGATATTGGATATCCAAGAGTTGTAGTTGTAGTTGTAGTTGCAGTTGCTGTGAATTCTTCTCTATTATTGACCAAGAGTGTAGTGAACTTTTTGGCCAATTGTTGTTGGCAATTTGTAATTTGCTTATTCACCATTTCTTACCATTACAGATTGCTTTGAACGCATCGCTTTGGAGGCAATGCTGCCATTTGAGAAGACCTTCCGCACCGAAGACACAAACTCGCTGAAGATGTGCAAGGAGAAGTGTTTGCAGGCGGGTGAGAAGTGTCAGGCCATCTCATTCGGGTGAGCATCAAATTGGCAACTGGCAACTGGCAATGGCAATTGGCAATTGCGATTACCCAACATGAACGTTTACCAACCATCTTGATACCCCTCTATTTTCCTTTTGTTGCAGTGTGCATCGACGCGGAAACGGCACATGTCAGTTGTCATCGGAGCAGTATGGCAATGGAGCTAACGGAGGCAGCAATGGGGGAGGCGCTGGTGGAGGAGGTGGCCGGCCAGGTGGCATCATTTTCGATCCCGACTTTGATTTGTATACGCGCAAAACGAATTGCTTTGATTTGAGCGACAATTCGATTGGGGGACCAAGTCCAATCAGCACGGGCGTAACGCCAGTGAATCTTCCCAATCGGCCGCTGGATGTGGGCAATACTCCAGTGCTGGTTGTTAATCCCACACCGCATACAAATCCAGTTGAATCGCATCCACCGCCACACCCACATTTGCCACCGCCCACAGGTTCACCGCCAGGTGTCGGTGATCGACTGTATTTCTCCCATGAGATTTATCCGCTGTACAAATATCCCACGCTCTACGAGCACAATTATCCGGCACCCAACGACGATGTCTACATTCCTGGCGGCTATGCGGCCAATGTGCCCGAGGTGGATGAACGCTACAGACCCTCGCATGTTTCTCTGGAGGATGACCATGTGCACCCCACGCCACATGGTCCACCGCGACCTGTTTTTGGCTTGGGCTATGGCAATGGATATAGCTATGGCACTCCCGAGCGTTATGCTCCCACAACGCTGCGTCCTTCGTCCGCCGAGCGTCCCAGCTATGCGCCAAGACCCGATTATGCCAATGATCGGCCGGATTATCCACGTCCCTCGCCGGCGAGACCCTACGATAGCTCGACCCCTCCAGAGGGCTCCTATGGACCACGCCCGACGCCCAACTATGATGGACATCGCGAGCCTCGTCCAGATTACACCAATCGACCTGATCCACCGCAACATGCACCACATGAAGGCTATGGTCCCGGTCACGGTCCCAGTCCCGGATCCGGATCCGGCCCAGGTGCTGTCCCTGTTCCCGGCTCCTCAGCACGCCCAGCAGTCTACGATAGACCGCAACCTCCTAGGGATGAATATGTGCGTCGCAATGGCAGTGTAATGCGTCCAGACGGCTACGGTGGCTATGATGACGACAAGACAATTTCCACCTACTTCAATCCAGAGGATTACCTGCAGGGAAACAAAAGTAAGCCCCATCTATTTAACTGCCCATTTTGAACGTTTCCATAACAAACCAAGGGGAAATGAATTAAGGTTCCTTAGAAATAGGGTTGACTGTAGATGGTTTAGGTAAGGTGGACTGTTCATATCATAGTTCCGCTCTACAACAATCAGTTGGGTATACAATTATTTCGGTTTACAATATCGTCTCTCATAGCTACAAAAAGATTTGATAGGAAGTTTTGACTGAATTTAATTACAATTAAGATACTAATATCAATCTAATTTGTAGAGTAAATCAACTGATTTGGACTGCTTTGTGACTATAAAGAAAATACCCTATATAAAGCATTTCTTACCCATCCTACAATCTAATTGACAGATCGACCCATGGCGATGCCTGGCGATAGAGATCGCGACCGTTATCCCTTGGATGAGATGAATGGTGAGTAGAGAGTCTTTTCTTCGTAATAACTCCTCAAAAGTCATAAACAAGTCCCAACTAATTTTGGATTCGCGATCAGCTAACAGAGTAACAGACTGTGGCGGGTTCAAAAGCGGTGGCTATTTTGGAATAGATTGTAACCAACTAACTGAACGTGGAATTAACATTGCGCACAATTAAAACTCATTACGGGCGGGACAATCAAGTGGAGGGGGTTGGATGGATGGATGGGAAGTATAGGGGACGGGCAAGTTGACCCACATATTGTATTGGCTTTTATTTGCGTAACAAAACTAAAAACCCATTAGAATCGCATAAAGCGCAATCTCGACGCCGGGGTGGACAGTGGCTTCATTTGGTGGTTGCATGTGCCCCAAAAACATTTACATACTATATATTGTATATTGTATACTAAAAATGAATAATGTCAATCTAAAGCTCATGGTATGGACAACAACACAAAATGATTGAAGCCCGCAAAAATGTCGAGCAAATTTTGTGCGAAATATGGCGAAAATGTCAGCATTGTGGGTTATTGATGTGATGGAGCTCAGAAATAATTATAAAGTTCACATATAGTGTTTATTTATTTAAGTTTGTTTAAAAACTTCTTTGAAGTGATGTCAGCATTGGCTAAAGAATTTATAGAGTTGTCAAGTGCAGAAAGATTGATGAGAATTCTAAAATTAGGCTGCCAACTCATCAAAGAGTCATTTATAATTGCGATCTAAACTCAACTTCCTTTGGGATTTCTCGACTGTGACGAAGTACATGAACTTTCGGTAGCATACTCATATCATATGGTGATGGCAATGGTGATGGTGACGGTGACATAAGCCAAGTTCAGCTCAAGTGAAGCTAGTTACGATCTGACAACTGTCGAGCGTAATTAAATTGCCAACTCTGCATGCGAGTTAGTCAGTTAGTTGACTTTATTAGGCGTGGGACAGATCTTTTGGCCTAAGATAAATATAATACGACGAATTTTCGAAACGGAAGTGTTTCTTTTTTCCTCATTTTGTTCTTTTCCTTTCTATTTTTTTGATATTTTGTTAGCGTTTTTTGGTTCTTTTTTTTGCTGAAATTGTGCAAGAGCAATTGCACTTGAAGAGGCGCCTTCCCCACCTTCCCACCTTCCCCACCGCCTTCACCCACTAATTGTGAGTTGCATTGTATGCAAATCCGTTAACAGAACCAATGCACAAAAAAGCTTACCGCATGCGGTTGGCCATTGAAATGACAGCAGTGACATTGATTAAGAAACGGAAATGCGCTCAACATGTCTGGCTTTTTGTGCCTCGAACATGGCTCATAAGAAACGGATCGAGAGACGACAGGGGAAACGTCAGATCGATGCGATTGCCAAGACTTGGGCAACAAACTTCATATTAAATATGAATTATGCATTTTAAAAGACCGTTATGGGTTCTTCACTTGGTGCGAAGAAAATGGAAGACTTAGTTAACGAACAGCAGCTTGAAGCGAGCAGAAAAGCTTTAAAGTTCTATGTATAATTTGAGTGCACTTACATTTACTAAAATTTATATTTTTAATGTCTAGTTATGGTGTCAGTTAACAAACTGACAGACATACTAAATTCTAAGATATATTTCAGACCAGATGTGTTCAGGGCAATCTGGTTAACATTTGGTAATAAATTATATCAAGTCTTTTTTTAGTACAAAGAAATCAAAAGACTTAGGCAACGAACTACCCTAAAATTCAAAGGTTACCCTTAATTGCTGAATGTCAAGAATAGTGTTTGTCATATTCTGCAACTTTCCCAAAGATAACGTTTATGCATTTTTATAATTTCGTAAAGATTTATTTCTTTTAAAAACTTCCAAGTAATAAATTATATCAAGTCTTTTTTCAGTACAAAGAAATCAAAAGACTTAGGCAACGAACTACCCTAAAATTCAAAGGTTACCCTTAATTGCTGAATGTCAAGAATAGTGTTTGTCATATTCTGCAACTTTCCCAAAGATAACGTTTATGCATTTTTATAATTTCGTAAAGATTTATTTCTTTTAAAAACTTCCAAGTCTTTCATTGAATAACGTTTTGAGAACATCTGAGAGTTCTTAGAACTTTGCCCTATGTACCATATATAGAGCCCAAATCGCTTTGATCTTGTGGCATCCTTGAGTGACGTCACGTTACGCTTTGTTGCCCTGCGCATCTTCTCATAACGTTGTTGTAAGTACTTCTTGCCCCCGTATTTTCATCTGAATCAAAGATAAGCAATCTGCTGACCAAAAATATACATTAAAACACGACTCAAGGCTCCACAACGCCCCCCCATTGGGCATAGCTTAACAATAAGCCAGCCGGAGCGAAAGAGTGATAAGAGAGAGAGCGAGCGAGAACAAACCGAAACCGAAAAAAAGCTCTCGCCCTTGTCGCAAAAGCTTTTTCAATTGTTTTGCATTTTCATGCTGGCGGTTTTAAACCGCGCGCGTTTTTCTATTAGCGTATAAAACCGCAAGCTTGACCACAGAAGCTGCTCATTCGCCATTAGAATCGCCATCGCTGCGCGTCGCAAAACCGCCGGAAATCAAAATCGTATGCGTATCCTATCTACGTGAGAGTGTGTGCGAGTGTGAGTGTGAGTGTGAGTCTGAGTGTGAATGTGATGGCTGCTGCGCCTGCGTTCGGGTATTCAATTGACATTCAAATATTCTAATTGTCAGACGCATTCAACAAAACGCAAAGAGCTTACGTAACCATTGAACATCACACAGAAAAGTACAATAAATACTAGAGAAACATCAAAATATTTCCATCTCGCTTATATAAAATATTATTTGAAATTATTTCGGAGTTTTTAGTGCTTCGCTGAACGCGTTTCAATGCGGTTGCAAATGTTGTACGGCTTATTTCAGCAGCTACTGTTGCTGCTGCTCATCTTCCTTAGTGTCAGCAGCGCAAAGTTTGTGAGTCCTACGCGACACAGCAGCAGTGGCAGTGGCAGTGGCAGCCACAGCGGCAGCGGTGGCAGCAGCGACATAAGCAGCACAATTATTATTGTGGAGGATGCGAAAGGTAAGGGAGGAATGGGAGTGGGAGTGAGAAGGAGATGGAGATGGAGGCGTCATAACTCGGTCAATGCACTGGCCAAAAAGACGTGCGTATTAAAGTAATTTGCATAATTTGCAAAAGCAACAAGAAGAACTTCAACATCAACAATTTTCCAGAGATTAGCTGAAGCGAAGGCTAAGTTAAGGCAGAGCAGGGAGTGCGAGGGGGTGCGGGAGAGTGGGGGGGGGAGTAATAGCCAAGTGTCCGTTGGCGTCGCAACATGAGAAACATGACTCGAACATAATTTACAGCAGCAACGGATGTGACGGCAAAAATAGAAGAAAAAAAAAAGAAAAATAATAAAATGAACATGAAGCAACAACAAGTTGTAGCACCCGATCTTGGGTTCTATTCGCGCGTTTCGAACGCTTCACTGACTTCAGCTACAGCTCTACACACGTACATAGAGATATAGTATAGTATTATTTTTTTTGGGTTGCCCAAAACATTCGAGTTGCTGTTGCTGTTGATGTTGCAGCTACAGCATGCCACATGATTTCTGCATCTTTGCATCTGCATCTGCATCTGCATCTTCATCTTATTGCAGCCTGTTTCCGGCGTGTGTTGGCGGGCAAGCGTATAGCTCCCCATTGGGTGCGTCGCTCGATCTCTTGCGAGCGTGTCGAGGAATGCATGCGAGAGTGCGGCCATGAGAAGCGTTTCATGTGCGAGGGCTTCAACTATCGCCTGGATCCGTCCGGGCATGGTCAGGGTGATTGTGAGCTTATCGAGATACCATTATCCCAAATGGATCTCTATTCGAGTGCCAATCGACGCGATACGAATCTGTTGAGGCATCCCGACTATGACTACTATGAACGCGATCGCAATGCGCCGAGCAGCTGTCGACGAAACATTTGCCAGGATTGTTCCAAGTCTCCAATCTCCAGCAATCCCATTTACTTCAAGCCCAGCAGCGGTAACAGCGGTAACAGCGGCAACTATGGACCAGGACCCAGCAGCAGTGGCTATGCAGATAGAGATCGCGATCGCGATCGCGATCATTATCGTCCACTTCATGGCAGTACAGCTGTAGATCATTATCGTGGTCCGTCTGGCTCCTATGAGCATCGACCGTACTCTGCCGAGTATCACGGCTCGCATTCATCGTCCTCGTCATCTTCTTCATATGAGTTCTCCTCGCATGGTTCTGTTTCCGGTTCTGGTTCCGGCTACTACGGACACACGCCTCCCAGCAGCTTTGGTGATCACTCTCGTCCGGATTACATAGACCGTCATGATTTCACACGTCCAGAACCACCATCACGCTATAGACCCGATCGCTGGGAGACGCTGCCCAGCAGTTCCGGCTATGACGGCTCCGTTTACAGACCACCACGGCCCGAAACCGATCGCATAGATAAATATAGACCATCGCATCGACCAGGTGCGGATTACTCGCCCTATCGCCCACCTGCGCCTCCCGGACCACCATCTACGGGGCCAGCTCACAATTATCTCGATCGTGATGGACCTGGAAGCGTTGCTTACAAGAAGCCCAGCAAGTTTGTGCCTTATCTGATCGGAGGAGGAGCTGAGGAGAATTGGGGCAGCTATGGTGGCAGCTACGGCGGCAGCAACAGCAAGCACAGCTCCCACTGGGGATTGAGTGAGTCCCAGCGTCGCAAGGATCAGCATGACTTCAACTACTTTGAGCTGGGACCACCAAGTCACAGAGAACCGCCACGTGAATCCAATGGCGTGCTTCGTTATCCCGGCTCCAGCTACGACCACGAATATCCTAGACTACAAAACGACTACAGGCGTCAGTGGACGAGAAGACCTGGACCAGATGGTAAGCTACTCTCAAAAATACCCTACATAAAAACGCTCTTAGTAAATCCTTCTAAAGACAATGATCATTGTATTATATTTCTTTTACATTAGGAGATTTTGAAAACAATTTTACTATTAAAGTAGTAAAAATGTTGAACAATATTTCTAAATATTAATATTTATATAGTATTAATCCGTATGTTGTAACAAAGAAGAGGCATCTCCGACCCTATAAAGTATATATATTCTTAGTCAGTATCTGTCTATCCGTTCGTCTTTATGAACAAAAGGATCTCAGACACTGTAAGAGCTAGAGATACCAAATTTGGTACAGAGACTCCAATGCCGTTGGAACCGGTGAAGTCCGCACAAAATCAACGCAGATACTATCTATTACTATTTTCTATCATCCTACTTAATGCCATAAAGAACAGTTGAACTGTGTGGCAGATATAGAAGCTTACAGCTTTAAAGTAATCAAACTCTTAAAGTGTGCAACGGGTATTCCTAAAACCGACTTGTTTTAACTAATAAAGGATCTTAAAACCAGAATGCTTATATTTATCCTCCCATTCTTTTAAGAATGCTCCGCCAAGACGAGCGAGGGCTTCCGGCTGCATAAGACCGCCATAAAGCATGCCTTCAATGTGCCCACACTGACGGAATGCGAACGTTTGTGCTCGGATCAGCGACCCAGTTTCATTTGCCACACCTTCAGCTATCGCTACAATCAGGCGGGTCGTGACAATTGTATGCTATGTGATAGACCCGTCAATATGCTTGACTATTATGTGGATATTGAGCCGGATCGTGATTACGACATCTACTCCATGGCGGATGACATGGATGTCTGTCGACAGCCGCCTCGACGCAGCGATGGTCCCAGCACCGCCCTCTCCGATCCACGCAATGCTCGTAAGTAGAATTAGTAGAATAAAGGAGAGCAGTTTTTCCGCTTGATTCTTATCGAAACTTATTCCTGTTCAGAGTGCTTCTTCCGCGCCATCGATGCCACACGATTCTTCAAGTCAATTGTGAGAGATTCCCTGACTGTTCGCACTGTCGGAGAGTGCGAAATGGAGTGTATTCGTTCCACGAAATTCACTTGCCGTGCTTTTGCCTTCCGTTATGGACAACAGCGACATGCCGGCGTCATTGACAACTGTCAGCTTAGTGACTGGCCAGTTAGGGATATGGACAAGGAGCGCCATCTCATACTGGACGCCACTTTCGACATCTTCGAGCGTGCGAGCTACGGACATGGCTGTGAAATTCAACCCATCGTGGATGAAAAGCACAAGAAGCGTAAGTACTAAAGATATGTAGGAGATATGTAAGGAATAACAAAACTAGAAAGAGGATAAAAGACTCTGATCATTTAAATTCGATAGTTCTAAGCAGTTCTATGTTGACACACATTAAATATTAATATCCACATGGGTCGCTAAATATATATAATTTATTTTCTTCCAATTCTGCTCGTCCTTCTCGTAGTGTGTTACTTGGGGTATGGATCGCCGGCACGGCTGCTACCTCCGGCTATCAAGAAAGTCATCTCAGTGCCCTCAGAAATGGCTTGTAAGAAGGAGTGCATTCACTTCAGGGAGACCACGCCCTTCAAGTGCTACGCCTTTAGCTATGGGTAAGTCGAAGAATAAAATTCAGACTATAGCTAACTAATCAGCTAACTAATTCGTTGCAGATCCCATGGCAACTGTGAAATGTCGGATCTTGATCAGACTGAGTTAAAGCTGGACGTACACTATACGCATACCAAGGAAAGAGATTACTGGCTGTTTGCCTGGAATCCCTTCGATTGGACATGTCGCGATAAGGTCAATACGATCGGCGGTTCAAGAGTTAACAATGATCGACGCATGGATATATTCCGGGAACCGGGTAAACTGACACTCTTAACCTGTTGCACGTCCGTCATTGTGTAAATAACCACATGGGCAACAGCTCCCAGTGCAGCGCCAGCCCCAAATTCAAACCTAAGTAGCTTATAATATTGTATTATGTGTAATTAGTTTGTAACGGCGGAGAATGTAAATAATGTACAGTAGACCCAAACATTGGCGAATCCAATCCTTCCTTTAAATTACTAACCACTATTATACGCATGCCTTATCGGGTACTTTTCCAAAATATCTTAACTAACCTTTCATTCGCCTTAAACGCATCGAAGGAGACGTAGCCTGGCGGCATTACACAGTCTCTGGAAAACCGTGTCGTCGCAGCAGTCCGTGTGAAAAGAATTTGATCACAGGATTCTATTCCTGCGAAACTGATGGATCGGAAATTGGTTCTTGGGATTACTGCTGCAAAACAGATCATCCATGTGGCTACAGTCGCGGCTTCGACTATCCCTGGTGAGTATAGTAACAATATACTGTAATATCATTCTTTTAAAAATGTGCAACGAAGAAACAGAATGTATCGATATAAGATGGCCAAGTCGTTCTGTTTCTATTAAAATGTGTTCCTGAATAATTCCTCAATTTGATAGCTAAGTATGTCACAAGCAATCTGTCAATAATCAACGTTATCATAAAGTTTTGAGTTTTCTATTGATCTTTAATAGTATACAGCCTGACTAATTTAGCATACAGATAACTTAACATACAGCTGAGAGTCCTAATGATACCTAATGTTTCTTAATAAGAGTATTTCCAACTTTGTTAGTAATATTGTCAGCTATGTGATATTTAAAGAAATTTTCATGCTTCTTCAGGTGCTTTGTGGGCGATGAGGCAGATCAATGGCGCAAGTGCAGCGATCGTTATTTTCCCGGCAACAACAGCACGAAGACAACCCACTCGAATCTTGGTCTGCCCAGTAGCTCTAAGCAGAAACAGAAGCATAAGCCACTGCAGCAAGCGACGGCGGCGAGTAGTGAATATACCCAGCATCCACCTCGTCCCGGAGGATTGCAGAGCCTCAGCGACTTTGCGGCCGCACGACTTTGGCCCGTAACGTATCTCTATAGCGAGGGTCCTCCAAACGCGACGGAGTTTAGTAATTTCGTTGACTGCAACAAGGAGACTTGTTAGCGGCTCGCAAAAGGCGTATTAATTATATTAGTTCCCATTTTCCGATTTTCCCTTCCCACGCAATAAGAAAACCTCCCTATTTCTAACCATTTACTCGTAACAATGACACATAACTTATTCTCACCGTTTTACAATGTGTCGTTGTGATTGTCAATGAGATTGGATACGATTTTCCGTCATAATCAAATGAAAACCCAATTAACTTATTAATTTTAATGTGCAAGCTTTTTAACGGTAATCATAGTTTCGTGTAGCGTGTATTTAAGTCGAATGTATAAGTACTTAATATCTTTATCACATCTAGAATATACGAATCTTAATAAATAAAAAACTAATTAACTGCAGAGCGGTTGTAACGTAATGGAATTCTGAATTTATATTAATTAAATTGCGTGCTTTTATACTCAAATCACTTTTCAGCAAATTTGAACCTTTTGCCTATTACAAGAACGAACAATTTTCTGATACATTTGCAGGCCAATATGTTCACAAGGTGTCAAATTATAAAGATAATACACTACCTATTATTATTAATTAAAAAAAAAAATAACCCCAATTATCGTGCGACTTAACTACTTCATTAAAAAAAACTGAGATTTGCATACAAAGTTTACTTTTGTATTGTTGCATAAAGCAACAGAAACAGTTATTTTTTTATATAAAAAGTTGGCAGTACTGTATTGGAGACGGCCTCTTTTTGAACCTAGTGGCAACGTCTTTCAAACACATTTATATAAATATTTTGGACTGGCTTTGGAATGTTTTGTATTGTGCAATAACGTATCGGCGTTTTATATTTTATTAATATTATCAATTAAAGTGCAATAAAATATGAGTTCCTTAAAGGTTGGAAGCATTTTGACCATCGGCGCCACGGCCTTGGGTGCCTTTTATCTCGGTTCATACACAGAACGTCTCAACAATATTGAATGTGGTCAAGATAAAATATCGCGTTTACCCGGATTGCCCGCATTTGCAACAGTTTCAGCGGCATCATTAATACCAGCTGGCGAGAGCAATCTTTCAGCAACACCCTCACGAATTTCGCAGATTATGAAATATGGGTTTCCAGGCCTGGATCATGTGCGTTCCCAATCGGATTATGTCTTGTCCTACGACAGACGAAACCGTGTGCCTCATTGGGTGTTTGAGCATCTAACTGCCGAATCTGTGGCCAGAAACGATGCTGTTGATCGTGCCAAGTCCGATTTTAAGCCCGATGAGAGCATACATCCGTTCTTCCGTGCCCAGAACACCGATTACCGTCGCTCAGGATATGATCGTGGTCACATGGCGGCAGCGGGCAATCATCGCCTGCATCAAAAACACTGTGACGACACCTTCCTGCTGTCCAACATGGCGCCACAGGTTGGACAAGGTTTCAATCGCGACGCCTGGAATACACTCGAGACCTACGTGCGCAAGTTAACGAAATCCTACGCAAACGTTTATGTTTGCACCGGTCCACTGTACCTGCCCCATAAAGAAGACGACGGAAAGATGTATGTGAAATACGAGGTAATCGGATCCAACACAGTCGCCGTCCCCACGCACTTCTACAAGGTGATTGTGAGCGAGGCTGCAGATCGGAAACTACATATGGAAGCCTACGTGATGCCCAACAAGGTGATCAGTAATGACACGCCACTCCAAGTGTTCCAGGTGCCCCCAGAGACGGTAGAACGTGCCGCAGGGCTTCTCTTCTTCGATCAACTCAACAGGCAACAATTGGCCAGCATTAATGGCAAGAAGATTTAAACTTGTATTTTAGTTCTTAGTAAATTTTATTTCGTTTAAACGCAACCGATTAAAGGTTGATTTTCTTAGTTTGTTGCTTTTGTTTCTTTTCCAAAGAATTGTGTTGATTAATAAAATGTAAACAATTAATACAGAATTATAGAAATATATATAGTATGAAGGAGCGTGAGCATAGCAAAGCGTAGAATAATGCATTTTAATGTTCTTTTTGTGTGTGCTTATGTTTGGGGGTGTATGTGTGTATTTGAGGAAGTGACATGGTTTACATCATGCCATTATTCTTGGAGCGCACATCATCAATCTTGAGTATCATCTTGACCAGCTGCGTGGACAGCAAAATCTGTTGTTTCTTCGAGTGCAGGGACTCCACAACATTGTGATGCTTCATGTCCGATTCGCCTGTCAGCATACAATCAACACCCAAGCTGGACTTCTTCTCAGACACTTGGCTGGCCTTCAGTTCCGAAAGTGTTTCAATTGGATGCAGGCCACTATTCTCAGCCAAGGCCAAGGGAATGCTCTCCAGGGCGACGGCAAATGAGCGGAATGCATACTGTTCCAACGTAGACAACTGATCTGCCTCCTTGGCCACGGCCAGGGAGCAGCTTATCTCAGCGGCGCCACCACCATAAACAATACGCGAGTCTCTAATCAGAGAACGCACAACGCAAATGGCATCGTGAATGGACCGCTTGGCTTCGGCAATAATCATAGCATTGCCACCGCGCAAAAAGATTGTAACCGCCTTGGAGTTCTTGCACTCCTCAATGACCAGCATTTTCTCCTTCGACGTGCCAAAGGCTGCAAAAGAAACCAGCAATAAGTTAGTAAAAATTTAAGAGATTTCAAAGAGGCAACTCACCCATTTCACGCACCAATCCAGCGCTGCCCAGTTTCTCGGGCGTCAGCTCCTCGAAACGTGGCACAATGCGACCGCCGGTGGCAATAGCAATCAGTTCAATCTCGGGACCGCCTACCCAACGAACGGCTGGCAATTCCTGCTGCAACAGCAGATGATTGGCCTCGTCATCAAAGCCCCACTGGCAAATAGCCAAGGTGGCGCCGGCATCCTTCACCTGCTTCACCATCTGCGTAAACTTCTCCTGCTCGTATTCTCGGAGAGCTCTGTAATCTTCGGCCGAGGTAACATCCAACTTATGCTTGGTCTTTGGCTTAGGTGGCTCAAATGGGCAGGTGAGAATCGCTAGCTTGACATTTTTCAACTCCTTGGGCATTTGAGAGTGACTCAATGTTTTGTCAACAATGACACCCTTGACCAGCATAGAGTCCTCCATGCGTCCACCAACTTTCGTCTCAATCTTGATTAACTCAAAGTTGACATCCCTTTTCTCAATATCAGCCACATTGAGGACCGCATCGACGGCCATTTCAGCCATCTGACGATGACATTTGTTCACAATCTTGCTGCCCAGAGTTGTCATTGCAATCTGAATGAGCGGCTCCTTATTCTTGGGATCGACGGGAAAGGGTTGAGCAATTGCATCCAGCTGCTTGATGGCACACTGGGCAGCCAATTCAAAACCATCAGCAATACGAATAGGATGAATACCACGATCAATCAAACTCTCTGCCTGCTCCAAGAGTGCGCCAGCGAGCACAACTACACCGGTGGTGCCATCGCCAATCTCATCGTCCTGCGACTGCGACAGCTGTACCATCAGCTTGGCAATCTCATGATCTACCTCCATGAGCTTCATAATGGTAGCACCATCGTTGGTAACCGTCACTTCGCCATCGGGACTGACCATAATCTTGTCCAGACCTTTTGGTCCCAGCGACGTCTTCAACGTTGTGGCAATCTGACGTGCCGCCATAATGTGCGTCTATAAACAAGAAATAACAAGAATCAGCATTAGATATATGTGTACATATGTAATACACATGTATTTGGTTGGTGCGCGTGACTCAACCGGCAGACGGTGAACATCTGTGCGGTGTTTTAACCTCAAAATGTAAGAGAAGTCAGTAATTGGCAACAAATACTTCACTTTATTGCCCTTTATTTAAAAATACGTTAATTTCGAGATAATTCCCAATTTACAGCTAAAATCAATACTTAAAGCAATTAATTCATATGGCGACTATGAAATATGCCGGCAGTTCAGAACATCTGGAACATTCGGTATACGATGCGTCATGGTTTTCAAACCCAAAAAATTGTTCATAGCCAAGGGCGTTTTTGGTAGACTTCAAATTACATATTGTCACTATACAATATGCATATCCTTCACAGTCTCATTAGATGTATAAATTTTCATTTACCTTAATGGCATCTGTTCCAGTGATGCGCTTCTGCTGCTCCTGGTCGCGGAGAATGATGAAAGGCCGACCATATTCGTCAAACGCGAACGTTCCTGGAAAGGCGCTCATAGTTTCTTAGTTAAAAGGACCGTGGATTTAATTGTATTTCACAGATTAAGTTTTCTTTTCTTCCTAAACGAATCGCACAAAAATTTGACTGACAATATACGAAACCGATGACACCAACAAATCGCTATCGACTACAGTATCGGCCACTATCGATAATAAACTTAGCACGATATCACGGAAATTAATAAATACGTATATATTTATTGTAACTTCCACCATTTATTTCTTGATTAAAGCAAAAACTGGCTAGCTCTTTCTACATTTACTTTGACTTTAAAATGGGCGCTTACTTTGCTTTAGAAAATTGTAATAAGTTGTTATAAGTGTAAGTAAGTGTAGAGTAAATTCGGTATTCTTACACTTGTGCTAATATGAAAAGCTACGCACAAAATTCAAATGTATATTT
This sequence comes from Drosophila sp. st01m, assembly GCA_018901795.1. NCBI lineage: Eukaryota > Metazoa > Arthropoda > Insecta > Diptera > Drosophilidae > Drosophila > Drosophila sp. st01m. The sequence continues at coordinate 1,217,800 of JAEIFG010000334.1, forward strand.
AATTTTAGTTTACTTACTAATAATTTTGCAATAAATTAAGAATTGTAAATTTTTATTTTAGTTATTCAAATTTAATTCTAGGAAAAAAAAAACACTAAATTTTAACAAAAGTTCTACAAAATAAAAAATTTTGCTCCAAAACTAAATAATAATTGGAATTTATTTTTTAACTTTCCATTGTACCACCACCAAGCAAATAAAATATTTGCTTAGTGATTGTACCCAAATGGCACTTGTTGCCAGATCTAAAGATTTTGCAAGGTGGCAGCCTAGCTAAGTTGACAACAGTGATTGGAATCCCGTTCGATTCACATTCAATTCAGCAGTCGAACTAATCAGATCGCAAGTGCAGAGTTACCATAAACGCTTCACGTTCAGCCAGCACATATTTTGTCCAATAAAACCTAATTTTTGTTTCTTTGTGCGTTAAGTTGCAACCATTAAGTGTTAAAATGCCATCAAACATGAATAATAAACTGTAAGTAATGGTTGTAAAATGCCATACAGAGAAATAGTGCAAAAATCGATTTTGTAGTGAAAAAAAGAGAATGGAAAATAGTGCATGGGTACCTTATCGGTCCCAATTCAATTGGTGGCAAAGAAATTATATATTTGTTGGGCGTTAATAAATATCTGAAAAGTTAATTGTAGTGAAAATATTTTTAAGTGTAATTTGCTAAAAAATTTCAAATCGGTGATGGTGGTGTAACTGTAAAATGTAGTATGTAAAATGGATATGTGCAAAAATACATGCATACATGCGTACGTCAAAACATATGTACTTATTTGTATGTATGAAACACATTGCAGATGAATGTGTGTGAGAGTACTCATAACCAAACAAAGAAATGAGATAATGTCCGAGCAGTAGGTAAAGTAAATGGTTGATTTAAAAAATATGTCTTTTAATATCTGCTTTTTTTTGAAGTGTAATTTTTCACTTTACTTTTGCGTATTAAATTTTGTATTTTCTCTTCGTAGCAGCCATCTTGCTCGCCTTATAATGTTGTCAGTTGTCACCCCGAAGCAGACGTGAAGTGGAGACGAAACGTTTAATAATAAGGAAACCTCATTTATATTTATTATTTGTTGTCCATTTCATTTTAAAAATTGATTGCTTTTATTTGCAAATCATTTTTAACGCAATACTTTGATGATGAGCTCTGTCAAGATAATCTGGCAACGCTGTCGTATTCATATACAATATTTTCATATGTGTGTGAAGTAACGTAGCAAGTGTGTATATGTAATTTATGTATGTGTAATCGAATTATTTGTATTTGTTTACTTTAAACGACATTCGCTTTTAATTCGGTAAATTGACGACTTTCGACGAGAACGTGAACTGTTATTTATGCAGTTAAATGACAATTGCTATTCAATAACAACTGTATTGTTGGGTGCGACATTTGGAAGTTTCTAGTCGGGCCTTCGGACTTTGCATACAATAACAGCAATTACGCTTTAAACAAATTGACTTTTATTCCTCTGTCCTTATCTGTTTGTCCGCATCCGATAAGCAGTGTTGTTTGCAATCTAATTATCTTGCAGCCAAAGAAAACATACACAAAATAAGCTTCAACCCCCTAGAACGAAACTTGAAGCTGCAACCGGTTTGTTTGCTACATTGCGACGCGTCGTTTGTTCTCAGTTCTGCTGTTTGTCATCCGGTTAAAAGTTTCTCCCACAGAGTGCAGCTTTGTGCTGACATAGATTTTTGGACCAGCCGCAACCATTGCGCTCTCTTATTACATCACAAACAACACACACTGGCACACAAACATAACAAAAACCGACACTGTATTTACAAACGGAAAATTTCACTCAGCTGTGTGGCAAGTTCGAGGTGTACACTGTACAGCAATATATGCATACTAGCCGCCCTCGGCTGCGCTCCGGGTCGCTCGCTCGCCTATTTTATTTTTTGATGCCCGGAGGAGCAGCAGAAAACTTCTTTATAGAATAGAGAGATATAGATGTGTATATATGCGAAAAAATACGTAATATGCATATATGTATATGAGTAAGAACAATTCAATGTTGGGCAAATCGACTAATAGCGCAAAGGGAGACAAAGGAAAAATTGAGGTCTGCGAATTGCTGACCCTGGAGGTCATAGTGGGATTCTTGTTCGTGCCACTTTACACGTTTCAACGTCCACATCTTATCATAGTAAATATCGTAAAGCTGTCTCAATCATCTATCTTATCGCACTCTGCTTTTGTTATAGCTACAACAATAAAACAGAATTGCGTTTGTTATTTTACGACTTTGTTTTAACCGAATCTTTCAATTTGTTCTGATTTGTATGTATATGTGTGTATTTAGTGCCGCTTGTGTGACATGTTTGCTTTTCAACTAGAATTGCAGCTATTTAACTTTATTTTTTATGTTTACAGACAGCTTCATGCAGTAGTATCCATCCAATTGACATGTTTATATAAGGCGCTCCACTTAGTTTATTTTCTTTTTTATCTTCCTACGCTATCTAAGTAAAATCATTTAGTATTTCATAAGATCCGCTCAGAGATTCGCTTTGCACTTTTAAACCAAAATTCAGAATTATTTGTAATCTCCGTGTTGGTCTTTGTCACGAGATACTGTCGCATGTTTTCCAATGATTCATTCCAGTTTGCGGTAAATCGTCGAATTTCAATGCGTTGTGGAAAACGTGAGAATATCAACATAAGTACATACAAAAAACGTCCGTCGCTCTTCCTCCACACACAGACTTAATAATTGCATATATGAATGTTTGTGAGCTTTTTTATATTTGTATTGCGCTTAATTGCGATTTTGAGGGACACCGCAGATAGCACGTCACGCACTCTAAAACATCGATTGACGATTGTATTATCGTTATCGTTAATATATATTTTTGTTGCTTATTTTAGACACTACATTTAGAATTGTTTGTTTGCTAGGTTTGTGAGGGGGCACGTGCTGAAGACAATTATAGTTAATGAGTATTGAGCACGGCAAAAACACACTTTCCATGTACAACATTTCTTTAATTCCAATTGACCAAAGTATATGGAAATTATCTGTAAAATAAGGAAAAACACCGACGGCAAAAGAAAGTCGACAAATATACATATGTACATATATGTATGAATCGCTGTTTTGCAATTTATTTGCATGTTTGCAGAGACAATGCAATGTTAATGTAATTAGTTTTTGGGTTGCCTCTTATTTTTATTTATTCTTTCGAAACTATCGGGGGGAATGACTGTGTCAGCCGGGTCGACCTTCAAAGAAATCTTTTTAAAATATGCCCAAAGCCAGAACTTATTTAATATGTAACTGTACTTTGTTTATATTTATTTAATCGCAGCATGTCTATTATCCCAACTAAGCAATAGTATATCTATCTGTACTAAGCTCCTAAAGAACATGTACATGTGGGTATGTGTGTGCGTATGCGAATAAGCGAATGAGCGAAGAGCAACTAAATCTTTTTGAAATAAAATGATGCCACCGTCGTTTAGCTGCCATCAGTTGCCAGACAAACGCTCAACGCTCCGCTACGGCACGGGAAAAACAAACTGAAATACAAGCACACAAAAGTCTTTATTGCTGTAAAAAACAAATAAGAGGCAAGCAAATAGCTTTCGAAAGCCTTTTCGATGTAAACTTCTAGACGTTTGTCTAAGCGCAAACAAACTGTGATAACGTAATTAGCACAAAAAGAAACGGACATACATATATAACGCAACATAACTGTGATTTTATTATACCTACATAATATATATTCTTAAAAAAAATTTGTTTTGGATCGAATTAATGCCAGTGGTTAACATGCAGCAGCAAGAAGAAATGCAGCAGCATTCAGAGTCAGAGGATCAACTTGGGTATGTGTATACCCACCCTTTGCTTGCTCCAAAACCATTCCAGTAGCAGCTCAATTGCACGCACGTGTCTATCGATTTAATAGGGCCTATGCAATCAATCAGTTAACATGCCATGTTTTGCACTGCCTGCAGTAATATGCTTTTTTTACTCTCTCGCTTGTTTTTGTTTGTGCTATTTTATAGACAAAGCAAACGCCCACTGTCACTCTCAATTTGCAACGTTTTGCCAAATGCGCAGTTTGTTGTTTAATTGGCATCAATAGGGGGGAAAAACAAATTTTTAGCATACATATTTCCCATTCTCTGCCGGTTCGGTAAATATATGTATGCCAATTATATTTATTTTGTTTGTTAACTGTTTGTATGATTGTCCCAAGTCTAAATGTTTATTAATTTAATGAACAAACACTACAAAATGCGAATAAGTGAGTAAAGAGAGCTGTCCGTCGACAGTCCAGTAATAATTGTAATACTGTCATGGAATTGCTCTCTTTGAATGATATTCGTCGTTGCCCAAACTAATCAGTAACTAACAAGTCCACTGTCTTAACTAAAATGTATGTTGTCCTTTCGAAGAAAATTAAAAAAGCTTATTGCGAATAGCGAAATGAAGAGAGCTATCCGTCGACAGTCAAGTTTAAACAGATTGTAATACTGTCATGGAATTGCTCTCTTTGTATAATATTCGACAAGCGACGATATATACATATCTGTATATGGTTAGTTGTAGTTGTTGGTGTTGGATATTTCTTCTTCTAGGTCAAAAAAAAAACACAAGTCACATTTTCAAATTCAAGTTTCATTTCGCTATTGTTTTATGACAATATTTTGACTTTCAACATGTTTGCGTCCCGCCCGTTAATATTAATTGCCCTTAACTTATATGGTAGAATGTGATTCTTGTGCGTTTTACAAGCCGCCGCGACCACGTCCTCCTGTGGGACCGCCTTGCCAAGCGCCCCGTCCGCCACCACCTGGTGCTCCGGGTGGGCCACCTCCGCCTCGTCCGCCACCTGCGGGTCCAGTTCCTCTGCCTCGACCACGCGCTGTAAATGCAAGCGAGGCGATAATATATCATTTACAAAATACAGCATCCATATAATAAGAAACTCACCCTGTGCTCTGAGTATGGCTGCTTTTCCGCGACCGGCTGTCCCTCCTAGGCCTTTGCCGGTTTGCTTTTTAAACATAGGCGCATTCTTTAGCATGTCGGGCAGTATAAGAAAACGAATTTTTGAGCCGCGAATGTAGACATTCTCCAAATTAGCCGTGCGTCCATCCCTGTAGGTAACCGTAATCTGTGTCATTTGACAGTTCATGTTGTCCTCAGCCTCGATGAGCTTGCCGCGATAGACTTCTCCGGTGATTGTCTCACAAGTAATTATGTGACCTTCTGCTTCATGCAAAACTTTAATAGGTACGCCAATCGACATATTTGATGGTTGTTTTAGTTATTTTCAAATAATTAATTGATTTACTTATTTTTTTTCGGACGCCGCAAATTTTCGCTGATTTTTCTTTGCGCAAACGTTTACGAGTGAATGTGTGTGTGCGACAGCTGCCCGTGCCGCCATGCTGTGGTGAAAAAGTCTGCGTGCGCACAGGGTTGTATTTCAACGTCATGGTTGCGTGAATCTGTTATCGTTTTCGTTTGCTATCGTCTTACAGTAAGTGTTGCAAACGCAGCATTTTCCCCCGCCACTTTAGAGTTTTTGAATGCCAATCACGAGAAACATTTGTATATGGCGATTGGCGGGATATAAGAGATTTTTAAAGCTAAAAAAACGATGCGAGATATAAAATCAACCTGAGAATTACAATATCTTTATTTATTTTGATTATTTGCAGATTTTCTAGTTATTTTTGAAATCTTTATACAACTTTTTAAAACTCTTAAGAGCTGGCAATGCTGCTTTCAATTCCCTTGCTGATTAATTTAAGATAACGGCATTCTTATCTTTATAAACATTCTTAAATACGAGTATGTCTGCGTCAAAAAAATGTGTTTAACTTGATTTGACTTAACTGATAAACATGCACACGTTTATTCAGTCTCCCAGTTTAAAATTAGCTATTGCGCCGTTAAGCTGTTTTTAAGTGTCTCGCCACCAATTGCCTTTAACAATGAATTGGTAAATTAAATGGAATCCGTGTACTACAAAATCGACAGGCGAATCAATGGAATTTTTTAATTGATATTTATAAATGGTGTATTGGCATGATTTATATTTCTTTCACAGCGACCCAATCTTTAGTAGTAGTAGCTTCGTTAGAAGAGACTTTAATGATAGCGGAGTTGCAGGATGTGCTGATGGCAAGCTCCGTACCATCTCGACTTCGTCTTGCGCCACGAACATGTCGACTGAATCTTACCGCATCTCTCTCGGCGTAGGGCCTCTGTGGTGGTCCTGATGTCCCTGTCCACCACAGAACAGATCACGATAGGGCATCGCTCTTAACGGGTAAGTCAATTGTAGATAATTGTATGAATATAGAAATCGTATTTGTGCTGTATTTTTATACTTGTCTAGGCTACAGCCGGAAGTCTTCGGTCGACTCGGCTGGCGGCAGCTTGTTCGAGGCCAGCTCTCGGGCATCGTCATCCTCTTCGTCGTCGGTATGCTCTGACACGGAGTCGCACGACATTCATTCGTTGTGCTCTGAAGATGACTGCCAGGAGGTGTTGCGCCAGATCTTGCAGCATGACCAACCGGTGCATATTTCCATCAAACTGCACGTCACTGAAGACCAGTCTACCAATTGGATGTCGATTTTGAACCCGACCAACAACATTTTATATGTCGCTTTTCCAACTGATTTACCCCCGTCTGGCTCCAAGCAGACCTTCATCTCGCTTTTGGAGTTCGCCGAGGATAAACTAGAGGTGGACGGCATTGTAATGGTGATGCGAAAGGATCAACCAGAGTGCGGTCGCTTAATTGAGGCATTCCTTTTCATGGGATTCGAACCACTATCGAGAAAGTCACCGAAGGCACCACCAGCTGCAATCAACGATAACGAAAACTACTATTTTCTTTACACCATCGAGGAGTAGAAAAAGGCCAACGTTGACAAAAGTTATCAATCAAACGATTTAGAATTACACTAGCATACCGAAAATTCGATACATTTCTTATTCAAAGTTATCCAAAACAAAAATTTATAATTAACTCTCAGTAGTGTTTGCTTTAATAACACATAAAAATCAGTGTAGTAGATCGTCAAAAACTGACATATTGACACCAATGTGTTCAATGAAAGATCAATTTTAAATTTCTTAAAAATCGTTTGAAGTTTTGTCAACGTAACTTTTTTCTTTTGTGTAGTCTTTCAATCAAGGCCCATATTCAAATACCAACTATGCGTTAGCCACGTTAAGAGCAAGCATCCACTTGTCGTATAATATTAAACAATGTATAACCACAGAAAAAATAAAAATTCAAAAAAAAATATATAAAAAATGCGAAAAAGTAAAAAAAAATATAATATTTCTTAGTCTTAAGTTTATTTGTGAAATATTTCAACACTAATTATTTATGTTTTATATATTTTTGTTCATTGTATTCATTTCTATGTATTCTTAATGAAATATGTTATTCTGATTAATATCTTTAAATTTATTTCAATCAATAATTTCTTAAATCCCACATATGTACTGCATCTAAGCAAATACTTTATCCGTATATTGAATAATCAATTTTTCACAATTATGTACGATAAACATGAAGAAAAGAAGCATTCGAATGTTAAAACACATATTTATATAATGAACTAATACATTTAAAAAGCAAACACTTACATATTTAGAGAGACATATATTCAACTAACCAATAAATTTCAAAACAATAGATTTAAAACGGATCTACACACACCAGCAAATCAATCAAGAGTTAACGTTTTATTTCCATTTATATGATTTTTTAAACATACGCAATAAAATTATCAATCCAGTAATAAGTTTTTTAATGAAGTCTTCACTTTTAGGGCGGAAAATAAATTATCGAATTATTTTGGATTAAAGCTCTTACTAAAGTAATACCAATGCATATTATGAGAGATAAATAATTGATTGCTGTATGAGAGGTCTATAAATATATACTTAGATAGCTCAGCGTATTTAGTATGAAAGAGTATCTTAGCAGTCGAATTTTGTACGTCACTTCTTTTATATGGTGAAAACTCTTTAAACTGATTGTGAAATTTACCTATCATCAATAATCTTCAGAGGTACACGTAGAATTCGACTTCGACCTTAGCCACGTAATTGCAGCTTTGCTCGATTTTATTCGGGATAGCTATTCCTTCCAAGAATTGTTGTTATCCATCATCTATATGGTCGATCTGTGTATAAACCTGTCTGAGATGCTACACATATGCTACAGACAAGTATTTGAAGATACATAAACTATTGCCTGCTCTCTATATCGGAGTTTATGAGCGATAAAATGCAGAGCACTGACGCATACACGTGTACATACTTATATGCTTTATGTATAGGTATGTATTTATAATATAGGGGCTGGAACTGCGTTCGCACTGGACGTATAAAAGATAACGTTATAACCAGCAGCGGAAGAGTTTCCGAAAGCAGTCGACGTTTGGACGTTTGCGTTTACACATCGAAGTTGTAAGGCAGAGTTAATAAATATATTTTAAAAAAAGAAAGACAGGAGATACCATGTCGAAAGCGGTGAGTGCTTTTATATGCCGATATTGTTGTTATCTTATCCGTTAAGATAACAGCTGTATTGATTCAATCCAGTGTTTTGGCATTAGAAATTCCAAATGATATAATGTAAGTTGTTGTTGTGTTCTATTCAGGTGTTTATCATTGCAACGGTTCTGATTTCCGTTGTGCTGGCGTCTCAAGCAATTGAGGACAGTCATCGGCAACACAAACACCACAAACGTCAGCACTCACAGGCGATTGGACACCACAATGGACATCTGGTGGAGCATTCGAAGCATCATATACCGGACCTGAATAAGGAGAAAATCACTCACGGTCAAATGCCAGTGCCATTGGCACCACATCATTCCAAGTCCCAACGCAACGCAAGACGACACAAGACGGCGAAGAGCTCCAAGCTGTCGAAGAATCATCAGCAGCAGTCAAAGCCAAACTATCATAAAGTGCATCAGACCCATAAGACCCATGGACATGGAAGGAAGCACCACTAGAAGTTTTCTAATGCCTTGTTAAAATTGGCTTCAATTATTCGTAACTTTAATTGTATAATATATATTTAATATACTATCCAACATTTTGATGCCACATAAATAAAAGAAGAAAAACATTTAAGCTTTAGTGAAATTCACAATTATTGTAATTTTTGGCAAACCGTTTTTTAACTGGTTTCAATCTTTGAACTCATGATCTTCCCATAATAGCCTCAGTGTGTCGTAAATTGTTGATGGGCTTTAGGTTCAGGTCCAAATAACCCATAACCCATAACTTACCAAACACACTTGGCTCTTGTATCTATGTATCTTTCAGATACATTTTCCCCTCAACGTTTAAGTTACGATGACGGCGTCTAGCCTCATAATTATCATTTCGACTTCTTCGGAAGCACTTTAACAATCTTGCAATCCAGTTTTCAACGTAACTCAAGTACATCGCAAATGTTAAACACAATAAAGTTAATTTTTTTCTCTCGTGCGGTTAAGCCGCTGTTAATTGTTGTGGGGTCAAAAGCATTAATGACGTCATGTGTGTATGACAAAAAAATAAGGCAACCTAACTTGATTTTGATGGCACAGTGGTCAAGTGAAAGGAGACACAAGTGTGCAAATAGATTGAATCAAGTAAATAATATACTATATTCACATGTTTCTAAATAAATTCAATTAACCCGGCATATATATCGGGCAACAGGTGCTAAATTGAATTAAAGTTTTGGAAACTTTTTCGTTTTAAATATTTGATATAATATAATTAAATTTGCATTTTATTCTTGTAAATTTTAAATATATATATAATTATTTATAATTAAATTTTATAATTTGGCGACGGCAAAATGTCAAACACTATTTAATGATTTTTTCTATATGTATATCGGTTATTTTATTGTTAGTACGGTTAAACAAAGGGATTAAGCGAATAAGACTAAACTTTAAACTAATACCTATGCACCTATTTAATGAATTGGTTGTTTATGTCATCTCTTCAACCCCAAACTGGATAAATGGGACGACGATAGTAGCGTCCGTAGCCTCGGTATCCACCATATCCATATCCACCGTATCCGCCGTATTTGTAGTAACTACTGCCACCGTAATATGGACCATAGTACGAGGAAACAGAAGGAACATAATACCCAACGCCGATGCTGTCTGCTGTAGAGAGATCATCCACCTCAACCTCAGCGGACAAGCTCTTTAAAGCAAATAACATTCAAATTAAATCAGATATATTTGATGAATTGATTTTTTATTACCTCTGCAGGTGCCGATTTGACTGGTGACAGCATCAAAATTAGAGCAGTCAGGGAAAAACAGACTATCAGTAGCTGAAATAAAAGAAAAAATGGGATAAAATAATTGAAAAATTTTTCCATATTTATGAATCTATATCGTGTACCTTTGTCATTGTTAATATTGTTTGTGAAATCTTACAATACTTGGATTCTTTTTAACAAATTATCACCTTTCGCAGTGTGATGTTCTGTTTGGAAGAACTGCTGTTGATGAACTGCGATTCTAAGCATCTTACCCAAGATCTTTTATAGAGCGCAAAAAATTGCCGGAGATCGATTTCGCACATGATCATTGATTGGATAAACATTAGTCTGGATAAGTCATCAACCGTCAAGATTTTGTAAATACATATACAGTAGAATCCGATTATAACAACTCCGCTTATAGCGTTAGTCCGGTTATTGTGACGGAAACTCGATGGCTTGGTTGGTCCCCATACAAAGTTATATGAAAGGACCGCCGGTTAGTACGTCAGAGGGTCTCCGCTTTTAGCGACAAAGCGCTTATACCCACGAGATTTTTCAAAATTCAACCGGATATTACCGGTATAACGACGTAAATCGTCGGTCCCTTGAAGTTCGCTATCACCGGATTCTTCTGTATTTGTAACTGTGAGTATTCATGTATCAGGGTCAGATTTTCCATATACACCTGCTTGTTTTGAACCAAATGAAAATATAATTAGACTTATGAGTAGAGTAATTAATTATCTAAACATATTTCTGGTTTATCACAAATTCCCCAATTTTATTAGGATTAAGTAAATATGCTGACGAAATCGGCAAAAGAAATGTTAATAAATAGAACAGTAAACAAAAACATGTACCGTGTACCTGTTGTGGAGTTGTTGACCAGCTCATCGATTTAATTATATTAATGAGATAGTGCGGTGGGGGATTTCTTCTTCAATTTGTTTTGATTTCTTAATAATTTCAACGTTCCTTTCATTTAACGTATTTATATTGACTTTCAATAGTTAACATTCTATCGATTTCGTTCTGCACTATGGAGTCACGATGCGTTTGCTTTTATCGATACTGTGCTCCGAAACTATCGACCATCTCTGTAAAATGTCTGCCGCATCCTAAACGTTTTGCGAAAGAACCGGAAAATTGTTAAAACTCAACAAAAAGTGCTAGAAGCTTCTGAAATTGGTAAGAATAATAGTCAAACACACTGCCTGTGTAACTCAAATACCAAAATATGTGCTTGGTAGTTGATCTTGTGGCTAAAATAATCGTGGTGGAAATTGCAAAACGCGGTGACGGCTGCGATGTCTGTGTCTTCTTCTTTCTTTTCACCTTAAAGTTGTAAACCAAACGTGTGTGTATTGTTTTCATTTTATATATTCCATTGATAGATTAGGAGTATCGCACACAATTGAGCGATGTCTATACCGCCGTATATGATACCGCCAAACGCGTGGGCGGCCCAATTGATGGCCCAGCAGCAAGCGTATGCAGCTGCCCATGCACAGCAGGCTCAACTACATGCGCAGCAGCAGATGGCCAACCAGATACAGCAAATACCTCCGCCGGGTGCGCCTCTTCCCCCGCCAGGTCACGCTAATGGCATGGCAGCACCAACAGCGGGCGTGCCACAGCCACAGCTGGGTCAAATACCCACACCGAAACCAGATATTCTCACAGAGGAGAAGCTTCAGGAGAAAGCGCTCAAGTGGCAGCATTTACAGTCAAAGCGTTTTGCAGAGAAACGAAAGTTCGGCTTTGTAGACACACAAAAGGAAGATATGCCGCCAGAGCATATTCGCAAGATTATACGCGACCATGGAGATATGACATCGCGCAAATATCGTCACGATAAGCGTGTGTATCTTGGCGCACTTAAGTACATGCCACATGCTGTGCTAAAACTTCTTGAGAACATGCCCATGCCATGGGAACAGATACGGGACGTACAGGTCTTGTACCACATAACCGGCGCTATAACCTTTGTCAATGAAATACCCTGGGTCATCGAGCCTGTCTACATTGCTCAGTGGGGGTAAGCTGATCTATAGCGTGTTCCATTGGTTAAGTCTAAATCTCAGGTTTTATATTATAGTACCATGTGGATAATGATGCGTCGTGAGAAACGCGATCGGCGTCATTTTAAGCGCATGCGATTTCCGCCATTCGATGATGAAGAACCGCCATTGGACTACGCGGACAACGTTTTGGATGTTGAGCCATTGGAGGCCATACAAATCGAACTCGACAACGAAGAAGATAATGCCGTCTACAAATGGTTCTACGATCACCGGCCCCTTGTCGATACCCAGTAAGTAAATAGTCTGATTTTAAATTGGAAGTATCTTCAATGTTATCTAATTTCTTCAGATTTGTTAATGGTTCTACTTACCGAAAGTGGAACCTTTCGTTGCCACAACTGGCAACACTTTATCGTCTGGCCAACCAGCTGCTCACGGATTTGGTGGATAATAACTTCTTTTACTTATTTGATCCCAAGAGTTTCTTTACTGCAAAAGCACTCAATATGGCCATACCGGGTGGACCAAAGTTTGAACCGCTTATTAAAGATCACAATGTTGGGTAAGTGGGTAAATTATACATGTTTTGATAGCTTAATTTGAATGTTTGTTTATTTTATAGTGACGAAGACTGGAACGAGTTCAATGACATAAACAAAGTTATTATAAGACAGCCCATTCGCACCGAATATCGTATTGCTTTTCCATATCTTTATAACAATATGCCACATTTTGTGCATCTCAGCTGGTAAGGTATAGCTTTTGTTAGACTAATAGATTTACATGACCGTAGAGTTATCAGCTTAACATATTTGCTAGTAACGCTTCATGTCATGTTAGAGTAATCCAAATTCCCATTTTACTACCAATTTAGCGATTGTTTCTCCTGGGAAATGCAATGAAAATGTTCGTTACGGTTTTGAAGTCTAAATCGCAAACTGCTGATAGTTGCAAACATTGTTAAAGCTTTAAATTTAAATATTGTTTTGTATTAACCTTTTTGTTTTTTGTTTCTAATTCTGTTTAGGTATCATACACCCAACGTGGTCTATATTAAGACCGAAGATCCAGATTTGCCAGCCTTTTATTTCGATCCACTTATCAATCCTATTTCGCATCGCAATGTCAATTCAAAAATTCAGGAACCCATGCCTGATGATGATGAGGATTTCACTCTGCCAGATGATGTGCAGCCTTTTCTTCAAGATACTCCGCTCTATACTGATAATACGGCTAATGGTATTGCATTGTTGTGGGCACCGCGTCCATTTAATATGCGTTCGGGTCGCTCTCGACGTGCCATTGATGTGCCGTTGGTCAAGTGCTGGTACAAGGAGCATTGCCCACCCGGACATCCGGTTAAGGTGCGCGTCAGCTATCAAAAATTGCTTAAATACTACGTTCTTAACGCTCTAAAGCATCGCAAACCGAAACCACAGAAGAAGCGGTAGGTTTCCTACTAAACTATTCATAATTAAAAATATAAATAATATTTGTCGTTTTGTATTTCGCAGCTACTTATTCCGTTCGTTTAAGGCGACAAAGTTCTTCCAGACAACCACGCTGGATTGGGTCGAGGCTGGATTGCAAGTTTGCCGTCAGGGTTATAATATGCTTAATTTGTTGATTCATCGAAAGAATCTTAACTATCTTCACTTGGACTACAACTTTAACTTGAAGCCAGTCAAGACTCTAACCACAAAGGAGCGTAAAAAGTCACGTTTCGGCAATGGTAACTAAGCAATATCCGCATTGTGTATGGCATTCACTTATCTAATACCACAAATCCACAGCTTTCCATTTGTGCCGTGAGATCCTTCGCTTGACTAAATTGATAATTGATTCCCATGTACAGTATCGATTGAATAATGTGGATGCCTTCCAGTTGGCGGATGGTCTGCAGTATATATTTGCACATGTTGGACAATTAACAGGCATGTATCGTTACAAATACAAGTTGATGAGACAGATACGTATGTGCAAGGACTTGAAGCATTTGATCTACTATCGATTTAATACGGGTCCTGTGGGCAAGGGTCCCGGCTGTGGTTTCTGGGCACCAGGCTGGCGTGTTTGGTTATTCTTTATGCGCGGCATAACGCCACTGCTAGAGCGCTGGCTGGGAAATTTGCTATCGCGTCAATTTGAGGGGCGACACTCCAAGGGCGTGGCCAAGACTGTGACAAAGCAGCGTGTGGAATCCCACTTCGATTTGGAACTGCGTGCATCTGTTATGCACGATATTGTGGACATGATGCCTGAGGGCATCAAACAAAACAAGGCGCGTACCATACTTCAACATCTATCAGAGGCGTGGCGTTGTTGGAAGGCTAATATCCCATGGAAGGTGCCCGGTCTTCCGATACCCATTGAGAATATGATCCTGCGTTATGTTAAAATGAAGGCCGATTGGTGGACAAACACGGCGCATTATAATCGCGAGCGCATACGACGTGGCGCCACTGTCGACAAGACGGTGTGCAAAAAGAATTTGGGACGCTTGACGCGCCTGTATTTGAAGGCAGAGCAGGAACGACAGCACAACTATCTCAAGGATGGTCCCTACATATCTCCCGAAGAGGCGGTGGCCATATACACCACCACAGTGCATTGGTTGGAGTCGCGTCGTTTTGCACCTATTCCCTTTCCTCCACTCTCCTATAAGCATGACACCAAGCTGTTAATTCTCGCATTGGAACGTCTCAAGGAGGCCTATAGTGTCAAGTCACGCTTAAATCAAAGCCAGCGCGAGGAGCTGGGCTTGATTGAACAGGCGTACGATAACCCGCACGAAGCACTTTCTCGTATCAAACGTCATCTACTGACTCAACGCGCCTTCAAGGAGGTCAGTTCTTCCTAAATTTATTTATTGAATTCAAGTTCTTAGTGTTTTAATTGTAATTTTCAGGTGGGCATTGAATTCATGGACTTGTACAGTCATTTAATACCCGTGTATGAGGTGGAACCACTGGAGAAGATAACAGACGCTTATTTGGATCAGTACCTCTGGTACGAGGCTGACAAGCGTCGCCTCTTTCCACCATGGATTAAGCCCAGCGATACGGAACCACCACCACTACTTGCCTATAAGTGGTGTCAAGGTAACATATCATCATGTGATAACCGAATTTAGTGTAAAACACATTAGACATGTGCATTTTGAGTGTGTGATTTGTGGCAAAGTGATGAGCTTGGATTCCATCCCCTTGTTGCAAACCTCACGCCTAAGGTGTTGCATTTGGACAACAAAATTATATATAAACCCCAGTTGAATAATTTTGAATATTATTGAAGAATGATGTGCGGTTTGAAAATGGACACAGATAGTGTTTCTTTTAATATTATAAAGATTATAAGTAAGAGTCATATCCCTAGTTAAATAACTTGTTTTCGACAGGCATTAACAATTTGCAGGATGTCTGGGATGTGGGTGAGGGAGAATGCAATGTGTTGCTCGAATCGCGATTTGAGAAACTCTATGAGAAGATTGATCTGACGCTGCTCAATCGTCTGCTGCGTCTAATTGTGGATCATAACATTGCCGATTACATGACAGCTAAACACAACGTGGTCATCAACTATAAAGACATGAATCATACCAATAGCTATGGTATAATACGTGGATTACAGTTTTCATCCTTCATAACGCAGTACTATGGACTTGTGTTGGATCTGTTGGTGCTTGGGCTGCATCGTTCCAGCGAAATGGCTGGTCCACCGCAAATGCCCAATGATTTCCTAACATTCCAGGACACGGTCACGGAAACAGCTCATCCCATTCGACTTTACTGCCGTTATGTCGATCGCATACATTTGTTCTTTAGATTTTCGGCTGAAGAGGCGCGTGATCTGATTCAACGTTATCTCACCGAACATCCGGATCCGAATAATGAGAACATTGTGGGATATAACAACAAGAAGTGTTGGCCCCGCGATGCGCGGATGCGTTTGATGAAGCACGATGTTAATCTGTAGGTTTTTCTCCACAACTCTTGAGAATCTCGCAGTTGATTAATGATTTGTTTATTTTTACAGTGGACGTGCAGTGTTCTGGGACATTAAGAATCGACTGCCTCGATCGGTGACCACCATTGGATGGGAGAGCACATTCGTCTCGGTCTATTCCAAGGACAATCCCAATTTGCTGTTTAACATGAGCGGCTTCGAATGTCGCATTTTGCCCAAGGTTCCTTTAAATCCAAACCGTTAACGAAGATCAGTTAATAATTGCTTTTTTTTTTTTTTATAAATATTTTTGCAGTGCCGTACTCAAAATGAAGAGTTTACTCATCGCGATGGCGTTTGGAACTTGCAGAATGAAATCACCAAAGAGCGTACTGCACAGTGTTTCCTGCGTGTCGATGACGAATCCCTGGGACGTTTCCATAATCGTGTCCGTCAAATTCTAATGGCGTCCGGATCCACCACATTCACAAAGGTTCGTCTAGCCAAAAAAAACTAAAATACAAATTAGAATTACCAAATATTGTTTTCACCAAACTAGATTGTCAACAAATGGAATACTGCGCTCATTGGCCTGATGACATATTTCCGAGAAGCTGTTGTTAACACACAAGAGTTGCTGGATCTGTTGGTCAAGTGCGAGAATAAAATTCAGACGCGTATCAAGATTGGCTTGAATTCCAAAATGCCTTCGCGTTTTCCGCCTGTTGTGTTCTACACTCCCAAAGAGCTGGGCGGCTTGGGCATGTTGAGCATGGGCCATGTGCTTATTCCACAATCCGATCTGCGCTGGTCCAAGCAGACCGATGTAGGAATTACCCACTTCCGTTCCGGTAAGTCAAAGACTGACGAGGATTAGTATCTTCGTTACAAGCGTGTTCGTTACAATGTATGTAACAGGGAGAATAAGCCATATCCGACCTTATAAAATATATAAATAGTCTGATTAGTATCAACAGCCGAGTCGATATAGGCATGTCCGTCTATGTGATTTCAGATCTCACAGACTATAAGAGCTATTTTGATATTTTGCTATTTCGGAAGCTAACGTTATCTATTATTATTAACTACCATCTTACTTATCGGTTAAACAGAACAATAGTAATAGGAGTAAAGAGTTTTAATTTTTAAAGCAAAATATGTACGGGTATTCTAAAATTCGGGGTCCTGACGTAAACTTTCCGACTAGTTTTTGTTTAGTAATGTCTTGTATTTTCTTGACAGGCATGTCGCATGACGAGGATCAGCTTATACCCAATCTGTATCGATATATTCAGCCTTGGGAGAGTGAGTTTATTGACTCGCAGCGTGTCTGGGCTGAATATGCGCTGAAGCGACAGGAAGCAAATGCACAGAATCGTCGCCTCACCTTGGAGGACTTAGAGGACAGCTGGGACCGTGGTATACCTCGCATCAATACTCTCTTCCAAAAAGATCGACATACGCTGGCCTATGACAAAGGTTGGCGCATACGAACTGAGTTCAAGCAGTATCAAGTGCTTAAGCAAAATCCCTTCTGGTGGACACATCAGCGACACGATGGCAAACTCTGGAACTTGAATAATTATCGCACAGATATGATACAGGCGCTGGGCGGCGTGGAGGGAATATTGGAGCATACGCTATTCAAAGGCACGTACTTCCCAACATGGGAGGGTTTGTTCTGGGAGAAGGCGTCTGGCTTTGAGGAATCCATGAAGTACAAGAAGCTGACAAACGCTCAACGCTCTGGTCTTAATCAGATACCAAATCGTCGTTTCACACTCTGGTGGTCGCCAACTATCAATCGAGCCAACGTTTATGTGGGTTTCCAGGTGCAGTTGGATCTGACGGGTATTTTCATGCATGGCAAGATTCCTACACTGAAGATATCGTTGATTCAAATCTTTCGTGCTCATTTGTGGCAAAAGATACACGAGTCCATTGTAATGGATTTGTGTCAAGTGTTTGATCAGGAGTTGGACGCTCTCGAGATTGAGACAGTACAGAAGGAAACGATTCATCCGCGTAAATCATACAAAATGAACTCATCCTGTGCGGATATTCTGCTCTTCCCGGCCTACAAATGGAATGTATCGCGTCCATCGCTACTGGCGGACACTAAAGATACCATGGACAACACAACGACACAGAAATACTGGCTGGATATACAACTACGTTGGGGCGATTACGATTCACATGACGTGGAACGTTATGCCCGAGCCAAGTTCCTGGATTATACCACGGATAACATGTCCATTTATCCATCGCCTACTGGTGTCCTAATCGCTATCGATTTGGCCTACAACCTTCATTCGGCATATGGAAATTGGTTCCCTGGATGCAAAACACTTATACAACAGGCCATGGCAAAAATTATGAAGGCCAATCCTGCGCTTTATGTTCTCCGTGAGCGCATTCGCAAGGCTTTGCAACTGTACTCCTCAGAGCCAACGGAACCTTACCTCAGCTCCCAGAATTATGGAGAACTGTTTTCGAATCAAATCATTTGGTTTGTTGACGATACAAATGTGTATCGTGTGACCATTCACAAGACCTTTGAAGGTAATTTGACAACAAAGCCGATTAACGGTGCAATCTTCATATTCAATCCTCGCACCGGACAGTTGTTCCTCAAGATTATTCACACTTCCGTGTGGGCGGGCCAGAAACGTTTAGGACAACTGGCCAAATGGAAGACGGCTGAGGAAGTTGCGGCTCTAATTCGTTCGCTTCCAGTTGAGGAGCAGCCCAAACAGATTATTGTAACACGCAAGGGGATGTTGGATCCCCTTGAGGTGCATTTACTTGACTTTCCCAATATTGTCATCAAGGGATCAGAGCTACAGCTTCCTTTCCAGGCTTGTCTTAAAGTGGAGAAGTTTGGTGATTTGATTCTGAAGGCCACAGAGCCCCAAATGGTGCTGTTCAATCTTTACGACGACTGGCTAAAGACAATATCATCATACACAGCCTTCAGTCGTCTTATCTTGATACTGCGTGCACTACATGTCAACACGGAGCGTACCAAGATCATCCTGAAGCCAGACAAAACAACTATAACAGAGGCTCATCACATTTGGCCAACACTGACGGACGAAGAATGGATCAAGGTGGAAGTTCAGCTTAAGGATCTCATTCTCGCCGATTATGGCAAGAAAAACAATGTAAATGTTGCCTCGCTGACACAGTCCGAAATCCGTGACATTATACTCGGCATGGAGATAAGCGCACCGTCGGCACAGCGCCAACAGATTGCCGAGATCGAGAAGCAGACCAAGGAACAGAATCAATTGACGGCCACAACGACGCGCACAACGAATAAGCATGGTGATGAAATTATCACTTCGACAACGTCCAACTACGAAACGCAAACGTTCAGCTCCAAGACCGAGTGGCGAGTTCGCGCCATTTCGGCCACGAATCTGCATCTGCGCACGAACCACATTTATGTGAGCTCAGATGACATTAAGGAGACTGGCTACACTTACATTCTGCCGAAGAACATTTTAAAGAAGTTTGTTACCATATCAGACCTGCGCGCTCAAATTGCTGGATATTTATATGGCGTCAGTCCGCCGGATAACCCGCAGGTGAAGGAGATTCGATGCATTGTGATGCCGCCACAGTGGGGCACACACCAGACGATAAATTTGCCCAATACACTGCCCACACATCAATACCTCAAGGACATGGAACCATTGGGTTGGATACACACGCAACCGAATGAGTTACCGCAGCTATCTCCGCAGGATATCACCACGCATGCCAAAATCATGCAGGAGAACTCAAATTGGGATGGCGAAAAGACAATTGTCATCACCTGCTCATTCACTCCTGGCTCCTGTTCGCTGACCGCCTACAAACTGACACCTTCCGGCTTCGAATGGGGTTCTAAGAACACCGACAAGGGCAACAATCCCAAAGGATATCTGCCATCGCATTATGAGCGCGTACAAATGTTGCTGTCGAATAAGTTCCTTGGCTTTTTCATGGTGCCGGCGCAGAGTAGTTGGAATTACAATTTCATGGGCGTTCGTCATGATCCCAATATGAAGTACGAGCTGCAATTGGCCAATCCAAAGGAATTCTATCACGAACTACATCGTACATCGCATTTCTTGCTCTTCTCAAATCTCGAGGATGGCGGCGATGGCGCCGGCGCTGATCGTGAGGATGTCTATGCGTAATCCGGAGTCCTACAAAATTTTGTACAATTTTTAAACTTATTCTTAGATGATGCATTCAAACAATTTTTATAATCAAGAAACGTGTGTGGGAGAGAAAGTTGTCGTCGTCGCTTAGGTACAATGTCTTACAAATAAAGCCTTCAATTAATTTTCATATTACCAAGTGTTTTTTTTTTTTTTTTTTTTTGATTTTGGTCTAAAGGACAACAATAATGTCAGCAGTTGCCATGGCAAAGGACACACAACTCGTGGCACAACGTTTTACTATTTTACTTCATCAAATGGCGCAACTTAATACATAACATTAACAATATGCTAAAGTTAAGTAATACAAAAATTTCGTTGTTTGTTTCGGTTTCTAGGTACGTCTGTTGGGTGATTGAGTGGCCTGCTTTAGGAGCATTTCCAGAGCACAATGGCCAGATTGCCGCCAAAGAATAGATAGAGTATGTTCTCAGTCTCATAGGACACCTCAAAGCCAAATCCCTCGCCGACAACTACATGCCAATAAATGCCAAACTTCTTGTCCATCGTATCTTTGATCGTTTTAGCAGCCATCTGTTGAATTAAATACTAATCAGCCAACGATCATTTAATAATATTTTTCACTTACCTCATAGTTTGCAGAATATTTTTCGCAGACAGCAACGCTTAATTCGATGACCTCGTGGCGCATTTCCTCCTTCATATCCGAGTGCTGTTGGGAGGCATCAATGAAATCTAGGACATGATTTTTAATGCCAGTTAACCAACCTTGACTAGAGGATAGACGTGCACGATTTTCTTATCGGCCTTCTCTCCCTCACCCTCGTCGGCCATGTCTGAGCTGAGCCTGGTACAAAAGCTGAGCCGCCGCCTTACCGAACTTCCGTTAAGAATGCAACGTTACCTATTCCGGAATATAACGAAACACGACAACCGTCTAGGCACACACACAACAAACAAACACGCAGAGAAAGACGCTAGAACTAATGTGAAAAGAATTGAGTTAAATTCTCATTTAGCATGTGACATACAATTCAAAGGTAGTATGCACGTCGGTTTACAATATAGTATTATTGTATATAGCATATGAATATTGACAGTCATGTAAATGTTTATAGGATTGTTGTCACGCCAGGCAGCTGCTATGGCAATTTGTGTTGCCAGTCAGGAGCACGATTCACTTGCAACTGACTGACTGACTGGAGTCGCCGACTCCATTAACTTTCCTCCGCCAGGCAACCGCAAAGAGTTGCACACATACACACACACACACGAACTCACTCGTACACTGGGCATTAACGGACTGTTGTGCTGCGTTTGCGCTATGTGTAATTTGCCACCCCCTTTGCAAACAATAACAATTTCCGAGCGGCTGCCACACAGACGGATGCGTCGTCTCGTCATCTTGGCGTCCACCCCAAAAATACATATTTTACAAGAATCATTCAACATTTAGATGCTTGTTTTTGCAACGTTTCGCATGGCCGGTGGTTGATGAGGGGGTCAAGGATTTTCTCTGCAAATTGAAAAGGTGCGGGGAAAACCCAACCAACCCCAAAGAGATAAAGCATTTGTCTTTAGCAGCCTGCATGCTAAATTTATTTTGTGATGAGACAATTAATACATTTGTGGCAATTGATTTTATGCATCCCAATCCTCAGATTCTGGGGCAGGCACCATTAAACCTTGCTCCTTCCCTTCGGGATGATCTTCATTACCGTAGCTGCTGATGTTGCTGCTGGAATCGTCGGTTTCTTCGATTAGAACGAAGTCATTTTCCACTCTTTTTTTATTCTTTTCCAAAAGCTTATTCAATATTTCTTTCGTAGCTCCCATATAATTTAAACGTCCGACGAGATCGTCAATTGATATTTTATACACAAACTTATCATTATCGTAATTATCTTCGTCGTTTGTGCAGCGATGAAGTTCATATTGAACTTCTGACCAGATTTTCTCCTCTTCTGTTCGATTATCGACGCTGAATGGAAAATCCACAGTTTGTAAGCTTTTGTAGGGGCTTTCACCAGCTAGAGGAGAATCTAGTTTCAGTGGTTCAACCAATGGCTTGCCGAGCATATCCTTTCTTACAAAAACTGCGATTTGCGATACGTGACCAACGGATTCATAGCCCGTGGGCGGTTCACCAACGCCCAGCAGAGAAAACATGTAATTTGGATACTTTTCAGTAATTGCCATGCACCAGGTCTTGAACTCTTCTCGTGTCCATTCAAATTTATGGTCCAGGTGGCGAAAGCCGTTAGGCTTTAGCGGATTAAAGCGTGTGAATATAATATTATATTCCGAATTCGGAGTGCTAAATACAACAATTTTCGGTTGCATAAAGCCAAAGATATTGGTGGGAATCTTAGACAGTACATCGTCGTAAACGTGCTCAATGCTGTAAAATATGAAAATATGCTGCAAAATATACATATATGGAAAGTGGGATGCAGTTGTAAAAACTTACAGTTCTAATGCTATGACCGCGTCTGTGTTTTTCAATTCCTTCGATGAATCTGCAACACTACCATGCAGAACCTCAACATGCAACGGAGACATACGCTGTCTAATATAGTCCGAAACAAGTGGTTTGGTACGACACAAATGAGTTTGTAAAGTTACATCGTCAATATCCACCTGTCAATACGTTGAATATTTAAATGCATATGAATAAATAGCTTTTTCTGACTGGAAAGCATTCGAAAAATGGCTTAAATTGCAAAGTCAGTCACTGATGTCAGTTTAGTCATTTTGTTAGGTCTTAAAAATGTTTAAAAAAGAAACTCTAAAATCATACGTATTTATTTGAGTTTTGATTGCTTTGCTGTTTTTCAAATGAGTATACATATAAAATATCTCTAAAAAACTAGCTGAGTTTAGCACCGGTCGAGACCAAGATGGAACACCGGTGCTGCCAACTTGTTTAATAGTCGCATATTCATAAAAAATATTCACATTCATAAATAATATTCACATTTTCTTGTGATTTTAATTAAATCTTGTAATTAAATTATAAATTGAAAAAAAATAAATTATTCCAAAAATAATAAAATTTCAAGTGTGCAGATTACGATTATTTTTTAAAAACACTCTGGCAATGTCGTATGTGAAACGGAACAAAATGGCGAAACGATGTGAAAACGAAACATTGGCTTGTCACTTTGAATGCGTGTGTGTGTGTGAGTTCGGAGCACGGGCGGCAGTGCACGAAGAATATGTAATTTGTTGTGAAAATTAATTGAGTGCCTAAATAACTAAATATATTCAATTGCAAAACATAGTGGAATTGTGCATTTAAATGCACAAATGTACAAGTGTAAGGATTGTCTACATGTTTTAAAGCAAGCATAGAGAAAATTTTTCTTGCATTGCATTGAGGGAAAAGGCAACGTGAAAACAAGAAGAAGAAAACTTGTAATACTTGAAAGAAATACATACTTAAAAGTGACAAATCGAATAAATTACCAAACCAGAAGGACATGTGTGTGTAGAACAATTAACCGAGTGCACAGCAATACAATTTTAATATATTATCCCAAGCAGCTGTGGCCTGTGTCGACGGCGGGCGAGCTAAATCAATATTCTTCTATACCTCGAGCCACTGTCTGCTTCCCAGTCTGTCCGTCCGTTCAGACATTGTGTTTGTTCGTGTCGTTTTTATATTTCACAAAGCGCTGACTGTGAAATTCGCATAAACATCTTATTTATCAATATCTAGTATAGTTAGTTGTAGTGATTAATTGTATGGAATTATCGGAGAATTGTTAAATTATTTGTTTTGTTGTGTGTGCATAATTGTGAACAATACTAATGCAGTGAATATTAGTGTGAGTGCGTGTGCATGTGCATGTATATATGTATGCGCCCGTGCCCATAATTTTGCCATTCCGTCTCAGCCGATACAGTGTTCCATTCAAACTGTGCCGGAGCAACAACGAAATTCAAAACAATAGAGCGTGAAACTTGAAAATAGAGGTGACAAAATTAAGTAAAAAAAAAAAACGTCAATAATCAGCAGATACAATAAGATTTCTTTCTGCTTATGTGCATGATGTTTAATTTATTGTTTTTAGCCAAACCAAAACTTAAGTCATAACTTAAATAAACCCTAAACCAACTCTTCTTTTTACCGCAGCAACCGCGAATGTCAACAGAAAAGAAAGCGTGGTAAACACAAAAGAGAATACATTCAAAAACAAAACACATTTCAAATTCAACGTTCCTTTAAACGCTTTGCGTTAACTTGAGACTGACAACAAATTGAAATTGGAAATTGAAAATCGTAAAGTGGAATTTTGAGGGGAGCATAACGCGATCCGCCTCGACTGCCGCCTACTAAACATGGGCAAACGAACTGCATCGGACCGCCAGCATGTGACGCCGCCGCATACGGACACCAAAGCACATCCGTCAGATCGCAGTGCACGGAAACGCAAGCGTTCAGCTGTTAAGGCCTCCCGGGTGGAGAAGTGCCAGCGCCTAAGTGCCGGCTCGACGGATAACTGTTGCTCCTGGCATGAGAACGATGATGAGGACTCTTCCTCATCGGGATCGGCCAATGATGCGATACTTCAAACACCACAGCCTTTGCCACGTGGTCAATGTGCAGTCAATTCACGTGCATCCTTGCTATCCTTGGCCACATTTGCTAGCGGTGGTCACAGCGATCACAACAATTCCAATGCGACCGATTCACCGCGCCCGGTTTACACACTGCGACCCTCTGTTGTCAATGGCACCATTTTGAGGGATGTGCTCTCAAAGGCTTGGCGGCTAGGTCGTCCTATAGGTAGGATTTAACAGTGTTGTTGTGGATAATTTATTTATTTGTTTGTAATTTCACTCAGGCAAGGGCAACTTTGGCGAAATATTTCTCGCATCGGATGATACTGTTTGTCCAGTTTCCTCAGAAGGTGCTAAATATGTGGTAAAAATTGAACCGCACTCCAATGGTCCGCTATTTGTGGAGATACATTGCCTTATCAATACGAATCAAACACAGCGTAAGTCATTTTAAATTTGTAATGACTAACTTAACTTAACTCGTAGTTTCAGTTACAGAAGTTTCAAATGAAAGCGAAATCAACAAAATTAAGGCAATGTCACCGCGTATAAGGAATGGTCCACCCTCTGGCATTCCAAGTTACATTGCCTCGGGAACACACTACTTTGGGGATGGGCGTTATCGATTTCTGGTGCTGCCTCGGTTTGATCGAGATCTGCATTCGCTGATTAAAAACACGCGGGTGGCGCAAAAGTCACTACTGGTGCTGGCAATACACATTCTAAATGTTCTAGAGCATCTGCACGACAAGGGATATTGTCACAATGACATTAAAGCACAAAATCTGATGATATCCAAGTGCAAGTATCTCAACCGACAGGTTGTCCGAGGAGCCAAGAGCTATGACGAGCACTATGATGAAAAGCAGCAGACAACAGATAGTGGAAACAGTTCCGAGCAGGAGACCAATGAAGATGACTATTTCATAAAGAACGAGAAATTTGCGGCGAAGCGGGTTGCGGATATTAAAGAGGATAACTATGCGGAGGATGAAGACGAGGACTTTGATGATGGTGCCACCACAAATAGCAACAATAGCAATAGCATGGATATGTACCACACACCAGTGAACAAGAATAAGCGACGTATTCAAAATAAAGCTGTCGAATTTAGCGGCTCAAATCCAATGCGATCGTGTCGTCGCAACGATAGTCGCAACTCTAGTTCAATGTACGAGGAAATGGTTAAGTCGCACTATTTGCGACCGTCTAAGCGTGTCAGCTACATCGAATACAACGAGGACGGCTATCCGGTTAAAGCCGATGACATCAAAGAGCAATCGCCGGCAAGCTCCGATGATGAGTTTGTGATACCCTCGGCACGACGCTCTACCAATGTGACTGCATCTAAGCGTAGCTCTCGGACCTCTGCCTGCAACACAAAAACTACGCGATCCACACGCCGCCAGGAGCAAATGCAGCAGCAGTTGAAAATCGAATTGAACGACACTGTCCGCAATGATGGGGTCAGGAATAAGCGAACGCCTGCGCAGTACCAGTTAATGCCGGTGGTAGAGGAGCATATATTCTTAATTGACTTTGGTTTGGCCTCCAAATATCAGGATCGTGGCGTGCATCGTCCGTTTATAATGGATCAGAGACGCGCACACGATGGCACATTGGAGTTCACCTCTCGCGATGCCCATTTGGGAGCACACTCGCGCCGTAGTGACTTGGAATGTTTGGGATACAATTTACTATACTGGTCAGAAGGTTATCTGCCTTGGAAGGATGTTGCCCAGCAGCAGCAGCAAGAGAAGGTACATCGAGCGAAGGAGTTGTTTATGACCGACGTGTGCGAAATGCTGCGACAGTTTTATGGCAAACAGGTTCCTAAATATTTGGGTGAATTTCTGAAGCAGATTGGACAACTCGCATACCAAGAGCGTCCGAATTATGAACGCTATCGCAACATTTTCAAACGTGAATATCGACGTCTCGGTTACGACTGTAACGAGATGCGATTAAGCAGTGATCAAATACAGCAAACTCGAGTATCTATCAAGGATGAAGTTGATGCAAGCGCAAAATGCGACATATTCGAGTTGAACAATAAAATTGCATGCAATGTGATGCGAAATTCGACACTCAGCACGCCATTCCAAGAGCACTCTCTGACGAATCGTGTATCGCCCAAAAATCTGCGTTCCAAGTCTGATAGAAAGAATGTGAAGAAGAAGATGTTTTCATGGGCGGAGGTGCTATCACAGGATCCCGATCAAATAGCACGTGAGCGCGCAGTTAAAGAGTTTGAGCGTGAGGAGGTCATATGCCCGCTGCAGTCTCGTGTGCCAAGACGCTACGAAGGCAGACCGACCTATGCCATATTAGCGGTGGAGCAATGCAGACGGGATAAGGGACTGACGGTGCAGGAACACAACAACGAGGATACAACTGAGCAAAACAATGCACCACGTACAGAAGACGCTAATAATGACGACGACGACGAAGATGAGGAGGAAGGGGAGCTTGAGGAACAGCAGGCAGAAGCGGATGCCGAAGAGGTGAGATCATTATAACTATCTTGCGATCTCTCCTTTATTTGATTATCATTTGCAGATGGATATTGATGAGCCGCAGAGCGATGAAAGCGAAACTGTGCCCAGTAGAGGCCGTGGACGAGGCCGGCCACGGAACGGAAGCAAACAGAGTCAAGCGCAGCAGATGGCCAAAGGAAAAGGTACGCGTACGCGAACCGTGTCCAGCAAGTCGAGAAATGGCAATAGTCACAGTCAGCAGAGTCACAGCATAACCCCGTTAACAGCTGTTGGGAGCAATAAACGTGGCTGTGCCACTCGTAAGGAGAATGCCACATTGGCATCTGCCACCGGTGAAGTGGAGCACAATAAGCTTAAATCCAGTCGGTCAGCGGTTGAAGCGGGTGTGAATCAACCCAAACAGCGGCGGCCGCGTCGTTGTCTATATAAGACTGAATTACAATTGCGTGGCGAACAGGATGTGGAAAACAACTCCAATTATGCCACGAGCATGCAAAATGTGTATAGCTCTTGGCAATTTGATGATGAAAACAGCTACGGCAAAGGGCGTAATGTCAACTCGTCCAGGCATTGTCGCAAGTGATAGATAGTTAGATATCATCCCATACCATAGCTACAAAAATTACTAGGATGGAGAGGAGTGAATAATGCAACAAGTTGCAAGTGGCATGAAGTAAAGTATTTTTTTAGAAATAATTTCATCTAAGTGAGAAATGAATAGCTATGATCAAAATGGCAAGTTGTCCTGATTACGCCTTCAAAAGATTGGCACTGGATCAACGTGAGTGTGTATGTGCTCACTCAACAACACTTATAAAGAATAAGTACCGCATAAGTTTTTGTAATTTCTGTTATTCTTTAAAGTTTTTAAGCAATTTGATTTTTACTTTATCGAGTTCTGAAGCTACATCATTATTAAGCAGATATTGTTACAGTACATATACAGATAAAAACTAGTTGAGACTAAGAAGTGAAGTGTTGGGTTGGCTATATATTGGCCTTGATAGCAAATGATTGTTTAATTTCTAATCTGTATAATTTGCTAATGTTTTTAAGTCTTTCGCTTTAAGTTGCACCCATTCGGTTAAATTACGTAAATGTAATCCCCTCAAAAAAAAAGTATTTAATATAACTAGATGAAGGTTATTAATGCATACAAAATTATTATAAAAGTCTAAGATAGGATATAAACTGCGGATATAAATAAAATACATAGAAACTATATGTCTTTAACAATTAAAACCCATTGTTTTTATTCACAATTGTGTACTTACTCGGATTTCGTAAGTAAACTAGATAAAATATTAACAACAAACCTGCAGAATGTGCTCGATGGTTTCAATGCGCCTTATTAACTGGAAAAGCCTCATCTCGGCGCATCTAAATACATAACGTACGAGTCCTTAAAAAATATGGAAAAAAATAAAGCAATCTACGCACCCGAATTCTGTGACCTTCTTGATTTCATGTATCCAACGGGTATCTTCCAGTATTTGAATAGCGGCGCAATATCGCTGCTCGTAAACAGGAGGATCAAAACGAATTTCTGTGTCGGTCATATTCGTGTGCGTTTTAAAGCCACCACAAGTAAATGTGTAATCAAACATTGTATTTTTTAAATTCCAATGACTGGCTTGTAGACTTCGGTTGTTCACGAGTGAGTGAGTGAGTGAACAAAAAAGTGTTGCCCTTTCAAATGAGTGAACATGTTCCTTTATGTTTGTTATTTTTGCTCAGCTTTACATCGTTGCTCTATTATACTTCTAAGCATAGGAAATTCAATAGCTCCAGTAATTATTAAGACGTGCTTATTAGTTTGAAAAATAAAGTTAAAGAAAAAATACTTTATAATAATTTTTTTTACTATTTTATTAATAATAAGTCTTGTAAAACTAATAATGTTTTTATAAACTGAAAAATATTGTTATTCTTAGGTGTTAATAAGCAGTGAAGAAACGGAGCAAAATGATCAAATGAGCAATCTGAAAATAACTTCGAAAAAAATATTTTGAGGAATGTTTACATAAGCTTATTTTTACACCGACTTTCGATCGACCTCGAATTTGCGGATTGTGTCGATGACGCAATCCTAAAATTTTGGCATTTGGCGGATTACCCTTTTTCGAAATAGGTTGGTAAGTCCATAAACGGGTTGGCAGCCTTAACCCAAAAACGGGTTGGCAGGCTTGAGTATCAGATTCAAACGCATTTTCATATTGTTATCAAAGTTAAAACATGAAAGAGTTTTGTAAAATATTGCACAAATATGTTAATGATTTTAAAAGTTTTTGGAATAACTAAATTGGTTACAAATTTTCCAACCGGGGAATAAAAAACTCAGCTTTCAAAATAAGTACGCGTTTAATTTATTTAATTTGCAATTAAAAAATTTTCATTACATTGTCTATTTTATGCAAAATTATTGCAAACTAAAACAAAGTTGAACTGCGTGGTATTAGAGTGTGACCAGCGTGGGCTAAAAGTATAACCGTATTGGCCAAAAATGACAAATAAATGGCTATAAAATCAACCACCACCTTGGCAACATTTTCAGATCTGGTAACTTCTACAGAGTTAAACATTTAGTTTACAGCAAATTTATTGGCAATAAAGAGACATATGTTTAACATTTTTCTAATATATAAACTACAATCTTTGTGTATTAGATGTAATTTTGTAACTTCTCTCGTAGAGGAAATACGAATTTTAAATCTTCCGTAAAAATTCACTTTAATTTTTTAAGTTTCGAAGTTAAAGCTAGTTTGCAATTGCTAAAGCGAAAATTCAACACATCAACACAGCGCCATCTCTTGTCACGTAGCGGATTTTGTGGTCCAAGACTCATTTTGCGATACAATCTATCGTATTAAAACGATAAAAGCGGTGTTCTTAAATTTCTATTCAAGAAAATTTACAATAAAAAATGCGATACCGAAATACATTAAATTAAATTTCTTATTGAATTTTTACTTTATATTTTTAATATATTTATTGAAATTACAATTAGTTAGTTATTTCCAGAAAAAGCTAAGTAAGACGTTCAACTGATCAAATGTGAAGACCTTGACTTAAATAGGTTAAATGTGCAGTGTTGTGCATAAATTCCATGTTTCTTTTGTGGCCACTTTTGATGCCCTCCGGACTGAATGCGTCGGTGGAAGAAAGGGAAACAAATAGCCACAGCTGGCGAAGCATAGCCAAAAGGGTCTGCCGCCCCAGAAAACCAGAGCCCAAATATTGTTTGACCCTCATTACGTTTGATATTTTCTTTACACATTAAGGACGGCACGAGCAAAGTTAGTTTTTAACTTTGTTGTTTCTCTTACACGAAAACTCATTTGCCTTGTACGCTGAACAAGAACGACAAACAGAATACAAGGAACGAAGTAAAGTAAACATTTAAGCGGCCTGTGGCCAGCCTCTGGGACCAGTCCGAACAAAAACCTAAATACAGAAAAAAAAAAATAATAAAAATAAGAGGGACCCAAAAACCAAAACATTTTGTAAAAAGATTCGCTCTCCGTTTTCTTTCTTGTTTATGCCAATAATACAATTTGGTACAAACGGTTTGCCAGTTTCAGTTATTCTTCCTTTCTCTTTTT
The DNA here is from genome assembly GCA_018901795.1 of Drosophila sp. st01m. NCBI lineage: Eukaryota > Metazoa > Arthropoda > Insecta > Diptera > Drosophilidae > Drosophila > Drosophila sp. st01m. The sequence continues at coordinate 1,248,904 of JAEIFG010000334.1, forward strand.
CGCCTTCGCTTTGTTATTGAGCTGATTGCTGCTGCTGTTGTTGTAGTTGTGGATAAATCATTTAAGGCGTGAACTTGCCCTATTTGAGTTTCTTTTTCCGAGTTAAATGAAATGTTTTCGTTGTTTTATATACACGCAACATTCAAATAATAATCAAGATATCAAATAGCCTCCCAACCTTTCTAGAGCACTTTTCGAAATTCTCTAGCACTTTCCAATGTACGATACCGTTATGTGCACGAACACGTAGCGAGGTAAACAAATTTGTTGGGACGACAGCTGTGAAGGAGGAGGAGGAGGAGTAGGATGAGGTGGAATGGGAATAAGTGGTGGCCAGGTAAGCGCAAAATGAAAAATACATTGGACTCAGGATAAAAGAAAATTATGCAAAAATAAACACAGAGTGACAAAGTGTAGACAAAAAGCACATGAAGCATTAAAGCAAAAAAGTGTGATAAAAACACACCTTTCTCTCTCTTCCTTTCTTTTCTTACTATCTCTCTTTTGTTATTCTATTCTGTTTTCAAGGTGATTATCTATAAGCTCCGAACATCGCTCCCACAAGCAGCGACTCCAACTTCGACGCCTTGAATGGCTGAAGACAAAGTTTTGCGTCTGGCAAACGATGTCCGTAAGATGGAAGATGGAAGACATGCTAAGCAAGTGGGTATTCCGTTGTCGTTGTTGTTGTTGTTGTTGTTGTTATTGTCTCAGCTTCTGCTGGTGTTGCCGGCAGGTATGAAATCCGAGCGTTAATATATATGTACTTTTTTCTTTCTTACCAAATTTGTGAATTTGAAGCCAGCTTTTGGGTGACAATGAAACGCGGATAAAGCATTTTACGTGCTGACGCCGCTGGCTGCTGCTCCCACCAACTTGCAGATTCCAGGCTTCAGGTTCCAGGCAGCTGATTGTCTCCTCCACAATGACGGAGTGAGGGATTGCCTAGCGTTGCCTTCGTGTAGATTGTTTTCGTCGCTGATTTCGCATAAATTATGCAGGCGGTGGAACAAGGGGAATGGGAACGGGAATGAAACGACAACAAGAACAACAACGGGTAGCGGCATCGCTTACAATCCGGTAAAATGTTACGTGCTGCATGCAAGTCTGCCCAAAAGTAGACTTCATTTGTTGCCCAAACAAATTACAAATGTGCTTTTTATGCGACGGCAAAACAAGGACACCATCATCGGTTACAGCGCCACCCAATGTGGCACCATCATCACCATCCCAAACATCGTTCACCCACTTGGGACACATTTGTGCGCTCTAATTTTACTTCAGCTATGTGTTTTTGCCTTTTTCACTGCCTTAAACTGGGCCAGCACTTTGATGGGGGTGGCAAGGGGACTACGGACTAGGGGCAAGGGGTGGGCGGCAATGGGAATGGATGGAGGAGACCACACAAAAGGCATTTGCATTTGAACATGAACGAAATTAGTTTGGTAAGCTGGGCATCCTAATGAATACGTGTGTGTGTGTTTGTACGCTTTTGATATGCTTCTATGCGGGTTTTCCAGCCGCCTTACTCATTCTATCTCTCTCTTTCTCTCTCACTCCCCTTGTCTCTGTCGCTCTGCACTTTCAATAAAAGCAATAAAAAAGGGAAATATCAAATCGAAAGTGCATTTGACTGGAAGACCGCAAAATCAATTCATCATCTCAACTGCTCGACGAACGAGAATCGCCTTTAAAAAATACATTCACTTAAACGAAATAACAGTCATTTTCATGTTTGTTTGTCAAACACAAAACACATGCGTGAATTGTGCTTAAAGCGAGAGAAGGAGAGAAAGCGGGAAAGGAGCGAAACCAAATACTGCAAAACGTTGCTACAAAACTGCAGCAGCAACTGAGCTGGGCAACAAGTTGGCCAACAGTTGCTGTTGCTTTTGTTGTTGTTATCGTTGTTGCTGTTGTTGCAGTGACATATTTCTGTGGCAATATGATGTTGCCCCAAGCAGACGATACGGCGGTTGCGCCACTCTACAATTCACACAGAGCACATGTTTCGATAGCTGCAGAGTTGTAGGCATCGGTGTTGAGTGTTCGTGTGTGTGTATGTGTGTTTGTCTACACATTGTGTGCAACGACCGCACTCGAAAATCAAATGAAAACTACTCGCAACTGGTAAAAGCAGTGCCTTTGGATGAGGTTGGGGTTGAGGTTGGGGTTGGGGATGGGGCTGGGGGGGAGGAATCGGGGTACGGGGCTAAAAATAACGTCAGCCAAGGGCAACAGACTGACACCAAGATACCCACCTCGTCCGCCCGGTGCTCATACTGCTGTAAATCTGGCATTTTATATTGCTACCTTGAAATGGCAACAGTTTCCCCCACAGAAAAGGTCATGGCAAGTTGTTTTAATGAGTGCTGAAGAGCAAGCTAAAAATCTGCATGTCGTTATGTTTCATAAAGTCATGATTCGTATTTTAATTATGGCTTTGAATTTTCTTTTTGATTTCGATAGAACATCTACCTAAACCATATTCTGGAGTTTATTTGGAGAAAAATGCTACAATGCCTCTGAATCAATTAAGATAGTTACTATTTGATCATAAAAGATTCTTTATTTATTTGTTAATGTTTTACAGTCTTATTTTTTAAACTGCCCCTAACTGAATATTTATTTTGCTTATATAGTTTATCAATTTATTAGAGAATATAACGGAACGATTATACAGAACATATATTACTAGTTATGGTTAAGTATTAGTGGACAGACAGAATTGCTAAATTCTGATTTAGATTGAGATTGTTGATTGTTTTACAAAGACTTGTTTTAAACTATTGTTAGCATTTTATGTAGTCACTTGAACGTATGAAAATGGAAGTTTCCCAAAAACAAACAAATATTTAGGTAATTTCTTTAAAATTTCTGATTAAATATTTATTTAATATTTATTTATGAGTTTATGTTGGTCGAAGGTCCAAAACTAATTTCCAAGTTTATATTTATTGGAAAAGGCTTTGCTTATTACAGTTGGCTTATTCCCATCACAAAGTTGTTTTTAACTATTTCAGGAGTACACTCAATATATTAACTAGGATAATCATATTAAATATAGAACATAAATATTATAAGTTTGTATTATTTGTCATAAACTATTTAATACTCGTACTATTTATCTCTTCAACGCTTAGTACTTATCCGGATAAGGGTAATATAGGGAAAATTTCGGTTAAGAAATTGCAGGTCACTACATTAAGTTAATTGCAAATGTATTAATATTAATATTTTTAAATTTCGGAATATTCATTGTTATTTTATAATAAGTTAATGCAAAATATTGGATAGTCTCTAATTTAAATTTTCTAGTAATTAATATTTAATGTCGAATTGAATTGCAAACCTGTCTGCTTACCAATTAGACTATGTTTTATATTATTGTGTACACAGTGCGAATACGTAATGGATGGGCGTCATAAGCATAACTCAACCACTGTCTACTCCTCAAGGGTTATTTTATGGCCAAAATGGTTTCTGCTTCAGTTTCCTTTGTAATGGGCCACAAAACAACAATTTAGCTGCTCATAAATCTAAACACTTATGCCACGAGTAAAAAACCATAATAAAAAACAGATAACAATGTCAGCTGCTTCTTTATCTAGAAACTCGGGAGATTTTAGGTGTCTTGGTCGCTCATAGAAATTTAAATTTGTATGCATTGTTGCAGCTCAGCTTTCAGCTTACATAATTCAGATTCAATTGTGTTATATATTATTTAAATCGCCTACACTTTTTCACTATTTGTTCAACAACATAATTGGTTTTAATCTCATAGCTTACTTATCGGTTATTTTGGTTTAAATAATTAAGGTTTTTCTGAATGGGTACAGTAAAAATGGTTAATATCTGTTAAGTGTTACGGCTTCGATATCGGTTTGAAATTTATTTAGTTATTCGCTTAGTCTGAAGCTTAAAGATATGCTTGTGTCTAGGTCTGTTCTACAATAAGCTATGATTTGGATGAACAAGTTTATTGGTGTTTGAGGAGGATGCGACGCTGGTAGGAGCAATAACATGGGTCTCACATTTGTTGTTTCAGCTGTTTGTTGCTAATTTGTTGCGGTTGTGTAATTTTGTTTAACATTTTGTTGTTACTTGTCATAAAGCGCGGACCCCATCAGTGCTTAGTCAAATCCCCAAACTCCTAGGTGGGATGTGGTGCGCTTGTTCATGTCGGTAAATGACACGCCCACATGTTCCAACGCCCCGCTGACAGCTGCCGAATCTAAGGCGAGAGCTTTGAATGCTTTTAATAACTTTACAGACACGCACACTGATCCATATCAGGAACAACAATGGCAAACATTCTAGCCTGGCTTTACCTAAACCAAGAGCAGCTGAACCGAGCTGTGAGCGCGTGTGTGTGTGTCTGTCTTTATGGACACACATTTAGATACTTAAAATGCAAAAGCAACTGAGCCGTCTTCCTCTCCAGCTTCTTCTTCCCCCGCTTGTCCTTTTTCCTTGCCCTTCGCCTTGTCCACACCGACTGCTAAGTCCACCTGGCACTTTGGCAAGGACAGCTTTGGCTGAACTTAAGGTTGGCGAGGATTAGGCCATGAAGACGCAGGCAGATGATGCTGTTAATTCTGCTGCTGTCGCCTTTGTTGTATTTGTGATTTGCATTCAAAACTTTTCACATCAAATCAAAAGATAATTAAATTATATGAGAGCTGGCGTTAGGTGCGAAGTTGTATGGTATTTCTTGACTCTATAGAGCTCATCAAATTTCCAAAGAATTCATAATTAAGGCAGTTGTAGTCACTGTGTGTGTGTGTGTGTGTGTGTGTCTTCTGGCCAGCCAGGATGTGGCACATGTCTGTGGAAACCAATTACAAAAGCTGCCAAAAATCGTAGACAATGCCCATGGGCATGAGCATCGGATGGGCGTCGGATGTGGAAGCTGACAACGTCACTGGCACCTATGCAAAACACGTATACGTCATGTGGAGCCAGAAACAACGCATAAGTCGCCCAATTAAACTTGTTTTGTGTGATGAAACCAGAAGCAGCCACAACAGGAGTCCCAAAACGAAACCAGCAACCAAGCATGCAACTATCGCTCGTGTCATACAAACAATAACAACGGGGGCACAACGAGACAGACGATGGCAGACAGACAGACAGGCAGACGGAGGGAGAGAATGAGAGCACGTACGACAGCAGAGAGGGAGGCAGAGGCCTCCTCTCCCTCAAAGGAGTGTCAGCAAACGGGCATAAAATGCAGCCAGGAGAGAAGCTCACTTACAGCCGGATCAAACATTTAGTAGAATTATTTTAAAGTGTGTTTTTGATAAATCGGACTCTTTCAGTTAACAGATAGTATCTTGCTATCTATTTAAAGTACTTGCTCTTTTCTATAAATGTTTGACTTATGTGTCTATGTTTTGTAAATAGTTTTTTCCATTTTTTATATAAACCATTTATATAAACAAATTTAACAAGTGTTATTTTTGTTTGTGCGAAACTTATGACCGTTGTTGTATGTGACGCATACATTAACCTGCCAAGATTCGTTGCATGCCTTGAGGCGCCTATGTTGATGAAAACTGCATTTTGGACACAAGAATGCAGCAAAATTAAGCTATCAACACTCCGATTGTTGTGGCAGCCACATAACCTGCTGAGCAACCTATGCTCAAGTACATACATTTCGTGGCCAGGTTGTGGGGCCAGTTGCCGAGTTAATTGCCTAATCTGATCCTGAGACAGAGGTCTCTCCTGCCGCCTCACGTTGCATGCTTGACGGTTAGGACAGTTGGGATTTGCGGGCCTTGGCCGTCATACCAAAGTCAACGCCTTTGGGGCTTGTAATCAGCGAAAACACGACAGTCATATGGATGAATGACTTTGTTGCCGAGGAGTGGGAGTTAAGTCAGAGGAATGTTCTGCCTCATGCTCGGGATGTATAATAATATCGGGTATGACTGAAATAATTCATTTGTTGCTCGCTTTAATTGGAAAAACTTTGTTGGGTTTGTTAAGCTTGTCTATGTGCAGGTTTAGAAATAAGTGTAGGTCTTTAATGGAAGGTATTGCCATTCTATTGAATATGGAATATAGAAGTTGTTGTTGAAGTGTGTGATGGAAATGTGAATAAACCTATGAATACATTCTGAGTATGCGCATAACTTTAATAAGTTAACGTTCTAATTCGAGTTTTCACAACATATTTCGCAGAACAACATTTTACGATTTCTATTCTATTGCTTAGACATCTCTCCCTTGTTTTGAAATGGCTCAAAAGCTGTCCATTACTTATAATATTAATATTTAAATAAATATAATTAACGAAAAGTGTTAAAAACATTTTTAAAATTGATTATTTGAGTAAGAATTGAAAATGAATTTTTACTTAACAACAACAAGTGCATGGGAAAATCCACAAATGAGATATTTTGGGAAATATGTAGATCGCTTTTGTCGGGATTGCTATCTAGATTATTATTATTATTAATTGAATAATTATGATAATGATGATTCCAATAATTATCTAAATGGTAAAATGGGATATTTTTATATTATTTATACCAGCCCAAATTCGATTTACTTTTTTGAATGTGCAGCTGAAGTTTTTGCATCAATGCAATTATGCAAATGCTTGTTGTTGTTGCTGCTGCTCCTGACAACATTCAAATTGGATGGCACTCAATCAACATGCATCGAATTCGAATATGATGCAAAGTGCTGCCAATCGAACCTTGTTGGCCAAGCGAGAGTGTTTGTGTGAATGTGTGTGTGTGTGTGTGTGAGTGTGAGTGTGTGTGCGGCAGGGTCGATAGGACGTTTTAGCAGGTTGGCAGAATGACTATGCAAGTGACCTCATTTGAATTGCATTTCCCTGTGCGCAATGCACAAGCTTTGCGCTTATCATTCTCTAACAGATGACAGACGACAGACGACAGCTGACGGTGTTCGTGTTTGCCAGTCTGTCTGTCTGTCTGCCTTTCTGAAATTGCATACACGATAATTGCCGGGCATTATCCTGTCTGTCTATTTGTCTGTCAAGCTGTTTTCTTGCATTTCCTATTTTCTGTAACAAGACAGACTAAGCGCCTTTTACTGATTAGCAATGATGTGGCTCCCCTCGTTTTATATGTGTGTAGTACACACTGTGTACATTTGTACATTAGGGTGCAGCGCTTTTATTCGCAAAAAAATGGTTACCCAAATTCGTTATCATCTAATTCAAAGATGATGTCAGGAAGAAACACTGGCTCTATTTTATTTTGTCTCTACTAAAGTAAAGTCGGACTAAAAGACATGATAATAATAATCTATATATATAAAATGCTTTGTCCTCACTGACTGACTGATATATCACAGCCATGGTTAAACCACATGTCTTAGAGACTTGAAGTTTTTTTTAAAAATCAGAATAATTTTTAATAGATTTGTATGGGTATTTTTGTTTTTAATTTCACCTGCAAACTATTATAAAAAATAAAAAGTATTTATTTAAATTGCATTAAATGCAAGCTCGCTAAGCAAGCATTGAAAACGTTCTATGCGTACACAATATTAGCATGAGCGACTGAAAGAGAGCCAGAGAGCAAGAGTTAGACTCGACTGCAAAGAGAGCCATGGCATTTGTTTTAGTGCTCGCTTTCGTGCGAACGAATAAGAGAAATATATTGCGTTCCTTGTCATATATACATAATAAAGGGCTGCTTGAATTAACTCAATTCAACATATCAAACATTCGTGTTGATACTGAATTGAATGAGTTGGCAGCGCGCACGATTAGTGCACATAAGATCGAATAAGAAGCCCTTTTTAAATTTTCATCTGCACTTTATTTAAAAAAAAAAAAATATTAATTTAAACCGAATTAAAGGTGCATGTTCGCAAAATCCATGTACATTTTTCCGATCCGTGCCGAATTATGGGATTATTGTCAGTTGGCGCCACTAGCAATAGATGGCGCCACTAGGTTGAAAAAGAGCGACAGATGAAAATATGCATTTTACCTCTTTGGTGGTGTGCAAATGACGAATTAATTTAAATAATAATATTTATTTTAATCTTTTAATATAAATATTTCTAATACTTTAAGTGTGGGTCTGCGTTCGAGCAAAGCAAGGACGCAAAGCGGGCCCTTTACTATGTTGAATTATAAAAAATTATTAAATATCTAAGAATTGACCGAAGATTACGAATATTAGTTACTACTTTCAATATTTTGTTGGACCCGTAATAATCGATGCACCCAAATAAACATAGAATTACCTCTCTCATCAAGTGACATCATTTGAGATTAGGATTAAGCTGAATGGCCTGCATGGAATCCATAATAATGGCACAAGAAATTCAAAATGATTCTGAGTACTGGTCACAGCTCTCTTTATTAAGGTGCAAATTCGGAACTGTCTTCATTGTGGCAGCATAAACTTGCCATATATTGACATCTCCTTGCGTCTGCCAATTTAACAAAGCATATCAAATCAAAGCACAATTGAATTTATATGGCACAATAGACGAAGCCGAAACCTTGTTGTGTTATTGAAAATATAATTTCCATTGTATGCCATTTGATCATTGATTATTCGCTTAGGTCCAAGGGGAGTAGGATATGGTAAGGATGAGAATGCCAGGCTATTTATTAATTGCACAAATTGCCCGATTTATATTATAAGAGAGTTGTTATTCAACTGAAATTATTGCAGTTTGTTGAATGAATATACATAAAAATTTAAATAATGCTTGTCTTAAGTTAATTCCAATGTTCAACAAACCGCATCCGCAGTGTAAACCAATATAAATCCAACAACAATACGAACAACAACAACTGCTAAGCAACAGCAGTTGGCCAAAGACATTTCAACTTTAAACGAACCGGAAATGCGAACCAACAACGGCATCATTAATCATGTGTAGCCGCAACCATTTTCTTTACCTCCCCTCATCCTCTTTGTTAAGTTTAAGTTACAGTAGGGAAGTTACTTAACTTTTGTACAGCGTTGTTGTTGTGCGTCTTGTTGTTCTTTTAGCAATTGTTTTTAGTTTTTAGATGTTACCCCATGTTTTCAGTTATGCTGTGTTCTCACTGCATATACTGTTTTAAAATAAAGAATGTGGAATTAATCAATGAAAAGCGTCAATAACATAAAAATCTTAAGGTTAGAAACCACATACTGGTTTTGGGAAAATTTCAATTGAGAATAAGTTTTTATTTTAAGAATAAATGTTCTTAAGTCGTCAAGTCAATAAATAGAAAACTACTGTGAAGGTTTCCTAGTATATTCATTTTGATATATTTATGCATATTAGAGTTCAAAAATCAATATCTACCGATATTCCTAAGAAGGTTTGTCCAAGGGTCTAAAATTAATAAAAAGCTTCTCAATTTTAACAAGAAACACGTCGTATCTTACTTTACAATTTGATATTACTCTGTTAGCGACAGCCTATCTGAAAAAATGAACTGTCTTCACTTAAAAACAAATTTAACACAATATTATGGATTATGTGCTATTTTAATGAATAATCAACTAGTTAAATGTTCTTTATCATTGTCCTCTATTATTTTGGTAACTTGATTTTGCCATTTTTTCGGTCTCTACTAATCATTAAATATCAGAATCTGAATTTGCTTTAATTAAAAAAAATAATAATAAATGCACTCCTTCCAAATTTATAATGTGATGCAAATTATGGTGACACTTTTATTTTCGACAGTCGACAGATTTTTCACCGACCAAAGGATGCAACCGATGGGATTTTTGTGTAAAATCTGATGAGAATTGTGTAATTTGCCAAAGTTACCAGGACGTGGACTGACGACTGACCAAAGCCAAAAGAGCGAACACCGAGATAGTGACAATAAAATACAGCTGCATTGTTCTACGAAGACGACGAAGACAGTGCAGCCTAAATTCGCAATTTCTGGCCAATTCAATACTTGATTACTCCACTGATGTTAAATCCCGTAAGTCAAACACAGCAATTTAAAATTTATTGAAATACGTCTGTCCTGTGTGTCTTTTCTTTAAATTTATTTAAAATTTCTATGAAGCTCCTTAGGAAACTGTTGTATCCTGTTCTATTGCCTTGCTTTCTTTATTATTTTACTGACAAGAAAGTACTTTGAACAACATACTCCTGATGAAAATTATTATCTTCTGCCCATCAAAAGCTTTTTGTAGTGACTTATTACCTTAATGGTCTGGCCTATCAATCACAGTGAAACTTCGTTAGCAGGTCCCATTAAATTCAAGTGCTCTCGAGTCACTGTTAACATGCCTAACAACTATAAATGCGATCACTTACAGCTCGTAATCAAACTGACTAACAAGCAACAGCAACAGCAACCAACCACAACAACAATGAAAACCACAACACTGGCTGAAAAGTTTGTCTGACATTTCTTACAGTTGATGCTGTAAGTTGTTGCCCAGAACCTAATAAAAGTTTTGCCATTACAATGGCACAGCGGCTGGTCATAACTATGCTTCGCCTGTCACACCCGTACTTCCTTTGCTCCAGCATATCCTGCGGCCTCTTTGGCTTGGATTTTGCGATATCAAATGAAATTCAGGCAATAAAATTGAACAGAAAATATATTGTACTCGAATTACGTGTATTTATAGGCAAAGTTGATTGATGGATAACCATTTAGGCCTTCTCCTGTAGCTGACGCTCGGCCAGCAGGCCCTTGATAAAGTTGACCAGCATATCCAAACCCTCCTGATTGGTTTCCTTATAGTAGGGCAAGGCCTGTAGACGCTGTAGCCATTGTGTCAGCTTTGGATATTTGTCGGCATCGATGGGCGCAAATTCGGCCGCTGTGGAGACCGTTGCAACACTGGACAGATCCCCAATGGTCAGCTCTGAGCCAGCTAAGTATGGTGTCGTGGCTAGACAGTGTTCGAGACCGTCATAGGCCTTTTGCAGGTAGGTGACACGATCTTCGGGCACCTCCGAGACACCAAAGTAGATGATCGGCTCCACAATAAATCGCAGACGTGGAAACAGATGTCCGCAATCATAAAAGAGACGCGCATCCACCAAACGACGCTTTGAAGGATCTTTTGGATACAGAGAATCATTCTCTCCGGCATATTTATCCGCCAGATAACTGCAGATCACATGGGAATCGCTCACAATGGTGCCATTATCATCCAGCACGGGAATCGTGTGCTGCGGATTCAGCTTGAGAAACTCGGGCGTCATATGCTCACCAGCCTTAACATTGACAAGGCTACAGAGGAGGAAAACCGAAGGAAAACCAATGTATTAAGAAAAATCAATAAGATAATCAATAATTAGTATGAGAGGTTTAATTTGTAAAAATGTTAATTTCATTAATCGGGGAATAATGCCGGAAGAAGCCGGTACCAATACCGGAACCGTAAACCGAAATTAACCGTTTCAATTTGTGTGCGGGAACCGTTACCGTAACCGAAATAATAAATTATTTTAGAACCAAATAGCGAAACTTTTGCACACTTTTCATTTTGTTTAAAAAGTAACTTTAAATTAAAGTTATGTTTGTCTCGAATAGGTCCTTGAATAAGTCCAGTAAAATGGTCATAAAAGATACTGATTTCCTAACAATATCTATTCAGTTTAAGTACTTGCAAAATAATCAACAATCGTGGAGGTATTCTCTGTTCTCACCATCTTTTCTTCGGCCTGTTGGATTTGTCCAGTGCCAAATACCATGGAAATATTTCTATCATATTGTATTCTTTTAAAATCAGATTAAAACTACATACATCGGCTGCAAAGTTAATGCAAGCTGCAATACAATGACGACATTCGCTAAATACATAATTATTTAAGGATTCAGTTTAATTCAGTCAATATTTATGATTACAATGAACTAATAAGAATTTAAATTTTGATGAATATAAAAAACATTGAACGAAAGTTTGTTGTATTTTATGTTCTTACTGATATTTTATCAAAAATTGTCTGTCTACGAATACTTATTCTATATACTATGTACAATGTGATAATCGGTATTGTTGTTAAGACCAAATGTTAACTCTTAAAAAAGTTGAGTTGCATTTTTAAATATTATTTGACAATAACATATATTAAGGGTAATTTTAAGCCCCACAAAAATTGAATGATAACTAAAGTATATTCAATATTCAGAATTGTATCTTGCTGTTATTGTCCCTAAGTTCTAGATATTCTTACAGATAAAAAATAAATCTCCATCTTACATGCATTGCAACGAATACAATATACCTGTCTAGTCTACGAGTAACGGGTATAAACGGCCAGCGAGACGAGTTTTCGGTTGAAAGAAATGCAAATGCAACCGGTTTTCAAGTTTCCACTTGTAGAATGTGTTTTATTTTATTAAGCTAAACATTCCAATGTAGGCTAAACACTATCACATCAGATAGTTGACAGAAATTTGCTAAAAACTTATAATTGAAAGAGTATTGAAGTATCTGCTCTACTTACCGGAAATCCAGGTCAACGCTTAGGGCAGCGGCAGTCAGCATAACAGCGCGACATGGTGGACTGCGTGGCGCATAGTAGAGAACTGGCTTGTTGGACATCCTATGGGAAAGTCAAAGTTTATTTCAAAGTTAATATTTCAAGTGCAATAAGTAGCACGAGCACAAACAAGCAGAAATGAATAAATATGTATTATACCTAAATCGGTTTTATTATTAATTGCCGGTCTAACAACAAACGCGACCTGCTCAGCTGGAATTCGAAGAGCTTATGAAAAGAGAAAGCTGCGTAATTCCGATCACAATGAGGCAGCTTAAAGCTTCTACTATCGATTGAATTTCATTGGCCGTCCAAAAGTATGCTTTAAATATTTTATGAACAGCTGTTGACAGAATTGGAAGGGCAAAGAGAAATAAAAGCAACAAAAGCAACGAGTGCACATGACTGTGAAACGCAGAACTAGAAATTATCGAAAAAAAACAAAAGAAGAACATAGGAAAAGAGTTATGTTTAAATACATCGAAATATCAACAACTTGATTTTTTTTAATATTTTTGACGATCTATTGTGTTCATTAAATCGATTTTCAATATGCACTATTAATTATTAAAAAATCTCTAAGTTGGAATCAGACTTGCAAACGATATAAGAAAATAATAATTTTATTAAACCGACATGTGTACTTTGTGATTACAATTGCGATTTCAAATAAACTCGATAATTAAAACTGAATTTCCTTTTTTCCAATATATCAACAACTCGATACCTATTGTTATTGTATTGTATCGATATAAAACTCGATCAAATTTTTGCGTCTCTCTATCTTATTGACTCTGGCATCAGATATACATATGTATATATCAACTGGTCTGTTTATGCCGATTCTATCTATTTATTATTATCTATTATATATATAAATGTGGTGTATCACAAAACCTTCTGCCTGTAAATGAAAGAAACTCTTTAAGGTATTAAAAACAGGGTCAAAGAGAGAATTCGTTGAAAAATTGTTGAAAAACTGTTGTAAACTGAAGTCTTTTAATGGGAAGTATAAATCAGAATGACTAAGATATAGATTCAGTTTGGAGAATTCATTTTACCCATGTTACAGGCAAAAGCGTTAATTTGTTAATGAATTAATTTACTTATGTGTTAATTCAATTACTGTCAATTTTCGGCTGATGCTGCTACAAGGGACAAAGGACAAACTTTTGGCTTTGTTGTTGCTTCTGCTGTTGCCTTTCGGTTGAAATGTTGCCTGGACAAGCACTGGCATATTGAAATCGAAATGATGTTCATGTTTTGCAGCGCCAACATAAAATCCGCTTTTCTACACAGAGTACACAATGGGAAAATCCCCCAAAGTCAGCCCTTTTTAACAGGTGCAAGTATTAAATTTTTAAGCGGATTTTGGCATTAGTTAATGGCTGAGCCAAGGAACGTTCGCGGTGCGCATTCGTTAAAGTGAACTTTAATTGGATTTGTAGCGGGGTCGCAATGCTGTTATTGGAATGTAGGTCGATAGCTTTTAAGTTGAACTCCCACTCCCAAGTCGGACGGAGTCGAGCATTCCAGCTTCGATTTGCACTCAAAGTGCTGCTCACGTCGAGTGTCCTTAAATATTTGGTCACGCGCCTCAGCGAAATGGAAATACCAGAGTCGAAGTCGAGTCGAGAAAGGCGACAAGTGGCACGTTGGCATGCAGGTGACTCAGGTGAGTCGTCGCTGTGGGGGTGGGGACTGGGGGTTGTTGGTTGGGGATGAGGGTGGCAGGTGAGAGGGATGGTAGACGTTTTTGCAGTCAAAATTCTCTAAAAGCAATTTACAGTTATTAAAGCTTTTAGTGCGATCAAAAGCGACCTCGTTTGCCCTTGACTTGGGCATTAAATTTAATATCGTAATTGAGTAATTTCTTCTAGACAAACTAGATGGCAACTACACTGTACAAAAAGAACAACTTCTTAAAACAATAAAATTCATCTTAGGTAGTTTGTTCGTATAACAAAATCAAATTTAGCCAATAATAATAATATGAACATCAATCTTAACACTCGCAGATAAAATTTAACGAATAGGAATCTTACATTTTAAAATGGGTTCATATATATTTAACTTTTTTCTTTTCGGTTCTCAACCTTAATTTAATAATAAATAATATTTTAATAATAAATTTAATTAATTTAAAATATTTATTTTAATTTTTCTTCTGCCGACTGATTTTAATCGTGATTAAAAATTTAATTTTTAGGTTATAAACCTTAAAAACATTCCTTAATTTTTTATGTAGCTTTAATGATGTGGTCTTACTTGAAACATTTGAAAAGAAGATGTTTTTTGAATTTTATATTATCGAGTTTACCATGTTCTTAGTTAATACCCTTTGGTCTTGAATTAAAAACATATTTTTTTTGACTGTAAGAGTTAGTCAGGTAGGATAAGGGAATGGAGTCTCATATTGTCTGCTGAAAAGCATTGACTAATTGATTGCCATTTGACGAGTGGCATTTATCCTCATAACTTATTTTGCGCGTTTAATTGAAATCACAGACAGGCAACAACGCCAATGGGACTACGATAAGAGAGCTGTGGAAGGGTCAGAGGTGAGGATTGGTGCAAGGAGGAGGGGGTCTCTTAAAGCCCAAAAGCGTGTGAGATTAATTGGAGTAGAAGACAGGCGCAAGGACATGGAGAGCGACACCGACACCAACACGGGACACGGACACGGATACGCACTTGAAGCATGTTGAGTGCTGCCGCTGGCATTGTCAGACCTCAAGTGGAAAATCCAGTGTTATTAATGGATGTGCGAGGACATCAGGACCAGACCAGGACCAGGACCAGGACCAAGACTTGGAGCATGAAAGGCGTATTTAGTGAGTGGCATAGTCCGGTGGGCGTCAATCGTTTTGAATTTCCGTATAGCAATCGCATTGCCAACATAAATATTACTTAATTTCTCAGTCTCTGGTAATCTCTCTCTCTCTCTCCCTCTCTGTCTGTGTCTTTGCCTTCCTCTTTTGCTCTAGCGTGCGATTAATAACAATTAAATGCCAGTTAGTTTTTCTTCTTTTTTGGCTAATTGCTGGCATTGAAGCCAGTTCATGTGGCTTTAAAGCATTAGTGGCATCGGTGGCATCGGTGGCAGTAGCCGCCCGCACTAAACAATGCCAAGGACGCAGGACAAACTCACATAATAGAAATATACTCATGCCAGCAGTCAAGTGTGCTTAAGACCATCAGATAAAGACAATGAAGATGTCTCTCTTTGTATAATGCGCTGTGCTTGCGTCTTCCCTCACTCTCACTCTCTCACTCTGTCACTCTGTTAGGCCGTCCTTGTTTTTATTGAAAATAAACTCGAGCGTCTCATAGAAAAAGCGGCACGAATTGCGTGGCTTGGGAAAATTGTGAATATATATAAATCGTTGACCAAATTAAAAGTGACATGACATAATATAGATATAGACTTGGACAAAAACCAAGTCACATAACATCCAAGTCAAATAAGGGCACGACTTTTGGTCAATGGCATGCAAATGAAATTGGCCCAAATATCAGCATTAAAATAAAGAATTCCTTAAATGCCTCAGTAAGCTGAATGTAGCCCAAAATAAAAATTGCCCTTGTCATAGTAAATTTGCCCAATAGGTCTTCCTTTTTCTTTTGAAAATTTGAAGAATGATTTACTTTATTTAAAGTTTTAATGCAGTTCAAATAAAGCAACAAAGTTAGGTTTAAAACATGTTAACCATGTGATTTTCAAGGGTCTCAAAAAATTAGTAGGTATCTTCATTGGATTTAAGTAAGTTGTATACGTGAAATGTTTCCCAATTAATTGAGACAAGAGATTGCTGGCCAGTTTCTTTTTTAAACATTCTTCAAATTAAATGGTTTTTATATTATTTTCTGTCTAAATGAAGCTTAAACTTAAGGTCACTTTTGGTGTATTCAAACTGGAATTAATTTTATGTTCTTAAAGCATTTTATATTCAATAGTATATAATCTTTTTGAATATACCTAGAAGGCAAATTTGGGACCAGAGGTCCCCCATCGTCTGTCGCTGTCCATCAATGCCAGCTGTCCGTCTGACCTCTTGACATGGCTATGGCATCGGGAATTTCAGACGGGTCCTTTCTTTATATTTTTTACTCGCCGAGGCAGGCTTTAATATACTTGACGTTTCTCGGGGACATTACCGTTACCGTTATCAAAGAATGCGTGGAAATTGTGCGAGCATTTTCCACTTTGATGTCATTTTATTGAACTTTATTGAAGCATAAAAATAAATGATAAAATACAATTTGTTCTCTTTGCTTCTCAGGGGACTCTGCTCTGCTCAACTCAGAAGCCCGAGATGTGATTGCAGGTGATGTTTTTTGCCAAGGCAAATGCAAACAATGCGTTTAACATTCGTTTTTGATGTCTCCCTTTACCCGGCCAAAGAACTAAGCCATCGTACACCTCAATGAATATGGATTTCTGGGGCTTTCCGAATATGTATTCTAATGGAGAACGAGCTGTATTTTGGCGAGACTGTTGCTGTGGTTCCTCTGGCAGGACAGAATGGAACTGGACATTTTATTGGTTTTGTTTTGATGGCGGCTGTCGGCAATCATCCTGACTGCTGTTGATGGATTAGTGTCCGTAAGCCAAACAGCTAACCCAACAACCAACACCCAACACCCATCTCTCCATTAACCATTCTGGTCCTGTTCAATGCATCATCAAATGGACGCAACGTTTGACAGGCACGAGGAAGGACAGGCAGAACAGGAGCTTGTCAACCAGGCAACTGACAAGTCCCAGTCTCAGTCTTAGTCCCCGTCCAAGTCCTAGTCCAAGTCCCAAAAGGCATTAGATTACATTGTTTTTAATACGCTAACAGAGCATGCCATTAGTCTGTCTACCAATTGGGAAATCCCTTGATTTTCTCTCCTTCTATTGATGCGCTCAACAAGTTGTAATTTTCTGTGAATTGAAGTGCCTTTAGTCTTACGATAAGTTTGTAAGTACTAAAGTTTTGTGCTAGGCTCTTTAACATTATAAGTTTTATTATAGAGAATGTAACATAATGATTACTTTTAATTTTTACTGATTTACTTACTGTAATAATAAGTTTTGTTTTTTTTCAAAAATAATAAATTTTTTTGATTATTATTTTTCTAGAAGAATTTATAATATAATTAATTCAGTCATAAATAATAAAGATAAGTAGATGAAAGCTACGCTAAATAAGACTGATATGGATATTCAATAAATAATAACCGATTTATTTTACTTGGATGCACTTTTGCAATTGCATTCATATTGTTGATGCTGTTGTTAGGTAACTGTAACTTTTGGTAGCAAATTTTGCCACATTGTCCGCAGGCACTCAACCATTGAGTCCCTAAAGGACTCCAACCAGCTGCTGGTACTGAAATTTACTGGTCAAGCGGATTAAGTTTCAGTTTGGAGAACTGCTCGCATTTTCAAACTCCAGGGATGGACAGAGAAGTGGATTGTAAAATAGAATTTTGTTTTATGGGAAATTTCAAAGCACAACATAAATTGAATCTGAGCTGCTACTATGTATATAAATTTAATTTGTATGGTCATTTAAAGCATCTGAAAACTTTTCAGGTTTTTGGACGAAGCAGCTGATTAAGTTATTAGGTTATTTTATTTACTTTGCACTCGTCGCATAAATGTTTGGATATATGAGGATAAATTGTTGTTTTGTTACCCATTAAATAAAATAACGACGCTGTTTTAAATGCCTTCGGCCAAAAAATTAGCCGTTTTCAGTTGTTGTTATGCTTTTACAATTACGTCGTGTGAACAGGCTTTAAAATTTAATAATTTCTAATTGGCAACTAGACTGTATTCAGATAAGATTTTCAATGGTCTAATATCTAGTTAATTAATTAATGTATGCAGTACCAGCATCACAGATGCATATATACAAACACTGACATTCACACACACACACAAAGAGCGTCAGTTGCAAATACAGGAAAAACAGTCTACTGGGAAATGGAACAAAGATTCAAATATATTAGATATTTCCTTTGCGATGTCAAGTACTGTAATACACAAGGAATGTCATTGTCCATAGAACATCTGGGAAGGTATGTCTCATAATAAAGCCTTTAATATGACACAATTACTTTAATCAATCCTCATTTATGAGCAGCCAATCCTCTGTTTTGTGTTCCTGGAAACTTTTCTGTTCATTATGCTTTTATTATGAAAATGCATTAGCTGAATTCAATTTAATTTGTTATCAGACAATTTTTGTAAAGCACATACAAATTGGAATTAATGAAAAAATAATACTAAAACAAGGGAGGGTTTTATTTTGGGAAAATTCCTTTAATCGGACAATCGGAATGTGTGTTATATATAGATGAACAGCAGTTAATAAGCTGATATATAGTATATCGAAATTTTTGGACTTTGAACGGCGTTTAATGAGAAAAGGAGATAGAGTTAGAGGAAGCATTATCCGATATGCTAGTGATTAAGCACAACTTATTCTTAAAGCTCGTATTATTGTTGTTGCTACCTAATCGTGTTTAATTTGCTGCTAACGAACGAAGACACCTGCGTTCCAGCTGCGCACGGTTTGGTGGAGCTTTTTCCTCAGGATGCTAGGGGTGCGATTGCCAAAAGTTCGTTGGCACGTGATGGCATGCAATGTGCTGGATAGGGAAGAGGGGCGGGGAGCATTGAACGGAGTAAGTTACCCGATTTGTGTTGTCTTAATAAAGGCTTTTATGATAATGCTCATGAAAACTTTGCACAATTCGATGCTTTAAATAATTTTCACAATTACTATCATAATAATGATTATGCTTTAAATTATGTGGCTTTAATGATGTGGCCAGGGTTTTTTGAGCGTGCTCTCAGTTACAGTTCATAAATCTTGCTACCTTATTTGCGCCAATGACACAAAAGAGCATTAAATCCTTGTTTGCAAGACTTACATGTGTACGTACCTTATGCTTTGTGTGAGTGTGTGTGTGTGACAGGTCTAAACAAATGTTTGCTTCCTGAAAGGGTTGTTTTGTCGTACAAATGTCATAAGAGACCTGAACAAAAGAAAAGCATGCGTTTTTCTTGCCTCATACCTCTTAATATTTGATTTGTAAATACATTCAACCAAATGTTTATCCAGTCATCAGCCAAGGTTAAGCAATGGCAGACCACGTTGATGGCAATAAATAATTAAGGTAATGAGAATTTGATGCTTAATTTAATGCACGTCAAATTATTAAAGGGGCCATGCCATGCATTTTAAATGCGCGCCAACTGCAAACGCAACGAAATGGAAGTGAAACGGAATAGAACGCTGCCAGCAATTGAGCGGCACCAAAGTGAAAGCTCTCTCACACACAGTGCTTACTCTCACTCTCACTCTCGCATATCCTGGCTGCCTTGCTCGACGATGCTGCCCGGGATTGACATACATTGCAGGCAAACAGTAGCAGCAGCAGCAGCAACAACTACGACAATAATAAATGTTTCTAAAGCCGTTGAATCGCTAGCTCACATTGTTTATCTTATCAGCAAGCAGATGGCCAAATAGAAGTGTTTACTTAGCAATGCTAGTCGTAAACACACACACACACACACACACAGCACCCACACACTAAATATTCGTTTAGATATTAATTGCCTGCACTTGATATTTTAGCAGTTTATAAAACCAACAAAGAACAGTAGCAACAACAACGATACCCATAATTTTAAAATCTTATTTTGTTTACACCTGGGAAATAGCTAAAGCTTCTCTGTGGCACGCGCAAGCAACAGTTTTAATAGCTGCCGCAACATTTTGTTGGTTCAGCTGGCAACATGGTCTGTGCCGCGCTACAAGTGTCCCTGTCGCAACATAGAGCACTCTTTCATACCCTGCACCCTTTTAACCAATAGCTAACATACTAACATACTTTCTCTCCCTCACCCACTCCCACTCCCACTCCGACTCGCACTCGCAATTCCACTCTTACACTGCTTCGTCGCTCTAAGAGTCGCTCTGTTTCGTTTCCATTTTATTGCGTTCGCTGGAGCTTTTGTTGAGTTTCCCGAATCGCATTCAATTCGTTGCCATTTCAGTTCCTCGTTGTAGTTCAAAGCGTACGGTGCGCGAAGCGGCAAAAGCAAGAAATAAAATAAAAAACATAAAATTAAAAGTGAGCTGAATGCGAAACGTGCGCGAAGTGAACAGCAGCCATTGGCCAACTGAGTGAAGTGTAAATAAATGAAGCCTCCCACCTCTCTTCTGACTCCCACACAAACATACGCACACACGCACACACACTAACAAACATATGTAATCACACGCAAGTAGTGTGTGTATGTTTGTATGTCTTCTTCATCTTCAACTGTTTATGTTTGGGATTGTGTTGTGTTCTCGGTTCGATGACGCTGTCAACCCCTGGTTATCTCCTTCTGCACCTCTCCACCCGCCCTGGACAGGTGTTATCCATTAGATCATTAGATCGTAAATTGCTTAATTTGCATGTGTGCTTTCCTGTTAGTTTTATTTATTTATTCTTCACTTTATCTGTCTCTTAATGGTTTGCAAAAATGCAGCAGTAGTCTGAGTTCGTTTGCATTCATCCCTGACCCCAACTACCAAACCGTTCCTCCCATTATCCGCACATCCACATTCATATCCATATCCACATTCACATCCGCATCCGCAATGGCGCCATGTTGATGGAGATTGATATTAAAATGTCAACAGTGCGTCGTCCATTTTGTACATACATATGTACTCGTACATATACATACATTTGCATCAAGTATTATCAGTAAAAAAACCAATTAGCTGCTTGTCATTGCAATCGCCCATCGCTCTTGAGTCCGAAACCTCCCCTCGCCCCTCACAACCCACTTCAGAGTCAGAGGCGATTGGTCAAACAAAAGTTTTTGCATGGAACCCTTAAAAAACCCTTTACATTGCACTGCGCGCTGTTTTAATTGAAAAACTTCTCCAATTGAAGTTTAATAAACAACAAAAGAGACCGTTACAAAACGAAAATAAAATAAATAAAATGAATAAACGCAAATTGTGCAAGCAGCAGCCGTAGGACAAACTTGCGCAGGTTTCACTCTAATTTTCAATTTAAAATGAACCACCCCAGCCCTTACCCCTCTTATCCCTCTCCACAGAATAGAAAAGGGAAAGTGGATGCCAAGTGCATTGACCACAACATTTTCCATAGTCCTCGTTTAGCCTCGGGCTCGAGCTAAGTCCATTGTTCAGTTCAGGGTTTTTACTTCGTTGCCCTCAAAAGCTGCCTCGAATTTTCAGCCTGCGAGCAATTAAAATATGCACAAAATGTAAATGAGAGACGTCCACTTTGTTATGGTCTCTCCTCTGCTCCCCTCTGCCATTTGTCCTTCTCTCTTTACCCTGTGCCACATTCTATTTATTTTGCAAACCGACAACACAATAAGCGGAAATCTTGTTTAAAGTATAGAGAGACTCGCTTTGGAAAACGACAAGTCATGTAATTAAAGTGCAGAATAAAAAAGCAAGTGCAAAATCCAATTTAATTATGAGATAATCGTGTTAAGGAATCAAGATCAACTCTAACGAGGAGGAGTAGCAGAAGCGGAAGTGGAAGTGAAAGCGAAATAAAAGTAAGTATACAACCAATGGGATTCTCTCATATTATTTACTACAAAGCCGCATCCTTGTGACCATATGACCATATCTGACCAGCATCCGTTTTTATGCCAAGATCAAAAAACGGGGCTGAAACAGAATTGAAAGCGTGTTTATTTTTTATAGTCCATTGCTGGTTGGTTCCACGTAATTAGTTTTAGTTGCTGCCACATGGAAATGAGGCCAATAATTGCCACGCCCACATGCTGGGATTGCCTTTAACGACGCCCACGCGCTGTATTAACTTAA
Source organism: Drosophila sp. st01m (assembly GCA_018901795.1). Taxonomy (NCBI): domain Eukaryota; kingdom Metazoa; phylum Arthropoda; class Insecta; order Diptera; family Drosophilidae; genus Drosophila; species Drosophila sp. st01m. Next base: position 1,271,241 of record JAEIFG010000334.1, read on the forward strand.
TTGAATGGCCATCATCGTGGCAGGGTAAATGCTATATAGAATGCAAATTACGAACTTTTAGTCATGTTCTGTCGTTATGTCTTGGCCATAAACAATATTCGCACTGAAGGCCGCATCCTTTATTCTTCGTCATGCTAAAAAATGAGCCATTAAAACTGTTTATGACACACGCAGCAGGCAGGTGAACAGCTAAACAGCTAAACAGCTGAACAGACTGAAACTTGGCATGTGGCAATTTGATTAACTGGAAATTCTTTAGATTTTCATTTATTTGCTATACATTTTCAGCTTGGCTTGGCTTGGCCATTGTCAGAGATTAGTCAATTCCTTGTTAGAGAAAGTTTCCTATCAAGATAATTCCTTCATTTTCATTTTCAGCAAACTAAAAGTTGGTGCGGCAACAACGTGCCACAAACAATGCTTCGTTTTCGTTTACCATTTACCTGTTATGTAAGACGCGTGTACTACAGGAGTGTTAGTATTTATGTGGCATGGAAATAAGTATGTGGTATATTAATAAATGAGCCACAATGATACTCTATATATGAACAGTAGGGTATCGTAGTGTGTGTTGTGTGTGCTGTGTGGGCGTGGCACATGCGGCGACGCTTCTAATTAGAACCCTGGCAAGCAGTTGATGAGGGTAAATTGGCAAATAATTAATCGCCGGTTAATTAAGGACTTACATGGCCCAACCAACATCCTCTTTTGCCTACTCGTCAGACAAGGCGTGGCAAATTTTGATTAAAAACGTATTTATCAAGAAACCTGCAGGGCATCTGATGATCCAATACAAAAGTTGAATGGAAGTTGAGTAACTTCACAAAATTAAAGAAAAGGTGGAATATTTTAAAATTTATCTTTTTCGTATAACTAAATCCACACGAATTTCTTTGTATGGGTCATAAATTATTTAATAAACATTTTAAAGTATTTATATGCGATATTTGTATTGACCTAATGTAATTCTTAAAATGTAGAGGGTATCTACAAACTATTGTATTGTTCGACATTTTTGGCTAGCCTGGCGTATGCGTAATTTTTTGTACGTTTGCTGCTGTTTTAGCGGCCGCTGTCTTTGAGCTTTGTAAACAAGGAATACTTGTTTATATTTGCTTTAGTGATTTTGAATTCTCACCCACACACGCACACTCGCTCACACACACACACACACACACCCGTGCATGCATATGTATATTTATATGTCTTGCAAGCAGTCAAAAGCAAATAAATGCAAAGTGAGGGCTTTGTTATTGTTGTCGACGTCGTTGTTTCCCCGTCTGTTCAATTTTAATGCTTGTAGTCATTCAATTTTTGAGCAATTCATGTTCTACGTTGTTTTATACTCAAATTTTATATTCATTGAAACTATAAAATTTTTATGAGCATATTCATTCATTGCAGCTGTCCGGCCAACAGATCCGCACAGCTCCATTCTGACTCATTCCAAATAGAATAATGGAATAAAAGAAAATTTTGAGCAAATGGTTTTCCCCATCGGCTGAAGAATTTCGTAAATGAATTGGCCTTGATGTTGTCTACGAGTCAATTTTGAATATCACGTCTATTAGTCGAAATTCCCCATATCGGCAATAATTAAATTGCATTTGCCTTTTGCTGAATCTTTAAATCATTCGCAATACTCGTACGGAAAATGTAAACAGTCAGGGGAAATGAATATTTAGAAATACTTGCAATTGAAGTGGAAAATGCTTTGCTTACACCACGCTGATATCTGTGTTTATAAATAAATTAAGATATATAGTATATGGTACATTCGGATAAAATTAACCATTTTAAATAATTGGTATATGAAATCGATAATTCAATTGATGTCTTGAAGTTAACTTCAGTTGGTATAATTTAATGATATATTAGACAATTTACAAGCCAATTCAATTTTCAGTGTAAAGAATTCCTTAAAGTACAGATATAAGTGTTTTTTCACACATACATAAAATATGCATGTTTATCTTATATAACAAATATTTTGAAGGAAAATTGGCTTGCCGCTTTCCGACGCGGAAGAGTTGTGTGAAATTTTCTTAGTCAAAGGCATTTCTCGAGCAAACATTTTGTGTTCTGTTTACCAGGAAAAGTAGAACCAGGAATATGTTTGCATAGTCTGTTTTTATTTTGGGATGTGAAGCAAAAAAAAAGATACTCTGTAAATCGATATTCACACGAATACTCGAATTTATGAAGAACAATGCCTAACAATAAATACGGTTAAATCTCAACTTAAATTAAGAACTAAACAAAGTATCACAACACAGCCAAGCAATTATATTTCCTTCTCTTCCTCGCTCTCGGTCTTTCTCTCTCTCTCTCGCTCTCTGAATGAGTAATCAAATCGTTTTCGGGTGCGCCAATTAGGTAAAGTGAGACCTCTACTCATACACACTATATACGTGTTTCTCTTCAGCTCGGGCTTTTTACGCAATGTTTGTGGCTCCGTCTGCGGCTCACACGGCGTATGAGTAATGTGCTCAAAAGCATTTATCTGCGCACACACACACTTGAAATGCAAAGTGGGCGCTTAAATTGTATATAGAAAGGTAGGCACTCACACACTCACCCACTCACACACACGCGTGTGTAAAAATGTCCTTTAGGGCTGCTAGTGTTGGGGAGGGGGGGTATTGGTGGGTTATTCGGGATAAGCAGAGTGCTGCGAAGTACTATAAATCAACACTCGAACCACTTAATAAAAAGCAACGGCATTAGACAGCGGCGATGCTGACGAGGTGACGAGGTGACGTTGCACGCATCCCACTACAGCAACACAACAATGCCACACACACACACACACATTGACACTCGGTGCTGAAATTTTTTACGTTTTTCCAAATGAATTATGGCAGGAAAAAAACAAAAGCAGATAAACGGAAAACAGAATTCCAAAACCAGCAAAAAATGAAATTGATGAAGATGGTGGCGATCGAGCGAAGGGGCAGTGAGAGCAGCAGCCTGAGAAAGGGTAGGAGAAGGGGGAGAGTGTGAGTGAGAGCGCCTCTGAAGTAGCAGCTAAAACTTGATGGAATTAAAATTATTAACAAATGCTGACAGCTTGTGTAAACAGTGCCGCCAAATGGCCGCAGAATTCTCTCTCATCACAAATTGAGATGGTTGAGTTGAGCAAAAGCGGGGAGGGGGGAGGCGTGGCAGCTGAAAATGTTTTCGTCACGCGCTTTAATTGCCACGCCTGTCTGAACAGCACAAAAACCGCAGCCAGCAGTCATATGGGGGGCGAGGGCGGTTGTGTGTGGGTTGTGGGCGTGGCAGTTGCTAAGAGACGCCGCCTTGCAATCGCGTTTGTCTGACTACACAGATTTTTGCATCTGTTTAACGCCAAGCAATTGCAAATTAGCCAACATTTTAGCCACGCTTAATAGCCAAGCAATTATCTGTGAATGTGTGAGTGTGTGTGTGTGTGTAGGAGTGTCTGACTGCTCTTATCTGCAGTGTGTGTAAATAAAACACACAAATGCGACATTCGTATGATTTTAAATATTTGCACAACGTTTCATTATTTTCAGTTGTAAAGACAATGACGTTGCTATCCAGCCACCCAGCCCCTCCCCGCTCCCCGCTTAGCGCTCCCATCTAACTGAACGTAATGAATAACATTGAATACACTCACCAACACATGCACAACACACACACACACATGCACATCCAGAAAGTGTAGATACTGTTGTGTTATGCACATGGCTGGCAAATTAGTTTCATCGTCTGTGCGCCACAATTTTAATTAAATATCAAATGCTCGAACATTCTGCGCCGAGCGAAGACAACTGAGAATAACAAATAACAAAAACACGAATATTAACAATAACACAAACTGCAGCAACAATAAGAGCACATACTTACATACATACATATGTTATATATATTTATATATATATTAATGGCACAGAAAGTTTAGCTGTAGCAGAATGAGGTTTATAAGTCATGTTTGTTTGCAACTTAGTTGAATTAATTATTAACAAAAGTCAGCTTCAAATAAAACTTTTGAATGAAGTGCTATCATTTATTAAAAGTAGCAACTTTAGTTATGAAATGACAGCTATTAATTCAGAACATCTGAAGACCACATAAGGGCTCTATATTCGCACTCAGTTCTATTCATTGACTAGCAGAACATTGTGAAAACTCAACCGATTTTATCTACTTAGAAAGTAAAATTTGTATCTATCATCAAGAATTTTCATATCAACACTTTATTAAACTTATTGCCTCTTTTAGCCTAATAATTTTTATCAAAACTCAACCGAATTCCATGCGGAATATCATTTTGGTCATAATTTGGTCTCCAAATTGATTCTGCGTATAAACATTGTTCATTTAAAACACTAAACGTGACTTAATTTCACAAAATGTATATTGGGTACATATATTAAGAATTTAATTGCGCAACATTGCAGCTATTGTTCAAGCACTATCAAACGAACCATTTTAGAGTATATCGGGCCTTTTATACTAGTCTTCAACTATTCGAACATCAAAGAAAAGAAAACATTTAGTGGATATCAAAATAACTCAATGTAATTGTCACTTAAAAAAATTCATTCAATTTAATGTGAAATTAATTTACTCACATGCTTGATTTCAATTTCTGTTCTTTGTTTTTATTGGCAGGCAATTAAAAAAATATCAATCCTTATAAAGAAAAACCTAACGATAAACAGAGAACAGAAAACACCACAAAGTTTATTTTTCGCACTATTTAAAATTGCGTGCTGTGCGCATTTTATCGTTTTTCTGAGAAACGGTGCCCTCTGTTTTTTCTTTCAATTCATTTTCATCATCTGGCTTTTCTTCTTCTTCCCCTTCTTCTTTAGCTACAACCTTCTTCTTCTTTTTCTTCGCTTATTTGGTTTTTTGCTGAGGGGCGTCTTTATTTGCTGGGCTCATAAATAAACTGTTGCATGCTTTCAGGCGTCGCGTTTGTAGAGAACAAGCCATAACATGTTCTTAGTTATCGGTTCTTGTTGTTGTTGGTGTTGTTGTTGTAGCTGCTGTTCTTGGGCCACAGTCTGCGGCACTTGTTTATGGCCATTTAATGAACGTTGGCACTTGGCGTGCAGAAATGCGGCACACGAATCCGATGAAACCTTGTAGGACAAAAAGATTCTAACGGTGAAACTACACCCAGAAAAAGGTATATCCTACCCAGTCCGAATTGTGCCTAAAAATTAATTGTTTTAACCTAAAACATTTGTTACCTTGAATATGTTAGTCAATAAAAATACTTTTTGAGATAATAACAGGCATAAGAAATTAGAAATTAGAAATGAGTGCACTACTTAAACTTATATTGTAGGTAATCTGGTGTCTAAGAACCAGGCAATAAATATACTAAGAACTACTACAATTTTGCGTTAAAATAACTAGCTTAATTCTGATTTTAGATAACAATTCCAACATTCCCAAAGTTATAGATATACGATTGTTTTAAGTGTAATTTAACAACAGCAATAGGAAAATGTAGTCGATTTTGGCCTATACTAGGCGTAGCCGGGGACCCAATTTACCGCTCTCAACTTGATGTGGCCCTGGCCTGATGACATATGCAACTGCAACTACAAATAAAGCTGCAATGGGACTAGAACTCAAGCTGAAGTTGGCAGCTGCTAAAGCTTAACACGCAAACTACTGCATAAACCATCCACACACACACACACACAGAGACACACACTCATGCACATACATTCCCAATCTATGTCTGCAACATATCTGTCTTTGATTTAGACTCCTGCACAGGCATCATGCATCCCAGAGCGGGAAAGAAGGAGAGAAGTTTACAAACGAGCAGCTAGTTTTTATACAGTTTTCATTTGGACAATCTTCCATTTTGCATTTTTGTGCATATTCAAGTTACGCACTTTACTTACGCACTTCTTTATTCTCTAAAAGTTTGTCTTCCCTTTTATTTTTAGTTTTTTTTTTTTTTTGCATTATACTGAAATTCAGAGACTTGAGACTCGAGACAAACTGTTTAAATTGAAATTTGATTTGCGAGGCGCTCACAAAGTTTTCTCCGCTTAATTCACCTAATGAAAAGTGCAAATTTCTTTACAGCCAGTTCTTCAAGTTCTTCAGAAGAATACACCCCTGTCCCCTGTTGCTTCGCTCTCTCTACAACAAAAATCTCTTCTTCTTTTGCCCCAGTTGCAAACACATGAGGCAACAGCATGAACTTTGTCTGCACTCGAAGCAAACTAAAGCTCTGTTCTTGCCACAAAATTATTTTATGACTTGGTAAACAATTTGGCCAGCTGACTTTTGCCTGGCGTAATTGCAGTTGCCTCAGACTTCTCTTATCTCCGTCCCTATATATATGTATATGTTAGTATAGCCAGATCAAATGGCACTAAAAACCATAAAAGTTTCTTTATTTTCTTAATATTTCTCCGAAGAAAAATCCAATTTATCTGAGTTGATGTTTGCAATTTTATTTTTTTATTGTATAAACATGACAAGAGAAGTTGCTATAGAAGCAAAGCACATTAAGTTTAATCTCAAAATTAATTAATGTTATTAAGTTTGCCATTAAAGTTGTTGACTTAAGCTTTTATAGCATATTGAAAATGGCTTAAAGCGGATATTAAAACGTAGTCCAATTTATGTAACTGACAGTTGAGATCATTTTCTTAACATTAGTAATTTACATTAAGACCGGAATCAAATTGGAAAATATCTATCAGAAAACATAGCTATCAATGTGTTAAAATGTGTAACTTGAAATATAACATATTTTAAATGATCAATATTAATTAATTATTGGAAAATGTATTATTTTTTTTATATATTATTTTCTCAAAACTGAAAGCAGTTCAATTAATTGAATTAATGGATTAATTTATGAGGAATGAATAGTCCGTATTAAAGAAACTGAATTCCAGAATTTATAAGTTAGACCATCTATAATATAATTCTAGTAATGTGTTAAAATGTGATAAAATTAGTGTGTGTACATTTTGTTGAATTAAGTTGGCCATTTTAACTAAATATTTATTAACTTATTTATAAACTGTTGACCAATTTGTTACTCAACAGTTGCAGCTAATTAGATCGGGGATAAACCCTACATAACTCAATAGACTGGGATACTCGCAAGTTCAGCTCTCAGCTTAATCACTGGGCAAAATTGTCAGAGAGAGAGAGAGAGAGAGGTAGAGATGTGGCAAGAGAGAAGAATAGGGAATAACATACTTTGAATGCTTCGGGGTAATCAATAATTTTTAATCCCAAATGTCAGCATATCCCATACGCATTTGTTTGTGTTATCGTTATAACTCTTCGCATTGTTGTTGCTCTGATTGCTGTTGTTGTTCTTGCTGTTGTTGTTGTTGCATTGGGTTAACGTACACAAAAGTTTGCCCCATAATTGAAGCTCACGCAGAAAATTGCGTCGTTGTGTTTGCATTTCGCTGGGAAAATGAAAATGATTTGTAATATGTGATTTGTGGATTGGTGTTGTGTGTGTGTGAGTGGGGTGGGAGGGGGGGTGGGGGTTGGCAGTGTGTTGCTGATTCATACTTGTGATTGGCGGGGGCACGTAGCACGCATCATTAATTTAAAAGCCGCTTATCATATTTGCAATTACTCGTTAGGTTCAGGTTGACATGACTCCCCAAGCGCCTTTCAACTTAATTGCCAGAGTTGAGCATGGGATTCGAACAGGAATCATAAAGCGGGATGGGAATAGGAATAAGAATAAGAATAGAAATGGAATTGGGATTGGAAATGGGAACGCAAGCAAGGATATGTGCCAGAAATATGCTGTGTGCACAACAGGACGAAACTAAAGTAAAATTTCATTCACTCTACGTGGATATCCTTTCATATGCTTGCCTTGAGCAGTCCTTCATTGTATCCCTTTCCATTATTCAGTTCAGTTGGGTTGTGGTCCTTCCACAAAAGTGGCAGTCTGGTAAATCCTTAAATAATTAAATTCCAAAAAGCTGACAATCCTTTCACAATACTCCATTGAATGCCAATCTCCAAAGGAGCGTTCCTAATAATGCGCAAATAGAATCCAAATTGTTGACTTTGCTGAGACTCTCAGGCTTCCCTTTTGGGAACTGGTGAAAGTGGCTGCCACAGGGTTGAATCTACAATAAGTTAACTGGCAAACAGACCTAACCTTCACAGTTATATATAGTAATTCAAATTGCAAATATTGTTATTGTTGCGACAAAATTCAATGACATTAAATTCGGTGCAAAAATTTTACGTGACAATGCCATGAAATCGAATTTGCCAAACGACCGGAAATGCGCACGGCTGTTAGACATGTGCGTGGCACACACAGACATATTGTGTGTGTGTGTGTGTGTGTGCATGCTTGTATGAGTTAAAGTGTGTGCGTGTGATTCGAGCAAAGACTTTGCTGTCAAACAAAGCGCAAGAAGCGGCCACCAGCACTTTTTGATTTATGCGGCATTTTTATTGTAGAGCTCGCTGCTTATGTCGCCTGCGCTGCCACGCCTCCCGCTCCTTTCCGCCCCCCGCCCGCTGTCGACACCATCTCGTTGAATTTAGACCAAGTCACGAGTCCTGGCCTGAATGTAGTCGAGCATGAATTGCGTGAGCTGCTTGTGCAAGTTTATTTACTTTTGCAGCGGTTCGAAAGCCGCTTGGCATCCCAAAAACAATGAATAGACAACAACGACGATGAGCGCAAAATGAAAGACATACTTGAAAATGTCTTTTCATTTTTTTATTCCTTGCTGTTTTCCTTTCTTTCATTTTATTTGCATTTTTCGTTGTGTGCTCGTCGTCTGCATAAGTAAACGTGAAGGAGACCTGAGACCTTCAGAGGCTTCGGCCTCAGGTAAGCAACGTAAAATTGTCAAAAGCATTTCGAGGATTTCGGTGTCTCAAATTAAAAGTCTGCTCACAATCAAACGAATGCCAGGCTGTTGAAATGTGAATAGAAAAGGCAACAGCTACCATATACTATATATGTATGCATGTGTGTGTGGGTGTGGGTGTGGGTGTGTGTGTGTGTGTGTATGACAGCCTGTCAAGGGTCAAGATGTGTCCTTTTATGACATAACGAGCTGTACTGGAAGCCGAACACGAACAATAAGCAGAAAGGTACAAGTGTACTCCTATCACCTTTCCGGGTTCAACTTAAATTGACTTCATAACTGACAGAGCATTCATTGCCGAGTGTCCAGCTGTGTACCAGAGAACTGCAATGGACAAAAAATTTTTGAACAGTTTGAACATTTCTCGAGTCCATTATGTCCATTTGCACTTTGGACATGTCGTCGGTCCAGACGTTTGGACTGAACATTGAAAGAGTTTGAAGACTTTGGACCGAGGTCAAAAGTCTATGAACACTTTTGACAGCCGCAACTGTAAATTTGGTGGTTGTTTTTGCTAATTTCTTGTGTGCGAGGTTGAAAACACATTTTTGGTCAACGAAAATACCGCGCGTGGACCGCTAGGTGCGGAGGTTTTCTGTTTTGGGTTCGTGTGTATTTTGTGCGACAGAGAGCGCAATAGCGTGCTCTCTATGTGCGACAAAGAACGCAATAAGGGACACGCGACAAAAGCGCAATAACGGAATATCGCGGCAGCGACCGCTTGCAATAAAATTTAGATATTAGCGCAACTATGTGTATATGTATGTATGTACTCGTATTGTATGTATGTATATATGTATGCATTGTCTGCAATGCACTTACATTGTTGCGCTACCTGAATGAAACAGTTTTGAAAATATTAAAACCAACGGATTGGTTTTTTACAACTTGTAATGTAATAGAGATGCATTTTGTAGTTTCGTAAACTTTCCCAATGGGTTTAGAGGATAACAGGTAGTGTATTATTTTCCATATTGTAGGCCTGTTAAAGTTTACTACCTGAGTGAGCATTGTGGGCTCACCTAATAAAATGTAACAAAGTAACAGGTGGTGTATTTACAATTTTTGCAACATTTGTTGGCTCAAACGCAAAAATAATTTTTGTTATTAATAATATCAATTAATAATAATAATATATATTAATAATTTCAAAGAAAGTAGTAATAATTAATTAATAAGTTTTCTTGCAATTTATTTTGCCATTCAATATTACAAACTATCTCACATAAGCATAAAAATGTATGCAAACGCTTGCACTTATGCATATCGAAGAACACGCTAGTTGCCCACGGACATTTCGAACATTGTACAAAGTCCACGCGGTCCAAAGAAAAACAGAAAATTGTCCATAAAGTCCAATTGCTAACAGTCCAATGTCTCATCGGTCCAAGTCTTAAATGTCCAAATGTCAAAACTAAGCTGTCCATCTGCGTAGCGTCATAAACAACCCCTGTTTTTGTATCGTTTGTAAACAGCGAGGTCCAGTACCGTTGAACGTATTGCGTGTGCGCACATGTTTAAACACACACGAACATATCCATTGCAGTTCTCTGCTGTGTACCACATTGGTCCACATTGCGTATACGCAATCAGGGTTGAATAAGCACGCACAATTATGCATTCCATTTAAGTCAATCAGCAGGCTCTTCAGCAAATACTACACAATATCACACATACGCCACATTGTCCGCCTCCCATTTTAGAAATCAGTTGCCATAAATCAGAGAGCAAATTGTTGCAAGTTGCGGCATGCAAATGACTCTCATCGATGTGCGATGTGCGATGTTCGATGGTCGAGTACTTGGCACGTGGCTGATTACAGGAAAACGGAAATCGGTAATCGCAACAAGCAACGAGCAACGAGCAACAGTTAAAGCGTTAAATTGCTTCATTTTTACGCATCATCTAAGGGTCGAACGCACGAAAAACTGAACTGAACTGAACTGAGAAAGAAGTGATAATACAAAAAATAGAAATAAACGCCAAGCATGAAAATCAATTTGGGGCAATGGCAGCAAAACTTTCACCAGCTCCGACAACGGCTCATTTTGTATTTATCAACTGGGGAAACGTCCTCGTCCTCGTCCACGTTGTCGTCCTCGTTTTCGTTTTTGTTTTCGCTTCTGTCCTCGCTCCTCAGTTGCTCTATAGCGCATACTTTCCCCAGTTGTAGCCACGTCTGGTCTGATGGGTGGCATAAACTTTTATTTCAATGAGAGCGAACTGGAACTGTGGCCTGGCATCCGGACTCAGCACTCAGCACTCAGGACTGCGTCTTCCGAATTCCGGAGCAACATTAAGAGGACTCTGCTCCCATTTCAGACGGCGCTTCGTCCCAGTCTCAGTCTCAGTGTCAGCTGCGCCTGGATATTTGTGTTGCCGCTTGTTGCTATTTTCGTACCTCGCACAAAAGACAAAAATAATAAAAATATAAGTAAACATGCAGCTGACGTTGCTGCGACTGCACGATACCCACTAAATTTAAATTGACACATTACTTAAGCTGATATTTTCAATGATGAACACAGAGAATTACAGGTTGGTTAAGCATTTAAATTACAACCACCTCTTTGCATGTTTACAGGGTATTAGAAACAAAGAAAAAACATTCATAGCATACTTTCAGGGCATTTGTCCGACAATTTCGAGGCAGCTAAGACAAAAGGAAAGCAGAAGGTAAGCAGAAGGAAAGCAGATGGAAAAGCAAAGGCAGCTGGCAAGTTTCTCCTATTTGGCATACAAATGCAGGCCATAAAGCCAAAGAAACTCGCTTATTGCAAGGGCGAATGACTGGGCAGACAGGCAGAGTAGAGGGGCAAGGGAAGGGTAAGTGAAGCGAGGGAGTGGCAACTGTAACAGTTGCAGACAGCGAGTGCAAATGAATAGCAACTGCTCTAATTTTGGGGCGTTGGAATCGCCGTTTAAATATTTATAAGAAAAATGAGCAACTAAGCGGTGGGTGTGTGTTTGTATTTGGGTGTGTGTGGGTGTGTGGGTGTGTATTTGGTGTGTGCCACACACATATGCTGCGACGCATTTATTATTAATGCCTCGCAATCGAAATGAGTGCCACGCACACACGTTGCACGTTTCGCCCACAACAACTACCAATGTAGTTGCCGTTGGTTGTTGTGAGCGTCTAAAATGCTGCCACATTGTTTATTTGCTGATTTTGCGTTTTTCGACCGTTGCTTCAATCTCTCCCACTCCTGGTCTCTGTGTCTTGGTTTTCTTGTTTGCCTTTTGGGCCTGCCTTCTTTGTGTTTGCACACACACACACACACACACACAGAGAACCTGCTTCACGTCGGGGCAACCTCTTAGACCTCTGACTGTCTTGCTGTCTTGCTCTTGTTTGTCTGCCTCTATCCCCTTTTCCCTTCGCTCCTGCCTCCTGCCTGTTGCGGCCTTTGACTTATTACCATTAATTTATTTATGCGTAGCGCGTCACAGCCAATATTTTATTTGTGTCCTGGGTTTGAGGTTTCTCCCACTTTGTTATTATATAAAGAAATAGCCAAATCACTTGGCGTAACCAAAAACTCGATTCTGTGGACTACGCACTTCCGTACCGATTATGCAACTCGTCCCAAGGGGGTCAAAAGTTATGACTCTGTAACAATCAGTTATCGGAACAACATTAAAGCAACACAAATACGTGTCTACAGTCTACCCCCTTTCTAATGGCGCACTTTAAAGTCTAAGCAGGAGCAGCTGCCATTAACGAGCCCAGTTTAATGGCTAAAGTTGGTTTAATATGTGCTCAATCAACTCTCTGTGGTTCATGCAACTTGCCACATCCAAAGTTGGGCTAGATAGCGAGCTAATAGAATATAATACATTTGTTATAATTTCATTTATCAATGATGGCATTATTTAAGTACTTTCTACTGTTCTGTTTAATGCAGATTATAACAGATTTTCTAGTGCTTAGATTAAACTATTTCTAAGGAAAACAGTCAGTAATTATATAATTATAATGAAGTTTAAAGTTATAATAAAGTTTACAAATGAAATGCTAATATGAAACATATTAGATAGATAAAGACATTGAACTAAGTCTCATTTAATTATTTCAAGGCATCTAAATTTTATTTTCGATTTAAGTTATAGACATTTTTATAGTATGTATATATTATTTTAAATATAATTTGTGTGCCTACAAAATTTTAAAGCTATTTAGATAATCAAATTAGTAATAAATTGTAACTAATTTTCTTTCTACATTCCATTAAATTTAAGTCACAAAGAATTAATTTTAATACGGCAACTTAAAGATGTGGACAATAATCTTGACCCACATTTTCATTGATTGAATACTCAGCATGCATCCGTAAGAAAGTCTTCTATTTAAACTAAGCGGAGAATGTTTGAGTCTCAAAAATATATATTTAAAAATACGTGTCTTGTTATTGGTGTCTGGAATAATGAACAAATTTTGGCTTTGGCTAAGACAAATGTCTAAAATTGGTCAGTTGCGTATGTCATAAGTTGCAACTGTTGTCAGTGTAGCAATAACAACATGTTTTATTCCACACCTACGCATTTCATTAGCTCGATAATTTTTGGTATATTTATTAATACAAATAAATCATAAATTAAAGTTATCCGCTGAGAATTGTTGAAAATTGCAATAAATTTACTCATGATAATCTCTACAGTTCTTTAGACATTTAAAGTAATTATAATAATAAACAATGCATTGAATTACATTAAATAATTCAAAGGCTGTCAATTTTCGACAATAAATAAATAATAATTATTAGATTATTGTTACGATATGGATGTTGATGCCACAAGTTGAAGCAATCTATGCCATCAATTGTAGTTCGTTTACGCTGTCCAACTTTTCGATTCAATTATTTTTTTGCTGACCTAGTTCCGATTTAAGAATTATGGGATCTAATCTGTAGAAATGTATGTTACAAATTGTTGTCAAATAGTTTGTGCAAACTTATTTGCTATCAACTTGTTCCTTATGTTACAACATAATACAAGACTTTCAAGATATTTCGATAACCCAATGAGTAATAATTTGTAACTTATCAAATCAACATCAAATTTAAGACACATAAAGAATTCATTATGAAATTGCAACTTAAAGTTGTGGACAATAATCTTGACCCATATTTTCATTGATTGAATACTCAGCATGCATCTGTAAGAGAATGTTTGAGTCTCGAAAATATATACTTAAAAATACGAGTCTAGTTATTGATGTCTGGAATAATGAACAAATTAAGGCCTTGGCTACGACAAATGTCTAAAATTGGTCAGTGGCGTATATCAAAAGTTGCAACTGTTGCCAGTGTGGAAAAGTCTTCGGATTCAATGTCATTTGATAAATATTTGAAATTGAATTGAATGGACATTTTCCAAAGCGAAGCTATTTTTGTTCACTGCAACGAATATTGACCAGGACAAAACACAGACATAGACACAACCAACAAACTTGTAGAGCTCAGACATTGGGAACGGAGTTGGGGTCAATGCGATTTCCTAATGGAAGTCATTTGACACCGGACAACGGGCAACGGCAACTGGTCACTGGTCATTGGTCACTTTGAAAACACATTGCTGGCACAATGGGCACAGGGGGGCACAGGGGAACAATGTTCGTAGTGGGAACAACAAGAACACCAACTAAATATAACAGTTTGTCCAGTGCACAATTAATTTGGTAACTTGCCTCCCCATTCTTCCTGCTGTGGCTGCCACAAGGACAAATATCCTTATCAGATTGTTGTATTGACGAAATTCATTTGAATGCAGCCAATATGTAGGAAATTGACTAATAATGTGGTCAATCGGCATAAGGATCGATTCTAACATATTCTGGTAATTGTCTGTGTGTTGTACGGAAACTTTTGTGGATGACTGTGGTTGTGTGGATTTCTGTAATCGCATTGAAATGTGTGTACTTCATTTTCACATCATTGCAACTGCTTTGATTTACAGACAACGAGTCATTAGACGCTATTTCTTTGTCAATTAAATATTTATTGGCTTAAAGGCGTCGATGTACAAATGAAGCTAGGGAGTCGGAGTCGGAGTCGACGTAGGACAGGAAGGGTGCGAAATTAAGGGTGTCCAGTGGAGCGTGCTGTCATTGCAAAGACGCTTTGGTAATTGCAGTTGTTGGACGCAAAAGAAACACGCGCTTGGCCCGCACCTTTGATTAAGATATACATACATACATACATACATACATACATAAAGATAGCCACATATACACAGACACTGGGGAAATCGCTAGGCCACGGATGCTACTGGCCCTGGTCCTCAGTCCACTGCCAATACTCAAACGAGCAATTTAGCCAACTCATTGAAGCGGAATTAATTGCAATCGATTTTGTTAGGCGAAGAACGCGCTGAGTCTTCATTAGGCCACAATGTAAGCGTGTAAGTGTGTGTCTGAGTGTGTGTGCGTGTGTGTGTGGCAGCACCTAAAGCTTTATATGTATCCATTTAATATCCCACAAGCTATTAAATTGAGTATTAAAGTCAACGCGATGCGTGACAAACTATTTGATTATTTGGTTTTATCTGGAAACATGAAAATTAATAAACTATTTTAAAAGCCATTGAAAATAGATGAAATTTAAGCTTAACAAAATACTAAAATTGTGAATTATAATCATTGGATTTCATTTAATTAGTAATACAAATTGGATATAATAATAAATAAGAATTGTTGGACAAAAAATTAAAAATATGATTTCAATAAATCAAATAAATATAATCCTCAACAAATAATCTTTAAATACAATAACAAAATGTTTTATTCCACATATACGAAATTAATTAGCCCGAACAATTTTGGTGTATTAATTAATACAAATAAATCATAAATGAAATAAATGAAAATTGCAATAAATTTATTCATGACACTCTCTACAGTTTGTTAGACATTTAAAGTAATAATTATAATCAAATCCACCTAAGCAAATCATTAATTAAACGATTTACATTGTATTCAATGTATCAATATTCGACAATAAATAAATAATAATTATTAGATTATTTTTATGCTATGGATGTTGATGCCACAAGTTGAAGCAATCTATGCCATCAATTGTGGTTCGTTTACGCTGTCCAACTTTTCGATTCAATTATTTTTCAGCTGACCTAGTTCCGATTTAAGAATTATGGAATCTAATCTGTAGAAATGTAAGCTACAAACTGTTCGTCAAATGATTTGTGCAAACTTGTTTGCTATCAACTTGTTCCTTATGTTGTCAACATAATGCGAGACTTTGAAATTCTAAAATGCAGTCAACTGTTAACGCCTCGGTCGTTCTATTCTGTCAGCTAGCGATGATCATAAAACACCAATTTCCGAAAAGAAAAACTTTTTAGCATGTGCGTGTTCATGTGTGTGTGTGTGTGTGTGTGTGTGTGTGTATCTGTCTGTGTGAGTGTGTAAAAGCTACCAGAAAAACTTTTTACATAAATTTGACATACTATAAATATATTTGCGCTTTTCAATTTGTATTTGTAGGAACGACAAGCGGCGAAAATAAATAAAATCCGCAAAAAAAAATAAGGGGGAAAACTTTGGCACGAGATCGAGATGCAAGGGCGACTGGCAACGAAGTCGAGTTGCTGGCAAGCATTTCTCAGTTTCTGTTCCTGCCACGCGTGCCACATGCAACGGGATTGAAGGAAGCACGTTTGCACACGCAGTTACAGCTACAGATACGGATACTATAGACACTATAGATACGATAGATACTGTTAGATACAGATACAAATGTGCCGTTAAAGAGATACTCGCGCTGATGTTGAACATGTGCCAAAGCCTTGAGCTGCTGCCACGACGCGACTCTTTCATTTTGGCCAAGTTACTAGTAAATAAACAAGTCAACAACATATACACACAGCATAAACAATCAATAACGTCAACACAGTTGACAACCACTTGAGCATCGCTTGCTGACAATTAGATATTGGATATTAGAAATGGCCGCGCCCATTGACGAGAGTGTCCTGCACGCGCTGCGGGGCGTGAGCAGTGCCCAGACGCGTCTTCCGAAGCCGCTGCTCATCAAGATTTATGTGGCCAGCCTGAAGCAGGAGTTCAACCAGGAGCGTCGCATGCTCCTCGAGCTCGTGGGCCCCGAGCTGCAAAGCCTCTACGATGATCGTCAGATTGAGGTGAGATTAATTGCACTATAATTCACAATGGTTATTCGTTTGTATCAGGGAAAGCTCTGAAAATTCCATGTTCAGCTATGATAATAATTAGCTTTCAAAAACCTAGTTAAATAAGATCGCACGTAATCAGTATTTATAAGTTTAATTTTTAATTTGTTTTATCAAAATAAAAGGCAACTTATTTACATGCAGATATTTTTTTATACACTTAAATATAATGATGACACACAGATTTATATTTGTAACTTTTAATTATCATTTAATATCAATGCCAAAATTTACTTGAAATGTTTATTTAGATGTTAATGTTTTTATTGCATATTTTCTAAATACGATTCCTGACGTGATTCCATTGACAGTTGGAAATTGTCGACATGCACTTCGGTACTGGAGCTCTGGATGTGTCGCTGGTCGAACGTGATCCCTACATGCTGCAGGACCTTCTCCATGAAATTGACACATGCCATGCCCACTCAAAGAGTGTCTTCTTCCTGGCGTTAATTGGCGACGGCATTGGACGCCCCCCGCTGCCCACCCACATGGACGAGGACATCTATGCGGCTCTGCTGGGCGACCATCAGAAGACTGCTGATGATGAGGCGCTCCTAGAACGTTGGTATGAGGCCCGAATGGTCGACAAACACTCGCAACGCGTGCTTAAACATGACTATCGGTAAGTCGGCTGACAAGGCCAATTATTCCTGTGCACATTTGCATTGCAATGCATTGTTGTGTTGTCAACTCAATTGCAGCTGCACAGTGTAAATATTTGTTCAACAATGCCAGCTGGGGGAGTGAGGAGAGGGTGGGTTAAGGGAGGGAAAAGGAGGAGGGAATACGGAAAAGTAGTGTCAACACTAGACTTGATTATGTGGATTGTCAACAGCCAATTAACGAGGTCAACTCTATGAAATCTATTTAATTTTGACCGAATTACGAAACAATTCTGAAAAGAGATCTTTAAGTCAAGTTCTAAACTATTGTTGTTTTGTTTAATTAGGTATCTGCCCCCGGATGCCTGGCTCACAGAATCACGTCGTTTGGCAACGTTTCTAGATAAATCCTTGCCGCGCCTGTTGGTCAACGCGAATGCGGATTGGATGAGACGTGTCCAGTTGCTGCGACGCACACAAATCGAACATGAAGTGCAGCGCGCAATGTGTAAGTAAACGGACTAGCAGATACTCTATCTAAGGTAGTTGATCCAAATTTCAGATCGAGTTGTCGGTATCTCGAAATATAATAAATCGATTGCACATGTCGGGCTTTCTCAAATAATGTTTTCTTATTTGAAATCGAGTTTGATCAAAGTTTATTTAATTTATATCGCTTTGATGCCGGAATCATAGTTACCTAAAGCAATTGTTTTTCTTTAATTGTTGAAATTTTTATTACATCTGAAAATACCATACAGTTTTTTAAATTATCCCTATAAAAAACATGTTAATTGAAATAATGATATTATAAAATTTAATTTCCATGTTTCGTTTACTGCTTTGAGCTAATGATCGATTTAGACAAGGAACCAAATGAAAACGTTACAATTTTTTAAACAAAAGTCAGCTGTTTGCTAACATTACAGAATATATTACATATTTAAGCGACCCTGCGTGTAATTTTAAGCAAAATCAGCTGTTATTAAGTGAAGCAAAATGACAAAGACTAATTTTCATGTTTATTATATATATTCAACATAGTTTAATTAATATTTTCATTGAAAGGATTTCATATTTTATTTTCGTCTACATTTTAAGCACACAAATTAAATTATTTCGCAGTGCACAACTTGTTTGTAAGACTAATTGTTATATTTAATTATATATCGTTCGCCGCAAAATTGGATATCATAAATGGGGCATGGAAAGGCTTTCGTCACTAGACTTTTACCTCTTAGAGGTTAACTATTAAATGAAGTTACTCGATTTTCTTAAATTACTTTTAAGAGTTATAATACATTTAATTTTATGTTATGACTTTAATATAATCAACATCTCTTAAATAAATGTAAATAATTAAATATTTTGTTGGGTATCTATCCACTTATACACATGTACACTCTCCGTCTATAATTAGCTCACTCCAGCGAGAAGATATTGGCCGTATTCCGAGAGCGGGCCGCCCAGAACATCGGGCGTGATGTTGAGGCCGGCGAACGGTTGCGCAAAATCAAAGATGAGCTGACCATGAACCTATCAACGGACAATCACACGACGCTGGTGTAAGTGTGTAAGAGGTGTCCCCACACTCGAAGACTCGTACACTCGAGAGACTCATTAATTTAATTGTCGTCAGCGCCACATTCTCTTAATTGTTGTAATTGTTTGTATTATTGTTGTTATTGTGATTGCAGTGTGCCTGGCAGCGCAAGCAGCGAGGCCATCGATCCGGACAATGAGGACCATGAAGCATATTTAAGTAAATTCAAGAATAAAGTCACCGACAAGCTGCGTCTGCTAATCGAGGCGCACATTACAAATGATCCCGACGTAATCAAGGGGAGGAAAAAGACTGTGCAGGTGAGTGTGAGCAGAGAGCAGAGCAGAGAGGAGAGGAGAAAGGACAGTAGTGACAAGGGACAATTAATACAACAGACAAGCTACAAAGTGACTTTCACTGCTTTACTCCACGCGTATTAAATTCAATTCAATCTATTGCTTGACAGTCGCATTTGTTCTTCATCCCTTAACATTCTTCTGATTATCTTGAGGAGCAGAATCGTTCCTACCTCCATTCGTATGCCTGTTATTATCGTTACTCGCTTTAAGCAAAGTATGTATTTATTTTGTATACATTGAAAAATTAAAAGAAAAGCACTGTCATAAATTAATTCCACGAATTACAAGCCCAGAAAGCCAAAGGCAAAACCAAAGATGAGAGCAAGATGTTTCCTTACCCTCTGCTCGTATTTCAAAACTTTTGTGTCCAACTTTATGTGGGAACGAGGAGGGGCTGAAACATTTTGGGGGGGACTCGCAATACAGTTCTTATTGTTTACGCCCATGAAACGCTTTGAGCAGGTTAATTAAATGTGCGCCACAGTTTGTGTTCGACAAGTAAATTATGCGTTTAGTTGTTTCCCAGAGAAACTGCTAAAATACGTGCACAATGCCTCCTGCAAAAGTACAGTAGCAACTGCTTAAGTATGACTTGTAAGTTAACTTTAATTTAGTGAAAAGTTGGGCAACTCAGGTAAAACTAAAATGAATTAATAAGGTGTAGGTTTTAATCTATCTTTGATGTTTTTGAACAGGCCCAACAAATATGCCATACAATTTTCTCCATTCAATTGAATGGGTTTTGTTTTTTCAATCTATTCGCCCTCTATCTTATAAATATTTTTGTAAATTAATTGATTTTTTTCTTGTCTTATTAGTGTAAAGCTGATAGGAATTAAACAAACATGGGCTCCGCTCCTGAAAGTTTACTAGGCATCTTGCAATAGAATTCATTTTATGTGATTTAGAAACAGAGCAGTATATATTTTATTATATTACCTTTTTCGGGTATGTTTTTATTTATTTATATTATTCAGGCCTATATTGAATTTATCCCGTGTTGCTTTCGAAAATTTGTGCGTTCAATATTTGCTGAAACACCTGCGAAATTGAATTGCCACCTGGCCAAAAATAATACGAAGAAAAAACAGAAAAGGAAAAGCCGGAAAAACCAATAACAAGGCATCTTCATTTGGCGGCGTAAACAAGCCGAATTTTGGTTGGTTTTGGATTTCAATGCCGCACTTTTTTAAGCATTTGTCGATGTGAGAGAGAATGGCGGCATTGAGGGGAAGGGTGGGGGTCGGTTCGGTCTTCCGGTCTCTCCGGAAGAGTCCGGGCTTGCCACTCTGCTGGCCACGGTCTCGCATTCGCCACTCGTTGGCTTTTGTTAAAAGCATTTAACATTTCAACTTGCGAAGGACACGCCGAGCAGTTTCAGCGTGCCAAGCTGCCCCATTAGAGGACGTTGGCAGCAGCAGCAGCAGCAGCCCGCCTCTCTCACTTTCACTGCCCCTCCCCTCCCACTGCCATTCCCGCTTGGTCTTCCTCTTCCACTTGCACTCTTGCTACACAATATTGCTGCTGACATATTAACACACTTACACTTGTGTACAATGCAGCCACGCCCCCAAGCGCCCACACGAACTGTGCCTGTTTGCACTTAACGACACAGAAACTGCATTCAGACGCGCACAGTCAACCCTCCGTTGAAGCAACCTCCCTTTTGCCAAGTGCAACCCATTTTTAAATGTGTTTAAAGTCAAGACACCTCCACTTCCTTTCTCCTCCCTTCCTCCTCCCCTCCACACAGCACTTTGACAAAATGTTGTGGCATTTAAAGCCGCTGTTGCCAAGATATATGCAAAGTGCTCGTTCGCACTCGACTGTATCACTATTTCTGCTGCAACGTGGCGTATACGCAACTTTTCTATAATCAACTCGTAAGCAAAAGTAGAAATGTCAAGCTAATTAGGCGACTCATTCAAACATATCTGCAAGTGGTACTTGGAGTCACAACCAAGCCAGAATCCAACTCAGACCGAGTGCAAACGTATCCGTCGGTGACCGCAGCTTCTCTCTCAGTGACAATATTGGTTTAGTGGCTGAGCCACACAGTAAATGCATCCTACCAATCAGATTTACACAGCCAAAGCTGCTTACAGAATGGAAGCATTCTTTATAAAGCTATGCGAACTTGCTTACACTGCGAGAAATGAATGGGCGAAACTAGTTGATGGACTTTAATTCATTCGGCAACCAAATTTATGAGTTTTTACTGTGTGACTACAATATTAAATGAAATAGCAATAATTTATTTTATTACTTATTAAACTGATAAAATACTTAAATTCAATTTAAACGAAGTTGCTTATTTATAATTTACAATATTTAAATCGATGCAATAAAATATAAACACTATATAAATTATATCAACTACCATTTCAATATTTAAGTAAATAATTGATTATGTTTCTGAAAGAATTTATTAAAGTAGTGAAAAGTTTCAATGCTAAGAATAAAATATTATTCATAAACTTTTATCAGTTCAAATAAATTGTGAAAATATGATAACTCAAAATAATTTATTTGGTAAATGGCAACTGTAATGAAATCCGCGCAAGATCATCTAAAGATATTTCGACTTCAATCTTTAGAGGAACACGTTCTGAGTTGGGAACTGAAGACCTGTTTGGAGCTGTTCAGTGCACGCATGAGTTAAGTCTGGACAACTCACACAGACAAAGACAAAGATAGAGAGCCCTCGAGTTGGCATGTGTGCGGGAGGAGAGGGGAGGCAGGGGTAAAGGGAGACTTCTTGTTAGTGGCAAACATGCCACTGCCAGTCACGACAAAGAGTACAAGCTGGAGGATGTTAGTGACAGCGACACCAAACTCAGAACTCAGAACGCAGCTCAGCAAGTGGCACTGTCAGGAGCGCAGGTAAACAAAGTTACGACCAAACACACACACAGTGAAAGTCACTTACGTCGACTTTGAGGCAGGTGAGAAGGAAGGAAACTGACGGGGATACAGACAGCAGCGGATGATACTTTGGCATTATACTATATATGTATGTCCCGGTCAGGACACAAGTGCTGGCTGAAATGTAAACGGCTTTGGTCATGGCTTTGCTGATGACAAGCTGCCAGG
Source organism: Drosophila sp. st01m (assembly GCA_018901795.1). NCBI lineage: Eukaryota > Metazoa > Arthropoda > Insecta > Diptera > Drosophilidae > Drosophila > Drosophila sp. st01m. Next base: position 1,293,928 of record JAEIFG010000334.1, read on the forward strand.
ACTCGGACTCGGACTCGGACTCAGACAGGGACTCGACACCGACTGCGACTCCGACTCCAACTCACTCTTGAGTTGTGATGTATGGCCTGGGATATGTGGGATTAAGTTGCGGTCTCTTTGAATCCATTTAACCACATTTTATTCACAAATTCACATTCACATTCGCCTTTTCATTTCCACTTCCAATCTGACATGCAGGAAATCTTTCATGAGCATGCGACACATCTGCGAATGTTGCGTGAGCTCACGGAGAACGTGATTCTGTTGGAATCGCGGGTGCCACAACAGCTGCGACAGAATCTGATGGCGAATTTCAAGAATGGCAGCCGCCATGCGCCATACTTTATACGTGGAGCACATGGCAGCGGCAAGAGCGTTCTCATTAGCACCCTGTATGGTCAGGTGGCCGGGTGGTTTAGTTCGACGCGTGTACATCGTGTGATACGCTTTGCGAAGGCCACGCCCCGATCCGCCTACAACCTGGAACTGTTGCGAGTGATTTGTCAGCAAATCTCAATCATCTTCAACATACCGGAGGGATATTTACCCAAGGATGCGTCCTTTGATCCGCTGTACATCAGCAACTGGTTCCAGAATCTGCTGCGTCGCATTGAGGATATGAACAATGATGTCCTCTTCCTCTTCATCGACGATCTGCATCTGCTGAACCCGCTGGACTGTGACATTGTCGCCGCCCTGTCCTGGTTGCCCACCTCGTTGCCCTGGAATGTACAGATCATCTGCAGCTCCACAACGCCCGTGGAACAGCTCAAGTTCACGCCCATGCAACGAGATCGCTTCAAGTCAGCCGAATATCAATTTGATTTAAATCTCGAAACGAATCTCACACAGCTGCAACGACCACCGCAATGCGGTGATGATGTCAATTTCGTGGCCTACATGGAACAACAGTTCGACGAACTGGAGCAGGATTATGGCCGACAGGCCGTGGCCAGCTTATCCGCCTACATCACCTGCTCCGAGTACGGCCTGACCGAGACGGAGCTTTTGGAGTTACTCATGCCCACCGACGATCCCGAATCCCAGATCGACACACAGAGTGGACATTTCAGCTTCGCCACCTTCAAGAAGATACACAGTCAAATGGGTGAGTGTCCCATTTTTATATTCTTACCTATTTTATAAATAATTTGAATTAAATATTGAATTGAGTAAGTCGATCATTTCTAAATTTAAAAAGGTGAAAAGTTTCCCTAAAAAAAATTAATATTTTAGAGGGACTGCAATTATTACAAGTGTCATTTAAAATTGATATGTAATTTTAATGGACCCACTTACAACGAAGATGATTATTTTGGGGGCTATAAATATTCTGCAAGTAGATAAGTAATCATTATAGTTGGACAAGAAAATATAACTTAAAATTTAATAACTATGCCTAGAGTTAATTCATTTATTTCAAATTTCAATCTTAAGCAATAATACCTAACTTTGTTCAATAAAATTTAAGGAATTATCATTGAGGAGTGGATTTTATTGGTTTGCTTTTAAAATTAACCATTATTTTGTTAGTAAATTAATAAATATTTAAATGTGGTAAATGATGGTAAATGAGATCAGATTACTTTTAAAGTATATTGGTGTACTTCTCGCTCTCTTAAAGTTACTCTAAGTGAATAATTTGATATAAAAAAAAAACAGTTATTAATTGCTATATCTGAAACTTTAATTTTATTTGGAAGCTTTGTTAAATTTCCTTTTAGAAATTTAGAGGGCATTCTTGAATATTTGTTTGTTAAAAATCTACAGTGTAAATCTGTGTGTTAGTTGGAAACTCTTTTGAATCTTCTCAAAAATCTACAGTGCTCCACAAACATATCGTACTCGTATCTTCGGTGTGCCGAAGAAAAGTAATCCCCCTTGCTGTGAATATTCATAGAGTTATGTAAATGCTTGTGCTTTTATTAGATAAGCGTCTGCTGCTGCACGACAAGATAATGTCTGGCAAGGTGTTGATCCAGTGGCGCCACAACTACTGTGCAGCCGTTGCCAAGCGACGCTACATGAATGTGGAAAGCACACGCAGCCTGCACATGGAGCTGGCCAATTTGTTCTTTCCCCAGGATGAGGACGAGAGCACGCTCGAGAACGACTCGTCCAAAAGCGAAACGAAGTCCGTCATCAGCCTTAGGGAGAGGGAACGTGAGCCGCACAAGGACAAAGACAAAGAGAGGGAGAAGGACAACGTCTCGGCGGGCCGTAAATCATCGTCGACGCACCACAACGACGACACATCCACCTTCTACAATCCCATTGCCGCCGATGTCTCCTACAGCATGCGGCACGTCGAGGAGAGTTGGCATCATCTCATGCGCTCCGATGACACAACTCGCTTCAAGCAAATCGCAGTCTGCAATTTTGATTTCCTGCTCGCGGCGGTAAGTCGACAACATTATTCCTCATCTTCCTCCTAGTCCTCCTATTCCCCACTTCGACTGCTTTCCCCCTGCAGCGTCAATCTTAACGAGCATTTGCAATTAGTCTATTTTGCCGGAGATTAGTTTAGCAACTATTCAAAATGACTTGCAATCTACCCGATTTGTTCCATTGTCGGTTCGCAAAAAAACAACAAACAGCTAACAATGTTGTTGTGTCAGTCGACTGCAAAATGTACGCAATGAACTTGTCTTGTTAACTTGAATAGACAATTAAATTCCAGAAACTCATTCAACAACACAAAATGTTGTCTTTTTAACTATAGTAGATAGTACTCAACACGGCTGGTTTTATCTGCAATTCTTTAGGTGAACAACTGAATAAGGCAAGCAGATGTTAATAAAGAAAATTTCAGTTTTGGCAAACAAGTTGAAAATAAGTAGAAAATATAAATGAAAGTTTTGTAGTAATATAAAAGTTTGATTCATAAAGTTCTGACCACACATTTCCACCCATGTGTTCTATAGTTTCTTTAGCTTACTTTGATTCAGTTAGGTTTGTAACTTATCCAACTATTTTGTCAATTAGGAAAAATTAAAACTTTGAGCCATACATAATCCATTATTTTCTCAGGCAAGTCATAACTCTTCTGAATTCCGTGTAACATATGTCTGTTTAATTGAACTTTACGTTTTTCGGACCATATTTCTTCCTTGGGAAACCTAACATTTCAGTCATATATATTTATTTTGGACCCTTAGACCAGTTCAGTTGTGGTGTAGAGAAATAAGTTATTTAGTTAAATAATTTAATTATAATGCAAGCTGACTTTTTCTGAAAATTAAAATGTAATTGACACTTTAAGTCACAAAGTTAAATTCGAAGTTTAAACTAATTTAATTTAAGTTAAAGTACTCACTCTGAAATGGTATGGTAGTTCCGTCGATTATATAATCAGATTATTCATCAGAGACGTGACCGTCGAATAACATTTTTTAACATAGAGGAGATCGGAGACCGAGAAGAAACGTATAATTTGCTTCGACAGCTGACAGCTCATTTGTCGCTAAATTGTTGAAAACGATTTCATTCATTATGAAGACTGTTCGCGATGAGTTTCTGCACTGAATTGCAATTCATGATTATTTAAGCAGCTTTCGCGTAGACGAATGAAATGCATTTAACAAACTTTTTAATATTCTATGGCAAATTTATCGTCGTCTGTCAGATGCAAAATGCATAGGAACACAAATTTAAAATCCAATCTTTATCACGCGAAAAATTCAGTTACATTTTGTGGAAACTGGTGTCAGAACTTTTTTTTTGTGACATTCGAGGTATTATTAAATATGTATTTTATTAAGAGGCATCGACTGCAAATGATAGCATACGCTGTGGAGCACACGACTGTCTATCGCCAACTTTTATGGAGAGCTGAACTGCTTTTCAATTAGACGAATGCATAAAAGTGCAACAGCAGCTGCAAATTGAACGAGGAGGAGGACAAGGACGGAGGACGGAGGACGAGCAGCTGCAACCTGATTTAATTAACATTTTGCCGACAACACCGCTAAAGGTCAAAGTCGTTTTGTAATTGCTGCAACTTAGCAATATTTAATTTTGCAAAAAGTGACAACAGAACTTAGATACGTGCAATGCACATTAAGCTGCCTCGTATGGAAAAATGGTAGCCTTAAATTCGTAATCTGCAATAAATTCTAAAATATTAAATATTTGAATCATATTTGATTAAAAACTTGTAGAGTTTTTATTCTGATTCCTGACCATATTAAAAACTATTGCTGCGACTTGGACAGACCTAAACTACTAAATTTCAATATTTTTAGCACAATGTTTTTCCGGGGAAACCATCTTAGAATTGACAGTAGACTACGAAGTTGGTTTTTCATTTATTGTAAATAAAATCGATACCCCTAATGTACACACATATTAAAGCAAACACTTTAATCATTGGCTTTGCAAATGGCACTATTTGCATTGTTGTTGTTGTTGTTCGCAAATTGGCAAGAAATGTAATTTGCGATAAAATTAACTCAACTAAATGTCTGCTTAATCGAGTTACAGTCTATGCGGCGTATACGTGATATTGTAGTTAATGTGCTGACTGCATATTTGCATTGTTGCATTGTTGTCTTGTTGCAGGTGCAAACGGTATCCATTAGCTATCTGCGTTGTCTAATCGAGCACGTGCGCTGCTATATAGTGGACAGAGATATCGAGCTCATTTATTATACGATACGCAAGTCGAGCGATGTCCTCACCCGGGATCCCATGCAGCTGGGCTCCCAGCTTATCTCCTGGCTGCGACCGATTGGGGAGCATGATGATGATGACAACTCGCTGCTGAGCATGACCGTTAGATCGGCCACCGCCTGGTGTGATGGCTATGCGGTGCCATTGCTGGTCCCCTTAACGGGCTGGTTGCCCGCCCCGCTGCCCTCGCAGATACGCAACATGACGGTGACAGGGACGGGCGTGATACGCGCCGTTTGTGTGGCGCCATCGAAGCAGCATCTGATACTTGCCACCAATTCGGGCGATGTGCAACAGTGGCACATAATGAGCAACTCGCTGGAGCACACATACAAGGGTAAGTAGTAATGGGTCGGGCATTAGGATAGCTAATCATGCGACACATCCATGCAGGGCATACAGCGGCGGTGACGTGCCTCCTGGTGGCGCCTCAACAATCGCAACTGCTGCTGACCGGCTCCGAAGATACCAGCGTCATCGTCTGGCACGTGTCCTTGCGCGAGCGACGAGCTCTTATTAAGTAAGTGAACTGCTCTCTTCCTATTGAGTCTCTGCTTCACTTCTTATGCCCCTCTCTCTCTCTCTCTGTCTCTTTTCCTTCCAGCGCCCACACTGCGCCAGTGACAGCTGTGGCAGCTGGTGTCAATAACACGCTTATCATCAGCAGCAGCGAGGATGCAACCATTGCCATCACTGACCTGGCCAGCGGCAAATTGGTGAGTAACATTTGTATGCACCAAATGAATCCAAATTGAAATCGAATTACAATCCAACTACTAATTATACACATTTTCCACTGTCCACTCCCCACTGTCACTCCTATTTATGAAATGCATTTTTGCTCCAAAATTAAAAATTACTCGTAAATTTAAAATGCGTTTTACTGTTGCCAAAATTGCAAAAGCGCGACACGAACCGTATAAAGCAAACCACATTAATTTGCATAATTCTGAAACGCAAAAAGCCATTGCAGACGAGGTCATCATCGGTGTGTGTGTGGGTGTGTGTGCGTGTGTGTGTGTGAGTTTGGCTAATGGCATCGCAGATAAATTACCCTGTGTTGAAACTTATATAATATTCATAAAACGATTACATGCCATGATTTATGCTTTAGTATTTATTATATTTTTATTAAATCAGCTTTGGTTTGTTGAAATGCTGCATTAAATAAATACAGCAAACCTTCGCTTAAGCTAGCTAAATACATCTTTAATTCCATGTAAAATAACTTAATATAAAATTAGTGCAATGTCTACACATTGGTTTTTTTAATTGATTAATAACACATTAAAGTTTTTATTATTTTGAAGCTCTTCTGTATTTATTTGTTTACTTATTTTAGGTCGACAAAATACAGAAGACAGGGAGAGAAGAAAATAAGTAATATATTTTGACACATTTAAGTGATTCCGACATGAATTTAGAACGGCTCAAAAATTATGACTTTCGCTAAATCTTGCCAACATTAAAAATCAAATTAAGTATTTTTGAATTGTTATTCACAACTTATCATAATTAAAGCTATGCTAACACACGCTACAGGGTAACTAGTCGTTGTTCACTCAACTAAAATGATCGCTGACTATTTAAACATGAATTTGCATGTGACGAGTGTGGGAGGAAGTCAGGAGAGAATTTTGAGAGAGACCTCGCGCAGTCAAGCCGAAAACGCCTCCCTGTGTCCATGTCCATGTCATAAATCATATTAAGTTGAAATTTCTCAGTCATACACAGACACACACACACACACACACACAAACACACACACACATAATACACACACTACACCCACAGGCATATTAAACTGTGATTAACTACAATGCAATGTTTGCATATAAAGTGCCTCCAAATTGTTCTTGGGTGTCGACGTTTGTAAAGTGTATGTGTGTGTGTGTGTGAGTGTGTGTGGGTGTGTGTTTTACTGTTGCAAGGTTTGTGGGCTTCAGCGCCGCATGTTGACACACATATAAATTAGATTTATTGCCACTTGTTTGTGTTTCCTTCCTTCCCTTCAACTCTCCACTCTCCAGTCTCCTCTCTCCGGTCTTGCAACTTCTACTGTCATATTCTAAAGCCAATTTCGCTGACTGCAGAGAATTGGGCGATTAAAAAAGTTGGCTTCAAGTGCAGCTGGTTCCTCCCCACTCTCCTTCTCCTTCTCCTTTTTGATGGCGTGACTTGTCAGACTAACAGACAGACAGACGCACATGTAGAGCGTTGAGTATTACAGGCGCTTATTAAATTAATTACAGCATTACGTATACGCCGTGTCGTACATAGTCATGCTGGGACATTGCTTCATGTCGACGTTCGCTGCTTTTGGCATTTAAAAGTTTGGGTAATTTATCAAAGTTTTGGCATTTTTGTGTGACTCTTGGCAGTTGCCACACCCCTTGCCCAGACACAGACACACACACACACACACACACACCGTCCACAGTCAGTTTTGTGGCATTGTCAACATCGCATGCCAGGCGGTAATTAACTTAATGCATACAAAATGCGCCACACTCACATTGAGAGCGAAAAAGGAAAACAACAACTACGATAGCGAAAGCGTCACTTGTGTCACGCAACTATTCCCCATTTCTCATGTTCCCTTCTCGTTCGCCTATCGTCTTTCGTCATTTCTCGTTCCACCTACATAATACCATTAAGTTAAAGGTTTACCTTTATTGAACCATAAAAGCGTACTGCATTCAATAAACCCATCTCATCAATAAACTGACTCCGTTGCCTCCATTGCAGCAACATCGGATTACCTTCCATCGTGGCCCAGTTAGCGGAATATTGGTAGCTGGCGCATGTGATGTTCTCATCTCTGGCAGCCATGACAAGAACATATGTGTCTGGGATCTGGAGAACTACACGCTCCTCAATACCATGCAAATGACGAGTCCAGTGCTACGCATCGATATATCATGGAATTCGGTAAGTTAATGCATACACTACATATACCATATACCTAAATACGTATACTTATTTATTTATTTGACGAATCACTTTCACTTACAATGTCTGCAGAAGTCAGAGATATCATTAATCATATAAATATAAATATAACTACACTTGTTCTACTTGATAAGTGTAACTTGAATTGCGACCCGGCTTTGTCCTGTGATTGAAACATTTCTAAACTTCCTCAGGTCTTTAAAAGCTGCTTTATTTATTAAAATTAAATTGATTTTTTTGTGGATTACTAAATCTTCCAATTAATGCTTGTAAGAGAAACTCAATACAGCAATTGGGATAAATTCAAAATGAATTAATTAAACTGTATACCCAATAACGACTTGTAATTGGTCACCGACTGTGCAATTTAATTTACATTTTTTAATAAGATTTTTATAGGTACAAAAAGAAATAATTAAAACTGTTAACGCAATAAAATGAACTTGTATTTTGGATCAGCAATTATGGTATTAAATTTATAAATTTTAAAAAGAATTTTTTAAATATTATATTCCATTGAAGTCCTTAATTTCCCTTCTATTCAATTAAAATTGATATGAACATATACTCGCATATAATTTGTAAATGCCAGTTGTTAAGCTGCAGCTTTAGGTCTTCAACATTTAAGCACTTGGTATAAAACGAGAATCCAAAATGACAAACTCTCCTCTTTTAACCAGCTCTTTCCCTCTTTATCTATCTTTCTCTGTCTCTCTCTCTCTCTCTCTCTCTTGCTGGCTGTGAACATGTAAAGGACCAGCAAAGACTCAAGCTATATTTTTTCATTGAATGTTCCAACCCAGCTTTTCATGTTTGTTGTGCGCACAATTTAAAGCTGCATTTCATAGATACAATATACAATGTACTTCGTAGTTAAAGATACAGCAGATAAAGCTGAAAGATGTGACAACGCTTTAAGCTCTGTAGGGGACAGTGAGGGAAGCCAGCGGAGTCCGGAGGGTTGATTCTAATAAGTGATTTTGGCTTAGAGGATCCGCATTACGCGGCAAATCCTTTGTTGTCAATCAACATGATAAAAAAAATACCAGCTACCAGGCGACGAAGCTCCACCATTTGCCTCTGTGTGTGTGCGTGTGTGTGTGTGTGTGTGTGTGTTGGTATGCGTGTGTCTATCAATATGTATTGCATACTTAGCTGCAATTTAGCACGCAAAACAATATCAGCATAAGCAAAACGAAGACGTTTTGTCAATGACAACTATGAAGGAATCCAGCTAAAAGCTGCGTGACAATTGATGCGTATGCCAAGGCACGTCAAGTGCCAACAGAGAGAGAGGGAGAGAGAGAGAGAGAGTCCTAGAGATGCTTGCCAGTTGCTCACGCTTCAATTGCTGCTTGTTGCCATTCTATCTATTGCCATTAATCGACAACAAAGTCGGGAATGTCGTCTTTGTGTCACTTTAATATATCATCGAGAGGCTTCCACAAGCGTAAGAGTAGACAACAACCCCCAACCCCGGGGAGAATGGGGAATACTAGTCTCCAAATACGTCGACTGATGTCTAACAGGATACTCGTGTTCGAATTCCTCCATTTGGGCTTTGTGTGCCGCCATTGATAAGAGAGTTAAGAGAGTCGCGTATCAAAGCGACTGTCCTTGTCCGTGTCCTTGCAATTCGCTGATCGAATTACACAATACTCACACATAGACACACACACACACCTGCACGCACACTTACACATACCGTGGAATACGCTACTGGCAATTAGAAAACTCATTTGTCTCTTGCTTTTCTAAAAATGCCAACAGCGAACGCATTAAGACCCAAAAGTATAACCAAATTTGGCTTATCGCATTAAACAAAAGTGCCGAAAATTGAACAAATTGGCTATAAGCACGTTGCCAAACTGCCGCTGATAAGAAGCCGTCACACCAAAAATGCGACTTAGACATGCCCAAAAGCCAAGTTTCCCGAGCGATAACCAAACGAAATGTAATTTTTCGAGACCCAAATTGAAATGTAATTTTAATGGCACACTCACACACAAGAAGAGGTTTCCTTATGTGTGTGTATGTATGTGTGTGTGGTTAGCCACTTACACGGCAAGTCCTTGATAAATTCCAGCTGACAGTTTCTATTCTTTTTGCCTGGACAGCCGTGTGGCAAGTGGCATTTGCCAAATGTTAAATGGCAAACGGAAATCAAGTTTCTTACACTTTAAGTCACATCCTGATGGCCCTGCGGCACGCTAAATTCTCAATGTTCAAGATCCCTGGCATAAGACCTCCCAACCCTCTCTCCCTCACCTTCTCTCTCCCGCTCTCTCTTCATTCTCTCCGCCCTCGTATTCCAGACATTTTCCCTTGAAAATTGAAATGTTGCAATGCGCCAAATGGCTCCAACAACAATGTCCTGATTCGTCTCGCCGCGTTTCGTCCCGTCTCTTCTCGTTGTTGTTGCTGGTCTTTTTTCAATGTTCCGACTTACTTAAAAAATTGCAACCAACCTGACGCACACAGTTAAAAATTTATTAACCCTAAAAGCATTTAGGGAGTTCGACTTGAATATGCTTTTTTAAAAGTAGTTTTGACTTTAGTATATTAGCTTATGCGTAAACAATTATCTTAATGAATTCTTCTATTTCAACAATCTCCCTGTTTAATAATTGAATTTCTTCTTTAATTAATATTTTAATTAATTGTAATATTTTTGCACAAGTTTAAAATTGCAATTAATTTGTCTGAAAGCCTAATTAAATGTAATCTCCCTGTTTAATAATTGAATTTCTTCTTTAATTAATATATTAATTAATTGTAATATTTTTGCACAAGTTTAAACTTGCAATTAATTTGTCTAAAAGTCTAATGAAATGTAATTACAATATTTACTTTAAGTCATTTTCTGTTCTTCTTTTTGTTTATATGGTATGTACTATATCAAATATTGCAAAAAAAAAAAGAATAATTTGCCTTATAAAAATACAATTAACTTTTACGTATGTATATGTTTCATAACGTTGGCGAAAAATTGCTTTATCCATCAGTTTTCTCAGTGTAGAGATAAAAATGTTGAGCTCTGCAATTGTGGAATGCAATTTATTAATATTTGATTGGATATGGGCATTCAGGAGAAGTAACATTGGCATTGCCAGGAGACGGATGGAAAGAAGCCCTTTGTGAGCGATAAATGGCGGGAAATGCGTTAAAACAGCGTTGAAAATGCTAAATTAATTGCAATTAATGTGCATTGTAATATATGTTGTGTGCCTTATGTATTTTCAGGTATTCCTGCTGGCACTCTGCGAGGATAATGCACTCTATGTACGCACCCTGGCCACAGGCAAAGAACTGCACACACTGAAGGGTCACAAATCAAAGGTAAATCGAGAAACTGCTTCAGGTTGTAGTTTAGTTCATGATATTAAACTGAAACGTATGTCGGTTTCAGTTCCGATTCTGGTTTTGGCTGTATGTGTATTATGGTTTCCAGTTGTTGCCTGCCCAAAATCTTTATATATCGCTTTCGATACGGCTATCGGTTTTTTGTTATATCGGTTTTGAAACTCCGGCACGATATCGGTGCAAAAAAAGATAAAAGAAAAGTTAATTCATAAAACAAAAATGCTTCAATCATTAAGATAAACTTGCAATATAAAAATCACAATTATTTTGACAAATGGAGTCTTCAGAACATAATTGAATATATTGCTTGCCTGAACCTTAATTAACAGTAAAACATGAGTCGGTTACTAATCGGTTGTTTTCGTTATCAAAATTTCGATATAATGAAAAAGTTGGTTACTGATACTGTTACTGTTACTGTTACTGTTACTGTTACTGTTACTGTTACTGTTACTGTTACTGTTACTGTTACTGTTACTGTTACTGTTACTGTTACTGTTACTGTTACTGTTACTGTTACTGTTACTGTTACTGTTACTGTTACTGTTACTGTTACTGTTACTGTTACTGTTACTGTTACTGTTACTGTTACTGTTACTGTTACACTTACTCCTACTGTTTCCTTAACGGTTTTAATCCCTGATTTAACAGATACGCACGATGACCATTGCCAAGGATAGCCAGCGTTGTGTGGTCGGCTGTGAGGATACGAGGGCTCTCATATATGACATGCACTCTGGCAAACTGGTGCGATCGATGCCTCCGAATCCGGGTCCCGTTACAGCGGTGTATGCCATGGACAATGATGATTTCCTGATCACCGTCGGTGGCAACAAGATCACGTTCTACTCGTTCCGCAATGAGGAGCTCTATGTGAATCCGTACTCCCGGCATCCACGTCGCAAGCGTAGTCTCAAGAGGCACACACAGGCGCAACGTTCCCCCTCCACAACGTTGCCGCCGATCACGTGCTTCGACCTGTCGCGGGACTCTCAACAATTGGCCATCGCCTCGGGACGCAGTGTGCATCTGATGCGGATCAATACGCCGGAATATCAGAGCACACTGGAGGGTCACACCTGTGTGGTCAACTGCCTGAAATTTGCACCAAATGGTGAATTTCTGGTCACTGGTGGAGATGATCGCTTGGTTCAGGTGTGGACACTGGCGCTGGCCGAGATTAATCACACATTCAAGGGTCATGCAGCTCCTGTGATGCAGCTGGTGGTATTGATGGACTCACTGCGTGTCATCTCTACGGATCGCGAGTCCATGATGCTGGTCTGGATGGCCGACTCGGGGAACGTACTCCAGACAATACAGGGTCCCTACAAGAGTCTCGCGGCGACCAATAACATGCGCTTCGCTGTGTCCACCAATGGCGACAACACTCTGAAGATCTGGTCACTCACCCAGGAGGATGAGAAGTTCTCCGTATCGCATTCGGATGAAATCACCTGCTTCGAGATCAGTGCGGACAGTATGCACATTATAACTGGCTCCAGGGACATGTCCCTCAAGGTCTGGCAATCAGTGGGCGGCAAATTGAGCCAAGTCCTCGTGGGTCACAGCGATGCAGTCACTTGTGTCGCCGTCTCCGTGACCAATAAAACACAAGTCATCTCCGGCTCCAAGGATATGAATCTCATTATCTGGGACCTGCTCACTGGCGAGGAGGTGCACACACTTGCTGGCCATTTGGGAGCTGTCCTTGGTGTGAAAGTTTCCGCAGATGGTGAGTAACCTACTGGGATTTCATTCTCATGCAATGTGCCCTATTTTTTGAAGATCTTTCGAAGTAAAGACAACGAGCAAAGAAATATATAATTCTAACTAATATATGAATGAATAAGCAAATTTATTGAAGATCTTTGAGATGGCGATTTTCAACTAATGTAAATCGATTGTTTTATTCAAGATCAATCGAGTTAATATTCATTCAAATTGTGAAAATTACACTTTCTTCATTTTGTTTCTTACTGTCAATTTTTTTCTTACTCGCTCGATATGTCGACAAGTCGGTTGTCTTTTGTGTCTGTATTATCTTTTAGTATTATGAGTATTATTTCTTGAAATTCGAATACTAAATCGTGATTCAAGACTACTAAGTCTTCCCATTTCAATCCTGATTTCTTACAGGTTCCACCGCTGTCTCCGGCAGCGATGACAAGACTCTGATTGTTTGGGAAACGAAACGTGGATTGGCATTAACTTCGCTGCAGATGCACGTGCCCTTCACCCACTTTGACATCAGCCTGGAGGTATCCCGTGTGCTTGTCCAGCTCATCGATAGCTACAACTTGCCCGTCATCTGTCTGCACAATACGCCGGCACAATATGTGAAGCTGCCCACGTATTCAGGACCCAGCAAAGACGTTGAAGGTACATTTCCCTTGCTTATCTTGACTCCAATTCAGCTTGATTCAACTTGCGGTTGCTCCATTTCTGTGGTTAGACTTGCGACCGCAGGGACCCAAGCGGCAGATGAAGCGACTGCTGAAGAAGGAAGTCTCCCTGGACACGTACACCTGGCAGAAGAAGTATGGACACTTGACCTCGTCCGTGATGATGGCCCAGGTGGATGAGCGCTTGAAGCGACGCTTTAGTGTTTCGGCCAGCATGGAGGAGATCTCCAAGATAGCCGAGACGAAGACAGGCGCATCCCAGGCGAATCTGGGACCCGAGCAGGCTGCCCTCGCCCAATCTCAGCACTTTGATCAACTGGAGGCGCTGTGGAACAAACGCTCGCCACCAAGACGACGACACAATGCGGTAAGCCTCCTAATTCAACCAATCCACTTCTCTGCTCTTGGAAGTAGCTGTATGTAGTCCTAGGGATGTGGGCGTGTCCAAAGCTTTCTGTAGAGCTCGTTCTCATCATTTCATATTCATTTGATTTCCGTTTTATGTTGATTTTTACTGGCTTCGTCTCTGTTCGCTTACACAACTCGCAACCTGCAACTGCAATCACCACAACAACTGCAACAACTGCAACGACTAAAGGGCCTGTCGCGTCAGACATCGCTGGTGGAGGACCGCTTAGAGTCCTCCGACGACGATGAGTATCAGGATGAGCGTGCAGGTATGTTGTCAGCCTCCTATGACCAGATCCATCTGCTCGCACGCTTGCCCGGCATCCGAACCCTGCACGATGCATGGAAGACGAGTAGTTTGCGTGTCTCCCGCACCCGCACCCGCACCCGAACCCGAACCAAATTCTATGTCAGCACACCCCCGCACGTTAGCAACAGCAACAGCAACAACTACAACAACAGCAACACCAGCAACAACAACAAATACCATACAGACATCAATTCCAGCTGCAATCTTGGCGAGATTAACTCACAAGTTGCGCCCGACTTGGTGCGTGATCTGTTGCAAGCAGATCATCCAGTCACGTTGCGTCATCTGTTCCATTGGTCCAGCTTTAAGTCGCATCTGTGGCGCAATCGAGGACAGCGCAACTGTCAATCGTTGCAGCCACATTTCCGAGTCAATGTGCCACAAGCACGTGCTCGTGCCACACCCATCATCCTGGTGGAGAACTATGATAGTCGGCAAGTGCAACGTGTGCGCACCGATCTCGTGCTGTATCCGCAAAGCATACAGGCTTCTCTTGGCCATATGGCCATAGAGCATGCTGCTCCCAATCCAAGTCCTGGTTCCAGTCAAAGTCAAAGTCACAGCAGCAATGCTGATCCTGCCAAGAAACCCAGCTCATGTGGCTTCTTCGCTCGCCGCTGGCGACTGTTCCGTGGCAAATCCGAGCCAAAGGTTCGTGTCACGCCCACAACGCCCTCACCGCCCACTGAGCCGCCAAGCGTCAGTTGCAATGACTGCGTGACACAATGAAAAATATGAACACTTTTACACTGAACTGTTACACAACTTTTGGCACTTTTCGACACTGCACCACACACCTTTTGTTTACTAAGTTGCAAAATACTTTAATCTTCCTACTTAACACATTTTTGTAGCCATAGTTTTTCGAGTAGTTAGTTATAATTTCTCAAAAATAAAGTCTGCAAATATGTTTATGTAAATTTCGCATTATTTTTATTTCTGTACAATTGATTTTTGTGTCCCAACTGAGAGCAGGTAAGTGTAGAGTATTGTATATTTGTTCTTCTATTATATTCGCAACTGTTCATTGAAGCGTGTTCTGTTGCCCTATTTCGCATCAATTTCGTTGAATTGCGCACAATGGAAGAAAAGAAAATAAGTGGCGAACGCTGAAAAGTATGCTATAAATTATTTCACATGAACGCCATAAATTGCCATCAATAAAATTTCAGCTCGATTAACACCATGAAACGTAGAACGGAACAACGAGAAAAACAAATTTGTCTGTGGCAGATGCTGCACATTGGCAGATCAATTAAATCAATTGAATCAGGCCATTTAAATGAATTAAATGCAATCAATAAATGCTCCGCTATTTGCAATCTGTGCATCTCTCCAGTGTTTTTGTGTGTGTGTGTGTCTGAGAGGAGAGAGAGAGAAAGTGAGAGTGTGTGTAAGTTAATGTCTCTGTATAATATGCGATTTACAGTTTGCAGCATGCAACGATGTCGAGGTAAGCTGAGAGTTTCGTATTCTTTCGTTCTCCAAGTCTCCAGTTGTTCTGTTGGCATGTCTTTTGCTATTCTCTCGACTAAAATGCCCCCCTCCCCCTTCACACACACACATACACATAAAACCCACCACCATTCCATTAACGAACTTGCGGAAAATCAGTGCAGAACAAAATGAAGAAAGAAAATGGAAAAGTTTTGTATCATATGTAAATGTTACTATATTATGCTTTATCTCGATCTACTTACACATATGTAACACTTTGATTCATTGATTCCAATTCAAAAGTTTTGCGTCCTTTGTCTCTATTTCTTTCCCTTTCACACACACACACACACACACACACACACACACACACACACACGTATATTTATTCTCACTGTCTCTCTGTTTCTCACTATCTCGATGTGTATATATTATTGAGAATTTGTTCAAGTTTCGTTGTTTTTGTTGCTGTTGCAACACACATATTTCGATAATATTGCGTGTGTGCGTGTGTGTCTTTGTGAGTTTTGAAATGAAATTCCATTTTTTCGTTTCGGTTAACTAATAAACAACGAACCAACGCCTAACCACGAACCAACAACTTCCGACAACAACCAGTCACCACCAGTTTGAAAACCAGTTCCCGCAGCTCACTGCAACATGCCCCACAGCAACAACAACAACAGCTGCAACAGCTACAGCAGCTACAACAGCTACAACCGCTACACCAGCAACAGCTGCAACAACACAGCAACAGTAATAATTAAAATCCAACGCAGTTATATGTATAATTATATCAACATATATTTTATCAACTACAATTTACTCACTTAACTAAACTTCAATTCCGATTAAAGTCGAAAGTTTCGTGACTTTCCACATTTCCATTTTCCGCCTTTCCGAGAACGAGAACTTAGTCCAAACTAATCCTGTTACGACCACAAGAACAAGCTCAACAACAAACTAGAATATAATTCGTACTTTATTAGTTTTAGTTGGCATGGAGAAAGTCTTGCAAATATATTCCCAGCACTTGAGACCAATTAATCTGAATGCGAGTGCGAGTGCGACAGTGTAAAGGAATTTACATCATTAGCACATTTTAAGCACCTCCCGAAACTGTACGAGTAAAACATTTTCAATGACGTAATTAATTGTTTACTTTGTGCATTTTTAGACGATTTCGACGAGTTCTTTTAGGCTCGGGATGCATTTTTCCGCAATACATTGCATCTCTATCTGCATTACCTTTCGTATTTACAAACATTACCTCACTGCAAGTGCTGAAATATTTTTGAGAGCTCTACATAATATACCTACACATAACAATTTAAGACTTTATCAACTACGTACTTATAATAATGCTGCATAAAGCGAATCAATACATAAAAATCTACACTCCACAAATAAATATATTAGATTGTACTTACGTAGTTGTCGTCCTCCTCCTAAATGGAAGATATTGGAATTGTTCAAGTAAGTAGCAACAGCTAACTATTTGGATACATATAATTATAGATAATCATTTAGTATTTATATTGATACTTAGTCTAGTTTTAAAACATTGCTTATGGTATATGATTTGCCTAAAATGAAAACAATTACGATTCAATTCACATTTCTCACTTGCAACACATTAAAATAATCAAATTAATAATTTACTCAGTTTCTATTGGTTAAGTTTGCTAAACTGTAGTAATGAGCATACTAGGCATGCATTTAGCTATAGCAAAATAAATTCTTTAATCTTTCTTATATCTTTCAAAATTATGTATGAAATATGTTAAATAATATTTGAATATCCTGTACATACAAATATAGATCATTTCGCTACAGGAGGAGGAGGATATCACAAAGGATAAGCTGTAAGGCAACAGTACTCTAACAAAAAGGTTAATTAATCTAGTCACTAAGTAAATTTTTTAAATGGTAAGCAATAATTATGAGCAACTGGCTTCAATTTTCACACTCTCCCCAGTGATCCATGAATTTCATTACATATTATTTTATGTCGTGTGTGGGAACAAAGATCAGGATTTGAGGATTGAAGAATGAAAAATGAAGAATGAAGAATGCTCACACAAGGCATATACTCGAGTTAAACTCAACTTTCGTCTTTAGGTCCCATTCCCCCCTAATTAGATATCCCTGTAGTCTTTAGTCTCTAAAAGCAAAAACCACCGTCTCAGACTTTGTAGAACCTAGTAATTTAAGAGAGCCATTTTGAAATTTTAATGTTGTAAAATGTTTTAGTATGTACTTATAAACAAATCTTGAGCTATATGTTGTTAATAATATACGAGTATAGACATTTATAGTTTGTAGAATGTTGAGAAACCGAATGCAACCACAAACTTTAAGGGGTTAAAAGCGTAACTATGCTTAAAAAAATAAACAGTAACATAAACAAACAAATAAAACTGTATTTGTCACAGAGATATTCAAAAAATGCTGAAAAGTATCCAAGCATAAATTTATACAGAATATTATACCCAAAATTGAAAACTGAAATCTAAGCCAAAATTAAATTGTACGCACATTTTACTTGCATTTCATTTCAGCATTGTAAATATTAAGTGTGTATTATATAAATGTATTAAGATCTTGTTTAGTCACATATCCATATCCACAGAAAGCGTTAAAATCATGTAACTTTAATCTGTTCTATGTGCACTGTGCTTTATTTTTTCGGTTCTACTCACACGTTAAATAACTTCAATAACCATCTGACAATCAGAAGTTCTTGTCTAGAACAAAAACAAATAAAAAAAGAACAAAAATGAAACAAAATACTAACGGAAAGCGATATTTCTACACATATTTCTATGCATGCAACATGTGAACTTGTTTAACCTCTAATCTAAGGTCCTATAGAACACAAACATAGAAACTTACATACACATATGTAGTACATAGTAGAAAAACGTTTGCTCTATTGTAAGCCCAGAAAGTTATTCAATGTAGGAAAATTCATATTTTCGGGTTTTTAGCATGTGCAACAGCAGCAGTTCAACAGTCGTCGAACTTTGACCCAAAGGAGCACAGCACATGCATGTGCTAAATGTACCACTAATAGAAAACACACACCACACACAACTGTCTATGTCTATTACAAAAATTAAACTAAACTTTACTGGAAAACAGCAAACTTCTTGACTCTTTATTAAAAATGGATGGTACCACTTTTCAGAAAATACGATTAGTAAGTTAATGATATAAGGTAAATATGCATTACCTCTATATACGATTATTGAATATTAATTCCATTGGACACTGTATACATAGTGATTTCTGTGAAGAAAAATGTTCAAATATATTTAAGGATGCTCTTGAAATAAAAGAACATGTAATCGATAATTAGAAATAAGCAAGACAACGAATATCCCTATAATTCTAGATGAAGATTAATGAATAAATTGAAGGACTGAAGGAAGGATGCAATCAACAAAAGTATGTTAAAAATAATCATTATAATTAGACAATGGATTGTTTGAGAGTAACCAATGAAGTCCGACATCAGAATTATTAAACAGGACGCAGCAAAGTTAATTCGAATATGCATAGAAATCAAATGATTTACACTTAATTTATACATGAAATAATGACATGTGTAAATGTGACACATGAAACAAAACAATTAATTTTCAGCACTTTGATTGGCAGCATTTAATTATGCGATTCTAGTTAGGGTAAGGACTGCTGTTACGGATATCTTGTTGGCCATTATGACACCATTTAGCCAGGGAATGTCAAACAAATGCCAACAGCTAACAAACTCGGCCACATCAGCAGCCAGAGAACAGCAGACTCAGCCATTTTGTTTGCAATGTCTAATGAGAAAAGTTTGCGGAAAACGTTGACAATGAATCCTGCTGATAACAGTGAACAAATGACAGAGAGTGTGAGACAGAGAAAGGGGAAGGGAAGCCCCCAACCTGAGTCCCAAATGTGGGTCTCACTCTCCAGCGTTGAATGACTGACATGGAGCAGATGACTACGGCTTATTTTTGTTAGGAACAATACGAGTAAGAGGAAAAAAATCATTACGATGCCTTTACAAACAAATGCTTGTAATATCGATTGTTATTCAAACTTTTGTTTGGCCAAAAGCAAGTCACATGTGGCACATACATATCAATTGTTATGATGACCTTTAAGGCGAATACACGAAATCATTATTTGTCGTGTCCTAAGTAATTGACTAAACGTTGTACGATAGTTCGGAATATGTACCCAGTTATAGGGCTGAGAAACATTTAAATAACCGAGTATACCATATATAACTTGGCAGAGCTTTTATTAAATATTGGTTTAAATCGTAGAGATAAATCGTGGTAACCACAAAGTTTTACCAACCCTTTTTCAGTCATTGTCTGACATTCTTTTAGCCTTTTCATTTCTGCCACAGGCGTCGTCCGCTGTAATTACTTTTGTTTTGGGCAGCAACCGCAGGAGACAGAAACCGAAAACTCAATGAATTGCGGCTTGATGAATTGCGATTCGCTTGAAAGGTATTAGGTTAACATTGTGCTCGAATTTATCGAACCGCAGTCAGATGAAGTGCATGGCATTGCCACTGACTGAGTGACCACCAGAAACCATGCCAAAACTATGGAATATGTGTGTATGTGTGTGTGTGTGTGTGTGTGTGTGTGTGTGTGTGTGTGTGAGATGCAAACATACTCTTATTAAAGTGGAAACTAACCCATATAAGCTCACCCATTGAGCTCTTTGCACAAAATGTGCAGAAAGCTGTTCGCAGTGCAATTTGTGAACGTAATTGCAGTGAAAGCACAGAATGCAGCACAATATTATCCATTTTGTGGCTTGTTATACGCTGCGTATGCGTTATATCGCATCTCTGACGCTCTAAAAGCCAAGACACACACGCAATTAAGGCAAGCTGCTGCCAAACTTTTCAGTTGGCTCGAATTGAAGTGCTCTGCTGTCATTTAAGACTTTTTGGCCAACAATAAGAATGTATTAAGAAGTTTTCGGCTTTGTCAGGCCAAAGTTAACCAGAAAGAAACTAAAAAAAACAAGCAAGCTACGGATGAAGATTAGGTAAGCTACTAGGACAACCACAGCTCCAAGGAGTCGCCCTCTAAACGCTTTTTAGCAGTCTTTACCCACACACTCCTCTACCAACATCAAATGCATAATTTTTATTTTCTTCGCTTGTTGAAAAATAGTTTTTGCACAAAAAGAAAAAAAGAGTCCATTAGAAACGCACGTCTTACTTGGGGGAAACCTAAAATTGTTTATTTGAAAGTGTTGGACAAGAGAACACTCTGTACGTACTTATTTTTGAATAGCTCAAGGAAATGGTTCTGTGGTCAAATGGATTTTATCTTTCGTATATAATGAAATCTGTCCCTTTTTCTGATAAATTTATATTCATATATTTATACCCCTTATATCTATTACAGGGTATAAAAATGAAGACAGCACTCATTTATCATTGCTGAAAGCAGAGTACTTCAAAAAGTGTTTGTTTATGTTTAGCAATAATAATGAGTAAATATTATTTATTATTGTAATAATAGTTAGCTGAATAGTTATCGGAGTTCATTTAAGTTATGAGTTTTGCTTATGCTGCTTTTGACAAGGGGAATCCCCGCAGGAGACAGTTCACAGCCACAACGCAATGGCAATCAGCTAAAAGCAACCAAGGAGAACTTAATAATGCATTACGATTATGCTAGGTCAGCATCCTTGAGTATATATTCTTCGCAGCATCCCGCGGCGCTTTCTCCAGGCAAGTGGCAGCGTCAGTCTTCCTTTGGACTTTGTGGGAGCACTGCAGGCAAACTGATATCAAAAACCAATTTCCGCTATGAGCAACGCTCTCAAATCCATGCAGTAAATGCAATGCAAACAAATAATGGCAGGAGCGTACATTTAGTATATGCAAAGCAGGCGGTCAGCCCCGTCGCCAGGCAACAGCTTTATTGCCACTGGAGCTAGTCGTCCTGGCAACTGAAGTCAATCAAATAAACAGAGGAAGGTTTCATTGAGTTCGTCACAATTCCCAGAGTTCATCTGAAAAATTAAAGCAAGTATGTTTTGGGGTCTTAGCTCGGCACTCGATTTATTCGATGAATATGTGAAGGCCTTTAAGCTGTCGGATGATGCAGATGCACAAGTGGATGGCCAACCAACTGAAATCAATATACTCATTTGCGGAGGCGCCGATCCGCGACATGTCATCAAAACGATGGCCAAACGCTACACACATGGCTGCAAACCGAAGCTGAACTTCTATGTGCTGGATGCCTGTGTGGAAATTGTGGCCAGGAATATGCTGCTTCTTGGCTTGGCATTGGAACCACCTGAGTCCTTCAGTCTAATGTGCAAGGCACATCTCTTCATGGACATCTATGGCAACTCGCTAATGCGACCCAGTTCCCATCATTATATGGCCGCCAAGGGACTCACTCTGTTGCGCATAATCTGTGATGAGGATGTGCGACAGCGCCTTGCTCCCATCTTCAACATTGATGCATTCAAGTACAGGGAGCGTGATGGACTTGAAATGACCTTCAACTATTGGCGTCATCCGGAGGAGGTCTTCGATATACAACGTTGCTGGGAGCATCGCGTGCGCTCGCTTCTGGGTCCTCGTTACGATCATCGGCAGGGCGCCTTTGACTGGGATCT
This sequence comes from Drosophila sp. st01m, assembly GCA_018901795.1. Lineage (NCBI taxonomy): Eukaryota > Metazoa > Arthropoda > Insecta > Diptera > Drosophilidae > Drosophila > Drosophila sp. st01m. The sequence goes on from JAEIFG010000334.1 coordinate 1,316,134, forward strand.
CAGCATGACCCTTAAGGATCGCGAGGGGCAACAAATTTGCTCCCAGGAGTATCGCTACTGGCGAGAATGTGGCGTTGCCTTCGTCTTTCCCGAATACGAGCACTGTAAGCCCAACAAAACCTTTGCCGCCGGTCTCACACGCAACGGACGCACTTATGTACATCGCGGCTATGTGGGTGACATCCAAACAGGCCCTTTCTGTGGCTTTGGACTGCGCAGTTCCGAGGAGCGGATGCATCACTCTCAGCACGGCGAGAATGACTATCGTGCCACAGATGTAACTGAGCGAAATCTGCTCGAGCTGTTCCACGAGCTGCAAACACAATCCCCTTATGAGCACGACAAGTCCATCTCGAGGCGTTATGGTCAAACACAGTTGCTTATGACGCCACTGCTCTCCTACAACGAATGCGACATCACCGAGGGACAGCAGAAATATGACAAGCCCTGGATACCAGTGCCCGATGTGCAGATTCACTTCATGTCAATCATGGACATAATAGAACTGCAAAAGGGAACTCGTTGGCAGGATCATTTCGACATTGCTTTTATGGCCTACAACTACTACACCTATCTGAGCAAGGAGTTCCTCGGGGCTCTGCGTGAAAAAGCCCTCTTTGTGATGGAAACAAAGCTGATGACTGTTGAGCGCAAGGAACACGTCCAAAAGTTTGAGACAAAAATCAAAGATTTGCTTAAGGAAGCGGGCCTTAAGCCCTGTATCAACTATCAGGCAATTAACGCCAAGAATATGCTATTGAAGTTCAAGAAAACCTTAAACGGGGAAGGGGATGATAAATTCCCAGAGGACGACTTCAACGAAAATGAGGATGAGCATAATGAAATGGGACTATATATAACAGAGATACAGGATCTACCACCGGAAAATATAGAAATTAAGCAGCAATTGCAGCTGAAGGAGGAACAACCAGATGGTACTTCAGATGAATTATCAAATCATAAAGATCAAGAGATGAAGAAGGAAATGGAAGGTGAAAATGCGCTACCGAAAGAAAATTAAAATTCACAACTGACGAATGAAATTTATGAATTGTTATAAGTAGTTCAACAGTGTCTTAACTTTATTAAAATTAACTTAGCAAGAAAGCATTCAACTAGTTACTCCTATTCGTTTTCCTCTTTCCTGTTGCCCAGCTCTCTAATTTGAAATCCATGCCCTCTTTATGATGTCGCAGCTTTTCCGGCTTGGCAAAAACAGTTTCCTCTCGCCGATCGCCTTCATATTTCAGCAAATGATCGATGCGCACGTTGAGCTTATTTGCGCGTTTGTTTAGAGCCTGTCGATCATTGGGATGTGTCGTATAATCTGCAACCTTTCGACGCGGCACATGCTGCAATGCTGTATTCCAATCGCCAGTTTTTTTCAGGTCCAACATGATGCTGATCATTTGGTTGAGTGTAAGGGATTTCCCCGAACCTGCGCCCCATTGTAGATAGCGGTCCAATGGCAAACGTGCCATGCGGAGACCCATTCGCTTTGCCTTGGCCAGCGATAGAGGCTCATTATTCACGGTGTCCACCATGGCGCCAATAATGTAAATGTCATCGGGATTATAGGTGACCAGATCGTCACGACAATGCGGTGTCAAATAGACGAGATGCTCCCTGGGAAACAGCTCGGTAAAACACTGTCTATGTACATTCATTGGAAACTCTGGATTGAGCATAGTGGGTATATAACGTTTGAGACCCTGCATACAACGGCCTTCAAAATTAGTATTGCAGTAATGCAGGTCGAAGGGCTCGTCATTAGCGCGGTTCTCTGCAAAGCTAAGCATCAGTTGTTTAGCAGCATAGGAAGCCTCCCGATTATTCATGTGGTCATCGTATGAGCAGTCTAACACCAGTTTAGGTGCAAATTGCATGGCCCGCGTCAAACGATTGTTTTGCCAGTGATTAATGGTTGTGTCGTAGATGCGTAGGAACATCGAAGTGTGCGCCAGTCCATAGATGATGTGATTATTCTCCTCACGCTCCTTGCGAATCTCAGCAACACGACGTTCTGTCTCCTCAGCGCGTTGTTCCTTCTTCCTTTGATTCGATTCCTTTTTCATTTCGATTTGCCACAGAAACGCATAGTATTTAATGCGCGCCGACTTTGATGGAAGCGTCAACACGTGCGCCCAGTGATGGTCTTGGAAAAAATCCAATGCCGGCACTCGGCGTCCTTCCTGATGCGCAATATCAACTTCAAGCTGCAATACTTTGAGTCTCTTTTCACTTTCTTCTTTGGTCTCTGATATTATATTATGTGGCAGTTCTGTGACAGTGGCTTGTGCAAAAGGATTTTGATGCTTCTTTATCGGAACTGCCGGCTCCTCCAAAGTAACATTTTTATTTACATTTTGTTTGAAGGGATTACACAAGCTGCGTACCGCTCCAGCTCGAAAGACTCCTGGGTTATTGATTGTAAATTTGCATGTTCTCCAGCGCACTAAGTTTTTTAACATTTTAAGTTAATAATTTAGTTATTAAAGTAATAATAAAGCGAAATCCAATCAGCACGCGAAAATTAAATAATAGCTACAGCTGGTTGTCGGTAGTGTTGCCAACTATCACAAATACAATCAGAGCTAGTGTTGGGTTTGCTCATGAGTGAGTGAACATAAAAAGACTTGGTTACTGAAGTGAGCAAGTGAACGTGTTCCTTTCAAGTTGTTCTTTATTTCTCACTTGCTCTTGTTATTTATAGTTCGGCTGTTCTGTTTTTCTCAGCTGTTTTGATTTACTCAGTTTGCCCGAGTGTTACTCTGCTCTTTTATAATAGTTTGTTAGGGCATTGGGTAGGGTAGATTCCATTAGCTCATATTGTATTCTATCTAACCTTTGGGTTTGTTACCAAAAAAGGAATGAAAATACTATTATTATTAAATTTGATATATTTTTAATTTAATGAATGTTAATCATAAACAATTTATTAAATTTAATTAATGAAACAGATATTATTATATATCATTTTTTAATAAGTAAGCAAGTAAATAATTGCAGGTACATATTTTGGTCTTATTAAAATTGTTGGATAAGCAAAACTAAACTTGGTAACATTACTTCTTCTTCTGAGTAGCAACAAACTCACAACTACATAAAAAAAGAATTCGCGTTTATTTTATCGAATAAAAATCTTCATTTTTGTTTTGTTTTTCATAAAAGTAACTCCGCGCAGGTTTAATTTGTGATGAAAGAAGTGTGACCTTATTAGTCAAAAAAAATCCACATCGAAGCTGGTATTAAATAGCAAAAAGTCGATACTTTCGTAATCAGCTGATGACAGTGTTGGAAATACGCTGTAATTAATCGATGTATTATCGATACGAGGTTGTAAACGTTTGCGTTCGCTGTGAATATTAATTGTGAAAGAAGCAAAATTAGCCGACAATTTTTGCGCTTGTTTCTCTTGGAAAACGTGTGTAAAAGTTATAAAACGTATTTAAATCGGCGGGAAACGTTTTAATACTTTTCGCTATGGCATTGGTTTGTTCACGTAAGTTGGGTCTGTTTTGGCATTAACTAATTAACTAACTTACTGTTGGCTTTTCAGTTACAAACGAGGTTCCCGAGGCACCCGTCGTGTCTCCGTATTCAGGCGCTGTTTTCGAAAGGCGCGTCATTGAGAAGTATATTTTAGAGAACGGTTGCGATCCAATAAGTGGCAAGGAACTGAAGCAAGATGAGCTCATCGAGATCAAGACTCCAGCAGTAGTGAAGCCAAAGCCGCCAAGTGCCACCAGCATACCGGCAACGCTAAAAACAATGCAGGATGAATGGGATGCGTTAATGATACACTCATTTACACAGCGCCAACAGCTACAGACTACACGTCAGGAGTTATCACACGCATTGTATCAGCATGATGCTGCCTGCCGCGTGATTGCGCGTCTAAAGAAAGAATTGACGGCAGCACGAGAGGCGTTGGCCACGTTAAAACCTCAGGCAGGTATTGTAAGTGCTCCATCGATGATAACAGAGCCTACACTGGCGTCTGAAGCTGGAAGTGGTGGTGCCCATCAAATGGAGCAGGCCGGCATGAGTGTGGATGTTATACAAAAGCTGCAAGACAAGGCAACAGTGCTGACGCAGGAGCGCAAGAAGCGTGGACGCACTGTGCCCGATGAACTGGTCACGCCCGATCAAGTAAAGAATTTCGTCACGGTCGCCTCACGTCCCGGCCTGCATTCGGCGTCTGTGCCGGGCATTTTGGCTTTGGATATTAATAGCGCTGATCACAGCAAGATTTTAACAGGTGGCAACGATAAGAATGCTACTGTGTTCAACAAGGACACGGAACAAGTAGTCGCTATCCTAAAGGGACATACCAAGAAGATCACTAAGGTCATATACCATCCCAACGAGGACACTGTAATCACCGGCTCTCCAGACATGAACATTCGCATTTGGCATGTGCCCACATCGCAAACGCAACTCTTGTTGCGCTGCCACGAGGGACCTGTCACTGGTCTATCGCTGCATCCTACTGGCGACTACTTGCTGTCTACGTCATCGGATAAGCACTGGGCGTTTTCTGATATACGCACTGGACGTCTTTTGACAAAGGTCATCGATACGGCTGAAGTGGGCTTGACTACAGCTCAATTTCATCCTGATGGTTTGATTTTTGGCACCGGCACCGTAGACTCACAGGTAAAGATTTGGGATTTGAAGGAGCAGAGCAATGTGGCCAACTTTCCTGGACACACTGGACCGATTTCGGCCATTTCATTCTCGGAGAACGGTTACTATTTGGCCACTGCAGCGGACGATGCTTGCGTCAAGTTGTGGGATTTGCGAAAACTAAAGAACTTCAAGACCATACAACTAGACGACGGCTACGAGGTTAAGGACCTGTGTTTCGATCAAAGCGGTACCTATCTGGCTATTGCCGGCACAGATGTCAGGTGAGCAAAGTTGAATTTTATTTAATTTTATGTATTTTAGGAATCGTTGAGTTTCCCTAGACCTTATTCTTGTTACGTTGTGCCTGCTGCAGGCGATGATGCTTTTTAAAATGCTCCATCCAGTTGTGCAGACGATTCTGCTTAACCAAAGCACGACGAGACATTTCCTTCTGCTTTGCCATGCGACATCGCACGGTTTGCTCAACTCTGCGGAGCTCAGCCGGCGGTATGGTGTCCAGTTTGCCCAGCAGTTCCTGGATAGTAACATTTCATTCATTTTATCTGTATTTTCATGTCAACTTTGCTGCGTGGACTTACCAAGGCGAATGTTTGTATTTTCTCCAATTTAGCTAGTGTAGTGTCTTGTTCGTCCTTGTAGATGGCGGTCTTTGTATTTGCCATTGGCGTTTGCAAGTCCTTCAGCGTGCGCCACTGCTTAGAAGACTTTTGTGGTGGTAACTTGATTGGTTCTTTCTTTGGCTGTTGGTGTTCGGGACGCACCTTATTCTGCAACTGTTTCAATATCACCGGCACAATGCTATTTAGCTTTATGCTTAATTTGCTGTAATTTCGAAAGAGTTTTATTATTGTTGCATTATTTATTATCAATTACCTACTCTTTGCAGTATGACTCTTCAAAATCGTTGAAGAGCTCGTGGGCACGCTGTTGCAGTGCAGCCACTCGACCCTGCAGGAAATCGGGCTTTCTGAGAAACACTACAGCACTCGCATCGCGTTTTTGGGTCTTTTCCTGCAATTATCAAAAAGTGAATGAAGCATATTATGTGAAATTCATTAACCCACCGCCTTGTCATGGAGCATGCCGACAATGTGGTTGAGCAGCGCAAGCTGTGTGAAGCGTTTGTTGTAGTTGGACACCTTCATGCGATTCCGCTCGTAACCCTTGATCCAAATTTCTGCATTCAAATGATTTCGTTTATCCAAATACGGCTGAACCACTTTCTCCATGTACTCTTTAACTTGCTGTACCTGCTCCAATCCAGCTGGATGACGCTCGCTGATATCCATGCTGACTATGTGCTCAGGCATGGTCAGTTTAGGGTCCACCTGCTCCGATTGTTGCTCTACGGTGTCGTCAAAATAACTGATTAGCTTGAGCAAATACTGGAAGCGACCGTAGACCTCCTGAACCTCCATAAGAACACGTTGATGCTGCAGCTTCACCTGGTTAAGTTCCTCAGCCACTTTGTTCTCTTTTAGCTTTTTTAGTTTTTCTTGTGCCTCCAACATTTTCTTGAACTCATTGGCCTTCATTTTCATTAAAGACTCATCAGCAAAATTATGGAACTCCTGGGCCTCCTCGTACAATTTGTTTTGATACTCTACTTCGCGTTTCTTGTCGAGAAACATTTCCTGTGTGGAATAACACATGAATTTGTTTCTTGTTATGTCGCGTAGTAATAAAATATCCCTGCAAATGAATAGAAATATCAATACAAGTAAAGGTTGCATGACTTATTTTATGTCCCAACGTTTTCATCCTGAACTTCCTGGCCAGACGCTGTAGACTGGCATCCTTAATGTAATCCGGATCAATGGTGGTCACCACACATGGAGCACGCGGATTAGCAACTTCACCGAGCTATAAATGACATTAAAAAAATTTGATTGATGAAATTGTTTAAATACACATTTTGAGTTTCTTACCGCGTTAAAATCGTCAATGCTTAAGTTAATAGGTTTCGGTGCGTTGGATTCCAAGTAATCCTGAGGTCGTATGTAGTCTATAAAACTACAAAGTTAGTAAATTACCAGCTTATTACAAATTAAATTACCTTCATATTTGCGATAAATTTTTTGTTTAAATTTCTTCATTTTTCAAGTCAATGAATTGTGTTTGTTTATAGTGTTGCTAAGGCCTCATCCATTCAGCATTGATTATTTTTTATGTTTACATTTACAGGGTTTACTTGTGCAAACAGTGGCAGGACTTGAAGGTATTCAACGATCACACAGCACTTGCCACAGGCGTCCGATTTGGGAAACATGCGCAGTATCTCGCCTCCACCAGCATGGATCGCACCTTGAAGTTGTATGCCATCGAATAACTGCTTTGTTTAATTTAATCATTCGGAGGATCCATAGTTAGCAATAAGCTCTTAAACAATTTATAAACATATACACAAGAAAAATTACCTGCTATTGTGCGCATACAAAACTTCTGCATAAATAAACCATTCTTTTTATTTCCGACCCAAAAGCTATTGGCATTTTTATATCTACATAATTAACAACTACAAAACAGGCTTTAAACTTAAGACTATTCGAAACCGAAGTCATTTTGTTTATATCTTATTATGATGCCGAAATTTGCTTCAGTGGCCTTTCCAAATACTCAGCCAGGGCCATTGTCTTTTGTTTCAGCATCCCCAGACCGACATGTTCCTTGGCATACAGACACAATAGTACGCTGGCAACCTGGAAAGCAATTGGTAATTAATAAAACTGCAGCTAGCTTAGAATGAAGTGTAGTCACCTGTGTAATGGCTACATGCCCGCATTCGCAGTCGATCAGCACAAAGGTCAATCGATCCTCACGAAATGCGTTGCGGCCGTGTTTTTCATAAGCAGCCCAAATATTACTAGCAATGGCTGCCGTTATACGGGCATCCTTATCTCCATAACCGGAGTAGGCCAACAAAGCACCTTCCTGACTAAGTAGACTGCAAGTGTAAATAAAATCAATTTTTACTACTTTCAACATCTACTTTAAGGTTGTGGTGATTACTTACAGTGTGTTCTCGACGCCACCAGTGTTAGCTTGACTTAGCGCTTGGGTAAGTGCTTTGGGTTTCAGCATTTTGCTGTTTTTCCTATTTTAAATCCCTTGAAATGCACAAATAATTTACGCCCACACACACACACTGTTGCAATCCTATTCAGAAGTTGCCACACTGTAAAAATGTCCGATGTGGCTCAATATTTTAAAATTAAAAAATTTCTTTAAAAAAACGGTAAATTGAAAGCTTGTGCATTTACTTAATTTCTTTTAGATTTTGAAGCTAGAATTATTTAATATTTTGTAGTAATTTTATTTGAAATAATTTTGTAACTTCTCTTCCTGGGAAACGACAAACATCAAACCTTCATTAAAATGCTTACCTTTATTTAATGTAATTTTAAACTTTTAATATTCATTAAACTATTAACTATTTGCTAACTTATTGAATTTTTTAATTTACTATCAGACGGCGCCGCTGATTTCCAAATGTAGTTTCGGTGCTGCCAACTTGTGTTACTAGTCATGTAGTAACAAAAAACATGCAGTGACTTAGTGTTCGGACATTTTCAAAATGTGATCAATTTTTAAAATGGTGTTAATTTTTAAATTTCTGTAATTCTAAAGCTAATATTTTCAACAGATGAATTTTGTTGAACTTTTGTATTTAACTTTGTTACACAACTTTTCCACCTGAGGCGTATCGAACTCCCAGCATTTATAAGAAAGTTCGCCTTAAATAATAAAATTATTTGGAATTAAAATATTTTTAATTTTTGCTAAAAAAAACTTTAAGAATTTAAATTGCGCGCTGTTTCAGATTGTGATTACAGCAGACTAACATAACTGATTCCCAAATACATTGAGATGAAAATATTATGATAAAATATAATTTGTAACGTGAAAGGTAAAACAAATTAAGATGACGACTTTCGGTTGTCACAAGAGTATGTGCTTTACCACATACTTGAATTATAACGTCATGAATTAACTCACTAGATAAACTAGGTCACGCTTCTACGCAGCTAAAGTGCAAACTCTTATCACAATGACAGCAGCAACAGATTGGAACATCAACCACCATGAGAAAATGCCCAAAAACGCCTCTGGTTACTGTTCTTGCGTTTCAGTAATAATTTTTTGGGGTGCTTTTTGGTAATGCGCATGACTCAGTTCTTAAATTGATGCAACCAAATTCATGAATTAACATCGTCATAGGAGAAGAAACAAAGAACTAGGTCACCAACGACTCAAAAAAGATAATCTGTATTGGAGGGTTGAATTGGCGATAAATATGCGACGCAATTGCAAACTACAAGTAGTATTGTTACATTAAAAACTTTATTAACTTAAAGTCAACCAAATGTAGCCTGGGCTAATATATATGCATATATGTAATATCGAGCAAACTTTGTTTATATTGGGCAGGCTCAGTTTAGATACCACAATAAAGACGTAAACTTAGATTTTGTATTAAATATTTCTACTTCTAAGAATTATGTACACGTTGACAAAAAAATACATTGGATGTACATTGTTATTGGGCAGTTTGCGAGAGCACCTGAAGAAACGTTCTCGCAAACGACCTGCCACTCATACTTCCTCTATATGACGTTGTTTGGTGTAGCCTTTAAGGTTGCGTGCACATAACTTACTGCAAGTGCAGCAAGGGATGGTGAGTGTGTTTGGGTGTGGGGATGCGGAGAGTGCCACGGTAAAATAGCAATACTTGGAAGAACATACTGGTATTATAAGTATGTATTTAGATAAATTTATGAAGTGTGAATAGTTGGTTGCAGATTCTGGGTTGTGGATTGTGAGCTGGCTGTTCTTCAGTTATTTAATATATTTATTGTTTGTTTTTGAAATTTTTCATACAAATTGCCTTCTGTCTGTCTTCGTACTATCGATCCGCTATCTAAACTTAATTAAATACGTCTTATTTACATGCTTAACATGCCACCGCCTTTCAACTCGAGTCTACGAAATATCAAAATACACACATGTATGTAGTATAAATATAAATGTCCTTCGTATTCGATCACAGCGCGCGCTCAAAACTAATTTATGTATTTTTGTTTTTGTCATTTTCATTTTCGTATTTTTCTCATTTGAAACAATTAACCGAACTTAACTTCAACACAGGAGCAACCACTCAGTACACATTATCAATTCACAACTTTATTTGGGCAGGGATTGGGGGTTTTGATGCTTGATGCATGGTTAGCCTATTATTGCATTTGGGATCCGCCACGTTTCGCAATCGAGTACAGTGATGTAACAATGGATGTGCCCGGTTCATCATCGCCAGCAATACGCTGAGGCGGCAGACGCTCTGTGAACCTCTTGGGTATGCCAGAACTTAGCAATGCCTTGCGATCGTACAGATCGAGATTATCATTGTAGTAAGTGATGGCATCCCAGCACATTTCACTTAGCTTTGGTATGGTCATCCACATCTTGTAGAGATCATTCCGTCGGCGCATTTCCTTGTCGTTATACTCAATGCCGCCAAAGATGTACATGCAGCCATTATCCGAGTGCGCTGCCGAGTGGAAGTACAATGGTCGCGGCAAACTGGCCGTCTGAATGATGGTCCATTGCTTGGTGCGTAAATTCAGCTTCCAGATATCGGAGAAATAGGTTGAAAAGTCACCCTAAAAGATCAGATGTTACATTCTCTGCCGTTATGATTATTAGATATAATTAATTACTCACCTGCAGACCACCAGTGATAAAAGCTTCAATGTCGCCATTAGATGACTTATGCTGCACACAAGAGAAGCATTTTCTTGGCTTTGGATATCCCTTGTCAATCTGGCTCCAAGCCATGCTACTCCGATCGGGCAATGTATCAAAGTAGTCCCATTTATTTGCATCCAAATTGTATGCCGGTATACGCTGTAGATCAAACACCGAATTGGAAGTACCACCGCCAAGAGCAAAGATGTGTTTGCCATCATAGACGACCTCGTGGCGGTAACGACCCTCTGGATCGTCGCGCATCTCTGGGCGGCAAATGTAAACGTTCTCCCAAACCTTTGTGCGCAGATCCAGACGGTACACATCGCAGGAGTAATCAAAGCCTGTCGTTCCTCCAATCGTGTACAGATAATGCTTGTGTATGACAATGCCTGGACCATATTGAGCCGTGGGCAAATCCCCACTAACCTTTAATCGCTCCACGCCGGCCCTGTCATTGCTTGTGCGATACACGTAGCAATCATTTGAACATGACTCTCCAAATGGATAGCCCGTGCCGCCATGTGACTGGAAAAAAGAAATTAAAAATTTTCGATAATTCTTTAACCAACTCTCTCTAGAAAATATGATGCATAACGGAATATTCAACTAACAACAGATATACCAACATTAAAGAAGCTGGCGATGCTTATAGCTTATCAGTAGCTGCTCTGAGCTCGTGATAAAGGGAAACATGTGTATGCAGTATGTTACGACTAGTACACAAATGTATCTTCAATTTGTGTATGTATCTGGGCGTATATTGGGAACTGAAGAGATGTGGAAAAGCGGGTCTCTGACCATGATATTTGATTAACTTTCTAATTCAAACTAATTGTGAAGTCAATTGTACAGTGGGAACCAGCACATATTGAGTTATTTTCGGTAAGGGACTTAAATATATTCAGCCCTTATCAACCGTCCTCACAGCTCTTTTGAATTTTACGTTTAAATATAATACAAACTCCAATATAATTATTATAAATATGAATATGACACGGCTAAACAAAGTAAAAAAAAATTCAACTGTATGAATATAATTAAATTTAATCAAATTTTAAACAATTAGAGAGTAAAATATACCCGTTACATTAAAATAAGTTTATCTGCGCAGAAAAAATTATAATTTGTGGCACTGTAATTGGCAAACCAGCAGATGCTGGGGATATCAAACGAATTATACGGTAAATCAAGCAAAGCCACTAAAAGACAATCAGTCGTCACAACTATAAAGTCACAACCAAAAAATAGATGAAATGTAAACCACAATGTTGAAAGAAAAAGCGCGCGCAAGTCGCAACAGAGTGGAAGCTAATGTTTTGGGCTTTGTCGTAGTAAAAGGAAGGCGGCTGGAAGTGTGGGGGGTAAACAAGTTGTTGCATGCAGCAACATAAGCAACAACTGCGTAATTGCCAAGAGGGATGAGATGGTGTTGTTGCTCTTTCTACTGTCGCTGGGCATGCGCACAAAAGAGACGGTAGCATTAGCAGCGGTCAAAACAACAAAGCAGCAGACAACGAACAGCGCGCAGCTGTTTGTCTTTTTCTTTTCGGGTCTCGAATGTTTAGAATGCATAAACAAAGCAATAGCGAATAACCAAACGCAGCAGTGGGGAGACACAAACATCAGTCAACGTGTATCGTTGTCTGTCGGGCGTGGCATTTAGCCCAGACCAAAGCTGATCGGCGCCCAGCGACGAATGCAAATAATGTAGTTCGTATTATGCACGATAACGATTACGATTATGTTTTGTGTATAAAACGAGTTTTCACTGCGCAGCGAACGTTCATCGACAGGGGAAGAAGACGGGGCGTATGCCACCTCTAACAGTTGTGTTTTTGTTTTCCCACATACAATCACACAAAACTTAGAAACACACAAACCCACACACTCATAGTTGCATCTATTTTTGTTTCTCCCTTTGCCTACATACACATATGTATATATATTCAATACTCACAATCAGCACATCATTGTGAATGGCAAGCGCATTTGAGGCCAACTCAGTAGGCATGTTGCTGGCATTGTCCGCATTTAGTTCCAATTTCCAACGATTTGTGGCAAAATTGTAGCTCCAGAGTTCCTGGAACAAGAGGCACCTGCCACGTCGAGCAGCAATTAGCGCACTGCGTGGATTGTATCCTCCAAGTGAATACAGATGTGATTTCGATGCAATAATGCGATGACCACTGCGTGCCAGCGGAAATCCACCAATGCAATGCTTCTCCTTAAACTGGCACTTGACCAATCGCGCTGGCTGGAAGGTGTATATGGGTCGAGCTGGCTTTGATTCGGTTGGCTCAAATGGTCCCAAACCAATGTTCGATATGGTTGTGGACATTTCGCTCTCATCATTTGATGTTGTTAAGTCGCCATCTGAATACATTTCCTCTAACTCAGGATCTGATTCATCTTCTTCGCTTACATAATTTTCATCATCATCAACGTCATCGTCCTCGTCATCGACATCGATTTCATCATCGGCATCCTCGTTCTCCAAGTCGCTGGCATCCATTGGCTCTGCAATTGCATTGAAACGTGCCACAAAATCAGCTTGTGCCTGCTCCAGCTGCTGCTGTTGTTGTTGCTCCTCTGGGAGCTCCTCTTGTAACTCTTGCTCCATTACGTTATTGTTGTTATTATTATTATACTGAGGTTGCGGCTGTTCCTGCTGATTGATCGCTTTTCGATAATAATTATCGAGCAGTTTGGCGACAAATATAAGAAATGTCCAAGTGTGACGCAGTTTGTCTAAAATGATGCACTTGAGTTTGTACAGATTTAATATCTGCATAACAATTGTAATACACCCTTAAGCGCACTTTCAATTCAATAACGAACAATTTTTTTCAAAATATTTAATCTGTGACACTCGTCAATCCTTAGATGAATGTAAATAACAAAATTTTGACTGAAAAATTTTGTTCTTTTTGGGGGAGCCTAAAAACAGAAATCGACCACGACGACCTGCACAGCTGGCTGGGGGCTCTCTTTTACTCTGCTGTTGCTGCTGTTGTTGCTGTCATGTTGACGTTTGCTCTCACTCGCGCTCACACATGTTACGTTATGTATATGGCTCTGTATATACTGTGTGATTGTAAATGTTTTCTAATTACGCACTATACGCAGATTAAATTTTTATTGAAAGTTTTTTTAAGCTGTTAACTACACAATTGTCTGCAATTTTATTGTTTATTTTTATTGCACAATTAATTTCACTTACGCACCACACACGCACATCGTTGCATCTGCAGTACAGTTTGCTCGATTCGATCTGAATAAGTTCAAATAAACGGCTCATTGCAATGAACTAGTGAACCTATTAAGTCTAACATGAACTACTTAGTTCATTTTGCTCACTGGGTGCGTTGCTTGTGAACATTTTTTATCTTTTTCAACACTAGATTCACGTGAGCTGAATGTCAACTGAATGGAAATCAAAACGTTCTTAGTTTATGACACCTGATTAACGTACTAAATGAATGATATAGACTACGACTGAAAATTGAACGAGCTAACTTATTCAGCCCAATTAATAAGACATGTCAACTTTTAGAGTTGTTGAGTTGATTGAATATAATAGTCGTCTATAATAGTATAATAGTAGTCTGGGTGCTTTTGCATTATCGATGGCGACTTTACACTACCGATAATGCCCAGCATATATAATTTAAACAAATTATAGGTGGATTATTTTTGCAAACAGGCAGTAGGTGGCGCGCCAAGCGGTGTCATCAGCATTTTTTAATGTAGCTATTTTATAGCTGGTTTTGGTTATTTTTAAAGAGCGTTGGCCACAAGAATTTAAAAATTGCTATTAGCCGTAAAATTGCTATTTTAAATATATTTTAGTTATCTATAGAAAATAACACTTTGCATAAATCTGTGAAATAGTACCCACAAAAACTAATTTATATGCTTTCCAGTAAGAAACAGCTATTTTTCTCTAAAAAGTTGACACTCTTGTGGAAATTTTGTTTTCACCCAAATGGTTGTCACACAGAAAAATAATCCTATTTTGCAAATCGAAAAATCAAACCATAAAGATTTTGGAATTTGGTTAATTTTTTAAGCTTATTTTAGAATTCAATTTGTAACTTCTCTCCTTATGGGTTGCTAACTTTTATTAAAAAATGCACCGTAATTTTACCTAATTTCTAATTATAAATTTTTAAATATGATTAATTTTTGCATTATTAATTTTTGAAATTTGCAAAAGCAATTTACTAATCACTAACAGTATCAGAATAAAGCCTTTGCCAGAATGTGGTTTAACAGTTATTCAACAGAGAATTAAACAGAGTTATTACAAGTGACAATCATTTTTTCACCTGAATGATTATTTTGAAATTTGTTATAATATAAACTACAGGTGAACATTTTATTAAAGATTTTAAGTTTTTAAACTCTCGGCGAGAAAAGTTACAAACTGAATAGAATTATCAAGAGCTCGACCAAATTCTAATAAAAAAAAATTTTAAAAAAGAACTTGTTAAAGATAAAAGAAATCGAGCCAGATCGAAAGTTTTTACTTGGTGGCAACTTTCGACAAACACTAGTTTTTTATAAAGTTGGTGGCACCGCTGTGTTTTGTTCTCAGTATAATTTTGCCTTTTAAATAAAGCGTGCAAGATGGTGCTCTATTATAAAACAAATAAACTTTGATAACTATAAACTCGGATGTGGTATATAAGAATTCCTTTGTTGTTGACCCCGAGGCCGGTTGATGTTTCATTCAATAACTAGAATCATACGTTGGAAATCGGCATTAAATGTTTTTAATACGTACATGCGCGCGCTTCTAAAAATGTCCAGCATATATAGCGCACAATACAGCAAGGATTTATAACTGTCACGGCCTGTCAGTGGTAATAGAACTGCTCCCAAATAAGGCTGACATTTAAAACGCAACTGTACCACACAAATTATGTACATTATTATCAATTGCTCAGAATTTGCAGTCCACACGGCTCCTATCATCCATCGTGTCATCACAGACCATAACCTATAAAGGCACGTGTACTGCGTCGGTTCCGGATAGCAAAGAGTGCGATTGACAAGAGCGGAGAATTGAAGAAGAGAGAGAGAGAGAACATAAGGCGCCAGGATTCACCACTGACAAACCGAAAACAGCTGTTGCGCTTAACTTAACCATGGCAACAACAGCCGACCAACTAATGGCACCTGCTCTGGTCCCGACTAACGGCACCAATGGCAATCAGTCGACAGTGCTGAGTGTCGCGACAACGATGCAATCGAATACGAGTGCGAGTCCGAGCACGAACTCAAACTTGAAATCAAATTCAGGCCCAAATAATGAGGAGGAGACCGCCGTGGTGCAGCATCAAGTGGATAACAACAAATCAACCTCGCCAAAGCCAAATGCAATGAACAGTTTAAAGCTTATCAAAATGGGCTCCGTGTCCACAAAAGACAAACGTGTCTACAAAATTGTCCTTACGGGCGGTAAGTTACAAAATATATATGTAAACCTTTCAAAACTTTTCTTCTGTATCTCTTTGTTTACGATGTGATACCGAACGAAGTGTGTATGCTCTCGAAGCATGTCAAGGTCGCCAGGACCCTGAAAGGCTCACATTTCCGTTGGGGTTGTTTTCTCCCCCGTGCGCAGTTAAACCCACATTCAACGCACATTTTCAATTAGTGAATATCTGTATCTATTCAAATATATTTTTTTTTATTTCTTGTTATGGAAATCATGGCTATCAAATCAAATAATCATTTAACGTATTCAGCTTCTGTTCTACCGGTGTTTTTATTTTCAATTTACATATGTAAATATGTGTATTCAGCGTGAGCCCGCCAAAAAAAATGTTAAATAGAAATCAAAAAAACAAGTTTGTGACTTCCACGAGCAACAGTTATCAGAAATTGACGCGTGGCCTAATCATTTTATTTGGCTCAAATTATAGCTGTGATCATACAAACTTATGTATAATTATATAGAATGAAAATACGCAACTATATGTATATATTTTGTCCATGTCTATTATCACAACTCATTTCCTCTTGTCTAATCTGGCGCAGGCAAAAAAGGCCCCAGTCTGATAAGAAAAATACCTCCCATTTAATTAATGAATATAAAATGTATACAGCTGATTTCTAGGAATCTGTGCTGAACATTAACAATTGATGGAAGCATCCCATAGATTTTCAAATTAGTAGTTTTCCTATCCCATCTTTAGACCATTTTTTTTCAGAGTTTGTCACAATGAATGTCGCAATTTTCGATCGTAATATTTCAAGTCAGTTGAAGCTCATGATTAAGTTTTCTGACTCTGAACTGTGCGTTCAAATCAATTTAGTGCAATTCGCTTCCTCATGGCTGCACATGTTACATTTTGTTGCAATTCTCTTGGGAAATTATTGCGTCGCTAATTGCATTCAGGGTTGTGCCCCAAACAATTGATGAATGTCATTCGATAGATTTTGTATAATTGTTTTTTTGTTTTTATCATTTTTAGGTCCTTGCGGTGGAAAGACCACCGGCCAGAGTCGTCTGTGCACCTTCTTTGAGAATCTTGGTTGGAAGGTAAGTTTCTTATGGCATACTTGGCTTTTTTATTGGGCTGCTGGGTTTTAATTGGGCTATTGAGTTGCTAGATTAGGACTAAGAGGCAAACGTCAATCTTACTTGTTGGTGGAGGCCAATGGCAGTTGTAAGTAGTGCCAAATGGTAGAGCCAATGTCTATATTCATGCTGCTATATTCATCCTGCTGTATGGCAGTAATAGTAATAATAAATAATTGCCCAAAGTAAAATGAAAGCTGAAAAAATACACGAAAAACAAAGCAATGAGCATGTTGAATATTTTCAGGTATTCCGCGTGCCTGAAACGGCCACTGTACTACTCAGGTAAATGCCTTAAACACATCAATCAAACACAAACGAACCCAAGAACCAGCCAGCCAAAGTGAGATACCCAGGCCAGACAACCAAAGATACATCTATCTCAGATACGTTATACAATATCTGTTGAGAGTTGTGTCATGTGTTGTTGTGTCTTACCTGTAATGTCCTTTGGCTCGCTATGTTTGCTGCAAACAATTTTTCGTGCCTATTGTTTGTGCGGCATTCACAGATAACGATTTGAGTTTGATTGCGCTCTTAAACAATTTGCCTTGCATAATAAGTACATCTACATTAATATAAATATCAATATTAATTCACTCTCGAAAACAAAACAAAACAAATAAAAAATATATTAAAAAAGAATACAATACAATCTTTAAAGTTTTATCTTTTATATCCAAGCAAAGTAATTTAACTTTAACTGTAGCTTATTTGTAGTATCTTTTTGTCATCAACTCTAAATGATTGCTTTAATTGATTTCTCAATGATCTTTTCTATCTCTCCCTCTCACCTTACTATAGCGGTGGCGTTAAGTTTTCCGATCTGACCGAGAAAGAGGGTAAGTTCCCACTTGAAAAGTTAATAGCATAGTCGTAGTATTATATAGGAGAACAAATAGGCTACTTTTGCAAGCATTTTCCCTATAATTAGAAAACTATTTATCATTAAATTTAATTGTATACAAATATAGATAAGTGTATGGATAGTATCAGTAGATATTTAGATCCCTGCTGTTTCATAATGATCTTTTATTTGTGGGTGAAAAACATTCTTTATTCTTCTGAACACTGTCAAGTTCGTCGTAGCATTTTCTCGAAAACGAAAACGAAAATAAAACAAAATATTTACTTTGAGAACCGCCACAAGACATGTTACACATTTGACTATATCATTTATATATTATATACTTGTATATCTGCACATGATTATGTGGCTGTCGTGTATGTCAGCCGTGTATTTTTAATACCAACAACTGAGACAGACAGCGACTATCTCGGCTGCCAGATAGTCCATAGTCTATAGATATAGTATCTTTTTGTATGTACTAAATACTGAATGCTTTCTGGGTCCCCCTTGAATGTCACGTCTTCAATGAAAGTTCATTTACGTAATTTGCTAAGACACACAGACACACGCACGCACACGCATACATACTATATGTACACTTAAAAATGCTTGTGTACACCTTCACAAAGAAAGCAATAAATAATACTAGTGAATCCTTAGGGGGCGCCGTCTTAAGAATTGCGTGACTTGTTGCAATTTGCTTGACAGTTTTCAAAACTAATTTGTCAATTGCGTACTTAGCTCATAATGTGGCTTTTTAGCTGGTTTTTGTGTAGTCTCTACCCTCCCCCCCACCTCGATAAAGACAGAATCGCTATAAATATAAATGATATTCCCCAATCGCTCAATTGCCTGACTTATAAAATACTTAGTGAACTTAATCTCATGTTGGTCACGAGTTCCTTCCACTCCTCCCCCCTCGTACCTTCATTTCCTGGCACTTTCGTTACTGATAAAGTGATAGCATTGGGTGTGATAGAAATGTGTTGCCTTAGATAGGGGGAAACAGTTATACGATTACAATACTACAATTAGATTGTGCTTGGTTGATAATTTAATTGCGACGTTGAACACACACACAGACCCACCCACGCCAACCACCTACGTATACAAAGATCTACCATTTGCCGCACCGGAGCACAGTCTCATCGATCTGACCGCATCCTGTCCACGTTGCCTGGCCAAGGCTGCCTCCAAGAAGAATGGCAGCGAAGGTGAGTGTGTGTTTGTGCGTGTGCGTGTGTGTATTCAGAATGCAGAATGCAAACAACCAATTCATGCAGTCCAAACGATCCAATTGAATCGATGCGATCCACATACTTGGTATATGATCCATTTCATTGATATCTTGAACTTTAAGTCCCTTTTTCTCTGTCTTTTGACTTTCCCCTCATTTCTCTCTCTCTCTCTCTCTCTCTCTGTGTGTGCGATTGTGTGTGCTAAGATCTTTGTTATCTAGGCAACAATAAAATCTTTAACAGATCGTTGTCTCTATATGCTTACTTGCATTATGTTTTATCCCCTTTTTTGTGTGCCTTATCACTTGTTTGCTTTGTCTACAGTTCGCGCCGTTGATGAGTTGACATTTTTGTTTGTTGTTATTTTCGTATTTATTTACGCTTAAGCCAACATTCTATCAAACTTTTTACAGTTAGTCCAGTATTTGTATAGACAAGTGCCTTTTAAATTGAAAAAAAGAGTTGATGCAGATCATTGTTGTTATTTTTTTTAACATCTTTGCAACTGCAAAACAGGGGGTTAAACAAATCATTTTTTTCTAATTGAAGTAATGTGATTTTATTTAAATTGTCAATACAATTGCTTGTCTAACTATATGTATCTGTCCGCCTATTGTCAAGTTTTTGTTTATTTATATTATATCTTATGATATATCCTAACAGAACGCAAGTCGTGCTGTTTTGTGTATGTTTCGTGCTTTGTCCACTAACCAACTTTAGGATTGCTTTGCAAGTCTCTAATGTCATCTATGAATAATCATTCTATATACATATGAATACATTCGTGTTTCTGTGATCATGTGAGCAGACATTTACAGTTTCCTCGGACATTCCTACGTACGAGTATATATGTGCGATTTTAAATGGGCCATTTATATTTAACGTTCGCGTATAGTCTACAGATTTGTATACACAAAATGTACAGTTTCTTAGCGCTGGCCAATTTTAGCTGCTGACTAGCACGTGCCTCTGTCTAGATCCACAACCCATCAAATATACAGAAAGATGTATATCACTGCGAACGGCAATCCTCGCTATTGATAAAAGCAGGATGAAGGGTTCGAAAGGCGAATAGCAATATATACAGCTAAGATCACGTTATATACCGAATATATCCAAAATTGTACACTAAGACTTTTAGTAACTCACCCGGTGATATGGAGGTGTAATTTAGAGGAGCAAAATTGAAAGGATTGCAGTTAATGGGGCCTCGTTGCGCCTTTCTGTAATATATATATTTTTTGGTTTTAAACACTGCAACACCTTGATCACCTAAGTCCGATCTTGATATTTAAGGTTGGCCTTTTGTTTACTGTATGCGAAAAAAGTTGAGCTTTGCTTTGAAAAAATAAAAAACTTTTTGGCACTGTGCCGAATGCCATTTTTATTTCATAGTTTTATAACTATCATCACAAAATTGGATATCAAACATTTTTGAATATGCTTTCATTACTAAATTTTTAACTCGTGTAGGGTTTTTTATGTGTACAAAACAAAAAATTAAAATCAATATTTGTTAATAGAACTAAGAAACCAGTTTAAATGGAAATTTTTGTTAGTAGATTGTTAAAGTTAAGAACAGTTGTTCTATCCATTATTAAATGAGTTAATTCATTTTAAATGCTATTCAGTGAACACTAATTGCAGTTGTTATGAATTCCGTAGCTACATTTGTTGTTACCTTGGCCAATTGATATCATTTCGTTTGGTTTTTGGTCAGTCATGGCCACACAGCCAATTTCACAGTGTCGTAGTAAATTGTATTAGCAATAGTGAATGTATATTTTGGCTAATGGCATTTTATATGATACTCGGTCACAGATATGTCACGTGCTTATAGAGTCGCGTCCCAGATCGTGCTCCCATTCATTCATATAATATAATGAAAGTAATGTGTGCTCTACTCTTTGCAACGTGGCGTTAATTATTCAGTTTGGTCACTTATATATTGATACACAATGTGATGTACATCTATCTACATATATTATGTAGATATTTATGCCTTGGATACAAACCAGATACTGTTAGCTAATGTTGTTGTTGTTTACTTTATAGATTCCTGCTAAATTGATAGCTAAATGAATTTGATATTCTAGTTTTGTTTAAATTTCGTCATTAGCCAAGAAATTTTTATTCTTCTTTTAAGCTATGCAAATGTAACCAGCTAATTAAAAAATTATATATGCATGTATGATTTAGAATTTTATGCCTATATTGTCAATAACTAGTCTCTAATCAAGAAATAAAACGACTTAGTTCCCGAAATTTGAATTTCCAACCTACTAAATCTGCTGCGCAGTAGTTGAACATACATGTGCATTTCATTCGCATCTACAGTATGTCGAGTAATTGTTTAAACAATGCAAATATTTATTTTCGGCGTCTATTACTAATTTTTTCTAATTACATTATAATTGCTTGCGAAATAAAAATAAGTTGTTTTGTAAAATTAACAACAAATATAAATGATTGTTCTTTGTCAAAATAACTACTTGACAAACTGTATGTGTACATTATTTAGCTGTGTTTTGCATCAGTTGCTTATATCACCCTCTGCTAATTGAATTAGCCAAACAAACGGAAAACACAACACAAACCAACGAAGACAACAAATGAAAGTGCAAAACAATTTTCTAGCTGACGTAAAGCAATCCATTTCCTCGCATATTCCACTCTTTATACCTTCCATCTTTCCTCTCATTTTCCCCTCTTTTCACCTCCCATCGTTCCATTCTAAGTACGTTCGATCAATTCCATTTTGTTTCGTCACATGATGCGCTCAGTCAAGTTCAATGCAACGACACAACAACAATGACATATATATATATATATATACATACATATTTACAGTGGGACAGCACGAGACCGCAACAAGTGTTCACACACATACACATACATATATTTAGTAGGTAGAACAGTGGAGAATGGGGAGAGAGGTAAATTACAGCGAACGGGGACTTATTCACCACCCGTCGATACGTTCACCGACCTGCCCCCACCCCAACCTATCTGAGCACCCAGCAGTCTGAAGTGATTTTTTATTTGTGATTTTTTTTTAACAAATTTAAAAATATACTAATTTAAATGCAGTTAGGAGCTGTATATGTGTGTGCGGTTGTGCTTGGGGTTGTGGTTGTGTATTATTGTCGTTTGCGTCTTCTATTGTTGCACTTCAAGGTCTAGGCTAATGTTTTTAGCTCTTAGAAATTAAATAACGATATATATTGCACATTTCTGATGACGAATTCCATTTGTTTCCGTAACACATATTTTATAGCATTTTCATGTTTTGTTTGCTCTGATTAACTGTTCGTTAAAACGCATCGATAATTTCAATACACAGCTTGTAAAGTTATTATTTTGATATAGAATAAAATTTAAATATTACTGCAATGCAAGAAAATGATTTTTGCGAAGATCTGTGAGCTGATAAAAATTGCATATCATATCTGAAATTGTTTTGCTGTTTTTAATTAGTTGAAATTAATAATACATTTTGCCAATTAAAAAAAAACGCGATGATCGCATAACTTACAATTATTGCAAAGGCTTTTGTGAGTCAGTAGTTAGTCAGGGGATTAAACTTTATTGTTTTTATATATTATTACCTATTGAGTTTATGTGTATGGTGTATAAGTATTATCTAAGTTTATTGAATCGTTTCCATCAATGTTAAGCATTTTGTTATTGCTGGTTTTGCTGCTGTCGACGTTAAATTAAAATTTGTATTCATTTAATTGTCACCGCACCTCAATTTCACAATTCTCTCAATTGGTTCAGGCCATCGCCATCTAACCATTATAGAATCTCATGTTACTTGATTCGTTAGCAAAACCCAACCCAGAATACCACAAACAAATAAATAAACAAGCATAATTGTATACATACAATTTGTGTATGTGTTTCAATTATATATATATTATGGCTATTTTTTTTTTTTGACAAAATTACAATCCAGTGTCAAGTTACTTTTAAAGAATTTGCTTGCAATTGTATTTCTTCATTTTGATTTGTAAAGAAATAAACAAACGTCTTTTTAATATTAATGAGAAATTTTTTTTTTTGCTCGCTTTGTAGCTTACAAATTTCAGGAGAATCTGATACGCACAATGGTGCAAATTGAGAATACATATTTCGAGCTGGGACACTCGAGCACCCGCAATTGTCTTATCATCTGCGATCGCGGCGTCATGGATGCCAGTGCATGTAAGTTGAAACCCCATACAAATATTATATCAGTGATTTCTCAAACGTGCTTCTCATTGCAGATATATCAAAGGACAAATGGGAGAAAATGATGGCGGGTAATAAATGGAATCCCGTGGAGATGCGCGATAATCGTTACAATCAAATCTTGCATCTGGTATCTGCCGCTAATGGAGCCGAGGACTACTACTCAACTGAGGTAAGTGCTTAAAATGCGCTTTATTGATTCGATTAAAATTTATCTTTTGGCAAAAACTCACAATTTAAAACTCAAGAAAAGAAAGCGCCATTATCAGGTACTCAAGAAAAGCACTGGCTATATAGTTATATTGCTAAAAGCTTTTTTTGTTGTGTGCTAAGCGCATTGTTTATGACTCAACGACACTACCTTAAAGTAATTTATCCAGCAGAAACTGATAAAAAAAAACCCACTGATTGCAGTCAGCTGAATTCCTTTAAGAGAGTGACATTGAGAATTTTGTCTTTGGATTAGTACTAAAGCTGTTAAGATATTAATAGTATGTATTATCAATGAATATCATATTGCATATAAGTACTTAAGAGAAATAAGTTTATATGATGTATATAACCAAATCTTGTATTTAAACATAAAACATATACAAATTGATAATAGTTGAATTGAATTATACTTATATCTCTGATTCATACTTCTAGTTTGGTAACAATATCGATGACTTTTTAGCTTTGAACAGAATCTAATTAATCGCTAATCTTTTGTATTATTATATTTTAGGACCATGCTTGTCGCTCTGAAGGCGTTGAACTAGCGCGAGAGTTGGACTACAAGTCTGCAGCCGCGTGGGTGGGACACCCCTATTTTGATGTGATTGACAACTCGACAAACTTTGAGACCAAAATGAATCGCATGATCGAAAGCGTGTGCCAAAAACTGGGCATTGACATTGGCGACCGTTTGCAAGCCACGTCACGCAAACTTAAATATTTGAGTAAGGCCCTTTTACTGAACGTTTTTCATTTAACTGATAACTAATAAATTGCATATTTTAGTTGCTACGCTGCCGCCTGATAGCGAATTTCCACCGTTCCAAGACTTTGATGTGGTTCATCACTATCTGCAGTCTGCCGGTCCTAAAGTGCAGGCGCGTCTGCGCAAACGTGGCCAAAAGAATCACTGGAGTTACATACACACCCAGCGTCGTCCAAATGTGCATGGCCAGGCCCGGATCGAGGTGAAGACACAACTGACGCATCGCGACTATATGAACCTGCTGGCACAGCGCGATGATGCGCATTTTACCATCTATAAGAAGCGACGTTGCTTTCTTATCAACAATCAATATTTCCAGCTGGATATCTACAGGGAGCCGGGTCATCCACGGTAAGTTTTATAAATACATTGCCCATACTTCAAATATTAATAAAGTCTTTTTTCTATTGCAGTTGCAAGGGTCTTGTGCTGCTAGAGACATACTCGTCACTTACTGGAGAGGCGCTGAAAAACTGCATGCCCAAGTTCTTGAACATTGTAAAGGAAGTCACAGGCGATCCGGACTATTCCATGTTCAATCTGTCATTAAAAGAGGACTGGAGCACCACCAAGAAATACTGCCGCCCAGCAACGCATGGTAAGCAGCAACAACAACCACAACAGCAACCACAGCAACAGCAGTCGCAACATCCACCATCGGAGAAGCAGTATAAGCCCAATTATGAGAACAATGACTAAGTCAGCTTCTTGGTCATTCATAATCATTATGTTTTGCTCCTGGTGCTGGCGTCATTAAAGCCAAAGATTGTGTAGTCTAGAAGTCGCTTTTCATATATGCTGTAAATATTTATACGCTAAAGTTCTTATTACGCTTATTTTGCATGTGTCAACATATTCGCTTTATCCATTCATAATATTGGCCTTAGATTTCAACCGCCTGATCGATTCCTTTTTCTTTTATATTGATTTTCTTAACTTGTAGCTAGGGGCGCCACGAACGGAGTTACGAGTACGCCTTTGGTTCTCAATGGGCAGTAGATTTTTGTCAGAATCTCGAATACCTTAACACGCATGTTTAAAATTAATTAAAAACACGACAGTTACACACAAACTGCAACAAATGACCTGGTGAACTAATTTAAGTGATTAACGGCAGATAAAGAACTTGATGTTGTATAATTATTAAATATAATTAGTTAAGGTAAACACAGATCGTGTACTTGTTTAAATTTTTTGTATTCAACAATTGTTAATTATTTGCGTACTTAATCACCATGTAACTAAAGCTATGAGTCCTACTTAATTTTATGGCAAAGGAATTATGATCGAGTGTACTTAATTATTTTATTCCTGATTCGTTATGTTTGCTCGTGGTAATTTGTAAGCCATAATAACATGTACATCCGCGGTTATATATGAAATTCTTTTGTTTATAAGATGGAAATTTGAGTTTTTTTCGTGAGATAAAAACGTTGAAGCGCATGCGTGCTAATCTTAAATGTAATTTTTAGCTAATCTAATGAAACAAAAACAATTCAAAACGATAAAAAAAAAATGAACCTTGAGGCAGAAAAATAAATCAGCTAAGGACAAGACCACCAAAAACCATTGTTGTTTATCTCTTTGTTTCTTTATCTATAATTTAGTAAAAGGTTTTATAAATAATTAGCCATTGGCGAAATACAAACTTTGGGCACACAAAATTCGATTTTAAATACAAAATTTGAGTTTGGTTGAGTTGTTGCGACTAGAGCTAATGGACTTGTGGTCCATCGTTACTTATCCTTGTTAATGCGCTTGATGAGTCCATCCACAGCGCGATTAATGCGCAACAGCAGCATATAGCCCACAATGAGAGCCGGCAGTCCAACAAATGTTGCCAACGCCTCGTAGATGAAGCGAGGTGCAAAGATTTTCCAGACCATCAGATGTCGACAGTGTATTGTGCATGCCAGCATGGCGCAGAAGATCTGCAGGAGAAGCAAGGCAATTAAGTTATAATCTAAAGATCAGTTTGCCGGTAGAACTCACCTTGATGCCTTGCAGCATAAGGAACTGCGTGGCCAACTTAAAGCCAGCGCCTAGAAATACATCCTCGTACTCGTACAACGCCAATTCGCCACGTGTCATATCAAAGCCGACTGCTTCATTGGCAATATCGTTAAGAGCCGTAGATGCATCCGCTTTGTTGTTACCGCGAATATTACTGCTGTTGCGAATCAGATTTGGAAACAGCGCAAACAACGAGAATGTCTCCGTGCTAAGCAAAGCATACATGCAGTAGAAAAATATGGGGCCACAAAAGGTGTTCAGGATAACCAAAGCACCAGAAATGAGATGTGACTGTCCCAAAGCGCTGGAACGGCCCACAAAGGCGGCACGCCAATCAATCTGTGACAGCGTCGTCTGATGTGACGTGGCAAAAAAGCAAAAGTGGGCCAACAGAAACCAGCTGACAACAGCGGTAAATGTTGGTTGGACACAGCTCTCTGTAAGCAAAAAAAAAAAATAATTATAAATAAATAAATCAGCTGTAAAGTTTAACATTTACTTACCAAAGCTGCTGGCCGTGCGATAGCGGAGAATGCCGTGAACACTCAGAATGATGGCACCGATAACCACACAGATAATTAATCCGATGCTGGCCCGTGGTTCCAGCACGACTACCATCAGCATTGCCAGAAAAATGCCAAAAGATATAGTTATCGATGAATAGACAGTGGCGAGCCCATAGACTACAGGAATCTCATGGCGACGCTCGGCATCGTCACCTTCGTACATGCGTTTCATTTTCCTAAATATTTCAGGCACGATGCTGTCACGTCCATTGACACTGATGCTGTTCGGGTTTCGGGCAGGAAGCACAAATGTCATTAGAGGAGCCCATGAAACGACAACAATTTGGAGTACCAACAGGCCATAGATGACCAGAGCCATGGCATCGATGTGCGTACGTTGAATGTTCTTAATGGCGCTATTGGCGAGCAGTATATGACCCCCAGCACAAATGGAAGCTACAGTCGGTCCATAGCGAGCCAACAAGACATTAGGAGCGTTGCCGGTCAAATTGCCGCAAGATCGCAGATATAAACGTGTCAGCGTTGTGTACAATACAATTATGACCACAGCTAGAATGTAAGACTTGCCCGTCGACGGTCTTTTCACAGAAAATCCGGTTGAGCTGTTGTTGAAGTTCGCACAATCGCCCTGCTCCTCGCGGCAACGGAACAGCGTATAGGCGAAACGTATACAGCATATGGCCAACACGCTGGCCAGAATTAGACGCAGTGCCGTCGAGCGCCAAAACTGAGACCATTTGAATTTGTTCTTAAAATCCAGACGCGCACTAAGCTGCAATAGTTCATAGACGAGCAACAAAATTACAGCAACCAAGAGATATGACAGGATTTTGGCCTCTTGTATCACAAAGCTATTGGAGAAAAACACTGCCATGGTGGCAAAAAGCAGCAGACGCGTTGGCATATGACTAAAGCGCTTTACGTTGGCCCAATTGTTTGAAATGCTGCTCCAATGTTTCAACGTATAGAAGGCCAGCAGCACTGTGCTAAGCAGGCTGGTAAAGAAAATAACGCCATGTTCCTCCGTCTTGAAGGAGAAGTTCTTGAAGTAACGATAACCAAAGACGCCAGCAGCAATGTTCATTAGATATATGTAGAAAACTTCTTTTTGCTTGAAGATCTTTGCATAGTCGCTGGCATTTGAGTTGTTAATCAGCAAAAAGGCGAAAAAGATGGGCAAAAAGCTAAATAGCAAACCCTGTGACATTTGTGTGGGCTCAAACTTGACCCAAATCTCACGGCAGACGTTGAGTATGTCACGCAAATGAATATTTAGATCCCGTACAAACGATTTGAAGGCCGCTTCATTGTAAATTGTTTTTACGCGATGTGTGAGCAATATGAAATCCGTTTCCAGCGTGTCCATTTGCTCCACACTGAAGGTGCGTTTGTTTTCCATCGCATAATTGAAGAAGTACCGATAAATCTGCTGTGCATTTTGCCAGACGTGTAGCAGCAATGTTTGAAATTTACTCAAATGCGGCACAGCGACGGCCGGAACAATATTAAAGTTGACCAGACCCAAATTTGAATAGGGTATGGGAACGCCGAGTATTGTTGCTAATGTGGGTACAAGATCAATCTGCAAAACATGACACCGTCAGTGAGCTTATCAGAATGATGTGACGTGGAAAGATAATTAAAAAAAAACCTTGTCTAATCTCGTTTACCTGCTGCAGTATTTCACTATCTGATCCCGAATCGCTGCTCGTATAGAATTTGTGCTGCTTGGAGTAGGCAAACAGAAGAGCATTGGTTTCGTCATCAGTATCGCCGCCATGGTCGCCAGTTGCCGTCATGCCATGATCACCCATTATAAGCAGCGTGGTTTCGTTATCCATGCCAGTCACAACAGAGCTGTGATTAGTTAAATCAATCAATATACTTATTTTAAAACGATAGTTCTAGGATATACCTTATGATTTCATTCATTTCATTCAGTTTTCGCGCCATTTCCTCGTGTATGGGTCCGTGCTTGTGTCCGCAATGATCCACGCCTAGAAAATGCGCAATCAGCACCTGCCAATCATCGCTGGCCAGTTCCTTGGGCAAATGCTGCATTATTTGATTGTCGACGGTGTCCAAATCGAAGATATCAAAGCTGGGATACGAATAGGCGCGCCTAAAACGTCGCGGATACAAATCAGTCCATGTGCTGTCACCCAGGAACACCAAAGGCAGATTACTCTTGACCATTTGATCGATTATGTTGTCTTCGTTAATCTCAGGCGAAGCAAAGTTTGAGCCAATATCAATAAAGGTAGGCAAACTGCCGGTGGTGAGACCCTTCAGGCGCTGCAATGTTGTGGTGGGCGGGTCCGCCTTAAAGCGCATTAGCCGTGCATTGTCGGGCGTTTGCTGGAGCAGTTGATGCAGAATTCCCAATTTATTTTCATAAGGCAACGTTTCGGTGGTGTTCTCTTTGTAAAGTCCAAATTCATATTTCAAAGCATCGATAACAAGTATAATAACTTTGGATTTTTGGGGAAGACATAAATTAGATGACGATGATGCATTGACATCCTTAAAAATCTCATTCACAACCTCTGGCGTAAGATAATATTCCTGCAGCCAACAAATAGATAAGGTGAATATCGTTAAATCATTTCTCCATTTTTTACACAACTTACGTCATTGGGATTAAGAGACAAACGCCGGCAGGAGCTTGTTTCCGTTTTAGACACGCGTGCAAGTAGAAATCCTCGGGAGAAGAGTAGCACGCCGCTGCATATCAAATAGGCCAACCAAATCAGCACAAATAAGTATGTGAAATTCATGTCTGAGCCCGCACTTAGACTAATTAGACTATATTAATTAATTGCACTTTACTGTGGAGCTACTAATTGTCTTGTCAAGTGCTCTGCATCACGATCCGCACTTATTTTCATTTAGAGTTCGTCATTTTTTATACGGGTTTTCAGAACGTCGCTAAAAGTGTAATTCTCGGCATTGCCAGATAACTGAACTAGCAACTAAAATGTATGCATCCCTTAATTCTGTATAGAGTTGCCAGATAGTATTACTTATATCCATGTTGGCGCCACAATCCAAATACGAAAACAAAGACATTTATTGGGCACAAAAATGAATTTATTTTAAAGTCCCATACACATATAGCAAATCTTAAATCAAGTATAGCTGTGTGTTTGTGAATGCTTTAAATTTTTTACATTGTGAATGTAGATCTTAAATTTAACAATGCATTTATTCATAAAGCATTTAAGCTGTTTTTCATTGTATGAACTTTATAATAATTTTGAATTTGTTTTTGTCAGTAACGCCATTTAATCACGCGACCCAAAGCCTATAGAAAAAGATGAAAATATAAAAATATATAATATACAATTATTTTCATTCAAGGTAAAGCTTACTACAGGGCAAAATTTAGTTAGGAATGAATTTTTCTCATATGTATGTGTGTGTGTGTTAACAAAATTAGCGTTATCAATACATAGTTGATTACCATTTTCTTATTTTTTCAATTCAATGTTCAAACTTTACCATTTTCTATTTTTTCAATTTAGTGTTCGAACATTAAACGTATACTTAAAATTATGTATATGAATTAAGTTCACTTTTAATTTGAAGTAGCGTAACACACACGCACAACATGTATACTAAACTTTCTTATCAATGACAACAAAGCGCACGAGCAGACATAAGTTAAATTTGAGATACAAACATTAAGTAATATTATAATAATTATAATAATAACACACATATTTATATAAATAATTAAATTCCGTTCTTGGTGTTAGTTATTAAATTGTTATCCATTGTTGGTGTGTGTATCTGTAACGTGTGTTATTTTTCTCTTATTTTTGATTCATTTACGCGTGCTGCTTTTGTGTGTATAAATGTGTGTGTTGTGTGTGTGTCTCATAATTATTAACGATTTAAACGCATTTTATTTTGTTAGAGAGTCTGTGGGTGAGTTGAGCCCCGAAGATGTGTTGTTCTCATCTAGAGCGTCTGGGAAACTGGAAACCGAACCCGAACGGGATGTCACCTTCGTCTACAATAGAATAGAATAGAGAACCAAACAATTTTAGAGTAGACAAGACAAAAACATTGTAATTTTGGTAACAGCAAGCACTAAAGATACATGCAATTATTAAATCATTATATGTTTGTTAGTAACGTAATTATCTAGCCAAGTGTTAACCTAATATATTACGTGTTCCCAAACGGTTTTACTACAGAAATTTATGTTCATAATGATGTGCCAATTGTAGAAATTTTAAAATTTGTTAGTGAATGGTAAAGTCAAAAAATAGTGAGCATGATTGTGAAAAATGAATGCAGAAAAAGATATTGAGATATATAATAAAATAGTAGTTACCGCATGAGATTGGCACATAAAATTGTTCTGTTCATAGCTTACTTTAACGTTCTCGTAGGCAGAGCCAACCGAAGCTTCAATAGAACGCATCGAGTCTGAATTTTTCATTTGAGAGAATTTCGAAGTAATACCGCTAGTAATGCTGCCAAATACCGATGCCGTTTTCTCGCCCGTCGATTTTAGTACCGATTCGGTGCGTTGAAATCTATAAAAGATGCAATAAATATAATAAGTGATAAATTTCCATCTAATAAAAACAGTAACATATATATTGACAAAAACATTTGGTAATGACACACAAAAGCAGCGAGAGCAGAGTGTTAGAGAAAACATTTCACAGCGTGGAGTTAGTTAGCCAAAATATACAAATTTATGTATGTGGCACAATCCGTAACACGGTTACTTACATTGGAGCTTCGTGCACGGCTTTACTTAGGTTGCCCACGCTCTGTTCCACCGATTGGTAACTAAACAAGTACATAATCAAAGCAATAATTTAAGCAAACAATAAAATATAACAAAAGTAAAAAGTCGAAATCGAATTTCAATGAGCTTTTGATGTGGCATATGCTGATTTCAAAATCTATGCAGAAGGCGGCAACTCACACATGACTCTCCTTGAGGTTCTTGACGCCCTGATTGACATCGTCGGTTAGCTCCTTCCATACGGTAATGCCCAGCTTGCGCCTGAGATCGGACGCATGACGCGTCTTGGAGGCCAGCACCGTGCGCAACGTATTGATTTCTTCATCAACGCGTGCCAGTTCCTAAGCAAAAAAATTCAATTTTAATTAATACAATTTTTCAAAAATCGAATAAGTGTTTTATTCTGTAATTTGAATCACTTGCCTGGGTCCATTCAGCGCGTCGCTGTTCTTTCTCCTCAAGGGTGAGTGCTGCATACTCGGCTGCAATTTCTGCAGATGCCACCGATGCTGCTGGAGAAGCGGGCTCCGACAAGTTAGCGGTGTTATCTGGGTATAAATAATTGAATGTTCATTAGATAATGTATTAGTAATCAATATGCACATGTTAACTACGATATAAACTGAATATCTGGCGCACTTTTAAGTTGCTTGCTTTGAATTTATGTACCTCCTTGGAAGACAACTTCCTCAAAGACTTTTTCATAGGCTGAGTGTATCGAATTTCGTTTCGTTTGTTTGTTTGTATATAAAATGTATAAAGACTTAAATTTGTAGTTGTCATTGTTAAATAGTCCCAGCACAAATAATACTCACAAACTGTTGTTGGACAGTGATGTTGCAAGAGTGTTAGCAAAGTGGAATAGAGAAAAATAAGAATAGTTGATTAGTCATGTGTGTTCTGAATTTCTAAACCATTTAAGCCATAAATATGCTTAGTTAGTCTAATTCTACAAACAACAATAAAATTGGGCTCATTCCGGTTTTCAGTTTCAACAAAAAGTTGCATAAGTGAATTCGCTTAACTGTTCCCGTTTCTCACACGTTTAACTTAACCCAAATTATATATTTTGCTAAGCACAATTTCAAATTTTCCAGTTTTACCTTTTGCAGCATGACCGATTGTCAGAAACCTTTTGTAGTTATCACTATTCGATATTTTGGCCAGATAGGGTTTTGAGAAATCTATAAACGTGACCTTAACATCGCGCATTGTTCGTTTCGTGAAAAACTTTAATCGAAATCGCTTCGCAATCGACGGCGAGGGAGTTTGATTGGACAATTTGGTTGCAATGAATTCTGTCTCGACGGCCTGCAGTTCGAGGGTATTGGCATAATCCGAATCAACATCGTAGAAGATCTCGTCGAGTGTCAGATTACGCAAATATAGCTCAGTTTCATTGGACCAATCCAATTCGTTGGCTGGAGAGAGTTCATCCAGCTCATCGAGCGATGGCGTTGTGGTGATGTCATCGATGCGGGGCAGATAGGAATCCTCAATGAACTCTAAGCTAACAGGCTCCGATTCGCTGCTCATGCTATTGGCTGTCTGCGACTCTTTATCCCCTCTCTGTGGTTTATCTCATGTTCGACAGCCGCGGCAACAACAACAACAAGCACTTTCTAATTGGAACGTGGCGGCGCATGTGGACCCTCCTCACATTTCAAAGCAAGCGCTTCAGGCAAAGGCAATTCGTTTTGTGAGTTGAGTTCTTTTCTTCTGCTTCTCTAATTCCTACAGATTCATGATGGAAAGCGTTTTCTTTTATGATGTCCATACAAATGCGTGACTCTAACTGCGACTGCGGCTGTTGCCTCGTTTCGCTTCCGCGCACTTCTGCAACCAAACTTTAACTGAGCTCAACTTCCAATTGGTATTTCTAGCTTTTCTCACTCAGTAACTGTAACTCAACAAGTTGGCTTCGTCAGCGCAAAAGACTAGCCAAACTAAGAGAGCTGATATTGTGAGAGAGACAGAGAGACAGTGAGAGCCCGTCTAAACGCGGACAACTCAAGAAAAGAGCAACCAACAACAATAACAACAGACAGCAGTGACTTATTGGGCCTTCTAGGGTCAGATTTTCTGCCTAATTGCAGAATTGCATGATCAACAAGTGGGAAGAGGAAGAACAGCAGAATCACTAGGGAATACACTGTCTACAACAGATATACTTGTATTGAACGAATTTGCTGCGAACGAAATGAAGTTAATTGTTTATTAAACTAAAAATAAAAGCTAGAGATAAATGGGAGGCGGAACTTTCTGTTCATTGCATACAGTTGATGTTGTTGCAAAAATCGTGGTACAGAATGTACACAGAGAACGCAAAAGATTCACAAAATGCTTGCCACGTCGTCATCGCTCTGGAAATTCTATGTTTACAGTGTACGTGAAACGTATTTGTGGCATTTTAAAATAAATCCCACGAGCTCACTGCATTGCAGGGGAAGGAGCAACCAAAAAGACTACAGACGGCGAGCATGACTCATCCTTAATGAGGACAGGGAATAAGTCTGAAAGGGACTACAAATGACTTAAGCGAGACTTTCTATTGCAAGGCAGCCGAAAACCATTCATTTTCGGTAAAACAAGTAACCGAATAATTAGCACCTTATGTATAAAACAAAAGCTGTTCCAATAAGAGAGCCAGGGATTAGAACGAGCACGCTGTCACTTCTTCACTAGCAAGCGGCATAACGTTGTAGTCCAACACTGATGATAACTACTTTATTATAAGCACAATTAGAGTACACTTACGATCCTCCATCGCTGGCCTGTTCTTGTGTCTGACTTCTTATTGTATTTTGCTTTGCACTATATCAATTGCAACGCACTTGTTTTAATTTTTGTTGTTGAGAGCAGAAAAAGCAGAGCTGGTTTTGTTCATGCAGTGTTGCCAACTATTCTTAGGAGAAAATAGCCTTTTCTGGCTGGATAACATCCGAAAAATTGCTGTAATTGCAGTAAAAAATCGCGAAAAGAAAGAGACAACTTCTTATTAAATATTAAATATATTTGATTATCTTGTCTAATTTGACAATATTTTCGCCTAGGTCAGCGTTATTAAGAAAACATTTCCCCGATAACAACAGGGTGGCAACCTTCATTAAAAAAAATGTAACCGATAGTTTGAACGTCTGGCACCTACTTTTTCAATACAATCGCGATAAATATTTTCTCACCATTTCCCAAATGTAATTTTAACGCTAAAATAGTTTTTCTTCAAGTTGTGTCGATTTTCTGATATCTATTTGAAATATTTATCAAATAAATGCTAAGGGTACTTCGTTGAATTTATTTATTTAACAAAGATGATAGTAATTAACTGCTTGGATGTGATCAATATAAGTTAATGCACATTATACAAGGTTAATTAAATGAGCCCGTTAATACAAGGGAGTTACCCAACACTGAAAAATCTGATAAATAGTGCCGCCGGATAATAATTATTCGCTAGACGTTTAAGTCAACAGGAATTTTTTCTGCCTAGCCGATTTTAAGTGAGGTAAAAAATTTTCCGACCATTAAAATAGCAATATACCGCGGCCAGGAGTGCGTTATTTGTGCGCTGTTAAAAAAACAAGTTTAACTTTAAAATGTTTGTATTTCAAAAGAAATAAAAATACATATTTCGTATCTGAATAGCCTGTTTGAAAAAAATGTCTCAAGTGAAAAATGTCGCTTTTCAGCATTCTAATCGCATCGTCGCGCTTACATTTGATTTTCGTCCGTTAATATAGGAAAATATATACATTTATATTCTTTGTATTGTATTTACTACGTTTCTTAGAGTTACTAATGCAGTTGGTTGTAAATATGTATATTTTAAAAATTTACAATATCAGGTCGGTTTTTCTTGGTGTTTTCTTATGTTTCATTTGACGAAAGGAATACTGCATAATAAATGCAACATAAGAACAAAAGAATAAAAACCAAAGTCAAATTATATAATTTGTTTACGTTTTTTTATTGGGTTTCTTGTGTTTTTTTGTTTTATATTGAATGGTAAGTAAAAAATTGTAATATATTTTTTTTAATTTTTCATACTTTGTGTTTCAACTTCAAATAATAAACTGGGCACTGAGCGCACCCCTCGTTGTGAAGCGTCCCAGACACCGTGTATATATAGATTTAAAGTTGTTAAGTGGAAAATATAAGTCGAAACAATTTAATATAAATCAAGAAGATTGCACAAAATTAAAATGTTTGAATTCATTTTGAAATGTGAATGGGTGTGTGGGGGTATAAAGCTGGTTGGTTGTTGGAGCAGGAGCAGGCGTGCGATAAATAATATATATATGTAAATATATATATATATATTTACTAAAGTATCCATCTATATATGATTGTATAATTTCAATTACATGTCTGAATGTATTTTAATCAATTGCTGTTATCTTTCAATGCAACTATGTGTTTCTAACTTCTCTATACAATTACAAACGTTTTTACAATACATTCAAACGCTTAAACATGCACATTCCCAACGAAGGCCAAAATAAACTAATAACTCGGGATGTAGTATAATGTGTAACTCAAGAAAGAAACATTATAACCAATAGATTTGTAAAAAAAATGGAAAAGCAGCAATAGCAATAGTAAATATTTAACATTTTATGCTTAAAATTATTTCGTTCTTGACCGTAATTTGTTTTCTCGTTATTTCTTTTCTTGTTATTTTTCATTAAATATCATTTTCATTCAATTAAAGTGGTTAACCATTTTTTTTTTAACTTTTGCTGAACTTCCTGCTTAATTTAAGTAGCTTGAACTAATTAGAATATTATGAATTGAAATGAAAATATGGTTATATAAAGAAATTGGCATTTAAGTCATATGCGGGGGCGTACAAAAAAATTGGCAGGAGCATGGGGGAAATGGGGAGCAGAACTTGGCGCTACATAAAGAGTTTATATAAATGCAATTTCATGTGTCTGTGTGTTCTTTATAGTAGTGAGTGTGTGAGGATCAGATCAGAGTTTCTCTGTATCAAATTATACAAAAATAGTATCTTATTTGTTGTCGTTAGTTTTTGTTTTCATTATGTTTATCATTGTGTTAAACCGTCACAAATTGCATTATAAAAAAAGCTCCTAGGAGTGAAGGATAGAGAGAGAGAGTGAGACTGAGAGAGAGAGACAACCTGTACCATATTTTGACACTAGTTTTTCGAACTTAAAGTCCGCCCAAGCACGCCTGCTGCTGCTATTCAATGCCCGCCCGCCCGTTCCGATTCCCGAATCCCCGTCGCATCACGATGCTGCTCATTGGACTAATAGCATTTAATTCTTCGGTCCCCACACGGAGGTGATTGGCGTGGCAGCAACTGGCCCACCGCCAGCAGCAAACACGGGAAAATCCTCCTGCGATTGAGTATTGGGGGCAGTTAGATTCTT
This sequence comes from Drosophila sp. st01m, assembly GCA_018901795.1. Classification (NCBI taxonomy): domain Eukaryota; kingdom Metazoa; phylum Arthropoda; class Insecta; order Diptera; family Drosophilidae; genus Drosophila; species Drosophila sp. st01m. The sequence continues at coordinate 1,353,128 of JAEIFG010000334.1, forward strand.
TCCCTGTTGCTTCTTCTCCCACGGTGCATCCTTCATGATGAACCCATTCTCGTTAGCTGTGTTACCACCACCGGAGCCGGAACTGGCACCCGCGCTGCCGGTCAGAAAAGCGCCCACCGTTTGTGGCTGCGGTGATGGCGGCAAATTCTCCAAATAATCGCGCTCATAATCCTCGGCCATGCTCAAAAGCAATTCCTTGGCATTCTCCACATCCTCCTCCTTACCAATGATTGTCACAGCATTGGCATTGTTTTGAGCTTCTTCGGAAGTTGGGAACTTGATGTCCACCTATTCAATACAAAAGAATTTTTGGTAAACAATGTCAAGTAACGAAGGATTTACCGATTCCTCACCTTATAATCGTCAATAATCTTGCGAATTGTGCGTCCGCGTTGACCAATGATGTGCGAGTGGATGCGCGTGTCAATTTCGATGACTTCGCGATGCAGTGTCTGCAATTCACCCACGATTTCTAAAATGGCATCACGCGCAGTTTCCGCCTTGGCTTGGTAGCCAGTGATGGAAATGATGCGCTGATTGGGATCATCACGTTTGGGCAATGAGATGTTAACATCGTAGTCGGCACGCAACTTATTAATGACAGCGCCCTGGCGACCAATGAGCTTGGAGTGATACTCTGGATCGACTTCAATCTGGAGTACAAATGAGCGCAGCTCACGATCAGCACGATCTGCCTCATAATCCTCAATCATCTTCTCTAGAGCCTCCTTGGCTTCGGCCACGCGTGCTGACGTGCCCGAGACCTTAATGACGTCAGACTTGAGGTCGCTGGGTGGCAGCTCGACGTGCACATCGTGCGTGGACATGAACTGACGCACATTGGCGCCACGGGGACCAATGATGGTGCGATGCAGATCAAAAGGAACATTCAGCTCTTCCTCGATTGGGATTAGGTCGATTAGCGCCTGCTTAGCCGCATTGCACTTTTCAATGCGTCCAGTGATGCGAATAACATCACATTGACGCACTGGCTCCGCGGTGGGTTCACTATCGGCTCCTTCACCACCGTCACCTTCACCGTTGACGCCATTCGTGAGTCCCTCGACGGGTTCGGTGGCATCACGATCGGGGAATTTGATTTGCACATCAAATTCAGAGGTCACCTGCTGTACCTTGAAACCACGGGCACCCATAATAGTGCGATGCTGCCGCTGTGGAATGACTACCTCAATGGTTGTCTGTGCCTCCAGATCGGCAACAGTTTCCTCAATACGCTGCTTGGCCGCCTCGATGCATTCCTTGGCGCCCTTAATCGTCACCTTGTCGGAGTTAGTACCGGGACGTGGGAAGGAAATCATCACGCCGCCGCACTCCTCAGAGATACGATGCAAAATGGTGCCACGCTTGGCCACAAAGTGTTTGTGGTGCTTGGGATCAACGATGACTTCACCCTCGGTGACTTCGTCACACTCTTTAATGATTGCCTCCAACTGCTCTTTGGCCTTGTTCACGCTCTCCTCCTTGCCAATGATGATGATCGCCTCCTTGTCGCTATCCTCGTTCGAGGGGAAGATAATGCGTGCACCCGTCGCATCGCGTATCTTCCGAATTGAGGCACCATTCTTTCCAATAAGGAATTTGTGATGCTGCTGCTTGGCGCGCACCTCAACGCTAAACGAAGCTTGTTGCCGTTCATTAGCAAGCTCCAGTAGCTGTGCCTTGGCCTTCTCTACGTCATCCTTGGGACCACGAATGGTGACCTGGGAAAGGGAGCAACAATAAATCGTTAATGTATGTCACTCACATTTGTTTATTTGATTGTTTTACCTTATCGCTCTTAGAATCGCTGTTGGGGAACTTGACGGTAACGCCGCCACACTCCTCCATGATGGATGAGATAAGTTTGCCGCCGGTGCCAATGATAGAGTTGTAGTATTTCGGAGAAATTTGCACCTCTTCGGTGACAATGTCGGAAAGTTCATTCTGAATCTTTTGGATGCGCTCCTTGGCCTCCAGCACGTTTTCCTTTTTGCCAGTGATAACAATCACCTCGTTGGTATCGCCCTCGGCGGGAAGATCGATTTTCGTTTGGGTTTCGTCGCGTATCTTTTTAATGTTGGCACCGCCTTTTCCGATGACAAACTTGTGGAATTGCTTGAATATTGGCACTTCAATAATGTGCGATGACTCCTGGATTTCCTTGACAAGTTTAAGTAGGTCCTTATGGCACTTGTCGACATCCTCTTTGGGGCCGCGCAGTTTAACAATGTCGGTGTTCTCCTGGGGCGTGGGTATCGTGATTGTAACCTGACGGTAACGATCCTTTACCTCACGTATCTTTTCGCCCTTGGCACCAATGATGGAACGATGTAGGCGACGATCAATAATCACGTCCTTAGACTTTTCGTTTTCCAGTTTATCGATTTTTTCTTGTAACTCAAGCTGAGCCTGACGCACTCCCTCCTTGGGACCCTCAATGCGAATGTTATTCTGTCCCTCGCGCTCCTCGATGTTGATGTTCACCTTCAGCTCATCCTTAAGGCGATTTACATTGGCGCCCGCCTTACCAATAATATGCTTGTAGTATGATGGATTCACAGTCATTACCTCGTACGTGAAGTTCTCCTCATAGTTGCGAATGATATCATTCAAATAGGAGACAGCCCTGTCGACATTCTCGGGATCGCCCTCAAGCTTGATCTTGTTTTCCAAACAGTTGACATTCACATTCGGGCAATCCTCCTCGAGCTGCTTCATGTTGGCACCCTTGCGACCGATCACATACTTGTGAATCCAATGCGGCGCATTGATCTCCACCGATTTGACCGAATTGGCTTTCTGATAGACAACGGTTAGGGCATTGCCCAGCGCAACCTGTGGACCACGCAACGTTATTGTCTCTAAGGTGGAATCATTGGGTGGCATCTCGACGGAGACACCAGTAAGCTGCAGGATCTCGGCAATGGTAGAGCCCTTAGGACCGATGACGTAGCGATGCTGTGGCTTGGCCACCTCAACGCTCACAGTGGAGCATTTCTTCTCCATGTCCTTGTAGATGGCCTCAACCTTTGCCTTGGCTGCGGCAACGGCATCTTTTTCACCAGAAATGATTATTTCGTCCTTTTGCACCTGTTGCGGTGGCACATTGATTTTGGCGCCCGTCTCCTCCTGCAGTTTGTTCAGATTCTCACCGTAGGGGCCCACAATGAATGGATGATAGATCTTGGGCACTGCAGTCCGATCCGATGACTTCTTGTACTGCTCGGCGGACAATTGACGAATCTCCTGCTCGGCACGTTCAATACCTTCCTTGGTGCCAGCAATGGTGATCACATCGCTCTCATCGCCCTGATGCGGTATATTAATGCGTGTCGAGGTGAGACGCTCTAGCTCACGCAAGCGTTCGCCACGCTTACCCAGAATGACGCGATAATGCTCACGGGGTATGTTCACCTGACGACTAGCCTGCGTTGAGAAGCTCATAAGGATCTTGCGACGTGCATCAAGCAACTCGCTCTGCTTGCCCTTGATCAGAAACGTGAGTGATTGATTCTTGCCACTAACAATCTCAATCTGAGCTCCCGTCTCTTTCGTAATCTGCTGGCAAATGCGCTTCGATTCGCCCTCACCAAACTTCTCAGACTCCGTGGACTTGCGCTCCTCCATGGGCACATGCAGAACCTACAATAAAATTCAACATGTTAGTAAAAATAATCATTTGACGTTTGACGCTTGCTGTACTCACCTGAGTTTTCTGCGAGCTGGTTACACGTGCAATTGCCGGCCCAGCGTTGCCTCCCAGCGCCGCATTCGCGTTATTCGTCGGCAGGGCCGGGAATAGATCGTCGTAGCTAAAGGCGGCCGTGGCATTGCCGCTGGCGTTGCCACTTGTAGGCGTGTCCACCGGAGTGGGCGACGATGGCTGTTCGTTGGACGACACCAGCTCCTGGCCATTGTTGAGGGCGTTTGGTTGTTGCTCAATGTTAGTTGCTATTAAAAGAAATTTCAATATTTGATTATGATTAATATAAAATGAGATGTTAATGCAAGCTTACCGTTAGATTCCTCCATCACTGCTGCTTGCATTACTTAAAAAAAGAGAAGAGTCCTTTTTCGTTCCAAGTCGTTACAGTAACACTGCAAGTTAAAATATTAAATCACAAATTAGTCAAATGCAGCCAAAAATACAGTAGATAAGGTTAAAGACAAACTGAAAAGAATAACAATTAAGGCAGCAAATACTTTATTCATATAAACTAAGAATTATGCATATCTTTACACTTAATTGATGTAAAGTTAGATCTTATACTTTCATAATTATTATTTCTTAGTTTCTTTGCAATAAAATTCAGAATATAGGGGTTTTTTTCAAATAATGTTAGTACAATTGATAAAATTAGAAATAATAATTAAATTGGGAACTCAATCGAATATTAAATTTACGATCCCAATAACATTTCCGGCGCAGTAAGCTTATACTCAGTTAAAATACAATTGCTTACGATGAATTTTTATAAAGAAAAATTTGTAACGGTTTCAAATGACAAACAACTGATTTGAAATTCCTTCTTTAAACAAATGTTATTTAACAATATTTTAGTGACTTTTGTGCGTGGCTAGAGTACAAATCTTCATCTATTTATTGTAAATGTAGCACAGCAACAAAAATAAACCCTAGATAAACGAGTAATCAGAATACAGGCAATAGAGTCAAACGAAAAAATCGACTTATGTCTTGATAACGAAAGCGACCCGCATGTCGCTGACGCGTTAATGATAACACTAAAGCTACTCGTACTGTAGAGGCAGAGGCGGTCTCGACTCGCACAGCTGATAAAGTCAACAAAATGTTAGTTTTAACTCTGGCTACACAGGCGATACAATACGTTAAATGGCCACGTAATGGCTGTGCCAAAATATTAGCTACTTTATAAAAGAACACACATATAGAAAGAAATATATATACGTGTGTCAATTTCATGAGAAGGAATGTTTTCAGTCTTGGTGATAAGTGGACAGCTTTCGTCTATGACTGTGTCTGGGTGTGTGTGTGTGTGTGTGTATGTTGAGCACACGGCCACGCTGGCAAAATTTTAAAGCAAAAGCAAATATTGATAGCTATCGGTTATGCTGATAAGAACTGCTTAATCGGCCAAGATATAGATGTATGTAGGTACATTAGCGTACTAAACAAATACAAAATACATTTATATCAACATTATATAAATGGGAGAAAAAAAAGACGAGTCCGCATTAGAAAGGTTACGAAAAAGCCACAATCTCGGAGAGATTGAGAGTAACAGCATTCATTTCTCGGTTAGCCAGTATTTCATCAGAAGTATACCGTTAGAGACATGCACTTGCTCGGAGCTGTTCCTGATCGTCTGTATGCGTAATCTATACGTATGTGTGCTTGTGGTTTTCTAAATCAGCGCCCAACAAGTTTTTTAGCCTACATTTTCTTCATCTTTTGCCAAAGCAGCCCCAACCAGCAGCAACATCAGAGGCAGCCACAAGAACAACACAACAAAAGACGTTGCCACTATCGCCATTGACTTTATGTACCCACAAAATGAACGAAAAAGTCAAACGATCTATGGCAAACCGAAGTCTCAAACACTCTACACAATTATCAAAATGTAACAAACATTCTGAAATTACCTTTAAGTGGTTCAGCGTCAAATCTGTGGTATTTGGACCGTAATTAGTTACACTTTTTTTTTTTTTTGCTAGAAACTGGTTTTGTAATTACTATGACTCTTTCGAAAATTGCATGTTTTGACAAAATAAAATCTTACAGACATACATGTACATATTTTATTTAGATTTTTCTTTAAATCTTATTTTATTATAGTTGGTTATGGCTCTTTTTGACTAACTGTATGTGCCACATTCCTATGTATGACAAACTGCATGATATTGTTGTTGTATTCCATGAGCAGTGTATAAAAATGTGTCAAAAGAAGAAACACGCCGAGTGTGAGCGAGAGAGAGTCTAGGCTTGATGAAGTGCTGTGCGCCAGAGGAGAATCGGGGGAGCTATAAAAACCGGATGATAGCCGGCAGCTACATATAACGATCGACAAGTGTATGTGTGTGTTTATACGTGTGTATAATTATGTTTGTATTTGTGACGTGCTCCGCGCTGCATGCGCACTTCTTTATTTTTTGGGTCGACTTCGCTTTGTATTGGTGGCTTGGCACCTTTCAAAGCAGCAAAAGACACAGGTAAAAATTCGAAAAAATGCAAACACTTACATGCATACATATGTATGTAAATGTTCACATGCATATGCATGCACTGCCTTAAAACGACGCTGACGTTAAGAAGACAGACAAAGTTCAGCTTAAACAATTTCTATGCACAATTTGCATATAGAAATTTTTGGTCAAGCGACAAGACAAAATGTTAATTGAAAAGTAAAATGTTGTTTCTGTTTCGTTTAACGGTTGTCAGATTGTCCAAAAAGATTTATAAAAAAGAACTAATCGAATGGAAAGTGTAAGCAAAAGTCTTGACGTAGTCAGTTTTTGAAATGAAATGTATAAAATGCTAAATTATGCAAATGTAAACATTTTATCGACAGGTTGTTCAACTTACTGTACTGTAAAATCCAAAAAATCCGGCCTATATTTGTCCTTTAACAAAATCCAGTTTGATCAACTTGGCGTGTCTCCTGCTGAAATGTAAAAATTAATTAATTAATAATTAATTAACTAATTGATTTGAAACTATAGTATTGTAAAATATGTTAAGTGAATTTCAGCATGTGCAACAGCAAATGGCAATAAAGATGCCACTGCAATTTGACTGAAAAACATGTTTTCGTGTTGACGCCCCAAATGCGCTACAATGAATGCAATTTGTTGAGCATATGGCAATCGATAGCATGTCAGAGACACTGTTATTATCACGAAATTCGAAATGTTCACGGGAACAGAGAATGACAGAGAGTCAGCCATAGAGCGAGAGCAAGAGAGTTCTGCCCCCGCAGGCTTGCGGCGACCTTTATGCATAAACATGCGGGCCATTCATTGGACAATTGTTGTTACTGCAGTTGAGAGCACACACAGAAGTAGAGCATAAACTATGTGTAGGCGGAAGCCAGTGTGTGAGCGAAAGAGCAAAACTGAGATTGAGACTGAGTAATGTTCTGTGAAAGAGTGATGCTCTAATCGGATGATAGGTATTTGGTAGCTTGCAAGTTGTAACGACTTGTTGTGTGTGTGTGTGTGTGTGGAAGCTAACGTGGAAGTTGCTTGGCAAAAATGTTGGCATTTTAATTAGATGAAATGTATTTTGAGTACGAATACTAAAAGTTCAAAAACGTATGGCCCATGCTTACTACACACACATACAAACACTAAGGCACGCGCGCACTCACACCATTGCTATCACCATACCATCAACGGCATTTCTGCCGCCGACTATGTATGTTCCCGCTGCTGTTATTCGGATAGAGACACACATACATATGGACGTATGTGCATGTGTGCATAGTATATTGGTGTGTGCGTGGACGACGTCGTAGTCTCCGCCGCCACCGCTACAGCGGGCAACGAAATATGGCTGTGACTGTTGTGTCTTTCTCTGTGTGCGTGTGAGTAAGTGCCCGTGCCCTGCATATGTGTAAGAAGACGAAGAAGGCGACGATGGCAGCGGCAGCCCTTGCGGTTGTTAATACTATTAAAAAACACGTTGTTTTCTTTATTTTAACCGATTATCTCTTCATCAATATGCTTATTTAAAAAATTCCACAAAATTCATTGCACTTGAACGTTTAAATTTGTTAAGTGCAAGCAAAAAGTTTCCACGTTGCGGCAGCCGCGGCCTCAATTTTCTCTTAGGTCGTCGCCGCCTTCCTTCGGCCCACATAACTGTAATTTTATGCACATTTTTGTTGAACTTTTGCAATTTCAGTTGCTTATTTAACCGCGCACTGTTCGTCTTAGCACTTAAATGTTATTGTATAAATATGTTTGATTAATTTAGGTTCAAACTTTCTACTTAGAACTGCAATACGCACACGAAACGGATATCAACTCCAAGTAAAGTGAATGAATGAGCAACTGAGCGAACGTGGCAAAATGCAGCAAGTTGCCACATGTCGTTTTGCAGTGGCAACACTGATGGTAGAATTCATTCAGTGCTGCCAGAAAGCATTTGTGTGGGTGTTGTGTATCGAAATAATCGATAGCATCGATATTATTTCATATCTGTGTTAACGTTATCTTATTTATTTATACTGTTGTAAAATCAATTAAAAAAATATTACAAGTAAATTTATTACAATCAAATTTAAAATTAAATAAAATATAGGTGAATGATTTTAAACAGGTTTGAAGTTCCTTACCCCTAGGGGCAAAAAGTTAAACAATATATTCTGAAAATAATATCAAAAAATCGCTAGACTTCCTAAAGAACTAAAGCTCTGAAAAATGTAATGTAACTTTTGGTTTCAAAATTTAGAAACGATAAAAAGTACATATGTTATATTTATTTTGTTTGTATTTTACCTTTATTCAAGCTTTATCAAGATCGGGAATTTTTATTAGGTGGCAACTATTATTTCCCATCTCTATTAACATTTTCTTATTCACAACAAAGGCAGTGAAGCGAGCGGTTTTCTTCTTATTTTGCACGGAAAATACCCGCGCTCTGGCATTTCCGAAAGTAGATTCTATTTATAGAATAACCCAACAACAATAATTGAAACAGCAAACACGATATGCCGAAACTAAAGAGTTTGCTGCCCAACATATTTGGCGGCAATAAAGAGACTGACAACAATAACATAAATATGAATGCGGATATAGATACAGAGGGACGATTGGAAACAGATGCATTGCCCGTCAGCGATTCTCAAGATAACAATAGCGGTGCATTGTCGTTGCCATCCAATACACCAACGGCTTCAGCGGATTTAACTGAATCAGTGGTACGTGAACTCTCTGATCCAAATTACAACTCCATGGATGTGGTGCAAACTGCGCAGATTCCAGGATCTGCTTTGGTAAATAGCAACAGCAACAGCAGCATCGGCAACAACAATACAATGAACACCATGAATGTGCATAGTGCACAACAGCAAGTTGTCATGAACTTCTCGAATGCCAGCAACTTACATTTTGGGTCTGTTTATAATTTCAATAAAAATTTGAGCGCTAGCAGCTCCCGGAAAAGCAGCACAAGCACAACAGAAGAGGGCGCGGCATCGTTGGCTATTTCACCAGATGGAAAGCGGCAATTGCCACGCAAAACAGTTAGCATTGTGACCATGATGCAGTCACAGGATGAGCCTGATGTCCGCCTGCTGGACACTGTGGCTACACATTTGGGTGAGGGCTGGAAACAAGTTATGCGTCAGCTGGGTCACTCCGAGGGTCAAATAGAGCAGGCGATTATCGATCATCAAATGCACGGCAATATCAAAGAGGTGAGCACAAAAATAATCTGCTATTTGAATGACTCAGCTAATAAATTATCTTACGATTGTAGGTGATCTACCAATTGTTGCTACAATGGCTGCGTGGCGCCGATGATGGTGTTGCTACTGTTGGCCGGCTCACAACATTGCTGTGGGAAACACAGCATCGTGAATGTGTGCAGCGCATGAAACTGGTTTGGAAGGCGCTCGAGAAGCGTAAGACATCCAGTTAGCTGGAGTGCATTAATTCATTAATTAAATTGCTGTGCTTCCCAACCAAACAGGGCATTTTTGAATGGCGATTCAGATATGCAAAACGTTATGTTAGTCTCTAATTGTGTTGCTCACTTTTCGTAGATTAGTTAAATCTATCTAACGCATGTCGCCTTTGAATGCTTTTAACTTTTCAACTACGAGTAGTTTGCGATCTCAGCAAACAAAACATTTGTGCAATAACTTTTGTTAACATTTTTTGACGAACCGAATGGCATTGTCTAATACGTACGTATAACCTTCGAATAAGTGCCTAGAAGTTTATCCTCATACAACTTAGTTTGTAAAATGTGATATTTAAGTCGAAACACTAAAGCTACATTGTTGCGCAAAATGCATTTTTAAAGTAATGCAAAAATTCACAATAAATATCTGTACGTTTTTAAGTGGCGATTTATTATGTAAGCGATGTTAAAATTCTTCCTCAGCAACAATTGTAGAATCAAACAATTTTTGTAATCTTTGCACTTAGCATGTCAATTAACATTTGCGCCCCAATGCCGTTGTTCGACTGATAATCCGGCAATTTCTCCATGCGATTCATCCAGGCGCTGAGCTTGGGATATCGTTGCTGTTCAATGGCAGCCAAGCCGAGCAGACTGGAAACTGAGGAGACAACACTGAAGTCAGCTATGGTCATATTGTCGCCACACAGATACGTTTGTGAGCCCAGGAAAGCCTCCAAAAAACTGTAAACTTCGTAGACAGCATCGATCTTAGTACGTGACACCTCGGTTTCATTGTACTGTAGCACGGGATATGCAATGTTTCGCACGCAGCCGTGAAATAAAACACCCGACTCAAAATGTAGTCGTTGATCGACAACCGCACGCTTGTGGTAATCCTTGGGATACAGTGCATCATTCTTGGCATATTTACGCACCAGATACGATATTATTGCATGTGAATCCCAAATGCATTTGCTATCATCCTCCAGCATTGGAACCGTATGCTGTGGATTCTTCAAAGTATAGTCCTTGCTCATCTGTTCACGGGCCAGCAGATTAACCAGCTTGTACTCATACTGTAACCCCAAGGCAGCCAATGTCATCTTGCAAGCTCGCACTGGGGGGGCTTGCTTCCACTCCATAAAGTACAAGTTTTCCCATTTCGGAATTTTCAGACGTGTTTAGGCTTACGCTGACAGTTTTAAACTAAACCGACTGACGATCTTCTTACATGTTTTTGCATTATTACACCCTGTACTTCAAAAGTCGATGGGTCTATTAAGACTGTCGCTTGAATTAATATGAGTATATATTCGATCAGTATGGGCACCTAGACCTCAAAGACTTTAACTCCTAATCTTGGTATTTACCGTAGAACTCCTTAGATCCCAAGATTTTAATGGATTAATTTAAGTATGGGATAATATTAACATTCGAGGAATTAAGTCTAAATTCATTAGTAGACATTTTCACATGTTCTTTAATTTGTAAGTTGTTTTACAATTCTTGTATTTTTTTTAATTTTTAACAGAATAAGTACAGAGTCTCTCGAAGTCTAATTTGATTGAGTATAGAATTTCCTATTTAGGAACTATAATTTCGACGTAACGTATTGAATTAGATTATAGAGCACTTGTTGTCTTGTTGGAAATCTTGCAGCTGTCAGTCTATCATATAAATGAAAATAGTTGCGTTTAGATAGTACAAGTACAATCAAATCTATTTTCAAGTATAAATGTAGTACTATAAGCAACTTGTTTCGTAACCAATGGTATTTAGGCCGGTCGAATAAATTCTAGGAAAACCTTTTTATTATTGTCGCTGCTTTGAATCTGTTCGCATAGCTTATCGCGCTGATAAAACACAATCAAGTCGATCAAAGTGTTTGAACTCTGATAACGCTCATAATGTCAGTAAGAAAAGTGTGGGTAATGAAAGCACGTGAAGCCCGAGCTCTTAACAACCGTTTCTATAAACAAAATATATGCTTGAATATGTATATGTACATATATATTTATATTTAAGTATTTGTACTAAGTACACTGTTCATGCCATGCAAGTCAGATTTTACGAAACCAATTTTTATTACCAAGCTTGTAAGACAGCTTAACACAAGATTTAAGTAAAGATTATTTGTCGCCTCTTTAATTTTAGACAATACTGATACTAATTTTCGACCACTTAGATTTATTGAATATCGCCAGACCTTAAATAATATAATATATAAAAATGTTTTAAATTGAATTATTTAAAAGTTCAGACAATTTATTGTCAATTGCTTTAGTTAAAGTTAAATAAACGTAATTAAGAAAAGAGGTATTTTAGACATTAATTACTTAAAAATTGGATGATTACAAAATCATCTAGATCATATTAACCGCCGTATAAACTGCGTGAAAGCTTTGTTAAGTTTAATAAATTTGAGAGAGTGCTTATTTTAGTAACTATCAAACCTTTAGCCAAGATATAAATCTTATTTGTTTGTCTTTATATATTAAATACATAGATGTGTTTAATATTTTACGGCTTAGGTATGTACTTATTATGAACTAGATTTGTATTTATTAGTTCATGTACACAAAAATAATTGATCAGCTGCTCTGTTTATATGTACAAATATGTACATACATATGTACTACTGCTGTCGCTAAAAAAGCTTTTGCATGGAATCTCGCATGCAAAGCTGAAAGCTTTCGTTTATTAAAAGAAGAGAGAGTTTAATGTTATATTTGTGCTTTTTAATTTTCTACTAACAAGTATAGACAACATGAATTTCAAGATGCCACAGTAAAGTGTATACTCTTAACTTTAGCTATAAACTGCTGAGCTCCAATGGAATTTTCCGAGTAGTATGGAAGCTCTTCCATTCGCTTAATCCATGCACTCAGTTTTTTCCATTTGGAGGAATCAATCTCTACGTAGGCCACTGTTGAACTGATTGTTGAGATGAGACTGAAGTCTGCAATGGTTAAATGATCTCCAGCAACGTAATCGTGATTCTTCAGAAAGACTTCCATAAAGTCATAGACCTCGATAATAGCATCAATGCGCTCTTTCGGCACCTCCTTTACTCCCATAAAAAGAATCAGCTTGGTCAAGGCTCGCAGTCCGTTGGCAAACACCACGCCAGACTCAAAGTGCAGACGTTGATCGACAACGGCGCGTTTAAGCAGATCCTTGGGATACAGAGAGTCGTCTTTGGCGTATTTGCTTACCAAATAGCAAATAATTGCATGAGAGTCCCAAATACAAGCTTCTCCATCCTCCAGCATTGGGATTGTGTGTTGCGGATTCTTCTTCAGAAACGATTCTGACATTTGCTCCTTATTTAAAAGATTCACGACAACAAAGTCATATGGTAATTGAAGCGCAGCCAATGTCAGTTTGACAGCACGCACCGGGGGACTAGGATCGAAACCGTAGAGGGTTAATTTTGCCATGACTATAGCTTTTTACTGACTGATCATTAGAGACCAGCTGCCCGCCTTTTATATCATGCAGTTTGCAAGAGCATCGAATGGTTTGAAAGATTTAAGAGAGTAAATGAAGACAAGTGAAAGAAATTGCCAGCGCTTTTCGGCGAACACAACTTTAATAAGTTTTAAATATGTTTAGATGTGAGAAACTGGCATGCATATGAACGTGTAATTAAATAAAAGCAACCCATTATTTGTGCTAAAAATTAAACAGTTCGTACACGTATGTATATTCGGCTTTGTCATTATCATCGTTCAACAAGAGAGACAAGTTTATTAGATAGTGAACTGTGTTTGTTATCTGCTCTCTGCGATTACGTTTCTCATTTAGGCAAGAGAGCTTTCCTACTTGCTGGATGTGAAATATTTGTTTATTTTTATTTGTGAAAGAGAGTATTTATATTTGCAATATTTTCATCAATTCACAAATATATGGTAAATATAAACATACATTTGTAAAAAAGAGAAAAATAAGACTATAACAATTCTTAGCTAGATTCAACTGTAAAGTTCTTTGATTTAAGTAGAGTTTCAAGCTGGGCGGCTCCAACTCCATTGGCCTCCTCATAGTAGGGCAACTTCTTCAGACGTTCCAGCCACGCAACAGTTTTCGGGTATTTGTTTGGATTTGGCTCGAGGAAAATCTTCAGGCAACAAATCGTGGAAACAAAGCTAAAGTCGGCTACGGTCAGTTCAGTGCCCGCAATATAATCGTTGTCACCTAGAAATGTCTCCACTAAATCATAGACCTCGAGAACTGCATCGATCTTGGCTTTTTCTATGTTAGTAACTCCTGCGAAGATTAGGGGTTTAGTAATGCCTATCAGAGTCCCAGTGAACATTGTACTGGAATCATAGTGCAGGCGTTGATCCACAATGCCACGTCGATAGTAATCCTTGGGATACATTGTGTCATCCTTTCCATATTTGCTTGCCAAATAGCAAATAATCGCATGAGAGTCCCATATGCATTTGCCATCATCCTCCAGCAGTGGGATTGTGTGTTGCGGATTCTTCTTCAAATATTCCTCTGTCAGTTGTTCCTTTTTCAAGGGATTTACGATAACATATTCAAAGGGCACTTGAAGGGCAGCCAGGGTCAGTTTGACGGCACGCACTGGCGGACTGGCATCAAAACCGTAAAGCGTTATTTTTCCCATGACGTTAGCTTGTTGTGATAGCTGCCGACCGACTGAGCAAGCAACTGTCTGCCTTTTATATCGTTCTGCTTTCAAAAGCAGCGATAAGTTAAGAGAGTCGAAAGCCAAGAGAGCTTAGAAATTGCTGGAAGAGTAAAGTTTTGTTGTTTCTAATTTGTTTGTTTTTCGCTTTGATATTTTCAGCAACTAACGATGACAGGCAGAAAAACTAATCATGGTGTAATTTCATATCTATGTATATTAACGTTACTAAGCCGATAAAGCTTTTATGAATTATTATCAGAAATATGTTTATTGGGGCACCTCAATGTTTTTTCTTAAGTGGAAGGAGAAAAATGGAAAAAGAAAAGTTGAATCTAAGAAAATTTCAATCAGAAAATGTAGATCTAATATCAATGTAACACTAGAGTTTGATGCATTTTTTAATTTCATAGATTCAATGAAACAGCTCGATGTTTAATTCAAACTGTAGGAAATGCTTCTGAGTTGGCGTTATATGAATCAAATCGGTCCACTATATCATATCTCTAAACTGGAAGCAATCGGTTGGAAAACTAACATTGGAATAATTCGCAGATTTTAAATTTGGTTGGTACCTTTCACCATGTTGTTTACCCATAAAAATTGTCCTGCTTTAACTTATAGTACATACACATATGTATGTCTATCGAAAGAAGTATTAATAAGCTCACTGTATTAGTCATTTATTAAAGGAATATCTTAAGCTTCCACAGTGAAACCTAGAGATTTAACCATGCCAATAAATTGCTGAGCTCCAACGGAATTCTCGGAATAGTAGGGCAGTTTTTCCAGTCGCTTGATCCATGCAGTGAGTTTCACATATTTGGTAGCATCGATTTCCAAAAAGACAGGCAGCGAACTGACTGTGGATATGATACTGAGGTCCGCAATAGTCAGGTGGTCGCCAGCAATGTAGTCATGATCCTTCAGGAAAGCCTCCACGAAGTCATAGACCTCAGCAACGGCCTGAATGCGCTCTTTGGGCACCACTTTCACGCCACGGATGAGGAGGGCTGCAGTAATACTGCGTAGAGCGTTGGCAAACACTACACCGGACTCAAAGTGCAGGCGTTGATCGACAACGGCGCGTTTAAGCAGATCCTTGGGATACAGAGAGTCGTCTTTGGCGTATTTGCTTACCAAATAGCAAATAATTGCATGGGAATCCCAGATGCAAGCCTCATCATCCTCCAGCATGGGCACAGTATGTTGAGGATTCTTCTTCAGGAATGCCTCTGATAAATGCTCCTTTTCCATTAGATTGACCACCACAAAGTCATAGGGTAGTCCCAAAGCTGCCAGTGTTAGTTTAACAGCCCGCAGTGGGGGACTGGCATCGATACCGTAAAGCGTTAGTTTTCCCATGTTGTCAGGTGATAAAGTAAACCGTAATTGACTGCCTAGGCATATAGCTGGGGATCTTTTATACCATGTTTCGCCAAAGAGAAAATATAAACTTAAGAGCATCAAATTCGAAGTCATGTGTTTTTAGGTTCACTTAAAAAGCATATGTGTATGTAGAGAGTCAAATGGGTAAAGAAAGCTTTGATATTTAGCTCGGAGCTTCTTATACCCTAAAATCATATAATAATATATATAATACAAGTATTCCTTGATAAAATCTTATCTACTAAACCATTTTAACATAGATAAATTTTTATCAATATTTTAATGTTATTCACTATAGGTATTTCTTAAAAGATATAGACTTGATTTGCCTTGGTGTATCTTCTTATCGTTTACATTCTTGTGAGTTATTCAGAAGCTTTTGAATTAAAATCAATACAGTTTCCCTTATGTTTTTATATCTCTTTTCTTACATTATTTTGTTATTTATTATGTATTCTTATGCTTCGACAACAAAATTAGTATTTTTAACTAGGGTTATAAATTTCTCGGCACCAATGGAATTTTCCGAGTAGTAAGGCAGCTTCTCCAGTCGTTTAATCCAAGCACTGAGTTTAAGAAACTTGGATGCATCAATCTGAACATAAGCCACCATTGAACTGATCGATGCAATGAGACTAAAATCGGCAATAGTTAAAGTATTTCCAGCAATGTAGTCGTGATTCTTCAGAAAGGACTCCATTAGGTTGTAGACCTCGACAATTGCCTCAATGCGATCCTTTGGCATTTCTTTAGTGGTAAAGGCATATGTGTTGGCCCTTCTTATCGCATCTGCATAAACAACGCCAGACTCAAAGTATAATCGCTGATCGACAATAGCACGCTGCAGCGGATCCTTCGGATAGAGTGAATCGTCCTTTCCGTATTTGCTCACCAAATAGCTCATAATTGCATGTGAGTCCCAGATACAAACATCTCCGTCCTCAAGCATTGGAACAGTGTGTTGTGGATTCTTCTTCATATAAGATTCGGACAGTTGCTCCTTTTTTAAGACGTTCACCTCAACAAAGTCATAGGGCAGCTTGAGTGCTGCTAGTGCCAATTTGACTGGACGCACTGGAGGACTAGGCTCAAAGCCGTAAAGAGTAAGTTTTCCCATGTTTCTAGTTTGTATAATGAATGACAACTGATTGAACATGCATGCAGTAAAGTCATTATATGACTAATTATATGAAAGAGTTACGAAATCTTTAAGAGAGACAATGGTGTTGAGCGTGCTAGAAGAGTAAAGAGCGTAATCTGTATATCGTTGACCACTTGTCGCTTTGGAGAGCACTGTGGGAAAATAAAAAATAATACAAAATAATAATAATAAAGAAGAAATTCCAGTTTGGGTTTTTTTTGAACAATGACAATTATTATTTTAGAGTTAAAAATAAAACTTAAAAAATAAACAACATTTTATAAGATCTATTTCTTTTGTTTAAAAAATAAAGACTATTTTTTGAGTTGTGTAAAGTACGTAAAGTAAAGTTGTACGTCAATAAAAACTTAAAATATTTCTTAAATTTACATTTTTAAAATAAAACTTTAATATCTGAATAATTTCCACAAAACATATGTAAATATTTTGGACCATTTGAAACAATCTAAGGATATACAAAACATATGTAAATATTTTGGACCATTTGAAACAATCTAAGGATAGATATATATTGAAAATGTTAGATTAGTACGCATTTATTTGAAACAGAATAGGTGCATAAATTAATTTTAATATTGTTAATGATATCGCTCTGTAGTTATCTGTGAGCTTCGTTTAAAAGAGAGAACATATTGAGTAGATTGTGAGCTCTTTTTCTTGTTCGCTCTTTGCTTACGCATCTCTGTGTTAATCAAAGAGCTTTTTCTGTGAATGTGCTTAAATATTTGTTGTTTATTTGAAAAAAGAGAGCGTTTCTTGCTATTTCGCCATGACTACGAAATATAGTTTGGACTAAGTACAAACAAATTGATGTGTAAAGTATTTCACCATAAATAAGTAACAAGGAGATTGAAGGGAATGCTTAAACGTCTTTCAGTTAGATTCAATAGTATAGTTTTTAGATTTGATCATAGATTCAAATTGTGCTGCTCCAACTCCATTGGCCTCCTCATAGTAGGGTAACTGCTTAAGCCGCTCCAACCAGGCAACAATTTTTGGATATTTGTTTGGATCCGGTTCGAGGAAAACTCGAAGACTGCACATTGTGGTGACACAGCTGAAGTCAGCTATGGTCAGTTCAGTGCCTGCAATGTAATCGTTATCGCCTAGAAATGTCTCCACTAAATCGTAGACCTCGAATACAGCATCGATATCAGACTGTTTAATGGTCGCAGCGCCCAAAAAGAGAAGGGGTCTTGTTAAGGATCGCATAGTTCCAACGAACATCGACCCGGAATCATAATGCAAGCGCTGATCCACAATGGCACGTTTGTGTAAATCCTTGGGATGAAGTGCATCCGTTGTGGCATATTTACCCACCAGATAAGGCATTATGGCATGCGAATCCCAGATGCACACCTCGTCATCCTCCAGCAAGGGCACCGTATGCTGCGGATTCTTCTCGAGATAATCAGGCAACAAATGCTCTCCGGCCAGCAAATTGACGATAACAAAATCGAAGGGTAACTCCAGTGCCTTTAACGTCAGTAGACAGGAGCGAGTTGGAGGACTGGCCTCCAAGCCATAAAGTGTTAGTTTGCCCATATTTTTAACGCTGACTGAGAATTGTAACTGATGGCGATTCCAGGCAGACAGGACCTTTTATACCCCCGACATCCATGGGAATCTTGGCCTGCATAAAAGGACACGTCAGCGTAAGTAAAGTGACGCAAGTAATCGACCGTTAATTTTTCGATGCTTTTGTTGGGTATATCTGACTATTGTTCGGCGAAATAAAGTAAATAAACAGATAATACAAGTCATGTAAGCACTTGACTGGAAATATGTAACAAAACCTGATAACAAACTAATTCAAAATCAGGGCAATTGTTGCCTTACTGAATTATTCCTTTTCTTCTGAAGTAGAAGTAACACGTGTAAAAATAAGACGCCCGCCGTTTAATGTAAGTACAGGGTTATTTCAATTTGAGTGCTTGGCTATAGAATTGAAGTAAATAATGTATCAAGGGAAAACTTTTATATTTGGTCTTGTAAATCGATTAGAAAACAGTCTAAAATATGCATAAGTAGAACTTGGCCATGTAAACCATATTCAAAGTAGCTGCTAACGGTAAAGATATATGAGGTAGACTCATGCACATGACAAACGCCCGAAGCTCTGTGCAAATATTGACATAGTCATATGTAGACACGGTAGGTTTACCGATTGTGAGTGGTAGCTTCATTATTCTTATCTGTAGCATTAATAAACAATCAAGCAAAAACTTAAACTTGCAGCATTATGACGTCTTTGTTGCCTTTAAATATAATAGTACGAGTATCTAATCTTATCGAATCTCAGAATTTAAATCAGTTGTCTGTTGTAGTTGGGCGACAGTCAGTTTCAAGTTGTACCTCTTGCCTTGAAGTAGAAGCTTCTACTTCTACATAACATCCGCATCCAAATACGAGTGACATTACAGATCCCTGAGAATGAAGCTCGTACTATATGGAACGCAAGTGAGTTCTCCAGTTCGTGCTGTCCTGCTGACTCTGCGTGCTCTGGAACTGGAGCACGAGTTCCGGGAAATCGATCTGACGGAGGGAGATCAGCTGAAATCCGATTACGTGAGCAAGAATCCGCAGCACACTGTGCCTATGTTGCAGGATGGAGATGCATACATCTGGGAGTCGCATGCGATAATGGGTTACTTGGTGCACAAATATGCCAAGGACGATGCACTGTATCCGCGGGAGCCGCTTAAACGCGCCGTTGTCGATCAGATGTTGCACTTTGAGACGGGCGTACTCTACGTTCGTTTCAGAGAGCTCAAGGATCATTTCTTTAAGGAGAAAGTGGCGGAGATACCCGTCGAGAAGCTGCACGAGATGTACGCACTCCTTGAAGTCTTTCTGGATGGACATGAGTACATGGCCGGTGACCAGTTGACAATTGCCGACTTCAGCATTGTCAGCAATGTGAGCACATCGCATTTAAGCATTGCCCCCGTGGATGCCACAAAGTATCCCAATTTGAGTGCCTGGTTGGATCGAATCTCGATGTTGCCATATTACGAGCAAGCCAACTTAATCGGAGCTCGTCGCTTTGCGGAACTTGTGCGTGCCAAGCTGCCCAAACAGTTCGACAAGCTCTGGCAGAAGGCATTCGAGGATATTAAAAGCGGTGCGGGCAAATCGTAAAGTAATGAACTCAATTATCTTTGGTTTTTGAATTTCAATAAAGCTCATGTATGAGTTTTTGCCTGTCTGGCATTAAACAACTAAACAACAACAACTACTCAACTCATAACCTAATCACATTACAATTTTTTCGAGCTGCTAGACTATGAAATACTCCTCTAAAAGTACGTTTCATATGGGAAATATCTTTAATTTTATATTAAACTGGAACTAAGTCGATTCAGTTATTTTAGGATCAAAAAAATAGGTCGAAGTGTAAGTTTTCCGAGTACAAAAAGTGAAGATCAACAGCCCAATCACACAACTGTTTTGTCGAGCTATTCCACTATAAAATACTGCACTGCAAAATGGCCAACAAATGGGAAATTTCTCCAATTTTAGCTTAAACTGGGAGTACGTGTATTTTTGTAAGTTAATAGATAAATTTTGAAATTTTGTTAATTGAAATTCGACAACCCAATCACACGGCAGTGTTGTCAAGTTACTTGACTATACAATATCCATGTAAACATTGCTAAGAAATTAAAAGATTTTATAGTATTCAGCAAATTATTTTGATAGTGTGCGGTTTCAACAAATTTGTGTACACAACAGTTTATAGCTCTACATAAAATGTGTATACTTCACTTGCTGCTGCTGTATAGGGTATTATTATGTTTGAGAAACTTTAAAACTTTTTGCGCTCATTAAAATTAAAAATTTCTTTGCTCGGTTGGGGGCATAAAGAAAAAAAAACAGAGAGGCAGCATGAAATGAAAAGCGCAAAGTTTTGCTGCCGTGTCGTGCATGCGAAAGTTGTTAAATCATAATTAATTTATGACGCCGTCAGGCAGTAGAGACTTGGAGTTCTTGGAGTCAAGAGTTTGAAGCTGGCAGGACGACGCGTCGTGTAAAACACTCTCTTAAAATGGCAAAGAACTTTGCCTAAATACCGCTGCCTGCTGCCTGTGCCTTCGTTTTCAACCCTCAAATCTAGCTTCGCCCCACTTGCCACACTTCCCCTCCTCCCCCGCTCATGGCCAAAAGGAGTCTCCTTGCTGTCGCTTTTATGCGCCTCATTGCAGGAATGGCAACAGCAGAAGCAGCAGCAGCAACGAGCGGCAAACTAATTGGTTTAATTTCAACTTTTACTTTGGATGTCGACGCTGTCGTCTCGTTTTCCGCACAACGTCCCTGCCCATAGACACGCCCTCCAAACCTCCAGCCCACCATCCACCGCCCATTTAAAGTTCAGGTTTATGCTTCGCTTGGCGCACTTACTTTAAGGCCACATTTTCTTTTGTTGCACTCCATTTTTACCGTTTTTGCTCTTCCTCATTCGCTTGCTTTTTGCAGTGTATCAATTTATTGTAGCATACTTTTAGGCGTCCCTTGAAATTATTTTGCTCTGAGCAGCTTTGAAGAAGTCCTTGAAAAGCAGCTTAATAACGGACTTTAACAAAGCTGAAACACTAATCAGATCCTGTAAAAACAAGAAAAGCCATAATGTAGACTTCAAGTATAACTTTTATTTAAATGCAAAGGAACGGTATCTGGCTTTCAATGAAAGCTACAATTGTTGTCAATTAAAAATGGTAGATTTAAAAGTAAATGTACTTTTAAGAAAATTAATTTATTTTAATTTACGTGAATAACACTTAAATTAATAACTTGAAGAATTATGCGATAACATTATAAGTTTACAAATACTATAATTGAGGAAACTTGTAAAGTAATACGATTAACATATCGAATCTCTTTTTAATTATAAAATACGAAATTTGTTAATTGGTTTTAGTTCAAATATTTTCGCATACAAATTTAGTCAACAAACTTCGAGAATAAATTCTTAGCTACTTTGGAAGTATTTGCTAGATTTGAACACTTTATAAAATAAAGTCTACAGATTGCTGTAACACATCAATCAACTTGTGTAACTTCATCTAATTTAATGAAAGATGCGATTATTATTGATTAGTTTTGTATAATTGTTAAATTATAATCAGTAAATTATTGTGACTGATGTATCAAATTGTAGGTCCTATTAGAATCGAGAGGAATTAAATCAATAAATCAATAAATTGTAAATTTCTCTTTATTTCAAAATAAATCTCCTTTTACAACTTGTACTTAATGCTACGCAGAATTGGATACTTTTCACCGGCGCATTGTCCACGGAAGTCATCAAGGGACAGATCATGGAAAGTCACACCCCCCAAGCCCTGAGCCTGAGCAAAGCTGGCCTTAATGGCGGCAGTTGTAGGATCCTCATAACCCACCCAGAGACCTGTCTCATCATTATCACCAGCAGCTCGATAGGCATAGATGCCAAACCGCTTCGTTGGATCGCCCACTTTGCGCAGATGCTCGTTGCCCTTGTCGTTGCCTTGACCAAGATGTTTCTGTAAGAGATCACAGATCTCGGGCCAACTCAATAGACCGGGCATGACTGTCTGTTTTCCCCCTGGAGCAGGGCCGTCCGTTCCGGATATGGGTGGAAAGCCTGTGATGCCGGAATTGCGAGTCATTTGCCAGGCACGTCCATAGCTGGTGACTCCGATGTATAGCTGCTGAGCATTGGCCGTGTTGTTCAGCCAATACTCCAACTGATGCTGCACATTGTGTGTGACATCTCGATCGTACATGGCATAGAGGGGAGCAGGCAGATCCGCCTGCTTGGGATCGCGTTGAGGGGTCTGGAAATCGTAAGTGCCCAGATTAACAAAATCCACAAAGCTCATCACGCTGGGAATGTCGATAAAAACTGAAAGCAAGGGACTGTGAGTAATATTGCTACTGATGAAAGCAGTTCATTTGGTGGACACTCACGCTGAGGATCCACATGTGGCAACATGCTGAGAGTCAGCTTCTTGCCAACCCGTTGCAATTCCACTCTCAGTTCCCTGACCAGCGTTGCAAACTGCGTCTTGTGCTCCTCGGCCTTGTCGTCGATGGAGGAGCTGCTAAACCAGCCTTTGAACGATGACCAGGCACGCTTCAGTGCACCCTGCGGTTGTTTTGGCCGGAGTTTGGGAAATTGCCAGGCCAAGTCGAGGCCATCAAATCCATATTTGATTATCTCAGCACTCACACTCGCCTTGAAACTATTCCGGCTCTCTGGCTGTTCCAACAGACTCAGGTATTTACTGCTGTCAGCCACGCCCTCAGCGTTTAGATCCTGATCCCCGCCCACGGAGAGAAGTACACGGAGATGGGGAAACTTTTGACGTAGCGCAGTTATGTGATTATAATGCTGACGATTATATGTAATTTCAGGATTGAGACTCTTGATCTTATAGCTCTCCGCATCGATGCCCGCATATCCATAGATCAAATAGTTGCAGAAGTTCAAAGCTGGTTCCAGTTCGGCAAGTGAAAGTTGGGCTGGGCCTGTAGAGAACCAAAGATAGACACTGAATATAGAGATAACCTTTGTCGTCCCCCAATGACCTCGTCACAAAGATTAGACACGACGTGATCTCTCTCTTCTTACCTTCTCTAACAAAACTCCTGGCATCGTAAAAGCAGACCAGCTTTCCAACATCCGCCTTGGTCAACTGACACCTTCCCAGACAGAGGAGTGCTCCAAGGAATATCCAACAGCGGGGAATCATATGAACGTCTTGTTTGCCTTAAGTCGCAACTGAAAACTGGCACAGAAATCATAGATTGAGTTGCTCAAACTGATAACGCTTGGAAGATTGAATACAAAAGCCATAAGCCAGAGCTTCAAAACAATCTTAGCGATAAGGTGAACTAGTAAATGTTTCCCTGAGAGAATGAGAGATCATAGAAGTCTGTGTTGTGCATAGGAGAAGATTGCAGAGTTGGAGCACAGATTGGTATATAGATAACTAATATTACAAAAATATAACAAATGCAAAAGACAACTTGATTTTCGTGGAAGTGGCAATCGAGCATTTCTGAACTTTAATTTTTAATTTTTTTAACGATTTATTAATCTGATTAAATTGCTTTTCAAGAAAAGTCGACAATTTACTGCGGTTTGTTTAATTTGTAGAGATTGGATCAGACATGAAAACAATACCAGAAAAATAAGATTTGTGTTATAAATACTCGTACACTTTGTGATTTAAATTGCGATTTTAGATCAAACTATTTTTTTTTTTTTTTTGAAGAAATTCCATATTTGCAACTCGATCTTCTATTTTCCTATATATCGACAACCTCGATCTTCTATTTTCCCATTCATCGACAACTTCATACATATTTTTAACGATATTCGATATAAAACTCGATCTGAAGTTTGTGTTTAAGTAACCAGCTGTACGTTGTAGTCGTAAATATTGAGAAAATGATTAAATATAAAAATGGGATCTAAACTCTGTGTAGTTCTTATAATCCTATTACAAATTTTATTTTTAATTTTAAATTATTTAATCAAAGCTAAAGAGATGAGTTAATAATTTAAACAAACAAAAACATAGAATAAAGAGGAAGCCAGTTAGACAGGTTATTATAACGAAGTGTTTAAAAATGGGTTAAGTTATGAAAATACATATTATACTTTGTATATTAAGATTACTAAATTGAAATTAATTATACACTAACTCTTCTTTCTAGGTAACTTAGAGACAGTGTTGATTAAAAGCATATCAATTAGAAAATGTGATTAAAACATCACAATGTAGTTGTCATTCCTTTATATGAATTGTCACTCTATCTATCTGTCTAATCCATTTCTTTTGCTTTTCTTTCTATTCTGCTAACCAGCATGTTCAAATCCCCAACATAGACTTATAAGGGAATAAAAACACATTGGATGGAGAGGGAATTGGGTTTTAGCGTGTTATAGCTGGTTTCAGCTACACTGAAAAATAAACCAACTTCTAAAATCAAGAATAATTATGTTTTACATTAAGTTCTTGAAATAAGACTACGCATATTCAACAAACTCGCATAGTTTCATAATTTTTTTATTTGTTAACATCACTATTTCAAAACAATTGTAATAAGATTATGGTCTTATTAAAAATGTGCTCTAAATTAATATGTGCTATCTTAACTTTGTGAATTCTATGTTTGCAATCCTTTTTCATGCTAAAGTTCTATGTTCTGTGATGAATATCTTGATTTTGGATTCTAGAACCTTTTCTTTTATCAGTGTAGTGGTAGGTTTTTCGATTGCTTTACCAAACACAAATACACACACACATACACACACACACACACGAGATACATACACAAATACACATGCTAGCATTTTCATATAGCTGCCATTAGTTGTTGTCGCTTTGCCAACGGCATTTTGCCATAGTCTCTTGCTTATGTCACTTAGCCGCAGTCCCCGCTATCCCTCTTCGCCTCTGCTTCTCTCCTTCTCGTCACCACCTTCTCTTCTGCCTCACTACCGCTATTCCCAGCAGACAATAATGTTTTTGTGCTAGCAAAGCTTAAATACATTAAAGCATTCGTTGTTGGCAAATGATGAGTTGTTGCTGTTGTTCTTATTGTTCTTGTTGTATTCTGACGATGGCACTTATCCAAGGATAAGGGTCCTTCTAACGCTTTTACTTTTTGCCCCCAACGCTTTACACAGTTGATTAGCAATTTTACTCACGTGGCTCTATTTGTTGGCAGCGAAGGAAACGAAATAAATGTGTTGACTTTTGTTTGGATTCCGGAAATTTATTTGCAAAAATGGTTGAAAAAAGGCATTTGCATGCTGGATAGACTTGAGCTCTGTTTAAAGCATTCAGAGAACTCTCTCTTTTCTGCTTGTCCTGCCACAAGTGGCATCTCTGAGGCGCTTAAGCAAATCCTTTTAGTAATTACTTTTTGCCCCCAAGCGACTGTTACGACAGCCAGCTGGCGTTTTGCGTTTTGTGTTCTGCGCCTTAATAGATTCGTCCCCTGGGCTGATGTTGAGTCAAGCCATGCGAAAAGCCAGTCAAATTCCGAGGACCAGCGACTTTGTAACATGTTCATTTCCTTGTTATACTTCCCCTTGTTTTTTATGGTCAAGTTTTAATACTTTGCATAGATATCACGCATACGTCGCGTTATGTGAACGTTTTTCATGCGCGCCTAAAAGATGCACATGAAATGTCCGCTTCCGTTTGGCGGCGGCACCGGAAAATGTACATAAAAACCATGAATTTTATGAAAGTCAGCACACATGCCACACACAGGGCACACACACAAACATGCCAACAGCTATAAAACTAACCGCAGAAAACAAAACACAGTAGCAACAAAAACAACCAAGTGAGAAATCAACAAAAATATTTCAAATATGGCAATGCACAGTCGCTTAAGCAAACAACTAGCAAAGTGCGCACATATTCACGGACACGCCCATTTGCCCACTCCCCCAGCTGGAATATACACACGCACACACACTCCACAGGTTGACAATAAAACGCTGCTAGTAATAATAAACTAATAGTGCCCCAGCTGCTAAGAAATACTTGCCCTGCCTTTTTGTGTCTCTTCTACTCCTGACAGCACACACTTACATATACTTTCAATGTGTATATATGTGTGTGTGTGTGTGTAGTCACAGTTGTGCCCATGAAGTGTAAATCTATGTATACTTAGCGAGCATTAAGGTCTTTAGGTTAAACATTGAAAATGTAAAAATCGTTTATAAATATGAATTTTATAAATATAAAAAACGATGGTGTGATTAAATGTATGTAATAAATACAGTTGCATTTTTTTAAATTTTAAAATTACTTAAAAATAGTCAATATCAATGTTTTCCACACCCGCAAATCGCGAAAAATCACCACCATAACTGAGGTAAAATAATGTTAAACTATATTTTCATAATATTAATCGAAGCAATCGTAGTATCTATTAAATAACATTATCTATTTCTTTAACAGCTATCTTGTTAACTTAAAATTAACTTCGTGGCGTAAACAGTTGTAAGCTTAACGGTTGTCAAAGTCTTTCAATTTCGATTATTTACATTTTCGTAACTAGAAACTGAGCATAACATTAGAATAAACTAAAATAAAACAATGCAACATAAAAATCAAACACATTTCAGAGCATTTTAATTTCGACATGTATTTATTACACTCTATGTAACACATACACAGATATAATATCGTGGCGTTCTGAGTCTTGGAATATTTTCACACCAGCTTGGGTAAATAGGCCCAGAGTCCCCAGTGTCTGATGGCTAATGGTTTTCGCCCCAGTCCTTCAATCTGAGAATTGTGCTCAAAGTGTGCTGAACTAAGTTGACCTCCCAGTCGATTGGGTGATTAACTTTCTGGGGAGACATCTGCCCGCTGGCAGAGGCAACATATTGTCAGAGTAGAGGAGGGGGGATGCGGGGTAGCGGGGCGTTGGATTGTTTGGCGTAATTAAATTGTTAACGCACACGTGTCGACTATGCGATTTGGGTTGGCTTTTTCCGTATTTATGCATGTGCATGGGTTCATTTAATCGTAATGCTTTTTACGTTGACAAATGTGGCAATGGCGACGGCGATGCTAATCCACCCAAAAGCCACACTTGGTGAGACCGGGAGATGGGGTGGGGAGGGAATGGAATCCACGGCTGTAAGCCATGACAGCAACTCCCCATCTCAATTGGCAGTTCGCTTTGCATGGCTTACACCCTTAGCTGGTGTTTTTAATGCTTCATTGGCTTAATTGCCACACACACACACACACACACTCGCACTCACGCACACAGATGGAATATGAACACAACTTTTCCACATCGAATGAATGAATGAATTCAACCATTTAACCACAAACACGTTCATTTACCTTTTATGTGTGGATTCGAATTTACACACGCAGTTGTTGCCATTGAGAGCTTTAAATTTGTGCGATAAAGAAGAAAATTCTATCAAATATTTTGTTTATCAACAATTTCGTAAATTTTCTATGCTTGAATATTTATTTATATAAATCAATCGACAAAAAGAAATTATTTTTAACTAAAGTTATTGTAAAACAAAATATTTGATATCGTTAACCGAAAAAGGTTAAAAACAAAAATGTTTGTCGAATAAATATGCTATTTTTCATTTATTTAAAATTGTTTTATTTAAAATTATATTTCACACAGAAACAGAATGGTTTTATCTCCTTTGATTTTATTGAAATTTATGTAATTAAATAAATTATTTTATTCAATCTAAAAGATGAATAAAAACAGCTTTGTAAGCACAAGTGTCTAAATGATATACAAGCAGAATAACTCTACAAATATAAAATAATATTTAATATTGTGTTTAAAAATTGATAAACAAGTATTTTACACGCTAGCAAGAAAAATATGTATAAAAGAACATTTTCTACCTACCTTTCTCAATTGGTATGCAATTATTATCAGCGGACAATTTATTTTTCATCTTAAAATGATTGCTTAATGCGCAATACAATAACTAAGTCTATTGTAATATAATCTAAATCGTCATTAAATTGACACGTTAGGTAATAAAAGCCGCATCTAGTCAAAGCTTTGTACTCAGTTTTAAATTGCAAGTCGCATTTAAAACTAACTTACAATATGATGTGGATCTGGCAAGTAGTAAGATAATGTCGATCAAGGCAGGGAATTAAAAATAATAGTATTCATGCTTATAATATGTAAATAATATATTTGCAGCTAATCCACTTCAACCAGGAAATGTAGTCATCAATGGCTATTGTAAATATTGCAACGTGTGAGACGATTAATTAATTCAAGTATTTGATTATTATAAGAGACAAACAAGTTATTGCTGTTTATGTAAAATAAAATTGTATGGGGAATACTATAAGAAATGGAATGAACTATTTTCCAACGAAGATTAATTTTACGTTTTTTGGCATACGTGATTACTGATTTCATTTCTTTAGGCGCAATTGTCTTTACTTGGTCACAACTGTTAATTATTAAGTTAGATAGTAACACAACATTCTTGCAAAAATTTTGAAAATATTATAAATTATAATTTATTATAAAATTATTTTAAAAAAAAATGTATATGTATATGTATAGTCTATATAAAATTTATGTTATCGATGACTTGAATGTCTTTGACAAATGCTTACGACTCCCGATTTTTGCCTTTTTTTAGAGCGTGGAACTATGAAATACCCTTTAAGTGACATAAACACCATATCAATATTATACTTATTATTCCCTGTGCCCAATAAAAACGTTTAAAAAAAACTACAGACTTCAAACATCAAGTTTGCTTTTATTTTTGGATCGAACCACTATATCATATAGCTGCCATTGAAACTATGGGTCGAAAGGAATGTTTTTAATAAGAAAAACTTTTTTGTTGCTTGAGATATATTTACCAAACTTAAAATATATGCATTTAAGTTATACATCTTGAACGAAGTTGGTTGAAATCGGACTACTATATCTGCCATAGGAACCATCGGTCGGAGAGCAAGTTTTGGTATGAAAAACTTATTAGTTATTTGAGCTATCTTAACCAAATTGATACAATATGCATTTATGTCTTATCGTATATCGTATAGCTGTCGTAGGAACCAGAGAGGGAGAGAGACACTAGAGAGTCTGGAAAGAGTTTCCACTGCCGAGGGTGTCTCTCTGCGTACGAAGCCATCTAGGGTGAATATTGCAATTGCGACAGTCTTTATCGATGTTAACATTTGGGGTCAAGGGGGAAGCTACGTATGAAGCGGAATGAGAATGTTGTCAAATAGCTGAATTACATTTATCATATAGAATACTTACCACTGGCCAAAGCCAACAGACCCAGCACGAATATAATTGAAATCCACTTCATAGTTCTATAGTTCAGTTAACAACGTTGTCAGTTCAACTAATGCAATTGCAATCGGTTATTGCGCTTTTATAGCAACTACAGCAAAAGTGTTTTTCCCAGAAGTATATATTAAGGTACTGTTACAATTTTAACAGATAGAGATTAGAAATGCCCATGCAAATAAGAATTTTCCATAGATAATGTACGATTGCTAGTGTTGGCTTTCATAATTGGCGACTTTTTAAAAGCCATACAGTTACGTTGGATTTGTTTTTCGCAAACCACGCAGACACTCTAAAGTATATATATTATTCTTGATCAGTAGAAAAAGTTAGTCTGTTTGAAAGCGTCGATGTCCAAAAATCATTAAAGCTACAGATTTCAAACTTGGTATGTTAGTTCCGAGATACTTGGATCAGATCAAGTTTGCTTTTATTTTTGGACCGTACCACTATATCATATAGCTGCCATTGGAACGATTGGTCGAATGGCAAGTTTTAGTATGAAAAACTTTTTGGTTATTTGAGATATCTTAACCAAATTAATAGAATATGATTTTATGTCTATATAGTACATGCGGACAATATCATATAGCTGCCATAGGAACCAGAAAGAGACACCAGAGAAACTAGGCAGAGTTTCCGCTGCCGAGGGTGTCTCTTCGCGAGCAAAGTCATCTAGGGTTAGGCGAGCGAAGTGAGCAGGGGCGACTTTAATATAATGTTATGTTTTTAATTGAGGTCAACATTTATGTAAGCAGGTCAGAGATGATTACTTTAGTAATAGCCGATTGCGCATCACTGCAAGCTAGATGAGCGTTGCAGTGTTGCAGCATGAAAAAAACGGGCGTTAACCAACACAGACGTAAACTTTACATTGTAAAGTTTACAACGCAGAAAGAAGTCGTCACATAAAAGTAAAAAGAAAAGTCGAGAATAAAAGTCGTCCGTAGTTATTATCAAACCGCAAGAATTGTTTACTCATTAACTCACTAAGATCACGTTATAATAACATTCATTTTGAATATAACAAACACTTTCCATTTATTTAAAAATTTACAATTTATTGACCAAAAATGTAGTATAATATACTTTAATTTTTGGTTATATCTAAAATAAGAAGCATGATCAGCTGTTAACCTCCATGAACATTGCAATGGCGACAGTCGCCATTGATGACAACATCTGGTTTCAAGGGGGAAGCTACGTGAGAAGTGGGAAGAGAATGTTGTCAAATAGCTGAATTACAGTTATCAGTATATCGAATTCCGTTACTTACCACTGGCCAAAGCCAACAGACCCAGCACGAATACAATTGAAAACCACTTCATAGTTCTACAGTTCAGTTAACAACGTTGTCAGTTCAACTAATGCAATTTCAATCGGTTATTGCGCTTTTATAGCAACTACAGCAAAGGTGTTTTTCCTAGAAGTATTAAAAATGCTGTTACAATATTAACAGATAGGTCAGTCTTAACAGAGATTGGAAAAGCCCACGCAAATGAGAGTTTCCCATATACAATGTACGATTGCTAGTGGTGGTTTTGATAATTGGCGACGTTTTAAAAGTCTTACAGTAGACTCTGGTTATGTTGGATTTGTTTTACATACATTCAGTACTTAATTAAATTCTCAATAATATAATTCTGTTTACTTGTAATTGTGGGTAACCCATAGCGATAAAAAAAATACATCGATAACTACTTAAACTTCTTGTTAATAACGTCACAAATATAATCGAGTTAAATAAATCGATTTGCAAGAACAACAAGTCCAATCTAGTTGGAAAACTCAAATTCATTCCTTCATTACCTGTTAGGTGGCATAACATTGTCAAATCTTAACCGATTTTCTTGCGGAACGTCAATTTTTATCAATATTTGTCTACTAAATTCATGTGATGGAAAAAAGTAGGTGTTTTTTTGTCATATTGGCTCTCATCGTATTTATAAACGTGGCTTTGGCTGTTGTGTAGTGCAATTTGTCAATCTGAAATATATTAAATTGTTTGCACATTTAAATTCTATTTGAAAAAGTTATTTACATTTATTTGTATTTGTATTTTGTTTGCCATAAACTGTAATTCTGTTATAATGTTTGAAAAATAATGTTAAGAAATGTTCCTAACATTAACGTCAAAAACATATGTTTATTCGATTAATGTTTTCAAAGTAACCGCCAGAGTTTAAATTAAATATTTCTATTATTTATTAGAAATTCATATTCTCAGTTTTATTCAATAATTAAAAACTATAATTTTATCATTCCTACTTAGTTTGAAAGATTACGTAGTAAGAAACTCATCGAATAGTAAAATAGTCCAAAGATCACAGCGCCAGATGTTAAAGTCTGAGTAACAGCAGCCGATTTTGGATTCTCTGGGGGAATCTGATTTATTGGACGATTATCGGGTCCTATGCAGTCAATACACTCTCCATTAATAATGACCTTTCCGGGATTAGCTGTGGAATTGATACTGAGTTATTGCAGGAATCGTTTGTATATCAGTTTAAGAATTACCGGACACCACAACCAAAAGGCAGCCAATGAGCAGAAGCCTCAATGCGATCGATTTCATGTTCAGTTCGGTACTAAATGCAATCTCAAATTGGATTGACAGA
Source organism: Drosophila sp. st01m (assembly GCA_018901795.1). NCBI lineage: Eukaryota > Metazoa > Arthropoda > Insecta > Diptera > Drosophilidae > Drosophila > Drosophila sp. st01m. Next base: position 1,385,404 of record JAEIFG010000334.1, read on the forward strand.
GACTATGCATTTTTATATTAAACATTGCGTTGATAAAGGGTGACGGCAGAAAATAAGTCATGTATACATACATATATATATATAAAAACTAATACATTTAAAAAAAAATCAGCAGCTTATATTACGACTTTGCACTGAACAACAAATTCGACTTTCATTCTGATGATAATGATTATTTCTGTATATGTACGAATATATAAAATAATATGATCATTTAAGTATACATAAATAGCTAATAAACAATCTATCAAGCTAGGTAAGCTTTTCAAGTGAAATAAATAAACATTTTCCTAAATATAAAGTCTTTCATTTTTTCCTGGTTCTTCATATTTATTATAATTTTATTCATAGTTAACATTATTCACAAAAAATATTCTAGTACTTGACATTAACTGATAAAGCAATGCATATTGTGATGTATTCATAAAAGTGAATAGTTAACTGTTGCGGTTGAAGAGTTAGTTTCGATCTTATATAGACACTGCTACTCTAAGTGTCGATCAGACTACCTGTGATATTCAAATGCGAGAGATTTTTACATGGTCAAACAGTCATTGTTAGCTGTTATTAATACGACAATTTATTTCTTATGCTAAACAAGTTCATAAATTGGAATTCTGACATCAAAAGGTTATCAATGCTATTATATTAACAAATCAGGCACCTTGGCTTTGCGATTTTCTAAAGCTTAATAAGACAAATCGGGAATTGCCCATCTAGAATAGAGCATATATAACCTCGTTATCAGTATCAATAAATATATAATACATAGTATAATATTTACATTACATAGTTTAAATCAATTCAATACATTCAATTAGTTTTGACAATAGGAGAATCGAAAATCTAACCCCAAAAGTCAGCAAAAAAGGATTGGTCGTTCGACTGATCTCATCTCATAGAACATCGTTTAAAGAGTATTCAATAATTTTTAAAAAGCTGAAGTAACTAACAGTGGCCTTTATTTGAAAATTATAACAAAATATTCACAGTTGGAGAATATGTTATATTAACGGACAAAAAATAAATTTTTTTAAAAGTAATAATAAATTACAAAAACATATTTAATATTATGATTTTATTTTGAGATTTGTATTTGATTGACTTTCTGTGATTTAATTTGTAGAGAAATATAAAGATATACAGAGATGAAAATTAAATTTTATTTCATTTCATATGTGTATTTATTTTATGCTTCCTTTAAATTTCACGTTAAAATCAATGTTATTTATTTTTGCTCAAGTTCCACTTGATCGCATTGTAAAGTACTCGTAACTTTCTGAGTTACAATCTGATCAAACAGGTTTACAAGTTCAGCTTTGTTTACATGCTATTAATATATTATTAATCTGGGCATTTCCATTACACTTATATACTATAGGTGAGATAGTCTTATTCTCAATTAAAATCAGGTAAGTTGAGTCTCTCCCAGACAGTATAAAATCAACGTTACAGCGAGCACGGCGCCAAGTTGAGATTCTAAAATGCGGTGCATAACATTGTCAACGTTCTTGGTTTTGGCCATGCTGGCGGTTTACGTTAATGGTTAGTATGTCAGCTGTCTCTGTCTCTCCCTCTCTTATCGATTCTATATCTCTTCTTTCGTCTTTCAGCTGGCAAGGTGATTATTAACGGTGTCTGCGAGGACTGCAACACTCGTAAACCCGATGTGGACAGCACGACGCCTAAGCCCTCACATGATCACACGTCTAAGCACACAAATACGGATCATAAGGATGGAGTACAGCAGATACATGCTGGGCGCTTTGTACGACAATTGGGCGGCCGTCAAGTGATCTACACGAATGACGGTCTTGGTGGTGGCGGCTGGTCAGGTCGGGTGACTACAATTGATGGGAATCGTTATCCTGGCACCGTGGTGCGCAATGATGATTGCGTTGGTTGCAACATACGTGGATAGATGACTCAGAGATCAGAAAGGTTTAAGCATCTAAATATAGATCAATCAATTGTTTTTGTTTTCTTAATTAAATTGATACTTACTTTGATAATAAACTGCTTACTTTTATGTAACTATATAATATTTTTTGACATCTTAACTAGGATTGAGGAACTATATTTCCCATTATTTCAATGTTGCTGTTGGCATGTGTTTCACTAGAATTACAAGCTAAATTGATAACTTAAGTAGAGTCGCCTGCCATGACATGGTGCACTTTTACTGATAAGAAGCTGGAACATGTGAATAAAAGGCAGCAATTTCAATAGATTTTTCTTATATTTACAATGTGTTGGTCACTGATTGCACTCTTCACGATTCTCGTAGCTGCTACAGCGACGGCGGGTAAGAATCCCTTTAAGTGATAAAGAATCAGCTTAAGAAAATAGCAACAAACGTTTTGAATTCTCCGCTACGTAGATCACAAAATAATTATTAATGGCGTCTGTGAGGATTGCGTGACATTACGTCCCGACAGGGAATATGAGTATGGGAATCACGGACACAACTATGAACCGCAGGGAGGTCCTCAAGGATATGACAATACCAGATATCAACAAGGATATGGTGACACCTACAACTATGAACACAACATGCCTCAACAGAATAATGGTAATAACTTGAACACACCATCGATAGGACAAAACAACAATCCTTCTAACTGGGATCCAAATGTGCCGAGCGGTACAGCGTCGAGCTACAGCAATCCACAAAACCACTTTCCCAGTACACAAGGAAATATCTACGCTGCCTCACCAAACTATGGCAATAGCATCAACCATTCAGCAGTTAGAGGTACAGTTGGCTCTAGCAACAGTTTTCCCAATGCACAAGGCAGTGCTCAACCAGTCTACAGAAATTTCTTTACCAATAATCCGAATGCAGCACCGACTGACGCTATTGTAAATTATGCAATTGGAAGTCAGTCTCCTCCAGGACAGACAGTTAACCAATTCTATGATACAAAAGCGTATGTAATTCCCGAAGGTTTTAGTGGTTATTTGCCAGACGGAACTTATGTGCACAATGCTCCTTGCACTAACTGCCGAATTGGAAACTGATTAAAGTTAGAATACTCTAAATAAGCATACATAAATTAGCAACCAGTAAATTAGTATAATGTATAAACTATCCTTGTTTGGGTTAAAAAAATATATATATTCTCTTCTAAACATTTGTGAAACATATTCTAGCCAAACATAAGAATAAGGTTTTAAGTTTTATTTAATACGGCTTAGAATGCATTCATTTAAGTCTAGGAACAATTCCGACTATCAGTGGACACACATACTAATTTTAATTACACATATTATGGGATCACTGCATCTGCGGGAAATTCCTCAGTCAGAGAACGTCTTCTGTGTAATTGATAATTGAAAGATAAGATGCACCGAGAGAAATGACGCTTTAATCTAAATAGATTCGAGTTCTTTGCAAAGTTATTCAGTCAAACAACATACTTTAATAAGAATGATGTAAGTCGCATTGTGTATGCGATATGATAATAAATGCTCTTTAAAGTATTAAACTGTTTGAATATTGGATCAGTCTTAAAGTGTCTCAGTCAGAATGAGGTATATTTCACTGTGTTTTTTAATTATTGGATTGTTAGTCAGTTTGGTGACCGCTTCTGGTAATATTTTCTGCTTTTCCAATGAAATTTAAAATTCAATAAATTTATTCATTTCAGTGTCCGTTACTGTGAAAGTGCAAAATGTCGACAGAGTAGAAATGAATGGCAATTGCCACAAATGCATATTTACCACTGCAAAGGATTCATCCCAAGTGTCTTTTAAAATATGAGACCATTAATTCGTTCGTTATGCTATTGCAGCTACATTATACTATTATATTACGCCTAAGTATAACTGAATTTTGATTACATTAAAAAGATTTTTCAAAAAATGTCCATGACTGGTCAATCAGAACGAGTTGTACCGATCGAAGCTATAGTCTTATCTAACAGCATTATATACTTAGACTTTCACCTGGTTCATAAAATGTAAGGTGTAAGTGGAAGGAGCAAAATATAAAAGATTTGAAAATGTTATTGGCATTTCCAAAATTAAATAAAAGTCAGTTTGTTTAATTGTTTGTTTGTTTGCATCAATGCGATAAAGAAAACCTTATATGTAATGATAAGAAATTATTCCATTTCGAAAATCTTTAAGACCGCTTGTTTAGCGGGAAAAAGCGATCTTTAATTTATAAAAATTGCTAAGGGGTTTAGAAAATATAGTCTTTTAACTGAATATATAGTATATATTTTAATTCGAATCGAAAGAGGACAGCAGGCGTAGCAGGCAGATCTTGGATTATCTGATGATATTCAAAAGTAATGCCTATTCGAAACTTTTGAGTCCTCGATTCATATAATTCTAAATAATTACAATTCATATCTAATATAGTATTTAATTTGTTGTCAATGCAAAGCAATTATATGCAAACAACAACATTAAAGTGTTATTTAAATTTAAGAAGCACAGATCGAAATTACATTTTAAAATAACTGAATTAAATAATTCTTAGATACAAGTATATTTTCAAATTCAAAACGTATTCTAAGCTAAATTGCAATCTAGCTTTCATAGTTACAATCTGTTGAATCGTGTTTACAGCTTCTGTTTTGTTTTAAGGCTGCCAATTAAATATTAATCTTTTAATCATAATATTATGTACTATACTTGCATTATATTTATTGAAAACAGATCTTCAAATCTTAATTAAAATCATGCTAGGTGCAATCTTTCGGTGACAGTATAAAATCAACCTCACAAACGAGCACAGTGTTAAATTCAGCTTAAAAAATGCAATGCATAATATTGTTAACGTTCTTGATCTTGGCCATGTTAACGGTCTGCCTTAATGGTTAGGATTTTAAAGTCAGTGTCAGTTATAAGCCATTTATTAACTCAATCTTTATTTCTTTCAGCTGGCGGTGTTACCATCAAAGGCGCCTGTGTGAACTGCAATAGACCCGATCAATATAGAACAACGGCACGTGTGCCAACCACACGACGTGGTTACGGCGGACGCTCTTATAGTCATGGTAGTCAGACTACGGCCAGGCCAAGACAATCATATAGACAACCTGCTCGTGCTGACGATTGGAGCATGGATGGCTGGAATTTTCACCAGACCGCAGATGGAACACAGCAGATATCCGGAGGACGTGGCTACAGGTGGTAAAGGAATAACACAACAGATATTCGCCAATAAATATTTACGTGTTGAGACATTAACAAGTGTAAGCTAATAAAGCGTTTGCCTTTGCTTAAATTGTTATGAATTAAAAGTGGTATGGGAAAAACTGGTTTCAATCATATTTTCAGGTTTGTAGTACATACTATAGTTATGATGAGAGCTATCAAATGGCGTGTCATAGAAAACTATTGCTGATAAGACACAACTGGTTTGATTACGTAACACCTTGCAGTCTCATTACAATTTTAAAAGGTTTATGTCAACAATTCGATTAAGAATATACCCTGTCTTTACATTTTTCAATAGTTTGCTTAAAAACAGAAAAATAGTGGAACCAAATAACTATTACACTTTTTTTTTGTTTCAGTCATTTTGGACTTAAAATTCTGAGAGCGCAAATTTATTTTATTTTTTTAATTTTTTAAAATATTTCAGCTATTTCAATAATAATCTAAATAAAAAGTACTTTGCTATAATTATAAATACAAAATTGATCATTACATAAAACTATATTTATTTACTACACCACGGAAAATCTATGTTCAACATTTGATCTAATCTTTGCACTTGAATTTTAACTCCATAAACTTAAAATAGTAATACAATTAATTAACGTATTTTGTGATGTGCATCATTCGCACTTTGCTTATTAAAAAATAAAAATTTTTGTCCCCTTCCGATTCCGCAAATCCCGAATAGCCACCACAACCACCGGTTTAAAAATATTTCGCCAGTTTTGACAATTACACATACCTATTATCATTATTATTCATCCCAATTAAGCGCATCACGTTCCGTTGAATAGAAAGACAGTAACAAGTGTTTTGATTTATAAGGAAATGAAACTCCTAAAAATATGCAACGGATATTTCTGTAGTCGGGGTCTCAAGTATAGCCTTTCAGACTAGTTTCTTTTCTTTGAAGAAGCTCTCATAAGCAGTTAATGAATAGAAAATACTGTACGCTAGTACATTCTACTTTATTACATTAATTGCATTAATCGCATAAACTGAGTAATGAAAAAGCAATGTGAAACACGTCACACACAAACCCAACCTGACTTGTTGGCGATACTAAAATCGGTGGGGTTTACTTTGTAACTTGTGGGCAAATCCCCAATGTAGTTTCTCTCACAAGCATTGTAACCTGACATTACAAGCTTAGCTATAAAAGTGCTGAACAATTTGTAAACTTATTCAGTGCTTCGTTAACATGAAGTGGTTGTCGTTGTCTCTTCTCCTGCTGGCTTTGCTGGGAATCATGGAGGCTGCTCCAGCTGGTTAGTAAATTTTATAATAGTCTTCAATATTTGTAAGCAATATTAACTAGTAACCTTTACAAATGCAGGTCAAATACGCATACACTCTTCATCCACGACACGAGTGCGTGTGAGAAATGGAAATATCAAATGGAATGGCGATTGCCATAATTGTGACATACGCACCACCAAAAACACCGCTCAAGTGACCAGCACGAGAAGAAAGGATATTGTTCGTAGATTCTAGTTGAATAATCTTGCAAAGTAATTGTAAATATAGTTGTAATATTTATTTATGAGTGCTAAGAATTGTGCGTTGTCTTGTTCAGAATTCTTGACATTGTTATAAATCACTCAAGCTTGCCACATTATAGCTGTGGGGCAAGTGTTGCATGTGGGGCAAGGCAGGCACGCCATTTTATGGTTCATTGCTAAAATATTTTACGGGGCGTGCATAAAAATTGCCATCATATTTGAGCTTTGGTGGTGCCGTTGGTGGTGCAACCCTTTGCCTACGCTCTAACACGTGTTTCTTCTCTACAAATTTTTATGGAACGTTGTCGTCGTCGTCGTCGTCGTCTTCGTCGTTGTCGTTTCCGTTGTCCTCTGCCATAAAAGCAGCCATTTCCTTTAGCAGCTTTTCTTCTTTTGCTTAGCACGTTTCCTTTTTATTGCCAAAAACGAAACCAAACCGCTGTGCGCCTGTAAATGACTCCCCAGGCACCTTTATATTGACTCGTAAAACGGCGACATTTAGAGCAACCCTCGGTAAGCAGCCAAAGACAACCAACCTATCCCATTCAACCCTCAACACCCCTTGATCCACCCACTTCCCCACTTCCCCACTTCCGCACTTCCGGCCATTTGTCTTTTGTGTAGACCGCTTTTCGGCGCGCCGACGACTTTCTTAGCGTTTTAAATTTGATTTTTATTTCCCTGACAGTTGTAGCCAGCTACGATTTTTATGGTCGAACCGAGAGTCAACTTTTGTGCCTTCTAATTTATTTGTATACCCTTCTTACACAATTTTTTAATTTCGCCAGATATCTGGAGAGAACATTTTTAAGCCACATTTTCTAAGACCTTCCAGAAAGGTCTATAGTTTTGGGTGTCAAATAAATTACAAAATGTTCAGTTCTATCAATAGGTCAAATAACATGATCAAAGTCCTGGTCGATATGAAAAATCAGTAGGATTTCCAGATAGACCAATTTTAGAAACCATAACCAGATTTAATTGCATTTCTTGTTTAAGATTTTTAACTTCTAGCTTTAGAGTATTATATCTTCGACATTATTAATATATTATTGTGCTTTCTTGTTATTCTTTTTGTTTTTTTCTTTGTTATTGCTGCCAGCGACGGAAATTGACTTGGAAAACGTTTCAACTTTGCTTTTTCATGTATAGCCAAAAATTGAAATGAAGCATATAAAGTCAAGCAATAAGTAGTTCTAGTAATCGCAGTGTTCGATCAGACACGCCCACATATGCAATGGGAGAGAAGGAGAGAGAGAGAGAGAGGAGAGAGAGAGAGAGGGGGATTGGAAGGCGGATGACGAAAGTTATCAGCTATCAGTGCTAACTTTGCAGCCAGATTCTCACTTGACATCATTCCCTTTTATACATTTTGTTGTGTTTGAATTCGCCACATTGCCTCAAAACTTTATTAATTTGAAATATGCGAGCAGAGTGGAATCGAGGCAGGACAGGGCTGGGAGGGGATATAACGTTGCTGGTGATATGATTTATTGGACTTTTGAAGTGTAGTCAAGCGCTCAACTTAATGGCGAACGTAAACGCGTTCATAATTAATTTCATTTTACTTCACATTGCGCATACGCCGCATTGCACTTTGCCTGTCTTAAATGGACCCTCCTTTGGCACTGCTTATTTATTTCATTCATTTCAATCTCATTATTTTGCACTCATCCTTTCATTCGTTTGTCTTTTTCCCAGTGAAAGTGCTTCGATAATTTTTTGTTTGCGATTTTATTTTCCGGAAGTGAATTTCAACTCCACGGTCAGTATTGTTGTTAATTCTCTTCTGCTACAGCTCCTCTAAATGCATAATTGAAAGTATAAAAGCATCCGCGATGTATTTGATATAAATTATTCAATAAATGTTGGCATTTTATTGCTGCATATACAAAAGCATAATGTCCTACTATACATTTTTAACAATAACTTACAAGTAAAATATTTATACTTGTGAGTTTCTTTAATTAAAAAAATAAAACAAAAATATTTGCTACATATCATAATTTTATATAAATATGAATTGAAACAGCATAGAAATGCATCCACATTTAAATGTAAAATTCATTTTTAATAGATTCATTTCAATTGGACTAAATTCAAATGCAATTCCACAATGAAATGTTATTTGTCACTCACTTTTATAGTTAATTAACCTGTGTCACGAAGGGAGCAGCCATTTTTAGTTCTTAAAAATAGTTTTGTATATAATTCAATAATATTAAATACTTTGTTTAGGTAAAATGTACCTACTTAAAGTTATTTGCGAGCTAAATGTGTTTAAATTACGCTAAAATATGATTTTAAAAAATAAGTATATTTGCATCAGAGAATAAACCGAATTAAATATCGGATCCGGTTTAGGTTCCAGTACCAGTTCCGGTACGGACCGGTTCAACAAATAAATTTTTAAAAATATATAATTGTTAAACTGCTGTTTTTCATAATTTATGTCAAAAGCTGGCGACTAAATTAATGAAATGAATAATGATCAAAATGACAATAAGTTTGAAAAGCGGGTAACTTTTGACAAAGTTATGTCACTTTGAAGTTGTTGTAATCTTTGATCCAGCAATTTTACAAGCCTCCCTTCTATGCTCTATGCTTTGACACTTAAAAACCGTAATAAATGTCGAGTAAAATAACACTTTAACTGTCGAACATATTGGTTGAAAGCAAATCAAGGCACTCAATCAAGTAAAGTTGAAAGCTTTAATGTGCTTCGAAAGCGTCATGTGCACAACGATAAAGCACAGACAGTGTTTTAAAGTGCTTTATTGTGTATAGTACTTGAACTGTACTCATATTCAATGAAATCCCGCCTCAGTTCATGTGCCACACATGCGAAATTCCCCTTTTTTTGGTCCCTTTCGAGGACGATTTTGAACAGGTCGACTGTTTTACTGCGGGCAGTCGGAAGAGGTAGGGAGTGGAGCAGGGGGAAGTGGGATAGGAGAAGCATCTAGCAATCGGAAATCAAGCTTCAATGGCATTTCCCGCCCACTTGGAGGTGTAGAGTATGCGGCTTACCTGCGGACTGATTTCATTTTCGTAATTACCTCAACGGTTGCAAGGACTCGGCCTCTTGGCCAATGCCACACAGCTGCTGATGCCACTGCCGCTGCTGCTGCTCCTCCTCCTTCTCCTGTTGTTCCTCCTGTTGATGGCCAACTGCAGGTGTCTGAGTTGTGGCTTAACGAGTTGATTAAATCCAGTAATTGATGAAATTGCGAATGAACTTTAAAGGTGTAAATGGCTGGCATTGGAAGGGAAGGGAAGAGGAAATAAACATGTCATTGTCATTAGATGGCTTCACTTGGGGAATTTGGGCGTGTCCACAATATATACAATATACAAGCGTCGACGCGTAGTCGTTTTTGCCCATCGTTCTCGATTGGACAGTGGGCATCAATCAAATAAGCACGAAATGCACACGTTTCATTTATAAATATTTGCGGCGAGGGTCGCACGACTTCACAAAAGGCATCAAATGACGATGAGCAGATAAAGGGGGAGAGTGACAGAGGCAGAGACAGAGGCAGAGACAGAGACAGAGAGGGTGATGGAGAGGTATAGAGGAAAAACGAGCTCAGTTTGAGGCCTGTGGGTAAAAGGGCTACAGCCAAAAGGCAAAAATAAAAAATGATTTAAAAATTGAAAGGATTATGGGACGAGCAGCAACGAAGCGCGTTAATGTTGATGCCGCCGCGGGCACAGAGCGGCCAACAACACAACAAAAGGGACGCAGGGCGCGGCGAGAGTGTGGCAGCAAGAGCAGAGGTGGAGAGGCAGGACGACAGGAGGACAGGAGGTGGCGGGGCTTTGGAACAGACATGAGATCCGGCTGGTTGGTGTTGCTGTCAGTCAAACAAAACTGTGCAAAAAATCAACGAGGCAGCTCGAAACAAAAACCAAACTAAGAGTTTATGCCACGCAGCAACACTATAGACTGCCCAGGGGATTGCGAGGAAGAGAGATGGAGAGATGAGAGAGAGAGAGAGAGCGAGAGAGGTGAGACATCGGGGCATAGGACAACGTTGTTGATGGTCAACAATATAATTTGAACAGGAATGAAAAATAAACGCGGCAAACTGGGCGGGCAAAGGAATCTCCAGGCTCCGTGTGTGTTTGTGTGTGTGTGTGTGTGTGTCAGTGGAAGTGTTTGTTTTTTCTACTACATACATACATATTTCACTTTCATCCGCTTGCGTCCCCTGAACCATCAAAAAACTGGAAACTGAAAAAAAAAACAAAACTCAACTTTTGTATAAATCAAATCAAATATGTGAACAAAGTGTTTTCTCAGTTGTCGCCGTCGTTATGAGACGAAAGCGCCAACCGAAACAGTGTGTACCACCACTTTGTGTGTATTACGTTAATATTTCCACAACAGTGGAGCAAATATATGTAAATCTACACATAAATTAAAAACTAATTTTTTTTATTTATAATTATAAAACTTACACTTTGGGATACCAATAATGTCGCCCAATATTGAACAGTTCCTCTGAGGACCAGACGAACATCTAATTGACTTGACAAATAAAGAATGCTGATTAATTGAATAACTTTGCAAAGAACTCGAATGTCTCATTACATTAAAGCACCGTTCTGAAATACACAACAATTAATAAAAGTATTGTTCATATTTCTAAGCAACATCGATATTTTTAATCATCGAGTTTTAGATAATCAAATCCGATTCAATAATTTTTATACATTTACTGAAACGTATAAATATAAGTAAATACAGTTAGTCGAAAAAGTGTATACTTATAAATAAAGTGTTGTCGAATTCAGAAGATGAATACATCATATAACAAAATTAGCTCTCATTTTGAGGTCAAGTTTTATGCAAGTTTCTACTTAAATTTTTATGCATTGTCCTGTATAAAATGTTGTTGTCTTTCGAAACGTTTAAATTGTGCAGCCCTCAAACTTTCACGCGTCCCGTGCCCAATTTAGTGTAATTTTATATAATTAGAAAAAAAAATTTTACTCAAACTACTGACTTAAATCAATCAGTGTGATTGGTTTAAGCTCATTAGATTTGAAAATAATTATTTTGGTAGTGTAATTTGTATATGAAACAAAGACTGATAGGAATCAATGTGAGACGATTTTTCACAAGACATCGACTGTTCTTTATAGCTGAGAATAAGAAATTTCGTAAACAATTTTGAAACATGTTTTGTGAACTCTGATACATTGTTATCAATATTATTAATTTTTTTGTGCATTGATTAATAAAAATCGATATATAATGCTACATAGATTATTTGCATGTTTTTTAATTTTATTTACTGATAATCAACAATATTTTCAGCATTCAACTTAATCAGAAGAAGAGAAGAGTATATATTTGTACCTATTGATAACGTGGAATAAATATGTTTTCCAAAAATGCCGACTATAGTAAGTCGTTAGCGCTGTCGACTTTCAACCCCATTTGATAAGAGTCGATTTTCTTAGTAGACTTTTGTGTAAAATTATGTTAAATTATTTTTTATTTATAATTAAAATTACAGAGAGATTACAGAGAGGTTTTCAATTTCTTGCGGCATAACAATACAATAATGAACTATAAATCGATATTCTGGAACATAATTTAAAAAGAGAGCTATTCTAGATATCATAAGTTTTGCCTAAGCTCAAGTAATTGTCTAAATTTGTGAAAAAACAGGCCTAAATATCCACTGTGCACTGCCACCATGAAAATTACAACTACTTGATGTATCTCCCGTCCAGGCTCGCTGTTTGAAGCACTCTAGCTGTCCAATTCGCGCTGTAGGAAGAATGCTTTATATATATCTCTATATATTTTATGTTAGTAAAAAGCTATGTGCTGGGCATTTGCCGCAGTGACTGACTGTGGAACAGCTGCCATTGCTGCTACTTGGCCAAGCTAGCAAAACTCAATTTATTGTTGGACGCCGAAGGGCAACGGGTCGACATGACTCCCCCCTGGAAATGCTCTCTGCCCGTAGTCATTCAACAGATTTCTATAGATTTTGCTTTTGGTTTCTGCCTTGTGGTTATTTGTTTTTTCCATTTTTCATCTTTTGGGCATTTGCAGAACTTTATGCTGTCCCCTCTGTCCACCCCTTGTCCAATTTTGGCTTCATGCTGACTGCTGAAAATTGAAAATCATAATCGCATCAACTTTGGCAGCAGCAGCATAAACTTTTCTGAGCCGTTTGGCAAAAGTTTGTGTCTCGGTCGAGCGCCTCAAAGTAGGCAAAGGAATAATGCTGTAGACGCTTTGAAGAGGCAAGATAATTTGCAGTAGATTATTTTCGTCACAAAGACATCTATCCTTATAACCATATGTCCATGTAAAATATATAAGTTGAATGCCTGTTTATAGCAGCGTAGCCCGTTGACAAATGAATATGATTAGTAAATTTCAAATAGTGTTCCAAACAAATATTTAAACATTAAAAATATTAAATTCTTTTATATATATGTATTTATTTTTATAGGTATGTTTAATAAAATCCTGAAAGAAGAAAAAATAATTTTTACATACCTCTTTCTTTGTCTATAAGCATGATATAAGTTTTTCCACTATTAATTTTTTGAAAAGTGTTAAATCTCACAGCGAATCGTTAAAACAATTTGAATGAAATAATATCACAATTTATGTAAAAATACATTTCAAACTTTAAAACTGTACGAATAATTTTACTACATAGCTGATATTAGAAGTCGATTTAAATTTAACCGATTTGAATTTAATTATTTATTTTTCATTCTGTGTAGAATTTACAAAAAAATGCCATCTCATTACAAAATAATTTGTGTATAAAACACGGATATTTATTTGTTCGGTACTTGAGAAACAGCGGAAGATAAGCCTTTGTTTTTAATTAACATATTTACTAATTTGTTGTTACGCTATCAAAAGCCGACATTTAATTAAACATTTAAATTAAAAAGTAAAACTTTTAATATAAGTATAAGTTTTTAAATAAAATAAATATATATATATATATTTATTATATTAAGCCATGCCATGTAAATTGTCGGCATCTGAATTTAACTCTTAGTTCCATTATGTTTCTTTATTCGCAATGTACAGAATAAATTTAACTTTTCTTGACTTAGAGTCTAGGATCAGCTTCTCATTTGTTTTAGTTAACACTAATGGTAAAGTATAGAAATTGTGAACCTTATATACGTTTAAAAATCTAAAATATTTGGAAAAACTAGTGTCATGAACTGACATCACAGAATTGGAGGGAAAGATATTTCATAAATGTTTGCAAATTGAAATTTTTTTACATGTACCGCTTCATACACAAGCGTAAGTAAATAAAAAATACAAAAGTATTTAATTGAGATCACATATCAAATTGCATTATATGTGATAATGCTATGTACTAACTGCGGCGCAATTTAACAGTATAATCTTATTTTTGCAATTCATTGCTTACTGTTAAAGGTTATCAGAACACAATATATTTCTTCCGAAATAGATTGCACCTTCAAGAGGAAACGTAAAATGTGCGCACCGCCAGTTGATGATTCTGAGATTGATCGGGTTTTTCTACAGGATTCTTAACAGGATTCTGGTGACAATGATATTACTCTAGTGAAACTTAAAAATGACATGATATTCAAAGGGAGATAAGTCCTAAATGCATAAATAGCTTCAATTTAATCACTTCGATCATCAAGTTCCGAGAGAAACAGTTGTTACTAATAGGAATCGTGAACTCTGTCAAGAATCTTTTAGAAGGAAGTGTTAACACAAATATGTGTTGGTGACCGCGGGCAGAGTTTTTGTAGTTTTGACTTAGGTGGTTTACTAACATCTTTGGATGGAATTTAATAGAACACAACGCTTTATACAATTTGGAATCGTCAGTGTTGGTTCAGCGCAATGTGATGGTGACAATGCAGCTGTCTTTACTAATATTTCGAGCTACGTTCCATGGATTGCCTATAAAATAGCCACCAAGTAATCTATACATGTAAAAATAAAATTCATTTGTATACAAGTTCTTATGATGATTTTTGATGATTTCTTTTCCAGGTACGCAGATAGAAAATTTAAAGCCCTTCTAGGTGATTTATCAAAATAACTGTAATATAAACTAAGAGTTTTCACGCTCGAACTCAAAGACCAGAACTGCTCACTCCAGTGCTCTATCAAAATTAGGAATTTTTGTTTTCTCATTGGTGCAAAACCACAAAATGCTTGTGTGACTTTGAGTATCCTGAAAAACCGCAGCAAGTAGATATTTTCACAGTGTGCATGTGGCAAGTTCGCATAGAACAATGCATACAGCATTAACAGAAACTGGCAAGTAAAAGCAAAAAAGTTTTTGTTTTATTTTCAGTTCAAGTGACGTTAACTAGTTGACTGCCTGTCTGTTTGGTTGCGGCCACTAAAGTTGCCAAGTTATTTGCCAGCAATCAGAATCAGTGCAGGCCGACAACTTACCACAAGCTGCCAGTTGCAGTATCTTACATATATTAAGTGGCTCGTCTCCATCTACACTGATAAAATATAGATTATAAATTCAAGATTTTGGTCACCAAACTTAGAATTTTGGTCGATAAGATATTTAGGGAAATTAAAATACTTCAAGTTAGAAAACAAAACTTCTTGTTATCATATCATATTTCGCATATTTCTTTTAATAAGTATAAATGTTCTACATTAGTCAAGTCAACAGGTAATAAAATTATTCCCAAAGTTTTTACATTAATAATTGATTTAATGTTTTTTTATTTTTGTATATATTTAATATAGGGTTCTTATCTTTTTACGGCTTAGAGCGATAAAGTCTTTAATTTTCCTATCGACGCATTTAAAAATAAAACCAATCAGTATATGTTTTAAATGAACACTGTTTCCTTATAAAATATTAACGTGTTTAATCCTGATAATAAAATACTTCAGCAAGTACATCGTTCTCAAGTTATAAAAATTAGCTCGTCTATTTTACAATCGGCAAAGCATCAAATTTATATTGGAATGAGATTAAAACTAAGTAATTTGAAAATCCTGGAACGTGCTTGACTAATATGATTCAAATATGAATGTACTCTTTTCTAGCTTTGTTTTTTTAGTACATTAATCTCTACTCAATTATTCTTTTCAAATAAAAATGATATGTATATACTTTTCTAAGAACTCAAGAATTGTATTTGAATGTTCTTAATTTTGAAAGTTAGATTTTTCTTCAGTGTATTCGAACGCCGTTGCCGTTGCCTTTGGCGTTGCGTAGGTTGAATTCACTAAGAGGAATAGTTGCTTGGTTGGTTGGTTGGTTGGATTGGTTGAATTGGCTGCTTTGGCTCGAATTAGCGTTGGCTCTGCGCGCCCGTCAGTCTGGGGCAACATGATGTGGCAAGTTGTGTGCCTCTTGCTGCGGTTTCAGCTGCGTAATTGTTGATTTTATGCGTATAGCTGAAGCCATTAAGTCCTCTGCAACATGCGGCTACCGTTGTCAGCGTGAAATGCGTCAAATTACCGCATGAGGCGAGTGGAAACACAACCGAGGCCAAGACCGAGTCTGAGACCGCGGCCGAGACACAGACGGCAATTAAGTACATCCAGAAACAGTTCCAGAATCCGAACCGATGCATCCTTGTCCAGCATTACTAATTAATGTCAATGTCAACTGTCTCTACAATTGAAATTGCAAAGATTTGCAACATTTTTCCAGGGGAAAATTCCATTCCAATTGACTTTGAAAATAATAATTAAAAACACCAACTGTCACTAAATTTTGTTGTAGAAAATATACTGAATTCGCCGTTTTTGGATCATTTAAATATACATTTTTTGAATACTGTCAACCCTTACAACTTATTTAACTTTTGTTTATATATTTTCAAATTTTAATTTGAAATATTATTTAAGACTTTTTATGTATAACGTAAATAAATATTTACACTGCTGTAAAGTGAAGAAATTCGACCTCCAGTTCTGCTAAAATATCTTAAAGTGCCTGGAATTCAAGATCATTAAAAATTTGATACTACAATCCATTTTATAAAGATCCTAAAAGTATGCCTTAAAATAGATTTTGGCATAGCTGCGAAATGTGTATCCAATAAAATAACAGGGAATATCTCATAAAATGCGGATAAATGAAATTAAATAATTTATAAAATATGTGAGAACGTGCACAAATGTTGAAATTAATATTGAATAATTAGCAACTGGGCGGGACAAAACAAAAACCGTGAACTGAACTCATAATATAATGAACGACCCTTGGGATGAGTAAATGCCCCAAACAACAACAACGACAACAAAAATAACGACGCCAACAACAACAAGCAACAATATGAGGCGAGGGAACAACGCGAAGCGGCAACATCATAATAAAATTAACATTAAAGTGGCAAGGCAAAAGGGATCATAAAAATGAAATCAACGTATTAACTACATGGCAGACAGTATAACGCACACACATACACATACACATACACTCACACGCACACACCCAACACACACACATAGTCATACTCATAACAAGCTCACGCCATATCCTCATCCAGCAGCTGGGCAGATAAAACGCAACGAAATAAAATCAATTCAAATAAAAGCATAAATACGACCACAGGAAATGAAAATGACGATGACTCCGTTGTTCCTCCCTCTTATACACTCCGCTCTCCCGCTCTCACGCTCTCCCGCTCTTTTGCCCTTTCCTCCTCTGCCCCTCTCCACACACACTTCACCTACGCATACATTCGTATATACGCAGCAGCGCCCAAAGGCAGCGTCCCCTCAGGTCTGGGCCTCAAGCTGACTGTAACTGTGGTGTAGTGTGGTGTGGTGTGGTGTGTATCAAGTGTGGGGAGGTGGGTAAACATGTAAGCGCGCATTTTACGGCACAAGCATTTTCGCTTAATAAAATGTTAAGTGGGGGAGAAAAAAGGGCGGCAGACAAAAAGCGACAGCGCCACTGTAAAGTTAAATTGACAGAGGGAGAGACGAAGAGAAACAGAAAGAGAAAGAAAAGGAAAAAGGAAAGAGAGTGTGTAGGAGTACGTGTGTGGCAAAGGACTTGCAGAGCAGGGCGACAAACTGACAAAGCGACTAACTGACAGGCAAACAGATAGAGAGACAGACAGATAGACTGACAGACAGACGGATAGAAAGACAGCCAGCGAAGCAGAGCGGCAGGCAGAGTCGTAAAATTATATTTACAACACAAACAAAGCTGTCGACAAGGCAGCAACAGCAGCGCCAGCAGCAGCAACAACAACGATGCACACTGGGACCTCAAGCTAAAAAATGCGACAGAAAGTCATTTTTTTTCGGAAGAATACGGTCTATGTAAGGCAACCAACCATATGATTGTAATGTATTTTATTAACTATGCAAGAAATTAACTAATCTATTCAACCAAATTTAAGCAGATTGACTAACTTAATATCATAATGTAATTTGTTCCCGTTTTTTTAAAAAAAATAGGTAATAGGAAATATTGTATTTTTTAATATATATGTAAGTGCCCGAGGCATTTCTGGCCCTTTAAGGTATATATATTCTTGATCACAATCAGCAGCCGAGTCGATATAGCCGTCTCTGTCTGCCGTGTGTGAGCGTCTAATTGTAGGGATAAAAGAGCTAGGACAAGCTTCTGTATACCCTTGCAGAAAAGTTTGTTTTATATTTTATTATTACTATCTATTATCCAACTTAATCACATAAGGGACGAGTTAAACAGAACAGCAGTAATGACAGATTTAATTTTGATAGCAATCAAGCTCCTAAAAGGATGTAACGTGTTCCAACTCCAACTTTTCGACAAGTTTTTCAAATGTTTATTGCAAATCAAAATGAATAAAATTTCTACTGTGCGACGACGACAACAAGACCGAAGCTGAGCACAATGATAAGCATGAAGCGGATGAGACAGACACCACACACACACACACACACACACACACACACACGGACACATACAGGCAAAGAGACAAACTCTCACACTGTGTTCGTGTCGGAAAACTTGAAGCGACTGCAAAAGGGCGCCGTGTGCTTTGTTGAACGTCAGGCGAGAGATGAGACCGAGCCACCGAACAATTTCCCGCACTCAAAAAATAACAATGGCGCGTTGAAAATATCCGCTTCCGTTCTGAAAGCTACCAAAAGCAACAACAACACGAACATCAACGACAACAAAAATGAAGACAAAATAAGCGAGTGAGCCAGTAAGTGGGTGAGTGAGTGAGTCAGTCACACAATGTAAGTAAGAGTGAGACCGAATGCGAGTGAGACGCAGCTGCGACTTTAACCGTTGTTCGCCGTTGCCTGCTTTTGGGGATGTGCAGAGCAAAACGTCAGAACGTGGCGACGACTGAAACGCCTGAAACGCAACGTCACACTCCAAAAAATTTAATTCAATTTGAGCACAATGAAATCATATTTTGCAACAAAATGTACGAAATTCAGTTTTGGGGCCATGGGAGCTGACAACTTGAAAATGCTTTCCCAACATTCGTCTGTCTCTCTACAAATAAATATCTGTATGTTTATACATATGTATGTATGTATCCATTTGTTCGAGATACGTATCTATAACTACAACAGTTGGCAATTTCGTTTCTATTAGCTTTAGCTGGACGGTCGAAACGTGATGCAGGTATGAGCTGAGGAAAGGAAGAATTGAAAAGGGGTGGAGAGTGAAAAGGGGAGGCGGGGGGACTACAATATGTTGGTATAAATATTTATTCGCTTGCAGCGGCGTC
This sequence comes from Drosophila sp. st01m, assembly GCA_018901795.1. NCBI lineage: Eukaryota > Metazoa > Arthropoda > Insecta > Diptera > Drosophilidae > Drosophila > Drosophila sp. st01m. The sequence goes on from JAEIFG010000334.1 coordinate 1,404,801, forward strand.
ACACAAACACAAATACAAACGAAGTCGACAAGCCAAAGCACAAATATGCAAAACGTTCTATACCTATATATTTTTTGTGTGTGTGTGTGTGTTCGCGCGACTTGGTTTGTTTGTATGTATGTGCATATACACATGTGGTTAGTTAAATAGGTATACAAATTACTTATTTTGTATGCGAAGATTCATTCTTGAAGACTACAATTAGTTGAAATTATGATAAAGACATCAAATCAAAACGCAATGCATTAATTTCTGTTATTTATTGATTCATAGCGCAACAAGGACTACCTTTAGTACTGCAATGACCGCTTGTACGAACATATTATGATAAAATTTTATTGAATACACCTTTCTTTAAATCGATTTAAATAGTGTTTTATTATGCCACAATTTGGGAATCAATGTATACATAGATGGGTACAAATCCTTTTTTCGGTATTAACCGGATTTTAAACCAACAAAGCAAACAATACAATATCAATAATACCATACCGAAAAATTATTCAATCCAAAAAACCCGATTATTAACCGATTGATATATATTTGACTTAGGTTCAATTAAATAGTAAATTCAATAATGTTGTTATGGTGTAGTTTCAAACAAAAAATAGTTTATTTAAGTATTATAAGGTTTTATAAGACAAATCTTTTTAAAAGTCTAATAATTTATATTTATTAAATACGGGTATTTTCAACTCTATAACCAAAACTTGATTTTTGTGAACCGAAATCAAACAATAACCGATTTACAAAGATTTTTCATATCCAATAGCCGAAAACCAAAATACAGAAAAATAACTGTAAGCGATATTCCTTTGGTTTCATACCCTGGTGACAATGGTTTTAATTTATTTAAATTAATAATATTGTTTTTATTAATATGTAAAGCAGTTAATATGCAAATAAAACAAAGGTATTAAAATCTTATCTATTTAAAGTGAAAAATGATATGATTTCGCAATCTATGCATTCAAAGCAAAATTATACCCATTTTAATGTCCACATGTGTGTGTGTTGTGTGTGTATGTGTTGCAAATGCTTGAAAATCAAATTATGCCCGCTGGCGAAACGCTTTGCCACCAAGTAGACAGTCAAGGATTCATACATAGTCACACACACACTCAACGTCTTTGACTGACAGACCGACTGTTCATTTGTCTTTGTTGTATTTGCAAAATGGCAACTTGAACTCTCATAAGTACGATGTAGTTGTTGTTGTTGTTGTTGTTACTCAAGCTTTAGCTTCAGCGCCTTTTGCCAGTTTTCTGCTCGTTTATTATTCATGCCGTGTGCTCCTTTACACCATTACAAGGACCTTGTGGCTGACGCTGTGCTCTGTTTAAATGGCGCATAAAATATTAATAGCTTCATTAGCATTCGCACAAATTTCACAAATTTAACTCACATAATTACATAATATTCAACGGACAGCAGCTATTCGGTGGAGGAGGATGTTTTCGGAGGGGGCAGGGATAGGGAAAGTGCGGGTAACCAATCGCAACGATATGCAGCATTATCAAGCGACAAAGCGGCTTTTGTATGAATTATATACAATTACAAAACTGGACGCGCGCACACACACACACACACACGGACAAACACAAATAAAGCTGCAGGAGCCTCTTTGGTCAAAATTGAGGTCCCTTTTGCAAAGCACTGAGCCGTAAACTGACGGGGGCGACTGTGACAGCAACCATTTTGTTGCCTATGAGCTCTTGGATTTGAAATATTGCCAGCATTCAGAATATCTGCTGGTTCTTGTTTTTTGTTGCTTTTGGTGTTGTTGTGTATGCGCAATATAATGAAAAATATTTGAACTTTCGCAAAAAGCGCACAAGGATATCAATTCCCAAAGCATACAAAAAATACACAACTATAGATATACACACATACAAGGGAGTCTATGTACACTTGGAAAAAATTCAAGATACCCGAACTTAAACGGGTAATATTCAAGTATAATGTCAATGATTCGGAAAATTTTCAAATAATAATAATAAATCTGTACCTAAGTTTCACTTTTACCTTTAACGGATTTCATAAAATGTATTTTCCGAACTTACATTTATGATAAGTTCTTTAAAACTGGTATTTTTCACTGTTTCAGACATTAATTTACTAACTCAAGGCTAATTGAATTCGCTAAATAATTAAATTAGAACAGTTTAAAGGGTTTTCCATTTCTAATAATTTCAATCTTGCCGAAAATAAAAACCGAAATAGGCCTGATACTGGAGGTATTCCAACCAAACTCACCGATTTTACTTTTTGGCAAGATCTTTCATACTATTCTGACTAAGTTCGATTAAAGTCAAACTACTATATGATATAGATGTCCGAATTTTCTATTAAAGATCGATTTATACATAATTTAAGAATTTTAGAAATTATTAATCTAACAATTTGAAAACATAAATGTGTAAAATGAAGTACTGACATTTTTCTGAGCGTATGTATGCATCTGTTTGTGTGTGTGTTTCGTAGTCAAATCCAACTAGAATCAGAATCACAGCAATAAAATTGAAAGAGCGTGCACGAATGCCAATAGAAACAACAACCAGCAAAGACACTCACAAGGGACCCAAAAGACAGATGAGCTGAGACAGCAGCAAAGAGGAAGAGGGTGATAGCCAAAGGAAGAGGAGAGGTGGGGGATGGGAGTAGGGAAGCTATTCGGTATATTAGGTTGAAGCACAAACAAGTTTTTTTTTTCCTGCCAAAATGGGGCATAAAAGCAAAAAGGATCGAGCTCTTCTCGAGAATGCAAACCAAGTGAGACAGACGAACGTTTATTTGCCTTTTTGCTTCAATGGCAGCAAAGGCAACTTTCCAATACGAATTTCAAATGAGTAACAACAACAATAACAACGACAACAACATCAACTTTAGAACATGATGACTGATTCGTGTTAAGTAAGTTCAATCCAAAGTAAAACCCATGGAATGTGTCATCCAATATGTAATAAGCTCAAAAGCACGTGTCCTTTGACGGCACAGAGAGAAAGGAGAACAATATTACAGTGACTACAGTCAAAGTTACACAAAGGTCAAACGGAACATTATGGCTTTATTTTGCGCCTAATAAATCTCATTATGTCATTATGTGCTCAAGCGCAGCAACAACAACCATAAACAACAAGACGCAAAGGTAACAAAAACAAAAAGTAACCGACGCTCCCAAGTCGACGTCGCAGTCGCCTTCGGAACGGCAACAACCAAACGACATGCCAATCAGTAATCAATCCGCACGCACATTGACAACGAGGACGTCGCTGTCTCTGTCGCTCCCCCCTTATGTTTCAACGTACAAGCAAAAACAATTTGCAAAGGCAAAAATAAAAAGTTGTGATGGTATCGACTATGAAATACCCTGCAAGCTGCAAAGCTCAGCTCGTGTGTTATAAATTATAAAATATATTTATCCCATTTCTTTTAATTACAATAATAATTGTTCTTATTGGTTGATGTTTGTGAACAATTATTAATATATCTGATTGGGTCGACAATATCTATTGTTGGTTTATTACATACTCCAACTTAATGTTGGCAATAAGAAACTCTCAAAGAAGTAGTTGCAATGCTTCCAAGTGAGACCACACGACGTCACTGTAAACAAAATGAAAAGAGATAAACATAGAGTGGCACTGCGCAACATGGCGTCAGCAGCAGCAACACTCACGCCGAGCGCGAGCGAGAACGAGAGCGCTCAGAGAGTGAGCGGACAGCAAAAACGCCGCCATTAAAGAAATTCCTCTCAGAGAGCGCAACGTGTATGTGCATGGGAATGCGTTGGTGTGCGACATGCGTGTGCAAACGCCGCAGGGTTGTCAAATCTTATTCAACAAAACCCAAAAAACAACTATATATGATAGCAGATTGTATAAAGTTTCAAATATAACATATTTTATGCGTTACAAAAATAACCAACTATTCAATGTGTCAGCTTTAAAAAATGTGGTGCCCAAAAAGTCACTTGATTACATGATTGAAGTGTGCGGCAACCCTAGACTGTGCGCCGCTGTGTTGCCAGCGAGAGCCGCTCAATTTATGCGCTTTTTGTACGCGTTGCTCCTTCGTGGCGGACAGTACGGATGAAACACTGTCGACGCAAACTAAGCGAAAAATTCTATGAAAAATAACATAAAAAAACAACATTCAACATTATTAACATTAATTGTGTGCTAAACCAAAAGATTTCCATGAGCAATTAGCCAAAAGGTATTAAATCATATTACATGCCTTTATAATTTATGCAAATAATTAAGTGCTCATGTTGTGTGTATTTTGTGTGTGCGTGCATTAAATAATTTAAGCAACACAACAGCAAAAAGTGTTGAAAAAAAATGTCTTGCTCTTCTCTTCACCGCCTCTCTCTCACATGTCTGTGCATATTCGTCGCGCCGCGTCTTTTGCGTCTATCGATGGCTGTGTGTATGAGTGCTTTAAGCAATTAACCAGCAGCAGTGTAGAAATGCCAAAAACGCATTAAAAATTATTACTCGTTGGCTGTCTGTCATTCACAAGATACAGCAACAACAGCAACAAAAACAACAATATACAAGTGCTATTTGCCGCCGCTGCTCATAAAACAAATTACCCACTTGGGCTTGACTGCTATGCGTGCGTGCGAGTGTATATTTGTATGTGTGAAAAGAGCAGCGTAATCATCATCATCAGCAGTTGCTGTCACACAAGCGAGCATAGCTCCAACATATGTACTACTATGCACCAATACTGATGTGAACAAAAAAAGTAGTAAGCACTCGCCGCAATAGTAGTAAAACGGCCAAAAAGGCAGTGGCAATATAATGCCACTAACAACAACAACAACTTCGATAACCTCACCAACAACCACAGCAGCCGTATAATACCGGAATAAAATTTCTATACAGCGCGGTCGTCGTCGTCATCTCTCACGTTTACAGTGCAAGTGTATGTGTACAAATCACTCTCGCGCTCTCTCTGCCTCTCTTTGAAACACACTGCACTGAGCGACGGTTTTTTTTTTCGGCTGTAACAACAATGTTGAGGAGCAAAAGCGGCGCAGCGACGACGACGTTGGCGTTAAGGCAAATGTTTGTATGTTTGTGAAGGCGACATACATGCACACATATTTATGTGCATAAATATGTGTATTTGTATAAGCGAGGTTTTTTATGTTTCGCACAAACATTGCGGTAAAAGAACGCCGACAAACGTTCGTCGTTGGTCGCTTAGTCGCTCTCACTAATTGTGACGTCTGCGCGCGTGCGTCGGGTCGGTTGGTTGGTCGGTCGGTCGGCCGGTCGGTCACTTCGTCGGTCATTTTGTTGTACAACTATAACTCCCCGTGCATTTTTTACTTCAAGCTATGCTCATTGCATTTGTTTGTGTGTGTGTGTGTGATCCAAACACACATATACACACTCTCATTTGTACGCGTACCAAGCAGCTCTGCGGTGTATTCTCTCGCTCGCTCTCATACAAAGTTCCGTTTTTGTATTTGTAGATAAAAAAGAAAACAACCTTAGAAAAAAAGTTCATGCAGTGAAAAAACAACAACCAAAAGAAAAAAATTTGCTAGCAGCATATTTGTCAAAAAAGAAAAAGTAATAACAGAAAAAAAAAAAGAAAAAAGTGTTTTCCGTGGCACTCTTTATCCTTCTCGCTCTTGCGCTTATATAAATGGAAAATAATAATTCTTGAGATTGGCTACAAAAACAACAACAACACGTTGGCAAAAAGGAAAGCCCTGCCTCCAACATCGAAAATTTGTGGATTTACATTTCCTGTGTCGTCGGCATTTCTTTTGTGGATTATTACTACCTACAATCGCTGCTCACTTACGGGCTGCGCTCTCACTTACTCGTTCGCTCTCTGTCGCACGGCAGTGCAAGGGTCACTGCGTGAGCAGGACAGCAGGCAACGAAATCCTCGTTCGCACCTTGCTCCCCACTTACTCACTCAACCCAACTACTCACTCAACCCAACCACTCCACTCACTCTCCCCTTACGCCGTCGACAATACCAACAACAACAACGGCTGCATGCTGTCGTCTATGAAGCTGGAACGAGCATATCAACAGCAGAAATTGCGATTATTTTGGATTTATAAAAAGGCAAGTAAGCAAACCTAACCAAACACTGTGTACAAACTTACAGACATACATATGCATAAATTGTATGATTGTAGCTACATGTGTATATTTGTTTAATGTGGCATGCTATAAATCCTCTTCCCCCTCCCCCACATTTCTGATGTTCATGCTGCTGTCCATTGGTGAGACGACTGTCTGTGTGTGTCCGAGCGAGATAGCTACTTGTAAAGATATAGCGATTGTGAGAGCGGGAGGGAGAGAATAATTGATTTCCAGTTTGATTAATTGCCGCTTGCTGCTGTTGCTGCTGCTGCCGCTGTTTCATTTTTTCCTCGTTTCGTTTTTTGCCTCAAGTTAATGCCAATTAAGGTGTTTCAATTTAAGCCGATTTGTAATTAAATGGGTTTTGTTTGCTGACCCGCTTCCTCCCGAGACATGATTAGAAATTGACAGGCGGCTGCGCAGCAATTTGGTAGCAAATATGTATAAACATGAATAAAAAACAAGCCAGAAATTGCGTTTTTATGATTTATGCTTTATTATTTAAATTGACGTTTTGGTATTGGATTATTATTATTATTATTATTATTGGCATAAGTAACGTGGGAAGTCGATTTTAAATACCAAGAGAATTATATATATATTTTTCCTCTACTTTCTGCTCTGCCGGTGACAGGCAAATGACGGCTTATTGAGTTTTTATTATTACGAATTTAAAGTGCACACACTCACTCACAAATACAATTAGAGAAATTCCCATAAAAGGGGCGTCGTTAGCAGCAGAGCAGAAGCAGCGACAGCGGCAGAAGCCGAAGCAGCGGCAGCGGCAAACAAAAGGGACGAACAGAGAAAATACATGCATAAATACAAATGAAAAAGGAATCACGCTGCCTAATGAAGCCTGCGGCGCGCAGCCAGTGTCGGCCATGTTGAGAACGAACAAGCAAACGACAGACCGAACGTAAGACCGAAAGACGAACGATAAACAAACAGGGGTGGGGGAGAGACGAAAGCACACGTAGCTTGCTCCCCTTTGGGTGCTCTCTACCCCCCATCCCTCATCCTCTCTTTCTCTCTATCTCTCTCTTTCTCTCTCTCCCTGTCTGTCTGTCTTTCTCGCTCTCATTGAATTGGCCCCCTTAAGAGCTGCGTATGTTTGTTTTTGTTGCTTTGATAAGTTTTAGCCTGGGCGTGTTTTGCATTTAGTTCAAATTATGAAATTTTAAGTAAGAATATGGTCCGTATTAGTTTTCATAGCAGGTGTGTCTTCTGCTGTGTGTGGGTGTGTGTGTGTGTGTATGATAAAGTATGTACATATTCATGGGCTGTGAATTATTATAAATATGTAGGAAGTTGAATTTGCTGGCTACTGAAATTTATCTGATAGATCTGCCGCTGTTTGTTGTATGCATTTGCAATTAAGCTAACGAATTGCGTTAAACGCTTTGTAAACATGCATAATGAAACAGAACAACTAAAAGCAAAAACATTAGACACACAGGCAAACAGATACAGATGCAGATAGAGAGATTCGGATTGAGATACAGATACAGATAGAGCTACACCAATAGATACAACAATAATTAGAACAGCTAGAGCACTATTAAGCGTCTATTAGACGCGCTCTTGGTCATAACATTAAAAATGCTTTACACAAATGGGCAACAGCGTCAGGCAACTGAGCAACCGCAAAGCCAAAAGCAAAAACAACCACATCAACAGCAACAATGTTGTGATGATGATGACGACGAAGAAGAAGAAGGAGGAGGAGGAGGAGGAGATGAAGATGGAGGTAGCTTCTAGTGGCGCGCACAATCGTGACGCCAACTTAGTTACGGTCATTAGCACCAGCAGCGCCGCCAGCGACAGGCCAAAGCTGCGACCCGCCTCTGCTTCTGCCCCTGCGCCTGCCCCACATGCATGTATAGGACACACACTGATACATTCACACATACACACAAGCACACATAATAATTTGTCACACTGTCGGAGTCAGTGGCGACGCTGGTAAAAGTTGCCAGCAACAAAAACAACAACAAAAACAACATTAACAGCAGAAGCAGTCAAGACTTGTACAAGATTCACACACACACATACACACAGGGAGATACATATATACATAGATACATATACATGTTAACTGACTTTAGTTGGCGCGTTGGGAGCTTTTGCCTTTTCTGCAAAGTGTAATTGCCTTTGTTGCTGTTGTTGTTGGTATTTGCCACCGTTTTGCGCTTCAGACGATAACAATTTCAACGCTACAAATGTGTCAATTGCCTGACAAAACATTCCATATACACACACACACACATACATAGAAATATATATTCATACATATATGTAATTATACTTAGTTAGTGACTGTTGGTGTCTAATCATTTGTTTGATGAGCTCTTTTTATTTTAATTAACAGCCTAACAGCCTAAAATGTTAGTTTGTGTGTAATGCAATGTGCGAATGTTAAATATAATTTCGTTCATTAACATAACAGCAAATTGTTGGTGCTAACATGGAAAAATTTGTATATTTCTAAGTTATATAAAATTATGTGAAATGTCTGTAATGTTCCCATTCAAGCAGTTATGTAATATAGAAGTATATATTAAATAATTTCTTTGTATGGAAATTTACTTTTCAATTCACACAGTTATTTAACAAAAAACTTGTAAAAAATTAATTTTTATTGATCGAAACAAGCATGTGGCTTAAAATAACATGCATAGGTTGATAACAGTAAGAAAGATACGATAGTTGATTATTAAAAGATTTGCTTTCATATAATTTGAGTTGATTTAAAAATATTAATTAATATGTTCGATTAACATATAAATTTTAATGCAAATGAAAATATGAAGAATTCAGGTTATTTTTTCATCTATGCCACTGCAGAAATGTTAACCAAAAACTGTTAACTGTTTTCCGTCGATGGAAGTTGAACTGCTTTTAATTGAAGCAAGTGGCACTCGAGATATTGCCCCCCTGGTGTCGTATTCATAATATACCAGTCACAGACTTTATGCCCATTGCAGTCACTTAGTTGGCCATTTGTCAGGGCCCCGCCTCGGCGACACGATTAAAGCAAATTGATTTGTTCAATTCTCATAAATGTCTGACAGTGACAAACGTTCGTTGCGCCCCATTGAAACGCCCATGCAAATGAGCTGCGTTGAGAACTCTCCACGTTTTTAGCAATTTCAATTGTGTAAAATTGAATGCTATAAATAAAGCAACAAATAAAGCATAAAAAATATACTCAGACGGAGACTGAAGCTGAAACTGAAACTGAAAATGCGACGGTTTCGCTTGAGCGCACAGTTGAGAATTGCTCCAATAATATTAACTACTTTTTAAGATTAAAATAATAAACAATCTGGGAATGTCTACATTTGTATATATGCCTATAAAACATATTTTAATTTAATCAATAAACATTTAGACGATGACAAGCCATAATAATTTTTTCTACAAAACAATAAATGATAATAATAAGCAAAACAATATCATATTTGTTGCGAATTTTTGCGCTGTGATTTGCTCAACATTTTATAAAAATAAACGAATGTTAAAGGCCGTTTTCGGCGGGGAATGCGATGAGGACGGGGGCTGGGGAAGGTTGAGGGGAAACTTGAATCACGGCGGGTTTAGTAAAAACAAACAGTCCGCAATCAACAAGAGCGTCATTAAAAAAGCAAATTTCTGAACACGCTAAACACATGTACACAAAAGCAACAGCAACAGCAACAACAACAACAACAATTATAAAAAATACAACACAACACCAGAGGCACGAAAGCGTTCAACGTTCACTAGATAATGTGGGCCAAGCAGCGGCAGCAGAAGCAACAACAACAATAACAATAACAACATCAACAAAACTTAATTCCCAACGACAGGACGGAGACAAGACAAGAGACGGAGACAAGACAAAAGCGGAGGCAAATTGATTGTGATGATGATTTGTTTTTGTTTTTGGTTTTTTTATTCAAAGTATATGCGAAAATTGACTTTATGCTTGTGGCGAGTATCTTTCAGATACACAAGCCACAACCAGGGCCATCACACAGCGAGTGTCGACGATACACACACCACACAAAAACACACACACTACACACAGACCGATCGACCGACCGACCGACGTAAATTGTAAATTGACTGCTTTGATAATTAATTTATGCTGCTCAGATACAGATACATTTGCGTATTTGAAGTGTGTGTGGGCGCTGAACAAAAACACTACAAACAAAAATGATATAAAGAAAACAAATGAAATAAATTCGACAGAAATGAATGCCCAATAAAAAGCGCAGCTCGTATCATTTTAAACAAGTTTAATTTGATGTAAATTTGTACACAACGGTCGCGCGACATATTCAACACCGATAACTCAATTTAACTGTTTGCCTGGAGTTATCGCTGATGGAAAAGGGAAGGCGGATGGAGAAGGGGATGGGGATGGCAACAGCAGTTGATAGCCACTAATTCATTATTGAGGCATAAAATGTTCATAAATAAAAACAATTAATTATAACGTGTAAATATTGCAAATATCACCAAATAAAACCAAGCGATAAACGTAATTAATATTTATTTATTTCGAACATGTCTGACAGCAACAAATTAAAATGGAATGCAAACAATTGCTGATAAGCAATCAAATAAAAAACCACAGCAATGACATCAAAATTAGATAAAACTTTGCAGTGCCGAAGATTCAATACTCTAACACACAAATACCAATGTAAAATTATCGTAAGAAATAATTAAATATTATATTATAGGCAATAGGAAATAAATAGAAAATTCTTGAATAGAGTCCCTACTTTACGCACCACAACAATCCTTTCCAGTCTATTTACGTCAATAGTAATGTATCCCAAGGAAGGGTATTAACGGATAAATTGATTTATTATGAAAATACCAGACAATTTGCATGTAAAATGGAAATAATTTATAATTACAAATAAGTAAATTGCAATAGTTTATGCTGTAAACATAATTAAATCATTCAATTTGTCAAACATAAATTAAATGTAGGAAAGACGGCTTCCTATTAAATAAATGAGCTTATCGTTATGAAAGGTATAAAAAAGTCAGAGCCTAATCTAATTACAATTATTGTTCTCAGAATAGTATTTTATAATGAAAACATGTATTTGAATAGCACACTTTTTATTGAAAGGTATTAAAATAGCATTCGAGTTTATTTAGTCAAGTTTGAAATTCGCAATAATCTCATTGCTAATTGTTGTAGTTAAGATCACATTGGATGAATGTTGTGTACACTACAAGATAATTCGCATTTCTGGATAAATGCCAAAATGTGAGTTGTTAACAAACATAGACTCGGGTATGTACGAGTATGTTGCTGTTGTATTTAAGCTGTTGTATCTCTATCCATCTGTATCTAAATTGTGATCGCTACACGCGCCATCATTTAAGGCCAGAAATAGCAGCTGGCAAAAACGCTATGAGCTAAAATTATTTTAGATGCGTATTCAAATAAATAAAATAAAGAGCTGAAACTGAAAAAAAATATACATTTGTGGAAGCAAATATTCCCATTAGCATATTTGATGCTCAGATGCTCTGTTAACAGTGTTAAATGATGCTGTTCAAGTGATTTACTTGCAATTTCCTTATTTCATAACATACATAAATGTAATTAACAGCTGCTTAACATAACATGCAAATAGACCTTGCTGTTAACAAGCGAGTGTTAATAAAAGCACATAACAGTTGTTTGAAATTTCAAGTGTGATATAAATAACATATATGTATATACATATACATATATCTATTTCACGATTTATCACTGAGATTTTTATTATAAAACAAGAGATTGTTTACAAGTTAGCTCTCCTGTTGCTTTAATTGCTATATTAAGTCAGTGTCATTAAGAGCGATAGCTTTGGTTTTAACATAGCTTACATTTCCATTTTGTGGGGGCGCCATTGTAAATAAAATTAATAATTAATGGAGGCGCCATTTGCCGAACCCAGACGATTGATTTTCTAGTGATATTTTCTAGCGCTTTTTTCGCCATAACAACGCACACACTCACAGAAAATAAATAAATGAACAAGAGTCATAAAAATGTATCCAATAGATGGAATATGACGGTGGCTTTTTCGTGTATCTCATAAAATTCTCACTGTTTGTTTATTTAGCCAGCGGCTTTTGTGGTTGTGCTCTTTTGTTATTGCATATTTATTTTGTTGTCGCTGTTGTAGTTGTTGTTGTAGTTGTCGTTGTCATTAACTGACAAACAACGCTGTCTGTTTCTTCTTCTTCTGCTTCTTCGTTATGTTGGTCGCTGTTTGGGCGTGGAGCAGCTGTGGAGTTATAAGTGAATGGAGTCGAGATTGAAGACGTAGAAGGAGACGGAGGAAGAGACAGAGACGTAGTTCATCAAGCTAAGCGTGCTTTTCAAATCAAGCAGCAAGTCTGAACTTCTCTCTTTCTGACACTCCTTCTCGCTCCTACCCCCTGTATATATATTTATTTTTTTGCTGTGACTGCGACTTCTCTCAAAACCAAGCCAAGCACTTTTTTTCTTATTTTATTCTTGTTTTTCTTTTATTTCTTTCTGCAACACAATGAGAACGCCTGCTGTGCACCGCCTGCTACTGAGTAAAGCTGAAGCTTTTACGGCTTTTGCTGCGGTTGATTCTCGCATATTTATTTTGATATCTTTTATGATTCTTTATTTGGCGGCTTAGCTACCCCGTCACGCAAATGAAACTCGCCAGAAATGTAAATAAACTAGGCGAACTCGGGGAAGGGGAAGATTGTACAAATAACACGAAATGTACTGACTTTGAAATGCCCTATAACAAGCAAATATAATGGAGCTTAAATGCTGATTGTCAGTCGCTCGAATTATAATGCCAACTGATATGGGTTTGAAAATAAGATCTTCGATTCAAGCAAGTTATAATCTGTGTTTCAATTCCACTCGATCAGAGACAACGAATTAAGCGCAAGCTACAAAATAGGCTATTATCAGATTAAATGAAGCTTGAAAGCTTTTCTAAGCTGACTGATCATGGAATAATCTATTATCAGTCTTGAAATAATAGTCTGTCATCGTGACAAAGGACTTTGGGCAGTTTATATACCCTTTGGTTGGAGGATATAAGTATTTTTTTTGGCTTTGTGCAGCTTCTGGGGCACTTTTGCATAAGCTTTATGGCCATAAAAAGATTATGCCAAATTCTTATATATTTCAGCTGTTTTTATGTATGTTTTTCGCTTTCTTCTTTTACGAATTCGCAACTTGTTCGTTTCTCAACATTTCTAAAAATTGCGACAAGTTTTTACAATTATTAGACAAATAATTGTAATTGCTTAATTTATATGCATTGGCATATTGCAATTTTCTTAAATTGCCAATTGTTGGAAATTATTTGCATGATTGTCATTATTAAAAATATTAGCTTATATGATTATTATTATTATTGTTATTGCCATGTGCATTTTCGTGATAATTGGCTACGTGTACGACTAGATTATAAACTATATATGTATGTATGTATGTTTATTATATTTCTTAAATTTATTTATTTGTCGTTTGCAAATTGTTGAGTATGAACATTCAACACAACTCTGCGGTTTCTCGTTGCATTAACATAATTGCCATAATTTATGGTACCCAATTTCGAGACACAACAACAATTTCAAGTGTGGGGGCCACTTAAATTAGTTGCATTTAAAATTTGTGTGCGGAGTGCACCTCTCCTCCCCCCCCCCTCCTACTTTCCCCTTCCTCCAACCCCGTACAAACTGCTTCGCATTGTGGATTTCTCGTCCAACGAGGACCAAACTTGAAGCTTTAAGGCATGATGATTCATGTGAATAGCTTTAGATGAAATACAGTAGTAATTCGATACATAGCGCGCATGAATATAATGATTTAGTAAACTGCAAGCTTAAGGAGGGATTTACATGATTCATGAGTATTCATGTCAAGTTGAATGCAGTCAATTTCATGTGTTTGCTTCAGTGAGTTCTGAGCTCAAATGAATGTTGATTGATTCCAGTTATTTGACTTGCGACGCGATAAGCAAAGTTATTGGACAACTCTCGCTGGCACATGTCTTGAAACTTGCGAGTTGACTTGGAATTTCAAGTCCGCTTGGCAACTCTATTGACAACGCATGGCGTGATTATTTATGGCAGCAGTTTGATTTCGTTTCACTCCCGCCCACCCTCTTTCTCTCTGTCTCTTTCACGCTCTCTGAGTGCTATAAACGCGTTTAAGTTAAACAACTTGCCGAGATTAATGAGCTGCATATAAATCATGACAAAGTTGTTAAAAGAAAATTGGAATGAAGCGTGAATAAAATGCACACAAAAACCGTTGCATATTTTAAGCAAAACAAAAGCAACAACAACAAATATTTACACGCCTCGCTGAATGTGATGCGCTGGGGAAGTGGGAGGGGACGTGGATAGCACGGGGTGGTGAGTGTGGGGAATGTAAAAGTCAATTTCACACTTGATTGCTGACCGTAAATCAATAAAGCTAAAGCGTTGGCGTTGACGTCGACGTCTTGCTGTTGCTGCTGTTGCTGTTGATGCTGATGCAGTCACTGTCTAATTAAGCGCATCTAAGACACGGCAGCAGAGACGCCTGGGCGGCTACTGAAAAGCACTCAAGCACACAGACAGCACACTTACACTGGCACTCTCACTCGCACACATAGATACATGCAGATACAACGGCATGTGCAATAAATCGCGTGCCATTTTAACACTTTGACGTGCACAATTGAAAATTGCGAAACGGCTTTTTTTTTGTTGTTGTTGTTTTGCTTGTTGCGCTTTGTGCAGCCCCAGCCGCAGGCGTCGCAGTCATCGTCGACGTTGACGTCGCCGCTTTGGCTGTCTCAATTGGCGCGCCAAGCAAATTAGCTAAGCTTTAAAGAGAGTGAGAACCAAAAACAACACTTGAGGCTACAAAACGACGCCCGCGTCGTCGTCGACGTCGTGACGTCTCACCGCTTGGCTGGGCAAACAAGAAGCAGAAACAGCAACAAGGCAACAAGGCAAAGAGGCAAAGCACAAACACACACACACACACACATACGTACAATGTCAAAAAGGCTGTGAAAACAGACACCTCGTGTTCCTTTGTTGCCCCCCATGCGTTCGTTGTTGTTGTTGGTGTTTTAACAACGACTTGTTTTGTTTTTACCTGCAGTTTTTGTTTGCCAATTGCAACGCTATTTTGTTTATTTTTTTCTTTTAACTTTTAACATTTTTTTGTTGCTTGTTTTAAAGTTAAGTATTTATTGTATTTACACAGCACCGTATAGCAATGAAATAAAATGAGAAAAATTTACGAGCCACACAAATAAGTTGTGCAAATATTTTGTGATTATATTTTTGCGCTTACTTTTTATTATGAGTGCGCCCAGTGCAAACAACATTGAAACAAGATTTACCCAGCGCAAACAATTATACGCTGCAGATTTTAAAAATGTGTTGATTGAAAGATTAGCGCACTGAGAAAATATTTCAACTTGTGTACTAAATAAAATGAAACAAATTGAGTTGTCTCAAAATATTCGTATGTAGGCTGTCTAGTTTTAGCTCTGCTCAAAACGAATTCATCTTAACTCAAAGATGAGACAAGACCCACTCCAAACCAAAGAGGAAAGAGTTTCGTTCAGCATAGATTGTCAAAGATGGCGACTGTTTGCTGTTTACTTTTACTCAAAAGTAAATGAAAGAGTGTGAGCACATTTCATCGCTTCTCAGTGTGCAAGAGATAAGAACTCAATGGAAAACCAAATTGCAAAATATAAGGAATGAGATTAAGTTCATTATGTGCCTTTACCAAAGATGGCTGCCAGAGAAAGAGAGAGCGTGAGAGAGCCAGGGAAACTGAAGCTACTAAATGAACGAAGAGCATGTTACTTTAGCATTGATCCTCATTGACGCAAATACTCGTAAATTCTTATGCAAATTGAGTGCATTTGTAATTATAGACACTGAGAGAAGTGCTTACTTTAATAGTCTCATATTTGAGCTTCATTAGGTAAGCACTTAAAATCCGCAACTGTTTAACTAACTGTAAAAAAAAAAAAAAAAAAACTAGTTAATTATAGTAAAGCAGTCGGCAAATTTTTACTGTAATTATTTGCTATAACAAATTTGTCGTGCACAAGCCGCAAAAACGGGTAATATAAAGAGAGTGACAAAAGAGAGAGAGAGAGATAGATACGAAAGGGGCGACGAGGCAAAAAATATCAACAAAAACAAAATCAATAAAAATGTCGCGCTAATAAATTTAGTCAAAGCGGAAAAAGTTGCAGGCCGAAACGGGAATTGGAACAGGGTCTGTTAAAGGAGGCGGCGAGGGGTAAAAACACTCAACTGCTTAACTGGTTGACTTGCCTGTAAACGGAGATTAAATTAATAAAAATAATGACAACTGAGCTGATTGCGAGTCGCAGTGTTAATTTTACACACTCCCTCTACCCCTTCTACGTCCCTCTTTCTCGCACATTCTTCAGTTTTCAATCTCCATAGCATCTAACGTTCGTTGCAAACAAAGTTCGCCTTCTGTTCGCAGCTGGGAAATTTGTTGCTGCGTGTACAACTTGCAACTTGTTTCACAGCGGGGCACGCAGCGTGTGTCTCACTCATGAATTATGGACCAGTTGGCTCGCACTCGGACTCTGTTGGCCTCTTTGCCACTACCCCCTCTCCTCCCCTACTTGCCTCCCTAGTCTCGACACCCCTTGCACTTAAACGAATTAGTTTCAATTGCAATTTTTCAAATGCCTTGCAACGGGGCTCCAAATTCGCCGCGTCTCTTGACTAAAATATATATATGTTCCGCCTAACTAGTAGTCATACTTGTTGTTGCTGCTGCAACATCATTATGCAGTTGGCGGCTTATAGACACGGCCACTTAGCCGACAACAGCGAGAACATTTAAATCTAGAGATGATCGCGTGCTTCAAAAAACTGCACTTGAAAGTGCCGCTAAATTGATAGTTCTGTTAATCAACAAATCGAATCGCATCGAATCGAATCACAGTTCAAGTTCAGTTCAAAGGCCTCAAATCTTGATAATCTCAAATAATGACATGCATTCAATTTGATTTCGTTGAAATCGAACGGTTATGAAAATACATTGGTTCAGAGTTCAATTAGTTTAATGATAATAATCGATTTCACACGCAAATACTTAGCAAATAATGAATATGAAATCAAAAAATAGCAAGGAAATCACATACATTATTTTTTTAAATTAACGTATGCATTTGCTATGCTAAAAAAGTTTAAAATACACATGTCTTTATGATACATATGTAATTATATTTATTCAGTACAATATAAATTTTAATATGGGGACAGTTTTATAAATATTAATCAAAATGCGACCTTTTTTTCTATAGAAAGACTATGTACATTGATTTCCATATTCTTTTATTATCTTAATAGCTAACTAGAGATGCCTGATCGTTTAAAATAGCCTGTCGTGAGTATCGTATTCGTGCGTGTACCGTGAGTTCCGGTGTCATCTGTAGCATTTGTTGTTATTTTTTTCATTTCATTTTGATTTTAACAAGAAATCTTAGATCGCCACAACTCGGCTGTCAACGCAATTTGTTGTTAATTTACTTATCTGCACAGATGCAAGTTGCACTCCCCCTTCCCACTTTACCTTTCAATTCCATTCCATTCCATTCCCTCCTCTTTCCATTGCTACTGTCTGCTGTCATGCAATTAATCACATGTACACACACACACACACACACACATATGCGGCACACACTTCATGCGCATTTACACGTCGTTTACCCACCAAAAAAATCGACAAATACATGAATATAATTCATTCCCTCCCTCTCTCGCCTCCCCCTCCCCTCACCATCACCGCTCAGTCATCATTGTGGCATTTATAATGCATTTTTAATGGTGCTGAAAATGTTTCCGCTTCGATTTGCTTTGCAGCTTTGCCAGCGGCTTAATTAAAACAAACAGCTTATCTAGGGACGTGAAAGTGTGGAGAGGGAGTGCCAAAGAAAGAATGACCGAGGGGGGAGAGATCCCCCAGGCAGGCGTTTGAAGTGTGGCATAAATTATTTTACATACTCAACATATCTGCACACATTTGTATATGAATACATGTACACATACATACATGTATACATACAAATGTAGTTGTGATGAGCTTTATAAAGTTTTCTGCCTGTGCTGCTGTGTGCTTAATGCCTTTTTACGGCATTTTAAAACTTTGCTCACATGCATTTGCTTTTGCGCTAAGCCGCAGCTTACGAGAGACCGGATAACCAGCCACTGGAGTTAAGCAATGCCATCGCCATCTCATTCGCTCTCTAGCGGTACGCCAGAGAGAGATGGACAAAGGAGTAGCATGGATACAAGTCGACAGGTCGACAGTTGCTTCGTTGCTTTTGCTCTTGTCCATTCTCTTGCTCTTCCTCTTGCCAAGGGGCCCTAATCGCTGTTGCTGCCGCTGTTGCTAAAGCAACAACAAGAACAACTGCATGCTCACTGCTGCCATCGTTTTTCCTCTCCCTCTCTCGCTCTCCCTCTCCACCTGCATGTCGCTCTTAAAGCTCTGCGCTCCTTTTGCTTGCTGTTGTCTTCTGTAATAATAATAATAAAAAAAAAAACGTTGCCGTTGTCTCTTCACTGTCCCTTGCGCTTGAATGCAATCCACTTTTTGTTTAATATTAATTTTTTTCTCTCTTTTGCTTTTATTTTAGTTTTATTTTGCTGCTGCTATTCATGCCACGTTCTCTTGCTACGGGAACAGCAGCAACAACAACGAATATGTAAAAATTCTTTAGCTCTTCTGTTCTTGTTCTTTGTTTGTCTGTCTTCTTCTTGCTGTCGAGTCGAGTTGAGTTTCTTTTTCAATTCAACTCCCCCTGCTGCTGTTACGGCCCATGACGAACAACTCACTGAAAAATCATGTCGTTTTGAAAATTGTTTGTGCTTGTTCATGCGAAATATCTGTTGTTGTTCTTGTTGCTGTTGTTGTTGCATTAAATCCTAGCTCAATTTCCAGCACATTTTCATTTTTGTTTCCTTTTCGAGCTGTGAAAAAATGGTCGCATTTTTTTCGCTGTTAACTTTATACAGCTTTTGTACATCATAACTCTTCTTTTTCTCAAACACACTTTCATAAACACGCATATTTTATTATGAGTCTTTATAATTTTTAAATGCGTTTAATAAAGCGCTCAATCTGCTGGAACGTGTGCTGTGGCGGGGGAAATGTGTGCGATGGGTTGGGTATAGTGAATGTAAGAAGCAACAGCAACAACTGAGCGCCGGATGCCGTCCCAGAGAGAAAGAGAGAGATACAGAGAAAAGAAAAAAAGGTGAAGTGGTATTAAATTTCATATGCGTCGTTACTCTTTGCTGCTCTCTTATACTCCTCTCCAGCCCATCATTATCTACATGTGAGTATGTGTGCGTGTGCGTGAGTATTGGGTGAAGTCGTGTGCGGTGCTGTGAAGAGGGGGGTCAAAAGAACACTTAAGCCTGAAATTGGCAGCTATTCGCTTGGCTCTTTGCCTTCTTTTGTTGCTGTTTGGCTCTTGGATCGTTTGGGTCTCGGGTCTTGGGTCTTGGGTCTCTGGCCTGCATGGCCCTGCTCTGTCAGTCTTCTTATTTTTTACATTTTATTTTATTTCATCTCTTTCCCCGTCTTCGTCCACCTTCAGCTCAGCTCATTCTACGGCATCAACTTATGTCGACTTGTTATTGTTCGACATAATGGCAAAATATTGTATTGCCAACATTTTTGTGCTGCTTGGCTTGGCTTGGCTGGTCTTCGTCTTCGTCTGTCTTGGCCTGGCCTGCCCTGGTCTGCTCTGGTCTGGCCTGCCCTGGTCTGCTCTGGCCTGCCCTGGTCTTGTCCCGCTCTTTTGTGGTGTGGCCCTCCGCTCCGTTTTCGTGCTCTTCTTTCTTGTTGCTCTGTTTCGCTTTCGTCGCAAAGTTGCGAAGCTCACTTGACAAATGAGCTTTGGATCTGCTTGAAGCTGCTCCACACACTCAAGCACACACACGCACACACACATGGCAATATAAAAGCCATAGCAATAGCTGTTTAACTTCCCCTGCGCCCTTCCTCTTAAAAAACAACAAGCTAACACACAATGGCAATAAAGTGCGTTAACTTTTTGGCAGACAATAGATTTTATTTCTGGCACGGCGCATGGCACAATCCGAAATGGTCCCATCCATGTGGAATGGAGTGTGCGTATACATATTATATATATGTATATGTATTTGTGTGCGACTGTGTGGAATGGAATTGTTTTTATTATTGTGCGTTGTTTTTTTGCTTCGGGCAACTTTTGTGGTTGAGAAACTGAAGCAACTGCGTGGGTGTTGCGACTTACAACTGATCAATTTACAGTAAATTAAGATTTAGTATATATTCATGCACATATTTGATGTACCTTGAAAACAAAATGGGCAACGCAGCAAATTGAGTTAAACTCAGATATACAGACAGTTTATTTGACCAAATATCTTTCCAGTTAACTTTGGTTGTTATTGCTAATTTAAATACAATCGCTTATTTAAATTCAAGAAAAAATGATGTATTTAAAAATCTGCTATTAAAAAAGTGAATTCATTCAGAACTAAAAGAATTCATTTAAAGTGAAAGAGAAACACAATCTGTATGTCCATAACTCTTTTAATTAGATCAAACAGAAGAATTGGTTAATTAATTATTGATCAAAGTTAGCAAATATTTTATATATTTTGATTATCAAAATTATAGTCGCTTCTGGCACAAAGCATGTTTATCGCGTAATAATTATCACTAGCATAAGCTGGAATTAAATTGCTCTTGCTTTGATTTTCCATTACGTAGCTCAACATCCTGCCGCTTCCCCCATTGAATCCTAGCAAACACACACACACAACACACAATATTTCCCAACCATGTGTGTGTGTGTGAGTGTGTGTGCTTGTTGGTTTGTGTGTGGCAACACACTCAAAAACATTCGCATAGTTCACCACAATCAGTTTTATGTGCGACACGGACGCGCCCTATTCCTTGTTTGCCTGTTTTCCTGTGTGCCTTGCCCCCTGTTGTTTCTACCCCCCTTCCCCCCTTGCCACCTTCCTCGCTTTCTCTTGCTCTGCTCCCGCTTCTCCCTTGTTTTTGGTTTCAACTTCACATCCAATCTCGTAGCCGTTGTCATTGTTGTTGTTGCTGTTGCTGTTGTTGTGTTGCCTGGCACGTTGCCCTACTCCACGCCAGCTTATGTCTGTCCAACACACAACACACAGTCAGTCAAACACACACACACACAGACACGTTTCCTCTCTCACATACATGGCTACACACTCACATATGCGCATATATCTATGCTTAAGCTGTTGCCGGCGCTTTGTCCAAACCACACAACTGACTGCCTGCCATTCTGTCTGCCTGCCTGTCCTTTCCCCCACTCCGTTCGCTTTCCCACTCTCCCCTGTCTTCTCTCTCTCTCTCTTCACTTCTCCCTTTGCTGCATTTTGCAACTTGCATTGCTGATCATTTTACACACTTAGCGAAGCATACGTAGTTGTTGTTGTATTGTTGTCGTGGTTGTTGTAGACTCTTAATATGCTTTTAGATATGCATCAGCAAAAGCTCCCTTTCTCTCTCTCTTTCTCGCTCGCTCACTCACTCAGTCGGTCTTCTTTGCTCTGCTCTGCTGTGTGCTTGTAACTGAAGACGTTGCCAGCGTCGTCGTCGTCGTCGTCGTCGTCGTCACCCCTTTCGGCATCGCATCCATTGAACTGAAGTCTCTGCTGCCATCTCTCTGCCGTCATCGTCGCCGTCTGCGTCTCTGCCCATCGCAACGCCGTCGTTGGACTGACTGCCATTTGCCAGCTTGTGTATTTGTGCATTGAACTGGAAACGCGCAGAGGCCCCAAGCACACGAGCAGAGCAGGGGCAGAGGCAGAGGTTGGGGCAGAGGCAGTGACAGAAGCAGTGATTGGGGCAGTGGCAGAGACAGACGCAGAGGCAGAGACAGAGACAGTGAGCCCAACAGCACACAATTTGCATGCCAAACAGCATATAAAATATCGAAGCACAACAGAATTGCACATTGGTACGGTTTCTGAAAAAGCGCACACAAATGCTATAAAATTAAAGGAATTAGTTTCCTCTTCTTACATTAAAAACAAGGTCTAATAAAATTAAAAGTTATATAAATTAAAGGATTGAAATTGAGATAGCAATAAAAATTGTTAAATATTATTTGCTAGTTTTAGAAGATGGCGACTCTTAAATATGTTTAGACTAATTTAAAAAACCATATTTAGTACGAAGCGATGAAAGCTGGGTGAATAAATAACATAAAATCACTGATAGAAAGAAGGTATAAACTTAGGAGCAAATTTAATAAAGTTTTTTATAATTATGGTTATTAAGGTTAATTAGGGTTATAAAGCGAACTTAAGCCAACATCGTAGAGACTTGTACCTTTTCTTGAGCTTTTTATAGGTTTTCTATTTCGAATGTAACATATGCCTTGCTCCAATGTGCAACGTCTCTTGCTCCATTCCTCATGCGTAAATCGCTTAGAATAGCTGGGTCTTTGGATTTTCATTTACTTCAAACATATATATTTATTTGTACTGCTTGCCCCTTTCTCCTTATTCCCTCCTTTCGCCTCCTTCCTCGTCCCAATGTCGCTTTCTACGCTATTGAATGCCTACGGAAATTTGTGGCATTTTATTTATTCATGCTCTGTTCTTATTCAATATACAAAATAAGCATATGTGCTTCAAGTATCTCTCTATCTCTATCTCTGTCTGTATCTGTATCTGCATCTATAGCTGTCGTTGTAGTTGTAGTTGTAGTTGTCGTTGTATCTGGCAGTTGAATTCCACTTGAGTATTGAATTGAGCGGGCTATTTAGTCGGTTCTTCGTCTTTTCCCTCTATTGCCACAACTTGAGCTGTTTTTTCAGCAATTGACTCTTTGGATTTAAGCAGCTGTCGCATTTTCACACATTGTTAAAAAAATTAATGCGTAAAAATCAATTAATTTTCATGCTGCTTAACTTTGTTCTCTTGTTTCTGCTTTTTTCCTTGGGCCTCATTGGAACGCAGTGAGTGGAAAAGTCCAGGGTCCTTTTGCGTTGCAAAAACGCACTCAATCAAATGAAAATTAGCATTTAATATGCTCTGACTGTGGCTGAGTCCAATACTGTCCCTTGGGTATTTCCACCAGCAGGAGTAGGAGAAGGAGAAGGAGAATATGCAGCAGGAGGGGAAGTGGAAAACCTCCCCAAGGGATCAAATGAAATCCTCCTGCTTGACTCGACAGCAATGAGCAGCAGCAGCAGCAACAGCAACAGCATCAACAGCAGCAGCAAGAACAACAACAAACGGAACCCTCCCTTGTGGCATTTCCGTGTTTAGTGTTCTCCGCTCCCCTCTGGTTCTTTCTTTGGTTTCCTGTTTGTTCAGCAACTTTAACGCAAATAATTTTGTATACCTTAGCCTCCCCCCTCTTCGCCTTTCCGCCTCTCCGCCTGTCGTGCAAATTGATGGCAATCCTCGTCGACAACCCTCAAGCAGCCATGCAACCCCCGAACAAAAGGTGTCAGCTACGTAATTATACGTGCCACATCCTCATTCCTGATGCCTCCCATTCCAATTGCCATTGCCATTCCGTGTCCCATGCCTTTTCCTTTGTCGCCTTTGCCTTTTGTGTTTGCTCGTGTTTATTTATTAAGCATATTTGTTACTTTATCCGTTCCACAACCGTCACCTTCATCCCGCCCTGTTCCCCTCTGCCTCTGCTGCTCTGCTTCCGCTTTTACTTTTGCAGCTGCGCACATTTAACTTGGCCAATGTGTAGATTATTTTGTAACAAATTCCTGTGGCATCCTTTTCTTATTACTGATGCTTATTACAATTAACTGTAATTAATCCTAGCCACATTAATCAAAGATTTTTCGACACACCTTCAAAATGTTGATTACTTGAGTGGATTGCCTGTTATTGTTAACATTGAAGCCTGAAAAGGCACTTGAGCAATTAAGTAAGCAGCATATTAATGAACTTGAAGTGAATTCGCCGTCTTCTAAAGAGTAGAAAAGTAGACTAAGTATCTAAACATTAGTTAAATCGAAAATGCAGACAAAACAATGTGAAATTTGAGAGTTTAGTTTATTTAAACAAAAAGAGCTTTTTTTTGTTCCTTACTTTCTTTACTGGTAATGACTGATTAGCTAAAGGAACTTTCAAATAATTAAAATAACTAAACTTAATTTAAGCAAGACCTTTAAATACTTTTAAAGCTTTACTTTGTCGTTGGTTTATAAAGATATATTACAAATATTTCAGTTTAACCTAAAGTCTGTAAATCTAAGCTGTGTTAATGTTATTAGCTAAACTTTGGAAACACTGCGATTGTTGTTGTGCTTTTAAAGTACATCTTTTCTTCCAATATCGGAAGTATTTAATGGTTATCTCAACATGCTACAAATCTGTGAATATTCTGCAAGAAAACTAAGAGCCTAATTGCCATGACCAACCATTTGGCGAGAAAAGTAATGAATTGTTTTGTGTGTAAGCTCTGCATAAGGATTATTGCAGTTGTTGCAAGTAAATATAAAAAAGAGCTGCAAAAAATGGCAGCTTCTCTCCCGTATGCGGACACATTCTGTGCAATTACAAAAGCGCCGCAAAAAAAAAAAAAAAATAAAACGAGCTGAAAAGGGAGACAGACAAAGGGAAGGTGGTGAGGAGGTGTGCTGTTGGTTGAGGGAGAGGGGAAGGCGAGGAGGAGTCCGTATGGTGGCTGGCAAACGCAATCAGTGAGCCTTCGCTTTTGGAGTGGGCAGAAATATGGAAAAGAGTTGAAATAAATTAACAGAACTGGCAACAAGAGACTTGACTGCGTTTTTCTTTCCCTTTCGTCTTTTTTCTCATTGTCTAAATTTGAATTTTGAGCCTGTAAAAAGATTTAACAAAAAAGAACTGACTATCAAACGTGGCGACTGCTCTGACAAAATGTGTGCAGGACATGTCGTCAGTTAGTCAGTCCTTTCGTCAGTCTAGCAGTTTGTCAGTCGAGTTAGTTTGCCAGTTTCTACCGAAAAAAAGAAAACAGAAACAGAAACAGAGAGAGGAAAATTGAGCCAAACAATGGCATAAAAAAAACATGAAAAGCATACATTACACGCTCGAAATCCCCTGGGGTTATACTGAAACACACACAGATACTCACACACACACACACACACAACCACACAGCCATGGAAACAATAACGAAGCGCACACAAAACGTAGAGGCAACCTCATGGTTTGAGGCCGTTGGAAAAGGGAACAGGGAGCAGGGAAGCAGAAGCCTCTTCAGGCCTTTTCAGTCCGGCAATTCCGGGACCGAGTCCGGGACCCATGACGTTGATAATATTGTTGTTCACATGTCGAGTTTTATTGTGTTGGGGAACGTGGAACGATGCTGAGAGTCGAGTGGAGTCGAGTCGAGTCGAGTCTGCCTGACTGACGGCCCGACTGACTGCCCCGTTGGAGTATGTGGCATGTGCAGCATTTATACCCTCAAATCGCTTAACAGCCTGCAAAGGGTATGCTGTGTTTACAGCTCACACATATTACAGAATGTTAGTTTAAGTACAGAATTTTTAATTTGTTTTATTTTATTTTATACACTTAACTGATTAACATAACGTCATGTTTTGAAAAGTATTTCGTTACACATTTCAAATGAAAACTGTTGAGTTATCAATTAAATTATATTAAGAAAAGCTTAAATAAAGTTAACTTTGATAGTGAAAAGTTGTTAGTTCAAGCATTAATCTGCAATATAATGTTAATTAATTAATGTGATACCTGCAACAACCTATGAGAAAAGTAAATTTAGATTTATTAAGTTGATAGAATATTTCAGGCTACCTTTTGTCGTACAGTTTACACGGTATTAATTAGTACTAGCATTGCCTTCACTCCAACATTTGTGCATTTGTGCTTTGGGCCTGGCCAGTTGCCGCCTCATTTTGCGGCTGATTGCCTTAGCCTGGTTGTCGGACCAATTGGCAGCTACCTGTGAGCTGCGAGCCGTGAGCCGTGAGCTGTGCATCGACAGCGGGCATCGGCATTGCCTTCTCTCTGTAATTTACCACATATTGATGGTGGTGGACAGTGGAGGCGGAGAGGACGAGGTAGAGTAAGGAATGTGAGATCTCTCGGCATGGGCATTAATTGAAAGTGGTAGGGAGTTGTCGGAACTACTTAATGCGCTCTCTGCCCACTGTCAAATGCTGCTGGAGGCTGGTCTGAACGCCTCTTGGCGTATGTATATACATATAGATTTATATGCCTGTTGCCAAAGACAAATACGAGTCGCGTTAATGCCACGCGTCGTGCTAAGTTTACAATTTTTGTTGTTGCTACAAATCTGTTGAGATATGGTAACCACAAAACCCAAAATCCTAAAACCCAAACTCAAGTCTAAATCCCTTCAGAGTACAGAGTACAGAGTACAGCTGCCCCTTTGCCGCAGGGCTCAATCAGAAGCGTGTGCTGAGCATCCCAAGGGGCCCAAGGGGCAAAGTCAAATTTGGCAGTCCAACAACAACATTAGACATTCAAACATTTATTCGCATTCCCATTCGTATTCGTATTCGTATTTCTTTTCGCATTCATTACTTATGCACGCAGTCCGACTGGCAATCAACCCTTAACTGAGCTCTGAGTTACCCTTAAGATATTTTTGTTACTCTGTTTTATTCTATTTCAAATTCCCCCCCCTTCCTTCAAATTCCCCCTCTGTGCGCCGTACTCTCTCCGGCTCAACTTTAATCGTTATTTTGGCACTTTTTGCGTTCGCCGCTCAGCGTAATCGCTTTCAAGCTGAAAGACGAGTAAAAAAAGAAAGATATATGTGTGTATTTGAAGGGCAACGGGTTCAGAGCACATTTTCAAATTATCCTCAATGAAATTATGAAAGCAAAAAGGGTCGCTTTGGGGTGATGCTTGAGGCGAGGGGCAGGGGCAAGAGACACAAGATACTAGAGTCGAGAACCGAAAGAGAAAAGGGGACACGACAAACCGCTTGAGTCAAATATTTTTGATGAGGGTCATAATTATAATGAAACAGGTCTTGCAAGAGAGAGAGAGAGAGAGAGAAGGAGAGAGACAAGGCAAGTCTCGTTGCTGCCTTGTTCCCTGTGTTTTCCCCCTGTCTGTTGCCTCCTCAACACTTTTCAAGCTGAGGGTCGAGGCGCACATAATGCATGATTCATGCCGCGGGTTCGAACCCCACTTGGCTCACTGCTCACTGGTTTTACCCTCGTTGTTCCCGTTTTGCTTTTTGCTTCTGTTACTTTTAGTTGCCTCTACTCGACCCGTCTCGATTCGTCCCTGCAAATGGCGTTAAATTTAACAAAACCAAAAAAAAAAAAAAAGAAAATAGAAAGCGTAAAGAGAAAAGGGGACTCAATGCTCGCCCTTTTGCACGCTCCTTCGTTGTCGTTGTTGCAGAGGGTGACATTCGGTCATAATTAAAATAAATTTAAACGATTGCCTCGCTTTGATTATGTTGTAGTCGAAGTCGGGGCCCAAAAACTGCAGCACAAGTATCATCATCATCATTGTTGTTGTTTTATTTTGTTGTTGTGGCTGCTGCTGCTGCTGCGCACTTGTCAAATTGAAAAGTAATGCCACTTTGTCACTATATTGGGTTTGCCCTGCAGGGCAATTATCGCTATTCTCTGCCCCCTTTTTTTTCACTCACTCCTCCCGGCATCTTTCCCTTTTACGCCGCTGAACGCGCTTAGCTTTCAAGTGTGGCAAAGTGCGAGTCGTTGCCGCTGCGTTGCAATCAAGTTGTTTATGGTGAGCTGAGACCAACCAATCTGCAGTTGTGGTCTTGTGATCACTTGTTGTAGGGCCTCTGGTTTTCTATACTCTTGCATTGGGTATTTAAAGATTCTCTTCACATGTGTAACGCAGTTAAGTTTGTATGATCCTCGTCAACGATCAGGCGACGAGCTAAAAGATATAGCCATAGATATTGTCTGTCTCTTTCTGTGCAAACTAGTCTATCCATTTTCAAAATCTTGAAACTTGATGTAGGTTCTTCTTCTTAATCTATAGAAATCACTGAAATCGAATCATTTTATCGCTCAGAAATAATTGGTCAAAATGAGTCTTTAAAATAAATAACTTTGTGCTTTTTCGAGATGTCACAACCAATCTCACATATTGTGTCATTGTATAACTCATTATAAATTAAAAAAGTTTAGGTGCAATGGGATAGATCTTTCTATAGGAAAAATCGATTGAATATCAACCTTTGGACATGTAACAGTTTCTTACAGATTTTGCATTTTATATTGTCTTTTGCAACCTGAACAAATTTGATCCAAGTTTGTGTGTTTTCTCGATTTGTGTCTGAAGGAAAATCAACCATTGGTAAGACAAACTGGGACTACTTATATCAAGCAAGGGTAATCATTTTTCGGAGTGTCAAAAATAACCTTCCTGTCTTGCTTATATCTGTTATTGGCTTGCCGCAATCACGACCAGCGCTGCCTGGAGCTCTCAACCTCGAACGCCAACTCGAAACTGGTAACTCGAAGCTCTCACAGCCATTAACACGCAGGCTGAAAGGCAGTCGGAGTTACAATTTGAGTCTGAGTGTGAGTCCCAGTCCCAGTCCCAGTCCCCCGATCATATAGGGACAGGGCAGAGGAAAGGAAAGGGAGATACGGCCTACCCTCTAGAGGCCTCAAGTATTCTCTTGTTCCCTTGTATCGGACGCCGCGTCGACTACTTTAATAACAAAGTAAATATTGTTCATTAGTAAATATTTACACGCTCGTCGCATGTTTGCTCATATTAAATACGTTTTGAGGAGAGGCGAAAACGTCAAGCAAAAACAACTTGGCTCTTGGGTATCTGAGTTTTTCATTTCGTTTCGTTTACTCTGGTTTTGTTGTTTTTCGACTGAATGCAAACCCCTCCCTCCCCCCACTCACACTCCAAACACTCTCTGAATGTTATTTATTTATTTATGTTTTATTTATTTATGCGCATTCGCCTAGTGCTATCTGAAAATGTGCGTGTTGAGCTATTAAACATTTATCGATAATTTTTTACAGCTGTCCAAAAAGCGGCGCAAGGGCGAGCGCCAAGCTGACTGACTCGCTGAGTGTTGAATGTTGAATGCCGCTTGTCTATTCCATAATTCATGAGACATTCCAAATGAAAGCATTTAGAACACGCACTCACTTACATATTCACTCATAGTAAATGGAACAAGCACGCCTTTCTTTTTAGTCCCCCAAAATGATATGCATAGTCATGAGCTGCAGTTTCATCGCAGAGTGAAGTCATATTATTAATGATGGGGCTCCTATTTCTGTACTAGATAGTATTACTGATAGTGACATATCAGAAGTCTATTCAAATTGAGAGATTATCATTAGTTTTATGGCTGTCACCAAATGATAAATGTAAATGAATTTAAATGTATTATATATTCATAGACGAATCTATAATATCAATTGTTGTGATGTTCACTCTTAGAATTACTGAGTACTTCCTGAATGATATTTTATTTTGTCATTTTCTTTATATGTTTTTCTTGAAAACATTAAAAATGTACAACTCAATTTTTAAGTAAGACATTTTGTGGTACTCAATGATAATTTATTCAATATTGTAACCGTATCTTTTCTCGCTTTTTTCTTATCATATTAGCTGAAGTGTTTGCTCATAGTCAATAATTTCTTTAGTTTTGTCCTTGCGAGAATTTTCTATTATCTGAATCTCCTTTTTTTGTAAACTAGATTGACATTTCTTCTCTCAAAATCTTTCAATTCTAACTTTCTCTTTTGAGAGTCGTTTGCAATCGATTCTTAACTATAAATTAATAGCTATATATTTTAATTCTCTTATGACAATGTCTTTAGTAAATTTTAATCTCAATAGGTAATCGCCTTACATTTTCTCTTTAATGCGTCATTCGTAAACGGTGAACAAGAAAATCGTCCATAATGCTTTGAGCATTCGCTAAACTCTTTTTAGACTGTGTCGTGAGTCAATAAATGTATTTGAACTCTTAATAACGCCCATTTGGCTACTGGGCAATAAACCTCATTTAACACGCCGGATGTGTAATGTTGTTAACTTTAATATTATGGTGTATTTTTTGCTTGTTTTTGAATTTGAACATTCCCAAATCTGAAGCGTGTCACTTGTCAACTAATTGCCATTAGGCGCCGCTAAATAATTTATACATTGCACAAACAACAATCAAATTGAAACTGCAACGCTGGGGACCTCCATTTGTAATATATGAGTGTGTGTGTGTGTGTGTGTGTGTGTGTGTTTTTGTGCATTAGTGTCATAATTTATTTCCATGTTGCACTTTTGAAGTTTGTGAACGCTGTTTATGGCGCTGCAACATGCAACGTTGCAAGCAAACCGAACCAAATTATAGCCAAATGCAATGCGGTCGCCACGACGGTCAGTTGAAACCCAAACCCAAACCCGAACCCGAACCTCAACCATGGCAAAAGCAGCAGCAACGGCAACGACAACGACAACAGCAACAACTCAAACCGCAAACGATGCCGACCAAACGTAACCACACGTCGCGCAGTTCCCCTTACCTCTCCCTCTTCTGTCTCCTTCCCACACCACTCTTTCCACCCATTCCATGGGTTGTAGCCACTGTCCGCGGGTTCGCGCGGGTCGTCCGCCAATCCCCTGCCCCTCGCTGTCTGCGTTTCCCCCGTCGCACTTTAGCCTTGCCATGTTAAATGCAACCGAAGCAACGAAGCGTGCAAATCATGTTAGTAGCACCCTCCCCCTGACAGACTGCCCTGCCTGCCAGACAGTCAGCTCGACAGCCCGATTGCCTTCCAGCTCCGACTGCCAGCTGTTCCGAACCCCATGTACCACACACACACACCACACACATCGCACACACACCACACACACTCGCACACACGCTTTGCATTGCAAACGACCGCAGGGGTCCGATCCACAATCCAAAATCCACAAAATCTCCCCCTTCCTATCAACATTTTGCCAGTCACACAGGCCATAAAAGGTCGCCCTCTCTGTGCTGCCAATTGAGTGAGTGAATGGATGGGAATGGCAAGGGAGTTTCAAAGACCAAGGGAGGTAGCCAGTGAACTGGATGTGGCAAGGAAGAGAAGGTGGAGGTGGTTGGAGGGGAGAGGTGAGATGTAAATGCCTGCTACTGCTGCCAATTGCCTCGTGGTGGACTTGGACATGACGCACAATGTCCACAACATCGCATTTGCCAAATTGCCTATGCCAATGCGGGTTTGGGGTTTTGCTAACGGACAACATAAGCTGGTTAACTGACAGTCTCCCTCACATATTTGATTATAGCTGAGGTCCAACCCCATTACGCCCACGTCCACAGCAGAGAGGGGGTGAAATATCGAACATGTTGTCGATTGCCAAAAGATGCGAATAAAGTGAAGTATTGTTATTGAATGCAAAAGCGTGAAATCATTATGCTAGTCATGCCCATCTACAGCAACAACGTGTGAAGCATGCCTCTTAAATCATCTACAGATAACGGAAGCTCGAGATAATGCATAAACCTATTGAGCAAGTTGTTTGTGCTAAGCTAAGCATTAGCCTAAATTTGACCATCTTGCTGAATTTGTTACTGCCATGTTGAGTAAGAATTTCAGCCTCCTTTTGGGCAGTGAATCAATCAGCATGTCAGGATAAAGCATTAAGTGTATTACACTAGTTAGTATAACAATTGTTTATCAATTTAATTGCGTGCTAACAAAAGAAATTCCCTTAGTCAATTTCATGGCTATCTTTGCAAAAGATTGTAAAATTCACTTACTTCTATCGTATCTACTTTGAATATTTACTTAAGTCCAGGTCACTTGGCGAGGTGTGAAAATAAACACAATTCCATTTGAGATTCTTGAGTGAATTTATTGAATTTGTGTAAATTTTGAATGGGTTGAAGTGTGTTTTGTTTTCTAACTTGGACAATTAATTGAAACACTCAATGGAAACGTTGAATCGATTTATTCAATTGCTTCAACAATTTGTTAATGACAACATTGCCACATTGCCACATTTTGAGCCATTTCCAATTGTTGCCCCCTTGTCAACTGTGTTATGCTTGGAGAAGCGTGGAAAAGTGAGTGTGACTGCCTATCTCTTCGTCTCTCTCTCTCTCGGTCTCTATATATGTACTTGCCTCTAGTTGTGGCAGTTAACCTAAATCTATCAATTACTCGTTAAAGGAGGGGCAAAGCAAAAGGCAGCGAAGCGTGCGACATGGCGCCAATTTTTGTGGTCATTGATAGCGGACTTGAAGAGTCGACACAGAGGGAGAGAAAAGAGAGAGAGAGTCAGAGCGAGACAGTGAAACAGAGAGACAGCAAACCGCTTTTGACATGCGTATTATTAAGCATTTAATGCGCTCAACTGTGAAATAACAACAACAGCAGCAACAACAACAACATCAACGACGACAACAACTAAAGAAAGCCACAAAAAGGCCGCTAATAAACAATAAACTCACTCAACACAATTGAGAAGTCTTTGAAAGACCAGCAAAAAGTAAACGACCATACAAAATTCACAAACAAAGCGAATCAACAAAATACAAATAAAATTTCGATGGTAGAAACTGAAAGACCGCAAAGCATAAGAAATAAACATTGAACTTTGAATACTCTAACCAATATTTTGTAAATTTTACATAGTATCCAAAAGTGTTTAGCATAAATTACATTTACAAATGAGAAACAAATTTAAATATCGTAATTTTTAATCCATCTACACACCTCAATTCGTTAAGTCCCTTTGTAAGAGTATGTTTATTAAAATTGATGTGCATATATAATGCTGCATGGTATTTGACTGGGAAAATTTGTCATTTATAATAAAAGCGTGGCTAATATCAATAATAAATGACTGAGCATCCACAATGGGCTAACAGATATAGATACAGATACAGATACAGATACACACCAACGCGTAGAGTTACATATAGATAGAGAAACGACCCAATAACAACAATAACAAGAACAGCAACTGTCTAGCTCTGTATTCTCTCTCAGCCAATTTAATGGTCATAATTTTGTAGTGCGTGTTTTTCTTGTCGTTTCTGTTGTTGTCTGCGACACAAAATCAAATTTAGTGACATGAAAGCACGTCAAAATGAAACGAACGACAAGCGAACAAGTTAACAAGCGCACAGATACAAAACACGCACACACACTCACTGATATGAACACGTATGGCAATTGACATGTGTGTTGGGGTCGAGACATAGCAAAAACAGATCGCCTTGTATCTGTATCGAAGACCACCCGCAAAGACAAAGTGCGCTGAACGACTGACAGACAGATAAAACAGACGGACAGACAAACAAACAAACTAACAAACAACCAACCGAAGAGACAGTCAGTCGGACTGGCAGACAAACGGACGGACGAAGTGACGGACGGAACGAGAAGCCCAGCACTCTGTGAAACCGAGTCAGAGTCAGAATCAGCGTCAAAGTCATAAACAGAGAGTCAGACGTGCGGTACATTCAAAAACCGCAAAAAGATACTTTTATTATTATTATTATTTTTCTTGTTGTTGTATTATTTATGTTTTGGTTTTGTTTTGGAATCGAGTTCAGTGCGCTTGAGAGCGCATTTTGTAACCCAATCAGTTGCATGGAATTTGATGACAGCGTCAGAAAATGTAAATGAATCTTAAGAAAACTTTAAGGGGATTTCGCAGATACTACGAGAAAGTTAATAAATAGAAAAAAAGAAGCCATGTGAAACTAACGAAATATATAGAGACTTCCAGTTTAAATTAACTACAGAGGACTAAAATGTTAATGTTTTACAGTCTGTAAAATAGATAACATTTACAGCAGTTGGTTGTTAGCAAAATCACTTACTTTTAAATTTGGAAAATATACCGCGAAACGATTTATGCAAATTGCAAAGGTATTAAATCCTATCTATGGAATTTCAACTATGAAGATGTTAACGTATCTGTTAGCATATTATTAAAACAAAATTGCGAAAAGAAGACTAGAATCTCTAAAAATCAACAAAAATCATTGAGAGATAAGCAAAGAATAACAGCTACTGTTTTTTAACAAATATAAAAAAAATCTACATATCTTAACTACGATATTTATGTTAAATAAGAGCGCATTGGTAAATGGCAAACATTGCTTAGTTAATTTATGTAAATGCAAAATAAATTCGCCATAAATTCAAGCATTTTTTTTTATCGCAAATACTTTTATAATTATATGCATAATTAATGAGACAACAAGCACGAGAGGCGAGTGCATAAATCAGGGAGCTTATAGAGAGACTAGAAATCGATTTAATATCAAAACAAAAACCACAATTACCCCGCTCCCCGCTCCCCACATTAGGTGACTGAACTGTGGGCAATTCGTTTGCGATTGTGTCATTTTGTGGTTCGGGCAGTTAAATAATAGTATAATATTGTGTGTGGTTGGCAAATATTCTGTTCAGTTCTCATTTGTGTTTTTTGCAGATCTCGTGATAATTTATTAACACCCCGCGAACAACGACAGCGACAACAACTGCAACTAAGACTGTGACTGAAACTGAAACTCAAGTTCAAACTACAATTTGCATATGCAAATTGATTTTTGTACACGGAGTCAACTCATTGCATGTTGTTTCTTGCTCTTTGTTTTATTTGTTTTAATATAAGTATATAAATTGTGGGTTATGCTAAAGTGGCGCCCGCCTGATTCTCGCATCGACTCAATTAATTATTTAAATTGCAGCAAATAAAAGAGCATTTAATCAATATACGAGCTGTTCACATTCTCGATGTTTAGACTATTTAATGACAGCTCTTTTGGCGCACCTCGGCATCAAAATTGTGTTGCATAAATTAACGAGACGACTGTCGAGTGTCTCGAGGCCGAAAGCGGCAATGTCTCTATATTAAGTATACGCCCCAGTATCCGCACAGGTTGGCAAATTGTGAGACAGCTTCCCCCCTCAACGCTTCTGGGCAATGGCCAAAATAAAAAGTAAAATAAAAACGACAAATAATATAAAAGGGGAACTGCGAAAAGTCGACAAACTATTTGCCAACTGGTGAAACGACTTTTTCGCTTTACGATTGCCTGACTGTTTGCCTGTCAGCCAGCCAGGCTGTCGGGCTGTCGGATTGTCGGGCTGTGCAACATTTGAAGTGCCTGGTTGGGGCTATAATTAAATTGTTCAAGTGCTGGCAACACTTTTGGCACTTGGCGTTGCTCAATTTAGCAACAGCAGCCCGCAAAATGCTGCGGCAACAACAATTGAACAACGCCCACAATTATTGTCAGCCGCAATTTGCATTTGTGCCGCATAATTTGCAACGGCATTTCCACATTGTTGCTATTCTTGCTGTTGGTATTCCATAAATGGTATTGGCCATCTGCCAAATCAGGTCTACAGCTCACGCACACAAAGAACAATTGATAAAGCTAAATACTTGTGTAATACTCGTATGTTGTCAATGTTGCCTATGTTGTCTGGGCGTGTCCAAGTGCAATTAAACAAATTGCTTTATTTGTAGCACTCGAAGCTCAGTCACATTCACATTTACATTCACATTCACTCGACTCATAACAGTACTGCAGTAATATTCAAATATGTACTCGTATTATTCACAGCAGGCAGACAACTCTTTCGGGGCCACGTTTATTAACCTTTTGAACTCATTTCAAGCGACTCATCAATTCAATTTTTTTTATAAACACAAAAGACTCAAGCGAGCTTCAAACTTGCCCCGCGGCAACATCGACGTTGAGCAGGCGGGGCAGTCTAAAAAAACACAAGAAAAAAGGGGAAGAAAAAATGTTTAAAAATGGCAAAACGATGAAATCTCTTTATAGCTGCGCTTACAGTTACCCTGTAAACGAATGGGATGATATAAAGGGTGTCGATAAGTGAAGGTTGATCAAGTTACGATAGCAGGAGAAATTGTTAGCTGACTTTCATCAGAATACAAATACATGACATAATCAATGTTGTTCCTCTTTTCACTTTCGGCCAGATTTAGCGGATGTAAAAATCTTTAATCTGCTCTAATTTAATTTTGGAAATATTCTACGTGTAGAATTCACTTTGAGTTTGTTAATTTAGCTCTGTTTAAAAATATATCTTTTAAATACTAAATCCTAAAATAGAAAATAAAAAACGGAATATTGTTTAATTTGATTTGATCTTTTTAAGTAACTACGTGAAAGTTTTATAATGAAAATGTAATTGTTTTCAAAGAACATGACTATTTCGTGTTTTCTAATTTACAGGGCATCTGCTAGTCGCTATAGCCACTATTTGAGCTGTGGGCAAGGCTCCCAGTGCCTGAGTTGGACCTCTCTGTTGTGTAACTTTTGGGAGAAGAGGCGGAGATGGCGTTGAGGACAACTCAAATGGGCGGCAGCTGAAACATTTTTCATTTTGGCTGCCACTCGTCGAGCGTGGGCGTCCAAGGGGGTGGTGGGAGGGGGCACAAAGGGAAAAGAGGCCACAGGCAAAGCATAAAAAGTGGAGGGTAAAAGCAATGGCAACTTTTCTCATTGTATTTTAGTTTTGAGCTGTGCCCTGGGTTTTTCTTTTGGCTGTTGCTCAACTTTTTGTATATACGTATTTTTTTCTCTGCCTTTTGCTATCGTTGTTGCTGTTTTTTTTTATATTTTATTTCCGGTCATTAAAAGTCAATCTCGAGAGCTTCATAATGACATTGTCGCCGTTGTCGTTGCCTTTGCCGCATTTGCTGCGGCCCGAGGCTAATTGAAGCTACTTGAGGCGCCTCCAAGCCAAGAATGAATCGACTCAATTAATCAGCTGGTCGAGTGAATTAAGTTATTTCAGTTGCAGTTGCAGTTGCAGTTTCAGTTCAACTTCCAGTTCCAGTTCGAGCTGCTTCTCTAACTGATTTGCAATTGCGTAAATTGGTGGGCGTGGCAACATAACTTTTCTTTATGCCGCACGAATCATCACTCAGATGACTTGCAGTTGCTGTTGTTGTGGTTGTTGTTGTTGTCTTTGGCTGCTGTTGATGGATGGCCAGAAAACAGTTAAGTGACTGCGGCCAAGTGTTCACTTGTGCATTTAGAAAGTTGCCAACAAAGACTTGACCCAGCCAAAAGCAAAACTGCGGCCCTCAAGTGCCAGCAATTCAACTGAACTTTCAACTGCCAGTCTGCCTGCTTGTCACCACACACACACACACACACACACAATACTACTACTATATACAACCATTTGTGGCACTATCAAAATTGATGTCAAAACAACTCAAATGTCAACTCGAAATGTTGTTTTTATTACTTCGTTAACTGATGCATAAATTTAAAGCTAGGCGGCATCATGAATATTTCATAGCTCTTCAGATTATTCAGTTTATAATCTTGACAGCAGCAAGCAAGGTAGTTAAGTTTTCTGTGTAATTGTTTAATAAGACTTAATCTTATGTTCATCATGATGATGATCACGATAATTTTTCTGTTGCTTTTATTTTTCAACGTTTTATTCCCCGTTGTTCTCTAATCTCTTTGCACTCAAGTCGCTGGGAAAACTTGGGAATCTTCTTGAGAATTCCTTTATAATTGGAATTAAGTTGCAGAAAGAGCATTAACTTGAATTGAAAAATAAATAATTGTGCATTTTTTCAGACATTTCAAAGATGCCACTTTTGTTATTATTACAACATTTAATTTATTGCACAAACTTTGTATTTCAAAAGGAATTAAATATAGTAAGAAAGAAAAATAAACTTTAGATTTTGATTTAATTTTTGTGATACTAAAAATTAAGTTTATCAAAGTAATTTCACATTTTTTAAATGTTTATTTTTCGGTAAATCCTCGACTTTTTTACTAAACAATTCTCTCTTGAAAAATATTTGTAAAAAATGTAAACTTGCCACAGCTTAACTTTAACAGGCTATGACTATTTTTAAGTAAAGGAGTGACTAACTGCAAGTTTAAGTTGAATCAATCGAATAATTCAAGCAAATTCAAAAAGCAGCTTAAGTTGATTATTTCTTCTTTTGTGTTTTATCAGGTTTTCAGCTTTTGCCGATGGGCGATTAAATGGATAAACTTGTAGCAAGGAGACGACATCATTGCCTCGGTTTGTTGTCATGTGACACATGTGGCAATTGTGTTGCCATTCAATTGGTTCTTGTGCCTGTCACCCTCACACACTCTCTCTCGCTCCCGCCCGCTGTTGTTGTTTGCTTCCATTCAATTGTCATTGGGAATGTCAATAAATTATTTATGCGTCACATTAATTGCCTCTGTGGCAGCGGCAACTTTGGCCACAATGTGTTGTGTGTGTGTAATTGTGTGTGTATCTGTATCTTTAACTGTGTGTGCGTGAATATTTATGCCAAATGGCAGCAAATTGAATTTCAATGTTTGCAGTATATAAAAAAACATTGCATTTATTAAACACATGCCTGATTTATTATTTACTGTAATTATGTCTTGATTCCAACTAATTTATCTCTCTCTCTTTTTCTCTGTTTCTCTATTACAGGTGAGTGCACAATTATCAGATGTTTGTCAATTGCGTAATTGGAGTAAGTTCCCATTGCCATTGCTGTGCAAATTAGTTTAATTAAAAAACTTTAGCAATTAAAATAAAATTTTAGTAATGCTGTACAGCAGTTTTTAAGGCCAGCTAATATGCATAGTTCATAGTTTCACTCTGCTGCAACTTTTGACCAACTTTCGAGGGTGTTGGCAGAGGAATGGGAATCAACACACAAAATCAACTATCACTGTGAAAAATTTGCATATTTTCAAACTGTTTCAAAATGGGGATTCTCATACGAGCCACATTTATGCATATATCGTATTTTGATAACTAAGGAAATGTCCTTTTTTGACTTATTTGAGCTTACGGGGTATCTCTTAGTGCATCAAACACAGTCAATGCTGAGTGGTTGTTTCTGTGTTTGCTGGGACCACAAACAACAGATTTATATGCGCAACACATTTTCGTTATGTTTTTGTGTGCTCTGAATTAATGAAACATTTCCGAGAGTGCCGACAAACGAATTTACCCCCCCTCCCACACAGACAGCTCCCCTCCTCCTCCAAACCAAAGACCAAAAATTCCCATTGAAAATTGTGCGTTAGAAACGAAGAATTTTCCAGGCAAAACGTAAAAGTTTTCATTCAAACCGCACACACGGATACGGATTCAGATACAGATACAGATACACGTCAACCGCAAATTCTGTGCTCTGGTTGAAATAAACCGACAGCAAAACAACAACAACAACAACAAAATCCACAACAACAAGAAGAACAAATAAGTTCCCGTTTGCCTGTGGGCGACTATTCATATTTCGACATGGAGCAAAGAGAAATGCTCATAAAATAATATTTTATAATTTGGCATTTTCGAATGCCATAAATTGTGTTTATTTTTTTTTGGCTCGGTGTTGATAACAAAATAAATTTCATTTATTTTTTCCCCTTTATTTTTTTTGCAAAATGTAATTGCCAAACGCATAAATGAATTTTGATAAAATTTTAATAAATGTATTTGCATAAATTTTGATAAATAATTTAAGGTTTCAGTTCTATGCAATTAAATCAGTTGAAACAAAAGCTGAGTACAACGACAACTCGTCAACAACATTCAAACTTGGAATGAAAACAACAACAATATCAACAACAAAAAAAAAATGTCTGGTTGCCTAGAAGTGCTCGTAATTATGACTCAATTGGTCAGAAAACATATTCGAGGCATTATTCGAATGGCTTGGCAAATATTTGTTTACCTGTTTTGAGTCAAGTACAAATTGTTAAAAGCCAACACACACTCACACACACAACACATAAATCTCAGCGAGTAATATAATTCGAAATCAACACTCAAGTTGAGTAAAGTGCTGTTGATACCCTAGAATTGTATGTGGCATTTTAACTTTGTCGTTTACTTTGCAGTGAGCTTCATTGCTTACCTTTTTTTCTTTAACAGCATAAAAATGTAACAAAATTATTGATTATTACAAACTAATTTATTTAATTCATTAAATTGGCATCTAAGATGATTTTTAATATCTATATTTAAACTGATCGATTAAGCAAACATCTTTATTTAATGCATTGTATTGATATTAGAATTGATTTTTAAATTCACAATGTTGAACACCAAAAATGCGAATTGATAGTCACAATTCCCCCAAAAATATCGATTACTAGAGTATAGATACATTTTATGATATCCATTTTATTGTTGCTTATTTTGTGTCTTTTCGGGTCTTGTGTCTTGCCATAAACAAAGTAGAGCACGCACCGAAGTTTTGACACCATTTGCATACATTTTGGAGGCAGTGTCTTCATCGTCGTTGTCGCAATAAAAGATAGCATAAAAATGAAAATAAACTGAATGCGAATTTCATTACATTTGCCTTTGCCCATTCATCCAAAAATGTAACAACCCTCCTGCCCTCGCATTTCCTCCAACCCCTCTACCACCCTCCCACCCTCCGCTCAACCCCCTCGCGCCTCTTCCGACGACGACCCCAGCGGGCACGTTCGCAAATGTTGTTGTTGTTGTTGTTGGATTTCTGCTCATTTTTGTTGTTTTGCATGCGCGCTGGCCATAAAATTTATGACATTTCGCACATTTGGCATACAAAAATGAAATACACGCCAAAATAAGCAAATGGAAGGCAAAAACCAACAAACGCACACACACACACACACAAACACACACACACGCATAAAGCTGTCAGAATTACGTGTGAAAAATGCGGGCAACAAGAAAAACGAAGCGTAAAAAGAGGAACCAGCAAAAAATAAATAAATAAATCCAGAAAACAAGTACCATAATTTCAATGAAAATTTTCAAGCCGCAGGCGGTTTAAAAATATTTTTGATTTCAGTGATGTAAAATTTTACATGAGCTGCAAAAATGTCAATGTTGGTATCATGCATAAAATTCATAAAAAAAATGATATGATTGCAATTGCGTTTTCAATTAAAAATTCATATATATATTTATTAAACTCGATATTTGTATCTTGTTTTGTAATTTTCCAATTATCGATTTTATATATGGATATAAGACTCGATTTGGAGTTACGGCACTAGTTAAGTACATCTCTTTGTTTCTAAGCGCTTTCTCGCTCTAGCTTAAATTTAATAAACAAACAAGTTAATTTGTTTCACTTCCAAACACAAAATAAACAAGAATTAATGAAAGCCCCAGCATTTTTTGATTGCACACCCCATAAAAGTTGCGCCACTTGAGAACGAATCGATCGATTTAGTTTCCAAAAGAAATAAAACCACAAAACTCTCACAATTCATGGCCCACACAAGCCAACATCCAAACACACGCACACACAGTCCACACAGTTCCCACCATCCACCATCCACAATACACAGTCAGCATCTAGTATTGAGTATAATTAACAGCACCCAAAGGCGGCGGCGAACATGTGTCAAATTGTATTACGTCGAGATCTCAAAATGAAAATGCTTTAAGAGTTCTAAAAATACAACAATTTAGTATGATGATATTGTACAGCTGGAACGACTATTGAGATATCCTGTAATAACGAAAGTTGAGCAAATATTCCATCTATTTACAATCATTTTGATCATTTGGTAACAACAATTTAAAATATAATTAATGATTTCTTCTGAAAAAACCCGTGTCCCATTATTATAGAAAAACCCACTTACCATATAGATATCTGAAATGTTCTGAAATGATTAATTCGATTCCTCATGCAATTTATCTCATTTCTTTAGCTATAGCTCGATTCACAGCTGCTTTCTTAGAATATCTGAAATAAAATTCTATTAAAAAGCCATCATATCTATGTATATGGTAGTATATCTAGCTATATATAAAAATACACATACACCTTTTTGTGTGTGTGCTCTTAAATGACAGCGCTGACATGTTCAACGCGTCGTATGCTTAATGTAATTTTCAAACTGAATAAATAATAAAAGTCGCGGCGCTTTGCCAATGAATTTATGATTTTCAAGCGAAACATGAAATTTATCATGAGCACACACAAAATCTGTAAACATACAGATATAGACAAATATATTTGTGGATATTACGTGCATATAAGAGATATATATATGTATATATATATATAGCTAAATGAGTTATGGCGCTCGAGGTCGCAAATTAAAATAAAATGCACTTCCCTTCAGTGGATATTTTAGAATTGTCTACAGATATGCAACATGCTAAGTTGTCTCAATTTATATAAACAACTCTATATAACAATAAATGCGTTTAGGGAAGGGCATTCGTTATTCGGTTTGCTTGGGTTTGGCTTACTTTTTATTATTATTATTTATTTGATTGTTGTATTTGTTTTAACGCATTTCTTTCTTTTTTTTTTTTTTTGGACTTGTCTAATAAAGTTTAATTTTATTGCTACAAAATGCGGCAAGAAATCGTTGTTGCTACAAATTGACGCAGCCTCCGACCACTTTGGGTAGCACAAAGTATTTGCCTTCTCCCCTTTCTCCCTCCCTCTTCGCCTCTGGCGCATTTAAGATATTTTGAAGCGTTTGCCTTACCCGTTGCCTTTTTTTTAAATTTATTTAAATTTAAATTTGTTTGCTTGTTGAACTGACCATTTTATTTATAGATCCAGTGTGTGTGCTTGTGTGTTTGTGTGTGTGTTTAAATGTAGTCAATGCATATTTTTGGGATCTTTTGTTTTGTGGGCTTGTTGTGTATTTAATTAGCTGCCAAAATAAGAAAACACAGGGAGAAGAGAAAACAACTTGCTCAAAATATTCAACTCGACTCGCACTCGAAAGGCAAATAAATTAAAATCACATGAAAATTTGTTATGTGTTTGTCGTGTTTTGTTTCTTAGCGAATTCCGCGCATTTTTCACTCTGCCACATTTGCATACCACACTTGACATTTGTTTTGCCTGCCCATCCACCCATAGTTTTGTGTGGGCGTGGCGCAATTTCAAAGTTGTTTGCTTTAATGAAAAAACAAAACGAAAAGAAAAGAAAAGAAAAAGTCAACCAATAATAAATAAAACAGAAATATAACCAAAAAACAAGCTGGCAGAAGAAAGTTGCCACCAACTTGCGCTGCTGGCGGAAGGGAATGGAAGGGTGGAATGGAGCAAGGGGACAAAGGCGAGGAGTGCGTCATGGCAGTCATCAACTGTGGCACAAACATGCGGCACACACATCCCGAAAACTTTGACTGTCAAGTCACAAGCCAAACATTTATCACTGCCAAACAATTTGTTTGTTTTTATGCTTCGCAGCGAAGTGTGTGTTAATACACCCGACACATACACACACACACACAGACACACACATGCACACACTCATGCAGTTAAAGACGTAGTTAATAGAAAACTTAGCTTTATTAGTTGACCTTTCATTGATATTTTTTATTAAACTATGTCCTTTAGTTTGCTCTACTTGTTGGAAATATGTCTGATTCATTGCAATTTTTAGAATTTAATTTTAATTTGTTGTTCTAATAATTAAAAGCAATAAACAGCACAATATTCTTAAAATATGTGCATGGAAAACAGAAAAGTGTGTAATCAAAATCAAATCTTTCAAACGCACATTAAAAAATACCACAATTGCATTTAAGTTCAAAATACTTTTTTAATTCATTAAAATCGAATAAAAATTAAATTACATAATAAAAGTACTAATTGATCGATAAATGATTATAATTATGTCCCCATTATCAGCATTATTTTTATCAATTTGATTAAAAGATCTTAGTGAATTTTATAAGATAAAAAAATGATAATCGGACTTATGAAGTAATAAGTAGTAAAGTTAATTTTTAAATGCATCTGAATGGCTAAGAAGGAACAAATAAGATATAAAATTTAGGATTTAATTGCATAAAAATAATTGCAATGCAGCGAAAATATGTTGGTGAGGTACTCGCAAATTTCAAGACACTTTTAAGGGTTGAAAATGTCTCTTGCTGTGGAATTACAAGTGTGCAATACCCCTTTTGTGACATTTTATAAAATGGGTGTATAAGTTTGCTGTTATGAGTTTATACTGTCATTAGAAAAAGGTTAAGTTTGCAGCTGATGCCGCGCAGTAAACAGTCCCCTTAATACTTTATGCTGCAGGGTATAAATAGAAGAAGTTCAATCTCAGGTTGCTGTTTTTCATTTCTCACTTTATCCGGTCACAGAAAAGTTTTCCCTTGAGTTCACTTAACTACTTCCTTCTGCCTGGCAACGCAAACTGGCAAACTGAAGCACACTTCAATTCAATTTCGAACCCTGTGTATTTTCACATCCCTCCCTCTTCGTCATGTTATGTTGTTGTTGTTGTTGCTTCTGTTGCTGTTGCTAGCGTCAAATACTTTAGCCTCGTAAGCCTTTCGTTTCGGGGTGGCCAAAATCACAGAGAACTACTTCAAACAGTAAAAGAAAATTGCAAGCCAAAGTTTGCCAAGTTTTTCCTCTTGGTTGAAATTCTCCACAGTTGCAAGCTTTTTATCGCTGGGTTTTGTGCTTGGCTCTATGTGTGGGTTGCTGGTGGCAGCAGTAGCAGCAGCATCAGCAGCAGCAGCCTCCTCTTAGTTGCCACTTCAGTGTTGCAGTCGCTGTTTTGGCCCAAAAGTTATCCAAATGTTGGCACTCAGCCCAGGCGACGGCAACATTGTTGACTGTCTGCATTTGTCGCAGTATAGCAACAGCAGCAGCAGCAGCAGCAACAACAGCAACAACTACTGCAAACA
The DNA here is from genome assembly GCA_018901795.1 of Drosophila sp. st01m. Classification (NCBI taxonomy): domain Eukaryota; kingdom Metazoa; phylum Arthropoda; class Insecta; order Diptera; family Drosophilidae; genus Drosophila; species Drosophila sp. st01m. Next base: position 1,449,670 of record JAEIFG010000334.1, read on the forward strand.
GTTTCTGGATACGCCCACGCGCCACATGACATGCGACAATGACAACAGCAACAACATCTCTTTTCTTTTTTTGGCTGCTGCTGCTTAATTTGATTTTCACAACTTGGCAACGACGAACACGGTTATTGTTGTCGTTGTTGCTGTTGTTGCTGCTGATTTGCATATATTTAAACGTGTCGGAGTTGCAGACAAAAGTTGCTCTGTGGGCGTCAACTGATTGGAAGACGCAGGGCCAAAAAGTAAAAGGCAACAGCAGCAACAGCAGCAGGAACAAGAGCTACAACAATTCTTCATTACAGTCGGAGGAGTGATGTAGTATTTGCAACAAGCTCTTGTCTGTCTTGACACTGCCACTGCCACAGCAACTACTACAAATAGCAAATAGCAGTCAAAAGTATTTGCTATGCATAGCACAGTAGATCTCCTCTTCCATTGTTGCTGTTGTCTGTGTGTGTATCTCGAATATAGATACACAAATACCACACATAGATACACAGACTCACACATACTCACTCGTCGCACTTAGAGAAACTTGAGCACCTCGAGGAATTAGGCAAAAGTCTCTGCACAAAACTTTCCTAAACATCCATCCACCTGAAATAATCTGAAAATCCCTTTGACACATGTCTATGCTACTTGTCTAACTCTACCTCTTAGTCATTCTGTTTCTCTCTCTCTCTCTGCTAGTTATTCTGTTTTTCTCTCACACTTGCAGTGCTTTTGCTTATTTAATCATTCTGCATAGTTTTGTGCTTTTAATTAACAAAATGTAGTGCAGAAATGCGTAAAACTTTGTTCAAAAACCACAGGAAACGCAGAATATACAAATTAGAAGCTGTTTTGGAATGTATTCAAGTTGTGGCATTCACTTTTACGGGATTAAATATTATTGCTCTAATGCAAAGTTTTTGAGAAGTTCCTGAGTGGCATTAAAAATGGGAATCAGCTTAGAATTTAACCACATATTTCTTTGATACATTTTCCTGTAAAAGTAAATCTTTTTATAAAGATGTTTTGCCTAACTACAAGTCATGTTAGATTTACTGTAAACTTCACTGTAAGAGTGACCTCAACAGTAAATCTGAAGTTAGAACTAATTATATTTTGCTGTTACAGTTGATTAACAGACTTGAGCATTTATTTAATTTTCTGTTAAACTTTCAATGCACCAAATTGCTTCTGCTGCTGTTATAGTAAGTGTTATTCCTAATTAACATTGCTGTTAATGTTAGTTTAACAGGCCACTGTTCATGTTACTTCAATTCCTATTCCTACACTTTCTGTTACTGCTTTTAATAATGTTATGTTACCAACTCTGAATTTCTGTTATTTGTTACTGCCACCGTTAATCAACACTACTCAGGCCGAGAGCAATTTGTGCTTATTATTCAACATAAGGAATCAGTAATATGTGTGTGTTGTTGTTTGTCGACGGTTGCCTTATTATCAGGCAGTCTAACATGACAGACTGCACCACAAATAAGCTATTATTTCATGTATGTGTTGCATGTCTGTGTGTGTGTATCGGGGCAATAAGTTGAAAATACTTTCAGTTAATTTGAGCTAAACATGCAATGTCATTTTGCCATAAATGTGGCTCCTGCTGTTGACGTTTTTGTTGTCGGTGTCGTTGTTGTTTGTTGTTGTTGTTGCTCCATAAATTATTAAAAAGAACCACAAAAGGGAAATGAAAATGTTTTCCACGCGCACCAGGTTAATTTGTTCAGTCAAACACATTTGGGAATTTGTCAGCAGTAAAATCAACATTGCTGTGGTCGAAAGTTCAAAAGAGTTAATAAAGTTTCGCAGTTGGAAATTGTATTTGCATACAGCACTGATATTTAATGTGAACTGCGATTTTTGTTACGGCAGAGAATTGAAATTTTTAGTTCAAATATAAAAATTTACAGAGTATTTTTATAAAATATCAAAAATCAGCAAAGTTGGTCGATTTACAACTCTAATTTGTCGTATTTCACGAACTTCATATTAGAGATTTTCAAGATAGTCATATTCAACATTTATTGCATGGGAAATAAATCAATAAAACAAAAGCAAGCAAATTTAATTGACTTTTCAGTTAATTTTACATACAGATAAATATATCTATTTTTTAAGATTACACATTATACATTTATAATTTTTACTTTATTGCCTAGTTTAAATTATTTAATTATATACGATTGTATATCGTTAGTGAATCCTAAATTACTTTGTAAATGTCAGTTGTGTTGCTGAACCAATAGAGATGACACAAAATCAGCAAATTAATCGATTCAAGCATTTTCGATAGTTTCTTTGACTTTTCATTGCTTAGAGTTGATTTATGTGCAAGACGCTCTTTAAAGACTGTGCAAAAATAATTAAAGTGCTAGGCACGTGTTCGGTTCGGTTCTACGACTTCTCTGTCAACTTGCATATGCGAGGCACGAATGAGACTGCCGCCTGATGCCACCTCCCATCCCAATCAGTCTTCCGTCTCCTGTTGCCTGTTGTTTTGGGGGTGGGTGCGATCTTCGTCATCGTCGACGTCGTCGTCGTCGTCAGTGGCACTCGTCACGTTTCATTTGTGTCGCCACGCGTGCGTTTATTTAACCACTTTAACCTGAGCATGCACACAATGTGAAATTGTTGTTTTTGTGCTGTTGTTGTTGTTGTTGTTGTTGCTGTTACTTTTGGGGTTGTCGCCGGGCAAGGGCGTCACAGCGTCTGGCCCTCGCTCATTTCCATTCCCAATGCCCATTATATTACACTTAAACTTCATTATGTCTTCCCTTCAAGTTGCTTTGTCGTTGTTGATTCATAAAAATTTAATTTCTTTGGCAGTCTGTCGACCACAGACACGTTTTGATCCCCCCCTTCCCCCGCCTCAGTGTTAGACTCCCCTTTGTTGCCATTGCACGTACATTTGATTTGGCAACTCTCCGCCCAAATGACTTTATTAAAATTGACATTTAATTTATGCACTGTGCATAATTTAAGCACAAATTTCCATCAACTCATGCGACAACCTTTTAAAGTTCGTTACGTTTTTATTTTGTATTTCACTTGAAAAGTCGTGGAAAAGAGGAGAGAAATATTTATACGAGTTTGTATGCGTCAGGACGACGTGGTTGCATAAATTCTGACAATGTCGAAACACACACACACACACACAAGCACACACTCTTATATATAGAAACACATACATGCCACAGCGAAACAAAAGAGTTTGGAACATGCCACGCAAAGGTTTTCCTGTGGCAAAAACAATAAACAGAGCAAAACAACAACGCCCAGCAGAGCGGGGTGACAATGCTGTGGTGTGAGAGGGGGGAGGTGAAGGGGTTTCACTTTGTTGTTGCTGCGACACTGCGACAAAATCAACGTACGTCAGTGGTAAAAGGGTGGGCGGGTGTGTGTGTGTGTGTGTGCGCGCCACAGGAAGCGCCACACAAGCTGGCAGGATATTTTATATAAGGAACAGACAGCGGCAACGACACAGCACACAGTAGCCATGGGGAAGGGATATGAATGTGGCAAGGAGGGGAATTCGGTAGAGAGAAAGACAACGAGAAAGAGAAGGGCAACCATTGTAAATTCCAGCTGGCATTGCACGATACGTTCGCGTTCTCGTTCTCGTTCCATGCTCCTTTCTAACCGGATGTGCCATGCAGGGAACTGAACTGAACGAGCATACAAAAATATATGGCCCTGGGTCGATCTTGGGCCACGATCTGGCCATTCTTGCAGTACGACAGAATGGCAGGATATGCTCTGTGCTGCGGTTGGTCTGCCCTGGGCCTGAACCTGGACATGCTGCGGTCCTGCAGACTGCACACTGCAACCAGCACTTGTGAAAGGGCAATAGATACTATGCAATGTTGTAGATCTGATAAAGATGGGGAAAGTCAGTAACTAACAAGTAGGAAATGTCATTAAATTATTTACAACACAAAAAAAAAAAGAAAAACTATTCATAATATATTTCTGTAAAGCGTAACGTAATTCATATAAATATAATTCATTATAAAACACATCAATACGAGATACTATTTAAAATATAATATAGTAAAACTTGGCTTTATAATATATATTTTTAATCAAGTAATAATTATGTTAAAGTGTCTAAATTGAGTGTTATATGAATAATGGAATGTGTAATATTCTATATACTTATATTATTTACTTTATTATTATATTTTTCACCAGTTGGTACCACTGTGCAGCGCTCATACGCTTCATGTGTATTTCTTTCCTTCCAGCTGCCTTCCGGCTTCCTGTGCTAAGTTCTTGCCACCTACACAGACGCACACACACACACACACAACACGCACAGAGCATACACACACGTCGTATACGTAATGCCTGATAAAATGCGAAATGCGCGAATAAAACCAGCTTTCAGTTTGTTCGTTTATTTGTTTGCTTGCTTATTTGCGAGTGTGTGTGTGTGTGTGAGTGTGTGTGTGTGTGTGGTGCCTACTTTTGGCTGACAAGTCGAGCGGCCAATCAGCTTTAATATGACGCTTTTAGCTGCTTGTTCCTCTGCCGTAGTTTGTCCTTATTTCTGCCTCGGATTCTTCTGTTGTGTCTTTAATTATGTGCATATTGCAAATTTACAATCACATTTTGAATTTAATTTGCGAGAAGCATAAACCGGAAATTGTTTATTTAAATTGAAATTTAAATGAATGCTTCTTGTTGTTGCGTCCTAATTGTTTCTATATCTGCCCCTGTTTCCTGTTCCTTGTTTCTGCTCCCTTTTCTGATTTGTCTCGTGTTCATTTTCAGTTTTTGTCCTTTTTGCCAACTCAATTACTTTGCTTTTTTTTTAATTTCTGTTTTCTGTGTGTTGTTTGCTGTTGCTGTTGTTATTGTTTATCTATTATAGACATTCTCTGGATTCTCCTCTGTTCCTTCTCTCTCTCTCCCCCTCTCCCTCTCTCTCTGCTCCTACTATCTCCGTCGCCCTTTTGTTGTAATTTTAATTAGTGCGCCTTTTATGTTTTTGCTGCTAATGACGACGACCCATTTCAATTTCTTTCATTTGCTCTAGCTAATAATAATGATGATCATAATGATGACGACGGTGATGACGATGGCGATGACGATGATAATGATAATGATGGGGGCGTTAAGGTTGCAGCCCTCTTTTGTCCCAGTCCAGTTAATTACAGAGCTGAGCTAACTGAAATTAATACAACATTTTTCTCACTGTGTCGTGTTCCCTTCGTTCTCCAAGTTCCTTCAACTGTAACTGCCACGCCAATTGGCAGCTTGTTGTCTTGTGTTGAGTTTTTGTTGTAATTATAAGTATGATAAAATTTTTTATTTTTTTCTCTACATTTTTCTGTTAGCTCGTTTAGCAGTCCAGTCAAATCGTTGCGTTGCCACGCCCACATGCAGCAAGAGGTTGCCGCACGCGATTTTAATGACTCGGCACTTAAAAATATAATCGAGTAAACTGCATTGCTTTGGTCCCTGTATGGATTCAAAGCCCTTCCTCCACTCGCACCTCTCCTCTCCTCCCTCTCTCTTTGTTTTGTTTTGTTTTGTTTTGTTGTGCGTTCTTCTTTGTTTTTTATTTATAATTTGTGTTTGCATTGATTATTGTTTTCATGCATATTTCATTTATGCTGCTGTTGCTGTTACGTTAATTGCATGCAACACAAACATTCTCTTCATGCAGAAATACGCACTAATACCCTGTAAAATCGCTGACAACGCCGCTTTAAGGTTTAGTACTTTTATAAATATATCAAATTCAAAATGCTATAAAAATTTTAAATGAGTGCAATTATTGTAAATAAGAAATACGCACTAATACCCTGTAAAATCGCTGACAAAGCCGCTTTAAGGTTCATTACTTTTATAAATATATCAAATTCAAAATGCTATAAAAATTTTAAATGAGTGCAATTATTGTAAATAAGAATTGTTGGCAAATCTTTTGCCAAATTTCTCTGATTTGTATGGATAACATTCAAGTTACCAGCGTTCTGATTTACACTTGTATTATGTTAAGTTAACATGGATGTAATAAAATAAGTGATTTATTTCGGTATATGCGTATGTTCTCTTCTAGGGTATATGTGAAGTTGAGTAGTTTCTTTGATGGTTATTGTGTTATTGTTGCCGTGGTCGTTGTTGCTGTTGCTGTTGCCCGCAACAGGACATGCGGCCAGACAGAGGCGGCAACTTTGGCACGCAATGGAAAGCCGCAGGAGGCGGTCAGCGAAATGAATAAACATACGCATATGGGGTGTATGTATGTATACCCCGTGTGTGTGTGTGAGTGTGAGTGTAATGGGCGTGTTCCGGTTGCCGCAAAGCCCACAATTTAGAGGTGAGGCAAAGTGACCAACCGACGGGGCAGTTAATTTTGTTGTTGTTGTTGTTGCTGCTGCTGCAACAACTCAACGCTTAAAATGGTTTTCAAACATGAATACAATGAATGTCCATTGTTTGACAACAACACGGCAACAACAACAGATGCCACAACAACAATATTGCAACTTTATTGAATACAAAAACAAAACGGCAAAAATTACTTTTTATTATTGCTGCAGTTTTGTTGTTGTTGCTGTTGTTTTGCCGTTGCATTTCATGCCCCACGAAGCATGAAACAGCCCGCGAAATGTGCAACAACAACAACTACAACAACAGCAACAACAAATACAAATGCAAAGCACAAATTAATGAAATAAATGAAAGCAAACGAGCGAACGACATTCATAAATTTCAATTGCACATTTTCTTAAAAATGAAAAATCGCTTTCCAGCATTTCTTTAATTGTTTATTGAAATACTTGACATTAATTAACATCAAATAAATAAAATGCCAGTTTGCCACGCCCCCTAATGGCCGCATATATTATGTTAAAATGGAATAAAAAATTAATAAAAGCGATGAACAGCGAATATTTTATACGCTAGCGAAATGATTTATAAGTCAGTTCAAATATATATGGAACAGTCAAACTTATTTATAGCAAATGTATCGTTAGCAAAAGTGATTGCAAAGCTGTATCATATTAATATATATAATAAATATATATGGAAACTACAATATGGTAGTAATCAATGCAAGTTGAAAAGTATCCAACCAACTTAATCGATTCTGATAGCAGAAACACCGTCAATATAAATGAAAATCTGCAGAAAAATTTCGCATCTTATGAAAATGAATGCCATAAATTATGGCAAAGTGGCTGCTGTTAGAGAAATGGAAGTACATTAGTTTTACAAAACGCCAAGAAAATTATTGGCACTTCATCATAGCGCATTAATAATAATGATCATAATCATCATGATCATCAACATCATCATTATTTGCTAATTTCAGCCAGCCGCAAAATGTGTCGAAAATATTTGGCAAGCTACAAATTTTGTACGTTGAATTCACGCCAAACGGATATAAATCTTGCATTAAGAATTCTTCCCAAGAATTGGCAGTCAACCAACAGACGGCAGAAGGCAACCCACACATTTGATCAGAATATTCAGAAAAGGGGGAGAGGAGACAGAGGGGTGGGAGAGTGAGAAGCAGATAGAGATACCAACTTATAATATTTAGGGCAACTTGGTTAGCCTGGTCAACTGGTGACAAGCCAAAAGTGCCAAGAAATGGTTCACTTTTTACACTTAATCGACTGTTCTCAAATATACAGATAAACATGAAATAGAAATTAATGAAAATCATTTTTTGGTTTATATTTTTGAGTGACGAAATGTGTCAAAAGTAAAAGTTACTGATAACTGATTTGTGAAAATAAATTATCTTAGATAATCTGTAAAATAAAAACCTTGTTTAATTTTGCATTTTTCGAATAACTTCTTAAATTAATCGGTACCAATAAAATGACAATACCTATAGCATATTAAAAATTGTTAAAGGAATTATTATCGAATTTACCGATTGCGGTAAACTTTCAAACTAAATAAACGCTTTATGATGTGTGTTTATATTCCTCCCACTATCCAACAGAGCTCAAATATAGCGTATGTCCAATTAAAATCGCAGCGGATTTCGCTTTTTCTCTCTTGGTTTTTCATTTATTTGTTTGTTTCCAATTTAACGTGTGTTGCTTTTTGCGCCTCGACGATTTTCTTTATGCAAATGGAAACTGCGAAATTTCTTTGATCTTTTTTTGTAGCTGTTGATTAAACAACTTTTTATACACACATCGAATATTCGAAATGTATATGTGTATGAATATTGCATTACCAATTTAAACAAATAGAATGAAAAATGTAGGCATGAAAATCGAAATCAAAATATACTGTATATAGTATAACGGAAGCACTCGTAAATTTCCCATGTCACTAATTTTATTGCTTGTACACAAAGTATAAATTTATATGAAAGCAAATGTTGCATTCATAAATTAATATATTTCTGCACAGTTCATAAATTTATCATGAGGACATTAAAGAAAACTTGAATATATAAAAACGTACTTTTAATACCGGAAAATCGCAAAAAAAAAAAAAAAAATAAAGTGATTAATGGTTTTTATGCTAATTAAGAAGAGTAATATCACCACAAAGTATATAAAATATACTTTTGCAGTAAAATTACAAAAAAAAAAAATATAAATAAATAAATACCAAAAGTTGCCTTTACATTTGCTTTTGATTTTTAAAAATGAAATAGGTCTTTGACATTGTTAGAAAACAATAAAGAGAACTAAAAGTTATATTTTTATTATATTAATTTATTTAGCTTAAATGAAAATAAAAATTAATTAAATAAAAATAAATAAATAGTTAAATAAAGGTAAATTTTTTTGAATAATTTACCAACTGGTTAAAGTGAGTGAAATGTGTGTGTGTGTGATTTGTGGGATGAGATTGATAAGGGGGGTTAACAGCTGCCACTTTCATCACACCTCAGGCGGCAAGATTGATAGGGAGGTGTGGCAATTGTGGGGTGGGGGAAGGGGGGGGGTTGATTTTCCCATCACACCTCTCCACTCGCTTCGCGCAATTAAATTAACTCGCACCCAGTGAAACTGTCTTGTTGTGCTTATTCATTTGCCAAGCTAATTTGCTTAATCGAGCTAATCAATGTTGTTGTTGTCGTTCTGTGAGTGTGAGTGTGAGAAGGGTGATGAGGAGGGAGGGGGGTAGCTGTGTGTGGAAGACAGGCAAAGGTGTGAGCTGTCTGTCCGAATGTCCGTTTGCCTGTCTGTCTGTCTGTCTGTCAGTTGCTGTTGTTGTTGGGCATTATAATAACAGCATTGGCTTATTGAGTATACAATTGAGCTCTTTGGTGGGAGCCAAGCAGCTGTTGTTGGCCTACCCTAACACAGATACAGGTACTACAAAGACAGGTATGAACACACACACACACACAGGCAGACAGACAGACAGTCGGACATACTGGCAGTCAGAGAGTGCGGCCAGTGCTGCCCTCGTCGCGTAGTCGTAAAATGCAAATTGCATGCAATCAACGCGTTTTTCGTTTAATTATTATGAGAATTTTTCGCTGGCACGGAACGTGCCAAGTGCCCAGGCCACCAACAACAACGACAACAACAACAATGTGAATAGCATATGTGCAGGTTGTAGTTGTAGTGATTGTTGTTGTGTGTATAATATTGGCCTTTGTCTGCGTTTGTTGCCTGTCCGTCGTCGTTGTCTGTTCTCTGTTGTCTGTTGTGCGCCCCCTGAGGCTGCCATTTTCAATTAAATTACCCCAGCATTTTGGCGTAAATTGCCAGGCACACACACACACACACACACACAATATGTATACACAATCTATATATAACTATATATGGAGAGATAGCGGGCAGTGTGAAATAAATGCCTTACCTAATTAATTTGCATTATTTATGATGTACAAATGCCAACAACAAGATCAATACTCGGTTGAGCAGTTAACCAAGAGCTTAATTATGTATTAAGTAGTAGCTGCGGATAAGTTTTAAGCCAGGCTTTTGAGTGGCGTCCAACCCCCTCTCCCTCGCCCATCCTCATCCCCCCTTCAAATTAGCATACAAAGCACAACCACACACACACACACACACACACACTCAATGCTCTTTCTGTGTTGTTTAATTTGCCACGTGTTGTGCATGAATAACAACAATTTGTTTTGAATTTATTTTGCAATTAATTGAAACTTAGAAGTCATTAATTTGTGCACTCACAGATTCATTCATTCATTCACTCACCTCAGTCAGTCAGTCAGTCAGTCAGCCAATTCATTCATTCAGTTGACAGTTTCAACATTTTATTGCGCTGAATATTTATTTTTGGTCAACGCCAAAGACATTGAACTCAATGTGGGCGGCGGCTTTTATTATTCAAAAAATATTTTGCTGAGCAAAACGATTTCTACAAATGGGAGCAATAAACAGCTAAGCAAAATGTATATTCACTGTTTATATATTTTATTAAAACTGTGCACAAAAGAGGTATTATGATTTAATAAAGCTGTTTGGTAACCTGAAAAAATGTGTATGCAAATATATCAAATATATCTCTAGTTAATTTATTTTTAAGATCTTTTTAACTGCTGTTTTTTTGGTGCTTAGAGTGGTCATAACTTGTGGATAAATATTTAATATTTCTCTCCTTGAATGCCATATCATATTCATATACAGTATCATATTCCTATTAAAAACATTGATAAGTACTCTGTATACAGATATAAAATTGCTAAATAAGTGCCACAAATAAAATATTTCTCAACCTCATATTGGTATAAATTTTATGTTTTAATACTGAGTATTAAATTTATTATCATAACTTTTTTATTATTTATAAATAAATTATTATACTATTAAACTAAAATGATCAGGAGAACAACTCAAAATAAAATACAAAATATAATAGAAACTAAGCAAATAAAATAAATAGGAACTAAAATACTAAATACCTAGCTAAGACATTGATGTTTATTGCAAGCATTTAGTTTAATTTAAAGTTTCTTCACTTAAATAATAAATAGCTGCAGGAATGCCGCAAATGTTAATGTTAAAGTGCTCATTGACTGTTATCCCTATTGCAGTTTTAACTATAAGGAGTCGTGTGGCAAATGTGTTGTTTCTATAGTCACCAAAATGATGGACAATTGAAATTAGCAATTTGCCTGGCACATTAAAAGCGTTGCGACATAATTAAATTATTCAACGAGAATGCTGAGAGAGAGAGAGAGGGTGAGGGAGTGTGACAAAAAGGGGGGAGAAAGCAGCACACACACAATAGGACACACAGGAACAAAGGACTTAATGGAATTGCGTGCTCGATTTGACCAAGAGAGACAGGTGGGCAGTTGGCTGTGAAGTGAAGTGGAGTGGAGTGGAAGCCTGAAGGCAAATGTTCAACTCGTTGGGAATTGCATAATGCAATTTAACAGAGATGTCGAGAGATCGGATAAATGCAAGAAAGACACAGAGAGGAAGAGGGAGCAAGAGAGTCGGGAAGGGAGATATGTTGAGATAGGGAGAGCTTCCAGGTAAAAGCTGTACATTCGCATTCTCAATTTGCCAACCACAACAGACAGTCAGACAATCAGCAAATATTCATTGTATGCATGTGTGTGAGTGTGCATTGTATCTGTGAGTTCGTGTGTGTGTGTGTGTGTGTGTGTGTGTGGGTGTGGGTGTGGGTGGGTGGTTGGGTGTGTGTGGTTGTGGCTAAAGGATTTACGAGCCATTCACAGCAGTCGCTTCAGCAGCAGCAAACAAAGAAAATGGCAAAATGCAAATATTGTTGTTGTTGTTGTTGTTGGTTGCCTGGTTGGCAGTTGGCAGCAAACTGCTTATGTATGCAGATCCATTGGGTCAAGTTAAATAAACGCAATAATAAAATTGTAGCATTGCCGCAAGGATCAGAAAAGTTGATTTGCAAACGCTGGACAAGGACTCCCTTAGTCCTTATATAAACACATACATGCATATGTATTATGGCCACATTTCTCTATGAATAACCACACACATTGTATGGCAGATGAGTGTCAGTGTGTGCGTGTGTTTATATTTCATACAATACATACACACATACATTTATCCAAGGGAAATACAAAATGCATTCAAGTCTTTGGACAATTTCCTTTGAATTTATTGTTAGTGTAATTGGGCAAACGAATTGCAAAGGCAATACACACACAAACACACACACACTTTTACACACACGACATTTTAATTAAACGAACAATGTGTGGTGTACTACAGTCAAACATGCCTAACAAGAATACGAGCATTTTCAATAGGCGAACTGTTTACAAATAATGGCCAAAGTAAATTGTTTGGATAAACTGTTTTTCAACAACAAAATATATAATATAATTCTATATTATCTATAATTTTTGTATGTATCTTTACAAGTCAGAAAAACAAAATCAATTTTTATTTCATAATTATTATAAAGTAACTAGATTTCAATATTTATTCTAATATATTTAGGTATTCCATTTTCACTTTCAAACATAGAATATTTTTGTTCTATTCATAAATTGCAGTATATAAATATATATTAATGGAAAAAATGAGAAAGAAAAGCATAATTGTTATTATTTACTGCTTACATTAAGAGACCATTAAAAGAGATATTCCCAATTAATTAAGACAATCTGGATAACTGAAATTTTAAATTAAAATTCACTTTTATTTTGATCTCTTTGAGTTCAACAGAGCTTAGAAGCTTGTTTAGGTCACTTGCGATTCAAACACATACCTTTAGAAACACTCTTCACACCCGCACCATAATCGGTGCACCCGATCTACCCGCTCTACCTTCCCCACCCTGTGCACTGCTCCACCGCACCGGTTAACAGCTGGTGTCATCCCCTTTGTGTGGAGTCCGTTGTGTCTCGTTATTGTCATTAGCATTATATGAAAGGTATGCATGAACAATGCTGGGTAATTATTGTTTTGGTGTCCCCTTCGTGGCCCCACGGTCATGCAACAGTGCTTGTGGCAGGTAGTGGGTAAAGGGTGAGGGGCAGGGGAGGGGGGGGGAGGGGCAGGCAGATTGCGTGACTCGCGCACATTTGTTCTGTTTGTGGAAAGTAATTGCAAAAGTTGTTTCAATTTTCCAAGACGTTCACCGGGCTTAAGGGAGTAGCAAAAGGGGCGAAAGAGCAGTGGGGGGAGTTGGGGGAAATTGGTTATCGTTTTCCAGAGACAGAGAGAGAGAGAGGGGTGAGAAAGAGAGAGCTATAGAAGGAAAAGACTCACATAATTGACAGCGGCTTAATGCTTAAACTTTTTGGTCACAGCCGAGAGCCAGCAATGCAACCAACCAGTAAACCACCCAAAACCAACCACCCACCCACAACGGGCAGATGCGGCAACGGACGGTGGCAAGCGGCACGACGTGGCAGCAACAGCATCAAAAGCGCATTTCGCTTTCGGCGGATTTGTTGGGCCAAAAGTTTTGCCCAGTTGCTAACAGAAACATAAAAAGGAAAAAAAGCAGGACCAGCAAAAGGGGGTGGTAGTTGAAAGGGGTAGTCGAGTGGGTAGCAAAAGAGAGAGGAGGGGACAGGGGAACGAAGGGAGCTGACGTTGAAAGCGCAGCATTTGCCGTTGGTTTTTTGTGCTAGTTTCTTTTGTTGCTTTTGTTAAAATTACAAATTTTCCAACATTTTTTTTTTCGTTTTCTCTAAAATGTTTTGCCCAGTTTCTCTCCTCTTTCTATCTCTCTCTGTGTGTATGTGTGAGTGTGTGTTGCATTTTAATGCAGCACATCCGGCGTAAAAAGCGCATGAAATGCAGAAAAAATAGTACAACTTTTTTTTTTCTTTTAGTTCTCGTTTGTTTTATTATTATCATTTTCGGGGCGCGGAAACCAGAAACAGAAGGAAACACAACAAAAAGAAAAACGCACGGCAAATTTGAAGATGAAGAAGGCGAAGCAACAAAACAACAAATCAGACAGTCTGCCAACACGTCAGAATGTTTGTCTGTCTGTCTGTCAGTTAGTTAGTTTGCCAAAGAGCCAGTTGGTCAGTTAGATGTTGCCCATGTTGCATGTTGACCATTCTAAAGGGTGATTCAAGAATATAGCAGAAAAATTGAGGAGTTGCAATAACAGAAAATGATTCAATCAACATAAATATATATTGATATTAAATAATTGATTTAATTAACTTTTAGCAGATGTTAAAAGGCAAGGAGAACTGTTAGTAACAGTGTACTGATAAATATTATACTCTACATCTGTTTAGAATTACCTTAAATTAGGGAAAGTCATTTTTCGTAAAACGCTTTTAATTTTACTTAACATTAACAGATCAAATTGATAGCAACAGTGCATTTAATAAAACATTAGAGTCTAACTAACATCATGTTAAATAATTTAAGGACTGTAGAATTACATATAACTGTTTGTAATCGCGCGTTTTTCTTAACATTATGTTAATAGATAAAGCAAATCAAATCAATTAAGAAATAATAAATCATATTACACTCCTTACAGTAAATGTAAAGACGCTTTTTATTTTATTTTGTTATATTTCCTTCCCTGTTATGGTTCTATTTTATGTTTCTGCATTCTGAATCACCCTATGCAGATCCAAAGAGGTTTTATTTTAGATTTTGCAGTTTGCTTTACGTTTTGTGCTTGTTCCGCCATCAAAAATAAAAAAATTAAATAAAAAAAGAGAAGGGAAGAAATGGGAAAGAGGAAAACTGGCAAACAATAAAATGCACAAAATGCTAAAGAAAAAAAAAATGGTGTCAGTTTTATGTGTTGCGCCTAGGCGTGGGCGGGAAGGTGGGCGTGGCTGTTGGCCTTCCCCTCGAGCTGCTGCCCTTTTGGAAAGTTGACGCAATTCACATTTTAAAGTGCATTAAATTGATGCAGTGTTCAAGTGAATGTTAATGCTACATTTGGTTCACATTCATTTGAATGTGCGTCACATTCAATCGTTCATTTGACGGGGAATTAAATTGCCAACGAAACGAAAAAATTTTTGGCAAAATATTTATATAAATAAGCACATATACAATTATAAAATATATATATATGGTATATGCAATATACCAATTAGAATTCATTAAAATTAATCATTGCTTCTCTTTCTCTCTCTCCCGTTGCAGGTTCGTATTTAATTGAATTACACGCCCCCTCAGTCTGCCCGCCCCTTGCTGAATTGTAAGTGAATGAGATTAAATTTTGCCGTAGACATATCTATTTAAATCACAATCAATATAAACCCAACGCTTCGTTGCGCAAATTATGACAAACAAATTTTGATGGATTTGTGAATATGAATATGAATTTGAATATACAAATCTGTAGCTGAGCTTATGTAATATTTAATTGCCAACTGAAAGTTTGCTAAATTTGTGGTTTATTCAACTATCTGATAACTATTGAGTTAAAGCGGAAGAAAAACTTCAAAAAGTCGAAAACCAGCATTAAAATTCCTTGAAATAGCTCTTAAATTTGAGTTCTCAAGACTTTGTCTATTTGGTAATGGCATTTAAAATATTTTATTCAATTAGAAAGCATAAGAACTTTCGACATTTCTACGATTTGTTCCATACTTTATATAATTCGAAAGCTGTGAAGTCACATACCAACTCCGAAAAACATTTTGATAGTTGTTTTACTAGCAAATCGATTAAAATCTCTCATTAATATTTGAATTAAATGTTATTTACTTTCTAAAATAACTTGATAGCGTTGGTATTTTATTTTATCGCTGTAAACAATTTGTTTTAATCATTTGTGTAAGTGTACTGAAAATAATCAGTTGTCAACAGGAAAATTAAGATAAATATTTAAAATAAAACTAGGAAATAAAATTAAGAAAATGAAAGTCAATTCAATTAAATTGAAGTTAAACACTGAAATTATAGATAATTTGCCATAGTTGTTTTGATATTTAAGACTGAATAATATTGGCAGACAAACAGTTTAAACAAAAGCTGCTGATGACAAATAAAAATATAAGTAGCGAAACCAAAAATACCAGATATATCAATTATCGAATAAAATACCGAATATGTCATGTGAATAACATCTGTTAAATATTACACTTTGTGTATCTTTGAAATATACTATACTACCGTAGTTTCAGAGTTGTTTTAGAAATACTACGACCTCGTTATGTGAATACTCTAGGAATCATTGACTGTCTAGTTTGCTATTGTTCAAGCTAAATAAGTCATAATATAGCCAAGTTTAAGCTGCGGCTTGGGAAGCTGGTCAATTGCCTGAGACTTGCCTATTATTTTTTAACAATCTACAGTCAATTACTTTCGCATTCTCAATGCCATTTAAATTAACAAAGTAACGAACTTTCACCCGAACAACAGCAACAACAACAACAACTACAACCGAAACGACAGCGAACAGCAGACAACAACAAATGGCAGCAAAGCATTTGGCAAATTGAAATCAAATCGATATCGAATCAAATTGAAATCTCACCACAGGCCACAAAAGCATTCGATAGACGACGACGACGACGACGAGGACCGCAAACAAATGCCAATAAAAAACGTGGCCAAAGATTGTGTCTAGGAGTTTTTTGGTTGGCGCTGCTCCAGAAATCTGTCCACTACCTGCCCCTTTCCCCCTTTTCACTGTTTCCCCCTTCAGTTCAAAGCAATCGGAAAGTGCGCCAAGGCATCTAAGCGATACATAATAACCAAAACAGAGAGACAAGGAAACTGAGACGGAGACGGAGATGGAGACTGTGCCAAGATAAAATATGATTGAATGCATTTGCCTGGCGCTGTCTGCTGTTTTTCCGCTTTCCCCCTTGACAGTCACAGCTACTCCCCCTCACCCTCTTCATGTTGCTGCTGCTGTTGTCTGATTAACATAAATCGTGCTGCTGTTGCTGCTGCTGCTGTTGCTGCTGCTGTTGCTGCTGCTGCCTCCGTCTATATCTTATTTCGATTTTTGCACAGCATTTATTATTATTGTTGTTGTTTTTTTTGTTTTTTTGCTTGCTCTTTCGAGTTTATGCAAAAAGCAACAGCGCAAAAAATTGAATTGAAATGAACAAAACAGCGCAGCAAAAAAATAAAAGAAAATAAACTGAAAGGCAAGACGAAAAAAAGAAATAAAATACTGAAATAAAATGCAAACGAAGCTGCCAGCAACCAACAACAGCAGCAGCAGGGCGCAGGAAACATTATGGCAATGAAGAAGAGGGCTGGTGGAAAGGGGAGGGTGGGGGGGTAGTGTGAAGCAGTCAGACAGTCGAATAGACAATCCGACAGTCCGACAGTGAGGCCAGGAGCAACACATCAGCACCGCCTGCTGACTTTTATGTGCAATCGTCTTAACTCGCAACTCTGATGTTGCTGCTGCTGTTGTTGCTGCTGCTGTTGCTGTTGCTGCTGCTGCTGCTGCTGCTGATGATGAGCATGAGAATGATGTTGCTATCTGTAGTTGTTGTCTGGCCGCTCGCTTCTCTTGGGCCCCATCGGCAGTGAGTTGACCAGCTTTATTGTTGGCTCGCTTAAAATTCCAAACAGCAAATTGCAACTGCCAACAATTTCGAGGCTATCAGTGGCACAGCATCAACTCGACGCTGCTGGTGGCTGCTGTGGATGTTGCTCCTGGTGGCAGACTGCTTACCTCCGTTCCTGTTGCTGCTGTTGCTGCTGCTGCTGCTGCTGTCAGTAATTTTATGCAAGATGCTATCTTCAAGCACACCTCAACACGATGTGGCGGCGACGTGAGGAAGAGCCAGAAACCAGAGGCAGAGGTGAAGAAGCCGAAGAAGAAGAGAAATGCATGTAAGCCATTTCACTTGGTATGACAAACAGCTTCGACTTCGACTTCGACTTTGGCTCCAGCGTATCGTAGTGTCGCCTTGAATGGAATCGTATCGAAACAAATGGAATGGATTGCACATGAAATTCAATGTCCAAAAGCATCAACTTTTTATTCTTCATCCTCTTCTTGGCAAATCCCAGATGTATTATGAACACATCTCGATGCTAACGATGCTCGATGGACTGTAAAGTGAATATATCCAAATAATTCAATCATTTGTATTAAAAGCAATGCAAGCTGTTAGCTACCATATATATATATATATTAATTGTTGTAAAAGGATTGAGCTTAGCATAATTTAAGTTTTAATGTGCTTTAAAAGACTAAATAACCATTGTAAGTATAAAAGAATTTTAGTGTAGTCATTTTAAAGCCCACTTTATCCAAATTTTAGACATTACTGCTCTATAGAAGCATCTTTTTTTATTAAAACATGTGCTTTGATTGCTTTAAGAAGCGTTTGCAATCTGTTCAAATAAGTAAATTTCACTTCGTCATGAAATCATTTGAAAATACTTATTAATAAATCCTTAAACCTGCGATATATATGAGCTTTAATAGCTCTTGCTAACTTTAATACACTTCAAGTACTGCTTACGTTTTAACAAAGTTATTAGCAAGCAAAAGTTTTCTACATTCAATTACTGATAAATGACAAAGAATATAACTGATAAAGAAAACTGAAATTTGAGTTGCAGGAATTGCACTTAAATTCAATGCAAGAGGAAGAAGCTTTCGCCCATCTCTAAGACAACGTTGTCATCCCTAGGCTGCTTTTATGTTGTTTGCCTCTTTTGTCTGCCTCGCAGCACACAAGACTTGTTTAGCTTGTTGCCTGCTGTTGTTAATGCTGTTGCTGCTGCCAGTTGTTGTTGTTGTTGTCGTTGTTGTTATTGTTGCCATTGTATATCTCTGATGCCTTTCAAGTGCCAATTGTGCGACTTGTGGCGCGAACCTTTTTCTCATTTTTTATTTTCTCGCTTTCTGTTGCTGCCGCTTAGGCAAACTGAATGCTTATTTAATTTAAGGTGGGAATTTCAATGTGATGTGCATTCATTTTATGCAAATTAAGTTGATAATAAATACTCGAAGTTGCCACACACACACACACACACACACACACACACACACGCAAGTAGTTGCCCTTTGTGTTGTTGCTGCTGTTGCTGTTATTGCTATTCAAGTGTTAATTATTGTCGGCAGCTTCAAACAGCGATGAGAGCAAATTTTTTGCGCTTTTGTTAATGCCGTTTATGAAAGTATTTTATATATTAAATAATTGCATGATGCGATGACAGCCGCAGCAACAACAACCACAACAACAACAACAAGAGCAACAGCAGCATTGACGAGGGACTGTGTCAAGTTTAATCAAAATAATATAACAACATCAGTGAATGCCACAATAATAGCAACAACAACAACAACAACAACAGCAACTGAGTCCCAGTGTAATTCACGATTTCCTGCTATAATTGAAAATATATTTCAACGAGCCAACTCGGCACAAGAACAAGTTGCTGCCGTGCAGCAGCAATAGCAAAAGCAACAGCAGCAGCAGCAACAGCACCAACGGCAGGCAGGGCATTAATTATTCATGAGTTGTCGCGCATTGGCCAGCAACAGTGACAGGCAGCAGCCACCACAGCAGCAGCAACAACAACAAGAGCAGCAGCAGCAGCAGCAACAACCAGAGGAGTTGGAGCAACAACTCGCCAACTGGCAACATAATTATTCATGCGAGCTTATCGCTAGTAAGGTAGGCAACACCATTTTAACCACAAGCGGATTATAATTATCAGTAGTTGCCATCAGACGAAAAGCAACAACAAGCACACACACACACACACACGCACAGCAGCAGCAGCAAGAGCAACATGTTGCTGGCTGTTCAGCGCTTAGTCCACGAACATGATGATGATGACGACGATGATTATAATGGCAAAGGCGCAACAACAAATATAATTACACGACAACAACAAGAACAACAACTGAGAGACAGACAGCTGTTTTAATTGATGTTGATGGCTATCAGCAACATTTCGCTGTTGTTGTTGTCGCTGCTGCTGCTGCTGCTGCTGCTGTGGTTCGCATGTTGAGGCACCTCAATTAGAATTCTTTTCTTTACCGTTGCCGTTGCTTTCGATTTGATTTTATTTTTTTGCGTTCTTTTTCTCTTTTTGTAGCTTTTTTGTAACTCAAACTTGTAACCTCAAACAAAATGTTGCATGTCAAAGACGCGTTAAACGGTTGCAAATTATGGATTACAGAAAATGTTGCTACTTAAATAATAACTAAATCGAAAGCGAAACATACACAAAACATTGTCAAGAACGGTTGTTACGCCCACCTCGACCACCCACCAACGCGAGGCGACTCGACACGCCCAACGCTTTGGTTGCATGCAACGTTAACTGCCTCTCCATAAGAAACGGGCGTGCAATGTGATGGCAAAACTTGCATTTGATTATCGGGACCGACTTAGAAATATTGTAAATAAATAAATAGAGTAAAGTAACGTTTAATGTATATCAAAATTTATATTTTTTAATACTAAAGTCCCTAGATAGCTAGGAAAGGTAAATCTATAATAAATTTTCTGGATTAATAGGAAATTCATTTTTGAACTAATATATTTTTTTTTTTAAGTAATATAACATATAAATTAAAATAATAATAATGGATACAAATAAATATTTAAATATGTTGTGTGGTGCTTCTTATAAAATTGGGCTTATTTTGATTATTTATTATTACAAATAATAATCAAAACTTACAACAGTTATTTTTATAAAATATAAAAATCAGCAACTAGTGCTTTTCAGTTTAATTTATATATTTTAATAAATGTAAATGTAAATGTAAATGTATTATAAATGTACATATGTTTAATTCCTGTATAAATTGCATCAAATCTACGTCTTTAATCAAGAAACATAGTGTCGAGTCATTCAATTGATTTGGCCTAAAACAAACGACAAAATAAATGTGAAAACTTTGTTCTACTTTGCGCTCAGTATTTTTCGATAAAACGAAACGACTGTGCCAAAAGCGTATAACGGCATGAAATGTACATACATACAGATGTGTGTATGTACATAATAAATCTGTGCTGAGGCATTTTCATTGCTACTTTGTGCACACTGTATTTTATGTGCATTTGTACATGTACACGTATCTGTATTTGTATATTTGTTTATTTGCGAGCCATTTGAGTTTTATAGCTACCGCTGCAGCAGCAGTTAATTGAAATGGAAACAAGTTGTTGTAGTTTTTGTTGTTGTTGCTGCTGCTGGTCAATTGTTCAGTAGTTGACAGTTGTCGTTGTGGTTGTTGCTGTTGCTTTTTTAGCAGCTTTTATAGCACATGCTCATATTGCTCGGCACGGTGTATAGCCGTTGCATTTGTTGGCTCACGGTTTAAGCCAAACATAAATCGTATGTATGTATGTATTTATTTGTATTTGGCAACATGTTTAACTTCATTTATATGTTTAGCACGTGTTGTATTCTTGGGCCATTTGCTTGGGCTGTCAGAAAGCCATGCAATTAATTAGTTAACGTTTACATACTATTTATTTGTATGTATGTATGTATAAAGAAAATAAGAATAATAAATAAATGCAATTATTTCATTTTATGAAAATGACAAAAGGCAACGTTGACAGGCGGTCATATAAATCATTGCTGCTGTCGCTTGTGTCTGTACAGCTTCTGTGCTACAATTTGCACAGTTTAAGCTTTTAAATTTTAATTAACATTTGAATTGTGCGACCCTCGGGGCCAAAACCAACAACAACAACCAAAGTGAAAATTCGCCACGCTCTACGCTCTTCAACTCCACGCTCTTTACACACTTCACTCTTAAACATTGCTCTCCCTCGCTGCACTTGCTTGGGTAAAGAGCGAGCGACAACGAAAGCAGCCATGTTTGTTTATGGCGCTCACAGTGCGCTCAAGCGAGACAGCAATGCTGCTGCTGCTGTTTTTGGCCTCTGCGACTGCGCTGCGCATGCAGAAAAAGGAGAAGTGGATAAGGCAAAAAGTACAAAAAACAACAAGTAGTGGAGTAGTTTTTATTTAGTTGTTGTTGTTGCTGCTGCTGTCTTTTGCTTTGGGGCCTTGCCTTCCTCTTAAATGTTTAAACGATTAAGTCGAATTTTAATTTAGCCGCAAAACATAACACGATTTCACACACACACATAGACAAAGACACACAGCAGTTTGTAGCCTCTGGGCGCGGGACTAAACTAACAGAAATGTAAAGCAGGCAATAAAGTGGCAACATGCTGACTCTGCCATAACTAACCGAAACAGTTGGGGGCGTTTGGCTGCCACCGTCTGTCCCTCTCCCCCTCTCTTATGGCGCACTCTTTGCTGTCTGTGCGCCTAAGTGGATGAATGAATAAACGAGCGTCGTTTGGGCCAACTGGGCAATGAATTGGCTTTGGGCCCGGTTTTCAACTTGGGCTTTTTCCCTGGCGTTGTTGAGGCTCATTAATGTTTAAAGTGTTTTATGATATGCATAATTGCTTGTACGGATAATAAAGTTTAGCTGCTCAAGCAAACTTGCATATCCCCTCTCCAAGAGAAGGAAGAAGAAGAAGAGTCTACCCTCTCAATGTCCATTCACTTAATTAAAATGCAAATGAAAATTCTCCAAATGGCTAGAAATGAAAGCCAAAAACAAATGTGTGCATTCTTGAGGGTCCATAAATGGGTGTAAAGGGGAGCGAGAACGACTGTGTGTGAGTTAGAGCGAGATAGAGGGTGGACATGATGATGACATGTTTGCTGCCATTCCACTCCCCCCACAAGCACACGAGCGAACAGGCGGCACTGCTTCTCGTTTTTGTACTTGTTGTGCTGTTGTTGCTGTTGTTCTCTCCATTGTCTTTGTTGCTGTTGTTGTAGCGCCTGTTTGGAAGCAGCTACCGAGTTTACGACGCGTGAACGGCAACTCATCCGCACAAAAGAGGCGACAAAATACACGAGGGAGAACGACGGACAGCGCAGTCGAGCCGAGCCTTAACTTGAGGGGAGCCAACACACACACAGACACAGACGAAAACACGAACACACGAACACACGCACACATTCTCACATGTTCACAGGGGAGCTACATTGATCTTGCGCTTACTTCTCTCTCTCTTCTCTTCTTGTGTCATTCCTCTGCTCGCTACCTTTTTTATTGTATTGTAGCGAGGCATATTTCCAGTGAATTTTTCGATGATATCTTTGAATGTTAACATTCACAAAAGCGTAAAGATTGTTGCCCCTGCTGGTTTTCTCCCCCTCAGCAGAGTTTACGCACACCAACACATAGATGCACATATACACAGATACATTCATACATATATTGAACCTTTTTATGAGCACTTTTAGTGTCGGACTCAAGTCTGTTGTTCGGGTCTTTGGACCCTTTTTTCGGCATCCATGTGTCGCTTGTATTTGTATGTCTGCATGCGTGTGTGAGTATGTGTGTGTGTGTGTGTGTGTCTTAAGTGAAATTCTTTTGTGTCGACAAGCGAAAATAAAATTCACACAGTGCGAAACGTGTCCAATATAAAAGCGAGAGACAAAATAAGAAGAGCAAAATATAAAACCCAATCGCACACACAATGGAAACAAGCTGGAACTGGAACCTCCTCACGATGCGATGATGATGCCGCTCTTCTTTTCTCTCCGGCCCTCTCCTCACCGCACCCTTCTCTTTCTCTACCTGAGCCAATCTGTGTGAGCGGTCATTGAAAAAAGGTGCAAAGGCAGCAGCAGCGATAACAACAACAGCAAAGCATTAAGTGAGTGAGTGAGAACAGCAACAACAACACCAACAGCAAATATATATACAGAATACACTCAATGACAAGCTGCTCGGCAATTTGACATAATTTATACGTCAAATTACTGCAAATTGATGCTAAATGGCTTCAAATTGAATTGACGGGCGCATAGGAGAGACAGAGACAGCGGACGGACAAGAGATGAAGCAGAAACAGCAACAAAACAAAAGCAAAAATACAACAGCAAAAGCAACAAGAACAAAATCGGCATGTAGCGCCCTCTGGCAGGCGAGGCGACAACAAGAACAACAACAACAACAACAACAACAACAGCAGCAGCAATCATCACGTCGGCGTTTTGTGCACTCAAACGAAAACATTTTCAGTTTTCTGTGGGGCGTCATTGTTGTTGTTGTTCTTGTTGTTGTTACCACTCCAACGCTATATATAAGGAGTTGAAAGCGTGTAGGAAGTGGGGAGCGGGGAGAGAACACACCTTTCGCCTCACTTCACAAAGCTTGTCTGAACTCCACTCAACTCAACTGAGCTGCTTAACTGCCTGACTTTGCCTGCTTTGCAGATTTCGTGGCATGAAAAAAAAAAAAAAAATAAAAAGAAAAAGAAAAAAGAAGAGAAACCAGAAGAGCGCAACTTATCTTGACAACCGCCAGAGTTGCTGCACCTCAGCACTTTGTAATGATGATTGCCCCCAACGGCAACAACAACTGCAACAACAACAACAAGTGCAATTGCAACACATGAACTTCAATTGTAAATCTGTGCGAAACAAAGGAAAAATCTCTACAAAATTTGATTTATCTAAATATATGTATCTAAAGTCGAACTGTGTTATGTACATTGTTTACTACATGTTATATTTTATACCCGTCTCTTAAAATAAGTAAAAGCGTTTATTAAGGTATATGCATATATATATTCTTAATCAACATCATCTAACTATCAGACTTATTCCGGGTTTAACTTCCTATTTTATAGAATTTTATAAAATGTTAGTCTTCACTTTGCACTTAGGTAAAGTTTTTTTTTAATTATTACTTTGTCAGACTTAAATCCAAAGTGAATTAAATTCTCAAAATATCTGTTGAATGAAATGGAAACATGTTAAGTGTAAGTGTGAAGTGTAACTGTAACAAGCCTGTTTATCTCTTTTACAATTTCTTTCTTTTCTTCTAACTTTTTCTCCATAGTTGTTAATAATAATAATAACATCAATACCTTTTTTTTGGTAATTACCTTTATATATTTTTATTATCCATAATCGACCTTAATCGCAATGTGATTGGGCAAATAGAACGGCATTAATGACTGTTTTAAGTTTTAAGCAATGTAAACGGTTTGGGTTACTTTTTTGTTTGTTTGTAAAACGTACTTATAGGCGGTTAAGAAAAGTACTAAGATTGGAAATCTGCTAAAATGACTAGAATTTATATGGGTTAAAAAGTTGTTGTTTTGTAAATGCACAACAAACTTAAATAGGTTTTTTAAAAATAACTGACTTTCTGTGCTTTTCTCTATAGTTTTATTTTAATTTATTTGATTGTTAAAAATACTTAAACTTTGTATTTTCTCTACTATCTTTGCAGGTTGGTATTTTAATGGCATTTAAATAACGAGAACAAGATAAAGAGGAGGAGGATCAACGAGTCAATTGTTTGTTTTCCAAAGGGGGTGGGGGCAATCGTCACCGCCTTTCACACCTCTTACAGTCTCGTACACACACAGCCCACACACCCAATCATACTCATACTCGAGGTAAAAGGAAAATCAATTTTCAGCGTGAAGCACAAAAAATAACAGAGGGTAAGAGGAAGTGAGAAATAAAAGAAAGAAGGAAGGAAAGAAAGCAATGAAATGTGCCAGGCCATAAAATGCAACTGTCAACGAAAACTTTGTTGTTCAACAATTTGTTGTTGTTGTTGTTGGCGTTGCTGTTGCCGTTGCAACAACATGAATATGGCTTGCAGCAGCGTTGGCAAAATATTGAATTCAATTTAAAGCGCAAAAGGCGTTCATAAATCTCCACAATGTGAAGAGGAGAAAGGCTGAAAGCAACTGGGCAACAGAGTGGCAACAATAACAACAACAGCAACAACAAGCAACGGCAACAAACAGCAACAGGGTCCAAGTCCAAAGTGAAAGAGTCCGAAAAGAGCTGCAAAACTCTTTAGCCAGATTATGGGTATGGTTATGTTGGGTTGGCTCATTGCCTTGATTACGGTCAAGGAGCAGCAAAGAAAACTGGCAAAGAAAACGAGGGAAAAATTAAATTAAAATGCAATTACGCGCGAGTTTTCAAAGTAGCATTTGCGGCTAAAACTGCTTGCGAATTATATGCACACACAAACACAACATGAGAAAATTATAATTTTTGGGTCCCTTTTAGATTCCATACAATTCAAAGTAAATTAACTATTTCAGCGGCTTAATTGAAAATTAATTGCTAGTGGCAAGTGTGGCAAGTCCTCACACACACATACACACACACGCATACACATTTAGAGGCAGGTCCATAAATTTATGGGCGCCCCATCATAAATTAGCGTGGAAAATTTGCGTGTCGCCAGTGCCAGAAAAACTTGTCGCAGTTTGATTGCTTGTTGTTGCCCCAAAAGGGGGCAACGCTACGGGCGCTATGCAAATCTTGACTAGTAGCTGCCACAGCGGCAACAAAATGAACGTTGCCAGTTTGCCCACGCTGCCCCTTGTGGATGTCTTCAACTCGGAAATTGTTCAACTTCATCAGCCAAGGCAACTGAATGTATTATATGTATATCTATCTTACTGTGTATGTCTCTCGGTGTGTGTGTGCATGGCAAGTCTGTTGCCTGACGACGTCTGTGCAACGTAGCTGCCCCTCAGCCTGTCAGCTTCTTCACTTGGTCTGCTGCGCCTGCCTCGTCTGGCTTTTGTGCCCTTTTTGCAACATAAAACTAAAAGTATGCTGCAGCCAAAAGGCCCCGAGGATACGAAACCAAGCACTTCAACAGAACGAGTGGCAAGATGGGGCCATGATGGGGCAAGTTAAGGGCAGTAAGGGGAACGAATTGTGTAGAACTGAATGGAACAAGTAAAAACACTTTAGGCATTTTCAACTTTGGGATACCCAACGAATGGAATTTGTAAAGAATTCATGACTAACAACAAGAGAATGTTGATTCAAAGAGTTTCTTTATTTGATTTTATGGCTTATCTGATATATATATTAGACTTTTACAGTTGTTTAACAGAGTGTAGTCATGTTAAAAAAGATCATTACTGTCAACAGTTTTCAGATGTTAATTTCTCTCTAAAAATGAATACCTAATATACCCCATTAATTAAGTTTCTTTTTAAAGGGCATGCAAATTGCAAACTCTCAGCAGAGACTCAAAATGTTCAGCATTATTTTTTTGTTGTTGTCTTGTTGTTCTTGTTGTTGTTGTCTTTGTTGCTGCTGCCGTTGTTGTTTATGGATGAAGTTTGCAGTCGTTTATTGCCAGAGATAGCACAAACTTGCCTCAGCAAACAAACTAACATGGAATTCAGTTGAGATTCATAGAAATTTAGAATCCAAGTTGGAATATACAATTTGCTACTCGTCTTAGCTTTAGTGGAGGAACTTCAATGCTATCGATTGTAGATTCAATCGAGAACTTTTTATGTGAACTATAACTCATTGTCAATCAATTAGATTTGCCAAGGATAATTGTATAGATTCTTAAAATGGGAAATAAATCGCATTGAATAAGTGATCGATAAGTTATTTAACTAAAATAACAAATAATTTAGTACTTCAAAAGAATCGATAAGTTTGATTTATTCATATTTATTAAATTTGCGATGCGATTTAACTGCTTAACATTCCAAAGGCAGACGAAATTCTATCGATAGCTCATAATGGTATATGTTATGCAGAGTGGCATCGATAAATAAATGCTATCGATTTCCACACATTTTAATAATGCAGCATCTCCCATGTCATTGTTTTGGCTGTATCTGCATTTGATGCTGGTTTAAAGCAAGCTGTATAACTTTTTGCATTATTAGATACATTTAAGTTGGAATACACACACACACATACTGACTTTTTGGGGCGTTACCAAAGTTGTTGAGTCTACGGGAAAATTGTGTTAATTGCTGTCAAGTGACAATTAAGCGATCTCTCAAACAACTGCAGTGCAAATGCAGCAGGTAAAAATGACTTGATTGCTATGATTATGCCTCCGCACTTGATTAATTGACGCCTCGACAGCAACAGCAGCAACAACAACAACAACTGCGGCAACAACAACAACAAACTGTGCTGAAGTTGCTGAAGCTGACGCTTGATTGACTCAACGTGGCCCAAACCTTTTGCAGCTAAAAGTTAACAAGTTTTTGCCGTTCCACTTGACTGCAACAGCAACAACCACAACAACAACAGTGGCAACAACTGGCAAGGAATGAAGACGCAAACGGAGACGCAATCCAATAGATACAGAGTTGCAGAGACTGGAGACTGGAAACTGGAGACCAGAGAGCATGACTCTTGGGCCAACTTCTCAGTCAAGCATGCCAAATGCGGCACACAATTTTATTTTTGCTAGCTGTTGTTGCTCTTACTTCGTTGTTGTTGTTGTTGTTGTTTCTGCTGTTGCTATTGCTATTGCTGAGACTGGGACGGGGAAGACGGAGACTGAAGCCTTTATCTAGTTGAGTCCATCTAGGCGCTGTCCGTCCACAGTTGTCCGACTTGGACAAACGACGAAGCGTTGCGTTCATATCAGCCATGTCTATCTGTGACTCGCTCTATCTCGTTCTCTTTCTCTCTGTCTCGCTCTAACTGTGCTCGTATATTTGTCCATTGAAGCATGCAATTGATTGCTGCAACAACAACAACAACAACAGCAGCAGCAGCAGCAAGTACAACAACTTCCATCTCTGGCTTCGAATTTGTGTTTGAGTCTGTTGTCTGTTGCCTGCTGCGCTTTAATTGCCTTTTCATTGCAGCCCGTCGGCCGTTTGGCTATTGCTTGGCCAAAATGACGGCATCAGACTCGGATGCCATCCCTCCTTCCTCCCCTCTCTCTCTCTCTCTCTCCTACTCCCCCCTTGTCGTCGTCCCTGTTGCTTGCCAGACCGACTGTGTGTAATTTGTGGTTGTTGTTCTTCAGTTAATGCATTACATGAATTTTAACAAGCTTTGCAGTCTACTGCCCGCTCTGGCTGCAACAACACACCACGCCCCTTTAGGCCGCCCATTATCCTGTTGCCTCTGTTGTTTATTATAGCCGCATTGCATTTCGTCGCATATATGCAAAAATTGTACTTTAAAATTTATATAATTTGCAATTGCCGAGCAGTGTTGCAAAGCGTTCATAATTTGCATGAATTTACACGTTATACGCAGATTGCAATTTGATTTGTATCGTGATGTTCCCATTTTCATGCTCATGTGAATTATAACTACAATCGCCTTTTGAATCCGGAGAGGATATGACTCAACAAATTTGTAATCAATTTTCTCCCTACATCAGACATGATATATCTAAATTTTAAAGTATTGATTAGAGTTTTATCTTATTTAAATGTAATATAGCACAATCTTTATATAGTTAAACATAACAACAGTAATTAATTTACAAATTTATATTTAACATCATGTATTTATAATGAAAATTCCAAACATAGTTTTGTTAACTAACTCACAAAACCCTTTCCAACACTATCCATGTAGCCAACGCATTTGCAACACTGCCCCGAATCGCATTTCTAGCAAACTGTAAAGCTGCGCCTCAATTTGCGGCTCGTTTAACAAGTTTCTTTTATATATTTGACACATGCCAACACGTTTGCATTTGACTGCACTATACACCTGCCCTGCCCTCTCCCTCTCTGCTCTCCCCTCCCCGGTTCTCCGTTCTCTTGCCGCCTTTCGTTGCGGTGTTGGCCAAACTAATTGGCTGCGTTTTTGGTTAATTAGCGCAACTCGAGCTGCTTCGTTGCTATTGCTGTCGATGTCGTCGTTCAGCGTTGCAAATGAATTCTCTCGCACACGCGCTTTGATTGCCACTCAATGTGGCAGCTAAAACTTTGGCAACGGCAACTGGCAGCCGGCAACAGACAACAGTCAACGTGCACAGCGGCAACTATTTTGTCTGCATTAAAACGTTGTAATTATTTTATGCCAGATAACAATTTGATACTGTCAGCTCAATAAAATGTTCGTGCTTGCTGTTAACTTGGCCAAATCCGCATTGGGTTGGGGAGGGAAGACAGGACACTTGGTCGAGCAACGGCACATTCGTGTATGCAAATTGGCAAACGAATCTAAGCCACATTTGGTTGGACACTGTAAAGATAATAATAATGATCCAGCTGTTCGCCGTGGTATTTCAATAAACTGACCAAGTGAGAGACGGCAGCGGATTAAAATGAACATGTCGATAAAGTTAAATTAATAATAATGAAGAACTCTTAGGTCTTTAAAATGTGTATGTAAAAATGACTCTATTTTATCTACAATGCCTGCAGAGTTGTGCGTTCTGATAATTCGAAGAATAATGTAACCTATGTTTTTTAATAGTAATTAATATTTGAATATTTAATAAACTTAACTAAATTTACTATTTGAAGCAAAATGATATCATATGACAGCTGTAATATGCATTTATAATAGAGTTAAACTGGACTGTTCTATATATGGGATAAAGTGAGTACAGAGAACAGCGCTGAAAATGTTCATAAAGATTGCAGTAGTTTTCAATCGGCAACTTTATACTTACAAGCATTTAAACTATTCAAATTTGTAATTCTAAATATTTTTGTGGTCCACTCACGAGTGTTTTAAATTCGCATTCGCATGGAAAACAGCGGCAACATTGTGCCTGCTGCTTGCAACATATGGAGGCAGACAGCCAATGTGCCTGTCATCGACTGACAGCCGCAGCGGGGTCGCAATGACAACGAACATAACAACAACAGAAACAACAACGAGCCACAATATTAAAGTAGTAGCTGCAAACTCCTTACGCTGCCCGCCTTCTCTCTCCTTGCTCCCCTTTTGCCTCTGCTTTCCCCCTTCGTTGCCTTCAGCACTTTAACAATTTGCAATAAATTAGCCAGCAACTGCGTCGAGTTTTCACTTGAAATGCGATTCGAATTGCATTTGCACGGCGACATTTTGTCAGAGTTTCAGAGTTTCATTTGGTTTGTATTTGTTTTCTTTTTAGTATGCAACGTTACCGTTAACCTGCACAGTTTTGCCTCCTCCACCTCCTCTTCCACCTCCCCTCTTTGGCTGTGTCAGCGAGTCAACACTTTTTACCACAACACAATTTCAAACATGTCTTGACAATTTCACACTCGATCTAACGTTGTGTCTTGCTGCTTGTAACTTGCAACTCGCAACTTGCAACAGCTGCTGTTGCTGTTGCTGTTGCGGCTGTCGCACACTAATTTCGAATTTCTACCTGGTTTATCCCTCCTTTTCATTCGAGGCACTTCGGTCGTCAGTCGGTGACTGTAACGAATCCTGGCTTCAATTCAAGTTCACCTGGCATGTGGCACAATTGTCGGCACAGCACGAAGTACGTTACGCCCACAAACAAGGGCTCAAATATATACATAGATATTCTCATGTATTTAGAGCAGCTGGGAAATGGTTAAACCCTTTTAAGTATTGTTTGTTCCCAATTCAGACATTAACTATATATTTATATATTTATTATCTGCTAATTATCAAACTCCTTTAAACATAAATATATTTAAACAGAATTAGAACTTTTATCTTTAAAAAAGTTTAAGAAATGTAATAAATATGTCAAATCTAATTATTTTACATTATTTGAATGTGTTCTGCTCTTCCATATGTAAGCATTTTGCGTTATTACATATTCAAATTATAGCCATTTTTTGGAAAAGTTTTTTAGGGCCTATATTTATCGGTTATCCTAGAGATAGCCACGAGGCCCCATTCAACCTCGCCGGTAACTGTTGCAATGATCTTATAGTAGCCTTTTGGTACAATATCGGGCAATCCATCGCCATTTACAATACACTCCTTAAAGGAATAGTTTGCTCTTATTAATGGAAGCACATTATCCGGTTCTGGAATATTTGCGCAGCTGTGAAAATATTTATATATAATTTCTTTGTAAAAGTCTTCGATATATTTCGTACATGGTTGCTTTCGATCAGGCTCTTACTCCTTGTTAATTCGAATTAAACACTCAGTTTGAATCAAGTCATACACAATCGTGCTGACCGTTTGATCATGACCCATGACTCGCTCGAAACGAACGCTCAAAACGATCACGATCCCATACGATCGCATGTCTCGAACGCTACACGACCCAATAACAAAAAAATCATGACCGCGACTCAATCGTAAACATTGAAACCCGTGACTTGATCGAAAGAGCTGTGACCGAACCGATGAGTTGATTTGTTTGAATTGTTCGCACACATGTTCGATCATACTTTATCATACCCGTTGCAGCTCTCTGATGCACATATTACTTACTTTTCCATCACATCCAAAGCACAGCATCAAAAATAATGGAAACAACAAACATCAATTTGCCAATTGTTGTTGATATTAGCAGTCGACTAAACTTACTCGACTGTTAATTCTGGTTTATATAACTTAGTGTTGGGACAATAACAACAATGTTGGTTGTAGATCTTAAGCTTAACTCCAATTAAAATTGTTAACAAGCTGTAGTTATTGGTAATTATAAACACGAATGATACTTATAATTTAGGTAATTACCAAATGTTTATCCATTTACATTAGGAGTCGTATTGCAACATGCAACAAATTATTATATCAAATATCCACAAGTGGAATTAAAAATTACAGTATTATCAATGAAACGAACTAGAAATATGGAATTTTCAATGATAACAAATATTAAACTACATTTAGATGCTCTATAGTGTATCATTTTAGATTTAAAAATGAATTCTTAACTAGTCGGAAAGTTAAAGTCAGCACTTTGACTTTAGCAACATTGATTGTTCTCTAAATTAAAACTTCTACAACTGTCAATTATTTAACGTTTGAATTTTGTAGTAATAATAGATAACGTAAACTATCAAAAATAGCGTAATACGTGTATCTTAAAAACTTGGGTGTGGTGGAATAAAATTTAAAACAATCCTGACATGTATGGGGTATATAGAAGTCCGTCGTAAAGTCTGTGAGATCTAGGCGCTCACATGGACGGACAGACAGAGAGACGCACATGGCTATATCGACTCGGCTGTTGATGCTGATTAAGAATATATATATTTAATAAGGTCGGACATGCCTCCCTCTCCCGGTTAAATACATTGTAACGAAAACAATATACCGATTTAAAATAAGTAGGAAGCATTTCTTCAAACTCGAACTTAAAAAGATTTTAAAAGAATCTCAAACATCCTTCTGAATGTTTCAGTCAATGTTTAAATTATTGTGTAAGCGGTTATTTAATTGTTCAACCTGACTTACAAAATGTATAAAAACTCATAATCTCACTAAAAATATATCTTATTTTCGATTTTTAAGCCTAACAAACTTCTTAAAGTTTAAGAAATATTCTGTTAGACGTATTGATTTATTTGTAGTATACTCTTCGATTTTATATATATGCCAATTGTTTTAAGTTGCCGAGAATGACACTCTTTTTAATACGCATATTTATCAGTTATTTTAGCTACTGACACGAAGCCCCATTCGACGTCTCCGGTAACATTTAAAATGATCTTATAGTAGCCTTGTGGTGCCATTTCTGGCAATCCCTTTCCTTCGACAATACACTCGTTTAATGTCCAGTTTCCTCTTTTGATTGGAAACACATTATCCGGACTTGGCATATTCGAGCAGCTGTGTAAATTGTCATACAACATTTCTTCGTAAAAGTCTTTGATAAATTTCGTAAATAATTGCTTTTCAATGATCCAAGGCATCGGAGTATAATCGTCTTCTCTGCCCGAAGTGCTGCGTAAAGCCACGGCCTCAATCTGAAATGAAATACATGTTTAGAGCTCTTAGGTTTAAATGGAGAAATGGAGTACCCACCATTGCATTATCGGCCACGTCATAATTGAAATTGATATATCCATCGTAAGCAAATTCACCTCGAGGTATCCTCTTAATCTGTACATTGATGTCAAGTTTATTTGAATCCGCCGTATACGAGTCCAGCGAAATAGGTTCATAATCCCATTGACGCTGAAATTACAATTCGAATGGTATTATCCTGAAATTCCAAATAGATATTTTTTACTTTTCCATCACACACACCGCAGATCAGCAAAATTACTGTGAGCAAATTCAACAACGATTTGCCAATCATAGTGAATATTTAATCTCGACTAACATTCCTCTGTTGATAATTCTGGCTTTTAAAGCGCAGCTTACAGCATTTGTTTTAGGCCAACAACAAAAATGTTTGTTGTAGATTCTTAGCTTAACTCAAATTAACATGTTTTGACATGTTTAATGTTAATTATCATTTTGGTAATAACCGATTTTTTTCGCTTTTTACACTTTACATCATGCAACACATTATAATATAATTTAATATAGATTATTATTAACGAAATAACGTATCGGACTCATATAACAACTTTATAGCTAAATTTAGGAATTTTAAGTTTGAAATGCTTGTTAAATTGTCGAATAGTGATAGATATAGCCACTAAGTTATATGAGAAACAATATTAGTTTAAAAACTTTAAATGATATTTAAATATTTGGATATTATGTTAATTTTACAATATATGATTTTCCAATAAAATTACAGATATAATCTTAATTGAAGTGAAGTTAAAAGTGTTACACAATTACATATTGAAAAAAAACTTATCTTTAAAGTTTTCGGAATGCGAAAACTAATAAGATTATTTTTAACTAACTTTTTATTAAAACTCTTGTGTTGTCAATTTAGTTTTTAAGCCTCTAATATTCTAGCAAAACTGTTTTAGTCACAACCATATCTGTTTGTAGATATACCATATGGTATACTACTTTAAAATTCTCTCTAATGCATTGTTGTTAGCTATTTTATTATATAAAATAATATATTGTATAAGATATAAAACAATGTTTCTTATTAACTTACTATTTTTCTGTAAATGTCTGTTTTACAAGTTAAATCGTTAAAGTATTGTTTGGTTTGGGAATAATGTTCGCAGATATATAGAGAAATAAACATAGATTTTCAACACCCAATGGAACCTCAAATAGTAAAAGCCACATATGCAAACTGCGTATTCGCGTAACTAATAACTTTGTTATTTTTATTAAAATTTACATATAGGTTCGAATATGCAATAGACTGAAGTTCTCATACATTCTATGTTGTCTTTGTCACTATAATGCTCGTTTTGGGAGATGTATTTATTTCAATTTATATATTCATACTACATTTTCTAATATATATATATAATTAATATTGTATTAATATTCCATAGTTGTAGATACAATCTTTTCACATCGAATGTTTATCGGTAATCCGAACAATAGCCTCAATACCCCAATCGACCTCGCCAGTAGCTGTGAAAATGACCTTATAGAAGCCTTGTGGTGCAATTTCGGGCAATCCATCGCCATCGACAAAACAGTCCTTAAATGTGTAGTTCCCTCTATTCCAAGGAGTTGCACTATCCGGTTCAGGCAAAGTCCGAACAGCTGCCAAAATTAGAATAGACTAAATCTTGATAGAAGTCCTCGATATATTTTGGATATGGTTGCTTTTCAATGGTCCACGGCATCAGTACGTAATCCTCTTCCCTGCCCGACTGACTGCGATAGACCAGGGCTTCAATCTGAATTGAAATATAGCAATATAGTTAGATAGAATTCGTAGGGAATTTGAAAAACCCACGATTGTAGTTTCATCCACGTCATAATCAAAGTACAAGTAACCATTGTAAGAAAATTCACCTCGAGACGTTCTCTTAATTCGCATTTCACTGGAAAATTTATTTGAATCCGACGTAGTCGGTTCCAATGATATGGGCTCGTAATCCCATTTGCGCTGCAATTAAAAATTATAAAAAATAAGTGGTATAATGCAAAAATATATTTAGAGATTTATAATATGCTTTTTTTTTGAAACAAACATAACTTTAACTTTAAGGTTTTTTAATAGAAATCATAATGATAGAATACCACAAAAAATGTTTAGAAAAGTTTCGGTACTCAAAATAAATGGGTTACTTTCGGTTATCGGTTATTATTCTCTGATATATTTCTTACCTCCCCATGACACACAGCACAGAGGAGCAAAACAACGGGCAACAACGATTTGCGAATCATTTTCAATATTGATACTCGACTTAACTTTCTAAGCTGATAGTTTAGGTTTATATAGTGAATTTTTCCGTATCTTATTTAGGCCAATAACAACAATGTTGCTTGTAATTATTTAGCTTAGCTCCAATTAACATTGTTAACAAGGTCTGGTTTTTGGTATAAATGAACATCTATGTCATCTATTATTCGGATAATTACGATATATTAATAGCACATCCATTGAGATTCACTTTACAACATGCAATACATTTTTACATCAATTTGATTGTCCATAAATGTTAAGTGTTATCAGCGAAAACAGAAGCGTGGCATTCCAAACAGAAATTGTTGTAAATAGTCTAACATTTATTAAACTTTTTTGAAATGTCCTGTTATTTATGTAAGTTTTGAGTAACTTGTGAGTTTGAATAATTTGATTTAATTGGTTTATTACTGCAAAGTTTTCTTGTACAACTTAAACAAGATAGTAATAATTTTCAAGCTTTATCAGTGTAAACTGTAGCAAATAATTAAACCTATAAAGTAGAATGATATTTAACAAGTCTTCCGAAATGTTAATTAAGTTTCCTAACAATGCTGTTACACATCTTTCTTAAATCGTTGCTGAGTTACATTTATTGTTAGCAATTCTTTGAGTTTGGAATATTATAAAAAAGATTAAATGGTTTCCAAATCTTTTTTGTGTTTACCTGTGTTGACAGGCTTCAGCTTATGATACCCCTTTCGATTTCCGCTGATTAGAGGGTAAAATACCACGCTTATCTAGGCAGCACAACCACTTGAGAGTACGAGTCACAGACAAAGGCACTTCAGTTTTTTTTTAACCATTTGGAGTGATCGACATTGAAAAAGCAATTGAATGATGTGCCGCAGTGCAAGGCACTTCCCCTGCTCTTAAGTGGCATGATCGCCACTCGGGTTTGCCGTTCCTTTATAGAGTGTGGCAGCCACAGAAAAAGGCAAAAGAGGAAAGGGAGAATGGGAAGAGGAGAAGAGGGGAAAAGAGGAGAAGAGGAGAAGGGGCGGCACTGCACTTAATTTAATTGAACTCGGTGACGAACCGCAACAATTTGAGCCACCAACGCAACCAGATACTCATTTTACCCACTTGAAACTATAATATAAATATAGTGCATATGTATATGTTGTATCTGAGTATCTGTGTGTGTTGCATATTGTGAATATAAAATCAAACTAACGCGCCAAGCAGAGAATGAAAATAAAATACAGAGTCTCAACGAAATTATAAACGAAACTCAATTTGTAGCAAACAGAATATGAAAGAGAGGGAAAGGGAAAAGGAGAAATGAAAGAGACGGAACCTGCACTCTGCTGTAGTTGTTGTTGGTTCCCTTGCCTGCCCCTTTTTGCGGTTAGTTTGCTAATAAATGCGCAACTGGCAACTCCCTCGAGGCGTTCATTTAGCGGCAACAGCAACAACGCTTCGATCTTCAACTACAACCACAACAAAGATGACCACAACGTGGATGACGACATGGTCGTAAATCTTGAACCAGCTTCCCCCTGCGTCTGACCTCCTCAACGAGTCTCCAGTTTTCTCCCGATCTTCTTCTCTACCCACTCTTGGTGCTTAGTACGTGCGGACACAGAGCCAGAGACAACAAGACTTGCCCTGCACCCCAATCCCCTGCTCCTCAAGTGAAGTCAGACATAAAATTTTAAAAGGATAAAAACTGAAGAGGAGATTTTTATTCGGCACGCCGAAATTTGATGCTCTTACTTAACTCTGTGGATTCCAGTTTAGACTCTGGGAAAAATAAACAAAATTGAGTTTAATATAATAATTCAAATTCCAACCATATTGATGGGTATGTGTAAAACACAATTAAAATCAAATTCCGTGAGATATCTACTATTTTCTGCTAGTTTTTCAGTATATATAGTATATCAAGAGTATAAAAAATACATATAAATACTTTTTTCAGTTCAAGTCTAATTTATAGCACGACTTGAACGATGGCCGGCGCTGTCTTTGTGTAGATTTGCAAACTGGAAATTATCTGCGGCAGCTTCTTCTTGTTTTTTGCTTGTTCTTTTTACTTATTTTTTGCAACATTGTGCGTCCCTTGCCACAACGCTCTGCTTAGCCGAAATCGTCGACAGGCTATTTGTAATTTATTGATTTGTCTAAATTATGGAGTGTTTCAATCGGCTTGTTTGTTTGTTATGGCTGTAACACCATTTACTATGCCTCGGCACGTTGATGCCACATGCCACATGCCACATGCCTCGTCGCTACGCATCGCCCACCCACCATGCACGTGGCGTTAATCTCAAAGCGCTTCAATCTTTCCCACGAGAGTTGTTCGCAGGAATTAGGAAATATAACTTTATGCAGTCAAAAAAGTAAACACGGATAACACGTGTGTAATTAGAGTAAAAGCTCTTGCATGTGCTACATATGAATATAAAGTTTCGGAAATACAAATTAGGAAAACAATACTGAGAAGCATTGGATACGGAATATTGGGAATTAAAACTACGGTAAACTTAAATGTTTTTTTTTAAATTATTGTCTTT
The DNA here is from genome assembly GCA_018901795.1 of Drosophila sp. st01m. NCBI lineage: Eukaryota > Metazoa > Arthropoda > Insecta > Diptera > Drosophilidae > Drosophila > Drosophila sp. st01m. The sequence goes on from JAEIFG010000334.1 coordinate 1,488,018, forward strand.
CAATTTTTTCTTTTTATTAAGTCCTTAAAAAATATTCGGAATTCGTAAGGGTTGGATAAGTGGGTAGTTAACAGATTCAATAGATGAGTGCAATGGTTTGCGTAATTTGCTTACTCACCCAAATCTAATCCGGTTACAACCAGATCATTTTATTATTTCAACTGCCGGTTGCGACCAGTCGAGCTCCAGTTTTGTTAATACTACTATATATATTGAACTATTTAAATTTGCATAAGGGGTCGTAAAGCTAGTTGTAGAATCTTGACTATTTGTTTTTTACAATAGTAAATTTTTTCGCTGCAGGGCAGTGTAAAGTTTTCATGTATGGGGAATCGAGTTGATTAAACTTCTCACTAAATTGCAAAAGTATTACTCACGCACACACACACTCACATACACACACAGAAATACACACGCCTCAGCAACCAATTATTGGTATACGTGGGCGCTTTTAATAATGACAATAAACGCAACAACTCAATTAATTAAATATCCATATTAAAATATCTAGCAAAATTACACTCAACAAACAAAATAGCGAAGCCCACATAAAATAATACAAACTACGCAAACAAAACGTATGTCATTTGTATGTTTATCAAAGCTTTTATGTGTGTTGTGTGTGTGTGTGTGTGTGTATGTGCGTTACTTAATTATCGTAAAATTGCTAACCACATGCAAATTTAATTGCTTGCGCGTCGTTTGAATGGGCATTAACAAAAAATTAATCCACAGGCTTTCCAACAGTTTCAGTTTCGAATGGAAAAAGACAGCGTGGGAGTTATGACGATCATAAAGTGTTGGAAGTTGCGACCCAATTTATGAAACTGTCGTAGATAGTAGTAAATGCACACATCCATACGTATAGCCGTAAAGCACAACGAGCCTTTATGCAAGAGTGTGTGTGTGTGTGTATGTGTGTGTTAATCCATGTGCTGTGGCTGCTGTGCAGTCGTTGTAGTTGTAGTTGTTGCTGAATCTGTGTATAGTGTCTGACAAAGCGGCTTACATGTAGTGGACGAGCAAAGAGGAAACTAAAAAGCGATTAGCTGCTGACAACTTGTTCATACATACATACATTAGTACATACTTGTAAACGTGTGTTTGTATGTATTTTAAGTAAGTCTCAATAAGCACCCATTAATAGGGAGACAGAGAGAGACACATTGTGAAAGAGAGTGAGAGGGAGTTAGTGTAAGCAGTTTTAAGTGACAAGTCGACAACAAAACGACTTAATTACGTTGGTGTCGTTGCCTCAGTGACTGTCTCCCATGACGTCATGCCAATAAGAGCATACTCGTACAGTGGGAATCACTTAAATACACACACTCATATGTACTCATATCAAAAGCTCGCTCTTGTCAAGTTTTATGACAACTAATAAATCGCTTAATGCTCTCTTTATTTATTTATAGCTATCTTATGGCAATGTCCAAAAGTGTCTCTATACAACTGTGTATGACTGTAATTTGTGCGATAAATAGTTTTTTCAACTTGGTTTTGGCTTGCAATGATATCGGGTGCTATCTTATCGGGAATCGCTACCGTTAACGAACGTGGTCATATGTACATTCTACATGTTTCCCAAATCATATATTTCAAGCACTTGAGTGGGTTATCAGTAAATTGCAAAAGTGCTTTAATTGCCAAGTCGTTAAGGTGTCTGCCAAGTGCAGGCTGTATAGCAAATCACAGCTCCACTGCATAAAACTTAACCTTCCAAACCCCCGTCAGTCAGTCGGTCAGTCAGTTAGTCAGTCGTCGGTAGAGAGCGATAAGAGCGCGACTAGCAGCTAATCGCAAAACTCGAAAGGCCGCAACACTTCAAAGCCAACAATATTGTTATTTATGCATTTTGTTGTTGCTGTTGTTGTTGTTGTTATTTTGCATGTTTTATTAATAGTAATAATTTGTGCTGAAATACTTGAAACTCTCGTTGCCATATACTATTGATTGTACTACTAATATCTCTTATTACTATTACACTCTCTCTTAATAATTATATTCCCTTCTCTGTCATTGTAGTTTTGAAAATGAACTGTTTGGCCCGAGGGCCGAGGCCCTGCGTCTCCTCCCTGTGCCGTTGCCTGGAAAACTCGACAGTGCGGCAACGCCAACAGCAGAAATTCCAAGTTCCAGCTCCAGTCGCTTGTAAGAATAAGAAGAATAGCAACAGCAACAAAAAGAAGATCAGCAACACTGGCTGCACATTGAAAAGTACGTTCCTAGGCACTATTGGTAGTACTTTGGGCCCGCGTAGTGCGGCCGCCCGATCGTTTGCGTCTGCATGGAGTCAATGAGACGTAACGAGGCGAACACTAGCCACCACCCGAATAAGGTGAGTAGTATGTACTTTAAGGTACCCCTTAGTTAGCATCACCCCTTATCCCCCATTCCCCTCGAAGGTGATAAGAGCCGTAATTATTTTATTGTCATTTGTTTCTGTTGGCCTGGCCCTCAAGTGGGCGATTTCTCAAGTGGCCACTAGACTTTACAGAGTGTGCAGATAAAGCAAAAATAAAAAATATATACATACATATGTGTACATATATGCTGATAACGTTGAGCAAAAATTTCTACTTCTAGTATGTACACAGTTATACTATGTATGTATTATGTTGTTGTTTTATGGTCGCAGCAGTAGCCTTAATTTTGTGATGATTGATTTATTAGGCCAAAGAACATACAATCACAATTACTTAAAGTTGTCTTTGTTTATTGTTGAACTGGAATGTGACAGAGGACTGTTTAATTACAACTTAAATCAAACCACGACAATAACTACATTATTTTTACGTCGTTTACCAACACTCCTATTAAAGTGGCGTTTTTGTTTATGCGCCTGCTGCTGTTGACGCTTGTTCTCTTCCTCTATGCCTCTCTCGCTCAATACACGTTTGTGTTAGTGCGTTTTCTATGTGTGTACATGCGTGTGTTTGAGTGTATGTATGCTTGCGTGCGTGCTGTTTTCGGTGGTTGCTCTTTGAGCTCTTTTTTTTTTGTTCAGTCTCATCTGCGTCGCCGCGCTGCCAACCGAAAAAGGACGCTGAAGAACGCTCGCGCAAAACATTTTCGGCGTTTTTCCTTATTATTATTTATAATTTGTTGAATTTAAATGTTTTATAAATCGGTTGCCATTGGAAAGTTATCAATTTTGGCGCTTGTAATGGAATGGAAAATCGGCTTGAAAAGGTAACGCAGCAAAGAAAAAATGCAGCAGTACAAGAGGCATCTCAAATGCCATTTTCCCCTTCCCTTTTTCAACCACTCTGTATATTGTGTGTAATTTTTAAGCACACACACACACACACACACAGAAACGTAACTAAACTTCTTTCTTTTCTCTCGTTGGTGTTTCTTTGGTTTTGCAGGTGGCCCTGAATAGCAGCAACGTAGCAACGGAAAGCAATATTAAGAATAAATTGTTAGCTAATTTAAGTGCGGCAAACGCAACAACAACATCAACGGTAGCAGCATCGGCAGTAGGAACAGCGGCTACAACAACTTCAACGGAAGCCGCAGTAGCAACAGCATCGACAACGGCGGCCACAAACCAAGCATTGAATTTCAATAACAAAGTGAAGGCAACAACAGCAACGAATAATTTGCAAGGCAACAGTGCGATTAAGAAGCATACAAGTAAGTAGAGCACCCAATTGCATACACACATGCATACGTACATACATACACACTACAACTGGAAATCAAATCAAAGCAAAAATAAATGTGAGAATGCATTGATGATGATCAAAAGGGCAAAGAAAAGAGCATTAGCTTTGCATTTTTTTTTTATTGTAAAAGCTCTTATGTGGATTAAAAGAGAGTTAGGCCATATAACTCGCATATAAGACTTCGCAATTCCAAGCTAATTAAACTTTTCTATTTCTTTCTTTCTCTTGCTTTGGGTGCAGAGTTAATTGGTGGGTGCAAGGGAAACGCAAATACAACGACAACAAGCAACACAACAACGTCGAGTAGCAGCAGTTCTTCCAATTCAAGTGAATCGAAGGATACAAATTTTGAGTACGAGGACGAGTGGAATATTGGCGGCATACCAGAGCTGCTGGACGATCTAGACGCTGACATTGAAAAGTCGGCGGCGCATTCGGGTGGTGGCAACAACCAAACGACAGCGACAACGACACCAGCAACAACAGCACCAACAACGACGACGCTAAATGCTAAACAAGCAAACAGCACAACAGCAGCAGCATCCACATCCTCAGCATCAACAGCAGCAGCAACATCAGCTCATAAATCTCACAAGACTACATTGCATAGCAATTTGTCGGCCACATCGCCAACCACAATTAAGTTCACACGACAGCCCATTGCCAGCGGCAGCGGCAGCGCCACCACAACGCCTACGCCAGCGGCAACAGCCGCCAGCAACAACAACACCAGCTCCACCAACAACAACAGTAGCTCAGCTGTGTTGTCCGGTAGCAAAGGTTCGTCCTCATCATCAGCTGGTAAACATCATCATCATCATCATCACCACCATCACCATCATCATCATAGTAGTGCTGGCAGCAGCCCTCAAGGGTTTCAAGTCTGCATTAGTGGCACAATTAAATAGTCCAGGACTCAATCACAACAACAACAACAACAATAATAATAACCAACACCAAAACAACAACAACAGCAGTAGTAAAGGCAGCAGCAGCACATTGTCATCCTCGACATTTGCTGGCTTCTCCAAGGGCGGCAATTTAGTATCTTCTTGTGTTAGCCAGTCTTCCTCGAATAACAGCAGCAGCAACAACAACCACAACAGCACTGGTCAGCAATCCAAACACTCCGCTGGCGGCATGTCCTCACAAACGGGCAGCGGCAGCGGCAGCAACTCGGGCAACAACAACAACAGCAGTAGCAGCAACAATAACAATAGCACCGGAGGCAGCAGCAGTGGCAACGGCAACAATAGTGCCGGCAACAGCAATAACAACAACAGCAACAGCATAGGCAGCGGAATTGGGGGTGCCACAATTAGTGGCCAAAGTTCGCAAGGCGGCAGCGGTAAATCGAGCGCAAAAATGTCCATTGATCATCAGGCAACGCTCGATAAAGGACTCAAAATGAAGATCAAACGCACCAAGCCCGGCACAAAAAGTTCCGAGGCCAAACATGAGATTGTCAAGGCCACAGATCAGCAGCAACAACAACAGAATGGTGGTCTGGGCAATAGCTCTGGAGGCTCTGGCCAGCAGGATGATGGTGGCAGCAGCAGCACCAGTAGCAACAGCAGCAGCAACGCGAATGCGTCTTCCCTTAACAACAACAGCAGCAGCAACAGCAATAATAGCTCCAGCGGCAACTCTTCCAGTTCCAGCAGCAAAAAGCATTTGAACAATTCCAGCAACAGTAGCAACAACAACAACAGCAGCAGCAGCAATAGTGGCAGCAATCAAAACAATGCTCACGGCAGCAGCAGCAGCAACAACAGCAGCAGCAGCAACAACAACACACAGTCAACTCCGCAGGGAAACAAACGTGGCAGCTCTGGACATCGGCGTGAGAAGACCAAGGATAAAAATACACATTCCAATCGACTCAGCGTTGATAAATCATCAGCAGCATCGGCAGCCGGGGAAAAGGATACCCCCGAGAAGAACGCCAGCAATAACAACAGTGGCAGCAGCAGCGGCAGTATCAGCAACAACAGCAGCAGCAGTAATTGCCAGTGCAACGGCGATAATGCAACGACAGCAGCTGCTCCGCCCTGTTCCCATCATGCCTGCATTCGACGCATCTCCAACGCCAGCAGCGGCAGCAACAGCAGTGGCAGTGGCAACTCCTCTGTGTCCGCTGTACCACCGGGTGTGTTTACACCGTCGGCGGGGTCTCCCGCGGCTGTTGTCTCAGCTGCTGCATCATTGTTGGCTGCCACAACGGCAGCTACAAACGCGTCACAGTCGGCAACCGGCAGCAATAGTGGCAACAATGTTAATCCTGGGGCCGCCAATGCACCTGGTCCGCCAGGCAAAGATGCTAGCATTAAAATCTCCTCACACATTGCTGCACAACTGGCGGCAGCAGCTGCCTCCAGCAGCAGTGGAGCTGGCGGTGGAACCGGCAATGGCAGCACCAGCAATTCAAACAGCAGCAACTATGCCGGCAGCCAGGGCAACGGAGCATCTGCATCAGCAACTGGAGCCGGAGCTGGCAGCAATAACGAAAGCAAAGCGGCCAGCCTGGCACAGGCCAAGTTAATGGCTCCCGGCATGATCTCAGCTACAATGCACCACACTATTTCAGTGCCCGCTGGTAGCAGTGGCACCAATGCTGGCGACGAGGAGAGCAAATCCCCGCCAGCGAAACGGGCCAAGCATAGTGATGGCAGTAAGGATATGGTCGACATATGCATTGGCACCTCTGTCGGCACCATCACCGAACCCGACTGCCTCGGTCCCTGTGAGCCAGGCACCTCGGTCACTCTCGAGGGCATTGTTTGGCACGAGACTGAGGGCGGCGTCCTCGTTGTCAATGTAACGTGGCGTGGCAAAACCTATGTGGGCACCCTCCTCGATTGCACCCGACACGATTGGGCTCCTCCAAGGTGAGTAGCTCTGCAGCACACGAATGGACGGTGACGGGAACGGGGACTGGGGGGACGGGGGAACAGGGAATACACGTTCTTTCAAACTGTTTCCGATAATAAAGATGCCTTTTTAATAACATTGATTGCGAGCTTTTTTTTTATTCTTTAAACAATGCTAACTGTTTAAAAGGAACTATAGAATGTTCCGTGAGGTATCTTCAGAGTTATTTTTTGGATAAACTATAGATAATTATAAAATATATACGACAAATTTTAAGAATTTTTGTAGGGATTATGTACAGATATCTTTGATAAAATTCTAAGAAATACAAAAGAAATAATGGAAGTGTTCATATAAAAAGAGATTATTTTGTACATGTATTTTAACACTAAATAGAGATAGTTACAAAAGATACATTGTAATCTTTTATTTTACATAAAATAAAAATCATTTTAAAAATAATGTACAATATTTTGGTACAGAATAGTGCTATCGAAAGATGAAAATATCTCATGTGAACTTTTTATGATATATTACTATCAAAAATATCAGTTTATATTACCATGCAATGAAAATCTGTAGATACCTTGATACACATTATTCTTAAAGATATCCTTTCTTTATAGACCAAATGAAAGTATTTTTCAAACCATCGGTTTAATATCTATGACTAAATTAAGTCCATTCAAATAATGTACATTAATTGTTTGCTTGCATTCAAATTCTCATCATTAGATGAAGTGCTTAATTCAATTTTTTTGTCAATCTGTCGATCATAGTACAAATAAAGGCTGACACATAAAATTAATTATTGAAGAATAAGTCTTCAATATAGAGTATCATTTTATAAGTAATGCAATTAATCAATGTACTTTTCATATACATTATTTATTTGTAAACCTGATTTACGTATTTCTGATGTTTGCAGATTCTGTGATTCACCAACTGAAGAATTAGATTCTCGAACTCCAAAGGGACGCGGAAAGCGCGGACGCAGCGCTGGTTTAACGCCCGATCTGAGCAACTTTACGGAAACCAGAAGCTCGGTGAGTATTGCTAACAGACGGATTGAAAATTATCATTCAATTCGGTATTTATATTCGCATTTCGTTTTGCAGATTTACTTTTCGCATGCCCAGGTGCACTCGAAGTTGCGCAATGGCGCCACAAAGGGACGCGGGGCAACACGCAGTGCTTCGGGTAATGCTGGCAATAGCAGTGGCTCGTCGGGTAATGGCGGTGGTGCTGGGATTGGTGGTGGAAATGGTGGTGGCGGGGGCGCCACGCCGAGCACATCACCAACAGCATTTCTGCCGCCAAGGCCGGAGAAGCGCAAATCAAAGGACGAGGCGCCGTCACCGCTTAATGGTGATGGCACCGATGCATCTGGTGGCGTGGTGAGCATGGTTAATGCCAGTGGCATACCAATCTCGGCTAGCGGCGGTGGCCTGGCCACCCAACCGCAGAGCCTGCTCAATCCCGTGACCGGACTCAATGTGCAAATCAACACAAAGAAATGTAAGACTGCTTCGCCCTGCGCGATCTCACCTGTGCTGCTCGAGTGTCCCGAGCAGGATTGCAGTAAAAAGTACAAGCATGCCAATGGACTGCGCTATCATCAATCGCATGCCCACGGCGCCAGCGGCAGCAGCGGTGGCGGTGGTGTCAGCTCCATGGATGAGGACTCTATGCAGGCGCCTGAGGAGCCAGGCACGCCTCCATCTCCGCTTTCAGCATCAGCAGCAGGAACAGCCCAAGCAGCAGCAACAGCCCAAGCAGCTGCAATATCGCAAGCAGCTGCCACAGCAGCAGCAGCAGCAGCCACTCCAGCAACAACACCCACAACAGCAACCGCAACATCGCCGCCTTCCAGCTGCACAACCAATGTGGTCAATGGCAATGCAACAGCAACAGCAACTGCAGCAGTAGCAGCAATTGCAGTGGCAACTGTGGCAACAGCGTCTTCAGTTGCTGTTACAGAGACAAGTGCAGTTGCAACAACAGCTCCGGTTACCACCACAGTTACTGATGCCGTATTGCCAGTTCTGCCGCTGGTTGCTGCAGCAGCGGCGACAACAACAGCTGCTGTTGCAACACAACAACAGCCACCAATAGCACAAAATCAACCGCAACCACAGGTACAACCACAAACGCTACTGTCGGCGCCAATTGGAACTGCTGGTAATCAGCCCGTGGCTGGGGGCAGCATCACAGCTGGCATCTCGACCCAGGCGCTTTCACAGCACCAGCAGCAGCTGCTGGGCGGTCTCGGGTTGCCGGCAATGCTCTCCGAGCAGCAGCAGCAGGCCTTGCTGCAACAGGGTGCATGTAAGTAACAATAAAACTAAAATGAACCTCTTCCTCAACGTAATGCCTTTATTAATTGCAGTAAAAGCGGGAGTTTTGCGGTTTGGTCCACCCGATGCGGCTTCTTTGCAACAACAGCAGCAACTGCACTGCAAGGGGCAACATCACAACAGTCGCCGCCTGGACAGAGTCCATTGCGTCCGCCTAGCCTCGCACAAGATGCACAACAAGCGCCGCCTGGATATGCCCAACAACAGCAGCAGCAGCAGCAACAACAGCCGCCTCCGGGCTTGAAGACCTCATCAGGCTTTGCACCCAACTCAGTGGCAGTTGGTGCCGTTGGCAGCAAGCAGAAGAAGAACCGCAAATCACCTGGTCCTAATGACTTTGATGGCAGCGTGTCGCGTGAGGATGTGCAGAGTCCTGCGTACAGTGATATTTCGGACGATTCGACGCCCGTGGCAGAGCAGGAGCTGCTGGACAAGACGCAGCCGGTCAAGCACATTGAGCTGCTTGTCAAGAAGCCCAGCGAAGTGGGCGTGCCAGCAGCGCCAGCGCCAAATATGCCACCCTCTCTAGCTGGTTATGGCATGTATCAGTTCTATCCGGCTGCCCAACAGCAACAACAGCAGCAGCAACAACAACAGCAGCCACAGCCGCCGCCACAGCAGCCGCAGCCACAATATATGGTGCAACCTGGTCCAGATAAGCCGTCGCCTCAGCAACAACAAATGCAACAACCGGGCGCTCCGCCAACTACCTCACAGACGCCTCAGACGCATCTGTTGGCGCCGCCACCACAGCAGCCGATTGGTCATCTCACTGATTATAGCAACAAGAACAAGGAGCCACCATTGGATCTGATGACAAAGCCGCCTTCTCAAACAGTTGGCCAGCAACAACAACAACAACAACAGTCAGGTCTGCCCGACAACAATGGCAAGGACACGGGTCCGCCAACATCACAACCGGGTCAAGTGCAACAACCACCGCCTGTTAATCTCAGTGCTGTGGCTGGACCGCCACCAGGTGGTTTACCGCCTGGCATGGCCGGCCTGGCAGGTCTAGGCGGTCCGACGCAGGCCAAGGCTCTGGGCCACTTTTATCCCTACAAGTAAATATATTGTATATAAAGGATGCACGATTTCAATGTGATTAAACTCTGCTTATCTTCCACAGTTTTATTCCGCCGGGTTATCCGTATAGTGTTGATCCGAACTTTGGTCCAGTTTCGATTGTTGCCTCGGAGGAGGCAGCCAAACTAGGTGGACATCCTGGATTACCGCAAAGCTCGCAAGCACAACAACAACAGCAGCAGCAGCAACAACAACAACAGCAGCAGCAACAACAGCTCTCTGGCATTAGCATCAAGGAGGAGCGCATGAAGGAAAGTCCTAGTCCACATGAGAATTCCAAGCATTTGCCACCACAGCAGCAGGTACGTGAAGTAACCACTATGAATCCTTATTCAAACAGCACTTCAATCTTAACATTTTCTGCTCAACAGCTGTTGGCCAACAAGTTGATTAAGCAGGAGCCAATGATCAAGCAGGAGATCAAACAGGAGCCCAACTCCAATCCGGCACAACAACAGCCGCCGCCACAGCATCAGCAGCAACAACCACCGCCGCCACAGCCACAACAACCACATGCGTTGCATCCAAAGGATCTGCAGGCATTGGGCGCGTATCCAACCATCTATCAGCGTCATTCCATGAGTCTGGCGGCGGCAGCACGCGAGGAGGAGCTGCGACGGTGAGTGTCTATTACAGTTACAATTAATTGTTAATATATTACTTATTTGATTGTAAGTAAAATGGATATTAACTATAAACTAATTTATTTCATTCGACAGTTATTACATGTTTACGGATCAGCAACGACGTCAGAATGCGGCAGCTGTGGCAGCAGCACAAGGTGCCCCGGGCATGCAACCACATCCAGGCATGCCGCAACCGCACAAGGATGAGGCCAGCATGAGTGCACAACAACAACAGCAGCAGCAACAACAACAGCAGCAGCAACTATCCATTGCACATCAACAGCAGCAAGCGTTACAGCAACATCACCAGCATCTACAACAGCAGCAGCAGCAACATCAGCAGCAACAACAACAACAACAGCAACAACAACAACAGCAGCAGCAGCAACAACAGCAGCAGCAACAGAAACTTAAGCAATCTCAAGCAGCAAGCGCATCGGCTAACAATAAAGCCACAAATCTGACAAAGGATTCGCCCAAGCAAAAGGGTAACTCAGGTGACGACGATCAGCAGCAGTTAAAGGTGAAGCAGGAGGGTCAGAAGCCCACAATGGAAACACAGGGACCCCCTCCACCGCCAACCTCTCAATATTTTCTGCATCCCTCGTACATTTCACCGACGCCATTTGGTTTCGATCCCAATCATCCCATGTACCGCAATGTACTAATGTCGGCTGCGGGACCGTATAATGGACCGTATCATCTGCCCATACCGCGTTATCACGCGCCCGAGGATCTGTCACGGAACACGGGCACCAAGGCGCTGGACGCACTGCATCACGCTGCCAGCCAGTATTACACCACGCACAAGATACATGAGCTGAGTGAACGTGCCCTCAAATCACCAACCAGCGCCAGCGGTCCTGTCAAGGTCAGTGTCAGTAGTCCCAGTCTAGGACCACCGCAGCCCGGTGGCGGACCCAGCAATAGTGGACCTGGCTCTGGACCCAATGTCCTGGGCGGAAATGGACCGAGTCAGCCCGGTCCAGCGCCAGGTGGTGGCGGAGGCGTGCCACTAAATCTACAGCCACCACCTGGCAGCTTGGGCGGTCCGCCGTCCAACAAATCGGATATGGCTGGCCAAAAATCACATGGTGTGGCTCCCGGCACAGCGCTAGATGCGCACAAGCAGCCATTACCTGGAGCCCCGCCACTTGGTGCCGGTCCGCCCGGTAGTGCAACTGTTGGTGTTGTCGGCGGTGCCGGGAATGGGGCTCCTGGTGGTGCCGGTGCCGCCGATTCTCGTAGTCCGCCGCCTCAAAGGCATGTGCACACACACCATCACACACATGTAGGACTCGGGTATCCCATGTACCCAGCGCCCTATGGAGGTATGTAATTGGCACAGATTAGACATTCCTAATTGCTAATTGTGGTTGTTGTTGCTCCATTTTAGCTGCCGTCTTGGCCAGCCAACAGGCGGCTGCAGTAGCTGTGATAAATCCATTTCCGCCGGGACCGTCAAAATGAGAACCACTGAACGGCAGCAATGAGAAGAAGGCCTACAATGTGAAAAACAATTAACGAGAACTCCCGGATTGCGAGTAGAGCTGGAATGTCCAAGTGGAGGAGCCAGTGGTTGATTGGGGATTAATGATAGTCCCAAAAATGCATTTGCTAATTGTTTCGGGTGTGCATGCAGAAACACACACACGCAAACACGTTAAGCATATACATATAGTAAATAGATTATTTTTACAATGTTATAAACCACAAGCACCCCAACAACAACAACAACAGCAACCACAGCAACTAGTAACAACAACAAACAGAAACGACTATTTATATGCATAAGTATTTTTTGTATGTTTCGTTTAACGCGTTAACTATAATTGTAGTTCTAAGGCCTAAGTTATCATTACTATTACCGGATAAAACGTATAAATACAAGTATATATATAAATATAAACATAAATGATATGATGATAAAATAGCATAACTACAAATTAGCGATGTTTTTCCTAAGTGTATTTTGCATATAATTATAAATTTATATATAATTATATACATATATTACTATTATACATTTAAAACAAAGCAAAAAACATAATATAATTATAGTTACATATATTATAATATATATATATATATATATAATATACGAGAGAGGCGTAAATCGAACATGAACACAACGTATAAAAAGCTGTAGTGTGTTGATTTCTTGTAAAAAAAAAACTAAGCAAACAAAAATTGAAAACAAAAGGAAACTTAATAATAATATTGCATATTGTTTAGCGATTATTATCGATTACCAATTACAAATTACCAATTATATAATGTAGATCTTACAAAATTTAGCATTTAGCTGTGTGTATTAATTAATCCCTATCTGTGTTGCGAATGGAGCTAGCGCAAAATTTGCATCTAAAAGACAAAGGGCGCGCCCCATTCTTATATCTTATGTATGTAATGTGTGTACTGTTTGTATCCGTAGTTATCAAAAAACATTTTCCTTTTGTGAATTTCTCGGCCCTAATTGCCGCAACTAATTTAAATGTTTCTAAGTATCAAATGTGTACTTTAAATATATTTATATAAATACAAAAAAAAACAACAAATATATATATATATATACATATGTATGTGTATGATATGATGGAATATTATTATTATAATTATGATATGTGTAATTTACATTTATTATATTTAGTATGTGAATGAATGTGGGTGGTGTATGTTGTAGTTCACTAGCCGCTTCATAGACTACACGCGTGATTTAATGGCACTTAATGTTTTATATCCTAAGCTCCAAACAAAATTAAGAACACATAATTCTTTAGAATTTATCAATAAAAACACAAAGTATTGCATGTAAATATACCTTAAATCAAGTCTTTTTATATATACAATTGTAAATTAGTTTCGATTGATGTTCAAATGTGAATGTAAAAATCATTTCACAACATACACTTGGCAATGTGTCAAGTTGGCATGTGGCATGCGGCATGTTATAAACACAAAAGCATCATATGTATCTGTGTATGAATTTGACAAACAAAATGGGAAATTACCGATATATATAAAAAATATAAATTAATAGTTTTAATATTTCAAATGTGCTACAATTTTGCACCGTTGACGCCGATACAATTTTCATCTCACATAAATCATAAAAAATGTTCGTAGTGGAATCAGCGTAGACACAAATTTACGATTAAATGAGGATTAATCGCATATTGACAGCTTATTATTAATAACAAAATAAATGGTACAAGCGCAGATCTTTTTACAAAAAAAATATGTATTTTAAATGAATAACAAAGAACAAAAAGAACAAACTTATTGACATTCTAAACAATGAAATTGTACGTAAGCACAAGGAATCCGGATACCGGAAGAAGGTTAACGATATCCGACAGCCGGATATAATGGCAAGTGTCACGATAACAAAGCGGTAGTGACAAAACAACAAATGATGGATAAATGGCATTCAAAACAATTTATGAACAAACAAAAAAGAAACACATAATTAGTGTTAAGAAATTTCAAAATATAGTACACATATATAGATATATTATATATAACAAAAGAAAAAAATAAGCTTTAGATGTGAATAAAAAATGTATTTAAAAAATTAAATATCTGCAATTGACTGAGACTGAGTTATCGGGGATTCAGTGCAGTGGGTGCATGTCCATTGGGCTATTGAGTAATTTGACAAATGGATTTATTTATTAGTTATGTATTTTTGATAATATCAATCGTTAATTTTACACTATGTTAGATCTATTCAGTTATGTACATTATGCGCTTCCCAGCGGTATTATGAAGCTAATATAGTCGGCAGTTGCGCCCCAAGCTGCTCGATTGGATTGGAATATGATGATCCAACTAATTAAAATTACTGTCCAGATAAATGTCCCAATCGCCGAGTAGATGACATCTTAAAGCAAAAAGAAAGGAGGGTCTAAGTACAGAGTGAGAAAGAAACAAAACAAAGTAAACTTACAGCGTTTTATTTGATTCTGTTCAGGATATGGGGGTTTGCGAAAGGCCTCCTCGAAGAACCAACACACATTTATGGCCCAAACGAATGGAAGAAAGGCAAATCCAGCTAAATACAAATATCAGATTATTGAATTTGTCTCTCATTCTGTGAGCATTAAACTTACTTAAAAAGTATGTCCGACTCAGTTGTAGCTTCCGTGGATTTGGAGCCTTTGAAATGTCCATATTTCTTTTCCGTCTACTCAATCTTTTTAAGTTTAATTCTAAATTCCTTTCACGTTAATTTACGTGATATCCGGAGAGTATTTATCCTATTTATTATATTAGTATATTATTCATTTGTTTTTCAGTGCGCTGCCCACTTGTTTAAATCGTCAAGTCGCAACAAAAAAAAAAAACAGGGTGGCAGGATGGTTTTGCGGGTAAATGTCAATATTCAGATTGTGATTCATATACAAACTGTGTGTTCTTTAAATTGTTTATTTATATTTTTTTCTAAGAAATGATTTTTAGTAAAAGAAATATTAAATAAATTACATTGCTAAACGTTTGCAGATTTAGATCAGTGTTGTAAAATGCGATACTTTGTTATACATGCAAACTCTTAAATACACAGCGCTGCCAGACGTTGAATTAAAAAGTAAGTTCCCTATTTAAGCTTAATATTATTACAAAACAGTTACTAATAAATAAATGAATAGTATAAATAACATAGCAGCAAACAGCCCTACTTTGCTGTCAAGCCTACGATAATATATCGATAGCTCTGACATATCGCACATCGTCAAGCAACACTGCAACGCGCAAAAAGTGACGCGCAACTCCTTTCAATTTCAACGAATTGTACAAAATCGTTTAAAGAAAAACTGAAATTATGGCTGATGCAGATAACTTAGACGCTTTGTCCAATGCCGAGTTGCGAGCACAGATGTTGGCCCAAGGATTGCCGAATATACCGGTAACGGACAGCAGTCGCAAAGTTTTAGTAAAACGTTTGCGTGCCTCACTTGGCGGCAATTCTCCACTGCCGGCAAGTCCAAAGAAATCTTCGAATCGGCGTGAAACCTTACAGCCAGTAGCAGCTGCTGCTGCAGCTACTGTGTCTGTCGATAAGCGAGATGGCGCCAATACTGCCCGGGATGCAAGCTCATTGTCTAAGGCCCGCCGCACAATTGCCGCAACGCCCAATGAGACCAAAGAAGCTGAACGTCGTCGCCAGCCATTGAGCAAGCCGGAAACTGTTGCACCTCTTCCACGGGTGCCAGAGGCAACTGTTGCGAAACCAGTTGGTACGATTGCAGCGCCTGCAGCAAAGGCCGCTGCTCCCATACAGTCGCGTCGGACATCCAACACGGATCGTCGTGAGATGATAACCGAGAGGGTGGTTAAGATGCCTGAAACTATTGTTGAAAAAATAACAACACCTTTAACACAACAACGCAGCCAGGAAAGCGGTTTAGAAGTCAACTCATTTATTGTTTTGGAGTCCGATGAGGACGAGGACGAGCAACTCGCTCTAGCTGCTCAGAGTGCTGAGGATCAAGCAAAGATGAAGGATCAAGCCAAGCAAACTGCCGCACGCGTGTTAACCACAACAGCCACAAACACTCATCAGTATGTTAGCAAACCATTGTATCGCGCCCCGGAGTCCATTCAGGATCCACTGCAACGTCGCACCCAGCACCCATATGAATTACCCAACATTAGCCATGCTCCTACTATTAGCCAGGCTCGCACTCAACTTGGAGGCTACGACTATTCAAGTGGCAGTCGCAGCGGTCGCTATAGCAGCTATGTAAGCTCGCCTTCTTCCACATACACTTCAACATCCTCATCAGTTGGTGCCACCTATCGTCGCTCGCCACCACGCACCTATGCCAACGAGTTTAGTGATGACACCGCCGAGGACGAGGAGCCTGCGCCATCCCAGGGCGTCAAATTCGAAAGCGATTTCGCTCGCAAATTGGCAACCTTGCGCGCCGAGCGTATCGGGGATCGCAGTAGCCCCTTTAATAGACGTTCGGCGACACGTACCGGCTCCAGCTATGAACCCGTAGCCCGTCGCTCCCTACGGCCGGAAAATGTGCCCGTGTCCGTAGCATTCAATCGCTGGATCCAGAGCCTTGATCGCACGTACAATCTAAAGTCAAAGATGTTCCTATTGTTTGTGCTTATACTCCTTTTCTTTGTTTATAAATACTTTAACTAAGAAAGCGGCTGTGCCATAAACAAGAACATAAACAATAGATTAGAAAATAATACTCGAATTTGTAAGCAAATGCTTTTAGTATATATATAAATTCTGTTTGTAATTTGTAACACACCAACTGCCATATGGCGATTTTGTAAGTCGTTTGTCTACAATTTTAACTCGGTTGTGTTAGTTTCACTTTGTTTCAAGTTTTAATAAAGCGCATTGTTGCTAAAGTATTATAAAGATTTGTCAGAGTCTAACTGGCCAAAGGTATGCGATGCATCTTTCTCCCTGAATATTAGTGTATGTGTGTGAGTTTAAGACCAACCAGAAGGAGACATGGAGGAGAACAGCAGCGTTGACATTTGCGCGTGCAGCAGCAGCTAATGATAGAAAAGTATTTGGAATGCGTGTACAACACTTGTCGGCATCGCTGTGACCAAATGAAGGCGCACTCGCTTGCACACACACACACACACACACGCATGCATGCATACATACATACATATACAGGTGGGCATGTGCATGTCCAGATGCCGATACCGATGTCGGCATTGAAACACGCATAGCTCTAAGCGAAAGAAATCTTTGTTTTTGCGATAAGAATTAATAAGAAATTTTACACAGCAGTCTGTGGAAAAGTGGTATAAGGGGAGTGGTGGAGGGGGGGGGGAAGTAGTAATTTTATTAACTGGAAATCGCACTTGCGCGTAAATTTTCTTAAGGAAATTTTCGCCTTATTTAGCTTGCAACCGGATCTTCATGTCCACAATGCAATAAGTTATGAAAATTGCAAAACAACTAAACGCAGGGGAAATGCCAATCGAGAGGGTCGTCAGAGAGGGAGGGAGCGAGGAAGGGGAGGAATTGCCTGTCGCCGCGGCGATGATGAATTCCTCAAATTCATGGATGGTTGTCAGTCTGGCAAACGCGGCAGATTCCTTGAAAACAAAGCCATGCCTATGCAATATATCGCGTGGCTAATAAATACGACTACGACTACGACGCGCATTGCGAGTTGCTCTTAATGAAATTAACTTCCAGGAATTACCTACATGGCTGCCTTACCAGGTCTGACGCTGACTCTGACTCTGGCGACTGTCTGCCCCGTCTGTCTGTCCTCCTTCTAAACAATGGCGAGCAGCTGCAGCTGCAGTTTATGCATTTGCCAGCCATTGGCCATGGAAATTAAATGGAAGCCTGCAAAAGTTTCACGCGATGACTTCACACCGTAACTCCACGCCAATAATAGAGACGTAGACATATGTACACTGAAAGCATAAATGCGGGATTCCGGAACAAAATCAGACGTTTGAATATGTTAAATTGAGTACGAAATACAGTTAATCAAGACAGTATTTTGACAAATTTTTGTTTCTTATTGTTATCTATGCTTCGAACATGATAAAGAAAAAAAAAAAAACTATTTTTAAAACAAATTGAAACAGATAAGTGTAAGTGTATTGTAAGTATTTTGTCAAGCTCAAATTTTCATTACGCTTTCAGCTAAATATTTCCTTGTTGATGTATTTTATTTATTTATCGGGGTGCTAGCTATAGGAATTTGTGTTAACTTATATATCTTATCTCAGTCTAATTTAAAGAACTGTATCCTGAGAACATACTGTATGACATGCTGAAATCAGGTATGCTAAACTTGAAATTTAGAATGACTTTTTTTTCTGTGTAGACGCTGACTTACATAGTAGACGCTGCACCCACCAACAACCCGACAATCTAGCAGCCCGGCAAAGTTTGCAACGCAGCTCAAGTGTGACATTCATGGAAAACAGAGTGGAATATGATTTTATGGCCTGTCGTTGGACACAATTGTCAACTGTTGGAAGGCAAATGCAACAACGCCTTTTGTCAGCATCACGTACCATGCAAAGTGAAGCTTCCAAGCGTTGAACAGAATCTGGGTGTGAACAGTGCAGAGTCAGAGTTGGGCAGTGATGATGTTGCTGCGGCTGCGGCTGCTGGTGCTGCTGTTACTGCTGCTGGTTGACAACCACTTCCTTGTTGGGCCAATTAAAGTTTCTTGTTGTTTGTGGCAAACGCAGCGAAATCATTTGTAATGCAACGTTTGGAATAATTCACGCTCAAATTGCTCCACTCGCAAAATATTGCAGCATTCCACAGCAAATTTTACGATTATGCGTTTCGACAGCAATGCAACAACAACAACAGCAACAGCAACAAGCAGTTCTCAACGATGGCGACAAATGCCAGCGCCTGCCACTGCCACAGCAACTGCAACTGCAGCGTGGTAACTGCTCACTGGCTACTAGCTACTAGCCACTGGCAACTGGCAACTGGCAACTGGCTACATTCGTAGGCGCACATCAAATCAAATCAAATTGTAACCGATGGCGGCCGTTGCACCGTGCTACGGAGTCGGTCTCTTGGCCATTCCGTTTGAGTTCGTTTGAGCCATTCGCCATTCGCAATTCGATTGACGCGACGCTGCTCCAAATCGATAAATCACCCAACTAATTGTCCAACTCGTCCCCTTTGCCTCCCACTCTGGCGTGTGAGAATTGCGACTGTGGAAAAAGCTAAAAGCTAAAGCAATCTTAATGTGAACTTCTTAAAGTTCGAATTGGAATCCCATAGCATCACAATGAAATCGTCTAAGAATATAATATTTGTATGAATATTGAAATTCAATTATTTTCGAATTTTATTTTAAACACTACATGATATATTAATGTAAATAAATAAATATATAGTTACAGAGCAATGATTTTGATATTATTTATTTTTATAATTATGGGAAAATACCGGAGTCGGTATGGAAACTGTAAACTAGTACCGGAAACGCTTGTAACGGTAGTCTTTCGGTACACACTTTAAAAATAATTTGTTGTTTTCTGTATATCCCTTTTATTTAAAAAAAAATATAAAATAACTTATAGTTTTCACATTTTTCTATAAATAATCCTCTTTTAGAATCACATGTTAACCTTTCATGAACTTAAGAAGTAACCAAAAATAACTTTTGAGCAGCGAGTTTATGCAACATTTGTTTTGACAAACCTTGAAACACCTGTCACTTCACAGGCATAGGAATTAACTACACTAATTCTAAAATATTTCAAGTTTTTATGGAAATCTTAACATATATCAAACACAGTCAAAGCGTCAAGCTTTTATTGTTAAATTATTTGCATAATTAAATAAATAAATATAAATAAATATGTTGAGTAATCTGAATGGCGGTGCAATCTATTTAAATGAGGAATTAGGTACAAGTTTTCAACATAATTAATCGATTGGGATGATATTCGTATTTATTTTCGTATGCCAAAGGTCGATGCTTCACGAGACAGACAGACAGGCAGACAGATAGCCAACAGAGTTGACTTAAACATTTTAATTCCATAAATAATGACAGTGCGCCTATAAACAGACACTCTTGACTCTTTTTGGCTGCCCACTTGTTAAGCTATTGGCATAAGCGTAATGCGTGTGTGTGTGTGTGGTACACACACACACATATATATATTTATATACAGAGATAATTTGAAAATGAGCATGCCAACTGCGGTGACTACTCGTTGTCAACTTGTGGACCACAGCGACCAATCAGTGTCAGCTGGAAGTGTCTCTTTTAGTGGCCCAAGTGATGAGCTAATCAAGTGCCCCGCCGGCCAGCTAGCTGGTTAACTTGCTAACTGGCTAACTGGTCAACTGGCAAACTGTCCAACTGTCCAACAGACTGACCCGGACCGCAGTTTCCCTTCTTCACCTCAATAGTTTCAGAACCGAAATCACATCGTGCCTCTATTTTAATAACATTATTTATGTGCATGTATTTGTTTTTAATAGGTATCAGAATGAGGCGAAACAAAGACTCAGACAACGAGAGCGAAAGAGTGACTAAGAAAACAAAAGAGAGAGCAGGTGAAGGAATAAGGGAAGGAGGGAATAGTAGTAGATAGAGACGATTTTGTATACTTATTGTAATTTGAAATTTTTGGTGTTTTAGGTGTCAATCGCATTAGACGGAAATCAGTTTTGTTTTATTGTACAAATTTATCGCATTGGGTCTTATTGGTTTTTGTTTCTGTTTCTGTTTCTGTTGTTTCTGTTGTTGCTGCGTTGTGTTTCTTGTTTGTCTTTAACTCTCAATAATGTGCTTGTTTATGTGTTTCTCTTTTCCGTAAATGTCCCAGAGTCGCCGTCACCGTGTGTCGACTTTATGTTAAATTAAACATTTTAAGCGACGCTTTTAAATAGCCTACGAGATAATTTGTGACTTGTGTGTGGTCTAGATCGTGTGTTTGTGTCTGCATACATATATTCAAATAATGGCTGTAAGGGTGTTTATGTCTGCGAGGCATCAAATAAATTATAAACTCATTTAAATTAAATCGAATAGCTGTTGGAAATGTGAGCTGCAACATTGAGTTCGTTGCCTGAGTCTTTTGTTTTGAAGAACTAGTCATTGTCCCATACATAGCACAGAAAAATACCACATTACTCGCGACATATTTCAGCTAAATATGAAGTTTATAATTAATTTTTATGTCTCGTCCCAATGCGTGGCAATTAGACAGTGGCAACGGCAACAGCAACAGCAACAGCCGCAGCCGAGTTGCAACAAATTGCTGATGAGGAGCAACACATGCAAATGAAATCAAGTCATGCCTATAATCGGATTTGTTGCTACTCGTATATTAACTTGTCACAATTTCTATGTGCTGAACATAAACACAATTTGCGCTTAATCCGGGCAACAGACGCCTTTCTGCTTCCATTCCCGGAGAGCAGCGGGTTCGACTCGAGACTCGAGACTCAAGACGGCAACATCTGCAGCAACAGCAACAGAAACAGCAACAGCAACTGTCGCTAGTCGCTATCAATTATGATATTTTGTTGCTGTTTTGTCACTTTTGCCACTGGCGCTGGCGCGTTTAATTCTGCTGACAGCGACAGACAGTCAGAGAGTCAGACTTCCAGACAGATAGACAGACAGGAGAAGGAGTTGGCGGGGAGGGAGTGATGAGGTAAGCGACTACCTTTTGATGTGGCTGATGTGACAGGGCGATTGAGTTTCCAACCACAATTGCTGCTATCATATCAGCTGGCAATCAATCAACGTTGCCAATTGCCGGTTAACAATTGAAATGAGGTCCCGATCTCGATTTCCATTTCCATCTCGACGGCGTTGGCGACGGCGACGGCGTCGGCACACATGGCGCATGAGTAATTTGGCCCCGTTTTGTGGTTAACGCAATTATTGAGAGTGACGGACGGGTTCAGAAATCAGGAAATGTGTGGCACATGCATTTGCCGCATAAATAATCGGCAGATTAATAACAATAAAGTTGAGTGCGCTTAAACAAATTGCGGCTACTTTAGAATTATTTATGACAAAATTGGTCAGGCCAATCGATTGCTCTCGCCTCACATGGCCCCACTGTGCAGCTGTGTGCAAACGCCAATCTAGATTGCAATTGGCAATTGGCAATTGGCAACCGGCAACTGGCTATTGCAATCGGCAACTAGCAAACCTGGTAATGCATGAGCACATGCACATGCAACACATGCACCCACGACGCGTCGTTTCGGACACAGATTCGAGCTGTTGCAGCGTCCGGCGGCGGGGCTGCTGCACTTTTGGGGGTGTGGCCGTGGTTAGCCGCAAATTAGGCGCGAAAATATGCAGCAAAGTGAGACAAACAAGCGAACCGCTAAAATACTCAAGCAAATAAGCAACAACAAAAATACGTGTATACAGAAAAAAAAAATTGGTTAAACTTGCCGCTGGTCAGCTAATGGTGTTAAAATTTTGTGTCGGCGATTGCATCTATGGCTATACAAATTGCAGCGGCCGCACAAAATCGACAACAGCAATTGCTACAGCACTTGAGCAACAGAACAGCAACATGGCAGTAGCAACAACAGCAACATGAGCAACGACAGCGACAGCGACAACCACAACCATAACAACAACAGCATCTCTCAGTTGTTGGCTCGTTTTGTCAACACGGCAAATGCTTAGCCGCGTTTTCCCAGGGGGACACTTAACGCGGCTGCTTAACGTCTAAATCTGTCGTCAAGACGCGCTCAAAAGGCTAAAATGTTTGCGTTAACCAGCGACGCAGATGGAGCTGCAGAGAAGGTGACACTCCACACAGAGAGAACGAGACAGACCCAGAGACAGAAGAGAGAGAGCGAGCGAGAGAGGGAGAAACATAGAACGAGAGAAAGAAATGGGGAGAGGAGAGAAGGGGAGGGGTGACAATATGACACAAGTGGCCAAGTGGCCGGCCAAAAGACTTAACCAACAGCAACTGCAACTGCAACAGCAACAGCAACAACAATTTGTATGCAACTTTATTTTTCGTTGTCGTCGCGTTCGAGTTGCCCAGTTGAGATTTCCTTTTACCTCGTTGGCTCGTTGTTATTGCTGTTGTTGTTGCAGTTGCTGTTGCAGTTGCTGTTGCTGTTGCTCGTGGTTGTTTAGTTGTTGTGCCTTGTCTTGGCCTGAAGTGCGTTGAACGAGTTAAAGTCAAAGCTGCAGCTAAATTTATGAACCGTCCCAGTTCGGCCATGGCCATGGACAAATAAGAAGCCCGACAACGGCCAACGAACGCGTGTAAACATTCTCCAAGTACACAAGAAGGACCAAGGGGCCAGCAACAGTCTCCTCTCTCCCTCACCGTCTCTCTATCTATCGTTCTCTCTCTCTCTCTCTCGCTCGCTCTCTAAATGATGCCACGGAATTTATATGCAACATAATCAGCATAAATGCCGCCATGCGCCATCAAAATGTTGCGACTGCAACGCGACGCGTTCTCCACTTCTCAGCGGTCAGCGGCAACAGTTGCCATCACTTGGGTGGGTGCCAATGGCAACAGGCAACTGCAAACTTGCTGTTATTGTTGTTGTTGTTGTTGTGGTTGCTGTCGATGTCCCCTTTGCGGTCGCCTTGGCTAATTTAAGCAATTTGCAAATTGAGAAATTGCAAATAATTTACAATTTAGCCAAGTTATTCGAAATACTCGCAAGTGTTAAGTGCAAACCATAAAATGTTGTCCCTAATGAATGAAAAGTGAATTCGCCCGGCCGATTCACAGATTCACAGATTCACACTCATACTTAATACAAACTATGTATTTTATAGTCTCTTAATTTTCAATAAACAATATTAATTTTACTGAATATTAATATTATAGCAATAATATCATATTTTACACTTATTGCATATTTTATTATCTTTATATATATGAGAAGTCAAGCTGCTGGATTTTTTATGGCCATAACATTTTACGGCCTAGCTTTAAAAACTTGAAAGAAGAATCGCGATTATTGTGAGTCGACGATTGTATACCCTTTAAAAACATTGCTTATGTGAAATAATGAAATAAGAGAATAAGATCGCGTTTAATGTCGCTGTAAGCCATAAATTTGCAATAATTAAATAAGGATAAGTTCTGGAACACTTTTTGGAATAATTTAAATGATATTAAAAAACAATTCATTATCAGAGTAAGTTAAGATATCAAAATTAAAAGTTATGAGAGTTGAAAATAATTAAAATATGTCGAGTGGCAAGAATGAAATTCTTCAGTAATTTTTACCAATTTAAATTTACCAAACTATCAATATAACCTCACAAGTAATAAACATAGTAAAAATCAATAAATATTCTCTCACTCCACACCATTAGGAACCGTATTTATAAATGGTATAATATAACGCTCTAATGCAGCTAAAGCATCTAAAAATAAATGGGACTCGGTACTTTTTAGAGTGGACAATACTGAAATGTTATGAATAACGTTGAGCACATCGTAAAAAGACGATGTAAACTAATTATATTATTAACAACAATATTGCCTCGAATAACAATAAAATGTGTTTCCACAGTCGTACTGAGGTGAGTGAGAGGCTGAAATCGGATATGGAAAGAGTAGGTGGTAGTAGCTGCGCGGAAGGAAAAGGCTACAAGAAAGCTCAGTGGTTTGCTTTTGCGCTCCAATGCCGCCCACTTTCTTTTCGTTTTGTTTTCAGTGTAATTTGAATAGTAAAAACCGCAACTATGCAACTTGGCAACTATTCAACTATCGCAAACACAACTGTGTGCAACAACTTGGGGCATCAAGCTACAAAACGCATTTGAAATCACTGACTTGCGGTTATGCCCCAAGGGCAGGGTGAAAGGCAACCGGGCGACATGCAGCATTGCAGTATGGCAGCAACAGCAGCCAAATGAGACAGCAACGAGTTAATTAAGTTTGCAGTGAAAACTGTCTTAAATTACACACACTGGCGGCGGTCACAGGCCCAAAATCAGACCCAGCCAGCCAGCGCCACATTCAGGAGGAGTCCACTTGTCCACCGTCCGACCGTCAAAGACCAAGAGTCCGACAGACCGGCAGACAGACAGACAGACAGTCGGAGAGTCCGTAAAGCAAAGGAACTGACAAACTGAGCCGCAATTGTGCCAACTTCTGTGACAGTTGCCCAAAACAAATTGCTGCCATTTAATGCGCATCGAACAAAAGAACAACAAAAACGAAACGAAAACACAGCAGCAGCCACAGCAACCATGTGAGGCAATGCCACAACGACAGCAACCAGCAACAGAAGCAGACGAAGAGGCAGGGGAAAGGGAAGGGAGAGGAAGAGAAGCTGTCCCGTCTTCTGGCTATGACAAATTCCTTGAAGTTGTTACCCATATAAATTTCTGCATTTTTCGTTTGCTTTTATTTTTTTGTATTAAGTATTTGTGTTGCCACTGAGACTGCAACTGAAACTGAGTCATGCGCCTTCTTATTGATCGCTTCTGTGGCAACATCATCATCTGAATAATGATCATGGCCATCATCATCAGGAGTTTGTGAGTGGCAACTGGTTCAACTTTCGGCTGTCTGCCTGGACTGGTAATTAGGAGTATTACATGTGCTTGGGCGCTTCAAAAATTTTCGATTTTTGGCCCGGCCAACATTTATGTAAATGAGTTTTGTTTCGCTACGTTTCGTTACGTTTCGTTTCTTTGGCTTTTTGCAACTGTTTCTCTTTATTAAGACAAATGACAGTCACGCCCAGCTCTAAGCGCAAAGTAAACACTTGCCAAATGACCATAATTATGGGCATCGAGACTCCCTCCAGTTGGTATTTATTATTGTACTCACACACACAGAGAGACACAGACGTACACATGTTGTAGCCGAACTTCAACACGACGAACTTGAGCTTAGAATAAATTATTAATAATCCACGATAATAACAGACAATTAATTTTTAACGCTGATTTGTGCGAGTTTTTTGCCTCGCAATAACCAAAAAAAAGAAACGCAAATATCAAAAACCTGAATATCAATTTAGTGCATTTAAAGAGCAACAAGTTGCAGCAGCAACAAGAACAACTGTGGCACAGGCAACAGTCAGAGTCACAGTCGAAGTCGAAGTCGAAGTCAGAGTCAAAGTCAGAGGCATGCAGCATCATCAGTCTGGTGACAGGCTCTTGGTCAACTGGTACTCTTAATGCATTCGCATCCAATGGAATTGCAGCGCCAACACGTCGTATGTCATTTAAGCTATACTCCCACACCGAAGCGACAACAACAACAACAGCAGCAGCAGCAGCAGACGACAACAACATTGAAAGTATGCAAAGCGTATTTTGATTTTGGGAAGTTGAAGTTGAATTCGGAATGCCAAGTGCAGTCTTATCGTACTTATTTATGCATATGCAGGCATATATGGCCAAAAAATCACATGGCAAAACAAAAGACTTAAGACACGAACTTGTTCTGAGCTGCCTGTGTATAGGGCATGGGTGCAGTCGACGACGCAGCGTAAAAGTAGCACACGCACACACAGACACACACATGCATACTTGGATTTGTATGTAGATGTAGAAGAAGCAACGCTGGCGATGCATCACCCAATGCCAAGGCAGGCACGCTTATCAGTAACCTACACTTAAAGTTAATGCATGCCCGGCAGGACCAACCAAGAGTTGCGCAGGCGCAACCAGAGATCGTCGTCATCGTCATCGTCATCGTCAGCCACAGCAACAGTCACAGTCACAGCCACAGCCACAGCAACTGCAACGTGCGGGCTCTCTGCAGTTGTAGGTTGTTATTGTTGTTATTGCTGCTGTTGTTGTTATCAATGCGGCTGAAGCCTTTTAGCAACGCCGACGCAGCAGCCGCAGCCGCAGACGCATCAGCTGAAGCTTTAGGTCTTTTGCCGTCAAAAGGCAGGCGAAATAAAATCGAAAATGAATGCGACTGCAGATAAGCAGCGAACGCATTTTGAAATGACACACGGACAGTTGACAATCGCAATCAGAAAGAGGGAGAGAAATAGGGAAAGAGAGAAAAGAAACTGAAAGAGGAGCCTGGTTAGAAAGACTGAGGACTGAGCATGCGAAAGTCATGTCAGTGCCATGATTTGTGACCGTTGATCGGGTCAGATCTGTTGCTGCTGCTGCTAGCGGTTAGCAAAAGCAACAACTACATTCGCAGCAGCAGCAGCAGCAGCTGAGACTTGGTCCAAACATGAATGCAAACCAATGGGGCAATAAAACTATTAAGCCATTAGTAAGCCAAACACGAGTACAATGCCAAAAACAAACACGTGCAGTTCAACAGCAGCAACAGCAACAACAGTAGAAGGAAGGACAACACTGGCAACAGGCAACATACACCAACAGCAACAGCAACAGCAACAAGCAATTAATGCAAATGTGCAGCCGGCAGCCAAATCGAGGCAAAAGGCAAGGCAGAAGCAAAACACATCGAGATCGCAGACAGACAGACAGACAGACAGACGGACGGATAGACAGAGAGACAGAGTCACAGAGGGAGGGAGGAAGAGAGAGAGAGGGGAAAACATTGCAATGCCAATGCAGACACAATTCAAGAGTCTGCTAATGTTGTTGGCACTGGCAAGAGACTGAGAAAGAGGCAGAGGCAGAGGCAGCTGGTTGGAGGCAGCGCGCTACTTGCAACTTGCAACATTGTCGGAGAGTCGCCTCGCTTTGGCTCGCCACTGACAATACATGTGCGAGGTGCAAACTAATTGAAATCATTACACTAGTAAAAATGTTAATTCAATTAAAATGCGCGCAACAACAGGAACCAGTTGCTGACCCACAACTCTGCAGCATCCACAACAACAGCAACAACAACAATAAGAACTGCAATATATATAGTCTAAGAGAGATATCATCGCAGCACACTGCCTTCTCTTCTGGCAACAGAAACCGCCACAGCCACAGCCACAGCCACAGCCACAGAATCCGCAACACCGGCAACATGTTGTTAGGTCAGGCAACGCGGGCAACTCTAGGCTACTGCCAGGGCAACAGCAGCAAGAGCAACAGCAGCAACAACAGCAGCAGCAACAACTGTTGCTACAACTACAGCATCTACAACTTGTGTGCAGCATGCAAATGTAGATTCGTCTGTGGCATGCCACAAGTTTGTTGTGTTGTGTTTGTTGATTTTATTTTGGGGGCTGCTCCTGTTGTTGTTGTTGTTGCTGCTGCTGCTGCTGCCAAGGGCGCCAATGTGCATTGCATTTCCGGCTCGGCAAGTAGCACCATAATAAATGCAACGATCGCTGCAACTTGGCCAAGTTGAAGTTGAAGTTGAAGTTGGTAAATGCTATGTGTGCTGCCAATAAAAGGCAATAAGTTAATTTCACACACACATAACTCGCTGGCAACAACAACAGCAAACTCAACAGCAACAGCAACAGCAACAGCAACTGCAACAGTAACTTGCAACTTCCACTTGCAGCACCGGCTTTCTACTGCCAACAGTTGCTGCTGTCGGTGTGCTGGCCATAAATGAATCGAGTCCATAAGCAGTGAGGCAGTCAGGCCGACAGTCAGAAAGTCGCGTTGCCAGCACTATCAACTTGGCCAGCCAACTGTCGTTTCGAGGTGTGAAAATGTTTGCCCATATTAGGGCACACGTTAACACATTCGATATTATTGTTATGGATGTGTATTTGCATTTTTATGGCCACGCATAACCCAAAAAAAGACACAACAGGAGCGACAGAGAGCGATGGGGATAGAGAGAGAAAGAGAGAAGGAAAAAGAGACTGAGATCTAAGTGGAGCAGTTGCTTAAATGTCATCCATTGATCAACGGAAGCTGGTGGATAAGCAAACCACCAAACCACCAAACCACCGAGCTACTGAGCCACCGGAGATTGGGGCAGAGACGGGGTAACTGCCACATAGCCACAGGAAGCTGCCGCACATATTCCATCAAGAGTCACATCGTAAATGGAGCCATTAACGATAAACAAATTCTACGAGCCGTTTTCCGAGCCAACCGAGCACAACACATACTATAAAAGATGACCATATCCCAGCCCCATAAAATGACATATAAAAAAACACTTAAAATATTTTCAATGAGCGATTTTAATGGGCTCAAACCAATACCAATACCAATGCCAACATCAATACCAACACCAATATCAATAGCAAGTCGAATCGAGTGGAGACGTACCTTTTTGGTGGTCTCCGTTCACAATTTGGCGGCATTTGTGCTCTGGGAATCTCTGAGAGTCGGGAATGTCTCTTCTCCTTAGGTCTCCATCTCTACGCTAATGCAAATGACGCGCAACTTGCGCACAAACTACTGGTGTCGATATAACAATAAAACGCCCCATGCAACGCCCTGAAATCTCGACTGTTGCCAGTTGGCAGTTGCCTGATGCCTGTTGCTTGTTGCAGCAACGGAATGGAAGCTGCTGCAAAGTCGGATTAAATAAATGCCAGTCCTTGCCGCGAATGAGCAAGACAAAACAAAACAAAGCAAACTGTCCGACAAAAAGAGAAAACAAGCAAAAAGTATATGTGAGGCAGCCGAAGAGGAAACTGATCTGACAGATCTGATTGTAAGCATGCAACAAAAATGCGCAACGCCGTTGCAAACCCCAAAACCCAAAACCAAAACACAAAACACAAAATACAAAATACAAAACCAATGCGCCCCATCAAAGGCGCAGCTCAGCGCAACTGCCACTGCCACTGTCGCTCTGTCTCCTGCCCCGCTGCCCCGCTGCCCCTTCCCCCGAAAGGTACCCAGATGCTTCTCATGCTCATCTCCAGACGCGTCTTGGGCTTGCGCCGCTTAAGCTTGTGCAATTTAGTGATCAATCATAGCGGGAGCAGCGCGTCGGCCCGCACAACGCAGCGCAGAATTCAATTTTAGTGCGAATGGCAGTTTATTGTTGTTGTTGTTGCTGGAGTTGTTGCTGGAGTTGTTGCTGTTACAGTCACTGTTGCTGTACAGCAGCGCATCAGAGGTTTGTGCGCCGGCTGCTGCTGCTGCTGCTGCTGGCAGTGGCTTCCACATGCGACGAGAAGTTGGAAGCCATAAATCTTGGCAACATGAGAAATGACTTTGGCAGTCGAAATGATGAGCTGCAGCAACGGCAGCAAATGCCAACACAGCACACACAGCACACACAGCACACACAACACACACATGCTCACATGCTTACATATCACGGCAGATCACATATTTCATATGAATTATAATTATCTATAGCTATCTATGACCATCTTTATCATTCTATATCTGCAACTAATTTACGCATATTTCGCATTAAAGTCAATCACAAACAAATCGACGGCAACACAGCACATATGTCTTCACATATTTGCTCACATATTTGCTCACATATCTGTAGCTCACATAATTAGAAAAGTACAGGGATCTATTAAGATTGCTTAAAGCATGTGCGAAACAGGCAGATGGAGGCTTGGACTGATACCATAAATATATATTCTTGATCAGAATCAAACTGTCATAACTTTATTAAATTCTAACCCATCTTCGACCTCGGCATGTAAAATTTTATTAATATTTACCCTTGATTCTGCATTAAAATTGGAATTTTGTACTTTGAGTTCTTCACTTACCATTTTATTTTTACTTTCTCGTTAATATATTTTATCTCGAAAACTTAAAATTGTCATGAATATTACAAATTTTTCCCTATTAAATTCCAATTTAATCAGTACACCCGAGACTTAAAAATTGAGTAAACTAATGTGCTTCTTACAATTTATGTAACCGGAAACAGAAGGCTCTTCATATAAAGTTCGGTTAAACAGAAAGGCAATAATAGCAGTTAATAGATTTAATTTCTAAATTAATCGGGCTTCTAAGGGTATGTAACGGGGTTTCCGACTATTTTTTTGTTTTGTTAGATTTCTCCAAAATATTGTTTTATTTTACGCTCTCTTTAAGTTTTAACAAGATAATTATTTTACAAATAAAATCACAAAATTAGAATCCCTAAAAATATATGTATATTCGAATAAATATTATTCAACATTTCCGACTAATTCGCGCACATATTAAATTAGATTTCCTCTTGTCTAGACATAGTTTAGCTGCGAATGCGTAAGCGTATGTCTATGTGTGCGTAATACGTTTTCGTTTGTGTATGAGTATATATCTGTCTACATATATTTATATGGTTTCGGGTTCGTTGCAACTGTTCAATCGGCGCTCAGGTCATTGTAGTGTCCACCCCGCTGCGAATTAATCGTTTTTAGTGCCAGAGCATAACTGGCAACCTGGCAACCGGGCAACTGGCAACCTGGCAACTGGCGAACTGGCAACCGTCTCACCTTGTACCAATGCACCGTCTCCCATAGCTGATTAATATTTTAACCAGAGTTAGTACGTTTTGCAGGCGACTGAGCCTTTGGTTCGCCTTGTCTTGTTAGCATATCTCGCCTCGCATGCACTTTTGCATATTTCGTTTGTTTGTTATCTGTTCATTCTCTTGTTGCTGTTGTTGCGGCTGCACGTTGTTGTTGTTGCTGTTGTTGCCTGGCTTGGTTTGCTGGCCTGCCTGCCTGCTGTGTGAGTGTATTATTGGCGCAAAAGTCCAAGTTCAAAGCCATATTTGACTTGGGAAAAATCAATAAAACGATCGCTTGCTGCGGCACATGCGTGTATCTGTGTGTGTAGGCCTGTGTGTGTGTGTGTGTGAGAGTGTGCGCCATTCTCATAATGAAATTATTGCCCAGTGATTGAAATCTATTTATGCTAATTTACGTGTGCATTCGCAGAGCCAGAGTCAGAGCTACAGAGACCAAGCAACCGCTATCTGCCACACGTTGTTGCACCTAAAAGAATTGTTCCAAACTGCCTAGCAATATTTCCGCATTTGTTGCTGTTGGTGTTGCTGTTGTTGCTGCAGCTGGGCTCTGATCATGGGCAATTGGAATCGGACGCCGCCCACCAAAAAAAAGCGTATCAAAGTACGAGTCTCTGAGAGGTGGAAGGGGGGGTGTGTAAAGTGTGAGGGAAGGGGGAGTGGGGGACTCTATCTGGGATCTTGATTAGAAGTGTTTGGGGCAGACTGCGGCATTTTGAAGTTGCGGCTCCAAGCTGTTGACAATTTTCAATTAAAATGAATTGAGCTGCCCGCTAAGAGTGTGAGTATGAGCCAGTGTGTGTGTGTATGTGTGTGTGTGTGTTAATCCGCCCACGCAGCGCACACTCACACAAAAACACACACACAAGAGACAACGCCTTAGCTCCACAACATGACTGACAATTCCAATTTCAATTCGGATTTAAGTTGTTTGGCAGTGTGAATGTGAGTACTCGTATACTCGTTGTTTGAATGTGAATAGTTTTGATATTTTTAAGCTCCCAAATCAAGTCGCACTTGGAACCTAAAATTGTCATGTGCAGCTTATGTAAAGTTCGTTCGCTCTTGACATTTATTTGCCCGGCTTTCAACATTTGACGTTTAATTATAAATGGGCTGCAAAGTCAGTAAAGTGTTGTGTGTGTGTGTGTGTGTGTGTGTGTGAGAATGTGGTGTGTGTCTCCATTGTGCCTTAATTTTTGATCTCTAATTCTTTTCTTTCGCCCTTCGCCCCTCGCCCATCGCTCCGAAGTGCGTCATAAAATCCGCGCACTTCTAACTCCCAACTTGGCCATATCGAACAAGCGATTTCATATTTTGCTGTTGGGATTACCTTATCCAATTAGTCCCGGCATCAGCAACAGCAACAGCAACAGCTACAGCTACAGCCTCAGTAACAGCTCCAACAACAGCAACAACGGCAGCAAATCCCCAGAACAATCGACGACACATAAAATGCTAAAGTAACTATGTATACATGTTGTTGCTGGACTGACTGAAGGGGGGATTCAGAAAGACAGGCTGGCAAGCTGGCAGGCTGGCAACCTGGCCAGAACATACAACGGGAATATGTCTGAGAAATCGGAATCTTTTTAGCCATATCCCTGATGCTGGCTGGCATCAAGAGTGCAGTTAAGTTTTGTCGCTCTGTTGGCTTAAACAGGTTCCTAAACATCGTCGTATTTGTGATATATTTTATT
Source organism: Drosophila sp. st01m (assembly GCA_018901795.1). NCBI lineage: Eukaryota > Metazoa > Arthropoda > Insecta > Diptera > Drosophilidae > Drosophila > Drosophila sp. st01m. The sequence continues at coordinate 1,521,137 of JAEIFG010000334.1, forward strand.
GTCTTTTGATGTGTTTTAAAATCCCACAGCAAGGAATCGATAAAATTTATCGATGCTGTCTGCGGAGTCGCCTAGAGACGACAACGCACACACACACCGCACACACCGCCCAGCACACAGACTCCGAGGGGAACAGGTTCTCAGACAAGAGGCTCAATCGACTCTCAACTGTAGACTGTAGACTGCAGCCTGTAGACTAAAGATAGTGATAGTCTTCTAGCTGAGCATGGCGACAATTTTAAGTGCGAAATTAAAAGTAAAACAAGCGATTAACATAAATTTTAAGCAAAGCGCAGTTAATGTTCGCCTCGCTGCACGCGTCTCCTGGTCTCCTGCATCTGTGACTGTGACTCTGCCTGTGTCCGTGTCTGTGGCAGAGTTGCAAGCGACTAAAAACTTCTCCATGTTTTCTATAATTTGCATGCAAGGGGATGGGGCACAACGGATATGGAATGGTAAGAATGATTAAGACATTGCCTTGTGCCTCGACGAATCTTAATGAAAACTAATGCAATTTATTGTTTATTGTTATTTAATAATGTGCGAGCCGTTATCTCAAGCTGGTTCCATTTTGCTGACAACAAAATCAGTCGTCTAAATGAGCTGCCACTCAACCAGCTACTTCCTACCCCATACCCCCGAGAGAAACGGAGAAAGAGAACGAGAGAACTTTGACTCGATTTCAATTTGGAGCAAACGTCTCTCAACCAATGGAGCTGTGGCAAGCACCGGAAGCCACCACTGACCCAAATACCGGAGAGTGTCAGTGTCTTCTGCTCTTTCCCTTCCCTTTTTACTCTCCTTTTCCCCTACCTCCTGCCCAACAGTGCGAGCGCACTATGTGGTCTTCTCTGCTTGGATGGCAAAATGCATTATTTATGTAGGATTTGCCCAAGTACATATTCAGCTCCAGACTCCAGCTTGAACGCATGTTGTTGTCCAAGACAACAACTGCGAATGCGACTGCGACTGCGGCTAAAACTTAACAATTTGGCATCATGACAAGACCGCACTTGCAACGAGATGATGCACGCTTGTCAGCCAACTGACAGAGCCCAGTTTCAGTTTCAGTTGCAGTTCCGCGCACAGTTCCAGTTCCCGATCGAGCCTCAGTCCCAGTGAAATGAGAAAGGGCTGTGACTCTGACTGATTCTCTGTCTGAGACTCCGTCTGTTGCAGTTTCTGTTTCCGTTGTTGTGCCTGGTTAGCGTTCAACTGGCTGTTCACTGGTTATAGCCTGGTTAGCTGGTTAGCTGGTTAGCGCTTTACTTTTTTGTTGTCTTCAGCCCAGGCCTGTTTGATTTAGCGCCTGTTGTGACAGCCGTCTGCCACGTTTTTGGCACTTGAAACGGGGCAAAAGAGTAACTGCCACACCACAGCGTTGCTGGGGGGATTGGACGCCAAACCCAACTCAATTGGCGAGTCCAACAAGTGCCTGAGATAAAGCGAACACTCATTACGCACTGATCATGATCACAAGCTGTCAATAAAACATAATGCGATTTCCCAGCTACGCTCAGATAGTATTTCAGATACTCTACTCATTTACTTACAGTTTTACTGCGGGGATTCTATCTTTGGTCTATAAATAAAGCTTAAAACTGATAAAAAAAACTTTAAAATCTTAAACGATCTTCTTTACACACATTCTTTTCTCTCGCTGTTTGTCTCACATTCCGTGAAACTTAGTATCCCATCGAAACAATTTCTTCAAATCAAACTAATTACTTTTGAATGCAGAATAAATATAGAAGCCAAACGATAACAAAAATTACATTTCGCTTAGAATTCAGTTGAGTTTAGATTAAGTAATGACGTCAACATATTTGTCCAATTTGGCTGTGCCTTTTACAATAAAAAGAATAGTCAGTATCCAATTTAAAGTGATCTTTTTACTAATTTAGACTGATTGAAAATTAACCAGTTAAAAAATTCTAAAGAACTAAAATCGTTAGCTTTGTGGCAAGGAAGAAATATATTATTTAAAATAGAAGGCAAAATGAATTAAGAGGCCAAACTATGATCCACTTGAAATTCTGAGAGTTTTAGACAAAGTTGTATAAGCTTGAATGGTTCCGACTAATAATGAATGTTATTATAGCTAAATTTCTCTTACAGTTAATGTTATGTTAGTAATATTAAATAGTAAACAATGCTAAGAGAAAAATATGTATTCCCTTTACTGGAAAAGCTAAACGAATTTGAACTTATTGCATGACTCTCTTTATTTTTGAAATATTGAAACTCTGCCTAGAGTAGAGTATAGAGAATAGAGGTTTTCAACTTGCAGCAGTGTTGCTACGAACTAGCGACGTGTTGCAAGCTCACGCGTCAACAATTGTTGCCGTTTGTTGCTGGTTGTTTGTTGTTGAGGCAGTTGCAAGTGCAATGCACTGTCAAAGGATGTACCATATAATGCGGCCAATGAGGCCACAGCAACAACAGCAATAACAACAACTGTTGGTTTGGCGACAGTTCGATTAGAGAGACCAAACTTGGGAATTGAATCTTCACTTCCTAGTCGTAGTGCTCGGTTCTAGGCCAAGTGCGTAGCTGAGGAACAAACAGTAAATGTTGTAGTTAAGGCCCAGATACGATAGCTAATGTTTTGTTGTTGACACTCGACTGTCGAGTTGAAGTGATGTGATGGCCGATTGAGCAAAGTTTCTCACAGGTCCACTTGATACTTTGGAGAATTGGCCGCCTAATTATGTGAAACGAGAAGTTTTCGCTGGCAGCTAAAAGCAACAAGTTGTGCCACAAATGCGGGTGCGGTGCCAGCAATCTTTTGTTGCAATTGAAACCATGAATTCATAATTCCTTGCCTTGGATTGGCAGCCTTGCAGCCATTTGTGCAATCTCGTTGCAATTTATTGCCGCCTTTGTGCGGCATTGCGGCATTCGGCAACGTCTGCGGCTCTTTTGCTAATGAAGCCATTTGCCACGAAGGCCGCAGGTTCAACGTGATTTGCCTTTGATTAACATTCGAAATTATAAATGGTCTGTCAATCCATTTCTGGCCATAGTCGTTCTTAGTCCATTTGCAACATCAGCAACAGCAACGATTTTATTTTACAATTGCCAATGGTTAACGCCGAGGCGCATATCAGCCAAGTTTAATCAGCCAAAAGCCCGAAAATTCTCTCTCTCACTTCCTCTCTCTCTCTCTCTCTCTCTCTCTCTCTATCCTCTCTCTCTCTCTCTGTGTATTTCCTTGTGATGACGCACTGTACAATAGTTTTGGCTAGACAATAGTGGACTTTAGACTTCAGCGTACTTTTGGGCAAATATAAGTGGGTCGACAACCCGATGAAGAATGAGAGGGAACGAGAGGGAGACAGCAAGAGGAACAGAGATAGAGGGAGACGCTGTGCACTTTTGCATAAACGATGAGTGTGTGACACGAATTTCGCACGACACTTTTGGGGCATCTAGAAAGAGCTTGAGAATGGAAGGCAGGAAGAGAGGAGAAGAGAACAAGGGAGAGAGACATAAGATGAACTAGAAAGAATTCGGCAAGGAAATGCAGTAACTGTGCATCGATATAATCGCGACACGAATATGCGTAACTCAACAGGATGTTTTGCTCAATTCATATGTAAATATAAATATAAATATAAATATAAAAAGAGAGCGAAGGAGAGAGACAATGGAAAATGAAAAGGGAGAGGGAGAACGTCATTTGTCTGGCTCGACTCGTGTCATAACATGTCGCATATATCGCTCCTCTCACGCTCACATCTCTAGTTTGTATCCGGTATTCGGTATCTGTATCTGTAGGATTATATAAAACCCGCTCTGTATGATGTATCTTACGGTTGTCTCTTAGCAAAGCAAAGCTCAGACATACATTGTTTTGCGCCGCTGCTGCTGCCCACGCAATTGATTTGATTTTTGTGACACAATTGAATTATTTATTGGATTAAAGCCCAAATGGAAATCGAGACAGGGCAGCAGGCGGAAATGGTTCCCCATTTCCATGTAGCTGCAGACAGCTCCAGCTCCAGCTCCACCTCTATCTCCACCTCAAGCTCTACCTCCAGCTCTGATTCCGACTTTGACTCTGGCTATGACTACAGTGATGTCTGCTAGCCAAACGTCTAAGCAAAACAAAGGCCTAAGAATGTTATTCATGGCAGCGGAGACAATGCCATATTCATACATTCATAAAGGCGAATGGATGAAAGTGATGGAGATCTGACCGGACCGTTAATGCCCTAACTCTCCCGATGGTCCGTCGTGTCGCTTCATAACTTGGCACTTGGCAATTTGTTAAGATAAGACAGAAACAAAAACTGAGACTGAAACAGAAACAGAATCCGATTCATATTCAAACGAGCAGTGTCAAAGTTACGCGGTCGAACAAGATTCCAAACAAGACAGCTGAAGATGAAGCGGAAGCTGTATAAAAATCTAAAGAAGAAATAAATTTCTACACTTTTTTAAAGAAAGAACAAAAGACTTAGTGTAAACAATTTTGTCTTCCACATAGTTGAAATACTTTTGAAAAACTTAATGTAGAATTTTCCAATCAAGCAAAATGCAGAAACCATTCAAAATAACTATCAAAAATGGAAAGATTCACATGACGTTGCAGGTCAGACTAATCGAAAATGTTTTTAGTAATAATTAAAAAATTAGTCCGAAGTACAAATCAAAATTTGATATTCGTAATAGCAAATAATAATAAAGATAAATAATTGTAAGCGGAATGTCAGCATATGTGAACGGCGGCACATTAAATTGTTAAAAAAATTTGAATTTGTTTACATAAAATAGACTCCAGACGTTTATATAATTGGTTACAATTCTTCGATAGATGTCGCTGCTGCATGAGTGGACGATTTTTGAAATCAATTGCAAAATAGCTTTATGATTTAATGTTTATTATTTTTATTTGATTTGATTTGCGTTTCACATTTCTGAGATTATTTGATTATTTGGACACTCCCAGCTTGTCTATTTTCGAAGAATGAGTGAGGGAGAGAGAGGGATAAAGAGCGGGTGAGGTGGAGGTGGAGGGGGGAGGGGGGAGGCAACTGTCTTTATCACGCCTGCAGATCTGGACTGAGTCCACAATTGATTAAAAATGTAAATTGTTTATTTATTTTAAACGATTTTTTCCACGTTGATTTCAAGAGAGTTGTAGATGTCCGTTGTAAGTTGTCCATTGTCCGTTGTCCGTTGTCCGTCCGATTTGGCCATTGTTATGCTAACAGAAATATGAATGACTCCACGAAATGATTGTTTATGACGCCGAGGCAGCCTAACAATGTTTGAGTCCAAAAGCCATAGATATCTGTTATTGTTGTTGCTGTGGTTGCTGTTGTTGTATTGATTGTAGCTTTTCGGTATGGATTAAGTCATAAAAAGGCCGTAAAACTTGTCGAAAAATGCGCGCACATAGCCATAGCCAAAGCCAATGCCATATGCTGTAAGGTATAGTAGTAATAATAGCAATGTTAATAGTAATATGGATATGGATATGAGATATGGATATGGGCATAAAAATATGGGCCCAATCTTGCCAGCCTCTGTCGGCCCACATAAAAGGCATTCTGTTCTTTTGGCCCATTAAAATGCTGCCTCCGTAAATGCCATAAAGTCTCATCCAAATCTCACAGTTATGTTGCATTTAACGACTCTGCACAGCTTTGTGGGCATCACACAAGTTCGATATAACTTTGATTACTTATCTCAGTCAGTGACCAGGCTACTGTTGACAGTATATGATCTAAATTGGCCAAGTTTTAAGCAGGAATTTGTCCTTGCAGAAGGGAATAATTACTTCGATTACTTTACAAGAAATTCTATTTTCCTTTGCTGTACATCTTAAAGGTCACTTTCTTTTTTAAGTGTCTTCATTTAGAATCACATTATAAAGAGGCCCAGTTTCTTTTATAAACGAGCCAGAAATGTTACCATGGATAGTTCCTAATTCATCTCATTACGAGTATATAGTATGTCTTTTCTAGTGCAACCTCAGCCATGTTGCACGTTGCAAGCTCTCGATTGTCAGCTTTGTCGATGAGCACGGGGTAAAAGGCCCCAACTCAAGACTTCAAATCAATTCAAATTTAACGCCTTTCAAGTTAGACAAATATGAAGTACAGATCGTTGGCTGCCACAAGTGCTGCATATGGCTGCAACAAAATAAAGGGAAAGAAAAATGGATCAACCGACGACAGTTGAACATTGTTTTGGGCAGACCGAGCACACAAACGAGGTGTGTGGCAGTCAATCGGAGTCAAGTGGCAACTGCAATTCAACTGAAATATGATGAGGCAATTTTGATAATTCAGAAAATGAAAATAACTACCATAAAGTGGTAAAGTTAAAGTAAACAATGTGCTGTGGTGCATTTAATTAAAACGATTGTGAGGCAATGAATTGGAGTGAAATGCAATTTGAATGCGTGCCACATGTAGATGCCGTGTACGTCACAAGCGTTTAAAGTCGCATAATTTGCAAGATGATGCGTTGCGACAAATGCATTCAATGTGGTTGGCGGTTGTTGGTTGACGGTTGTGGTTTAGGCTTGGGCCAACACCAACACCAACACCAGCACCAGCACCAGAAGCAACACCAACACCTTGAGCCGAAGTGCCACCACATGCCGTGCAGCTGGGGCAGGGGTATGTGGCAAGACTCTCGCTCTGATCTCTCACTGTCTGTCGCTATGTTTGCCAACTAAGGCACAGTGTTTTTTAGTTGCTGCCGTGCTGCGCACTTCTTGGTATTTTTTGGAAGTTTGTCTTCCACGTCCACGTCCTCATCCTCTTTCTATATTTTTTGACGGTGTTTGGTTACAAAGCAGTCATCAAATTTCATTGAGAATGCAGCAAGCAGCCAGTCGTCTTCTACCCCGGCGCCCCGTTGTACCGTTGCCCCCACCGATTAAGCTAGGGTATAGAAATTAACATATATATTTAATCGAGAGACAACATCATCAGCATCGACATCCACATCGACATCGGCATCAATTTGATCAACATGGAGATGACTTTTCCCTAAATTGCGCATAAATTAATACAGTTTATTTATCGAGCATATTAATGGCCGCAGATTAAGACATCAGAATTCTCATATTATTATTTTAAACAAATGATATGAAATGCAGACATGAAACTTTTTCCTCCAAGCCATCACAACAAATGACTGAACTTCAGAGACGGCTTAAAAAAAAAACAAATAAAAGAAGAAACCAAAAACTGTGTAAAAAATAAATTCAATCGCATATGAGGGGGGAACTCCTGCTGTGATTTTATGCGAAATGAACCGAGCTGAACGCGCTGTCGCCTCGGCAGGGGTTGGGCCTGAGTGAGAAACTGAGACAGAGACTGAGACAGAGACAGAGACTGAGACTGATACAGAGACACAGTTTGATTTTGGCTCCTCAATTCCATACAGATTCATATCCATCTCCATCTCCATCAACGTCTCCGCCTTCGTGTCTTTGTTGCATTCAAAATTGAAAGCGTTGCCCAAGTGTCATGTGTCATAATGGCACCACCACCAACTCCACCATCACCACAGTCACTAGCCTGAGAACAGTTAGGCCACAGCAACTGTTTGTGGCTTCTCTTCAAAATGGTCGCTTGATTCTGGCGCCATTTTGTGCCCACAGCAAGTGCCAATTACTTTCTCTGGCCAAAAATAACAACAGCAAATTAAGAATATATATAAAACCAAAATTGTGGCACGATGGGAAGGGGTAAGTGGCAAGTGGCAAACCCAGCAAAAACAAAAAAAAAAAAACATAAAAAGGAAAAGGAAAAGAAAAGAAAAAGAGTTAATGATGTTGCCACATGCTTTTCATTGGCGGCCTCAATGATGATGGCCGACTGGCTGCCGTCTGCGGTTCTTCTGTTCCCATTGCCATTTCCCCTCCACTTGCCATTCCTCCCCTCCCCCCCCCATCACTGTCTCTGCCTCTCTGTGCCCCCCTTGTACCCGTCAGCACCGTCACCACCATCACCACCTGTTAACCCTCTGCTGTGGCAGCTACTGCAGCGGCTGTTCCCATAAACGACTTCAATTACATGTGAATGAGCTGAGTGCATGTGAGTTTCTCTCTCTCTCTCTCTCTCTGGTGAGTGTGTAAATGCTTGTGTATATGATTATGAGTATCTGTGGTCTTCACTAAGGCGGAGCACCGGCAAAATGGCGGCAGCTGCCTTGACCAGATCTCTGATCTGTTTTGCCGACGGTAAAACGACATTGTCATTTAGCAAAAGGAAAAGCAAAGAAGCAAAATCAAAAGCTGATGAGGCAGCTGAGGCAGATCCGCAACGGCAACTGCAACGGCAACGGCAACTGCAACTGCAACGGCAGGAGGCAGCACTTTCTACTTGACTACGCCGCATGACGGATCGCGCTACCAGTAGAGTTGTCCGTCCGCCCGTCCGTCCACCCGGCTGCAGCTAACGAGCGATTCCGATGCGCCGACAATGTCGCTGCTGTTATCTCCGTCAGGCTCACACTCACCCCCCCTCTCCATGGTTATTCACACCCTCCCTCTACCGACGCTCTCACTTCATCCTTCTCCTTGCCACGATCGGTGGCCTCGTCCAGCCTACTTTGTGTTTTTCGGTGCTTGGCATTTGCGTTGCTTGCAGCAATTGATTCTGGCCCCTGACTCCGTCCCTCGCCCCTGTTCCCGCCCCTGTTCATGCCCCTTCACCAATACCAATAGCAATGCGCGGATTGAACGCTGATCGCAATCGCAAACGCTGCCAAAACGCTTCTATGCAAAGTGCCGCGCTTCGATCATGTTGCCTCTTCCATCCTTTCTCCTCGTTGTGCAACAACAACTGTTCCTTCTCCTTCTCCTTCTCCTGCTCCATCTTCTTGTTGTTGTCTTCTTGTTCTTGCAGCAGTTTAACAAACTGCGCTGCGTTTGGACAAGACGGCAGAAGAACCTGTTGCCTGCCACTGCCTCTTGGCAGTGCTGTTGCAAGTTGAGTGAGTTGGTTTGGGTTGGTCCAACTCCAACTCCAACTCCAGCCCTGGCTCCGACTCCAACTGCAACTGCAAGTCTCTGAGTCCGAGCGCTTGGCGCGCCTATCAAGATGACCAAGGGGTGAACAAATTCATTCAGTCATTCATCGAAACAAATTGGTTGACTGATGATGACGATGACGCTGACGATGGCGATGGCCATGACGATGAGAGCGGGACAGACATACAGCAGCAGCAGCAGCAACTGCCAGTTGCAACTAGCAACTTGCAACATCCGCAGCTTGTCAATCTGGTTACCACTCCGTGTGCTCTAAGTGCATCATTCAATTTTCCGCTCTTGCTGCATTTCAAATCCTGCGTGTGGGCAGGCCTTAGTCTCCCCCCTCCTCCTACCCCTCCTCTCTTCACGCTCGACGTTGCATTCCCCCTCCTCCTTCCCCCTTCCCCCCGCGCAGTTGCGTGTCAACGTTTACAACAATTTTATTTATTTGTCATTAGACTTTGATCGCATTTGGAATGCAAATGTGTGGCCTGATCACACTCCGGTCATCTGATATCGCAGCAAAGTATAACAATTACGGGGCATAAATAAATGTTTAGAAACAGAAACAGATACAGAAACAGACTCAAACTCAGACTCAGACCCAGAAACCAAAGAAATTCAACAATCTACGATTGCCACACACGCGCAGCGGCGACATTACAGAGGAAATGAAATCAATTTGTATGCGGACATTTTAGTGTGCAGACCAACAAAGCCAGCAGAACGACTAGCCAGATACCCTTTACACAGCTAAAGCTTAAAAGTTACACCTATTTTGAGAAAGTACTTTCTCAGTTAACAGTTGAGTAATAAAATCACTTCAGGTTGTGTAAGTTGCTCAATCAGCTGTCATAGCCATTTACTCTGTTCATATATAATAAATTATTTTCAGATTTTAGTAAAATGAGAAAATACATTACATAAATTATTTATAATAAAAAAGAAAATTGAAACATGTAATTATCAAAAATGTTCATATATTTTTAAGATTTTCTTTATGAAATTTAATTATTGTTGGTTTCCAACAAAAATTAAAATTATTTTATTATAAAAACTATTGTTACAACCATCACAAAATGTTAATAAGAAAGAACTCATAGAAAATATTACTTTGTACACTAAATTTAAAGCTTAAGATGTTCCAAAATTAAATAATACATTTTTGAATGAAATTATGTTAATATTATGTATATGCATTTACGAAAATACTCAAGCTGTTGATAAAATTCTAGCTAAATATTCTGTAAAATATTTGAAAATGAATAATGAATAATATTCAATATTAAAAGGTCCAGAAATAGTTAATTTATAAAACACTTTCTCGTGTAATAGGATACATTTGCTAAAATGTGTACACATCATAATAAAAATGTATATTATTATTTATAAATCAAATGTATTTGTGATTTTATTTAGGTAGATCTCAACTGAATTTATGTAGCATTAAATCAAATACGAACAAATCTTTACACGAGTAAAAAGTCTCCATGTGACTTCCAAAATTGTTGATAGTTAATTTGGAGATGATATATAAATTTTGAATAAATTAGTCATAATTGCTGTATATTAGATTAGATTACCGGAGATAATTAGACCAAATTATTTGCCTGAAAACCTTCTAAAATACTTTTTTTTTATCGATATGTCGAAAGTATTTGCAGTTTTTATACTTTGCAAACTGTGGGAAACAAGGCTTCCTACAAAAAGGGTTAATTCCTAATCATTTCATTTAAGCTATTTATACGGTTTGATACAAATAAACAGGCAAACTCCTATTTCATATAATTTTGAGAAGACAACTATAGTAGTCATTAACTTTTTAACCAGTTGTCGTATTGAGATGCTTGACGTATCATTCGACCCGTGCTTTCTGTTACAAATAATAATAAATGTTGCCTTAGTAGTCTTAGTAGTTAAGACAATACCTTGCGATCAGTATATAACTCAATTTGATCGGACACGTAGAAAATGTTCCCTTCTTGTTGCATATTTTGCCTGTCGTCTTTCGCGTCCTTTGCTCTCGTTTGTCACTAGCGCGAACTATCGTCCGCAGTGATAGGAAAGTGCAACAGCAGGACTATGAAAATAGTGTATTTTTTAATTGAAAACATTGGTAGACTGAAAATGCCCTCCCTGGGACATGGCATGCGGGGTATACGCAATGTGTATCGCTGGAATACAAGTCGAGGCGGTAAACGAGTTGGCGACGCGGCTGTCGAGACCGTGGGAGAGTGGAGGTGGGCAGAGCGTGGTGGGGGTAATGGTTGCGGTCAGTGAAGCAGAGACCAATTTACGCGCGAAACGCATGCGCGTTCCGTGCGCTGCTTGCGTCAATATCGCAGCTCGAAATGCCTAAATGCCCAAATGCCCATAGGTGACAACGAGAGGGGGGTGGGCGCAGTAGTGTATGGTGTGGTCGGAGGTGGGGGTGGTGCAGCTAGATGTGAAAGAGTCGCGGTGGGTGTGCGCCAATTGTTGTTGCTGCTGCTGCTGCTGCTGCTGCTGTTGTTGTTATTGTTGTTGTTGCTGAACACGCCATGCGGGGATCAGCAATCATTTCAGCTGCAGCAATTGCATAAATTTCGCATTTTTATGACTGATAGTGTAAGAAATAGGCGTGGCACATGTGAGATGGCAACTATTTGAGCTGCTTAACCTGAGCAGCTTCATGGCGCGCAATTGAATTTCGCCCGGTCAGGCATAAATTGCGATAGATATGGGAAGAGAGAGGCGGAGGTTGCTGTCGGCTTTGGAATGGGTATCTGAGTCCATCTCAGTCTCAGTCTCAGTGTCAGTCCAAGTCTCAGTGTCTGTCTCTGTTTCTGTCTCTGTCTCCAATTCAGTCGCCGTCTCAGTCGCTGGCTATCACCACGCATTGATCAATTGGGCGTTGCCCGGGCGCTGCGACTGAGTAATGGCCAGCAAACGCCCGCGGACATCATTTCCATAATGTCCTTCAGAGGGCAGATTCTTGGCTGCGTCTGAGACTCCGTCACAGACTCAGGTGCAGGTCCATGTACCCTGAATGAAGTGGTGAACTATGCAGCAGACGTTGCAACTTCGCTTGTAACCCGATTTGTATCGCATTTTATGCCACAATTTTCGTTTGATATTTATGTCGATAATAAAATTAAGATGATGAGCAAAATTACACTCAGAGCGGTGCATGAAAGGGGCGGCCTCACTTCCGCAACGGCAACAAAGTCAAATTGGGCACTGGGCACTGGACACTGGGCAATGGACCTGGGCAATGGACACCGGCCAATCAGACACAACGCAGCTGTCGACCGACCAGACCGGCCAGATCAATCTTCCATCATTTTTTGTGGCAGCTGTGAAAGCCACAAAACCAAAAGGGAACAAAAAAGTTCAGCTAACTGTTATCGCAGCCATTTTAGAGATCAACATATGTAAATTGGTCAGCAACTCTTAATGGCTTTTATGACAGCGTATTGGAATTGTGAGCTTTTAGGTCTTGATGGTGCCGCAAAAACGAGTCTAGAAACAAAGCTTCATCAAAATGTAATCACATGCGACTCTTTTTGTTTTTATTCTTATTTTTTAAGTGTCTTCTCGCTGTGAATATCAGGGCATTCAGGCAGAAGTGGCAGGCAGAGGCAGCAGCAGCAGAAGCAGCAGCAGCAGAAGCAGCAGCAGCAACAAGTCTGCTGCACAATCGATTTTGATGCAAGATTAGCAAAACGCTTGCAGCCAAATAAGCAGGCGCTGGATGAATATCTATACGGGGTAATAATAATAATCAGGCTGCAAGTACACGATGTCGATGGGCACAGAAACTCTGTAAAAATAAGGGGCAAAGGAGTTCTAAATAATAAAAAACGACACATCCGGATAATGGTCCAAAAGCAGGAGAGAGAGAGAGAGAGAGAGGGAGAGAGGTGAGGGAAAATAATGGAATGGAAGGAGGTGCAGGCGAAGTAACTGCAACAGCTGTCAAAGCCAAAGATGAAGATGATGAACAACTGCGACAGCGACTACGCCAGCGACAGCGGCCGAGACAAAGGGAGCTTACAACAGGAGGAGGAAGCGAAGAAGAAGCGAACTTGCCACAACCAACGTCCTCCTTTAGTTCTAGCAAGGCGGCAAGACAAGGAATTTAAATCGCCTCGGGTGCAAATTACCACGAAAACAATTTCAGGCTTGCTGCATGGTGCATGGTGCATGGTGCATGCTGCATGCTGCATTCTGCTTGCTGTTTGTTGCAAGTGCATTCGAGCACAAAAATGGCAGCAGATTGCCAGGATAAAGTATGTTGAAAGCATGCGTCACAAAGGATGAGAGTCGTAAGAGCAAATGAAAGAGAGAGGATGCCACATTGCCACAAACTGATTGCCACTGCAGTGGCTGTTGCTTCTGTTAACTTGTTGTCTAGCTACTCAGCAGCTTGCCACAGACACATCAGACACATCTGCTGTTGCTGTTGCTGCTGTTGTTGTTCATCTTCTTCTTGCTGTTACCGCACTGTCATTGATGAGGCATAAAATTATGGGAGGCAACGTGATGGCGCACATAAAAATGGCCGCACGATGGATTAAAGTTGTTGATGTTGAGCGTTGGTTGGTTGGCTGCCAACTTGCCAACTTGCCACCAGCTGCTGTTCTGTTCTAAGTATGGCGGCTGTGGCTGCAAGTGCATCTGCAACTGCAGCCTCAACTACTACTGCCAGTACCACAGCAGCTACAACAACAACAACCACAACAACAACACCAACAAACTGCAACACTATGAGCGCATAATTAAGCCTCGGTCAGCATGTTTTGCATGGCCGCGATTTTGTACACTTGAAACGGCGATTGGCTGCCGTGATTGGTGGCAGCAACAACCACTGGCATCTGGCATCTGGCCACTGGCCACTGGCAACTTACCACTAAGCCTAGCTCATAGATCATTGCACTTGTTGTGCCGCATTCCAGCTGCAAGAAATTATTTACTTTTTATAATTTTTGCGTAATTTCTTTTTACACACAGGCGCAAACGAAAGACTTAGGCAAAAAACTTGGCGCAGTTAGCGTCAGAGCGCATCAAATGTCAGGCAATGCATTGTTCAATGAATTTTCGAAAATTTGCTCAGCAACAATTTCGATAACTGTTGCAACACCTTGACGCAAACACGCAACCGACAACGGCAACGGCAACGGCAACAATCAATCCCGATCTTAATTCCCTTGCGCCGTGTGTGGCTTAAAGCGACTGCAACAACGAGAACAGAACTTGACAACTTCTTGGCAAGCAAAGTGACTGAGAATTAGCAAAAAATCTCTAGAGATACACATACACACGCACACACACTAGTATGTATGCCCTGTAATATGCTGCCACTTTATTTGCTAAGCATCAAGGGAGAGTATTGGTTGTTCGTTGTTCGGTTTGTTGTAAATTACTGTCGCATTGCGTGCACAGTTCGGACACAATCCTCTCTCTGTCGGCTTCATATCCTGCGGACGTTCATAAACATGACAGTTTGAGCAATTTCCATCAATCACTTTTTTGCCTTTTCCTTATTTTTTTATTTGTTTTTTTTTTTTGGCAGCTTTTTCTTTATTTTTGTGCTGAGATTTCGTGACTTTTCGGGGCACGAAACTGGCATGTGTTTTGCCATTTTACTGTTTTGCCTTTTTGCCGTTTGCCGTTTGCCGTTTGATGTGGTTGTGTTGGGAGTTGAAGCTGCATTTAAAGTTTAGTTTCGAAAATTGCAAGTTAAATATTTTAACTTTATTACACCAGTTGGTTTGGGGGCCAATCAAACAACAAAGCGGTTCCGCATGCTAATGAATGCGCAAATACAACAAACGTAATTTAAACGATTCTTTAAACGCAATCAAGGCGTAGCCGCCACTCTCATCTAGAGGATCGAGCGCCATTCTCAGGGTATGTTCTGTTCTCTTCTTTTCTGTTCCAATTTTTATACAACTTTGGCACCAATCAATTAGCACAATAAGCAAAAAAGCGATGCCGCCTCTAATAAACACACGCGCAGCTGAGTCAGGCGAAGAAGGAGCGAGAGAGCTAGAGAGAGGAAGAGCATGACAAAGTTCGCACCTTGAGATGAAAATGAGATGTGTTCGGGAAGCTGTAGGTAATCAGAGGAGTCAACGTTCGTTAGGTTTTCACACGCCGCCGCTAAGTGCAACAGACTGCGCCCCAAATTGTCGCTGTGTGTGTATTGTTGTGTGTCTATTGGTGTGTGTGTTAGTGCGTACAACTTTATTTCCGTGGAAAAGCGAACCGAAACATCAAATTGCAATTAGGAGAAGCCCAAAAATATTACAAGTGGCCGCTAAGCAGAGTCAACCAAAGTCAACTTCCCATTCGAAAGCGTCTAAAACTGGTTTTCCTGGTTAAATTAAGATTTGGGTATTTGGTATTCGGTGTTAGGTGTTCGGTATTGGGGATTTTGTCTTTGGCTCCATGTCGGCTTTCGTCTAATCAACTTTGCAATCGATGTTCATAAATTTATTTCATTTGGACACAAATTACAAGAGTCTAGGGTGTTTAACATGGCATTCAACTTGTAAGATCAATTGCCGGACACGAGAGGCGTGAGCCATGATCACTGGTAGCCAAACATATTTGTTGAATTTTTAATAGGGATCGAACTGCGTTATGTTGTCATAAATAAGTGTATGTGTCTAACGACACACGTATTCACATCTAATTGTGCTGGCACACTTGCCCAAGCATCGAAACTTTATGTTCACTTGTAAAATACTAGTTTATATTTTGCGCTATAAATGTAGATATTTGCCGCTGGCCAAATTCGCCAGATCACGGCCATTCATGCTGTGAAAGTCATTAAGGAACGTTTTTCGTTCACACAACAATTTGAATAACATTTTACGGAGCTGTGGCGTGCTTTCAGCAACTGTTAACGGAGCTGTGCTTGTTAACATATTTGTTCAGTATTTAAGGTGGCGATAATAAAACTTTAAATTATTAATTTTGTATTGTCAGTTGACGTGTGTTTAACGGTATAATAAAGTAGTGAAAATATAGAATATGTTATTATATGTTATTAATAGTTGTTACGTTGTAATGTCGCTTTAAGTGAAAGCGATAAATGTTAATAATTATTCTTTCCATTTAGTTTAGGTTTAATGGTATATAACAAAAGTGAAGTTATTGAATGTTTCTATATTAACAGCATACTGTTGCGGATTATGTCTGATGGTATGTATAGATGTTATGTTATAAAAATGCTTTAACTGAAACCTATAAATATTAATAATTCTTCATTCCATTTTTGGCTCTGCTCTAATTTTATTCACTGTCTCACCTCTTCGTTAATCTCCCTGAATATAATTTGCTTAACATATTGCTGAATCAGGCGTTAAGTTTGCAATTCCTATCGATCACATGCAACATACATACGAAGCACAACCTTGCCACATCAATTCGTTCAACATAGAAACCCGTGTCACTTGCCAACATTTCGTGTTGTTTTCCAAAATATTTTCCCAATAAATAATGTGGCGCCTTGCGCGTTGCAATATCACGGCATACCAATTTAGGAAATTAGCTAAATCTAACATATGAGATAGCAGCATGGCGAGTCTATCTATCGTCAGTTGCGCCTACTGACTGCAACCGCTGCACTTGCTGCACTTGCCACTTGCCCCAGAAACTGAAAACTACCAACTGCCAACTGCAAACTGCAACTTCCACTGGCGGCGGCAAACTTGTACAATAATTATCAGTGTCTAATTAAATCGTTGCTTTATGCGATATCTTAGCCACTTGTCGCTCGCTTTGCCTTGTTGCATGTTGGCCAAGTTGACACAGTTTCAGTTTGATGCATTTTTCTGTTAAATAATAATTTTCAAGCTATTTTTTATTTTTTATACATTAATTTATACGATTGTGCGATTTTCACACTTGGCAAATTTGTCGCAGCGGCTTAATTAGATAGATGCAAAGACAGTTGATAAATGGCCAGGTTGTGGCTGTGGCTGTGGCTGTGGGTTATGAAATGGTTCGGATTTATGGTCAGACGGATGGACGGACAGCGACATGGGCCTGTCCCACAAATCAGTGGCTTTCATCGCCGCTTGCCACTGCCACAAGGATCTGGCTGCGTTTAAGCCAACACATAATTTAAGCTTAAGCATGGCTTTTGACCAAAATCAATAAATCCACACGGCATTCACACAACAAAAGAAAATGTGCTTCATGCTTGGGCTAGTCAAAGACCGAAAGTCGCCTTAAGTCGAACTGAGGCTATCAGACAAGTGATAGTGCTGACAACGTGTCGTGACACGATCTATAGCGATGAGAGAGAAGTGATCGGAGACATAAAGGTATACTAATATTCACATTCCTATTTCTACGATTTAATTAAGTTAGAGACTGTATATCTATCTAATCGATGTAATATTCGTGTCACCTCCTCAAGATTCTTTGTCGCTGCCATCTCTTTCTTGGACTAAGCTACGCACTGACTACCTAAGGAGGCACTGTTAGCCACTCTGACTTGGACTGCGGCATGGGCAATATCATCAACACCGATGTGGCTGCTGCTGCCGTCGATGCTGCTGCTGCTGCTGCTGTCGATTCTGCGCTAACCTAATATCGTTTGAAATTTATGATTTTGAACTTTTTAGTCGGGTCTTTTTCAGGCCTGGCTGAGACTGAGGTATCCATAAGTATTTCGTGTTTAAAATATTTGCGCGCCGCTCAAAATTCTTAGGCTTTTGATGAACTGGTACTGTACTGGCAGCCGCATGTTGCATGCCACAAGCAAGTCAAACGCCGGGTGGGCGTTGCAGCACTTCAAGTCTGCAGAAACTGAACTTGTTGTTCTGCTGATGTTGTTGTTGCTGCTCTGGCCACTTGTGTGACTAGCAAAATATTGGCTTAACCTAATTTGTGTGTTTGCCAGGCATTGACGTTTTTGTGTTGGCCACTAATCACAAGTTGGCTCAGATTTATAGTTAGTAGGAGTCGACTTACAGTCTCACAGGCTCGAGTCCCGAAGCAGTGCGTGTGAGTCTCCGAATCGCCGAATCGCAAAGTCACCGACTCGTTGAGTTGCAAAGTCGCCAAGTCTCGAAACCGGCTTCAGTTATGGCCAAGTTTCAATGGAGAGCTGGACGTCCAACTGGGAGTCTAAGCTATCGCCAAGAGCTGAGCGCGCTCATCTTAGAATGCCGTCGCTTATCTAATCGTCTGACATTTTAGGTTTAATTTGGCCAGCCAGGCCCGAGCCACCGCCCCAAGGCAGCCACACAGTCACAGTCAGAGAAACAGGCACAGACATCGAGGCAAGTTGCAAGTTGCAAGTCGCAAGTTTCAACTAAGCGTTGCCAACTAAGTCAAGGCCTTTTGGCGATTCCCGCGCGATTTTACACATGCGTAGACATTCGCAGCAGAGTCAGGCTGGGCTGTCAGCCAGTCAGACAGTCAGCCAGTCAGACAATCCAAGTGACAGGTTAACCCACTTTCCAAATACCGCCTCACGCAAAAATACCCATTAAATTAGTGGCATTTCGTGGGCATTTTGTGGTCAACTATGCCAAAATATTTCCACACACATTAACCTCTCTCTCTCTCTCTCTCTCCTTCTATCTCTATCTTCCTCTTTGTTCCCCTCCTCCGGTTAAGCTCTGTGTGGCAAGTTAAAGTTTTATATTTTATTGTAGCAGAAATGAATATGCATGACCCACTTGCTGCAGTGTGTGTCCATTGGAGAATTGTCATCGCTTTGGGGTACCAAACCAATCTCAAATCAAAGTGATGAATAGAAAACGATCTTTTAAACGTCTCGAAATTGCCAGATAACTTGCTATTCACAATGTGAAAGTTGGCCTGGGCCAAGATCCTAATAGACTTGAACTTCTGCCACTAACAAGTTTATAGTTATTATTGAAAATCGTAAAATAATTGAATGCCTTGTTTTTAATCAAATTAAGCTACTACGGACACACAGAAATAATTTGCTTTTATAAGATAGCTAATCAAATGATAATATACTTATATTATTATTTAAAATTAGTTGAAATTAAATGTTTATTTTATTGTAACACTTTTCAGAGGATAAATTGGAGGTATACATTCAGAAATTTTGCTCTTATAACATTTCAACTAACTACTATACAACTAGTACAATTCTCTTTACCAAATTGTTAGCAATTTAATGGTTGTTCATGCTGTTGTTGTATGGATTTTTAAGTTGATTGATTGCCACAATTGCGTTGCAAGTAAGTGCCCAAAAAAGCGTGAAAATGCAAATGTTTTGACAGCCTTCACTTGTAGTTGTTATTGGCATAAAAAGTGATTTTTACGATACTTGAAATGGGTTTTTCGAATGGTTTTGCCAAGAATTGTCTATTTGCATTTTCGTTCAGTTAAAGAGACTTATTGTTGAGGAGTGTTTTAATTCATTATGTTGCTATTATTAATAATAATCTCGACTTGCGCTTAGCATATTCCAGTTAATTCCCACAGTGGCAGCAGCCACCGCAACATGACATGCCAAATGTGCCTGGGGGCATGCCCCAGACAAAAGTCCCCTAACAACTTGAGTTGTAATTATGCATAAAGAAATAATTTAAAGAAGCCGCTTTAGACAGTTCGGATGCAAGATTAAGACAGCTCAAGTGCTTTGCTATCATTATTGTTGTTGTTATTATTTATTTATATTGTTATTTATAATAGTCTCATTGGATGGCGGAAAAATGCATTTAATACGCTGTGGCAGCAACAAATTCGCGAAATGTTTGCTTAAATGCACATAAATCAATGCCATATGTTAACTTGGATTTGTCTGAAAAACCAACTAAAGCCATAAAAAGTCTTGCTAGAAACAGAAATGACAAACAACAACAATACCAATAGCAAAAAAATAATTCAAAAATCAATTACAAAGATATTTCAACAGCCACAGCGCAGCAACAAAATGAAAAGTGAACTAAAAATGTTTATTGCCTTTGCGAGGAATTATTAAATCAAATCAAAAATCGAATTCGCGCTATTTGTAATACACTTTCGAGCAGGCTATTTAATTATTGTGATGCAGCTTGTAACTGCATTGTCCAGAGTGTGGAATTTCCAAATGTAAAAGTATATTAGTATATAGGTTAATCGACCTATAAAAACATTTCAAATATTTGCCAATAATTACGTGCCATCTTCACATACACATATTGCACACATTCCAAAAGAACGTGTTTGCTAAAATTCAAGTATCTGAAAATTAGATGTTTTCCACCGATCTTAGGAATTGATATCGTTTTGGAAAACTAATGGTCAGAGCTGACTTAAAAAATAATAAATATTTAATTTAATTTTTATCTTTTGTGGTTAATTGTATCGGCCAATTGTTAGCTATTGTTTTTTAAAAATATCTTGATATTGAGCACACTGACAGAATCGATGATATAGATGATTATGGCTACTATTTTGAAGTTCCTCTTATGAAAGTTGTCTGGAATATTTGGGTAATTTGTAAAGAAAAAATTAGTTTAATGTTGCATATCTTTATTGTTTGAAGAGAGTGTTAACTCTTCGGCTTACGGCAAAACGGAATTTCATTTCTTGTTACTTTTTTTGCAGTAACCTGTCAGTATGGACTCTGGCAACTATCAAGCAAACAGAGCATTTGCAATAACAACAAAATGCCGGCGTTTGAAGTAGCAACGGCTTTCATTGTCAATATAGTATGATCTGAAGTCAGGCAGTCAGGCAGCAGGCGGTGGCACGCAGTGTGGTCGGCAATGAGCAACAGCTACAAATGTTGTTAACAATTTCATGCTGGCAAGCAGCCAACAGCAACAGCAACAGCAACAACTGCAACAAACATTGACAGTTGTGCATGAAATAGAAACATTGGCAAAGCTCAACAAAATGCAGCTGGCGCTGGGCGGCACTCGATGTTGTTTTTGTTGTTGCCGTTGCTGTTGCTGTTGTTGTTGTTACTGTTACTGCTTGCTGTGTTCCACAGTGAGGAAATGTACAATTGGCTCAAAAGGCTAGACAGACAAGCGACAGTCGGACAGGCTGACAAACAGACACAACAGAAAAAGCGACAGACAGACAACTAGACAGATAGACAGACAGACAGACAGACAATACTGAGACAGTTGTCGAGCAGTTCAAGTTGGTACGTGTGTCGTGTGCTCTGTGCTGTGGCTCCAAAATGCAATTGAAAGAAAAATTGTGAGCCGAACAATAAATTCCTTCTGTGTGGGATTGCGAAATGTTTGAGCTTGATTGAATTATGAAGTGCGTAAGTTTTGCTATTGCCTGCATGGTAAGAGTAGGTGAGGGGAGGCGGGTTTGCTGTCTGTCACAGTGACACACAGGCAATAGACACAGGCACGGGCAATGCGGCAACAAAACAAAAGACTTAGGCAACAAACGCGACGCATGAGTCACTTTCCATGTCGAGAGCTGCATGCGGTTTTCTTCCAGTTTAGTTATTTTTTTTTCCAACGTTTTTCGCAACAAATGCAAATCATGCCGAGACGTACAAGTATTACGCATTTGTTAACAGCCGCAACAGCAAAACAACAACAACAACAATGCTGGTTGCTTGGCCTGGCACTGACAATCAAAGATTTTGGCTGCCTGTCGCAGCTCATAATTTCAGCTTAAATGCATTAACCGTTAAGCGCGTCTAGAGAGCGAGGCGGGTTATGACATTGTCAATCCGCAGTCGCCATCGTCATCCTCTTAGCCGGGCTACCGTTGATGACTTGCCCAGATACGTAGCTCATACTCGTCGTACTGCAGCTGCTGCTGTTGTTGTTGCTGCTGTTGATGCTGCTGCTGTTGCTGCCACAGCAACATTTGCATATTGGCAACTTTAAACTGGCAGACATCTCAATACTATATGTTGCAGTGGGAGCATGGATGCAGCTCGCGTCAAGAAAATTGCGAGGTGAAATAGTTGGAAGCAGCCCTCGTAATGCATTTGCCATTTTCTCTTTCAATTTTCGATTAAGGTTTTCTTTTTTGAGTTAGACAAGCTTACGTTCAGCAAACATAACAACAACAACAACAAGGATTCGACAAGCGGCGTCAATTACTGCGCCTGCCACAAATGTCAACTCTCGACGGTTTTTTGTGTGTTGCCGTTTTTCATTTCGGCTTTTCGGGCTGCCTCACTTACAACTAGATTTCCATTTCCATTTTCATTCCCATTTTCATTTCCATTTCCATTACCATTACCCTGGCATAACCTATATCGCAATCTTTGCGTGGGCATCACACAGTCGCAGACAAGAAGGAAAATCGCTTTTGTCTTCCCCACCCCTCCTTTCCCGGTCGCCTTAACCCGTCGATGCATGTGATAAATCAGAGTCAGGGCATTATATTTCATTGCTTAATAAGCCCAGGTCGCTGAAATTGACGCCCGCTTGCAATGCTTTTGTGGCCATTATTATTTGCCAGCTACCGCGTGCTTTTCGCCAGTCCAGTAATAACTACAGCAACAACAATATCAACAACAATAGCAACAACAACATCAGCAGTAACTGGATTGTCTGGTCCTAATGCCAAGCGGGTCAACATTATGTTTTATTTTTATCTATTTCATTTGGCTTTAAAATGCGAAAACAACCAAAAATTCGTGACTATTTCAGCGCATTTGCAGCATTTTGTAAAGGTATTTTCATCATTTAATATTGCCGTCTTTTTAGATGCTGCGGTAAAGTGATCTCTATGTTTAGGGCAAGGTTCAATGTCTTTGCAAATTAAATTAGCTAACTGAGTGAACTTATTGAATTTAAATTAAATTTATTAATTAAATAGGGATTCATTAATACGAATAGGGTACAATTAGAGAATCACGTGTGGATTATCGCTTTTAGTTGGATTCTATGTAAAGTTACTCTG
The DNA here is from genome assembly GCA_018901795.1 of Drosophila sp. st01m. NCBI lineage: Eukaryota > Metazoa > Arthropoda > Insecta > Diptera > Drosophilidae > Drosophila > Drosophila sp. st01m. The sequence goes on from JAEIFG010000334.1 coordinate 1,543,992, forward strand.
TTACCAAGAGTTGCATTATAAGTTATATATCTGTTTATAAAAGGAAAATATATTTTCTCCTATCTAATAGACTGTGCATATGTAAATATTCAGTTTCTTTCGAAGAAATAATATTATTAACTAAGTATAAAATAGAAGGAGACCTTAAAATTTATAATTGAAACTTAACTTAATATTAACAAATTAATATCAATATCTGTGATTTTATATGACTATCGTTAGATTAATATAAAAATTCAAAATAGTAAAAATCAATTAGATAAAAGCAACAATTTTAATTGATTTAATTTTCCTTAATATTTAAATATAAAAATAAAATAAAGTGCTTTTGTTTAGCATAAGCATCGAAATGTGAAAATGTAGAAAATGCATAATTTTTAAGGAATGTCCGAAGGCTTCGTAGGATAGGGACGTAAGATAATAAAATAAAATAAAATAAAAGAATATATATGGTTGTGTTATCTTCCCAACAATTTTCATATTTATTTCAGCCTTAGAAAAATAGGTTTTTTATAATTAAACTTAAAAGCGTTATCGTATTGCAATCAGAGTTTTTGGATACTTTCACGTTTGTATTAAAATGCAAATCTGTCTTCGATTCACTTTTCCTGAATACGGCGAGAAAAGGTTGCACAACATCAAAGGTATTGCTGCTTAGAGAACAAACATATATGCTGATCAAATCTCTGCAGATTCCTATGACCATCGATAACATTTTACACGTTTCAAATGCTAATCGAGTAGCGAACATGTTGCTACTGCGTTTACACGCGTCCAAAAAAAAAAATACGAAAAAAGATCGAAACCAAATAAAACGAAACGAAACGAAACGGAGTCAAAGTTGGCGTCGCGACTCAAACACTGTAGCTGTAGTTGAAGTGAGGGGCGTGTCAGGGGGAGGAGAGGGAAGGCAGAGGCAGAGGGAGAGGAGAGAGGAGAGAGAGGGGCTGGGGTTCGTGTTGGGGCATGTTCACGCAAGTGTAAGACAAGTCGACGTGACCATAAGAACCACCACAAGATCCAAACGCCAGGCAAAAGTGTTATTGTGAATTTTTTATTTTATTTTTGCGATCAGTGCGCATATTGTAATCAAACACCAATAACAACAACAACAGCAACAACAGCAACAGCAGAAACAACAACAACAACTCTAGCCTTGTATAGCTACTGTTTGACTAGACGTTGTCGATGCTGCAATTTGTTGCTGTTACTGTTGCTGTTGCTGCTGCTGAGTTGTGGCAAGAGGCGTGCGTTGCTGTTAGTATGACCACGCCCCATGGGCAATAAGTCTGGTGTTGTTGCTGTTGTTGTCGCTGTTGTTGTTGCTGCTTTAGCAGTTGTTAGCCAGTTGACCCGCATGTTAATTATAAACACATTAGGCCGCTAAAGGAATTAGAATTAGCTTATCGCACACAAACACACACACACACACAGACACACGCACACGCTGTTTTTCTCACTTCCTATCTCATTCCCCCTCTCGTTTTCTCTTGCACACATGCCTAAATAAAATGCTAACAAGACAACGAAATAAATATTATAAATAGAACGGAGAACGTTTGTTATCTATGCAGCTCTGACGCCTTTGCCAGATGAAATAACAACAACAACAAATATAACAACAACATATATAACAACAACAATCACAATAACAACAACAAATGCAGCCTGCTGATGCAATTAATCAAAGTACCCCAAAAAGCAATACTAGACCCAAAGCTGATTAGCATAATTTGACGAAGAACAAACTGTTGGTTTCGAAATTTTTTGGGATTCTTTTCTTGGAGTTGGGATTTAAATCGGAGTCGGACTGTGGAGATGAAGTTGGAGTTGAAGCTGGTTTGGTAACTGTCTGGCTTTGGGCATGGGTTGACGAAGATTTTGTGATTTGGATGCGCAAGATTAGCCACGTGTTGCACTCTGTCTGCCTGTTGTCTGCTCTCCTTTTACAATTCTAATGAACTGCCAGTCAAAGTCAATGCATCAAGCGGCAAGTGGCAAGTGGCAAGCGACTTGAGCCAAAAACGACGCATCGTTGCGGGCCACCAAATAGGATGAACTGTCGTTAAAAGATTTATTGCAGTCACTGTTAACTGAGATTGGAATACATTTGCTTTATTTTCTTTTGGGGGTCGCTCTTTGGCAATAAAAATATACGGAATACAAAAATGCAGCTGTTGTTGCTTTGAACTTTCGACACCTTTTGGCCAGGTGAGAGAGAAATTCACTGAGCAAAAGCCTGCCTGCCTGTCTGTCTGTGTGTGTGTGTGGTGTTTAATTGCTCAACGCTAAGCTAAAGTTAGCAATTTTATGACTTCACAGCGCATTTTGGAATGTTCACTCAGTGCAGACAGTTTGGATTTTCTCATCTGTCTTAGGCCTCATAAATTGAACTGAGTTCAGTTAAGTTGAGTTTGCACAGTTCTGTTTCTTTTTTTATAGTTTGCTGAACTCCATTTTCGATATTATCATCTATTGTGATGGCGTTATTTTTATCGCTGTATTAATTAAGTAATTAAACGGGCCGCACCCACAATTGGTCGCAATTGCAATCGGCTGAGATTAGACAGCTAATTGGGCATGGCATAAACAAAAGACTTAAGACACGAACGCGACTGTGGCCCTCCCATTTGGCCACGAAATGAGAAGAAAAAAAATGGCTACCAAAGCCATTAGCAAAACCAACAACAAAGCGAAACAACGTGAGAAGCAAATACAACAGCAACAACAATGAAGAGGCCCAGACACGTTTCAGCACGTTTGTCAAATAGACCAATCAGAGTCGCGTAATTTTGGGCTTATTACCATTAAACAAACCCAGGCAGACGGTGGCAAGAGAGAAACTCGTCAGCTTGGCAGTAGCGAATAATTTGCTGTTTATTTGTTGGTAATTGGATGTGGCCTGGCCAGGCCCAAACGCCTGGCGCCTCTCCCAATGATGGCCTAATGATGGCTCTTAGTTGTCCGAAATTGAGCCACGTTCACAGTCAGCGTCATGAATAACATTTTAATTGAGTTACCAAGTGGGCAGTGAGTGTGTAAGACTGTGTGCGAGAGAGAGAGAGAGAGAGATATAGAGTGAGAGGGACAGAGTGAGGAAGAGAGATGGGGAGACATGGGCATGGACAAACATTTGGCTGTAATTTGACAGCTCAGTGATATTAATGCGATTTGACAGCGACAATGACAGTTGTGTGTGCACTCAAATCAAACAAGACAAATAAACAGGCAGACGAGCGACACACTGACGGACAGACGAGCAGACGGACAGACGGAGAGAGGGACAGACACACATGGCGTATGCTTGATCGCATCGAGTCGGGGACGCTCTGCTCTGCCTTTGTCAGTCATCCATCAAACCAAAACCAACAGAAAAACTCTTAAAAAAGATACACACACACACACATGCATACACTGAGCAGAAGCCGACGTCAAAGTTGCAGTTGCTGTCGTTGTTGTTGTTGTTGTTGTTGCTGCATAAGTTTGATCAACGAGCGCGACACTGGCATAATGAGTGCCATGGATGCGAATGTGAATGTGGATGCAGTCTGTGTATATGTGTGTGCGAGTGTGTGCATGTATGTGTGTGTATGGGTAAGTGTATAATTGTCAATGAAACTGGTTTCGGGTAACATCATTCCGTCACTCACGCGCCCAGTCAACTGGCCAAATACGCACAGGCGACAACGAAGTCGATGAATACAACAGCAACAACAACAACAGCAACAACGACAACAACAACAAAAGGAACATCTGAAAGAACAACAACAAGAACAACTTTTCAGGACGGAGGCATCGGTAAACGCAGCAAAGCCGATGCGCTTCAAAGATAATAACCAATATATGCCAAACAGCAAAGAAGAGAAGAAGAAGATGAAGCAGCAAAGAACCTGTGTAACGACCACGCCAACACCAAACAACAACAACCTAAAGAAAACAACAACAACAAACAACAATCGGGGAATGTAACAAACGAGTGAAAACTAATGGAAAATAATGGAAAAATATTTACAATAGCCTTTTCTTGGCAAGAAGGGGGAGTCAGAAAGAGAGAGAGAGAGAGAGAGAGTGCGCTGCAAGAGAGCAGGAGAGGGAGTTGAGAAACAACCGTAAGCAGAACGTGAGCTAGGCCTCCAAGTCTAAGCCAGAAAATTAAAGAGAAAGAAAACTTACAAAGATTTGAGTGACAGTAAAATGAAATGACGATTGGCAGGCGGCAAGAGACCAAACCCGAAACCGAAACCCCAGAGTGCTCCCCCCCTCACTCCTCTGGCAATCCAATCGACACTCCAGCGAGTCCCCAAAGATAGCAGCAACAACAATAACAACAAACATTAGAAAGCTAATGAAAGTTAACACAATGACAACAGACTAGCCATCAGCACATGGAGGCGTCTATTCAATATACTCGCAGTAAGAGCTGCATTCAAAGAACATATCAATAAACAGAAATACATAGATACACAGATACATCCACAATGAGATCACACACACACACACACACACACAGACCTTTTGGATGTAGTTGCCATTGCGAGCATTTGATCTGGCAGTTGATAATTATAAACATCGTTTGAAGGTTGTTATATTCAACAGTTTTCGACATTTGCATGCAATATTACAACAACAACAGCAACAGTAACAACAACAATAACAATGAGATTAACAAGAACAACAATTAGAATAAATATTGTCTATGTAACAAATGCAACGACGACAGCAACTGCAACATCGCCCACGCAAATGCAAGAATGAGAACAAGATTTGAGCTCAAGAATAAATCAGCCAATGCTCGACAGCGAGTTACCCTGTGCAATTGGTACGAATGATGTCCCCTAGGAGATTGCATAGAGTGTCGTTCTTTATTTATTTTGTTTGCTTATTTGTTTATATATTTATTGTCCGGCTATATGCAGCCGACACATGAATACAGTTGACAAATAAAATAATATTTCAAAATAAAAATTAGAACAGTAATCAAATTAAATTAAAATGAAAATAGAAAATTATTGGCTTAGCATTTGGTGCAAGAATTGGGGAAATCGGGAATATAACTTTTATGGTCGATTATACCCTGTTTGAGACATTTCGCAAGCAACAGAGTATGATGAGAATGGCGCCAAACGACATTGAACAGAGTTCGGCTGAGTTCGGTAATCGGGGCAAAACGCAGGTTGAACACGTACACGTACTTATCTACATAACTGTGAGAACGCGACTTTAAAGTGTTTTAAATATGCTGTAGAATAACAACCGCTAACAGGCATTAGAAAACGCAAACTTCGACTTGTGCAAACTGACTTAGGGGCAGCGTTGCAATTAAATGGCATTTGTCGCCTTGGCGCCGCAAAAAGCGCAGCAATTGTCGCAAACTGTATTTAGTTGCAAGTAAAAATCTATCATAAGCAATCATAAATTTTCATTATGCAGATTAGGGGGCACTTGAGTTTGGTTTTGGAGTGTAATTTGCTTGTTTTGAACTCAACGCTGAAGGTCAACAGGTTCAGGTTCGATTGATTGTGGTGCGACCCCAAAGTAAGCTAATTAAACTGATGTTAATACTGATCCATGATCAATGATTACAATAGCAAAGCACTTACATTAAATACCTGCGGGGGTCTTAACTTCCAACGCAGGTTCAGTATATTTGCGGTTTATAAATTAGACCCAATCACCAACATATGAGTTCTGAATTTATACCAATAATTACAGCGAAAACTCTAAGAATTTAGAAACGAAATCGTGAAAAAATATGATTCAAAATCGATTAGAAATTCAAAAAAATTTGTACACAACCACTTTATTAAGATATATGTAGCTATATAAGAATATAACTATCTATATAACTTAAAAGTTTTAAAATAAACAATTTTACTTTAAGCCAACTACAAAATAAACAAAATTAATAGAATTAAACATATCTAAGATTTGTGTACTCTTTAATGTAAGATTTTGTATTTTTGTAGCTTTAAAAAAACTTTTAAGGTCAATGTGGCCTAAATGAACCCTGGAGCTGGTTTAAATCAGCGTGAACTATTCTTAAACCATTTCTTGATATGGTCTTCTTTTGAATGATTTCGACCACAGTGCACTGTGGGCAGGCTTTGGCCACGCCTTGCCACAACTAATTCGAGCTCGATTTTGAAGTCTGAAATCTGTTGCCCTTTCTGTTCTTTTGTTGTTGTTGTTGTTGTTGTTGCTGTTGTTGCTGTTCATTTGATGGCTGCAGCTTTTAATTATTGGAAAATGGGTTCGACAGCCCGCATGAGTGTTGTGAGTTGATTCGGTTGGATTTCAGGTGTTTGTTAATTTGTTGTTGCTCTGACTATTGTTGTTGTTGTTGTTGCTGTTGTTGCTGTTGCCGTTGCCCCCTTTGTTTATACAGACGAAAGTAACAGAGTAACTGAAACTTGTCTTGAACAAATGTTTAACTTGGTGTGCCAAGGTGTTGAAGCTTGTCCGAGTCCAGTTTAAGTCTCTTCGAAAACAATTTCAATACGTTGCTTCACAAGTGTGTGTGCCCCAGTGGGTGGTGTGTGTGTGTGTGTGTGTGCTTGTGTGATCTCTGTCTAAGCACTCGAACTATGTAAGCTTGTAGGCTTTTAATTTATTATTTGATTCTCCGCCGATCCGTCGTTGTCTGTTGATTCCTATAGACCTCAGACAGACGTCTGCTCGGTGGATTGTTTTAGATTTGGACCGATTCGGACCGACTTGGGGCATGTCTGATTTTGGTAAGCCGGCAGCTGATTATGTGGCACATTAGTTGATGCAGGGCAACAGTTGCAGCTGATGCTGGTGTATTTATAATTCAATCATAAGCAATTAGCCAGGCAGCTGCCAGGGGAAACTAAAAGGCGCCATGGGCAACTCTCAGCTGCTCAGCAACAAAAGCGCAAGGTCAAAAAAAAGAGAGGAAAAGAGAGAGAGAGAGAAGGCAATGGAGAGAAACAAAAGGCTTGAGCAACAAACATGAATTTCATTAGTTTTGCATAGGGTTTGTGTCTCCCAGAGTACCCTCGCACACACGCAACTCTTGACTCTCTTTCTTCAGCGGGTTTTGACAAATTCGTTTATGAAATTTCCAAATTGAAAAGATTCATTCATCAGCGCGCGCATCATCATCATCAGCAACAGCAACAGCAACAGCCGCAGCCACAGCTAAAGCAGAAGGCACAGCAAAGGCGGTGTTTAATGGATGCCAACAACAAAGTCAGCAGTCAAACATACAGACAGTTTGTGCGTCAGTCAGTCACTCAGTCAGCCGGTCAGACAGTAACAACAGGGCAAGCTCAAAGGTCCATGTGCGATCTGACCCATTGTCGTTATAAATTAGCGCAATCAATCAACTCACTTCACCTGATTCGGCCAAAAAGATTTCAAACAATGTGAATAGACAGCCAGAACAGAACAGGTTCGCTTTTAGCTTCGACTTCGTCTTCGGCAACGGCATCGACATCGACATCGGCATCGGTTTAGGCAGCTGAGAAAAGCAGAGACTGGAAAGAAGAATATTTTGAAGAAGAATTGTATTTTGGGGGAAAGCCGAAAAAAAGTTATAAATGTAATACTCGATGTGTATTTTAATATCATGCTCGAAGGTCGAACAAAGAGATCTGCACTTCGTCAATGTCAACGTCGAGGGACAGATTCAGAATTGGAGTCACAATCATTGACCAGTTTGTTAAATTAATCAGTAAATCGTTAAATGAATATTTGATAATTCTGCCGCTAGACATAGCTTTGAGTATATTTTTCTTAGATTTCGCCTGGGTTTCAGTTCCCAGCGTGTTTATCAAATCTTTTTAAGGCTACGACTAGTTCGTTGCCTAAGTCTTCTGTTTTTCTATCTCATTTTCTGGGTTTTGTATCTGTTTCGTCTGCATTTCACTATCTTTTGGCGTATCAACATTTTATCTCTTTCTTCTTTTCCGAGCATATGTTAAAAAGAAGCACAGTACCCCGTCTTTGAGTCTTGAAGTCTTTGCAATGCGGCCTCCCGAGAAAAGGCAGTTAAGCATCTCTCGGCCTGTCTGGTGTCCGACTTTTCAGGTGTAAAAAGAAAGAAGAATGAAGGTTTTTTATAAATTCAAATCCAAATGCCGATCGTAAATTTCTCGTTGAGCCTCCTGAGCTGCCCTTCCACGTAATTTCGTTAGCGCCCAAAGGGACGAGCACTTAAAAAATGAGAAGAAAAATAGAAATAGAAATGGAAATAGAAATAGAAAATCAAATGGGGGGAAAATGCTAAGAAATAGGTGTGTATAATATTGCTTTGTGTGTTATGGTCTCATTCCAAGATGTTGTTGCTTATTTGGTCGCACTTACCCTTTCTATTGTAAATATTAGTTGAGCATTGTTGTAACCAAGTTTCAAAGGAGGGAGCCATTGTCAGGATTATGACATGATATGATATGCTGACCATTCGCCTATTCAACTACTTTCTTTGGCCTGGGAAATGTTTTATTTTGATGGGTTCTGTGGAGTGCAGCAGGGAGTGCTTGTAAGGTAAGGCTGCTCTTCCCTTATGTGATGTCCCCACTGCGACACAAAGCAGTTTATTATGTCCATACAAAGAGATCAACTATAGTTTCTGTAGTTCTGAGTTCAATTCGAACTCGAAATCGGAGTTGGAGTTGGAGTTGGAGTCTCTGCCTCGCCTGCTGTTTGTGGATTTTTGTAGTCTGCATTGATTTTCTTAGCTGCAGGTGCGGAAGCAATTTGTTTAGGATTTTGCTGTAAACGCAACAAGCAAAAGCTGCCACACCAACAGCAATAACAACAACAACACCAGCAACAACTACAAGTGCAACAAGAGTCCAGACCGGCCAACATGAACATTAAATAAAAGCGAAAAGAGTAAACACACAACACGAGGAAATATTGCATGCCCAGCTCGCCAAAAGGCAAATGCTCTGCGTCTGTCTGTGTGTGTGAGTGTGTGTGTGCGAGAGTGTGTGTATGCAAATTATTGTGCAGACAGAGACAACGCCACAACAACAACAGCAACAACAACGTAGAAACCAAACACTTGAAGTCGCGTTGTCAGCTAAAGGAATCGTTTCAACTGTTTTGCAACTTCATTGCCTCGACTAAAAGACTTGCCAAATCAATGTTAACTAACCGAAAATAACTCAAGTAACTGCTTATACGAGGGCAGTTATAGTTATTGTTGATAGTCCGGTCAAAATTATCTTTGAGCAGAGAAAGCTGTAAATGAATGAGGAATGAAAACGATACGTGTTACTAGAGAGATTAATATGCTTTGCTCAACCGATAATAATTAGACTAACAATTGTTAAGATTTCCCATACAATGACTAACTTATCTCTTGCATCGCTTTATCTTGTTTTAACTAAGAAGTACATACTAGAAAACTTTTGAAATTGCTTTGAATCAATATCAGTTAGCCTTTGAACTTTTCCCTTTACAAGGAACTATTGAGAAGATTGCAACTATCTTCCATTTTACTACTTTCAAAGTTAAGTCATTAATCTTAGTAATCCAGTTCTGCAAATAATATTGAGCTATTTTCATTCATAGTTCTACTTCAAAATAACTTTATTATTCGAGAAATTTAAGTATTCTTTAGGCTTATTGTCTGATAAGTTCCATTATGTCCATTATAAAGATGCGTCTTTATTATTTTTAAAAATGTTTCTGTTGTCCAAAATGTCTCGGAATTTTTTGATTATTTGGTTGGATGTATTAAATGAGCCGCTCTCGTGTATATCATCGAAGGAGACACATTATGTTTTATTGTTGGTTGAACCTTATGCCACATGACCATAAACTTTTATTAATAACCTCATAAAAAATACTCATAAAAAGTATACTCTTGTTCAGTATGTTGTTGTTTGTTACGGTAATTTCAACCATATGTGTGTGCGGTGGTTGCAATTTGTGTTTGTGTGTGTGAGAGTATGTGTGTGGGTGTGTGTGTATAAATAAAAGCACTTTTGGTGGGGTTAACCTGCCTCTTTGCCAATATGTCAATATGTTTTATGCCGATTTTCTCTAGACTCAAGAGTATGATCTCTATTGTACTGTTATATGGTTTCCCGTCGTTTAGCTTAAGGGAAATCTTACTGATTTGAGAAACTAAAAATGCTGTTGCCCGAATGTAAAATGATATGCTTAACGAGTTAAAGAGTTTGTAGCAAGTTCTGAACGTGTTAAAGTCACAAGTTCCCTAACACGTCTTTAGGTTATTTGATATATTTATTAAACTAGCATAACGATTTTTATTAAGCACACACACACACTCAGAGAGCTATAAAGAAAAGAGGAGAGAGAGAGAGAGAGATAGACAGAGGAGGAGGGGGAGTAGGAATACCAAAACGGGTTATCTAAACATTGTGTGTGCTCTTCAGTTCGTAAAGCCTTTCGAATATATTATGCGATTTGTAGCTGAAAGTGACCCGAACTACGGCAAAGCTTTTCGATAGAGCAACATAATTCTGTTGTTCAAGTACTCTCCATATATACATATATATCAATCTCGTTGCAGTTGCAATTGCAGTTGCAGTTGCAGTCAGAGAGGAAGGCAGAGGAGAAAGACACCGTCTCTTGCCTTATTTCTTTTCATTTCATTTTATTTACGTGAACTACTCTGGTGTCCAATAAAATATACGCAACGAAATCAGATGCAAAACTCTCAGCTCCAACTGCAGACGCAAGAGAGAGAGAGAGGAAGAGATAGAATGATATAGGGATACTGCGAGAGTGAGAGAGCGAGAGAGGACGAAAGATTCTCATTCTTAGCATCTCTCTTGTCGTTGAGACACGCGGACGCACTTAATGAGCAGCGATCTTAAATCTTAAAGCAGACACACGGACGGACGGACGGACGAACGGACGGACGGACGGACGGACGAAAGGACAGACAGAGCGAAGACTGAAGACTGAGATGGCCTGGACGCGGGCTTCGAGCTTCGTTCTTTGGGTCTGTCTTGGCCATAGTGATATCTCTGCAGAGGCACAGCACACATGTGAGTCTCTGTGTGTGTGTGTGTGTGTGTGTGTATGAGAGTGTGTGCATATGCATGAGTGTGCGACGAAAGTATCTTGAACTGCGCTTTGCCTCATTCCGGCTCAGCTTCATCTTTCTTCTGGCTTCAACGTCGTCGCTGCACTTGAATTTCAAACAGACGCAGAGAGAGAGAGAGAAAGAGAGCGAGAGAGCGAGAGGGAGAGAGAAAATGAGAGACAGAACGAGATGTAGACAGACAAGGGCGGGGGGGACACTTCAAATGCTTATGAAGATATTATGAAAAGCAAGCCGAGACTGTTGCCGAGACTGAGGCCGAGTCTGCGGCCTGCGTGACAACAGTGCCACTCGAGAGGCAGCGGCAGAGGCAGAGTCAGAGGCAGAGAGGCAGCGACCGGGTTGTGGCAAGTTACTTCGCTGCTGGCAAGTTGACAAATGCAGCGCAGCAGACAGACAGTCATGGGAGTAGTTACCGTGCACCCAACTCTCTGAGTATCCGAGTACTTGCCACAGCTGCTGCCACAGTTGCCACAGTTGCCTCAGTTGCTCATCTCTTGCTTCACCTGTAAAAAGATCAATGACAATTTATTGTCATGACTATGTAAGTTCTCACTGGGCGCAGGCGTGCTCATCGCCATCTCCATCTCCCTCTGCATCTCCGTCTCCATCTCTTTCAGAATCTGTATCTGTATCTGCATGTGCATCTGCATGTGTATCTGCATTTGTATCTACACTTGTATCTATATCTGTAAACAGTTAAGATTCGATTTGATGTTGTTTGTGTGTGTGTTTTATTTGTTTCACTTAAGGAAAATGGCCCATAAATAAAATAAAAAAATGATATCTACTTATTGATTTAAATTAGTTTCCACTAATGCTTAAACAAAATATCACAAAAAGTATCTCAAACTACAAGCTAATACAATACAGAAAGAATCGAACAATTTGTAATGCTAGGACTTAAGCATAAACTTAATACTCGCTTTTGATATGGTTTATGATCTGATGATCTGATCTGATGTCGCTATTGACCTGCTAATACTCGTACTTGGCCCGACTCTACTTATATATACACATATATATATATATATACATATATATATATATATATATATATATATGTTATGTACATGTTGTGTTGATCTATATTTTGACTGTTGAAGCTGTTGGGCCAGTTGTGAACATTTGGCATTTGATGAAGTTGAGTTCCTTAAGATTAGACTATCCAATTAATATAATGTTTAACAAAAGCGAACATTTCAATGATCTGTTTAGGTATTTTGTTTTGTTTTAACGATATTTACAGCTTATCAGTCAATGTCTGGCGACAATTCCAATTCGATCCCTGTACCGATCCCAATCCCAATCCCAATCCCAATCCCGATTGCTATCATTTCATTAGCTGCTCTTGTCGCTATCGTTGTCGCTGTCGCTGTCGCTACACTTTTGGACCTGGGCCAGCACGCGATCGATGCGTTCCGCCAGAATCTTGATTGATTTATCCGGCAGAGAGGGCAGCACATCACGCACATTGGGGCTCGTTGTTCGCTCAAAGAGTTCGCGCAGTTGACTCCCCGCTCCGCCTCCTCCCGCGGCACGCAAGCGCTGAAGCGCCTCGATGGTGGGACGACGAAAGATGCACAGATTGTCCAGCAGCAGACTGTGATAGGCCTCATACTTCTTGAGCAGCCGATAGCCATGCAAGAGACCCGATTCGTTGTCAAGGAACACGAGCAGCTGCGTATCCCTCTGGCGGGCCAGATTGTGAGCAGGCGCAGCCATAATGTCGGCATTCCATTGAAAGTTGTACAAGTTATTAACGACACGATCGAGGTTCGCGATCAGGTAATCGAAGACGATTAAATCGGACCATTGTGCCAATTCAATTAGTCGCTGCAGCAGAGCCGATGACGCGGATGAGGACGAGGATGAGGACGAGGAAGAAGATGATATTCGCGAGGATGCAGTTGGCATTGAGCTTGAGGACGACTCGGTTGAGTGGGACTCCTCAAGCATGCGTGATTGATGATCAACCGTTTGGCTGCTGGCAGCTTCCAGTCGCTTGAGTAATCCCCTCGACATGCCCGACGCCGATGCCTCTGCCGCTGCCACTGCCCCTGCCCCTGCCTCTGCCGAAGACGATGTCTCCCGTCGCATCTGCAGCGTTATATTCCAGATGTCGTTCTTATTCAGATGCCGTTCCAAAGGCTGAAACGGTTGTGGTATACCAGCTGGCTCCAGATCGGCCAGCCAACGTGTTAGGACCACAGGTCTGCGTTCCTTCCACTGCGCCTGCGTGATGTCTCCCAATGCGCTGGACCAGCTCGGCGTCGTTGTGTCAATGACGGTCGCTGCACTCGGCGCCAGGTTGCTAATGTTGAGCAACTGGCCCAGGTAGTAGCTGAATATCTCGCCCTGGATCTGATCCGTGTTCTGGCGATAGCGGGCACAGGCGCGTGTTCCATCGGCGAAGACGACCAGGCGATTCTGCATGCGTCCACATCCCTGCTCCAGCCGCGTCACCTGTCCCTGGTCCGCCACATACCGCTCCCAGCTGTGCTGATCCTCGGCGGCAAAGCCCTTGGGCAGCGCATTCTCCACCAGTTCGCCCCAGTAGATGTTCGACTCAATGATGCCCTCGGCTTCCAGTTGATTCTCGCGCGGCTTTAGCTCTGGCTTCGCCATCGACTTACTGCGTCCATCTGCTTGCGATGACTTGGAGAGACGTCGCTCTGGTCCCTTGCGGTAGCGTCCGTTGGCAATACGCTGCACATGGAATTCCTTGATGCTGCCATCGTTGGTGTCCAGCTTCTTGACCACCATTGAGTCCGGTGAGTTCTTATCCTGTTCCAAGTGGAAGGCATTGCGAAAGACCTGCTCCGCACTCAGCTCCTCATCCCGAATGAAGGCCACGCTGTAGGGCAACGGTGATGGCTCCTCGCTCAGATTCAAGGATCTAACGACTGGATCATCGAGATCGAGATCGAGGTCGCTGCTGCTCCTTCCGCTGCTGCTGGTGGCAAAGTAGTCGGGCAGGCCGAGCATGGGAACAATTACGCCCAGTGCCATGCCAAAGACAAAGGCGGCCAGAATGCTGAGCAGGCAGGCGCGACGCTGGAACGCCCGGCGACGGCGCAGCGTCAGTAGCGTCATGTGTGTGGCTTCTATGGGGCTGTTGCTCCCTTTTCCGTTCTCCTTCCCCTTCCCGTTTCCGATCCCGATCCCGCTGCAGTTGCTCGTGGGAATGTGCGTGCTGTTGTTACGCGGCGTGGGCGTTATAACGCTGCAGGTGAGCTGTAGCTGTTGCAACGCCGCTGTGCCGCACAGACGCTCGCTTAGACTTTTTCAATTGGTTGCTGGAGTCGTAGTTGTTGTTGTTGTTGTTGTTGTTGCTGTTGCTGTGGCTGTTGTTGCTGTGGTTGGGCTTGTTGTTGCTGCTGCTGCTGTTGTCCGGCTTCCAGGCGCTTGATGTCGTACATTTTGCTGCTGCAGTCTCCGAACTTCTCTTTCTCTCTCTCTCTCTCTCTCTCCCGCACTGTCTTCCGCTCTCTCTCTCTCTAGCTCTTTCTCTGCGACGCTCTCAGATGGAGTGCAAGTTCAAGCTGCACATAAAGAAGCCGGCCAGGTGGGGGGGCAATGCAGCAAAGGAGCTGGCAGCGGGGTTAACCAGATGATACTCAGATGCAACTCGCCGTCGTCGTCGTCGGAGGAAAGTCGTGAAATTAATTTCTGGCTTTGTTTAATAAATATTGCGCCTGATCCAGGGCTATTTTATCAGAGCTGTGGGTCTTCGGGTTGCGGGTTCCTTTATTCTGCCTGCTAGTTCTATCGCCGCCTATCTCTTCACTCTCTCTCTCTCTCTCTCTCTATCTGACTCACTCGCTGACCGGTTCGCTTATTACGCTTAAGCTTTAGGTTTGGGCGATTTTTCTTCGATTTCCACAATTGAAATTGAAACAGCAACAACAGAAATAAAAAAACGTGCCCAACGCCGCTTTATTTATTTTTTTGCTCGTTCAGTTCGTATATTTTTTTAGTACTTTTTTTATTATTTGGTCGTTTTATCGATCTATTTTCTGCACGATCACTTGTTGTAATTTTTTATTATACATTTTGCTCTGCCGTCGCTTAAGCTGTTGTTGTTGTTGTCTTCGCTCTTTTTGTTGCTGTTGTTGTCGTACTCTCTGTTGTTATTGTCTGTGGTATCTGCGACCGTTGCATACGTATGTACATAGCGAATATGCCTTTCGGGTAATATTTTTAGCAATTTCCTCGTTCTTTTGCCGCAGTTTTTGGACTTTATCGTGGCCTCCACGCGATGCGCTTGTTGTTGTCGTTGTCGATGTTGTCGTTGTTGTTTTTGCTGTTGCTGTTGTTGTTTTTTTTTTCTACTTTTTTAAAGTTATTTTTTTGTTGTTTTGTCTAGGCCAGGCCCTTAGCTATTGCTGTTGCTGTTCAGTTAGCTTAACAGTTTGTTGTTTTGTTTTCAATTTTTGCAATTGGCGATTTTGGCGCGCCGATAAAAGCAATTTCGTGGCTTTGAGCTATTTACCACACACTCATAAGCACAGCACATGAACTTACACACACACACACACACACACACACACGTATACACATATAGACTGACTTGTCTACACAGTCGTTGGCATTCCCAGCCTGATGCAGTGCGCTTGATAATTGCCACAGCAGCGCGACAAGTCCGAGTCCAAGTTCAAGTCCAAATCCAACTTCACCAAGTCCTGCCCAGGCTCTGAGACTAGGCACAGTCAAGGGTTTCGTAGTTGTTGCTGTTGCTTTTAGGTTTATCAATTTAATTTCTTGTCTCGCACCTTTGCTTGATTTTATTTTATTTTTAGGGCCTTTTGTCCGCTTTGACCGTCCACAACATTCACGTTGTTCGCTCGCCGCACACCGAACGATCTGAGGAATTTTTATGCTTTTTTATTTTTTATTCTCCTTTATATTTATACTTTTTTTAGTTTTTGCCGTTCTCTGTCTGCGCGTTTGTTCTGTTGTAGTCTTTTATATACATATAGTCATAGATATTAATAAAGTGTTATCATGATATTATTTTCAATCTATTCACATGATAATCTGTCAACTCTCTGAGTGCACTTTTGTGGTATTTGTTATTTGACAGCAGTCTTGTATCTTTTTATCTGACGGATGCACAACGTGCGCGCATGCGTACCGCTTCGTTCGAGTTTGGATCGCAGACTGTCGGCTGGAGAGCTATCGCCAGGTTTAGTTAAAGACCGGACCAGCAACTCAATTCAGACCTGACCAGACCAGACCAGAAAAGACCCGGCTCCGCTCAGCCCAATCCTCAATGCTCAACGCGCTCTCTCCCGCTCTCAATAACTATCATTTACTCAATCTCACTCTCTCTCTTACATTTCTCTCTCTGTGAAGTGAATGCCGGTTTTGAGTGATACTCAGCAGCTAAGCGTTCGACGCTCTTTATACTATATATTTGTCTTCTGCTGAGCTAAACATGCTCATTCATGTCGCTAAATTGTCAGCCAGGTCCTGTGTCCCCACAATGCTTATTGAACAAAAAGATTCCCACAAAATGATTCATCTTAAAAATTAATTATAAAATTTTAATCCGCAGCTAAAAGGACAAGAGTTTTGCATTAAGTTTCATGTGTGGTAAATTTCATTTTGCAATATAGAAGGCTTTTAACATTTATGTAATTCATTCAAGGCTGTGTCATAACCATAAGTTTTTTAATTTCGACGACAAAACATAATTTAAATTAAATTCCACATGGAAATAGGATAATTTTTGATAAAGGAATGTATCTTTATTATAATCAAAAATACGTTAAGTGTAAAATTTAAATTATCCTAATTACTAATGTGTTAAGTTCCTATAAAATAATGAAAGTTAATTAAAAATTATCGGAAATAAAATATTCTAAAATGGTTTATAAAATTAAAATATCCCAAATAAACTAAATTTAGAAGCAGAAGCAATTTAAGCTTTAAACCATAAACAAAATGACATTCCGCATGGAAAATAAAAAAAAACTAATGATCAGATTTTAACTCAATTATATTATTGCAGTTTACTGCATATTTCAATCGGTGTTCATGTAAAAATATATTTATTTGGTAAATTTAGATTGGCTATCAAATTAAGTGACAGTTATTGAACTTAAATGTATAATTCAATTTTAGTAAAGTATCATAATATTTATTCGAAATATTATGATACTTTACTAAATATACAATAAATTGATTAATTTCTGAAATTATAGCAATGACTACGACACAATTATTTCGGCAAAGGCCGTCGGCAAAACGATTAGTAAATGTTTAACAATTGTATAAATATCTTAAATTATTTTGAATAATTAGCATTATCATCGCATAATATTAAACATACATTTCATAATATTTAAGTGATTTTTAAAGCAACAAATTAAATTTTGTTCTTAGTTAAATTATTAGAAATAGGGTCCACAGTAAAGAGCAGCTCTTAAGAGCAGAGAGTACACACTCACTCATAGCATTTCACTCAATGAATCACGAGAGAGGCAGAGAGATGGTGATGCAGTAAGACTGAGAGACTGAAAGAATTCTCTCTGAATTGTGAGCATTTTAATGCCCATTTGAAGCTCTTGAAGCGTTCATGTTGTTGATTTTTATGCTCAACTCGTCACATTTACTGCGCCACATTAAGAAACTAGTATCTGGTGGTCGTGGCTCTGAGCGCTCTGAGCGGGAGCGAACTGTGAGCTGTGAGCTGCAATGGCGATGCAAGCTAAAAGGAAGGAAAAAAGTTTGGAAAAAATATGATCAAGGAATGTAGACATAACTTGACAGCATGTTTAGAGAATTTTTACTCGAGGACAGAGCGCGAGTGTGCGTTGGAAACGGAATGAGTCGAGCTCGAGCTCGAGAGCTGCTCAGATCGAGACACAGAGACAAAGACAGAGGGAGAGGCAGTGGCAGTGGCAGAGACGGAACAGGCAACGACGACAACGATAGACAACAACAACAACAACAACGAGACTAAAGCTGGCGCATTCTTTTGCCCAGGCTACTGCTGAGTGTATGCGTTTGCCCGTGTGTATGTGTATGTGCGAGTGTGTGTGTGTGTGTGTTCATGTCTCCGTGTTGTGGGGACTCTCGAACTTGGGAACTTGCGAGTCAGACTCACGATTTGCCTAATTGAATTTGCACTAACAATTAAAAGTTGCTCAGCATCGAATGACAGGCATAAAAATAATTTATGAGCAACTCATTTTTACTGTTATCGCGTTAACTTAACACAATTCCCAATTCCCAATGGCCAATCACAGTTCCAAATCCAAATCCGTATCTCAATCTGAATACCATTGCCAGTTTCCCCCCGCATTAAAATGCAAATATCGGTTAATCAAATAACCAAGAGAATGAACATTAAATATCAAATCAAATCGATTCGAATGGTCATGCATAGATAACGAGTGAAAGATCAAACAGAGAAATGACACACAAAAACATTTGCAATAAATAAACATAAAATTCAATAAAATAAAGTTTAAAGTGTCAGCTGTCCGATTGGCCACTTTGACTGCTATTCATTATCAATCGATCTGCATCTGAATCGGAATCTGTATCAGAATTTAAATCGAGCGACATCCCATCAGCTAAACACACAAAGTTCATTTCATTTCAAATTGTGGGCCACACAAATACACATAATAAAATCTCTGTTCATTCGTAATTTGATTTTGATTTGATTTGATATTTTCTAAGTTTGCGCTTTTGATATTTACTGCTTTGTCTTGTTGTAGGTTCTTTTTGCTATTTTATTATTGTTTTAATTTGCCATATGCCTCGCAGCAATGTAGCTGTTGAAATCGTCAGTTTAAGTCAAATTAATTAACATTAGTTTTTGTAGCTCTTTGTGAGGCATAAAATCAGCCAGGTGGCTTTTTTGGACGTGTAAATGTGAATGATAAATTGTAACCTGGTTGGTTACGCTTGCGACTTTGGAATTGGAATTGGAATTGGAACTGGAGTTGGCACTGCGTCTTCATAGTCAACCTTTTATAGGCAGTTGTTGTTGCTGTTCACATTGCCAATATGGTGGGAAAGAAACCTGGTGGTAGCAGTAAACTTGTTATATTTAAGCTAACAGCCAGCAGCCAGCAGCGAGGTCCATATCCCGGCCCCAAGTTAATCGAATTAAACAAATATTGTATACAAAGATGAGAAGAAGTTAACAGTTGGCCAGCGTTTGACAAATGATGCTTGGCCTTTCCATGTCATAGGTTTAACGATAGATCGATTGTTTAACTGTGATGGGACACGCGTAAACCTCGTCAAGTTCGTTGCCTAAGTCTTTCGTTTTGTGGGAACAGTTTTTCGATGCCCTGTCGCCGTCGCGTTTTAATTATTGCCAAAGTCTTGGCCCGCGTATAACTTTCAGTGCAGTGGGCAAACAAAGAAATAAAAACTTGACACACACATACGCACACACACACAAACACATACACATACACTTGAAAAGAAGCATTTTTTCGAAGTTTGTTAAGCGCAAATTCTTGAAATGTTTGCAGTGCGCAACAATTTGGAACATTTTGTTGAACACAAGAGGAGCAAACACAGATGAACAACAACAACAACAACAACAACAAGAACAAAACCAACAACAGAAAAGGACAGAGAAAGAAAAGGGGGGAAAATACAAAATACATACGAGTACAAGTAAATGTATCGGCAGACGCGTCGCCGCGTGGTCAACGAAAGTGAACGGCGAAGGACACACAAAGTGACGCGATGGCGACTGGTCATCTTGAAACGAAACTGGAACTGAAACTGGAGCTAGCTATAGCTATAGCTATAGCTAGAGCCATAGTAAGAGCTAGAATAAGAGCTGGACATGGCATGAGGCTGAGACTGAGACTGAGACTAAGTCTGAGACTTAGAAGTGTAGCTGCCATTGTTTGCATTGCTAGATTCCAGACCACTCATGCTAGACGCTGGCGTCGTTGATGATGACGACCTGGACGAAGCTGCCACAAGCTGAAGCTGAAGCTGAAGCGGCTGAAGAGGCAGGAACTCACTCCTTGCATGCAGCTCTTCGCCGTCGTCACGGGCCGTCAGCGCATGCATCCACAAATCCACAATGTCTACAGACATATACTCATAACACATCCTAGCCAGGCTGCACTTCAACAGGGCAGCACGGGTATGGGGCACTTGCTGCTGCTGCTGCTTCTGCTTAGCTTTGGCTTTGGCTTTGGCTTTGCCTCTTCAAGACTCCAAACTCCAGACTTTGGCTGTCTCTCTGGCTGCCACAGCCTGACCTGAGTTAAACAAATTCATTAAAAACTCGTCACTTTGCGCGCATCACGCTGACTTGGCATAACTGCCGCTGCAGCTGATGTTCGTGCTGTTGTTGGTGCTGTTGTTGTTGCAGTCCTCCTTCGGCTGCGGTGGCGTCGTCGAGCATTGCCACTTGCCACAATACCAACTTCGTACTCGTACTCGTAGTCGCATTCGCATTCGCATTCATACTCACACTCACACTCACATACTTTATACTCCTTTGCCCTGCGACCAATGAAGTGCCTGAGTGCATAGTCTTAAGCCGTTGGCAGGATACAATTTTCGAGGCTGGCAACCTATGCATTATAACAATATTTTTGTTGCATGTCCCCTCACATTGTTTGCATTGCGCTGCAGTTTATAGCACTTCCTACAATACCAAGGCAAATAGTGCAGAGAGTCGGGCCGAGCCTTGAATTCTGTATTTGTATTCTATTTTGAAAGGCCCTTCAATCAACTTGATCTTGGCAGCTGCCTGGGATTCAGTCTTCCAGCCACCATCATCGCCAACATCGCCAACATCACCAACATCACCAACATCGCCACTGCCGCCAGCTTCTCTTCGTTGTCGCATTGGCATTTCTCCTGAGAAAGCTCCCAGCCGATAAGCAGCCCGCTCTCTCGTTGCTCTCGTCTGGTCTCCTCGGCTTGGCTTCTATTTCCAATGATGCCACATTGATGCAGCAGTTGTCGTCTAACGCCTGGGTGTGTATATGTGTGCATATGAGTGTGTGTGTGTGCGATAAGTTTCCAGGAAACGCGTCGGGCCTCTAACCCAAAACTGATGCCGCCAGTTGATGTCGCTGCGAGTCGACGCATTGCTACTGCCAAGCCCGATCCGAGAGAAGCGAGTAATGTGCGCTAACTAACACGCATAACCAACAACTATTTGATGTCCAATTATTGTTAGCTCTCCCAACATCCATAAACTGCAACAAAATTAAGCAAAGTTTAGATGCCAAGTGAATAGGAAGGTGTCTGTTGTTTTGTTTAAATAAAACAATAAATTACTTTTGAAGTCGGACCTGTTCTTATTTTTATCAAATTTATGAATAACTTTAGCTTAGTCTGATTATTTCTTAGGAATAATGATTATTTAATTGTTAATGTAAGATTAAAAAACTAAAGGCCAAGCCATAGAAAAAGCAGACATTTAAACAGATAAATCGAAAAATAGTAGACATTACTCTGTCTAAATTGATCCTCATAAGAACATGTTTTGAATCAAATTTAAACTTGGACGGCAATCTGCTTTCGCTTTCAGTGCTTTATGAATATGAAATGGACACAACTGAGAGGGGAAGATATTTCTCCTGCGTTATGTATATGTGTGTCATACAGGTATAATATGCTGCAGTGTCTTATAAAGGAGATCGGTGCGTTTGCTTGCACACCTTTTATGGGCGATGGTGATGCGTTAAAAGTTTGAACCAGCTCTGACAAAAGGCCACTAGCAATAATATCAACAACAACAAAAACAACACCAGAAGCAACTGAACTACAACAAAAACAGAAATCAGCAGCAGGGGTGTGGCGAGGAGAGAGGAGAGAGCAGAAAGAAGAAGTCAGATCGCTGCCGCCATACAAACGCGCCTGTAATTTTAAGACGAAGTCCCAAGTATGACGATGATGACAAACAAGGATACCAAACTCAGAATACCACTGAATTCTTTTGGATAATTAAAAGCACTTAAGTCGGAATTTTTTGGAGCGCGTTTTCTGTTTTCCTTTTTTTTGTTAAGTATATTTTTTTTAATGTTCAACTCTTGTTTGTTATATCATGTGATTGTTGTTATTGTAGAACGGGGAGGGGCGTGGGGCTTTTGCCTTGAGGTTGACTAATTAGTGAATAGCAAAGAGAACATTGTAAGTGAACTCTCGTATGAATGGGAATGGGGGACTGAAATCGAGAAGCTTCAACAACAGCGATTGGATCATCATATCATGCATATGTATCATCTGCTGGAATTACAATGTGAATGTCACTTACATGCATATTCTGAGTATTGTAAACAAACATTGGGAATGAAAAAGTATTGTAAAATCAACTGAAAGTTCTTTAACATAATATACCAGTGACAGAAGGGTCAGGAAAATGATCTTACTTTCTCAAAATTGAATTTATTTATTTAATTAAAGTCACAAATATATGTGGGAGTCAATTTTAATATATAAATTAAAAGCACAAATATTGTACTTAAATTAATGGTTCGATTCCGTCAAAAAAATATATAGAAATTACAATTTGTTACTAGTAATTTACTATAGATAATCTATTACTATTCATAATTATTAGTTTATTTCTTGTTTTGTTTGACAGTAAAGGGTATATTGCGTTTCCCTTTTTAATTAACTTTAGCACCCATTTATAGATAATATTCTATCATATCTATCTTGACTGATCTGCCTTAGCTGTCGACGGTGGGAATAGAACCTGGTTTTCCGATCTAGAGAACTTAACTTTGTGCCAGGCAACTCAATGAAAATATTAAAAGTAAATATATTGAAAATTCATAACTTAACAACAAAAATAAATTAAACCTTCTTATACCAGTGATAGCTCACATTTATTAAATGTAGCTTTAAACTAGTTTTATGTTATCTGAGCCTAATCAAAGCATATGAATCGTTTTAACAGTGTATCGTTATAAACAACACGCCACAGATGTTAATGGCGAGATTTTAAGTATAATTTTTATTGCAATTAACAAATACGAAAATGGAACATTTTAAAATTAAACTGTACCGAATTCTCAGCAAAACATATATTTGTACTTATAAAGAGTTGATTCGTTTTCCGATATGATTCACATTATATATTATGCGATGTTTTTGCCATTTTAGCACTCAGAATGCGTGTTTCTCGCATATTGTGAAATGCTTTTAGCTGATATTCAATATTTTGCAGGCATGGCGAACTTGAACTTCACAGTGACTGCGAACAACAACAACAACAACAACAGCAAACACAATAATGTGTTACCTGGTCCTGGCCTACCTTTGATTTGTGGCTATTTCGCGCGGAGACACTTCATTTATCACGTTCATTTGGCGTCGTCGGCGTCGTCGTCATCGTCGGCGACACAAGCACTGACCTTGAAAACGTTTTAGCCGAACCCAAAACCCAGTCACACTCTCATTCGCAATCCCTCCCCCTCCCGTTCCAGTCCCCTTCCATTGGCAGTCCACGTCTACGTCCAGATCGGAGTCCAAGTCCCAGTTGCCTCTGCATATAAACATTTTGTAAGAGGAGCCATACATATTTTTGTCGGTTTCATTTTAACGTTGCGTTTTCTTGGCTTGTTTTGTTTGTGTTTTATTTTTTATTTTATTTGTATGGCTTTATTAATGATGCGATGCGAGATAATGACGCATGCATACCAGATACGTGCCGGGAGAACCATGCCCATATCCCCACGAGAAGAATCCCAATCGAAGGATTCTCGATGCTTATGGCTGAAACTAAGCTAAGTGCTTCCGCTCTAAATTCGTATTCAAATCCGAATGGGAGTCTATTGCAGCCATTGCAGCCAGAATATGCCAAGAATGGTGTTAAGCACGATTAATTCATGCCCATTCCCAGCTCTCCCAGCTCCCCCATTACCCCATTACCCCATCACCTAAACACCCTAACTCCTCAACTCCCCAACTCCCGAACTCTCCTCCCTCCAGGTGGATGTCGTTGGCAGCGCAGTGCTAAATAAATAAATGAATTAATGGCCAGTGTGAGTGCGGTGCAAAAAATCAATTAAATAAAATGCGAAACGTAGAACATGCATAAAAAAACAAAGAAATGTAAGTGCTTGACTTAAGAATACCCTGTACCCAGAATCACTTCAAATTATAGCACAAGTTTCTAGTCAGTTCTAAACTTGGAGAGAGACTCTCAGTTTAGTTATTTACGTCAACTGATACAAGACATATTAAATTTATACAGCATTTTATATTTCTCACTTTATCAGACCTAAATCCCAATCTCATTGTGGATTAAATATGTGAAATTAAGTGAAAACCGGAAAAGCAGATAAAGCTTAAATAAACAATTTCAATCAAATATAACAATGTATTATAATTACATATAGTAATCAAAGATGCAAATCTCTGATAACAATTGCATACTCTTATCAGTTTTACAGCAACAGGGTATCGGAATAAAGCAAGCGCGGAGTCTCTGCCACAGTCGCTGGTGTAGTTGCAGGCGCAGGCACATGTTGCCACCGTTGGCAGACGAAGTTGCCACAGCTATGCAGATGCTGCCCGGATGGTTGCCGTGGCTCTGTATTTGTCTGTCTGTCTGTTTGTCTGTCTCGATGGCTATTTGGCTCTTTGGCTGTTTGGCTGTTTGGCTGCCAGTCGCATCGATATTAAATTGTTACGCTTTGGACAATTTGAACACGCGCAGGCGCAAAAACAAGACTCGAAACAGGGAAAGCCAAACGCAATCGCAGATCGTTTGCTCGATCAATGCAGCAGATTGGCCCAACTTGCACACAGTCCAACTGCCATGGTCGACCCAGACAGAGGACAGACTGGCAGACACACAGACACACTTGTGGCAGAGTCCGTTGTGGCAGTTGCAGTTGCAAGTGGCAAGTGGCAAGTGGCTCTATAAGGTCGAGGCATGTGTTGAGCCGCCGTCGTGGTAATTAACTCGTTTGCTATTGTAAATGCCTCATTGCAACACTTTTGATGCCGATTGCTGCTGTTGCTGTTGCTGTTGCGGTTGCAGTTGGCGTAGCACTCGATGTTGCTCTCAATGTTACTGCTGCTGTTGATCTGTCCAGTGGGTGGTCCAAGGCTGGCGGTGTCTGTTTGATGCCCATTGCTGTCATTGCGGCCATAAATGTGATCCGTTGCCAGCTTTGGCAATTATGAATGGAGATGCGCCAAACTGGTTTCTTTATTATTCCAGGAATCAGCGTCACCCACACATTCATACAAATTCACACACACACACACACACACAGAGAGGCAGACGGTACCCATCCCATTGGGATTGTGGGTGCCAAAACATGAGCCTTGCGTCGATCTGATGACCACTTCGTTTGAATAACCGCGTCGCGCAGCATTCGAGAAATTAAGAACCCGTCTAACAATGACAAATCTTCCAGCCAAACCAAGCCAAACCAACAAACAAAAAATAAATAACTTAAAAACCGAAACGAACTACAACAGATTCCCAGACCATGATGGGGCTAGCCAGGCAGACAACCAACTCTCACGACATCGCAGTTGTCGCTGTCGCAGTCGCAGTCGTTGTCCTGCCTCTACCTCATCTCCCATGCCTGCTCCCTGTTCCCCTAGCTATCGCTATTCGTGTGGTACCTACACCTAATGGATTTTATTTGTGCTGTTCTTCTGATTTAATTTCGTTATTTGGTGTCTCTTTTTGTCGTTGCTGTTGCTGTCGTTGTTGTTGTTGTTTTTCGTTTGGCATTTCGTTTCGTTGCGCCCAAAATCAGCGGCGCATCTGTGACCGGCTCAAGGCTAGAACCCAACCACCTTCTCCGCGCCATCGCACCACCGCACCACTTGAACTACCTTGCTAATGCGAATGCGATACACAGTTTTATTGTGCTTAATTCGTGTTTGTCGTTCCTTCTGACTCGGACGACTCCGGCTATGACTCAATTAGGCGCTGACACAGCAGGCTGCCCATTGCCATTGGATTGTCCACCGCTGCTGAGGGGGAAGAGCAGTGCAAGGAGTGGCACTGGATCATCTGAATAAGCAGCACAGCTTCGACTGATCCAAAACAAACTCGACAACACAAAAGAAACTCATGAGAAAAAAGTACAATTATCTCATTTATTCAATTTTATATTTTGCTATTATAGTTATCTTTTTCTACTTCGGTACATTCTTATCTCCACCATTAATTTAATCCAAAATCAGCATATTCAACTTAACAATGTTCAGAATATAATGAAATGTGAATAAAGTCTGGAGGTGTTTTAAAGATACTATGTATATCTAATATTATCTCCTTTATATTTTAATGTCGATTTTTAATTATCTTCTTAAAAATATAATTCTTGTGGGTTAGCTAAACTAAAATCATAAAGGAGAAACCATAAGAAATTAATCTGCAAATATTGATAGAGTTATTTTGTTTTTAGGCGTATTTTTTATATTTATCAACATTATCTTATTACCAAATATTATTATTCAATGTGAATTTTGAAATATGAATAAAGTGTGGAGGTGTTCTTAAGATACTTTAACAAATTATTATCTCCCTTATTAAGTGTACATTTTACAGGAATATATTTTATTGTATTCTTGAGAATATAAAACAAACAGCAATCCATAAGAAGAATTCATGGGAAAATTATTTTTTTTATTATTTATTAATGTGAATTTTGAACATGTTAATAAAGTGTGGAGCTGTTTTAAATATACTATTGCAAAACATTATCGCCTTCATTAAAAAGTACATTTCTTTTTAATAGTTTTTATTTCTTCCTTTAAAAATATAAAATAAAATACAATCATCATTATAAGAAATTAATTTGCAAATATTGATAGTTATTATTTGATATATTTTTTGTATTTATCAACATTATCTAATTACCAAATATTATATTTTAATGTGAATTATGAAATGTGAGTAGTGATAATATCTTTCTTATTAAAATGTATATGTCTCTTTTATGTCTCTATATGTATAATTATAATTTTTAAAAATTAAAATGGTTATAGGTAGACGTATTTTATGTATTCTTCAACGTTATCTAAATACCAATTATAATTTATTAAGTTTACTGGTTGTTTTGAGTATTCTAAGCATTTATAAATATGATATTCATAATAAATTTAATCTGCTTAATTCAATTCCCAACAATGCTTAATATCTCCGGTTGCTCAAATTTTTTTCAGGCAAATACAGAGCATATAAATGTAATGAGTTGTTAAGCGAGTGTCATAAGTGATTTCACTTTCATTTTGTCGTAGCTGTGTATGCGTTTCCTTTGGTCCAAAAGCCGGCCAAGACCAGCCAAGGTAAAGCAAATAAAACGAAAGACTTAAGCAACGAACTTTGTCACAGGCAAAACGATGCAAGAAACGAATGCAAATAAGATCGCTGTTGCTATTGTTGTTGTTGCTGTTATGGATGTTGTTGTTGTTTTTGTTGTTGGTGCTGTCGCGCTTGGAGTGTTGGAGGCGCTTCCCTTTTGCCGCGCTGCCAGGATAAACAAAGACCTTAAGCAGACAGCAGGATGTGTCAGACATAATTTTCATAATTTTACGCCACAAATCTGCAAGATTTCTGGGCATTACTTATGCCAGCCCGCACCGTACTCCCCTCTTCCGCTTCCCCTCTTCGATCCCCTTTCAACAGACTGTGCGGTTTGAAATTTAATACCGCAACAGCAGCAGCTACAGCAATAACAACAACAACAACAACAACGGCTAAGGCAACGGCAAAGACAGCGGCAAATGCAATTTAGCAAAACTCGTCGGATGGTTTTGGACTTGAGCTGTGGCGTCGTTGTACTTGGGGCTCGGCTGAGGTGTGAATATTTAACCGGATATGAGTGAAACGCATCTCTCAGGCGCGAAAGGACGACGCCTTCGCCTTCTCCGTCTGCTTCTGCTTCGCCTTCGCCTTGGCCTGCGTCGCGACACAATTCAAGCTAAACACGAAGACCACAGAGACAAGCACAAAGATGAAGACTCGACGACGAAGACTCGAGACGATGACGATGACGATGATGATGATGATGACGATGACGAAGGCGAGGACTGAGAACCAACAATGAGACTGACAAACGAGTGTGTATGTGTGTCTGTGCATGTCTGTGTGAGGAACGTCAGGCGGGTACGCATTTAATGAAATGATAGACTGACAGTGCGGGAGACAGCTCGGCGCTGGCAAGCAGCGACACCCCCCAATACGTACACAGATCCCACCAGATCCACATCGTCCAGGCTGAACCCAATAAATTGCACCTCCTGCTGGGCTAGTGTCCAAGAGCTTCAAGGCGTAACCTGCGCTCCAATGAGCTCCATCGTGATCTGAGAGATGCCAGTTTGGTTTCGTTTTGATATATTTAATTCGCTTGCTTCGATTTCATTATTTTTCGTTTTTGTTTCTTTATTTTTTAGACCCGTTTTGCTGTCATTTTGCAAGAATTTTGCTTCAGAATCCATTCGCATGTAAACAATCGAATTACATATGCTTCTTTGGACTTAACACCAAACAGATTAGAGGAACAGCAGTGGCAGCGATTCAACTTTCCCATCCAACTTGCAGCTTGAGCTTTGAGAATGCAAAAGTGCTTGGCTTGGAGCGATTGAATTTGGATGTTTTGGATGCTTTGAAAGTTTTGGAAGTTTCAAGTTTTCAAGTTATTGTTGGTTTGATTCGTGCTTAGTCTACAGCGATGTCTCTTCACGGCGACCTTTTCACACCTTCCTCTTATTATTTGACTATAACAAAAAGGCACTCGTATCAATTTCACTTGCATCCGCTTTTGACAAATTCCCCTGAAATCTACGTTTGACAAATTTCGACTCTGGGAACCTGAAACCGAACTCGTGCAGTCGTGCACAGCACTTTGGAAAGCCAAAACCTAAGTAAGTAATATAAACAAAGCTCTTACAAATGGCGCCACATTTCTATGAGCTATTTATAACTCTATCCATTTCAATATCGAATTAAATAAGTTTTCTATATACTATTCTATAATTGATAATTATAGCGAAATGTCGCCAATAAACACCTACGAGCGTCTGCTTGAGAAATGGCCAAGGCAAATGCCAAGTCGATAACTTGTCATAACTTTCAGTCGATGTCCGTTGAGTGCATGTAAACTTGCAACCACATTTACCACATTTGCAGTTCCAGTTGCAACTAATCGTTGTTGTTATTGCCATCATTTTTATGGCAAACGCCTGTCAAATGCAATTGAATGAATGCGGTCTGCCAACAACGACTCGATCACGGCCATAAACAGCACGGCACATTACCAACAGCAACAACATTTAGTTAAACAAGTAGATTTACAAGCCAATTTGAAGACAACTTGGCTCAATACGTCACTACCTTAATAACTGGCCAAATAAAGGTTTATCAAGGGGTTAAATATGCATAGACAAGTTAAATGCATATTAAAAAATTAAGAAAGCTGTAACAGTTCAAAAAAATTTTTGTTGCTTGAGCAATATTGCTTTTTACTAAAGTATTATGGTCTATACTATCTTTAACTGAATTAAAAATTAGATTTGAATTTTTTTTTTTTAAATTCGATTGAAACCTTCTTAGTTAATATTGGTATATTTCATCAATACATTAGATAATAAACTTAATTTCATTTTAATAGTTGCTTGAGCAATTACTTTGAAATGCATTTTCAATAACTAAAGTAATTATGAGTACTATTAACTATCATTTTACTGAATTTAATAAATTAGATTTGAATTTTTGTCTTTTAGTAAATTCGATTGAAACCATCTTAGTTAATATTGGTATATTTCATCGATACAATAGATAATTAACTTAATTTCATTTTAATAGCTGAAATAATTAAAAATAAAAACTTTAAATCCGAGAGTAATAACTAATTTGGTAATCAAAAATATTGTTTCTATTCAGATTCGTTTAATTATTAAAAAAAATACTTTAACTAATATTGTTCACAATCTGCTAATTTTTAAAATATAAACAGGAATCTAAAAAGGGTATTTAGAGTTCGATTCCTACAATGCTGCTCTTAGCTTTAAGGTTGTTTCTGTCTGTCTGTCTGTCTGTTCTCTGGGTTGTCTGACGTTCGATTCAGGTGCTCGTAAATTCAACTGGTTGCTTTAAGCATTGAAGTGATTTACGCCAAATGTTTAAGAGCAAATGCTGATCACGGTTGTGGCTGCTGTGGGCATATTTGTCTTATGGAATGCTGGGCTAATCAGTGCATAATTAATATTAATTTATATGTAAGCTAAGTGTACTTATCTGTGGCTCAAGTGGCTCTTATATGAAATTTGCATGGCAATGCTTTAATTTATGGGCCAATTGTCGCAAAGGCGCCTATTAAACACAATCCAACACATTCTCGGCTCATTAATTTGTATCCAAATGAAAGCAAATACAACAGCTACAACAACTACGACTCTACAACAACAGTAACAACAACAATGAGAAACGAGGCGTAGAAAGCGGGGAATAGATAGAAATTGTAACAAGTTCAGGCCAAGTCAACAAGCACTTGGCACATTTTGTGGCCATTTCACAGAAGTTGGGCACAGCCTCTGCCCCATCCCCCTTCCCCCCTTCCCATTCCCCTCAAAACAGTTCGGTTAGGTTCAGTTCAGACACACACGCACACACACTCACACACTCACACACTGACACACAACAAAGTGAAAGACACAAGCTGGCCACAAAGACAACTGAAAAATGTTTCGTTTCGTTTGGTTTGGTTTGGTTTGGTTTTGTTGCCCGTTCTTAAGTTTGTTTCGAGTTTATTTTGTTTTTTCTTAACGAGCCGCTGCCAAGTCACTGTCAAAATATTGAAATAAAGGAATTTTCAATTTTAATTTCTTTAGCGCGCATCGTTGCTCGGAAAGGGGTTCAGCATAGGCCAAAGAAAGAGGCGGGGCAAGGGTGAGGTTGAGGGGTACATTGTACACTGTACAACAAGGCACCCAAAACGTTACGCTAACGTTCCAAGGAAGTGACTCTGTTCTTATGTTAATGATTGTTATTCTAAGCGTTAAATGAGCGTGGGTAAATAAAAGCCTAAGAAAAATGTTCAAAATAACAATATAATTTTTTTTCTTAAACTGAACTTTACACATGGAACCAATTTTAAATTACATAAACGAAATTTAACTGAGAGTTCTAAGGAATGAAGTAAGTTAAAGTGTTTGCTCCTAGCTGAGTGATGATTGAAAGAGCAATCAATGAGTGAGCACCTCCAAGTTATTGGAGGTCTTAGCGGAAAACTATATGACATAACATTGATTGGTAGCAATTCACAAAACTCTTCCTGTGCACAGCTTTGTACTAAAACTAATAAAAAAAACTAATAATTGATTGAACGAAAGAAGTATATTTATTATTCAATAACTATATTTTATTTTATGAATATATTTATCATGTTTATTTGTTTCTTTTACAGAATTACTGAAGATATTCCAATTTTGTTGATTTTACAATTCACAAGCTTATCTAAAGATTCATTTTCTAAATAAAGAATTTCATTTAATTTATGTATCATACTTGCTGTCTGTTAGCTTGAAGGCCCGATTATTCACTTTCCACTGAAGATTTCTGACCGAGACCTTGGCAATATTATTCAATCTGAGCGAATCTTCTAACTGAATCCGCCCCCTTTAATAGGCAATCGCTGCCGCCGCCTGGGACTATAATTTGTGCAGTTAACTCAAGCAAATATTATGATAATGTGTTTCTTTCGACTTTATATTTTGATATTAAATTGCTTTTGATATACTTTAAATCCGTGGCTAGTGCTGTTGGTGTTTTCTTAGGCTTAGCTCAATAATCGCAACATTTTGCAGCTTTCTCATTTATGCAAATTTCACTCAATATGCAAAACATAATCATTTTGTTATAAGAACCACAAGGAGAACGCACAATGTTGCGCGAGCTAAAGTTGAAGTCGAAGTCGGAGTCGGAGTCCAAGTTGGAGTTAAAGTCCCAGACACGCCCCGGACTTCAGTTTGCCAGGGCAATAAAGCAGCTAACAAAATAACTCAAACTATCACAAGGAAGAGAGAGAGAGAGAGAGAGAGGGAATATGTAGATGGAGAGTGAGCTGAAAGATGAACGAAGGGAAAGGCAAGGCAAAGGCAGAAAGGTGGAGCCACAGGAGGCAGGAAGCATGCACAGGGCGGAGGACGATCAATCGTTTAAAAATTTAAATAATATATATGTTTGCCAGTCGGCGGGCAAAGCGAAAACTGTAACAGCCGATGTCGGAGTTGAAGTAGGTGGAGCAGCAGCCACAGCCACAGCCACAGCAGCAGCAGCATCAACCACATCTCTCTCCACAGAGGGAGTCAAGAACGAGAGTCGTGGCAAGTTCAGTGAGTTGAACGCATATCGGCGCATGGCTAGCGGCGATTTATGCTTAAAACGGTGTAGATTTTTATGCTGTTGCCGGTGCCAAGTCAAAGGAGCTGCCACAGACACAGACACGGACACGGACACGGACTTGCCGCAGACCTGTAGCTGAAGCTGTACCTGTACTTATACAGAACAGACTCTGCAACAGAACAGAAACCTGTGCAACGAACAGACAGCTAGGCTGCTTATTAAGCGATCTAGTGATTTTAGAGCTTGCGTCGAGCCGTGCAGGTTAAGGAACTTTTTTGGAACGTGTCGCCTTGGCTCAAAACTTAAACGAGTTTCCCCAAATAACAAGAACAACGGGCCTCAAATATCTTGAAGTGCAGCTAGCCAAGTAATTGGCCTCCTTCGCAAACAACAAATTAACAGGCAACACAAAGCAACACAACGCACCAACACAACACTACACTACACACACACAATTCAAAAGTCGCGCTCATCTGACACTTGGAATGAGACGAATGGAGGCGTTTAATTGATTCAAATCGAATTCATTGGAATCGAATTCAATCGCCGCGTTAATCCCTTGAAAAAAATAATAATATGAGATCTCTCGGTGAGTTTGCCCTGCCCTGAACCTACTATAAGTCAGCGCTAATGCAGAATCATTGAGGCAAATTAATGAAGCTGCCCCAAGTCGAAAATTGTAAATCGAAATTGAAATCGCGTCACAATCAGTCATAAGTCCCACAGGAATTACACACACACAAACACTCGCACACATTGAGAGCTGAAATCCAAAACCCAATGAATCAGCCGGAAAGCGCTTCACGATGATTATTTCAATTCTGATTTCGATATTGTCGCAGCTAAGCCACACTCTTCCTCCTACTCCCCCACCCCGCTGACGAAGGTGTGACAGCTTCTACGGAGGCTTGGTCTCCGTTATCGCCCCCTCCTTTTCCCTTCCCTGCTGGCTGCCTCCAATCGCGCTCGCAATGTAGCTCAATTAATTGTAGCGTAATTTCCAGTAGCCGGATTATGTCTTAGCTTTGACTTCGCCTGCACTTAGATTCAACTGTCAGCGAGCTGTCAAAGCTGCAACTGCAACTGCAACTGCATCGACAACAATTTCTTTAACTTTTGTTGTTCCTTTAAAATTGTAATTGATTAATACTTAAACAAACTTTAGCGACTTATTAACTGTTCAACTATATTTCAATTATCCCAAGAGGGCTTTTTAGAAAATGTTGTTTGTTTTAGTCTTCTCATCTTAGTCAAGCATCATTTCTTATAATTTATAAACTAAATTTCAATTGTCTGGCTCAGCTCGGATTGAAATGATCTGTACGACCAGCAAATGCGCTGAACTATACCCTATTTTCATTTGTGCCGCGAACTGAACTTCCAGTCTTGAAATTGACTGAATGTTTCGCTTATTTGAAACAAATTTTGTGGCCAAGCGGAAGTTTTTACTGCACAACAGAAACCACACTAAATATCAAAGAAGAACCACAAAAACGATTGCGTTTTGTCACCATCACCACTCTCGCAATTTTCTTAATGAAATTCAAAATGTTGCCATTCGTCTTGATTGCTTTTGTGCAGAGGACGAGGAGAAGTAGCAGGAAATCACAATAGCACTCGGGTTGTAAGGTTGAAAGGTGTGCCCCTGTTGTGTGCTGTGTGTTCTGTGCCACCGGTTGTGGTTGCCACCACCACCGCTATGTCAACGGCGAATCCCTTGTTTTATCTGTGCAATCTTGAAATGAAAGGCGACGTCGCCATTACCACCGACGCCTCTGCCTGCCTTTTCAGTGAGGATCCCCGGGGTCCCGTCCTGGGGTCGGAGTCTTGGAGTCTATAAGTTGAGCTCAAGCCACAAGAGCAATTGCTTGTCGGAGTGTAAACATGCCTTAAAAAATAAAAGAAACAAATATATGCTAAATACATATAAATAAAAATAAAATTAAAATGAATATTACAATATTCAAATTAGGCATTCATGAGAGTCTGTAGATAAGCAGAAATGTCAGCTCTTAACTTCAAAATCCAACAAATGCAAACAGCTTCATTAGGCCCACAATACTCATAGTATTCACATATCGCGCCTATTCATCATATTTGCAACGAGGGTGTTACCTCAAGGTCTGTCGCAGTATTTTGCAAATGTCATAATTGCATACATTTTGATTATAGCGAAAAAAGTGAATGTCATTTACGAATTAAATGCCGACAATCTTTTTTTCGTTTTTACTTTGGCGACACACACAGACTCACTATATGTACAGTAAATATTCACATTCTCAATCACATTTATATGCAATCTGCTGACGAAATCGACACAAATGACTCGCTGGTTGGCCTGCCACCTGTTGCTGTGTGATTATGTCGAGACTCTAGTATCAATTTTCCAGCAAACAGCGTGTACACTGTACACTGTACACATGTTAAAATTTGCACCACGCTGCGTATGATTAATGTGGCAGTTGCAATTTGTGACCCCCTTTCGTCCCTCATTTTACACTGTCAATCAATGCTCACCGAAATTGAAATCTGTGCCACATTCTGAATTGTTTAATATTTTATAGTATTCAATATACCAGATATGTCAAAGCAAACAAATTTAACAGCAAATTGATTGATTAATGGAGTTCAATTTAAGAAGTTCCACTTAAAGATGAATTCTAGGAGTTGATAAAAATATATGAAGAAAAATCAAAATATAAGAAAATGCCAAATTAATTAAGTAAACGAAACTCAATGAAGTTAAGTCACAATACATTTTTAGGACAAATAGTGAGTATGGTAGTTTATATAGATAAAAACTCTCTCTAACTTAAGTCTGCAACTGTCATAATTCAAGACATCCATTAAGAAAAGAAAATTGATACACAATTAACTTCGACTTAAAGTTCATTTAAGTTTGGAAACTGCAACTTGACGCACTTTATTTGTATTACTAAGGGAAAGTTTTAATACTAACTAACTTTTACTTTTGTTGAGCTGCCCTCTGCCACTAATTACTTTTTGAATCCAATCTTAAATCCATTTTCCATTCAGTTTTACAAAGCGGCTTTCATAAGCTGCTTAACTAAATTATGGAGTCAAATGGGAGCATTATCTAAATTACTAATTACTTAATCTGTAGTTTAAGCATTTAGCAGATTATAGAATTATCTCTGTCCGGTTATGCGGAAGTAACAAGAGGGTGGCCGGGTGGCCACTTCTGGCCTTACATTCGTTTTATCAGCTATTTAACATGGTGGAACATGGTGGAGCAAGCTTTGCTCTAATCAGCGGATGCCAAAGCAGCCGCCGTCTACAACGAGCACATCGGCATCGGCATCGACATCGGCTGGACTGAGAATGAGACTGAGACTGAGACTGAGACAGACACGGAGACTGAGTTTCCGGGAAGAAATATGTACTTTTATTGGCTGGCATGCAAAACAAGCAAACTGACAGACAGCCAGAGACCGAGTCCGAGTCCGAGTTAGAGTCGGAGTAAGAGTCGGAGCAGGAGTGAATGCCAAAGTCAAAGTCAGAGGAGGAGGAGGAGGAGGAGGAGAGTCGGGTTGGAAGTCAAGACATGCAAAATCGACAACAAGAACAAATTGCTGCCGCTCCGCAAAGACAACAACGACAGCAGCAACGACAACTACAACTACAACTACAGCAACAACACATCAGCAAAAACAACAAAGACAACAACGACAGCGACAACAAACTTGACCATGGCCAAGACGGCAGCTCAGTCATAACTCAGCCTATTGGCTTGTTAAGCGATTTTCCAATATCGCCGAGCTCTCAGCTTCAGTTGCTCTCGGGTTCAGCGTGGAGTCTAGCATCTTTTTGTAATTACGTGTAGTTTGTAGTACCCTGTCTAGGGCGCGTGCGTGGCCAGCCATATATACTATATATATATATATGCATATATACATATATTTTTGCGTACGAGTTTTTCGGCCTTTGGCGCTTTCAACTATAAATATACATGGTCCAACCGCATTGCAGCAAACTGTGGCATGGTTATTGTAGCAACAACCACAGCAGCAGCAGCAGCGGCGGCAGCAGCAGCTGTTGGCGCATATTAAGCTATTTTCCTTGCCATTGGCCATGGTCAATGCTTATCAAACGCATGCAAAGACACGTGCATGAGTGCACCCCAATCCCTGTCCACATCCACATCCACATCCACATGCATGTCCTGCCAGTGGCATCTCGCAAATGATTTATAGAAAGCTCTCATTATTTATAGTTGCCTCAGCTCAGCGCTGTCAAATAAGTTGAGGCAATTAATTAAGCGCCTGCAACATCCCAGGTTTAATTCAAGTGCCGAAAGCAAATGTTGATGTGTTTGATCGGTTTTTTCAGACTATAGACAGATTACAAAGTTGGACAGGGAGAGAGACGCAGAGAGTTTGAGTAATTTGGAAAATTTATAAGCCAAAGCTGAAAAGTTTGGATGTGTAGCATTTGTGTCTAAAATATTGGAATACTCCTAAAAGAAGCACTCTCTTCAGATATAATTCAGAAGTGAGTCTGAATCAATATGGATTAAATACTCTAGTAATAGCATAATTTGATATTTTAGCTGAATTTTACAATCTTCGTAATATGCAAAAGAAAATGAGGGTCAAAATTATGAAGCAAGTTTGCGTCATAATTAAAAGCAACAAACAACAAATATTCTGAGAGAATTCTTTGAATTATATTAAAAAGAAATGTAAATTAAATTGAATAATAATATAATAGAAAATAATAATAATAATGAATTCTTGCAAATACTCGTACTGTGACTAGCACGATAAAATAAAAGTTGCTGCAAAACTGTAGCGTTAGGAATTAAATAAATAAGTCCACATTTTCTTACAAATTTCAAGCCTAAGATGCCAAAAAAGTCTACGAATTTCAATGAGAACTGCTCTCAATTCGATAACTATGAGTGAGCTTAAAAAATTCAACAATGGAAGTAGTGTTTCACATATGTGTCGGTAATAACAATAAGTTGAAGCTACTAATATTAACTGCTACTAGAAAATCACACAGATGGCATAGGAGGTGTCCTTTTAAGTAGAAAGGAAACAAACGTGGGAAATAAGGAAAATGTCCGCATTGGGTGTCTACAGCAGAAGCTGTGGCTTTGAGCTGCATATTTATGGCCCACATATTCCAATTGAAAGTCCCAAACTGAGACTGACACTACCCTGGGAACCAGCCAGAGATCATATGACTGGCGTGCAGCTAATTGGAGCTGTGTGTATGGCTTTTAAATGCCCAGTCATTAGGGTTAAACAAGCAATTCATTTTGGGCCAAAACAAGCAGCAGCAGCTCATTTGAAACGCCTCATTTAAGTGAAATGGAAATGCCAATTTTCGACTCACGGCATGAGTCAAGTTCGGAAATAAAAAAACACGTGCCACAAACAATCGGCAGTTGAAATCACAACAACAGCATTAACAACAACAGCAACAACAACAATACGAATCCACATACAAGCAATTCACAAATCGCAAAGCAGATGCAGAACCAGAAACAGAAACCTTTTCTTATGTGTGTCATTAACTGAGGCGCGAGTTTGGCTCTTTCAGCCTCCTCCAAGTTCGAGTTAAAGTTGGACACGGACTCGGCAATAAAAATACGCTGCCGACAAATTAGAGGTTAGCAAGATTGGGAACCAAAGTTGAGGGCGTGTTGGACAGACACTTGCTCCCATTTGTGGATAATGTGGGGGCGGGTGTTAATTGTGCTTCAACCAAGAACTGACTGATCAAATTTAAATTTCCAAATCAATTCTAAATTTTAAGTAAATTCGTTAATAAATAGAGAATCAGTAGTTTTAATGCCAATATAATGCCAATTTGAAGGCAATTAAAACACTAGTTAACTTAGCTGAGAGCTCTAATTGAAATAAATCAGTTTCGTGCCTCAACTAACTATTAGCGAGAATAGAGAATAGAATAGAGAAGAAAAAGGGCAGAACCCATTCATTAATAATTAATCGTGTCGAAGCGATTTGATGGTTTCACGATATTGCCCAATAACGCTGATTGGGCCATAATAATTGTTGAAATGTGCCTCGAATTTTGTTATAATTGAGTTCTCGATCATAATCATAATCGGAAGTGGAACAGAAACTGAGACTGAGACTGACGGGGCAAGAAAGATCCAATGAGCACGACTCTCATTATATAATTGAGAAGAACAAGTGAATTAAATGGGGGCATGTCTGTCTCTCTTCTTCGCTCTCTCTCTCTCACTCTGTCCCTGTTGAAATGTTGTTTTGATTTGTGGCACGTACTTGGGCCAACTGGCACCTGCTTTCAACTGGCGTGGTCTGCTAACAAATTAATAAATGATTATTATATTACGCAGGCCGTTAAGTAATGCGATTATGACATAACGAGCACACACACACACCCAATTGTTGTTAGGCTCTGACTGAGAACTGAGAGCTGTTAGCTGTTTGCTGTTTGCTGTTTGCTGTTTGCTGTTAGCTGAGTCTCTGTCTGGATGCGGATGCCAGGCTGGTTTTGCCTCAATAATTTATCCATTAAGATTGCACGCGCCTGATTGTGTGCTACGTGGCTCGTTTTTGGCTTTAGACGGTAGCCTAGCCACAGTTAATCAGGGCGGCTAACCGGGAGGGGGTGAGGGGGTGAGGGGCAGCTTGGTATATGGCCATAGGGGGGACATGGCTTTGGGCGCTGCCCACAGTTGATTTAATGCGCCAAATTATAAAATTGTTGTTGATTTAATTTTATGAGTGTAAAACGGGCCCAACTCTCATTCAACTCCAACAACTGTCGGCCGATCACTCAGAACGCAGCTACTCGTCTTTGTTGCCGTTGTTGTTTGTGTTGTTGTTGTTGTTCTTGTTGCTGCTGTTGTAGTAGTTGCTGTTTTTTGTTGTTGTAGTTGTTGTTATTGCCACTGAGGTTGTGGAGAAGAGCTTCTCTCCAGCTTGTAACCATGTTTCGCAGTTTATCGCAATCTTAGTCGCAACCGAAAACCGCAGCCAAGAAAACCGAACGTGACATGTGAATTAGGCAGGCAAAGACATGGAGTTGGACCTGGAGCTCGACTTGGTCTTGGAATTGGGTTCGGGAAAGAGCAGGTGGCTCTCGACTTAGTCCCGATGCTTTTATCGTGCTTTATTAATAAATTAATTGACGCAAATGTGGTGCTGGCATTAGACATGATCTTGGGCTTTTCGGCTGAGGTATCGTTAAATGTTGTTTCGATCTATATAGTTAGCTGTTTCTTTTTTGTTGTTTGTTTGTATTTTTGCTCAAACATGTGTTTAACCAATTCTTTGATAAATGTATTTTGTCGTTGGTAGCAAATTCGTCGAATTATGTCATATAAATAACAAAATAGCAACATCTTTGGTAAGTTTTCAGTTATTTATCTATGAATTGGCCAGCATTTAAGTTTCTATAGAATAAACATTCATTTATTGATTGTTATTTATAATCGTAATAATATTATCTTAGATACTATAATATGCATTCATTTATTATGCTTTATACCGATTAACTTTAAATAATTGCCCAAATATTGGGTCAGAATCTTAACTAACAAACTGTTCAATTTTATGGCAACCACTTACCCTACGGCCATAAAAGAACACAGAGACTTTAAATGTAATTTTATTCATTTATTTTTATATCAGAGATCGACAATTTTAGTTGGGAGATGCATTAACGCTTTCCCATCTGCTTTAGTCTTTGTACTTGGGGCCTCAATTAAGGCAAGAGTTTTCCATTGGCCATTGAGGCAACAAGCTGGAGAGCCAGCAGAAATATTGGACAATGCCACACCACCCGCTGCTGCATGTTGCATGAAAGGATGGTAGTCAATAATCGAAATACTATACTAAACCGAACCCGTAAACCCGTCTTAATGCGTCGGGGCAACCCGCAGGCCGCAACGTGCACAATTTGGCGCCCTACTTTGGAGCTGCTCCTACGCAGCCCCGAAGTATCAGGAGAATCGAAATCGAGATCGGGGACTGTGTCGGAAGTTGGCGGTGTGAGAGGTGCAGACGATGTCTGGCAGTTGGGTACCATGTTAAGTGTTAATAAATCGCTGAGGCCCAATGAAGATCACGGGAATTTGTTTCAAACTGTTTTTATATTATTTTTACAACTTCGTTTTGGACAACCCTTTTTGCCTTTTATTACTTAACAAATTAGCCCAAATTAATCAGAAACGAAAGTAACGCCACATGCAGCACTTAGGGTCCAAGATAAATGCATCTGTGTCGCAGTGTGAGGGCTTCAAGTCCAACTATCGATTCTAAAACACAAAAGACAGACAACGGAAAACAGACAGCGGAAAACAGACAGCGGAAAACAGAGAGCGGAAAACAAAAACGACAAACTTAACATTTATGAGGCGACATTAAGCAGGAGATCTCTTCTCCAACATGACACATTCCCATCAAGCATTGACGATGCGTAAGTGCAGCATTTTCTCAAACAATTTGCAAGCTTTCAATCAAGTGTAAGCCTGAGACTGGGATGCTGGGATTGGGACTAAGACTAAGACTGTGACAGCGACTGCGACTGCGACTGTGAGTGAGACTAAGACGGAGTCGGAGACGGAGGGAGACGGAGGCTGAGAGAAGAGACTGGGCTCTAATCGATCAAAACCCGTATGGCAGGCGCATGTTGTGGCAGCCGCGTTCGATTCCATCATTCATGCGATCAACATTATCTGCCGTCAGGCATCAGAGACGATGCTTAAGGAGTCAAACTTGCCAACAATGTGCATCCCAATACTCCTTTCTCCCCACTCCTTACTCCCCACTCCCCCTCCCCGCTCTCTTTGTGTCTCTTTGCGGTCTGTCTGTCCGTCTGCCTGTCTGTTGGTAAAACGTTCTCAAAAGCGTAATTAACGTTCGCATATTTTGCTGTCGGATTATCGCCCGTACCGCGTTCATCAGCGACAAAAGCTTCCTGTGTAAATTGAACGAATAATTGCGCGACTAACTGTAAAAACACGCCGCAGAGAGAATTTCACTTTGACTTCAGCTGCAGCTTAAACTCGAACCCAAACTCGAACTGGGAATTGGACTCGAACTGAGATTCAGTTAATGTTTGTGAACCTGCACCCAATTAACTAATAACAAATGCCCGGCAATTAATAATCGCTTGACAATCACTTTTTCTTTACGAGGGTGGTCCCAGGGAAATGCTGCATTTACTTTTCCCAGACACTGCCCAGGGATAACCCCTGTCTCTGCCCCTGCCCCTACCCTTCTCCCGCTTTAGACGCAGCAGGGACAAATAAACTAAGTCTCTGTCCATTCAGTGTCAATTCTCGAGTGGCCTGACTTGTGTTTGTAAAATGATATGAGCACTTTTATTTTACAATCTCAATATGGTCCCCCCCTTCTCTCTCTCTCTTACTATTTCTATCCTTCTCTCTCCTCTCTCTCTCTCTCTCTTTCTCTATCGGTTTCCTTCTCTGTGGCCATCAATGGGCACTTGGTTATTTCTCAAACGCTAATCCTTCGGGTCACTGCTTATCGCCCGCGCCCGGAGACGCTAATTTGATGAGTCATCTGTGCCGACTTTTGTCGTCGACCAGTTGCGATAGTCATCTGCGTATCGTTGAAGGGCTATAAGTGAACCCCGACCCCGACACCGACTCCGACCCCGACCCCGATCCCAAAACAACGACCTCTACCTATGCTTCTTTTATTGCTTACCTGTTCCATCTATTGTCGTAAATTTAAGGCTTGTCATTGAATGGGAGTGCTGGGCATCATCTAGGGACAACTACGATGTGTTTGTATTGAGTTTTCGTAGAAAATGTCACAAAAAAGAAGGAATGTCAACACACACAGACAAATACATGGAGAAAGGAGAAGAGGGGAAGAAGAAGTGGAAGACGAGAACTATGTACACAGTTAGATGATAATCGGATCGTTGCTCTGAGCATATAACCATTGGGTATCTCATTTCCAAATAAAAGGCCGCAAATGAAAATGGTAACAATAGAAAATGTCTAACCTTGTTGTTATTGTTGTTGCCGTTGTTCCTGTTGTTGCTGTTGTTGCTGTTGTTGCCGGCTGTTCAATAATAACGTTGATATGCGAGAACCAAATGCATTTAAAAACTTATCGATATTGAAACAGAACCGTGCCGCATTTATGCGCTTCATTAACTTCCTTTCAGCGGTTCAAGGATCTACGAAATTCTAATCGAAGAAAGTCCTGAGGCATGAATTTCACCGAGAAGCAGCTGCGAGTGATTTCCAATTTCCTATATGTATGACTGCTTTTTTTCCAAATATTATTTCTGTTTAAAAATTATATTAATTATATAACACACAAAAATACATCTAACAACATCATTATATAACTGTTTGAAAGCCAAATAAACATAAATCCAATATATTTTAAAAGTGATTCAATAATGAATAGAAGAACTTGGAATTCTTTTCAAATTTAAAATCAATAAAAATCTGTATCCTTATTGAAATTCAGTTTTGAATGTGTCCTAAATGTGTAATTAAATATAATATCATTTCCTAAAATAAATAATTTAAGATGTTTAAATTTTTAGTTATTCCATTGATGTTTTTGATTGCTGCACATTAAAATTGATTAGGAAACTTCTGAGAAATACCAAATATAACATTCAGAACGCTTAATCCTTCCTTTAATGT
This sequence comes from Drosophila sp. st01m, assembly GCA_018901795.1. Lineage (NCBI taxonomy): Eukaryota > Metazoa > Arthropoda > Insecta > Diptera > Drosophilidae > Drosophila > Drosophila sp. st01m. The sequence goes on from JAEIFG010000334.1 coordinate 1,587,027, forward strand.
TTGTGAATGACATCAACGCTCAACATTTTTTATTATAAATTAATATAAATTGAAAAACTATAAACACTTCGACAGCTTGGGAGAACTGCAGAGAATCATGAATGAAATTCAAATGTCGGCTTAATGTGCTCTTTTTGATTCCCAAATATAAAATGAGAATTAACAAACTTTAAGGAATTAATTAGGTTTGCGACTGGTGATTTCTCTAATGCAGAGATCTTTTTGGGGAGCGTCCAATGTCTGAGTCATAGGCAAAGGCACACATATCGATTCCGTGGCCATGTTCAAGTCGGACTCACGGATACAAATGCCCCCCGTTGCTATCATAATAAAAACAAACACAAAACCAACGAGAGCGATGGCGATGCCGATGGCGATGGCGGCGCAGGTTTTGCCAAAGGAAGTGGACGCAAGATTCGGTCGCCTACTCCGGAGCTGTCAGCTTATCATTTCGCTTTTAGCGCAACCTCTCACAAAGTGTGTCCTGTTGTGTGATGTGTGTGTGTGTGTGTGTGTGTGTGTGTGTGTGTGTCTCATTATCAGAGCGCGCTCAATGGAATGCAATGGTAACATCTTCAGAGCCCATTACACATCGTTCTGGGTCTCTCTCTGTCTCTCTGTCTCTCTCTCGAGTTGCGTGTTGAGTCTCTTGAACTGGCACAGGTTCTGGCTCTCCACTCTCGATTCTCGATTCTCGACTTTGGCATTTCATGTTATCCTTGTGCTCTTGTGCTCAATTTCGGCTACTTTTGGGGGGCAACAGCGACCTTACTACTTAGCTCTTTGTGTGCGTTTTGGGTGTGCGTGTGTGTGTTGTGTTGTGTGCTGTGCTGTGTCGTGTGTTCGTGTCGCATGTCGCCCGGGATTCTCGCTGTGTCGGCTGTGTCCGTTCGTCTGCCGGCGCTGGCGATAAGGTTTTAAGTTATGACCTTTTAAAATGTCCAAATGCGACGATAACGCGTGATTACTACAAATGTATTCGAGAGTGCAGCGACCAGGCCATGCGCAGTCCAATGCAGTCCATCCCCAGTCCATGCCCAGTTCTGTCCAAGCTAAGTCAGGACGCACTCATGGTGCCAGTTGATCTGTGGGTGACAGGACAGGGGGGCAGGAGAAGGTTCAAGTCATTCCAAGCAACATGCGCTTGTCGTGCAACAGTAACAAATTGTTTTGGCCCCCAACTAATAAAAGAAATCTTAAATCACAGCTCCTCCCCTTTTGCGTTTTGGGCCAAGCTTCTGTCTAAGATCATCATCGATTGCCAACACTGCAGGACATTCTGGAACAACTGTAATGATCAAGTGGTCAGTTAACAGTCGCCAGTCGCCATCATCATCATCATCTTCATAGCTATACCATGTGAGCCAACAATAAATATCGATCAAAACGTCAATTTTTATCTATTCCTCCAAATCGATCGCACAGTGTGAACTACGCTAAAGATTTTTAACTAAAGTGCAGTTTAAAATAAAGTGTCACAAAATGAGAATATTTTTAAAATATATTTAAGACAAGAGAATATATATTTAAATCGAAACAGACTCATTATAATCAGTCACAACAGTCAAAATTAGGTTATTTTGATCAATTTTAATAAGCAACATAATTAATACAAATACTCATGATATTCAAATTACGTCAACAAAATCGTTATTTTAAATTGAAAACATTCAGATAGCTTGAAATTATCTGATTGCCTATTAAACACTATACTTTAAGAACATTAATAATCAAATGTCAAGTATACACGTAAAATATTTTGGCATAAAACGTAATTTATTCATATTTTAGGATAAAGCATTTTTAAAAAACTGTCGAAATGTATTATTATAAGACTCGTATTATTGTTATTATTTTTAATGGAGAGTGTAGTAGCTTTTCTATCTTGCACGTTAGTTGACCTTCGTTCCACTGTGCAAACTGATCATGCACTTTGTAAATTGTTCCGCCTTGCATAATTTTTGCATAATTCTTGTTTTATTCAGCTCTTCATACTGCTGCTTCAGGAATTTTCATTTTCCTTTTTCTTTTCATTTTTATATATCTTTCAGTTGCTGTTTTGTTCCTTTTGCATATGTCGATTGCTGCCTGATATCCGTGGCGGACGTCGAGATGCAACGAAATGCTCGAAGGGATTCTGCGCTCTTTGCTGCTTATTATAAGTGCTGCTCTCCAGCCCCCTGCTAGGACCGGGGGGAAGCTGCAGCTGAACTGGGCCGGCACTGGGACTGGGACTGGGACTGAGACTGAGCTGAGACTGGACCTGCAGCATGCGAGTATATTGCTAATAATAACAATAATAATATGCGTTCGCTTATCAAAATTGACGTCAGATCTTATTGATATGCATCTGAAGAGCAGTTTTTGTTCTGTATTTTTGGTTGCACAAAAGAAAATCGTGTCAAAGGACTGAACCGAACCCGAGTCGAGTCGAGTCGAGTCGAGTCAAGTCGAGTGGAGTCGAGTCGAGTGTCCAGTCGGTCGAGTGGAGCTTAATTGAAGCGTTATTATGCGAGTGTCACATATGCAAAGTATTTTTAAAATATTTGAACACCAATTCACTCTTCGGTGGGTCTGCAAGCAACGTCAATGAAGTTGCGCTCGAGTCCAGGCCAGGACTATGGCTTGAACTGGAACTTGGTCTGGGCCTGGGCCTGGACCTGGGCCTGGCATCAAGCTGTGCATACAAAACGTGCACCTTCGCTCAGTTTGACAGATGCCTCAGAATTTAAGCACCGCAGGCCATCGAGCGCTGCTGCCACGGCAGCCGCAGCCCGTCTTTTATTAATCAGCAGCAGCGACTCTTCGATTGCGAGCAGGGAAGATGCGAGACGGAGGCACGCTTGAAAATATTATTTATATCGAATTTAATAATAATTCTTGAGCCTTCTGCGAGCTGCTGCGTAGGCTGTTGGCCAGTTTTGATCGGCGCAAAAATTTGCATTGATCGACGTTGAAGATATGGTGGCAGGCAACTGCCAAATGCCTCATGCCTCATGCCTGCCTTGTCTCTTTCTCTTGTCTCTTGTCTCTTGTCTCACATGCCTGTCTTGATGCGGCTGCCGATCGGTTACCGCGTTTATGATGAATGATTGCGGGCGTCGGCCAGGATGGGGGGCCATTCAACTTTGACTACTTTCGCCCGGGTGAAAAGTTGCCGCCGCCACCGACGACATCGCCATCGCCATCTTGCCATCGTCATCGACAGGGCCATGGCCATCGCCCTTATTAGCATGCCAGCAACGTTCCAGCAATCCTCCAGCCACATCCTTGGCTCCCAGAAATTGGGTTATCCCCTCGTCGCACAATACATCCACTTCCACTTCCTCTGCTGCCTCCTCTGCCACAATGTCGTCGTCTTCTTCTTCTTATTCTTAATGTGCCGTTTTGTTAAATTGCAGCGTTAAGAATTGCGCACATAAAGCATTTTGTTGTCAAACTGATTTTTGATCATACATAATTTTTATCTTGATCCAAATAAGGCTTACAAGCTTTGGCTCCAACTCCAGCTTCAGCTTCGACTTCGACTTCGGTTTTGGCTTTGGCTTCGGCCTAGGGCCAAGGAAACCAGCTTGCATTGAGGATCGTTAAAATATTTATGCATGCGTGGTCAGCTGAGATATCTGACTGAGTGAGCGTGTGAGTATTCGTAAGTATTCATGAATGTTCTTATTTTCTTATATAGTATTTTTTTTGGATTTTATTGCAAATATGTTGAGCAACAAATGAGTTTCCGCCATATACAAGCATATCAAAATATTTTGAAATCGATTTCTTTTGGGCGTTTCAAATCTCACGCCTTATTTGTCGCCCCAATCCGAGACTAATAATTTGCGACCCAAAAATGGTTAAGTGGCCCGCTCTTAAGTGCACCATAAAAAACTGAGCGCATAAATCTCTCAAAATCACAAATACAATACACGTGTATAAATCGTACATATACGATAGATAGTATGTGCATGATATGGAATGTATTATGAGCTTTGAATCAGCCCCCGAGTTCGTTCGAACTTTATGAGTTTTTTTAAATAATAAAAGCATGCACATTTAAGGTGTATATTTATAGCGAATGTGTCAAGCTGTAAAACCTAATGTAAAATTGACTGTATAAAACTATCATATCAATATAATACAAACTAAATACGGATACAAATGAATTTTAAATAGAAATGGTCAAAATCCGAGCTGAGCACATATCAAATAAAAATAAATTTTCTGTTTATTAATTTTTTAGGAAATTTAAAAATATTATTCGATAGTAATATTTATAATTTATTCCGGGTACATTTACATATATTAATAGCTTACAGTTTGTTAGTTAATTCTTTCGAAAATCAAATGCTTTAAAATTTAAGAATTAATACAGGCAAGTTTTTCAATATCGATTTTTACAGATATGTATATTAATTTAATACATATATTTATAAATATCTATAGTAATGCATATTTCTGTACTTTTTTAAAAGCTTACAAATTACGAATTTCCTTTTTTAAGAGATATTGAATTGAATTATTATAAGTTTATATTCTTAAACAACCTGTGTTTTGAATTAGTCGACAGTCAACTCGTCTCCCACTTAATGCTCGTATAATTAATTGAATATCGGTTGATAAAACCTTGACACAAACAGAACAAACATTTTTATTTATTTATTTTCATTTCTGTGTTTTATTTTCGTACATTCCCTTGACCCAGTTTAAGCCAAGTTAAGTCGCAACGGTAACGTCGGCTAACTCCCTCGCTCTGCGTCAGACCAAGATGCGGCACGATGGTATGCACATACAAGTACACATAAATTGGACCTCAATATCCACAAAACGACAGTAAATGGTCATTTTTATCGAAATAATTGCTTTTTTCGTTTGGCAGCGAAAGTTTTGATTGCGTTTCGCGTGGTGTTAGCAGACAGTACACACACACACACACACACACAGAGAGACACATAATGTAAAAGGAGACATACACATAAACATAATCCAGCGCATACACACACTCGCAGAGATACTAATACATAGGCAGGATTTCATTACGCGACTGCCTGAGGCCGTCAGCCAATCGTTGGCCCAAACGAGCATTCTGACAATTGTAACCACGGTGCAACCAACGTCCGCAGTTGATGCCACTGACCAAGGCATCGGATGCACCACCAACTGCAGTTATTCTGTGCCGTGTGCTGATTGTGCATACGCACGAAATCAATAAATAAAAGCAACAAGAAATTGACCAGGCATCGCAATGGTAGCCCACGCCGGCCTGCCCCGGCTGTCCCAACTACCCCCGCTGCCCCCACCTGACACAGTCCCCTCAATTCCCTCTCAGTTGCCTCAGCTGCTGCCTCGACTGCCGTCGCTGCTGATGCGCGCTCATAATTCATTTCATTATTGTTTTGACATTTTATTTATTGAATGCGAACAGGCGTGCGTTGTCGATCCGTCCGCCCCCTCCAACCGTCCAACCCTTCTCCCGCTCACTCCTCCTCCTCCCCCTCCGCCTCCTTCTACTTCTGCTTGTTTGGAACTCCCAAGAACGTGGACCTTGGCTTTGTATATTTCTTCCCCTTATTTCTTTTTTTGGGGCTGGGCAAATGTTTTGCGCAAATTGTTAACGGGCTTGTTTCGTTTTGCTCAAATAAGTGAAATCAATTCCCTCTCTTACCGCCTACCCCCTCTGACGTCACCCTACCACTTTCCCAGTTGCTTGGCGCGTCTGCGTGTGGTCTGCAAACAAAAGACTTAGGCAACGAACTCGCGTGAAAAGCAGATGAACAAAAGCCAGAGTCCAAATTTGTGACTATTGTTATTGGCCAAACGCAAACAAATGAAATACTTATGATAATGTACTTGCCACCTAATTTACATAAAATACAACAACAAGAAATTAAACAAAATTTGTAAGTGTTTTCAAAAGTTCAGCTTGTGAATCTAGTTTAAATTGGGTCAAAACTATTTCAATAAGTGTTTTATAATAAAAACATCTTTGAAGTAATCTGAATTCCTCGATGAAATATGTAAGAATATACCACAGATGCTTAAATGTGTTTTGTATTGAAAAAATAAAACAGCCACATAACTAAATTGTTTAACTTAATAAAAAACTTTGTCTTATCGAATGTACTTTGAAATTAAAGTGATGTTCTTTTAGGAATAAAGTGTAATTATCGTTTATTGCAATTTTTATAAATTTAAGTTGCCTAATCAAGAGTTGTGATTAAATCGAACTAAGTCTTCAAAGAAATAACATAAAATACATATTTATATTTAATTGCATTTAATGTTGATAAAAGCTACAGGTAAAAATAATAACCTTATCATCGCCAGGCAAATATTTCAATTTATAATCAAATTGTTTGAAATACGTACAACCAATATCAATAAGAGGGATTTCGTTTAATTGTAAAGCAAATAATGTGCAAAGAGCTTCAACTTCATTAGCAGGTCTTTGCTTTCAGGCGACTTTCAGGCATCTCTCAGGCAGGTTTCAGCTGCCATTGAGCTGTGAGAATGCATTAAATACATTCCAATTGGCATTATTAATGCAGGCAATGCTCCTTGAAGTGCTTATGGCAGATGCAGCATGAGATGAAGCTCGAGCTGGAGCTGAAGCTGAAGCTGGAGCAGTTGCAGCAGCTGTGGTAGTGCTCACGCCCCCACGTATACGCCTACGCCCAGTGAAGATGCAATGGATGCGATTGCCAAATGCCAAATGGTTAACAATTAATACACACCTCAGTCGGCAGTACGTGCCACATGATAAATGCATTCGTGGCGGCATCGGCATCGGCAATGGCAATGGCAATGGCAAATAATTTGGAGCAAAAGTTATGGAAATTACTCTGTTGCAAGCTGCAAAGAACTGATACCCTGCCATTTGCGATGCATGCTTTCATTTTGCAGCTGTGTGAGTTAATGGAATCAAAACGCTTATAAAAATGGAACTTGCAACGGCACCACCAGCAACAACAACAACAGCAACTAAAGTGACGCATGCGACAGCAAAATATGACAATATGGTTGAAAATTAATCTTGCATAGTCAAGCGGGAGGAGAACTGTGGACTGAGAACTGAGAACTAAGAACTGAGAAGTGGAGACTTACGTCTAGGCAGGATGCGAATGCCATTGTCGCCAGGCGACTGGTGAATGTGAACTTGATTATGTTTTATGATATGCTCCGCTGCACCGCCGCATGCAACGCGGCTGCGTTGGCTGCCAGCCACAAATCCGCCAACACTGTTGCAGCATCTCCTCGCCAGTGGTTGTGGCTATGGGCATATGAAGTGAACGCCATTAGATGTCGTCCATAAATTGTGGTATCATTTTTTATATGCACTTATGTTGCATGTGGTAACTCGCAACTCGCAACTGGCAACTGGCAACCCTCGTGGCGACTTAACCTAGCAAATGACCCAAGAAAGGGCCAAGCCAATGCCCACCACAATATAGTATGATCTCCCTGGTCTCCCTATAAAGGTGGGCGCTAATCTGTCTGCCCATTTCCGACGCTGATTATCTGTTTATGTGTCTGTGTGTGTGTGTGTGTGTGTGTGTATGGGAGGGGGCATTTAAAGCATTGTTGTGCTCATTACGGACAGCCAATCGGATGATATATGGATAATACTCGGACCTTAATTGAAAACCTATTTTGAGCACAAACATCAAGCAGTTGAACCACTGTACCAGCGCCTACGCCTACGCACACTGTGCCGCACCATGTCGCACTGTGTCGCATCCGTATCATTGTTGACGACATTTATGTCTTAATATTTTTGCCAGCTCCTCCAGCTGCAAATGCAGTGGCACTCAAATGGTACCGTTACGGGGCCAGAGCCATTAGCCTGTCCCAGGCTCCAACAGCGCCTCCCCTCTCCCCCTCCCTCTCCCTCCATGCAGGCCACCTCTTTGTCGCCGTCTTTGTACTCTCTTAGGAGGTAACACATGGCCGCCGAATACATTCGTATTTAAACCATTAATTTCCATTTATGGATTAAGCATGTGAGAGACGTACACAGAGTGAGAGTTGGAGTTGGACTTGGAGTTGGAATCGAAGCTGAGAAGATGTTGGAGCCATGGTATGAGTCTCAGCTCTCAGTCACAGTCTCAGTCTCAGTCTCAGTCTCAGTCTGAGCCTCAGCCTCAGCCTGGGCCGCACGCACAAAAGCCTTTAATAAATGCAACACCATTACGTGCAGCACATGCTTAGAGAAGAGAGCAACAACAACGGCAGGAATTGAGCAACAAGTTGGCCAGGGGAACAACTCAATTGCCAGGCTTACTGCTTACTGCTTTCTGCTTTCAGCCAACTTGCAACTTGCAACTTGCAACTGCCTCTGCACTAAGTTTTCCGAGCTGCTTATCGAGCTGCTCTGTCGTTTCGCGCTGTTGCTTTTCCCGCTCCCAAGTCCCATATCTTTAAATGCTGCGCATGTGATTTTTCTTTTGGCTTTCGGCTTTGCCTCTGTCTCTGCCTCCAGCTGGCAAATGGAGTCGCTGGGATTAGCGCGCGTGAGTAATGATTGCAATGGCTACGATGCGACTCGCAACGCGCAACTCGCAACGCGCAACTGTTGACTACTCAGGAAGCTTTGCCAAATGGAGCTGTTGTTGCACCCAAGAAAAGCCAAGAATATTCTGCATACTCTGCAGCTTTATATATTGTATTAATATTATATAAAATAATATCAAAATTTAAGTATTTTCAATATCTTAATCCGTCAAACAGGGATAAGAAATTGACATTGAATATATTGCATACATGGTTTCTTTAGAAATCGATCGCTGTTCCAGAATACATAAAATTATATGAAAGAAAGTCAGATATCTTAAAAAAAAGTTCAACAATTGAAAGATGTTGTCACCGACAAACTGTATTTTTAAAATCAATGCCTAGTTTCCGCTTTTTGAGTTGAAAAATGCTGGGTTTCATGTTTAAAGAACATTTTATCCTTCTGTACAATTTTGAAGGTCCTGGTCCAAACAATAGTATTTATACTCTTCTAGAAAGTGATTTTAGAACTCTGGCTTTGAGCTGAAACAACATAACCGAATTTGGGTTACCAATTTTCAACATTTTTGGACCCATATAAATCGATGTACCCTTATTTATATATATATTTTATATATATGTTATTTGTGTTGCAATGTATAATAAATTTGGTTATTTAATTCATGAACATAGCTTTAGACAGACAGTGAGAAGTTTAAAAAAAGAGAAGTAAAGTCAGACAATAATATGTAATATTAAAGACATTACATTAAAATAAGTAAATATCAGCTCATGTTCTGTTCCCCTTTCCCCTTTGAAATAGTGGCAAACGTAGAGCCTCAGCAAACATAACAACACCAAGGAAGAGTAGAACAAACAGTGACTACAACTAAATAGAAGTACTCATAAATTTAACACGGCCCAGAACGATTATGCTTGCATGTGTACCTAATGGAAAGTGGATTTGAGGATTGTGGTTGTGGATTTGTGGATTTGTGGCTCTCTCGAATCTCTCGAATGTCCGTGGATTGTGGATGGTTGTGCAAACACTCGGCAATAGTCAAACATTGGCCATAAAATGCCACAAATTCCTGGGTGTTCTCAGCGCAATTGTGACGCCCCGAAAGCGAGAGAAGCCTTCGCTGATGATGATGCTCCAGGTTTTGGGAGAGCAAGCCGCTGATGAGCAGCGACGCGGCGTCTCTGGCTGCAGGGGCTCACTAGCTGTAGGACATTGTGCTGTGCTGTTGTTGATATTAATGTAGCCCTGTCCGAATGGCAAATGAAAGTCATCAATCAGCGGAGCCGCAGAGCGCGAGCAGAGCCATCAGAGCAGACCAGGGGTAGAGTGGGTAGGGGGAACTAACACAAACATACAAATACAAACCGAGTATGAGTATTAGTACGAGTATGAGTACGAGTATGAGTGTGAGTGTGAGTACGACTACAAGTTGAAGTATGAGTGCAGAGTGCGCATGCGCGGAACGTTATGAGTTTTGCTTATGGCTTATGATTATGATTATGGCCAAGACTATGCACAAACACTGTCAAGCTGGGGCGGATCAAGGGCACGCCTTTTGTGTCCACTTGTGTGAAAAATGTGAGAGTGCGAAAAGCGCCAACTAAAGCGCCATTTACTATATTGTGGACTTACATTCTTAGCTTCGCTTCCATCCACCATTTTGTCAACCAACTTACATTTTATTTGAATATCTCTCTCTCTCTCTCTCTCTCTCTCTCTCTCTCTCTCTCTCTCTCTCTATCTTTCTCTCCAACTGGAATGATGTCTTAATTGTTATGCTAAGAGAGAAGCTAGACTCTGTCGTTCTGGGGCGTTAAAAATTAAATTTATGTTTCTATGCAATTTATTATATCAAAATTGTGAGGCACAACCAATGCACAAGCACACAAAAGGGGCATGGCCGTGCTGATAGTCGCGACACGCCCCTTTTGTCGGCGTTTTGATGATGCCCAAGCAACCAGACTGCCAGACAGCCAAACAGACAGACAGACAGACAGACAACCAGACAACCAACCAACCAGTTGATTTTGTTTTTATTAAGTTTATTTTATGCTCTAACAGCAGGCTCCACATATATGTATCTATGAACGATGGAGGAATACAGGGAGGGGGTGGAGGAACTGTTAGCCACCCAAGCTCGATTGGGGCAAGCGATAAGCAACTGGCAAGCTTCCTGCTCAGCTGCTGTGACTTATTAAGTCCATGTTGCAGCTGAGATTTACTTTAGCCGTGGCCAAAACAAAAGGTCACACTAAGGTCAGCTCACCAAATGTCCCAAATTTGTACAGTTTTTTTCAGTTGTTTGTTAACTGATTTGCCTTTGTCAATTTATTGCCAGCGATTTGCCGATCAAAACATGACGTGGGTTGCCCTAATAGTTTGCTGATTTACAGTCTGCAAAACAAATGATTTATGCCAGCAAATTGTAGTTAAATACTGTTGTATTTAGAAGAATGGAAATTACTTCGAAAGCATACAAAATTAGACACCAGATATAAAGTGTGATTGGTAGAATTTCGAATTGTATTACTTTAAATAAATAATGTTTTTATTTACCAATAAAAATGTATCCATAAATGAATTTAAAAAGCATCGGGATATAGAACTCAGTTTAACATAATATCTTCTGACTTTCAGCAACTATTAAAACCGGACAATTAAAGAGCATTCAACTGCCTGTAAATATAACCGATTTATTTTGAGGTTTTTTGCTATTTTTTATCTTATTTTGTGCATCTTATTACTCTCATTTTTCGTGCCGAACATGACAAATAAATAATAAAAACAAGGCGAACAATGAAAACAACAACAAGCTCTTTTTTGTCATTGTTGCAAGTCAGCAGGAGATCTTTCACTTTTAACCTTTCAAAAGCTAAATAAATAATCATAATAATAATAATACTAATAATAATAATAAAAGAAAAGCGAACGATTTCTGATTTCCTATATTATTTTATTGACAATTAAAAAGATCGGCAAGGCAATTGAAGCAACAGATGAGTTCCTGGTGTCCCGTGGGCAGAGGCTGTAGCAGTGGCAGTGGCAGTGCCAATTGCAGTTGCAGTTGCAAGTTGCAACTATGAAAGTGAGCATTTGTCTGTGTGTGTGTGTGATTGTGTTTGATTTATAGTTGCAACGCGTGGATGTAGCATGTGAAAAATGAATGCGAGATTTATAACATCAGCCTAATTGAATGTTTGATCCTGTGCATAAATAACCAAATTAATGAAAATGATTTTAAATAAATTTCTCAATTGCATGTTTAACTCGAACGCACACTGAGCACACACACACACACACACACACACAGACAGATCGAGGAGAGGTCTGAGAGCTAAGCGAATCCCGGCTAGACACGCGGCCATAACGATGTCCTGCTGAGCATGAGTAATGCTTCTCTATTAGGCGCTGCATCACTCCTGCTAATGGAGCCCATGGAGATGCTGAAGATGCGAACTGGGAGTAGCAAGCTGGAAGCTGAAAGCAGAAAGCTGGAAACTGGAACCTGAAGATGGAATTGGAGTTGGAACTCGCAAGCTGCGACAGTTGCAACCGAGCAGCTGCAATTGTGCAGCGAATCGGAAGCGATGTTGTCATTAGGACGGTCACCTTTGCATGGATGTGGCATGGATATGTGGCATGGTACGTAGTTCGTAACTACTTGCACGCATGTCATTCAACCGCTTTAATTATTAAGAAATGTATCCGTTTTTGTGATAATTAATGGCGCCATTGCATCCACTCTCCCAGGCATTTCTTTCTTAGTTCAATTCACAGATAATTGGGCGCGGCAACATTGTTCATGCTTGGAGGGCCATGACTCTTTGATTTACTCCGTACCCGAAAACCCGAAAACCCGACAAACATCGCATATTTCGACATGCTCGTTGACAACTTCAATTAACCAGTGCGTTGAGCGCTCTCCGTGTAATTAGCGCATTTTTCTCTGATGCCCTTACCGAAAATGAAACAAAATACACGATCCCTGCAATTTTGGCATACCCCAAAACTGAGCAGTATCCCCGATCGCCTCGATCGCCTCGAATATCTCTTCACTTTTTTGGTCATCGCAAATATCAACTGATATCGGCATCGATCAACTGAAAGGAAATGGAAGCCATTTGTCATATACTCGACTAACAACAACGACAACAACTGCAACAACAACAGCAACAATAACCAACTGTCGTAGTGCATTCGTATGAGGCACTTCCTCTGGCCCCGTTCGGCAGCAGGGGAGAGTTGTCAATACTCACGTCAATGGATAAATGGGTAGGCAAGTTCTATGCCTGGAATTTCTAATAATAACGAAGCGTGCTTGCGACGAGAACGCTTGGAATTTGTTAATGAATGCCCTATATAGATTTCGTTGGTTAGAAAGGGTATATTGCAATTAAACTATTTGTTGGACAAGAATAACTACATTCAAATACTTAGAAATAACTATTGCTCCCAAGAAAGTCCGTGTCTGTGTCCGACTTCATATATCATAATAAAGAATAATAAAATATATATTTAAATTAGTTTTAGATCAAAAGAACAGAAGAACAAAAGTGCAATTTATATTCAACATTTTTTTTTAATTCATATAGATACAAGTAAAAACAACTTTTTCTAAACTACAATTACTCGATACTGAATTAAAGCAATTATCGATAGGATAACTTTAAATTAGATAGCTCTAGCACTAATAATTACAGGATATGCAGGGAGTCCATCACACTACACGCACTCAACTCACACATTTGTCATTTGTTTAGGTTTCTGACAAGTATTGAAGTGTTGAATTTTGACTTTTTGAATAGTCGCATAAATCAGAGAGAGAGACACAAACGATAAAAAGGTAAAAAGTGAGAAAAAATATAAACTGAAGAGAGGCCGCATTGCGGCACCTGCCATGCTTTGGTTTTACGAGAATGTCTTCGTTTGGGGCAATTGAAATGCAGGAGACAACACACAGACATGACGACAATTTGTCTACGATTAATCTATGCTCCCAGACACTAATGATATGGCCAATGGATTTATAGTTCCGGGTTGGGAAACTGAGAGAAAAGACTGAGGCGATTGGGAAGACAATGCCGAAGATCTTGAAAGTAAAAGTGTGCAAGAATGAAAATCTTTGTCTGCGCTTTGGTTGGTCGCTTCAACTCTTGCCCCGCCTCTGCGCCATGCAGCATGCAACCAGAACAAAAAACTTGGCAACAATGTTGGCTGGGGAAGACGGAGGGGGGAGGCAAATGCTGGCGGCAATCAAAACACGTCACGATGTGGCAATGTGGATGAAATTGAAGCTGCAACCGAAACGAAGCAGAGTCGAGTCTAAGTCTGAGGCGACTCGCAGTTTGTTGCGCATTTTCACACCAATAAACTGTTCATAACGAAAGCAAAAACAGCAACTTGGCACACTATGTTGCAAGCATTACGACATAGTCGAACAAAAGTTAATTGAATAAAGTTTTGTAAACTTTTGTAATTGCTCGATTGCTGATTTACAAAACGAACGCATTTATATTCGCCAGAGATACGCCAGATACAATCCACAGATTTGTTGTGGCGTTGGAGTTGGCTTCGGCTTCGGGTTCGGGTTTGGCTTTGGATTTGGGTTTGGGTTTCATGTCTGCCAGGAGCCATAATTGAGATGCCTTTGAAGCGATAATAAATTATGAAGCCAAAAACAAAAAAAATGAAACGAAAACGAAAACGAAAAGCGCACAACAGCAGAAAGTAAAATACCAGAGAAACGTGCTGTTCGCGAAGGTGACTGACTTTCCTCTCCCTCTCTCTCACACACACACATACACACACTCCCTCTCGCTCTTGCTCACTCTCTCTCTCTCTCTCTCTCTGTCTTCATCTCGCTCTGTGGCATGCAGCAGCTCAGCTGCCCAGACGATTAGGACAGGGATTAGGCAAAGTTTACCAGCCATAAATTATAAGTTTTTGGGCAAAAGCTAACGGGAATTCACACGGGCTATTCAAAAACAGTTAGACAAACGGCTAATTGAACAAAAAGGGAAACTAAAAACGTTTGATGAGTGCACTGAACTCGGCTAAGGATGTCGAGGCATTCCCTTAATAGAACAGACAAATAAGTTAACTCATAAACTGAGTCAATTACTCTCGTAATTACTTTGTTTCGAAAAGTGCAGAGCATAGCCAATTCACAGTTAATTAACCCCAGACAGACCCGAAGGAACTTAAAGAAACATATGTAAATTTAAAATGTGTATTTACAACATTATCTCCATTTGACTTGCTTAATTCGTCGCCCCGTCAAACGATTTTTCGAACGCTTCACGCAAATGTCAAAATTTGTTAATATTTCGTTCAATTTGGCAATTGGAAGGGGGACAACTGCATTTTCTGCAGTTTTGTAAATGTCGGAACAGGAAAAGTAATTGAGAACTGTCATGCAATCAGATATGATGCGAATGTCTTTTAACTCCTGTTGTTTGGCAGTTGCATTTCAACTGGGCATTTGCTGTTGTTGCTGAGCAATTAGCAGCGCCATTGCGTGTTGCATGTGCAACTGCAACTGCAACTGCAACGGGGACACATCTGAGAGTCGAATAGGCGACTCGTGATCTGCCCTTATGGCTTTTGCATTCCTAATGCAACGCGTTGCAGGTCAGAGTTTTATTTGGATTTGTGTACAAATGTTTGTATAGACAACTCTACAACTTCCTGGTTCGTCTCGAGCGTCTCGAACGTCAAAAAGTATTGCCACTATCGATTTGAGCCAAAGGCAGTGCACGTCCCCGCGTGCTACATAAAAACTAGCTTAAAAAATAAAACAGACACTCACAAAAAGCAGTTGAGGAAGAGCACGAGGAGGAGGAGGAGATGGGAAAAAAAAAAGAGAACATCGATTTGTAGCAGCGCCTGCGCAAAGCGTGAAATTTATGCGACCCACACGCAGCGCCACTCACACGACCACGACCCAAGAAACCAACGAAACCAACGAAACCAATAACATCAACAAAGCCAACAAAGCCAGCAGAGCCACAACAGAAGATGCTTCACCTTCACCAAAGCCAAGTTGTAGTTTTAGTTGTAGTTGTAGTTGTAGTTGAAGTTGTAGTTGGAAGTTGGAAGATGGAGACGCAGCCGGCAAATTTCATTTCTCGCAATAAATCCATGACTGATTTATGTACTGCACAATCGTTACAAATCACAAACGTTTACTGAATGAGCGTCCATCTGTCTCACAAAGGTAGAAGAAGCATCAGCAGCAGCAGCAGCACAAGATGTTGGTGGAATCAAGTTGGTTGAAAAAAGTGACAGTGGCTGCTGTCTGGCAGTTTAACTGTCTTCTGTTCACTCACGTGCTGGCTTTCAGCTTCAATCAGCGCGTCTTCACTCGCCTCAACAGCAGGAGCAGCATCAGCAGCATCAGCAGCTGAATTGCATTTGAATTAATTAAAAAGGCAGCAGTTACTCATAGAGAGACAGAGACAGCGACAGAGAGTGAGAGAGGCAGCTTCAACTGATCCCAGCTCATGACAAAATTTGTCAAATAAATGTGGACAACAATCTCGAGTGCCACGGACAATGTCTCCATTATGTCCACAGATGGAGATCTCTGTGGCCCCAAACATATGTAGCCATGTAGCCAAGTACACATACATAGCTGCATGCATGTTTGCATCCTTTTGTCCAGGCTAACAACTGACTGAAGTGAACAAAATCGATCAGCCAAGAGACAACTAACTGCAGCAATTCCAGCAAAAAGAAAGAAATACTCGTAAGAATGACATTGGCATTCACATTGGCATTGCCAATGCCAATGCCAATGCCAAAAGATTTACATACTCTCGACACTTTGAGAGTTGAGAGGACGCGTTGTCCATGGCTGGCCACTTAAGTTGACGTCGCGACGTCAGCAATGCCCAATGTTGCGCTCTCTCTCTCTCTCTGTCTCCCTCTCTGTCCACAAGGCTCATGCCTGCAACGACAAAGGCAACAACAAGAAGAACAACAACAAAAGACTGCGTCTGAGCCCAAGTTGGGACAAAAAGGATGACTAAATGCATGCAAGTTATTTAAATGAGACATTTTAAGAGTCAGTCCATGGCGAGGCAACAGAATGTGGACAGCTCTTGGTTCCGGCTCTTGCCTGTAGCCTGTAGCCTGTCAAAGTGGATACGCTTGTAGGGTATATTTACTTACTTAAGTCTATAAATCTTTACTTCATCATTTATATGATATCATATTTTGTATATTCTTTGTACAAAATGAATACCTTTGCATTGTATATTTCAAACAAAAATATTTACATATATTATAAATCAACACTTTTCAGAACAAACAAAGAGTATTGCGGATTCGATGTGCCTTATTTAATCTTTGGGCTTACGTTTATGTTTATCTTTCAGCTGTTGGCCAGAAGAGAGCAATGCCGACTATTTATGTACGCACACATATTCTTGAAACTGGCTAAAAGACTGACTGGCTCACTGACTACTTGGTGGCCTGGTCGCCTCGCCGCCTTGCCGCCTTGCCGCCTGGTTGCTGTCAATTTTGGGTGGTGGCTTTGGTCAGTTGGCGGTGCTGCTAATTGTGTCGCAGCTGCCAGATTTATGTGGCCCGATCAATTCGTTAATGTATGCAGATGCGTTTGGGCATCGGGCACTCGGCATCGGACATCAAATTATAATTCAATTTCTCGAATAGAAAACGATCGACCACCGGAGCGGACAGAGTGTTAAAAGCCCCAGCTGAGGCAACATTCCCATGCCAGCTATTTCTGGGCAGTTGTCAGCCACGAGATTGGCTCATAAATTGTCCAAATTAATTCATTGTGGCACCAATGGCGACACCTACTCGTGGTTGTCGTGTTTGGCCCCTAAAAGAGTTAAAGACTTACGGGGATTTCTTTGGCGTCCACTTGATTCGTTAGTCATAAATTTATAGTCTTTATTGAAACATCAATTTGAACACCACATACTCGTAGCATCATCGGCTATAAGCAGCACCTCTAGCCAACCAACCGCCCAGTTCAAAGTTACCCGATCCAATTGTATTCCATGGCTAGAAGAGAAGACGAGGTGAGCAGAGCGTTGTCAAGGTGGTCCCAATGATGGTCCCTCCGTCCAATCTACCAATCATCCCGACCAACAGCAGCGTCGCTAATGTCTGTCTGTGTGTGTTGAATTAGCTTTTTTGCTCTTTCTACTGTTTAGAACTGGTTTCTAGTTACCACTCCATACCCCGTGCATTATCTTTGTATATAATTCTGTTGGTTTGTTTTTGGTTTCGAATATCATTTAGTTTTGCGGATTCGAATTCAGCCAATCGCTGCCGATTGTTGTTGCTAATGTCTTAAACACTTTTACAGCTAGTTATGCAAATGGCCGATTTGGAAAGTCTCATTCGCTTTAGGCGCTCTTTAAAGGCGACAATGGAGTGTGTCTATCGCACGATGATCTCATGCACAAAAAAAAGGCGTGACAATGGTTGTCGATTTGAATTACATAGACCAAAGTCGTACGTTTTTTATAATAACTCAATTTAATGGCCCGATATTAATCATACAAAGCGCTGATCAAGTTAACCCAATGGAATTTGCATTGTTTACCAACAACACTGTTGCTAACTTAGCTATTTCACAGCTAGTTCGGGCTATTTTCAAAGCTCGTTAGCCATAAAAGTTTAAAAATTGCCAATGGTGCCACCCCGCAAACTTTTCCCATCTGGCAAAACGTGCAGTATTATTAAAAATAGTTCGAATATTTAACAAATTTTTTATCTTTTTAATTTTTAATGTTTTTTAAGTTAGAACAATTTACATTTTAAGAGAATTTGTGTTAGCATTAGCTATTTATTTTTATATATATTTTTATCAGATTTGATTAAACTTAAAAATCAATAAATCTTCATCAAATTTCGAAATTTAAATTGTCAATAATTAATAAACTATTTGCAAAGTTATTTGGCATTTGTATTTTTCAATAACCCAAAATCGCAGCTCGACAAAACAAGAAGCTTTGTTCTGACAGCTGAATATTTAGCGTAGCAGGCAACTTTGGTATGGATGGTAACAGTTACCAAAGCAGTGCAACAAGCAGTTCAGCTGTTCACAATGTTCGAAATATGCAACAAGTAGTTGAACAAGCAGCTCACTCTGTTAAACTTGGTCGCCTTGCCGTTACTTTTAAGAACACAGTCACAAATTTATTTGAATAAATTTGTATTCATTAATATATTGTTAATACCTTTATGCAAAATGTATATCTAGAACTGTTTCAGAGAACTTTATTAATATCAGACAGTTGTAACTCATACAGTTGTATGAAATACAGTTGTAACTTTTAACAGCAGTCTAACATTTGTGGGTGGGGACTGGGTGTTACTTGACCTAACGCCCCAAAGGACATATGGAAAAGCGACTATAAACGGACGAAACTCAACAGGTTTAAGTTCAGTTGCTTTTGTGAGCTCCTCGCGGGAATTTGTTCAATATTTCTAACGGAGAACGCGACATATAAGGCGGTAATAACGGTATTTAAGTGATTGCCCAAAATAGATAATTGAATTTGTGCTCTGTGCGACATTTAATGTGGTAATAAAAATAATAATATTTATTGTTTATTTGCACGCTTCTGATGCGGAAAATGATACAATAATTTTCATGTTGCGTATGCAGTTAAGACTGATAGCAAAAAAACCCACATATTGCATAGTTTATGACATTAGTAATGCATTTGAGGTTACGATTGTATTAAAGGATATTTATAGCAATCATTTTTTAACGACTCCTGAACATAATGGGATAATTTTCACCCACTAAATGACAATTTGTCAATGCAATTAAAAGTTTAATCAATAAATGTGTCCGATGAGTGTGTGAAAAGTAAAAGTAAACAAGAGCAAAAGCCAGTAAAAAGGATATGTGTATGCTGAAGACCATTGCGGAAATTGTTTGCCCAGCGCAACACTGGCCGAAACAGTTGAGATACTTGTGCTTAGTATAATAATCCTTTATTTACTTGGCATTGTTTCCCGCGACAAAACAGCTATCACATGTGCCTTCAATTACAACACAGTGACAAATCCATGGACAGTGCAGTGCTCAGCCGTCAACCATCAACCCCTTAACCACCCTCTCACCCCCTTACCTCCTTACCCCCTTACCCACTCACCCAGCAGAACCCCTAACCCTATCCAGCGCTTCGGCTGTTCATCCATCAAATTTGTTGTGCTGACATGACGCGCTGACTCTGGTTCAGGGATGGGTACTTGGGTGAAGCGTTGGAGCGTTGGAGCGTTGGGTCCCCATATGTGTTTATTTATCCGTTTTTGCAATTATTTTATGCGCCTTTCTCATTACTGCAGGGACCGGGGACCCGGGAAACTCCACAAGTGTGACAAGTGCCCATCAAATTGAAACTATTGAGAATTGCGAGCCACTCAAACCACCCAAACCACCCGAAGCACTCACACCACACTATTATGTATCACACTGTATGCAGTCATAAACGTTCGAGTTTATGAAGCGTTCCCGATGTGCTCAATATGCTAAATGGTCGAGCAGCTCGCAAATTGAATAGAACATTTAGACAGTACACCATGCAAAGGACTATGGAGACATCAGCAATGGATGCAACAGCCTCGGCATCCGCTTCCGCCTCCGCCTCTGCCTCGGCGACTGCAGCCGCATCCACATGCATTAAGATCAACATTAGCAACTGCAAATCGAATCATCCGGCTGCTCGCAGCGGTGGCAATGGCAGTGGCACCAGTGGACTACTCCTGGTCCCCTCACACACACATCATAATCTGCAGCTCGATAAAATTTCCGTGCGCTCGATTAGTTCCGAGGATATATCCAATGGCGGCAGCGGCAGATGCTGCAGCGCCGCTGCACGAAATCCGGCTATAAAGACCGGACGACGTTTGCAGCTGATGCAGGTGAGTAGGAGACGTGGCAGTGACAGTGACAGTGACAGTGACAGTGTCAACCAAAGCATAGAATTAATTAACAAAGCGTATGCATCTTAATTAGCTCACGATCCGTGTGGCAAGAGAAATCGTGTGTCACGTGCGTCTCCTAATGAAGTGTCGCGATTAGCGACCACCGACCACGATAAAGACTAATCACAATTCGACACAAACACACACACACACAGAAACACACACCAACAAACATACAGACAAATGAGAATAGAGTGCGAGAGTTGAAAATGCGTATACATTTTGCAGATGATAATTCTACCATTTATACCAATATTGGCATTGATTGTGCAAACATCACTAACACTGCAGGAGATACTGGAGTACAGGGCCGACGTGGCCGACATTGAGACACAGGTATGTAGCAAGGAAGAACAAGCAACAAGTAACGAAACACGAATGTGGGCCAGACGGATACCAACGTGGCT
Source organism: Drosophila sp. st01m (assembly GCA_018901795.1). Lineage (NCBI taxonomy): Eukaryota > Metazoa > Arthropoda > Insecta > Diptera > Drosophilidae > Drosophila > Drosophila sp. st01m. Next base: position 1,607,913 of record JAEIFG010000334.1, read on the forward strand.
TTTGAAGCGTAATTAAAATTTATTGCTGAAATTCAATCATACGCCAAGTACGACCACTCGAACACAGCAACACACAAGTCTCCATGCATTCCAAGAATGCTCAATTGACCAGCAAACAGATGTAGCCATGGGAATGTTTTATGGCGCTGGGAGCATTGGGACCGGGCTGCGTGGGGAAGCAATTGCCAATATTTGTATGTATTTGTTTGCCAAGGTAAGTGGCCAACGCAGTGAGAAGCCTCTTGACAACGCACTCAAGAAACTTTCTTGCGCTGAGTGGGAATAACAACAGTAACAGTAACAGTAAGAGTAACAGTCTCAGACTCAGTCCCAACCCCCGCCCAACTCAAGGCCGTGCCTGTCCACGCTTAATATAAATAAGACGTACGCAAAATATAAAGGATGGAAATATTAGAATGAAAATATTGCTTGATGCCAAAGTGAATTGATAAGCAAAATATGCAGTGGCACAGTCACATCACAGTCCCTCCTTGTGGGCGTGGCAAACAGGAAATGCAGACTAAAGGGCGGCCCTTCAACTGGGTCACGTACTTGAGAATGCAAAACAGATTGCAAGTAGCAACGGCGATTCTCGAAAACCGCATACTCTAGCAGTATATAAATAGAAACCTTCAGAAATCTATTATTAGTTTTTTTAAGGCAAGTGCTCTCATTGAGTTGTGCTCAATATATAAGCGCATAAAGAAACTACAACTAAAATATTATAGAGTAGAGTTAAACAAGTTGATTTATTTATCAACCTAAGTTTATCAACCTCAAGAAGCCCAATACTACAGGGTATATAGCAGTGCTTATAATACATTTCATTACACGATAAACAATGGATTCATTTTCCCCCCGTATTAACTCAGCATATGAAAAAAATTTGATGAATTATTTAATGCGTTACCAAAGCACACGACTAACTAATCAAGACCACTCCTAACCCAGGGAATTCTTGATGCAAAAACTGCGCAAAATACACACACACATAGACACACACACATGTTGACACTCTGATAATCTCATGGATTTCACCCATGCCAGGTGACGATTGCAACGGACTTGGGCAAAGTTGTCACACGACTGCAGCTAGAACGTTCCGAGGTGGCCTTCTATATCTTTACCAACGGCAGCAAACAGCGGTGAGTTGACTCCTCAGCACTTCATGTGGTTCAACGTCGAACAGGTCCTTTTCCAAAGAATGAAAAAACAAAATGAAAAGGAGGATAAGTTGTTTTCAACCCGCCACGGATTTTATACCCTTGCAGTGTTTTCTTGATTAAAAAAAGTGTTAATATAAAGAGTATTAGTATTTATGCAAGGTATTTTGCAAACACCATAGATTTTTATATACGTAAATTAAACTGTTGTTCAATCAGGATTTATAAGACAAAACCAAATACAATGTTTCAATGTTAAAGTGTTTAAGTTTTCGTCACGAGGGATATTTTAATTTCTTCTAATTAAGATAGATTTTGAATTAATCTTGGAACAAAACGATATCGGAGACTATATAACTGTTTTATCGACTCTGATGTTTCCCTGCACAAGAATATATATATTCTGAATGGTATAAGTTTAAGAAGTAGTACATTTCCGAACAAATAAATCATATCCTCTTCAATGGGCAAATGCATTATGTCTTCCTCAGTGCCAATCTGACACAGCGCTTTGCCAACACGGATTATGCGTTGAGCAACATGACCACTTGGAGCGAGATTAGTGTGCCGACCGCGCCAGATGAGGATGAGGACGATCGAGAGGTTATGTTAAATCGCAATGAGTTTCAGAGTCGCCTTAATGAGTTTAGGGAGCGTGTGCGCTTAGAGCCAGAGGACAGCTCCATAACGGAGGTCATGAATTGGTATACGTCTATAAATCGCGGGCTGCTGCATCATCTGAATGAACAGATTAAGGAAACGGACAACAGCGGAGTCTGGCGGTGTGTGCTATTATTTATTTGATTTGCTTTAATTATTCCTAATCCACAATTAATCTGCAGTTATCTGGTTGGCTTTAAGAATCTGCTCAAGAGCATTGAGTGCCAAAACATTGCCACATCCTTCGGCATAAGATACTATGGACGCGGCTCTCTGACTGCTGAAAACTTTGTATCCTATGTGCGCTACGAGTTCATGGCCCGCGAAATGATTAACTCAACTTTGAACTATGCCCCCATGCTAAAGGCCATGTACACGAACATCACAAATACCAAGAAGTTCCATCGTGCTAAGCTCATGTGAGGAATTCACGAGATTCGCAATTGCATTTGAAATTAAACATTAAAGTCTCCTTTTCTCCCCCCTCTTTCTCTCTCTCTCACTCTCTCTCCTTCCCTCTTTCTATATCCTTCTGCAGGAGCAATATTGTGCTTAAGAACAAGGCAAATGTTTCGGATGAACGTAGCGCTATTGAGTACAATGAATTTATGCATAATTATACGGATGATTTGAGAATTTTGCAGAAAGCTCTGCGCCGTCTAATTAAGTAAGTTACAAATAAAAAAAAAAAACTTAAAGAAAATAAATATTTACCACGCAATTATAAAGAAATGTCTTTCACCTTTAAGAAAAGAGCTGAAGACTGCAAATTCGGTAGACGGACGAGTATTATCCCATTTCAGAATATCCAAAACTTTTGCTTTAATTATTATCAATTATCACTCTTTATCGGACCAATATCGGATAGAAAAAAGAGTTATATGGTTGCTTTAAGCAACGCCTTTATGCAGTATTTTTGTGCCGAAGGTGCCCTTAATTCTACTTTCTACTTATTTTGGTTGCTCTTCCAGGGAGTATGTGGACAAGAAGCTCGTTGAGGCAGACCGCAAGGAGGCGATTGGCATAGCCATACTTGTTGTTGTACTTCTAGTATCTCCAATTATAATCATACTAGTGAAAAATGCCGCTGCAACTATACAGGTAAGCAATGACTCCAGAACTATTGCCACTATTGGAAAAGAGAGAAAAAAGAGAAATTGCAATTACCTTGTCACAGCTATACGCCATGAATTTGTCCCTAAAAGCGAAGGAATTGAAGCGTGAGAAGCGCAAGAGTGATTCGCTGCTCTTTCAGATGCTGCCACCTAGTGTAGCGATGCAATTGAAGCAGACTCAACAGGTGAGTGAATGTGTATTTAATGCCAAATTAACCACACGTTTCGCTCTCGTTCTGGGACAGGTCCCCGCCGAGCTATACGAGGCTGTGACCATTTACTTCAGCGACATTGTTGGCTTTACCGAAATCGCGGCTGAGTGCACCCCGCTGGAGGTAAGCATGTGGTGGAGAGAGGCGTTGAGGGATGGGATTGGGGATTGATGGCTATTAAGACCCATTAACTTTAACTTAAATGTTGAAACTTATTTGGCAGGTGGTGACCTTTCTCAATTCAATCTATCGCGTGTTTGACGAGCGCATCGAATGCTACGATGTGTACAAGGTGGAAACCATTGGGGACTCCTATATGGTTGCCTCTGGCCTGCCAGTGAAAAACGGTAATTTATGTAAATATCCCTGTCAGTCCAAGGCATTGACCCTCCTCTTTTCCACTACACAACCCAAAGTCTCCTCGCAATTTTTACGCTAATTTGCGTTTTCGATGCTCAGACGCCAAAGCCCTGTACTTAAATACTTTAAGGGGTCTATCAACTTATGTGGTTTTTTTTTAATAAGCCTAAATAAATAAGAGAATAGCTAAAAATTAATATGGATCAGAAAGTTTAGGTAGTGCTCATGGGTAGGAAAAGTCTTGATTTAGATCTTAGTGACCACAAGAGCTAGATACTCCAAGCATTTTACGTCAGTCTTTCTAATTTTAACTACACATTTTCTGATGATTAAAATAGGATCTAAAAATATAGTGATGTTGAAAATTTCAAACTAATATTAATATAATATAGTGATTGTGAAATTCTTAATTAAAAATTTAAATTTACGCCAGATTCAACTGCCCGGCTAGCTCAGTCGGTAGAGCATGAGACTCTTAATCTCAGGGTCGTGGGTTCGAGCCCCACGTTGGGCGAAAGTATTTATTTTAATATTAACTAAAAATGGGCAAAAAGAGTACAATCCTGCTGTGAAATTTATGTAAAATGGTGAACATATCTCTGACATAGAATCGTTTGGTAGAAAAGCAGATTTTTCAGTACGAACATCTTCTGTGGGATTGTTAAAGATTTCTTTGTTTATTACAAGAACAGGGTCTCACACGGTTATGCTCGTTTGATTGAGGCTTGTACTCCTAGTTTACACCGTGGAGTAATTAAACATATTTTTATCTACTGTGGTCCTAGGCAACAAGCACATCAGTGAAATTGCAACAATGGCCCTCGATTTGTTGGACGCCTCGTCCGTATTCCGAATTCCCCGCGCTGGCGACGAATTTATCCAGATTCGCTGCGGTATCCACACTGGACCCGTTGTGGCTGGCATTGTTGGCACTAAAATGCCACGTTATTGTCTATTTGGTGACACTGTAAACACAGCGTCACGCATGGAGAGCACGGGCGAAGCACAGAAGATACATATCACCGAGGAAATGCACGAGGCATTGCAACAGGTTGGCGGATTTAAGACCGAGCACCGGGGCCTCATTGATGTCAAGGTACGCATTTGTGGAATATCCCATGAAAGCTGTCTCATTTTTCCTACTTTTATATTCAAAGGGAAAGGGACTCATGAGCACTTATTGGCTGACCTGTAAAGATGGCCCGGTACGTGTGCGTGAGGAAATATCCTGGTGTGCCGACATGCAGCCCGTTTTTCTAGATCATCTCAAGCTGCATCCACCAACAAACTACAAGTTGCCGAAACGAAAATAGGGCCAAAGCTTCAACCTAAAAGCAACGCATTCAAAATAAAAAAATTACTATTTTTATTCCCACTCTAGATGTATATGAATAATCGTTTGTATGTGTATCTGACTATGTAACGTATGTACGTCTCTTCGTGATAGTTCTATTCACATATATTATTGTCTGTGTGTTCCAGTTGTTTAGCCACGCCCAGTGGGCGTAATTAGCCCTACCATGTAATCTGTCGCACAGGCAAAATACATTGCTTAACGAATCAGTATCTATATATACGAACCCTTACCCAACCAAAAAATCTCTGACGAATTTCAATCTTGCTTAATTTAATCGATAAGAGCTCTGAATCTGTAATTACAAAATACATTTTGTAGCTTTGTAGTTTGAGCCAGTTGCTCTAATAAAAATTATTCTATTTACTTGTCTAAACTCAATCCAAGTATGCTAACAATGAATAGTCGCAAGTTTTTCCATTTCTTGATATTTCTTCAGTTTGTATCTTTTGTCTACGGAGCTCGGGGAACCTTTGGCAGGCCCAATGATGAGAAGTTTCAGATGTTGATTGCCGGTGGCATTATTCCAGATAATGAAAAATTTGTGAGGAATTTGGTATCAATTCGGACAATGGAATTCATTGAATTTCCTGGTGACAATCACTTTTGTACAGGTATAATTATCAGCAGTAAGACAATTCTTACGGCGGCTCATTGTATTACAGAGTAAGTTGAGAGTATTATCCATCAACTATCGTTATATTCTTCCTTTCGCAGTAGTCACAAGACGGTTATGCATCCACGAGGATTGCTTATTGTGTTTGGGAACGTATTTCGACTCGGAAACTACGAAAGAAGTGACACCCGGCGTGTCGAAAAAATTATGGTTCATCCACAATATCGTCGATTTGTGAAGTACGATGTCGCTATACTAAGACTGACCAATCGCATTCCTTTAAATTTGCGTAATGTCAAGCCATTTGTAAAAGGAAAGAAATTTGTTGTTTCGATAGATATGCGCTGCGTCACACTTGGCTGGGGCCAAGTCTATCCGGTAATTTTTCTTATTCCCAAGCACCAACTACCCAGCACATTAAAATAATTAATTTTAAATTTTTTTTGCGACTCTTTAAACAAGTCGAAAATCAAATTCATGAGAACAGTAAAGCTTAATAATATTTAAGCTAGAAGAAGTTTACTAAATAATATATCAAAAGAATTTAAGTGTATCTTATAAGCCGAATGTTTTAACATATTAAAATTTTTTTATGACTTTTAACAATTTAGAGTAAAACCTTGTCAACCAAACAGAGCAGAGATTCGATAGTTCCAGAATTGTAGCTGGAATACACAGCAAGAGCTAGAGCACCTTTATAAATTACTAGTGCAATTTTAAGACACACCTCTTTATCATCAAAATTTTAAGTGGACCCCGAAAATGCCTCACGATCCAAAGGTCTGGGTACCGGGTTTTTAACAGACGACCACACTCTTCAATAGCTTTCTTACTTATTTTTTTAACTTACTCTGCTCTATCAGCACGGTCCGTATGCGGATGAAGTCATGTACCTGGATGTCATCATTCGAAATCCCGATTACTGTTCAGATCTCAAGTATTTTACAAAAGAGAGCAACATTTGTGCGGAGCCGGATGCAGAAGGACAACTCTGTCCAGGAGATTTGGGTGGACCATTGATATGTTTAGACCATCTGGCTGGCCTTATTGGAGGCTCTGAGGGATGTCAAGGCAAAAAATCTATGAAATTTGTCAAATTTCTCCTCTGTCGAGGGTTGGGTTGCGACTACAGTCCGCCGTCTGAGCGGTAACCGGTATTCCCTTTCATTATTTGTTTACATTTTATGTCAATTGCATTTAGTGTAAAAAGCTAGCTCTGGCAATATGGAAAATTTGTTTGATAGAAAAATTTGATAAATGCTACTAGTCGGAAATCTAGAGATTTTTAATATATTTCAGCTATTTCTTGCAAACAATATTATTCATAAAACTGTGCGAAAGATCCCACAAAAAATAATTTAGATGCATTTCAGGAACAAACAGTTTTTAACAGTGAAATTATATCTATTGCATTTTGTTGGAATATTGCCAGTTTTTTATAACTATTTTAAAAATCAGTTAAATTCACAACTCTTATGTTGACAACCTTTAACATTCATTACAAATACATCTTAATATAATTTTACTCAAATTATTAGATTTATTGAATGTATTTAAATTTTGATATTTTTGAGAGTAAATATTTACAACAGTACGTTGATCCACATTAGCAATTTGCTTCTTACTTAACAGTATTACAATCTACAAATCGCGAATTACCAGATCTGGCCTGATTAGTCCAGTTGAGTCCCCGGTGGCTGTTGGTATTGTTGAATTTTTGTTGAAGTTTAATGTTAGAATGCTTAAGTTTGGTTTGGCATAAAACTGGCTGCATCGGTTGAGATTTGGAATACAAGTCTCGTGTTTATATCCTTATGGTATATGGTTGTTCGAGGCGGTTTAGATGGGGGTAATGTGAGACAGTTGGATGTAACTCCTCTTCCCTTAAATGGGAACGACGGCAATTATGAGGGCATCGCAAACGAAGGCATGGCAGGAGTTACAACAGGACTTAAGTTGTTTGGTGTGAAGACGATCACTAAAATCAAGATTCCCATGAGCATATACCATAGACGCTTGTCAACTGTGCAGTGGCCTAGTCCGGCGGCATCGACGTATTTGATGCCATGAACGAAGATAATGGATAATCATGGAGCCGCTGAAGGTCTTATGCAGTCAGAAATGATATTCAAATTTTTGGCGTTAAAGATAAAAAAAGTTCTTTTAACTTAATTACATATATCGTTGTTGTCCGCCGTCGATGAAGTTGCAAGGAGCTTCGCAAACATGTAATTTGCCCAATTTAATTTCAAGGTATATTTAAAATCTAAATTTCTCACTTATTTTTAACAATGTATTGTAGAAGTGTTACAAATTTCGCGTTATTAAATTGTAAGGGAACTAGGACGTATAATTGGTATTGTTTTGATAGTATTGGTATTTTAATCTTGAATATAGGTTTTTTTATTTATTTTATTTCGATATTTTGATCTAGCAGTAGTTGTCTTATTTTGTAGATCTCATCAACGTTTTAGATATATTTCGGAATTATTTTTAATTTAGTAAATATAAGTCTTGCCGCTATGTTATTTAAGTGATTAAATAATATGTCAATGTGGTAATTTATTCTGTCAATATATTGGATGAGTTGTATATTATGATGTTTTGATAAGTGTTAAAAAATTATTGATTGTTTCTTGTTCAATAATATTCTTAAATCTAATTGGTGTTTCTTTTTGGAATTTTTGGTCAAGTTCTAGATTCCTACGACATCCATATTTATCTCGCCGTCGGCATCCATATTGCCCGAGGCGACTTTTACTATGCTACCTAGTCCAATAATTATTCGCCTCTTTGGCATTTAATCTTTTTAAGACTTGAAGTATTTATTCGTGAAGTGTTAGTTTTAAATCAGAGAATTCTTTATCGATGGGTAGGTTATCTATAACTGACATAATTTTGCTCGCTGTGTTCAGATGAATTACGCGGTTTATAGTTTTAAATGAATTTACGATTCTAGCCGATCCCAAATTGACTTTAATCAATGGTAGATCCTTGTCCAAAATGTCGATTAAAAGTCGACGTCTATACCCTAGTGTTACCCTGTAAGAAATTAATTTAAGTAGCATTTACTGTATGTTAAATTTCTGTATGTATTTTTAAGCAACACAACCTCTTTTCCTCTTTCAATCGTAAGACATCGAAGAAACTCTTAGCGTAAGATCAACTATTTAATTTGAAGTCGCACTGAAACAAGGATCTCATATTTTATCTATTATGCTCCCAACTGCCTGTGTGCAGGCGTATTGTTATCTATTACTTTAGTTCTAATAAAATACTCAAATGAACAGGCTATGGACCCTGGCCATCGCGCGTAAAAATTCTGCAAAACTGTAAAAAGTGAATAACCACATTGTGAAGCATGGCAAAAACTGAGTGAAATATACACACTTACGGGACCGGCGCGTCATATTTGTGTATTAAAGCAGTTGTTACAAATTAAAATGTGAACATATGAACAAATTTTATGATATGGTGGAAAAATTAAAAGAAGTGGGTTTTTGAGTCCAAGAAGAAATCCTAAGTGTTCTACTATTGTCAAGTTTGCCTCAGTCGTTTGAAGATATCGTGATTGCCCTGGAAACACGAGATGAGTTACCATCACTAAGTATGCTGAAAACTAAATTGCAAGAAGAAGGACAAAGGCGAAACGCACAAGAAAATCAAGTAGAAAAATGTGAGCAAACGGTTTTTGGAATTCGGTCCACGAATGAAAATGTGAAGATCAATAATAAAAAAAAACGGACAAAATGAATACAAGCAAGCAGCAAACGGTAAAAGAACATTTACGTGCTGGAATTGTGGAGGTAGTGGTCACAAAGCTGCAAAGTGCAAGGCAAGGAAAAACCGCAAGAGAGTGAGAGAACAAATCCGAAATCATATTCTGTATTCTGCTCTGTCTCTGAGCTCGACAAAGTGCCGAAAAATATGTGGTGTTTGGACTCGGGTGCCACTGCTCATTTGTGCTCTGAGAGATCATTATTTAAAAACATGAGAGAATATAAAGAACGCATTCTCTTGGCTGAAACAATTATATTGAAGCTGATGGTCGCGGTACAGTGGTTTTAAGTGGCAATCTATTTGGAACTGATTAACGATTATACGTGAAATTTTTCGGTAAAACGAGCAATTGAACATGGTTTTCAAGTGAGATTTGAAAATAAAAGCGCGGTTATCAAAAACAAAGAGAATAAAATTATTTTGGTTTTGAGTTGCAAAGTGGAATATTTTTATTTAAAAATGACGAAAATATGCTAAGTAATCGTGTTTTGCTGCACAGGCCAGTCCATTGGAAATATTGCATCACAGATTTGGACACCTAGATATTGCGAGTTTAAGTAATATTTAAGTAATATGATTAATAAAGAAATGGTATATGGTCTAAAAGCACAAGAATTTAGTGGTGCAAAAGAACTTCAATGTGTCACGTGTGCAAGAAGTAAAATATGCGTGAAGCAGTTTCCGAAAGCAATTGGAAGTCGTGCAACAGAAGTACTTGAATTGGTGAATATTTAAGTAATGCATTTCAGTCTTTCTTGACAGAAAGTGGCATCAAGCGACAGTTGACGGCTCCGCACACCCCTCAGCAAAGTGGTGTGGCGGAACGTGCTAATCGAACACTGCACACTGGGCCAGATTCTCTATTTTTTGGCATAAAGTCGAAAAATTTTGTAAATTCTATACATTAGGGACACCAAAACGATATTTTAAAACATTTAAGTTGCAACACTGCACTTGTTATCCGATCACAAATTCATATGTTTGATTAACTGTTTGTTCTACCAAAATTGGCGGGAAGCTTTTACTCAACTTTGTGCTTCTGTTAAAAAAACACCACGTGTCCAAATATTCCCAAATAAAATGGAACATAAAGGTCAAGGTATGCTTAATATTTATATAACTTACTGATTTAGAATTATGTGTTCCATGTTGTAATTGTTGTTGTCTTTGTTTACGTCTTAGTTTAGGCAAAATCTAACCAAAGTGTTCGTCTATTGTGGAGTGAGAAAAAATTTGTGCCAACTTGTGCCAAAAACTAATAACTGATGTGTTTACTCAAAACTGTAATTAAATTGATGTTAGTAGCGCCTTTAGCCGAACTTAGCCTATGCTCTTTATATTTAGCCTTTAAAGCCAATTTTGAGATTAGTCGATAGGTTCTGCTAGGATGAGTGGATCAGAGGAGGTCGAAATAACAAAGCCTTAGTTGACTGGGCTGTTGGCGAATTTAAATTTAATGATATTACTATTGACGGGAAAGCTATAATCGCTAAGCAAATCAGAATCTTTCACCTCTATATAATAAAAAACCTGGCTAAATGTAACCGTACAATTGAAGCATTTAAAAAAAAACATTCCAGTTGGCTTTCATCCACCAAGATGGTTGTCGTGGACCAAAACAACAGCCAAGTCGCTTCAGACTGTCAAATGGGACAACCACGACTCCCTTTACAGTGCTGCAGGATCACGGCTCAAAAGAAAAATGGCAACGGATCTGGCTAATATTGAAGAAAATAATACAAGTCTTCTTGTCCATGCAGCCAATTTCCAATTTCCGCCAATAAGGAAAATATGGGCGATACTGCTTTTGTATTAAAGCATACCATTTCTACTTCAACTGCATCCAATGAAATTAGAAAGAAATTGATATTCTCAGACGTTTTATATTATTTTATTAGCCATATCTAGCGAATTTCGTATAAATATTTCCAAATTCAAACAATTCTGCCAACGAACTGTATCATTGTATATGGATAACTATAAATGGTATCCGATGTCAGCAACTGTCCACAAAGTTTTAATTCCCGGTCCTCAAAAAAAAACAACCCCTTTTTTTCGGTTGCTTTGGAGAGAACACATCTGAAGCACGTAATAAATTCTACAAGCGCGATAGACGATCATATTCGAGACAAAGTTCTCGTGTTAACAATTTAACGGACGTATTTCACCGATCCATGGATTCATCGGATCCTTTACTTTCAAGCCTAAATATAAACAAAAGGTCATCTCAAAATTTAAAAAATCGCCTTGCCGGAAGAAGTCATCAATCTTTTAGATTCACCACATGTACAACATATTAATAATGACAAATTTTTTGGGAAGCGATGAGAGTGACTCGGATTCGGATCACGATGATCCATTTTCTATGCATTTGGACGTAAAAATATTATGATTAATATAATAGTATAATGATATGTTATATAGTTAATATGGTCAACGCAATACATGCTAAGGAAGTCCCCGTCCCTACGAGTATGGATAAGGCAATGGCTATGGACAATTCTGATGAATGGAGAGCTTCTATGCAGAAGGAGATAGACAGTCTTCAAGCCAATGCGACCTGGACGTTGGTAGATCTTCCAGAGGGTAAATGGGTGTTTGCAGTGAAGCGTGTCAAGACGGGCCAGGTAGAGCGACTGAAATCTCGACTAGTTGCTAAGGGATGCGCTCAGCGATATGGCGTTAATTTTACGGAAACTTTCTCTCCTGTGCACTATGGGTAAAAAGCCGGAAATTTTGGTATTAACTACAATTTTTAAGATAGAAACTTGAATTTTTTTAAATGTATTATTAGAATTTAAATAGAATTTCGGATTTTGTTTATTTTTTGTTCTGACCACGCCTTTAATTCCGTCCACAAAAACAACCCTTGAAAATAAAGTGAAAAATGTATTTATATACAAATGAAAGCGGTTTTAAAGGGAGATGGATGGGGGGGGCGAAGGAGGTGTGGGTGTTAATCTGTCTATGGTTCAACCGCTGGATCCGGAGGTGTCTTCCATCGGGGATTTGCGTGGGAGCGAAGTGAGGACACAAGATGCAAAAACCATTATTATGAGATAAAAGTCAACAAATTTTTTTTTTATTAAGTTTTATTGATATTCTTCAACTTCCTGCTCTAAAAATATATTAAGGCAATTATATTAATCTTCCACTTTCACTCCCACTTCTTCTTCTTCATTATTAGATTGATAATTGGTTCTGGTTATATCGTTCAAAACTTCACCATCAAGTAATGTCATATAAGGTTCGTATTTAACTGCTATTATTTGGTTTTTGGAAGTGTAGAAATATGTTCTAAGGTTTTTTATAGCCACATCCAAATTTATTTTTCCCTTTAATATAGGTGCAGTACTTTCCTTTATAAACTCAATTTTCAAAGGCCGACAAAAATCTCACCGATTGTGGAATTGAATTTATCCAAATAACTCGATTGTTGATTAAATACATTCGTTTAAACGGTATAATTGTAGTGACAAAAAGGGATTGATTTAGGGCGATACATTCGTTTGATTGAAAGCGTTCTTTTGCGCTTTGGCCCGTAGATCCATCGAACCCATAGCTCACAATTAATGTGCAATTCGTTGTGTTCAAGCAAACATCTACAACTTCCTCTTGCATTACAAGTATAAGGCCAGCTGTATGATCTAGCAAATCTTGCAACGAACCCTTTTAATTTTAAGTTCGGATGGCCTGCATTATAATTTTGCTTCTCCTACTTTTGCTGCTTAGTGAGCGTTTTTATATTATTATATTGTTGCTTTGTAAATCCATTTTCAATTAAGAAAACTAAAGCATTATCAGCACTTATTTTAATGGGATGATTTGTCCTTCAATTTTTATATCACTGCTTTTTTTTTTAAATGTTCTTCATATGTTAACTGCTTTCGACCAGGTTTGCATAGATCATTTTTGGCTTATCAATAACGACAACAATTTTAGACGCAAGGCACAATGAATGATTTCGTTTGAATCGCTCCAACATTCGATTGCATTTCCTTAAGTGCTTGTTCACATAAGCAATTTTGCTCTTTTGCTCTTTAGTCACATAGTTCTCTTTTATATTTTCCAAAATATAACTATTAACAGCGTCTGCATCGCGTTCGTTGTTGCTCCAAACATCCAGCAGCACTGCATGACTGAACTCATGCACACCTACAACATATAATGTTTCGCGAAAAGGGGCAAAAAACATTAATACCATTTGATTCCACATATATATGTTAAAAACATACAACTTTAACCTTGGTGATTCTGTGTGCTATACAAAAGTAATATTCCACAGAACACTAAAACGTTTGTTAGTAAACAATTAAAAATACTCACAAGCAATACATTGGACAATTCAACAACAACACACAATTATCGGAAAACATGTATTAACGATTAATTTAAATACTCTGACTTGCCTTTTCCATAATTAAAAATAAACTCAAAGTTTGCTATTTTTTCCGCCAATTTTCACAATTCAAAGCACCTCTGAATCAGCTGATTTTGAAAGCGCGCCAAAAATAAACGATAGCTCGTAAAAATGTTCTAAAATTATTTTTATTTTTATTTATTATCTTGTTACTAAGGAATCAAAAAATGAAAGCCGCCATTAAAATATTCAAGCGAACCTTGTGTCTATATCCAAGATGCTGGAAAGAAGCGAAATATAATAGTTGTATATGTTGATGACCTTATTATAGCCAGTTTGAGCAAGGATGAACTTGGGCAAATAAAGCATCTAATTGCAAAAAGAATTTAAAGTTGTGGACGACGGTAAATTGAAGCATTTTTAGGAATTAAAATCGAACGTGATGGCGAGACTGGAGGCATAAGGATTGGTCATAAGCAGTACATAGAGAGGCTCCTGAATGACTACAAAATGCAGGATTGCAAGCGAAACGTTCTACCCCTAGAAACTGGATTCCAAGTAAAATGTGACAAGGTCAATTGTCAGAGGGTGGATAAAGTTGCTTATCAGTCTTTAATTGGATCACTATTGTATTTGGCAATAACTACTCGTCCTGATATATTGCATTCTGTGACTAAACTGGCACAGCAGAATGCAGACCCACATAGGGAGTTTGAAGCTGCCGCAAAGTGGATACTAAGATACCTAAGAGGCACAGCTGATCTTAAGCTGCACTAGGAGCGTACTGGTGTACCAATACACTGCTTTGTCGACGCGGACTGGGCTGGTGATTTTACGGACAGAAAATCGTTCACCGGTTGGGTGTTGATTGCTGCTGGAGCTGTTTTTACATGGGCTTCGAAAAAACAATCGATGGTTGCCCAAAGTAGCACAGAAGCGGAGTATGTGGCGCTCTACAAGTTGCCGAAACGAAAATAGGGCCAAAGCTTCAACCTAAAAGCAGCACATTCAAAATAAAAACATTACTATTGTTATTCCCACTCTTGATGTATATGAATAATCGTTTGTATGTGTATCTGACTATGTAACGTATGTACGTCTCTTCGTGCCAGTTCTATTCATATATATTAGTGTCTGTGTGTTCCAGTTGCTTAGCCACGCCCAGTGGGCGTAATTAGCCCTACCATGTAATCTGTCGCATAGGCAAAATACATTGCTTAACGAATCAGTAACTATATATACCAACCCTTACCCAACGGGTTCCAAAAATCTCTGACGAATTTCAATCTTGCTTAATTTAACCGAAAAAATTTTTGAATCTGAAATTACAAAATACATTTTGTGGAATGTGAAGTTCTAATAAGCTCTAATAAATATTATTATATTTACGTGTCTAAACTCAATCCAAGTATGCTAACAATGAATAGTCGCAAGTTTTTCCGTGTCTGGATATTTCTTCAATTTGTATCTTTTGTCTACGGAGCTCGGGGAACCTTTGGCAGGCCCAATGATGAGAAGTTTCAGATGTTGATTGCCGGTGGCATTATTCCAGATAATGAAAAATTTGTGAGAAATTTGGTATCAATTCGGACAATGGAATTCATTGAATTTCCTGGTGACAATCACTTTTGTACAGGTATAATTATCAGCAGTAAGACAATTCTTACGGCGGCTCATTGTATTACAGAGTAAGTTGAGAGTATTATCCATCAACTATCGTTATATTCTTCCTTTCGCAGTAGTCACAAGTCGGTTATGCATCCACGAGGATTGCTAATTGTGTTTGGGAACGTATATCGACTCGGAAACTACGAGAAAAGTGACACCCGGCGTGTCGAAGAAATTGTCGTTCATCCACAATATCGTCGATTTAAGAAGTACGATGTCGCTATACTAAGACTGACCGATCGCATTCCATCAAATTTGCGTAATGTCAAGCCATTTGTAAAAGGAAAGAAATTTAATGTTACATTAGATATGCGCTGCGTCACACTTGGCTGGGGCCAAGTCTATCCGGTAATTTTCCTTATACCCAAGCACCAGCTACCCAGGACATTAAAATAATTAATTTTATAAATTTTTATTTGTGACTCTTTAAACAAGTTTAAAACCAAATTCGTGGCAACAGTAACGCTTATTAATACTTAAGCTATAAGAAGTTAACTAAAGATATAATAATATTAGAGTAAGACCTTGTCAACCAAACAGAGCAGAGATCCGTAAGCTCCAGAATTATAACTGGAATATACAGCAAGAGCTTAAGCACTTATGTAAATTACTAGAGCAATTTTAAGACTAAAGCTTTTGACACACATTATTATCAAAATTTTAAGTGGACCCCGAAAAATGCCTCACGATCTAAAGGTCTGGGTACCGGGTTTTCAACAAACGACCACACTCTTCAATAGCTTCCCTACTTATATTTTTAAAATACTCTGCTCTTTCAGCACGGTCCGTATGCAGATGAAGTCATGTACCTGGATGTCATCATTCGAAATTCCGATTACTGTTCAGATCTCAAGTATTTTACAAAAGAGAGCAACATTTGTGCGGAGCCGGACGCAGAAGGACAACTCTGTCCAGGAGATTTGGGCGGCCCATTGATATGTTTAGACCATCTGGCTGGCCTTATTGGAGGCTCTGAGGGATGCCAGGGGAAAAAATCTATGAAATTTGTCAATTTCTCCTCTGTCGAGGGTTGGGTTACGACTACAGTCCGCCGTATGAGCGGTAACCGATATTCCCTTTCCTTACTTCTTTACATTTTATGTCAATTGCATTTAGTTTAAATAGCTAGCTATAAATGATAAATGCTATTAGTCGGAGATCTGAATATTTTTAATATATTTCAGCTATTTCTTGCAAATATTATTAATAAAACTGTGCGAAAGATCAAACGAAAAATAATTTAGATGCATTCCAGGCAGAAACAGTTATTTAACTGGGTAGCTAGATTTGGCATTTTGTAAGGGTTTTGTTGGAATTTTATCACTCTTTTTTTATAACTATTTTAGAATTCAGTTATTTTCACACTCCTTATGTTGACAACTTTTAACTTTCCTATTGTAGAATTTTTGTTTTAGTTTAAGGTTAAGTTGGGTTTGGAATAAAACTGACTGCGTCGGTTCAGGTTTGAGAAACAAGTCTCGTGTTTATTTCGTTATGGTATATGGTTGTCCGAGGTGGTTTAGATGGGGCTAATGTTTGACAGTTGCCTGTAACTCCTCTCCCCTTAACTGGGAACGAAGGCAATTATGAGGGTATCGCAAACGAATACAAGGCAGGAGTGACAATGGGATTTAGGATGTTTGGTGTGAAGATGATCGCAAAACACAAGATTCCTATGAGCATATACCATAGATGCTTGTGCTAGATGTCAACTGTGCAGTGGCCTGGTCCGACAGCATCGACGTATTTGATGCCATGAACGAGGATAATGGATAACCATGGAGCCACTGAAGGTCTTATGCAGTCACAAGTGATATTCAAATTTTTGGCGTTAAATATGAAAGTAGTCCTTTTATCTTTATTACATTTGTCGTTGTTGTCCGCCGTAGATGATGCCAAATTTCCCCATTAATTAATCGTCTCTTTGGTATTTAAACTGTCTAAGACTTGAAGAATATTTTCGTGAAGTGTTGGTTTTAAATCGGAGAATTCTCTAGCTTTGGGAAGATTATGTATAACTGACATAACTTTGCTCGCTGTATTCAGATGAATTACGCGGTTTATACCTTCAAATGAATTTACGACTCTAGCCGATTTAAAATTGACTTGAATTAATGGTTGATACTTGTCCAAAATGTCGATTAGAAGTCGTTGTCTATACCGTAGTGTATAAATTGCACAGAAATTAATATTCTGCATTTGAACAAAGCAGTGCAGTGTAACGGTGCCTTGATACTTTAAACTCTCTTATCTATTATGCACGTGGACAATAGTTATTATTTTTAGCCACTGCACAGCGGTGGTGACAGCCAATTTATGATACAAGCATAGATATGTCAACCGGAAACGAGCTTTGCGCTTTGCGCAGCGAGAGGCTGTTACCGTTTGTAATATATAATTTAATTGTAAAAATGGAAAATAAACCATCGACTCACTCTCTGTCTAGAGAAAAGCTAGAGGAGATGAGAAAAATAGCTGGAGCTAGCCCTGAAGCAATTCGTTCCTTCATAGTTAACATCGCAACATCATCATACGATAGTTTACCAATGCAAACGATGTACTCTCTTCCATTGGTAACAACTAGCAGTAACACCAATGTTACATACACCATCACTATGACCCAAACTAGCTGTTCGACCACATATGTGGCAGCATGCCCAATATGTCTGCAACAATGTCTCCTGGAAAGCATACGATTTCTGAATAGCTCGCTCAAACGTCGAATAATACGTACAAGTGCTCGTTCCAATCTCCATGCCTATCTGTAGGCAGAAAGCGTAAAGGAATTTCAAATACGTTTAATAAAGATCAAAAATCTAAGAAGCAGGCTTTTCAGTCTCAGAGAATGCCACCTAGTAGAGACAACCTCCACATCTGTACTTAGTAGTAACCGATTTGCAGCATTGGCAGAAGAAGCAGATAAAATAATCAAGTAGACTTGCCTGATAGTAGTTCTGACGAAGAAGAATCAACTCCAACTGTTGATAATAGAAACAGGCAATCTTTAAATACGGTCATTAAGCCTCCAGCTATCTGTGTCGCAAACGTCAACAATCAACACTCACTGGAAATGATGCTGAATTTGTGTGCTGGTTAGAGCAACTATACTTTACGAACCTCGAAGTTCGGAGTGTCGCGGATATATACGGTCAACTCTGAGGCCTTTCGTGCTGTTGTTAGGAAGTTAACCTCTCTTAATTGCAAGTTCTGGCATCATCCACTTAAAGAGAACAAATCCTACAGGATTGTACTCAAGGGAATGCATGCTAGTGTGCCCAAGACACAAATTGAGAAAGCATTTTCTGATCTTGATTATGAAGCTCTCAACATTTATTGTCTAAGAAAGGAGACTGGCAAAAAGAACCAATTTGTGATGACGACGACAAAGCGGTTATCAATCATAAGACCAGGCAGAATATTTTCTTCGTAAAACTAAAACAAGTTGCAAATATTTCGGACGTTCTAAAGGTAAAACAACTTGGTAGACACAGAGTCACGATAGAACGCGCTCGACGTAGGAAAGAAGTGCTACAATGTCTGAGATGCCACATTTTTGAGCACCCAAAAAACTATTGCCTCCAGGATCCAATCTGTGGAAAGTGTGCTGGCCCCCCACTCAACTGGGTCAACGCTATGCACGAGTGACAGTTATTTGTGCGTCAATTGCGGTGGAGATCATTCTCCAACGGACAAAGCCTGCCCTGTCAGAATTGAAAAATTTAAAAAGCGTAAACTAAGCCCAAGGCTTAGTGTTGTTAGTGGCAACAATGTCAGCTACACTCGCGGATTCATTCCGGCTGAGGCCATCAGAACCTCCACTTCACTCGCCGATATTGTGCGGCCCAAAAGTTTTCAAGTTGGATCGTTTCCGTCTCATCAACACCAAAATGATCTCGGCTGACTCAACCAATAATAAAAATCGGATTGTGGAATGCGCGGGGTTTAGCTAGGAACTCTGAGGAGCTTCGGCTATTCCTAAGCATGCAAAATATTGATATTATGTTTGCCACAGAAACACACGTACAAGAAGGACAACGCATCTTCTTACCTGGTTACACCACCTACCACGCCGTACACCACAGTAGTAATAGCAGGGGGCTGCCACTGTCATAGTGCGCTCCGTTTTGAATCACCGTCCTCTACGTCTAATCTCAACCAACGACCGGCAGACCGATCACACTAGCATCAGTGTATCTCCCACCCAATGAGCGTTTGATAAGAGCTAATATTGAAAATCTTTTTGTTACGCTAGGTAACAAATTTATAGCAGGTGGAGACTACAATGCTAAACACGGTTGGTGGGGCAACACAAGAGCCTGCACTAGAAGCAAACTGATACAGGAAGTAGTCGCGAACGGCCACTACCAAATTTTACTCCTCCAATACTCAGGTTGCTCCATCTGCATTAGATTTTTCGTGACCAAAGGCTTTTCCATAAACAGATTCAACATACGAAACCTGCATGATCTATCATCAGATCACACTCCTCTCGTGGCTGAACTACATGCTATACCGATGAACAAGCCACAACGCCCCCGTTTTCTTACTCGTGGTACTAATGTCGAGGCTTTCAAGGATCGCTTGTCGAAACTGATCGACTTAAACATGGACATACAAGGAACAGAAGGTATTGACATCGCCATAAACATATTTATGGAAAATCTGCTGCCCCGAGAACTCCATGCAATGCGCAAGCTGTCATTCAGCCTCCCCTACCTTCTGCAATAGTTGGCCTCCTCCGGCTTAAAAGAAGTGTCAGAAAAGAATTTGCAAGAACAGGAGATGCCCGATTACAGCAGATATACAAAAGGTTATCCAAACGGCTCCATAAAGTACTGTCCCACAGAAAACAGCAACATATAAACAACCTGCTAGAGAACTTGGGCACCGACGAGTCGTTCAAATTCTCTCTGTGGAGAATAACCAAAAGATTTAAGTTTCAGGCTTCTCAGAAATCTGCTTTAAGGTGTCTGTCTGGCGGATGGTGCCACACTTCGCAGGACAAAGCAGAAGTATTTGCAACCAACTTGCAGCAACGATTCAGGCCGTATGCATTTGCTGATGCAAATCATTGTCGTCTGGTTGCGGAATCCCTTAATACGCCATTGACATTACCTGAGGAAGTAAAACAACTTATTGCGTTGTTGAAACCAAAAAAGCCCCGGGACATGATCTTCTGGACAACAGAAGCATACGTATCCTACCAGATCAAGCTCTACGGTTTGTGGTACTAATCTATAACAGCGTCCTACATGAGGGCTACTTCCCAAAGGTTTGGAAGTCAGCCAACATAATTCTGATTCTAAAGCCGGGAATGCAGTCAACTGAGGTAGACTCGTATAGACCAATCAGTCTCTTACCTTCACTTGGGAAGATTATGGAAAGGTTGATTCCAAACAGTCGCGTAGTCTGAGACAGTTTTATCGGCGATTCTCGATTTCCAATTCGGATTCCGAACCCAACATGGCACGCCTGAGCAACTCCATAAAGTCGTAAGTTTTGGGCTAGAGGTCCTAGAGAATAATAAGTATGCGGTAGCAGCTTTCTTGGATATTCAACAAGCATTTGATAGAGTATGGCATCATGGACTGCTACATAAAGCAAAAGAAATATTAACACCTCAGCTTTTTAAACTGGTAAGAAGCTTTTTGTCAGGACGTAAGTTTTGCGTAACGACTGATGGATCTACATCCTCCGTTAAAAACATTGAAGCTGGAGTACCCCAAGGAAGCGTGTTAGGTCCCACATTATACTCTATCTTCACTTCGAACATTCCCACTCAGACAGCTGTCTCTTTTTTAGAGCGCAATAATGTTCTGATCGCGACATACGCTGACGACACTGCGGTTTTGATGAAAAACCCTAATATTATCGAGGCCTTGGACGCATTGCAGGAGTACCTGGACGCATTCCAGAATTGGGCTGAGAGGTGGAATGTGTGCATCAATGCGGGCAAGTGCTCAAATGAAACATTCACAAAACGAATAAGTAGCTGTCGCAGTGTCTCGCTTAACGGAAGTGTGCTTGACCACAAGTCCTCTTTCAAATATCTTGGGGTCATTCTCGACAAGAGTTTGACCTTTGCAAGACATGTAACTTCCATACAAAAGTCATTTAAATCCAAGGTAGCAAAAATGTCATGGTTACTTGCAGCTCGTAACAAACTATCGTTCTCCAACAAAGTAACAATATACAAGACCATATTAGCGCCAGGTCTGCTTTATGCAATACAGGTGTAAGGAATTGCTGGCAAAACACACATAAACAAAATTCGGGTTCTCCAAGCGAAAACATCGAGGAAGATCACAGGCGCTCCTTGGTATATGAGAACCAGAGATATTGAACGCGACCTGAAGGTGCCAAAAATTGGAGACAAACTTCAGGAGATTTCGAAAAGTATAATGAACGACTAGAATCACAGCCCAATACACTAGCTAGGCGTCTAAGCATCTCAGCCCATCGAATTGCTATCCATCGGAAAATAAGAAAACTCAAACGCCTCCACCCTGAAGACCTGATTGACCGGGACTTCACCTAAAAACTCCTTATTATCATTTCATTTTCAGAGTACGCATCATATAACTTGTAAATAACAGAGATATTAAATAGAGTAGATAGTTAAGATTAGATTAAGTTGCCCAAAAAAAGATTATAGTAAGCTTGTCGAATTAATAAATAATAAATACCCTGTAAGGAATTAATTTAAGCAGCATTTAATGTACGTAGTGAGTAAGGTTCTGTGTTTAGGTATTGTTCATTGCTGTTGTTATTTTAATTATTTTTGGCTTATTGAGTTTCTGTCTTTTTGTTGATCGCATTGCTATTCCGTTATTTATTAGTGCTTAGTGTTTACTAAACCGGGGTGTTATTTAGATCCTTCTAATATTCAACCGTCCCGTCCGTTTTTGCGTCTGATTTTACATGTTTAATTTCACGACGGGGTAGAGTGTGTTAGGAAATTCGTAAAGTTTTGACAAGTAGTCATGTCCGTCATGGAACTTAATCGTCTTGTCAATGATTTGTGTTTGTTCAGTAAATAATTCGCAGGGGATGATGTTTATACTAGAATGATTGGCGTTGTTGTACGTTCTTAAAGTTGCGTCCATTATCTCATCATGGTCCTGGGACAATTTAATATCCTTTCTTTTATTGAGTATTATTCTGAACATTTCCATTAATGTTGAATGCAGCCGTTTATTGGCGAATTGCTGCTTGATTGTTGGAAGGATGGGACATGAAGTTCAATATAATACTGATCTAGGAAGTCTTTAAACACGGTCCTAAACACGGGTCGAGTATTATTTTTTTAGGTAACCCAAATTGTTTCATTTAATCCTTAAAAGCTTTCGTAACGCTAATAAAATTTATGTTTGTCAGTGGGTAAGCTTCTGCAAATTTAGAAAATTTGTCGATTATGATTAGGATATAGTTGTTGTTAATAGTGTAGATGTCCGAGTAGATGTTGTCTAACGCTCCGTTCGGTATTTCAGGTAGTACGAAATGTGGCTTTTGTGATTGGCTGTCGTACTTAGGGATAAGACAAACTTCACAGTTTCCAATTATTTGGGATAATTTATGGGATATTTATGTTTGACGAACGTATCGAATGCTATGATGTGTACAAGATGGAAACCATTGGGGACTCCTATATGGTTGCCTCTGGCCTGCCAGTGAAAAACGGTAATTTATGTAAATATCCCTGTCCGTCCAATAAGCATTGACCCTCCTCTTTTCCACTACACAACCCGCTGTCTCCTCGCAATTTTTACGCTAATTTGAGTTTTCGATGTCCAAACGGCAAAACTCTGCATTAAAAAAATATAAGGGGTCTACCAACTTATTCAAAAGATCGAAGTTTGTGTTGTTTTTTTTTAAATAAGTTTAAATAAATATGAAATTACCAAAAAATAAATAAGAAAAAAAACGTTCAGGTAGTGTTGATAGGTAGAAGAAGACGGCCTATCGGGAGACAAGTGTGCAAGAGGAAAAATCTTCAAATAATTAAAGCATATACAATATTTATGAACATTATTGATTTAGATCTTAGTGACCACAAGAGCTAGATACTCCAAGCTTATTATGTCAGTCTGTCTAATTTTTTGATGATTAAAATAGGATCTACAAATATAGTGATGCTACAAATTTCAAACTAATATTAATATAATATAGTGAAGAATTTTCACCAAACATTGAATAAAAGCTGGACTTTTTACTTATATCGAACAACCAGGGGAATATTATGCCAGATTCAACTGCCCGGCTAGCTCAGTCGGTAGAGCATGAGACTCTTAATCTCAGGGTCGTGGGTTCGAGCCCCACGTTGGGCGAAAGTATTTATTTTAATATTAACTAAAAATGGGCAAAAAAAAAAAAACCCGCTGTGAAATTTATGTAAAATGGTGAACATATCTCTGACTAAAATGTTTGGTAGAAAAGCAGATTTTTCAGTAAGAACAACTTCTGTGGGATTGTTAAAGATTTCTTTGTTTATTACAAGAACAGGGTCTCACACGGTTATGCTCGTTTGATTGAGGCTTGTACTCCTAGTTTACACCGTGGAGTAATTAAACATATTTTTATCTACTGTGGTCCTAGGCAACAAGCACATCAGTGAGATTGCAACAATGGCCCTCGATTTGTTGGACGGCTCGTCCGTATTCCGAATTCCCCGCGCTGGCGACGAATTTATCCAGATTCGCTGCGGTATCCACACTGTTTTTGGCACTAAAATGCCACGTTATTGTCTATTTGGTGACACTGTAAACACAGCGTCACGCATGGAGAGCACGGGCGAAGCACAGAAGATACATATCACCGAGGAAATGCACGAGGCATTGCAACAGGTTGGCGGATTTAAGACCGAGAACCGGGGCCTCATTGATGTCAAGGTACGCATTTGTGGAATATCCCATGAAAGCTGTCTCATTTTTCCTACTTTTATATTCAAAGGGAAAGGGACTCATGAGCACTTATTGGCTGACCTGTAAAGATGGCCCAGTACGTGTGCGTGAGGAAATATCCTGGTGTGCCGACATGCAGCCCGTATTTCTAGATCATCTCAAGCTGCATCCACCAACAAACTACAAGTTGCCGAAACGAAAATAGGGCCAAAAGCTTCAACCTAAAAGCAACGCATTCAAAATAAAAAAATTACTATTTTTATTCCCACTCTAGATGTATATGAATAATCGTTTGTATGTGTATCTGACTATGTAACGTATGTACGTCTCTTTGTGCCAGTTCTATTCACATATATTATTGTCTGTGTGTTCCAGTTGTTTAGCCACGCCCAGTGGGCGTAATTAGCCCTACCATGTAATCTGTAGCATAGGCAAAATACATTGCTTAACGAATCAGTAACTATATATGGTATACGAACCTTTACCCAACGGGTTCCAAAAATCTCTGACGAATTTCAATCTTGCTTAATTTAATCGAAATTACAAAATACATTTTGTGGAATGTGAAGTTTGAGCCAGTTGCTCTAATAAATATTATTATATTTACGTCTCTAAACTCAATCCAAGTATGCTAACAATGAATAGTCGCAAGTTTTTTCGTGTCTGGATATTTCTTCAATTTGTATCTTTTGTCTACGGAGCTCGGGGAACTTTTGGCAGGCCCAATGATGAGAAGTTTCAGATGTTGATTGCCGGTGGCGTTATACCAGATAATGCCAAATATGTGACGAATTTGGTATCAATTCGGACAATGGAATTCATTGAATTTCCTGGTGACAATCACTTTTGTACAGGTATAATTATCAGCAGTAAGACAATTCTTACGGCGGCTCATTGTATTACAGAGTAAGTTGAGAGTATTATCCATCAACTATCGTTATATTCTTCCTTTCGCAGTAGTCACAAGACGGTTATGCATCCACGAGGATTGCTTATTGTGTTTGGGAACGTATTTCGACTCGGAAACTACGATAGCAGTGATACCCGTCGTGTTGGAGAAATTGTCGTTCATCCACAATATCGTCGATTTAAGAAGTACGATGTCGCTATACTAAGACTGACCGATCGCATTCCTTCAAATTTGCGTAATGTCAAGCCATTTGTAAAACGAAAAAAATTTGTTGTTAAGATAGGGATGCGCTGCGTCACAATTGGTTGGGGCCAAGTCTATCCGGTAATTTGCCTTTTACCCAAGCACCTGGTACCCAGAACATTCAAATAATTCATCTAAAAATTTTTTATTTGTGACTCTTTAAACAAGTTTCAAATTCGTGACAACAGTAGCGCTTAATATTACTTAAGCTATAAGAAGTTAACTAAAGATATAATAATATTAGAGTAAGACCTTGTCAACCGAACAGAGCAGAGATCCGTTAGTTCCAGAATTATAGCTGGAATATACAAGACTAAAGCTTTTGACACACATTATTATCATAAAAATTTAAAAATTTTTTTTTTCAGCACGGTCCGTATGCGGATGAAGTCATGTACATGGATGTCATCATTCGAAATCCCGATTACTGTTCAGATCTCAAGTATTTTACAAAAGAGAGCAACATTTGTGCGGAGCCGGATGCAGAAGGACAAGTCTGTCCAGGGGATTTGGGTGGCCCATTGATATGTTTAGACTATCTGGCTGGCCTTATTGGAGGCTCTGAGGGATGCCAGGGCAAAAAATCTATGAAATTTACCAATTTCTCCTATGTCGAGGCATGGGTTACGACTACAGTCCGCCGTATGTGCGGTAACCGATATTCCCTTTCATTATTTCTTTACATTTCGTGTCACTGTTGCCATCTATGAAATTTTATAGGTAGCTCTGGCCATTTATTAAATTAGTCGGAAGATATATTTCAGCTATCTTTTGCTTATAATATTATTAAAAAAACTGTGCGAAAAAACCGACGAAAAATAATTTAGATGCTTTACAGGCAGTATCAGTTAAATTTTCTCAATGAAGTTGACATCACTGGTGTGGAAATTACGTTATGCCACTAAGCAAATAACCTATATAACCTCATTTCATACAAGTAAAAGTGTCCAAGCAAATGCCTCGACATTGAGTCCACGGGGAAATTTTTGCCGTGGACGCAATGTGCGAGGGAAATTATTTTGACTTTTAGTTCAGTCGGCTGGTGAAAAATCTTGATAATTTTTTTGACTTCTACAGGGAATTTAAGATTACATACTAAATTTAAAAAGTGGCATCGAATTGACAAAGCAGTGTTGCCAATTCTCATATGAGCCCATACATACATATGCACACACTTATTGTAGGATGCAGGCATACACGCATGTTCGACTAAATGTGTCCGTCTGACTAGTGATTGGTTATAAGAATAAGCTAATGCAAGATAATTAAAACATATTAATAAATATAAGCAGTTGGATTCGGTGTATTTTCTTGTGTTTGTCTGCCTGTGCCTTCTCCTTTGATATACCAAACTTTTCATATATTTTATTTTGATTTTCGATTTTATTTTCGGCTGATTAATATTTATTATTTAATTTAATATAAAAATATATAATATAAAATACAAAATAGGTCCAGTTCTGTTTGCGTTTGCTTCTGTTGCTTAAATCAATTTTTGATTAGAATTAAAGATAGTGCAGAGCCGATGTTGGTCACAGCTTTATTATTCTATTTTACTTGAAAACTTAAAACAAATTGTTGATAAAATGAGTGATTTGGGAAAGAGTCTGTTTTAGTGTTTGATGAAATGAAAAAAAACCAGGGCTTTAATAGAATTCCTTTCTTGACGAAATTGAAGGCTTTGAAAACAATGGCGCTGCACTATTTATAGGGTCTAATCAAAAATTAATTCATTATATTAATTATATTAAAGACCTGGTTTTTTATACATTGATGAGAATAAGCTTACTTTAATATAATTTCAGTTTGCCGAAAAACTTTAATATTCTTGAAAAAATAAAAATACTCTCTGTCTCTCAAAGTACTGCGCACAAATAAACAAAATATAATAGAGCTATTAGAATACTCCAATGAAAGAAAAATTGAAGAAACAAGATTGTAAATATACATTTCCTAAATTGGGAGAAGAAAGATGACACTATAAAGTTTTGGGCTGCTGTTTTGGAGTACAGAGATGGAGATGTAAACACATTCGCTCCTTTAACACGCTTTGCTGTTAAAATATTGACGTTGCCATGGTCAAACGCAGAGGTGGAACGAGTTTTCAGCCAAGTTTCGCTAGTGAAAAATAGCATTAGAAATCGAATGAATCTAAAAACTTTAAATGCTATTCTAACCATAAGGTGTGTTACATAAAAAACTATAAATTTTGTATTTGAAATTCTAATATTTTTCTAAATTTACAGATATGGACTTAAAAGAGTGGTATGTGTAGCCTAAATTACATATTGCCACCAGACAAATACATTAATTCTGACGAGAACGTCATCGAAATTGACAATACTATATCATTTTTGAAATGAAAAACAGATTTATTAAACTACTGGTTTTATTTTCAGATCAATATTGTCTATAATTCTTAATTTAACATCGATAAACAGTTTAGCTATGTTTTAAGCTATTTTTTTTTAATTTCAGCTATTTTTTGCTTTTTTTCCCCGTCTATTTGGCTACTTTTATCTAAAAAATTCTGGCAACACTGCAGCCGACTGAACTGAAAGTCAAAATAATTTCCCTCGCACATTGCGTCCACGGCAAAAATTTCCCGTGGACCCAATGTCGAGGCATTTTCTTGGACACTTTTGCTTGTATGAAATGAGTTCTCTATAGGTTATTTGCTTAGTGGTTATGTCCAAAAGGCTGCCAGTCTCAATCTTCAAATTTAGTGTTAATACTAAGCAAGAAAACTTAACCTTCTTAGACATTTTTATAATATTGAAGAATTCCGTTAATTTCTCACCTCTTGGAATAATGAAGTTAAACTTTCATTAAAAATTTATATTATTTTTAAGTTTCAAATTATTAAATTATCTAAATCTTTTTGAATTTTGATATTTGCAAGACAAAAAATTTACTATAGTGCGCTGATCCTCATTAGCAATTTGCTGCTCACTTAACAGTACTACAATCTACAAGCCGCATTCAATTTTTATTATAGTTTTTTAAATTGAGTTAAACAAAGTTAAATAGTTGTTGCTGTTTACTATTGACTTAAATATAATTATAAACGGTTGTTTGTAATTAATTATTATATTATTGATTTAAAAAGTAAATCAATAAATGTTTTAAATACATAATCAATCAATACATACAAAATGAAAATTAAAACTTGCAGCAGATTGGCAGCTTTGTTTTGTTATGCATATCGAAAACATCTTCTGTTGAGCACTGGAAAAGAGCGAGGGAAGTGCATCTCTCTCTCTCTCTTGTTAAAACAGCTGATTGGATGGGCACTCCGACTATGTAACATTCGGCTTAACAACTGAAATAAACAATTTAGGCACAATAACAATGCTACAAATAAGCCGAAATGCAACAAATGCTATGCTGCAACGTTGGAGGTGTGGGAAATTGGTTTCAACCTGGTCACCACTGGCTACTGCATTCAACGCACCGCCGGCAAAGCGGATAAATTTTACGCGTGACGATGTGGTCAGTGGACAAAAATTATAATGAGCTCCAATAAAAGTAATCCAAATGTGGTTAACGTTTGTCAATTGCCAGGGTCTATTCCGGATGCATGAACTGCGCTCCTCTGAGGGATTTTATTTACTGCGCGAAAATGTGGAGAATTCAACACAAGATCTCATTGCGGAAGCCACCTCAAGCCAAAGGCAACGCAAAATGGTGGACATCTTTGATGAGCTTTCGGACTCACTGTGCAAAGTTGCTGATCTAGCCGAGTTTGTGCGTATTGCCCATCCTAAGAGCAAATACATGCAGGCTGCCGAGCAGGCCTGCATCAGCATTTGCGGAGTCGTGGAGAGCCTGAACACACATAAACCACTGTATCAGGCACTCAGTAAAGTTGTGCGAGATGGTGACCTTATGCCAACCACCGAAGTGGATCGTCATGTAGCCAGACTATTCCTCTTCGACTTTGAGCAATGCGGTATTCATTTGCCGGAGCAGGAGCGATTGCGTGTGGTGCGTCTCAATGATTATATACTGCAGCTTGGTCAGAAATTCATGAATGGTGCAGTACAGCCAACGGTACTGCCTCGTGGTGCTGTTCCAGAGGACATACGACACTAGTAAGCAGCTATTCTCTACAATGAAGGCTAATTCACAGTTGATTCATTCACAGCTTTCCCACAGCAGGCGATAACATTATTATTACCGGTCTGTGCACCAATGCATCCAATGTCCAGATGCGTGAAGCCGCCTATCGCTTGTATCTGCAGCCATCGGATAGCCAAGAAGAGCTGCTCAAGGATCTGCTAATCTGTCGGAATGAGCTGGCGCGTAGCTGTGGCTTTGAGACTTATGCACACCGGGCACTTAATGGCAGCACTATGGAGCGTCCAGAGCTGGTACGGGAATTTATTGACGAGCTATCGGAGCAGCTTCGTCCACGTGCCGATGCAGACTTTGCTCTTATGACCCAAATGAAGCGCAAGGAAAACGGACGGGCAAAATCGCTAGCCGAGATCTGGGACACACCCTACTTTACCACCCAATTAAAGCGTCAATCTCTTGAGGAGCAGGCCAACGAGTTCTTGCCTTACTTTTCACTTGGCGGCTGCATGGAAGGACTGGACAACTTGCTTCACTCGCTCTATGGAGTGCGGTTACAAAATGCTGAAATGGAGCCGGGCGAGGCCTGGCACAGTGACATCTATAAGCTGGCAGTGGTGCACGAAAGCGAGGGACTCTTGGGATACATCTACTGTGACTTTTTTGAGCGTAGTGGAAAACCGAATCAGGACTGTCACTTTACGATACAGGGCGGTAAACGGTTGCCCGATGGAACATATCAGTTGCCCATTGTTGTAGTCATGCTGGGATTGGCACAACCCCGTTGGACTGGACCAACATTGTTGTCGCCAGCTCGGCTCGACAATTTATTTCATGAAATGGGCCATGCCATGCACTCGATGCTGGCGCGCACCGAGCATCAACATGTGACTGGCACACGTTGTGCCACTGACTTTGCGGAGGTGCCCAGCGTTCTCATGGAGTATTTTGCCAGTGATCCCCGCGTGCTTCGCACCTTTGCCCGGCACTTCCAGACGCACAAACCCATCTCGGAAGATATGCTTCAGCGGCTATGCGCTTCCAAGCATTTATTTGCGGCTAGCGAGACGCAACTGCAGGTGTTCTACTCTGCCCTGGATCAAGTCTACCACGGCGATATGACACAAGGTGCCAACACCACGGAAACACTGCGCGCCGTACAAAATCGATACTACGGATTGCCCTACGTGGAGAATACGGCCTGGCAGCTGCGCTTCTCCCATTTAGTTGGCTACGGTGCCAAGTACTACGCCTATCTGATATCAAAGACAATCGCCTCGTGGATATGGCAGACGTATTTCGAGTCGAATCCATTTAATCGCCAAGCCGGAGAAAAGTATCGCGCAGAGATCCTGGCACACGGAGGCGCAGTGCCTGGTCGAAAATTGGTGGCAAATTTCCTGCAGCGTGAGATGACGCCCCGAATACTGGCCGACAGTCTGATACATGAGATCGACATGGATGAGTCCAAGATTAAGCAGCTCATCGTTAGCAGAAATTAGTAACAATACATCTTTGTAAATAATTTTGGTTTAAATTATAATTAGTTAACTGCCCTATTTTTTGTACATGGCGAATTTGGTTTTATCATTATACTAGGCCGGCATCACGCTGGGCATCAACTCTACGCCCACGAACTCCTTGGCAATTCGAACTCCAAGAAAGAACATACCGAAGCTTTTCACCAACATCCTACAAGAAAAGTTTGGTTATGTAAATACAAAGGCGGCACTCGAATGATGACAATATGTTCAATTAAATGCGTTTTCTACTTACCACTGAAACTCATTGTGGTATATATTACGCAAAATATTAAACGGATTTCCAGCTCTCGCCATTTCAATAACAAAATTTTTTTATTTTACTTAATCAACGGTCGAGTTTAGCTTTCCTTTTTTCTGTTTTTGCTGTCGCAATCCTACTACAAATACACAAAACGCACACTAGATTTTCAGAAATACGTTCACTGTTGACAACTTGGGCATTTTATAGCTAGTTCTGACCAATTTTCAGGTTCACTTGCTACAAAAATGTTGAAGTATTTGGCTATCTTTTTGTTTATGTTTGGCTCTTCAGCCAGAAACAGCTAATTTATCCCAAAACGTTTCCATTTTGCAAAATTTTTTCTCCGAACTAATGTTGTATCTTCATTCCTATAAAGGGTTACAAACTTCTAACCTTTATAAAAAAATGCACCTTA
Organism: Drosophila sp. st01m; assembly: GCA_018901795.1. Lineage (NCBI taxonomy): Eukaryota > Metazoa > Arthropoda > Insecta > Diptera > Drosophilidae > Drosophila > Drosophila sp. st01m. Next base: position 1,639,531 of record JAEIFG010000334.1, read on the forward strand.
ATCTTATTTATTTTCGAACTTTCAACTATTATTGATTTACAAGAAAGTTTTTTGACAGAAACCTAGTGCCATCTAGTGCATTTTAATCGTACTTTCAAAATCGCCAGAACTACGAAATTTTTTAAAACTGGTCACACTTTCTTGAAGTCCAACTGCACGTGTAGCGCCAAAACAAGAGACTGCGAGTTCAATTGGAATTAATTAAAGCCATGGATAACGCAAACGATGAAATTGATATGGAGGTCGTGGAGCCAGAGGATGCGGAAAGCGACATGGAGTCCGGCAGCGATAACGACGAAGATGTTGATGGCGAGGGTGAGACCACAAAAGAGCCCAAGCAAGTCTATTTGCCGGGCAAAAAGCTGGCCGAAGATGAGGAACTGGTGTGCGATGAGAGTGCCTACGTCATGCTACATCAGGCTTCCACGGGTGCACCCTGTCTGAGCTTTGACATTCTGCCCGACGAACTGGGCACAGGCCGTGAAACTTTCCCGATGACCGCCTATATAGTTGCTGGAACTCAGGCAGCTCGCACGCATGTCAACAATTTGATTGTGATGAAGATGAGTAATCTTCACAAGACGCAAGACGACGATGCTGACGAGGATGATGAGGAGCTGGAAGATGACCAGGATGATGTGCCCGACAAGAGCGAGCTGAAGAAACCACAAATGACTTGTGCTCTCATCAAGCATCAGGGCTGCGTGAATCGTGTTCGTGCCCGTCGCCTGGGAAATACTGTATATGCGGCATCCTGGAGTGAACTGGGTCGGGTAAACATCTGGAATTTGTCACAACAGCTGCAAGCTGTCGAGGATGCGCAGCTGCTTAAGCAATACGAGCAGCAAAGCGCCAGCAATGATTCCACAATGTCTCGTCCCGCCTTCACCTTTAGTGGCCATCAGCAGGAGGGATTCGCCATTGACTGGAGTGCCAGTGCTGAAGGTGTGTTGGCTACTGGAGATTGTCGACGTGATATACATATTTGGAGTCCACTAGAAGATGGCACCTGGAAGGTCGACCAGCGTCCATTGCAAGGTCACACTGCGTCTGTGGAGGATTTACAGTGGAGTCCCAACGAGCGCAGCGTTCTGGCCTCCTGCTCCGTAGACAAAACCATTCGGATATGGGACTGCCGAGCAGCTCCACAAAAGGCCTGCATGCTCACCTGCGAGAATGCGCACGAGAGCGACATCAATGTCATCTCTTGGAATAAAACGGAACCCTTCATCGCCAGCGGTGGCGACGATGGATTCCTCCACATTTGGGACTTGCGTCAGTTTAAGACGCAGAAGCCAATTGCCACATTCAAGCATCATACGGATCACATAACGACTGTCGAATGGCATCCCAATGAAGCAACAGTTTTGGCCTCAGGCGGCGATGATGATCAGATTGCTTTGTGGGATTTGGCTGTTGAGAAGGATGCTGATCAAGCGCAGGCGCCGGCACAAAACGAAGAGGAAATTAGCAAACTGCCGCCTCAGTTACTCTTCATTCATCAGGGTCAAAAGGAGATCAAGGAACTGCACTGGCATCCCCAGCTGCCAGGTGTGATGCTATCAACGGCGCACAGCGGCTTCAACATCTTTCGCACGATAAGTGTGTGAATGGTTATGCAGACAACCAGATAACCAGATAATTGACCAGTTACTAAGCAACAATAAACATAATCCTTTACAATTGCTTTTCATATTTATATAAATCATATATATGAGTTTAAAAAAATAAAATCAGGAAACAATATTATGGGAAAATGCTAAATATAATGTTTTAAGATTTGGTATCTCATTGAAGATAATTATTTTATTAATAAAAAGAGTTGAAATTAATTCTTACGTTTGAAACTAATAAATAACTTTTTCCGTAAAAAAACATATTTAGCTGTTACTTTAGATTAGAAATAATATTATCAAATAGTTATATTGCAATTGTTATAGTATTACAAAAGTTAAAAAAAACATTTTTCAATAAAATTGGTAATTATATTTTTATTTTACAACTTTATTATTAAGTTTTAATTGCAGTACAATTATAATCAGATAATTATACGCGCTGCAGTCCCTGATTTTAACCCGAGTATGGACGGATGTCATGCGATGACATTCTCATCATTATCCGCCTCCTCATCCATCAGCATCGTGACATTGATTAGATGACGCATGGTGGGACGGCCGTGGGGGCAGTTCTGTAATAAGAAATAGATACATAATGTTTAACTAATGCAATCTAGTGATAAACGTGCCCTAATCTCAATGCGGCGGACTTTCTTCCCAATGAAATACAACCAGTCAGTGGACAGTTGACTGGGAAGCAATGATAAAGCAACCAAATGCAAACGACGCACCTGGTGTCGACTCACTGATATTTCTGGAAGCACCGCAAATGGCGGTTGAGAGTGGAAACCAACTGTTACCAGTAAGACAAGGGCATGGTCGAAGCTACCAGACAATCCCAACGCTGCCTTTACACGATCGGGAGCCCAAATGGAGGTGGAGCCTTTATCTAGCTGCCTTTGGTGGCACAATCGGAGCAGCTGTACCTGTGGGCTACTGCATTGGCGTGGTCAACAGTCCCGCCGTGGTAAGCTATCTCCTATCCTATCTCTTCGAAAGCTATCATTACTCTTCTTTCCCTTTCCTTCCAACACATACGCGCCTGGTGTAATGCAAGGCTTGAGGCACGCTATGATCTGCAGCTGAGTGAATCCGGCTTACAGCTGCTTTGGTCAATGGTGGTATCCATTTTTCTAGTGGATGGTGCCGTGGGTTCCTTGTCAGCTGCCGTCATTGCCAATCCATTTGGATGCCGTGGCAGCTTTTACATTTGTGGCGTATTGTTGCTGATCGGTTCCATTGGCTTCTGCATCTGCCGGTGGTTGAGGTCCGTGGAATTATTGCTCCTTGGCCGTTTGCCGGTGGAACTCGTCAGGAGCCTGATCACTGCCTGCATACCCATGTATCACAGAGAATTGGCGGCTTTGTCACAGCGCAGCAAGTTATCGCCATTTTGTCCCATGTTCAGTCTGCAATCCGTGTTTGGAAATGAACAACATTGGCACATTGCCGTGGCCTTCTCTGGAGTATTCGTGGTCATTTGTTATGCGCCCTTCAAATGGTATCCAGAGAGTCCCAAGTGGTTGTACATTGTAAGGGACGCAAGGTGCAGGAGGCGCTCCAATTGCAGCTCATTCAAGGTTATGCGGCAGACGACATATCTCTCCAGACGGAACTCAGCGACATGGAACAGGAGGTGAAGGTTGACAACACGCCGAGCACATTTCTCCAGGCTCTACCCTTTGATCATTGTCTGTGCCTACTTGGGAGGTCAACAGCTGTCCGGCATCAATGCGGTTTGTAGTGAACATCAACTTGGATTCCAGTTGCATTCATTTGTGATCCCTTGCAGATCTTCTACTACTTGGTTTCCATCTCCGCAAGGCGGGCTTCACGACTCAGGTTTCCGAGTGCGCTAATCTGGGGGCAGGATCTCTCAACTTGGCCACCTCGTTGCTTGGTCCAATGCTAATGGAGCGGTTTAATCGCCGTACGCTGATGACCTTCTCCACCTTCTTTTGTGCTGTCTTCTTGTTCCTGCTTGCCATGTTCCGGCAGTTTTTTGTGAGTCAAGTAATTGTAATGCCTAGCTAATCATCCCATTTCTTGAAAAGCTTCAGCGGGTTGCCATGGGCTGCGTCGCCTGCATCTTCTTCCCTTGCCCTTCTTTTGGGCAGGTGAATTTTAGCCCATCATTTGCTTCTTAATTCACTTTATTCAATATTTGTAAGAGCTCTTTGAGGTGGCTCCACGTCCAGCTGCCATGTCCCTGGGCAGCGTCGTCTATTGGTGTGCAATCTATTCATTGGCATGACCTTTCCCACTCTGCAGAATGCCTGGGTGCCGTTCTTCGCCTTACCATTCAACTGTCTGCTGCTATTTCTGCTCACAATTCGATACTTGCCGGAGACTCGCGGTCGATCTCCAAACGATGTTGCTCCTCTGGTTGCCGACGGCTTGAAATCTAAACGCATCACATAATTATTATTGCCATACCTTTAGCAACTAAGTCTAGTATTGCTGATTAAAACTAATGCCGTCTCTGTATTTACCAACTTTCACCATGGAGCTCAGCATAGAACTGACGGCATCGCAGCCCGAGCACATTGCACTTTGCACTTGGATTCTATTTGGTAGCCACGCATCCGCCTTAGACGAACCGATCTTGGCCTGGAGCAGGAGATACTGCCATGGAACAGGAATCAGACAACAAATGTCGCACTCGCGGACTGGTTGAAGTACTCGGAGATTCAAAAATGATGCTTCCACTGATCCTACTGTGTGCCTATCAAGGCGGACAACAGCTCACGGGCTGCTCTTCGGTTAGTTAATGCTGGACAAGATTCTGTGTCTAAGTTGTCTAAGTGATATCTATTTTTGACAGATCTTCTACTACTCCGTGTCCATATTCAAAGCAGCGGACTTTCCTCACAAACTGCCGAGTTGCTGAACCTTGCTGCTGGCAATATTAATCTAGTCACATCCCTTTTGGGTCCTTTGCTTATGGCCAAGTTCAATAGACGCACTCTGATGTTGCTCTCCACCTCGTTGTGTGGTATCCTCATGTTTGCCTTTGGCTGCTTTGTGGAGTACAGCGTAAGTTATGATCCACGCCACTATAAGTCAAATAATAATCCATTAATAATCTCTGATATCTTTTTCTACTGCAGGTGGTGATTCCTTGGTTATTGAATGCCACCATTTACCTTTACCATTTAAGTGGCCCTGGGTCCCATGCCTTCTTTTATTGGCGCGGGTATTGATTGATCGATGATTTCAGTTTATACATTAGAGTACATTGCTTATTTCTTCATTCAGAACTCTTCGAGATGCCCTTCCACTCTGTAGCCCTTTTTATGGACAATCAAGTTGGTTGGGGAAGCCATTTCCTTGTGGGATTTATGTTTTCCACAATGCATTCGTTGGTCGGCTTCTGGATCTTCATTATACTCTCCATGTTTAGCTGTCTGCTTTATCTGCTCACCAAGTTTTATCTTACCGAGAAGCGAAATCGTTAGCTGTCCCTTGTGGCCGCGCTCGTTCGTCGAGGTTTCCGCAGCAAAGTACTTAAGATTTTCTCCGTTTTGGTAATCGTTACGTTATTATATTTAAGTTTCTTGCGTAATATTTAGTCTATAGCAAATAAGTTTTATTTCACTTTGTAAAGAGGTGAGGGAATATTTTATACTGATTTAATTATAAAGCGAAATTCCATATAACACGTTCTCTATGATGAGGGGCTTGTTGATCACTGCCGAAGAAAGTCCATTAAGATTATAGTGTGACAGCTGGACAGGCAAGTAATTTAAAAGAAATCAAGGGATTATCTAATTCTACCTAGAATCTATCTATTACTGAGCAATTCTGTTTGCATTATATACGCAACTGGTGCCAAGCAATGATCATTATAGCTCAGAATAATTAGTAACTTTATAAAATGATATTCGATTTGCATTTTAAAAAAAGGATTCTCTATTTATAGATTTTAAAGTTATCTAAATATGTAAAATGCTTTGTCCTCACTGACTGACTGATATATCACAGCCAAAGCCAAACCACAAGACCTAGAGACTTGAATTTTTTTTTTAATCAGAATAATTTTTAATAAATTTGTATGGGTATTTTTATTTTTTAATTTCATTTGAGGATGTTCAAATGACGAAATAATATTTATATTAACCTTTTAATATAAATATTTCTGATTATTTAAACGTGGGTCTGCGTCCGAGCAAAGCAAGGACGCATAAGCGGTCCCTCTAGTTTAAATATATCTCTCTATTCTATAAAGAAGTTTTCTGCTGCTCCTCCTCCTCCGGGCATCAACTAACAATTCGGCGAGCGAGCGAAACGAACGTCCCGGAGCGCAGCGGAGGGCGGCTAGTTTTTATATATAATGTAAATATATTTCCCTTTAAAAAGGGGATCAATATGTTCGTCTGTCTGTTCCTCCGTCCGCCTGCTTGAACACGATGACCTGGATACCGTACACAAATCAGGTTATTTTTAGTTTTGGATCGGACCACTATATCATATATCTGCCATAGAAACGATCGATCGAATGCTAGAGTTTTCGTATAAGAAACTTTTTTGATTTTTAATTATATTTGTAGAAATTTATTAATATGTTGATAAGAAATGTGTAGCATTTGAAGAAGCTAGCTAGCTTGTATTTTGCCTAATTTAAAAAAATAACTGGTCGGAAAGTTAAAGTCGCGACACAGAATTTTGGAATATTCTTTATATCCATTTTTTGAAGGAACTTGATTGGGTGGGTGTGGTGGTTTACCGAGATTTGCCGGGGCGTGGCAAACATTGAAGACAAACCTCACCTGCTCCAACGCTGTTATAGTCTCTGAGATTTTAATTTTTGTTCTAACAGATGGATTTTTAAGTAACGGGGATACAAATAATATATAAGAACATTTGCAATTGATTTACCGCACAATGATGTGATAAAATACTCATATTGAATAAGATGAATAAATAAATAAAAAGATTGTTAGATCGTTAAAAAACCAAACCCAAATGTGTGTGGATTTTATACAATTAACATCAGGAGGAATCGGTTGCAAATAAATATTTACCAAAAATAAATTTGTTGTTTCTTTAAATATCTGAACCAAATGCGAAAATTATGTGGTCGGTATCATATAGTGATTTTAAAATACATTGAAAAATATAATTTTAATAATAAGAATTTTCAACTCCTTCCGCTTGATTATATATTTGATCAAATCTTAACCGATGTCAAACGTTTATTTATTTGGTCTATCATATACTCTGATTTTGCATAAAATTTTGTTATTTTTTTAATGTTCTCATCATATATTCCATTTTGTTCATACTTTTACCTTTAACGCATTTCCCAAAAAATGTAATCGGTCAGTTTTATCACTAAATGGTATATGTGTTGATCTGTATATTTTGCTGCGTAAAGTTAATTATTAACATTAAAGATGTCTGAATAAATTAAAAATAAAACTATAATTAAAAGTATGGGCGAACTTGAGTCTTCAAGTAGCACAAAAGACACTGCATCCGAAAGATCAATTTCTACAAAGATTTATCACGAATCACAATACAGAAGCACATATAGATTTTTATTTAATACATGCCTAGAGAATTGAATTATATCCAAGGTAAAATAATAATCAAAAGTAACTCTCAGGAGATAATGTAGTTTATAGTGACCATTGCATAGTATATATTTTTTTATGATCCTTTGCAGATCTTCTACTAGTTTCTATTTTATATGTCTCCCTACTTGGCCAACACGTTGATTCATCTGTGCCTTCTGTAACTTCTGCTGACAATTAGCATTTTGCCAGAGACTCCCGACCGATGTTACTTCACTACTGTCGACGGCTTTAAATTAAAGCGCATCAGACAATTATTATTGCCTTAGCTTTAGATTTTTACTCAAGTACAATATGACTTATGACGGATTAGGTTTTTATTTTACTTTATTTATTTTATATTATTTTATTAAAGACAAATATACATATGGTTAAAATATATTTAAATAAAATTATAATTATATCTTAGCACCGACACGTGGGGGAAATTCATCTGCCTGTCTGGCAAACTATTAAAAGTCATGGCGGGTCTGCATTGATCAGACAGTTCACCATGGAATTTAGAAGGGAATTGATGCCATCGCAGCACTCGAGGTCCAAATGGCCGCGTTTGCTAGTCTGGAGCACATTGGGCACCATCTTTGGCACCGCCGTACCCTGTGGTTACTGTATGGGAGTCATCAACAGTCCCGCCGTGGTAAGACTCTATCCTATAACCCATTTTTCTCTGCTTCTTTAACATTCTAAGCTTTGCAGCACATGCGCTCCTGGTGTGAATCCACTCTGCTCAAGAACTATGGACTTCACATAACTCCCACTGCTCTGGACACGCTCTGGGCATTGATAGTGTCAATATATTTGATTGGTGGCGTCTTGGGATCCGCCTGCGCAGGTTGGGCAGCCAATAGATTCGGACGACGTGGTTGCATCCTGTTAAGTGGATCTCTGCTGTGCCTGGCGGGCATTGGTTTCCTCTCCTGCCGATGGCTGGAGTCCGTGGAGCTGCTCCTGTTCAGCCGTCTTGTGGTTGGCTTTGGCGCTGGTCTCATCAGCACTTGTCTGCCCATGTATCACAGTGAGATTGCCGCCTTGCCACAGCGTGGCACCTTGGGAGTATGCTGCTCTGTGGGCTTTTCGGTTGGCATGGTTGTGGCACAGATATTGACGCTGGAGTCGCTCTTTGGCGGAGAGCAGCATTGGCACATTGCACTTGCATTCTATTTGGTTTTCATGGCCATTTGCTATGCGGCATTCCCTTACTATGCAGAGAGTCCCAAGTGGTTGTATATTGTGAAGCAACGTCGCGAGGAGGCGATCAGCACACTCATCCGCCTGAGAGGAACCGATGTTGGCCTGGAGCAGGAGATACTTACCATGGAACAGGAATCAGCCAACAAATGTCGCACTCGCGGACTGGTTGAAGTACTCGGAGATTCAAAAATGATGCTACCACTGATCCTACTGTGTGCCTATCAAGGCGGACAACAGCTCACGGGCTGCTCTTCGGTTAGTTAATGCTGGACAAGATTTGTGTCTAAGTTGTCTAAGTGATATCTATTATCTGACAGATCTTCTACTACTCCGTGTCCATATTCAAAAGCAGCGGACTTTCCTCACGAACTGCCGAGTTGCTGAACCTTGCTGCTGGCAATATTAATCTAGTCACATCCCTTTTGGGACCTTTGCTTATGGCCAAGTTCAATAGACGCACTCTGATGTTGCTCTCCACCTCGTTGTGTGGTATCCTCATGTTTGCCTTTGGCTGCTTTGTGGAGTACAGCGTAAGTTATGCTCCACGCCACTATAAGTCAAATAATAATCCATTAATAATCTCTAAAATCTTTTTCTACTGCAGATGTTGATTCCTTGGTTATTGTATGCGACCATTGCAAGCGTTTATCTCTATCTCCTTGCCTTTCAATTGGCACTGGGTCCAGTTCCTTCCTTCATTGGCACAGGTGTTTATCATTAATTGATTGATCGTCATAAATGATTTATTTGATCATTTTTCATTTAGAGCTTTTCGAGATGCCTTCCCGTTCCGCGGCTTTATCCTTGGGCGCTCAAGTTGGTTGGAGTTGCAATTTTCTGGTCGGTTTCCTTTTTCCGACTATACATTCGTTGCTCGGATTTTGGATCTTCATTATCTTCTCAATGTTTAGCTTCCTGCTTTTTCTACTCACCAAGTTTTATCTTCCTGAGACGCGAAATCGTGAGGTTTCTTTTGTGGCTGAGATCGTTTCTCGAGGCTTCCACAGCAAAGTATTTTAGATGAACCCTATATGCTCAGTTTTCCTTTTTTTAATCACAAATATTTACGTTACTGTTTAATATTTATATTTATTTAAGTAAATTTAATAACGACTGAATGGACAGGCAATTTAACTTCATCTGCGTGTCGGTGTTGTAATAAGATATAATTTAGCTTATGTCATATTTAATTTTTATGGTGTCTCCAATAAAATAAATAAATAAACCTACCTAATCGCAATCGCCATGCTTAAGTTTCTTAGATCATTTAATTTACTCTCATTAAAAGCTATGGCAAACAAGTCGTATTTTGTTTGATAAACGGTAAGTTTTTACACCGAATTAATTATGACAAGACTTTTATGATTTATGATCTCTCGATTTCAGCAATTAGAAGGAATTATTCTTAAAAAAGTTAGCAATTATTCTATGTTTTAATCAGAAGAACTTAGTCATGGTTTCACAAATAAGAAAACAACTAAAAGCATTTAAAACAATGAGACACTTAATCCACTCCAAACTAGTGATTTCACATGGAAAATTAGACAGTTGGATTTCCGCGGAAGCGATTTTCAACTACTTTAACTCGAATTTTTTCACAATCAATCAATAACTTAAAAAAAAATCTAAAGCTCAACTCTAAGTTGATTCTGTCAAAAATAGCAATTAAATTTTTTTTGTAGACCAGAAAAGGTAGTTAGGTCTGACTCCATATAAGAAACCGAAGCCGAAAAGAGAAGCAGAAGGATTTTAAAACTATATGATTCCAAAAAGTCCGCCTGCATTTCTGTTTTTTTTTTTCTTTATTTTTTCGCGTACTCCTAAAAGTTATTTTTTCCATGTAAAAAAAAAACTGAAATTCTCTACTTACCCAAGGCTGATCAATTTCACCCATTTGGGTGATGAGCCTGCGCATGGTGGTTCCTCTGTTGAGGGCTCTGCCAACCATCACGGATTTGCGACAGGCGCGGGACGCGAACATGGAACGTATGCGGGAGGGTCGACAGACAGTGCCCTCGGGTGCATCTTGCAACATAAAGATTAGCTCATCGATGTCCTCTTTGCCAAACTCCCAGTTCTTGCTAAATGGCTTGCCCAGCAGCCGTACTTTCTTTGTTGCAGGTACTAAAAAGAAGTAGATATTAAAGTAATTAAAGTATAGTCTTAAGATTAGCTTACACTGCTCATTAATCTCGAATTTAAAGCCATTCTTTTCAAAGACCGACAAATGATCTATCAATATCATCTCGTTGACCGCCGTCAACTCAAGCGTTTGTGGCACCGTGAGGCGTTGATGCTCCAACTGCGTGGTGCGTTGCAGCGTCTCAAAATTGTATTTCTCATCGGCCGCATGCTGATCCACAATGAAGAGATCATCCTCTAGCTTGACTATAATGAAGCCCAGATTAAATTGTCCAATAATTTGCATGCGTACAAAATCAGCTTTGGTTATTTCCTTTTGCAGCTCCGCCTCCGCATTCTGATTCTGATTAGGATTTATTTCGCTTTTGAAACGTAAACGTTGCAACTTGGCATAACGTTTGCGTTCCGCTTGTTGCTGCTCCTGCGCCTGCAAACTAGCCGCAATCTCCTCCAGCGTGGTGCGCATTTCTCCGCTTTTTTGGTTGTTCGGTGGATCTGTCTCTGAATCGTTTTCGGTGTCATCGAATTCAATACGAGTTGGCATTGCAATGTCATCATCGCTTAACTCCGTGGTTGTCTGTAAAGATTGCGGCAAATCCTCTCCTGGATCCTCCACTAGCTTGCTTTTAATACTGGAAATCTTTGGCTTTATCTCTGCCATCATTTGAAGCGACTTCATTGGCGTCAACGTTTTGCAAACGATGTGAGTTTCTTTTGTAGGCCGAGTCAACTCATCGTAGGCTATAAAAGGGAAAGGTATGAAATTATAAAGGGGTGTTCCATTAATGAAAATTAAGCGAAAACCAACTAAATATATATAAGTTTTTATTTAGTTTTCGGTGGTTCCATTCGAAACACCACTGATAGATCTGATAGTCTGCACTTCTTACCAATGGAATCCGCTTGGACCTGCTTTAAACTCACAAAGCTGTTGTCGAAGTCGATCTTCGCTTCACCCCGTTTAGTAGGCTCATCATCATCCGTTTCCAACTCACATTTGTAGCTACATTCTTGTGGTGACTCCTGGCTAAAGAAATCCTGTATCTGCTTCAACTTTTTGGTTCGTGCTGAAATCTCTTCAGTTTCCCCGCAACGTCGCTTAACTGGCGCTGCCGGGGCCACACCATTGGTATTCCCCGTGCGACGCCATTGAGTAAGCACATCCATGAAACGTTGTGAAGAACTCACAGGAATATCGTCTTCCGCTTCTACTTCTTTGACGGCGTTTTCAGTTTCCCTCGTTTCTTCTTTCTTGACTTTGGGCTGAAGCATGCTGGATATGGATGTGTTCTGCATTTGAAACGTCGAGGGTAAGCTGCCAAAGGTGTCCAGCAGTGACTTCTTGAGTGCCAGCAGCAGAATCTTTTCATTGTTGAGCAGCAACTGACGCTTGTCTGGCGTCAGATTCACATCTACGTCCGCCCGAGCAGTAACAATATTCAGGTAGATAAAAGGCTGTTGTTGGACATTATATCGGTGGTATATATCGTTCATAACCTTGGCAATCTGAGAGTATAAGGTGCTATAATAATCATTTATATCCGTTGAAAACAACTCACATTCTTCGGATCACAGGGACGAGAGTTGACATAAAAGAACTGACGATCTCTGGTGGATCTACCTGCACCATGACGACAGCTGGATATGTAGCCTTCCAGTTGAAAATCCGCATGATTCAGACGGTCCACGTCCTCGGCGCTAAACTGTGTGCAGGTGGTGTCTGCCACATCGCTGGAGGATTGCAGCTCGGAGCGCAAGCTCTCCTCGTTGAGTTGACCAGCCTCAAAGGGTGACTTGAGTGGCACCAAGTCCGCCACTTGGCGTGCTCCAAACACAGCCGAAATATTGGCCAGCTCATCCTGGGCACCATGTGTTTGTACCACAACTGACTTGACGCCCTTTGGCGACTGATTACTGCAAATGATGCGGACACCTTTGGTAACCAGGCAATAGGCCTGCAGTATTTGGCACATCTTGGTAAATTCCTTCTTAATGTTGCGCGTAAAGTCACGTCGACGCACGGGCAGCGTAACAAAAAGATTGCTCAGTGAGACGGTGGTGCCGACACTGCGAGCGCAGGCGGAACGTTTCTTTATTCTTCCCTCGTGGTCAAGTTCAATTTTCAGTGCTTTGAAAGTGTTTGGTAAATTATTAATATTTTTCTTTTCACATTTATTTTTATTTATATTTAGTTTTTATAGCAACTTACCAACATCCGTTGACTTGTGTCGCGTCTGTATTGCCATGTCCGAGAGTGCACAAAGCGAGCTCAACGCTTCGCCACGAAAACCAAATGTCTCTACACCCAACAGATCAACAAATTCACGTATTTTCGAGGTATGATACTTGGCAGCTGCCAATGTAAAGCAGAATGAAGATAGAAATCTGGAGTGGCAACTTGCAACTTACTCATGCCCTCCAAATTTGCCTCCTCTACGCCGGATCCATTGTCGGAGACTTCGACACCCTGCAGTCCTTGATCCTTGAGTTTAATTTCGATAAGCGTGGCCCCCGCATCAATAGCATTCTCCACCAGCTCTTTCACGGCCACGGCCAAACTGAGCACCACCTAAACAATACGAAGCACGAAACAAAGTAGATGTGGATCTTATATTCGCATTTTCTGGGTTTTTATCATTTCACCTGGCCCGAACATATTTTGTGTACAGTTTCCTTGGCAATGGCCTTAATTTGACCTGAAGCAGCACTTGTAGGCTCTGGAATACTTGTATCTGCTTCATTTTCATTCATCCTTAAGATGCAAATTGTCAACAAATGTAAATCCCGCGCATAGACATTTTTAGTGTAACCATACTTACAAATACGAAACGTACTTAATGACCTGTGATGCCCTAACATCGAAATAAATAGTAAAGAATACCAAGCCCTGTTCAAACCACAAAACTTCCAGTATTTTTTGTGTCTGACAAATTTCAAAATGCGAAAAACTTTGGAATAAAATTCATATTTTGATCAAAATTTAAAATAAAACAATTAAGGTGTATTTTTAAATGAAAGTTCGCAATCCCAAGGTGAGAGAAGTTGAAAACTTTAACAATTAAAAATAAATTTCCAAAATAATTAAATTCAACGGGAAAATTTAATAAGGTGGCAACCTTTTTATTCAAATCACACTACAGTGCTGTTCATTTCTTAGAGAAAAATATTGTTAAACTTGAAAATATCTCTGCTACCTTTAAAATAGCTAAATTGGCAGTGGTTGGAAATATGATTTCCAATTATTTTTCAAAAAACCATTTATTTAATCAACGTAATACATGAAATTGTTCTTAGTATAATTATAAATAAATGTCCGTGAATAATTAAGGTCTACAAAAATAATAGAGTTTACATGAAATGTGATGAATATTGATGTGGGATGCGTAATTTGTCAAATATTTAATAATGATGTCAGTAGTGAATAACAATATAATTTTCCTAGTTTAATTGAGCCTAGGTAAGCGTTTACTTAAACATACATATAGCTGGATGTAGCCACAGGGTCTAGGATTTGCAAAACTTTGCTTTATCTCAATCTCCAGTTATTTGCTCTTCTCATTTGCGATCTCCTCCAGTTTCTCAATAATCTTATTCATATCCATGTCCTTAGCGATCTTAATATACATTGTTTTTCGTACTTCATGGAATGATACCCAGGATGTCAGCTCCTTGGCCAGTAGTTTCAGGTGTGCTTCAATATCCTGTGGCGTTAGATTTGCCCGATAGCTGTTTTGAATCTTTTTGATGATAATTTCGAGGGTTAGCACGCTTTTGCGTTCCGTGACGAATACGTTGCGCAGATGACGCGCCAATTCCGGCAGGCGCGAGTATTTGGTGGCCTCCTGATCCTGTGAAGGCCGACGCGTCATGGCATCCAGTGCTTTGGCCGCCTGCTTAGCCCGAATCTTCTCAATTAGCGATTTGGGTAAGCCCTTTAGTAGATTGGAGGTTGCATCGGAGCTTGCTGCTGTACAATCTTTTACTGTGGGCTTGGCAGTTGTAGTTTCCGTCAATAATTTGGTGTCTTTTATTGCAGTTGAGGTGCTAGGAGTCTCCTTTGATTGCGTCACAGCTTCTGGGATATCGGCTTGGTTTTTGTCATTCTCTAATTTCGCCTCATACCGATCCATTGCACGTTCCATGGGCGTGGCGCAGTTAAACAGATTACGCGCCGTTGAGAGAATGTCCTTAGCTGAAGAATACTTCTCCACATTGGGCGGCGAAGGCAAAGCCGCTAGCTCGACATCGGCACAGCTTTCCAAATCGAACTCTGGATGCCAGCGCGTTAGCATTTTGTTAATGATAATAGGTGGATCCAAAGCGCGTACGAATTTATCATGCTCCTGCATGACACGTTCCAGTAAGAGATTCTGGAATTTCTGCATGCGTGCCGTTATCACGTGTGGATTCATAGACGTCGACTGTGCCGACGCGAGCACATCATTCTCATCAATCTTATTGAAGCGCTGCTGTTCCGGCACCTGCTCCACATTAGGACTGATAACCAGCTGGAAGTAATCAGCCTTGGATACTGAACCAAAGTTTCGCATCTTCATTTGGGAGAAGATAAATGCATCAGGATACACGTTCTTAATCTGGGCCAAATGCGTTTCCGTAAAGTTTTTACGCAGCATGCGCTGCACCGCCGGCTTTAGCTTCTTAAAAGTAATGCATTCTTTGCGATTATGAAACATGGCCACCACCGAGTCTAATCCCTTGAATACGTCCAGCAAATGACGATACTTATATGGCAAGGGCAGCTGACCAGCTTTGCTCGTCTCAATGAGGCTGGCATAACGTTTATACGCCGGCAGCTCCACCAGCTTAACTGGTGATCCATTCTTGGCCGGACTAAATAGCAGACGTTTCGTTACGTCCGTGTGACGCGGTGACATCAACTCATTCTTATCCGGTGTTGGAGGCGGCAATTTTGTTGGGGTCTTAAACGTCTTTAGAGGGCTGCATAAAATATAAGAGAAATACGAAAAAATTATTAATACAAATTCAGAATTACTTAAAATGCCGAAAATTATAATTAATTAAACTCTAATCTATATTTTGATTATAAAGAGTCGATTAATTAATCATTTCTAAATTTTAATTCTTTTAAAATAATATTTAAATTAGATTATATTTATTTTGGTTCCGTAATTCAATGTTTGACTCGACTAATATAATAAATAATTTATTTTCGATTTTCTGAGGATCAACTAATTAAAATCAGTCTAGACATTCCCAAAATAACCCAGATGTATTCAAATTCCTATCAGAAAATTCGACATCTTTTGTTTATAAAAATAATAAATATGCTGTGGCAGTTAGATTTCATTGTAAGGATAGAACAACCCTCAAAAAAGCGAAAAACCGTTACGAAAACCAAAAACAACTACCTGAGTTTAAGAGTCAAACATTCCCATGCAGGCAAAGAAGTTAGATGCAGATACAAATACATATACAGATAAAGATACAGAACAACCCCCGAGTATGAGAAAGGTCAGGCAAGAATGTAACGCTTGCCAAGCGAAGGGTAAACATAGCGCTACACACACACACACATAGCCACATAGCTACACTTACACACATGTGTATGAGTATGAGCAACTGCAGCATAAATTCAAGTACATAAATGGACTGACCCAGCGCGCGTTTAACGTTTCATAGATCACAACGTCACGCGGCAACAACAACAACGACAACAACCACCACATCAACAACAACAACAACAACTTAACGAAAGAAATGCAATTTCAGCAATTGGTCACTCGAATAATAATAAGAACTTCAGACCGACCAGAATTACCGAATATCGCCTCAGTGACAGAGAGAGCGAGAGAGACAGAGATAGTAAGAAAGAGAGAACATTCCCAGCCCCAAAGCGACCTCGATAGCAACTGCATAAAAAGTTGGTGAAGAATGGTTGGTTAAATGATGTTACCCGGTTTTTGTTTACAATTACGTTTCTAGGCCAAAAATATTGTGGAAGGCGCAACTCATGGTAATAACAATGCATCTACTATTTAGCTCTTACCTCGTCAGCACCTCCAGCTCAATTGTATCGAACTCCTTTAGCTGCACGGTCTTTGCCTTGGATGGAGATGGACCCGCTTCGCGTAGCCGACGATTGCGTTCCTCCTGCGCCTTGCGTTCCAGTTCCAATTTCGCTTTGCGTGCCAAGACTGCCTTTAGTTCTTGCATCTTGGCACTGCGCGATATCTTGGTCTTGACCTCATCAAAGGTTAGGCCACGCTTGGCCATATCCGTGTGCTTAATGGGCGAGGCATCCTTAATGATTTGTTTGGTGGGCGTGCGCATTCCACGTTGCACATTAACAATATTTTGCTTGGAGGCAAATGCAATGCTCCCCTTGGGCGTCTGCTCATTGATGGCCTGTGCATCATCACCAGTATTAATTGGTGGTTGCTTCCGGGGCGAAAGCGTACCCTTGCGGATAAACTGTACAAGTTTGGGTTGCTTGATGGCTGGCTCAACTTTAGTGGGCTTCTTTTTGGTATCTTGAGATGGTGTTGCTGGCTGTACGCCAATAAGTTTGACAGTGCGTCCCGACCGTGTGCGAATGCCACCCTTAAGGGCATCGATATCCACATCCTGTTCTGTGGATGCGACTGGGAGCGCTATATCGGTTGGTTCTGCAAGACGCTGCAAATAAAAAAAAATAAAAGGAATTAGATATATTATTTTCTTTTCGTGAATTGAAAATGGCCGCAGGACGCTGCATGCCGCTTAACACATACTAGCACGCATGATTGCACACATACACACATGCAGATACAAAAGTATCTGCAAGATTTTGTTGCACTTGGACTTGTGAAAATCTTTCCATATCTTTGGGACACGTTTCGAGCACATTATCACATATTATCCCCACCCACATGGTCATGTACACTTACCCTAGTCTTAATTGTGGTCGCATCATCCAAAGCGGCGCGTTTACGATTGCTAAAAAATGCAGCTACCGATGGCTGGGCCATGATTGAAATTTGAATTAAATGCTATGCTTATCAGTTTGTATTGCTTAACAATTTCACTCTGGGCACGTCTGGGTAATGGCTTTATATGATCTCACTTTGTTCTTATTATTCCATACATACGTCTAGCCACTGTCACTGCTCAAATTACAACTGAGCCACGACGTTGCAGTTTCCCTCCAAATTTTCATCGACGCGCCAAATTACTTTCGCGCCATTTCCATTATTCGAGTGTGTTGCAAAGTGATGTTGATCAGCTGCTCAGCACTTTGACTCGACTTTTACCAACACTGTTCGGGAGGGTAGCATTTTCCGTAGTAGAATTTTAGCACAGTTCGGCAAGGCAAATGACAACTCATCAATCGCGTATTATGAACTCATTATATATTAATATCACCTTACACGTTTTAATAAACAATAAATCGACAGTCTTTACACCTAAAACATGAATGTCTGTTTTAATCTGACAATCAACAACTGAACCATTTCGCGATAACACGATACTAAATATCAGAAGTATTAGGCAAGACACTAGAACATCGATATGTTAAATATCGATATTTTACAGTTCTTATCAGTGTGCTATGGAAATTGCTTAAATATATTTTTTGATGAGTTAATTAGGGTTTGTTATTTAAATTTTTGATCCGCTAATTGTGAAACGAGTATCTATAATGTTGTGAAAAACAGCTGATTAAGGACCTGCAATAACAATTATCAACTCTGGTCTGCAGTGTTGTATTTTGGGCAGTAGATTTTTCCACTCACGAAACTTTGGTGCGCAGCAACGTTTTAGTTCTATGTCCATGCATTTACGCGACGAAATATCTTTGGATTAGAATGCTGAATCGTTAAAAGTCATGTAAGTTGACTTAATAAATGAAACTCGTCAGACCTCAAACAAGGACCGCTCAAATGTGCGATACCCAATGTGTGCTACTGTCACTGTGTAAGCGAACAAGCAATAGGGTTGTGTGTTAATATGTGTGTGTGTCCGAGAGTGTGTTGGTGAGCACACGCAAAGATAAACCTGGCGACAATTGCTGCCAACTTATTTTCAGTTAAACCTTTAATTTGCACACATTTTTCCAAAATGTTAACTGATTGGAACAGTTTTTAATAGTAGTGTGATATTTGAATATTTTTGAAAGATGAAAAAGTTAACCTATAAATATTAATTTTGTACTTACTGAATTTAGCAGTGCAATAAAAACGTTTAAGTTGGCAGGCCAATTTGGCATAATTTTGCTCGCCCATCATTTGTTTGAGATTTTCTGCGAATAAAAAACGAATTCCCTGTAATTAATCGACCAGCGAATTATGTGCACGCTTTGCTAAAACATTTTAAGTTAATATCGCTTGGATATTGTAAACAGAAATTCAAAGGAAGTGACAGCAGCAGCTGCAGTGCCAATTGGAACAAGTGGGAGCCCGAGGCAAGTAGACGAGAGTGGTTGAGGTAGACGAAGCCTCAGCATAGACAAGGTGTGCGTATACTAACAACAGCAACAAAAATACGAAGACGAATAACAGCAAAAGCAATAGAAAACAAGAACAAAAACAACAAGTACAATAGAATACGTTCAATACAAGCGTAAACGTTTTTTTTTTGCATTACCTTATTGAGATTTGAGAACATTTTTTGTTGTTTCGTTAACAGCTGTTACACTTGGTGAAAATTAGCGGAGACGAAAGCAAGGCAAGCAGCGAGCAACAAAAAATATAAGAAATAAGCGAATAACAAAAAAGGCGAATAGTAACCGCAGCAGCAACATGAATTCAAAAGCTGACGTCAACCGCCGGGTTCTAGCTATTCAAGCTAAGAAGAAGCGTCATAAGAACAACAAGAAACGCGGCAAGCAAAATGGAGCTGCTGCTCCCGTCCAAGAGGACCAACAACAACAGCAACCGCAGCAGCAACATAGAATTGGTGACAACTGCACGATGCCAGCAGCACCAGAAAATGCTAATAATAGCCATATAAAGGGGACCAATAAATTTCAATTGCATGCCAGCAGCGCTGGGGATGCAGCAGGAAACTCTAAAGTTGGTGGGTCCTTAAGTAATGCGACTGCTTCGACATCAAGCGGTTCAGGCAATACATCCGATGCCCAATCACAATCGCAGTCAATGATGAAGAACAACATTTACAATCAGCATCCTCCACGTAGTTCATCCAATGAATCGGACGAATCGGAAATGAACAGCGAGAATGAGGAGCAGGAACTCAAGGAGGATTATTGCAAGGGTGGATATCATCCGGTTAATATTGGAGACTTGTTTCAGGGTAAGTTTCAAAACCATAGAGATGTCACCTATTTGCACCCCATACCATATTGAAAAAGAAAAAAACAACCGATTTCCAGATATTTGTATACCCTTTCAAAGGAATAAAGTGGGCTTCTATGTTAGAATTGATCATAAAATTGTATATTATTGGGAATATAGCAACTTGAATTATTTTTGTAAATTTAGATAAAATGATTTCACTGAAGGGAACCCATAGACCTATTAAATTGATTAAAATAAATAAAACTCAAATAAATGTTTTGACAAAATACAAAACTCACATATTTTAGTTGGTAAATAAAAAGACTTTAATTAACGAACAAGTAAAATTAAAAATATTAACAAAATCCGTTGATGTTTGACAATTCTTTTCTTGCTTTCAAGCAATTACTGTATAAATAATATAAATATAATCCATTAAATTTTATTCTCGCTGTTTCTATTTTGTTAGAGCAGTTCAAATTTACGTCGTCGAAATCAACTGAAAGTTTTGTTTATTTATCTGACATTGTATAATTGCTTTTAGGGCACAACAAGATCCATTTCGTGTTGCAGGAAACAAACCCAAAGCTCATTCCCCATTTAAATTCGCCTCCGAAAATGTTAGTCGACATGATTTTGCTTGGTTGTTGCCTTTGTGGGGCACATAACACAACAACAGGTTGTCAATGTGGAACGCCCCCTCTGCCACTTGCATAGATACACAATTGTGTGTTCGTGTTGGATTTTACTTCGCGCAAGGGTTGTTTGTGTGGAATGGTAGGGGCAGTTTCGGATTTGGGTGGTTTGTGGTTGCTGGTGGTGACATGAAATCCACATCATGACAATCCCCACCTGCCTACCAGCACACTTTGTAGGTGGGTGGCAAATGCTTTTGTTATACCAAATGATGTGCATGAAGTTCATTTTGGGTATAAAATCAAAGAAAATGCCGCTAGCCTTTTGCTGCGATACGGAAAAGCCCCATGATAATAGTCGAACAGACATTGCAAAATTATATTTGCTTATTAACTAATCTAGTATATTTATTTTTATATATGTATAGTACTATTTGCACAATGGCAATTTACTGTGAGAATGGCCAGCTGGCATTGCATTCGCAGCGGTCGCGTTTAATTGAATATTTCCCCAAGAGCTCATCGTGTCAGTTACTTGCCAAGTGTCCAGCGTCGTGCTTGAGGACGACAGTTACTGAAAGCGATTTTTAATGGATTTATTGCCATCAAAGGCAAACATTTCTGATTTCTTGTTCTTGGATGATGGTGCAAATTTTGACCTTTAACCTTTAACTCTTTTGAGCATACGAATATTTGATTACAAATGACTTTTTATTAACAGGTCGTTATCATGTCATTCGCAAGTTGGGCTGGGGACATTTTTCGACAGTGTGGCTCTGCTGGGATCTGCAGGAGAAGCGCTATGTGGCCATCAAGATTGTCAAATCAGCGCAAAATTTCGCTGAAACGGCCAAGGATGAAATCAAGATACTAAGAACAGTACGTGAAACGGATCCATTGAATCCACGTCGCCAGAAAACTGTTCAGATGTATGATGACTTCAAAATCACGGGCGTTAATGGAATCCACATTTGCATGGTCTTTGAGGTGCTTGGAGATAATCTTTTAAAACTCATTCGCAAGTCCAATTATCGTGGCATTCCTCTAGAGAATGTCAAAAGCATTACACGCCAGATTCTTGAGGGTCTGGACTATTTGCACAGCTGCTGTAAAATTATACACACTGACATCAAGCCGGAGAATGTTCTATTGTGTGTGGATGAACCCCATGTGCGTTCCCTGGCCGTTGAGGCAACCCAACTGTACTGCATGAACTCCAAGATGTATCCATCTCTGGTCAGTCGTGCGCCCAAGAAATATCGCGAACCCACCATCACTGGTAAAATGAGCCGGAACAAGAAAAAGAAGTTAAAGCGCAAGGCCAAAAAGCGCATGGAACTGTTTAAAAAGCAGCACGATTATTTGGAGCAAACTGGAGGTGAGGAACAGCCACAACAGCCTACAGAGAATCAGTCCAAAGAGAAGCCACAACAGCCAAATGAGGAACTACAGAAACTGCCCAATGATGTTAATAAAACGAATGCTGTTGAGGCAAGCCAAACTGCAACTGCTGTTGAGGGGACTGAGAAGGCCAAGAAGAAGAAGAAAAAGAAGAACAAAAGTAAGTGACAGTCGGCAACATATTTTTAGACCAGGGCAGAGAGTATTGCAATTTTGTTACGAAATGTTTAACGGGGCTTGAAAGTTAGCATTAAGTATATATGTCTAATTAACATTTTAAATTGTCTTGTTCTGGTCTTCGAATTGATGGGATACAGGAATTGCAGACCAGTCTAATCGATTCTCTATATCATACAGTTGTTAATTCAGATATTTCAACTAATTTCACAGATTGTGTATTTTTCATTGTCTTTCACATCTTGATCAAAATTTTCTGAACTCGGTCACTATATGATTCTTAAGATATCTCAATGTCACAGCTTATAGCATCTTAGATAAATTTGGCTAAAATATGTTATAAAACTGATTTGGGAATCACTAGATCACTAGAATTTTGTAAATAGTACTGCAAGACTGTCAAGTCTTCAACGTGCCTAAGATAACTTTCCTTTTCGACAATATTAAATAAATATATTTTCCCTTAGATAAATCCAATCAGCTGCAATCTCAGTCGCAACAGAAAGAACAGCAGGAACCGCAGATGGAAAACTCGAGCAGTGGAGACAGCAGCAGTGCGGCATTGAAGAGCTCCGCTACGAACACCAATGGCAGCAACAGTCACAGCAACACCAGCAACTCAACTAGCACGCTTAAAGGACAATCAAATGGTTTCGCCGGCAACAAGAAGCCACCGCGTCCCAAACAGGATAAGCAACTGAACAACAACAACTCCAATGCGAAGCAAAACTCGAATAGTACTTCGAAAATCTCAAACATCTCAGCTGATCGATCATCGTCGGGAAATTCAACCAACGGTGGTCCGTACTCGGAGCCATTACTGCCGCCACCACCGCCGCCTCCGATGGCCAAGCATCGACCAAACAAGCGAGATCCAGCGCTGGAGACATGTAATGTCCAAGTGAAAATTGCCGATCTGGGAAACGCATGTTGGGTAGATCGCCATTTCACTGAGGACATACAGACGCGTCAGTATCGCTCGCTGGAGGTCATACTGGGCGCTGGATACGATACTTCCGCGGACATTTGGAGCACCGCATGCATGGTGTTTGAGCTGGCTACAGGAGATTATCTATTTGAGCCGCATTCCGGTGATACGTATACGCGGGATGAGGATCATATAGCTCACATTATTGAACTGCTTGGGCCGATACCACGTCAGATTGTGTTCCGTAGCACATATGCACAGCAGACTTTCTATCTAAATGGAGAGTTGCGCAACATAACCGGATTGAAGCCTTGGGGCCTAATGGATGTACTGATAGAGAAGTACGAATGGTCGAAACGTGATGCGGAAGCGTTTGCAGCGTTTTTAAAACCAATGCTGGAATTTGATCCGGCTAAGCGAGCCACCGCTGCGGAATGCCTGCAGCATCCGTGGCTTAGATAAGATACGATGCAGCCTGGTTGTTGGCTGCAAGCCAGCCAGCCAGCAGGAGCAGAAGCAGCAGCAGTAGGATTAGCAGAAGGAGCAGCAGCATCATCCGATTATATGCAGTCAACGGCATCTGTGGCCACATTGGCCTCCATTTCATCCATTGCATCCACGTCGGCGTCAGCTATGGCAGCGCTGCGCGCACGTCCTTATTTGGTTCCACCATACGTGTCCACTGCCTCAGCACCGCCCACGCCACAGCCACATGCTGTTGCTGTAAACCCAATGTCCAGTGCGCGTACTGCACCCGCAACACCAACGAGACGAGCAGAAGACCAGAGTGACCCGGCCGATAAGAAATACTATACTCCACATGAAGAGGTTAATGATGTACAGGAATTTGGACTCGCCGTTGCCCTGGATGAGCCACAATACTGCAAGCCCAAGTCTCAGCGATTCTTTTGGCGCAAGGCATTGCGACGTGTCTTCCAGCGCAGGAAGTGACGTCAGCTTCGCCGTCGACGGCAAGACTTGCCCCGTTGGCGTCCACGTCGCTGCCGGCGGCGTACATTCGCGGAACGCTTACGTCGCATCTGCGCTTGCTGTGCCTATGGCCAACTGCTGTTACGTACGGCGCGTGTTGCGCTTCTCAGTTGTATCCGTTGGCGTACACGTGGCAACATACGCAACAACAATTTTCACTTTAGCAATCATTAACTGCAAAACGATCTGCTCTGCTCTGCACAGGCCCAAAACACACACATACATATATTCTCCCATTTATACACACACAAAAACACATACACAATGATAATCTACAGATGTTTATGCGAGATCTGATTTAGTTGTTAAATCCAAGTTAATTTATTTCCTGTGTTTTACACCGATTAGACAATTCTCCTAAATACAATTTGGAATTATAAGCATTAAAATGTCTTAATTAGAATATGCTCTACAATTGTACGATTATTATTAATATTATTGAAATTTTGTTTATTACTAATATTATTCAGCTTGGTTGCTGTTTGCAAAACACACACACACACACACCAGTTTTGACTCTGTAAATAGGGCAAAAGTATTGCACGGCTTATTATATTTGTTTTAAACGATCTCCAAGAGAAATATGCTTATGTTAACAGCCGATCAATCACTTAATCAATCAATCGTTCAATATGAAGCGTCATATAAAAATTGAACAGCCAGTTCATAATAGAATCTGTTAGTGTACATTTATTATCAAGTGGCGAGATACAAACAGCTTACATAAACATTAAACATACTTAGCATCTAGCGTATATAGTTAAATATCGTATGAAATATATATACAAATATATATCTATATGGTACTGTGACCCAATGGTTTTTTGCATACGAACATAAATATATGAATACACGTTTTCGAAAATGTATTCTTGAGCTGAACATAACAATAATGAGAGTAGTGAATTAGTTTATCCCCTCGTTTTAGTAACAATAAAAACAACAACAGAAACAGATAAAAACCATAATTACAAGAACAAATATCAAGAAAAGTGGACAAAGGAAAAGCTTTTTAATAGCAAAACGCTAACTTGTTCAACAAATAAAAATATACAATATTTAAAGAAAAGCAATGAATGAAAGAGACAAATGCTATGCTAAATTACAATTGTGGTAGTAATATTTGTATTTAATTAGTAGGAAATGCAAAAGCAACACCAACAACCAAGACACATTCACACACACCACACACACTCTAATCCGTTAAATGGCACCCAACCCAGATGAAAAGGCCACTTTAGTTAAGGCTAAGTTAAGCGGCAAGTTAACAGTTATTGTGTGCAGTCATTGATGGCATTATAAACAATACAATTTGGAATTAAAAACAAGAATAACAATATTATATACATAATATAATAAATTATATGCTTACATACGTAGGTCGTTGTTGTGTGTATGTGTGCATTATTGAACATTTACTATGATAAGTGGCCTTATTGATTCGATTCTCTGCACCTCCAACACACTCACATACACACAAACACAACCGAATACAATTGCAATTTAAGGCACACCCACACACTTATAATAAAATATACATACAGAACAAAAAAATGTATTGCATATGTCCAATATTGAAAGAAAAGCATTAGCTAAAGGATTAAACTATATCAAGCATAGACACTCACGATTAATACTTATAGATCGAACACTTAAAGCAAATAAAGTTGATTGAAAGCAACCACACACCAACACCCACACCCACACCCACACACACCCAACACACACTTAGAATCCTATGGAATTATGATGTCACATTGAGGACAAAGTTCAATTCTTACCTTAAACTGTAACGAGCACTCAAGTTCTCCTTCTGTCTTCGGCTGGCCGAAGTTAACAACAACAACAACAACAAGTAAATAGAATACTCTTTGAAGCAACTAACTAACAAATGGATTACGTAGATATCTGAAAATGGGGCTATTATATTATATGATGATGTATAACAAACAACTTTATAGCTTTACAAATGAACCCTAGAAAAGTTGACTTGTGCTTAGAGCTTCAAGTCTTGTTTCCCCACAAAAATAATTCCAATATGCAAGAGAAGCAACAAATTAAGAAATGTTTAATGAATCTATGCAACACAATGAAAATCTATCAGAGAACCGCAATTCTAATAATATCCAATTTCCTTTCAAAGAGTATATGAAGTATGAATTATACGATACATAATTTATTGATGTAGTTATAAAGAAATAAACAAACAAGCAAGACAAGAATGCATAAATAAACAGCAAAAAATTACACAAATTGGAAAAACAACAAATGTATCTTTTATTGCATTCAATGCGAATATGTGAATACGAATATGGTACTCGTATTGTGACTTGTTCAACTTGCTTCTTCGGCATATAAATTTTCCATTTTATTTTCATCACCATCATGTGTTGCACTTCCGACGCAACGGAGGATTGGGAAGACGAGACACATTGGCATTCATTTGTAACCCATTCTCGTTGCGAATTGTATGCAATTACATATTGCCTTCCACTTCCCCCCCCCCACCATCTTACCGGAAGCAGGAGGAGATACGAGGAGATGCTCGTGTCCGGAATTTATGGCCATATAAAAATCACAAAAGCAGCCAAGTTGAGATGTTGCCAGCTCAAAATTGAAAATGGGCTCAGGACATTTGCTCTACGCCGGACCTTGGCTACATGTCTGCCATGTGCTTTAAGGTGCTTGGAGGGGGAGAGTCGGAAGATGGCCTTCGACATGGTACATGAAGTTTACGGAATCACCCTTGGAATATATCACGTTTGTTTGGACACGGCTAAACTGGAAATTGAATTTTATGTCCTCTTGCCGTGTATAAATGTCCTGTCTCATCAAGTGCGAGGGCAGTTTCATAAATGCTTATATTTGAGTAATCACTTTTATATCTTTCGGATTTCCATCTTAGGATTATGATATTTAAATTAAAACTTGTAATATTTTGTTTATATAAAACCTTAATTTTGAAACTTTATATTAAATGTTAAAATGTTAGGTTAACATAAAAATATATAAACTGAGATATTGTAAAATATTTATATGTTTTTCACCTGTTTCAATTCTTTGCCTTAAATTGCCCTTTAAAATTCACCAAATTCGGTTACAGAAAATGCCACCCTCGCTTTCTGCAAATATGTATATAAATTACTTGTATCGGATATGTGTGATTCCATGACCAGAGATTAAATGTTTTTGTTTTCAGCAATCTTCTTAGCTTAACAGGATGCACAAACTCTATATGCTCAGTACCAAGAACTCTGAATGAGAATCGAACAAAAGTTAAATAGACGTGTTATTCGGTTCATGGCTCTAATGTCAACAACGGAACGTCAAAGCTCTTGGCCAAGATAAGCAATAAAGAAAACGATGCGTGAATAACTTGGCCAAATGGCAAAGTGCTCGAATTGCAAACAGACAAGTTACCAAAAGAAAAGCAGTGCAGGAGGTAATTTGATAGAAATATATTTCGGGAATGTTTATCAAACATTATCTGTAGGATGATCTAGTCTAAGTTACTTGATGGGGTAGATAGTTACTTGTAGATAGGATAAGGAATGCATTCAGACTTTCTTTGATACTTTGACTTGAGTTCATTAGGGTTCAATTAAAAATATTAAAATAATTATCAAAACGTTCTTTTCTTTGACTCTCTCGCTTGTTATTCCACTTGAGTTACCTGTATCTAAGTCCAGTTCGTTTGGCTGCCTCAACAAATTTAAAACGGTTGTTAAATCAATTTCAAATTTCTTGGCCAAGGGTCCAAAAATTTATGAACTTGTTAATACTTTGAGAGCTTTTTCTGTTGAATTCGGTTCCTTTTGTTTACTGGTAGGGGCATTCATTCATTTTGATTTTGTCTAAAAGTTTAACAACAAGTATGAAACAGCTTGAACGTATGCTAACAAGACCCGAGTTTGCTTATAAATGTCTAACAAATGACAACAAGAAGAAAAGAGACTGGCAAACTCACAAAAGGACAAAGTTTTTTTTTTTTGCATGCTCCAATGGAATTGTTGGGAAACAGACAAACTGGGTGAGAATTTTAATGTGGTACAGTAGACTAAACCGAGGAGATTGTGCCCAGCATCGTCTGACTGTCTGTCTGTCCGTCTAGAGGGAATGATCGATATTTCTCACATTTGTTGTGTGCTTCAAACACAGCACAGCACACAATGAAACTTTTAAGAGGTCCTTTTAAATGCGACCAAGTGCAAACGATTATTCAATTTGCAGTCTGAGCTGAGAGTGAAGCGAAAGCAAGTTAAACGTTGAGCCTGACCCGTAGGTTAGGGTCAAAACCCAACCAATCATCAGACAGACAGACAGACAGGGAGAGAGAATGGCACAGTGTTGTGCACTTTAAGGCTCGTCCTCGTTGTGGTCCTTGTCATCGTGTCCTTGTCGACGCTCAAAATGCCAACGAGTGCCACTGATGACATTAAGTAGCTGTCGGGTTGCCCAGGATTAGATAGCAAAAGTGCCTGATGTTAGTTTAAAGTAGATAAACAAAAGTGGATTCAGCCTTTGTCTCAGCCTCCGTCATTGTTGTGGCCGCGTCACAATCTTGTTTCTCTGTTTCTGTCTCTGTCTCTGTCTCTGTCTCTCTCCCCTCTCTCTCTATTCCCCCTTTGGGTGTCTGGATTTGTGTGTATTTGTTAGCATTTGTCAACCGCACATCCGTTTCCAGAGTGCATGTCGGCATTTTAATCATTCAACTTAATCTATTCGCGATGTACTCTATTTCTCTTTTATTTCTAGTTTTACTTTCGTCTTTATTTTTCGCTCTCACATCTTCGCCAAGTTGAGTTCGTGTAGAGTTCATCTTAATGCACAAGTTTTCGAAAACTTGAAAAGTTTTTGGACTCATTCAAAGCATATTGAAATCGCCAATTAATTAGGAACTTGCTTTTGATTGTTGCCAAAGAGTTTATAACAGTCGCCACTTAATACTTTTTATGCATGCCAGCCTTGACCTTTAACCTCTTTTATGACGCTTTTTGAAAAGGTTTGTAGATTGTTTCCCTTCTGTTTGAAACAGCTGGACAGTCACTTGAACTAGACTTACATTTAAATTGACATCAGTATCTTGAGGAGATTTTAAAGATTTAGTAACTCAAAGCAGTTAAGACAGCGATTTGATTAAATTAAGGAACAAGATAATCAATTCAGGGGCCAAATATTTATCAGAAATGTATTTCTTAGGGATATATTGCGGATCCTGACAAAGTTGTGGTACTTCACCGTCAGAAATAACCTTTCTTGGGAATTTTGTCACTTGATATTTAAAACAATTAGTTCAACATTTGAATATAAGTATTTTTGAGCATGTAATAAAAATGTTCGATAAACCATATTGGAATTTCATAATTTGACTTGCAACGAAAAATATTCTTAAACATGGAGCGATGACTTTAACTGTAATTGAGAATTTTCTCTAATCTCTCTTCAGCATTCGGGTATTGAATAATCAATTACATGGTTCCACACAAAGTTGACTAGTACCATTTACCATTTAAAGTGTTTGCTTGTTGGGATTGTCCAATGAACTATTACTTTCAAAGCTATTTGATATATGAGAATATACTTCTACCACACTGTTCGTTGACCTTCTTGAAATTGCCTGCTTTAGCATTTATAAAGGCAACTTTTACGAGTTGGTTATACAACTTTTGGGGCATAATTGTTAAAGCTAGAAATTAACTGAAAATTGTTGGGGATTTTATAATTGAAAAACTCGAGCTACATTATAGCGTATGTTTGTGAAAACAAAACTGAATTACATTTTGGTTATGTCGAGAACGCAAGAAAACTTTCGGAATGCTTTGCCAGGTCTTCTATTTAAATATGTTTGCAAACTGCAGTTGCAGTTATTTCCCTCTCTATCTTTTTTAATGCCTCGCTCTCCCTCAGCCCTTTTTCTCTCTCTCTCTCTCACTGTGTGCCACTGTGTGTCACTCTCTCCCCCTTTCTCTGTGTTACTTGTCAACCACTTGTGGGCTAACATGGATTTTGAATGCGCTTTCGGAGTCAGCTCAGCTGGTCTGGGGCCACTCCGAAATATGGGCCAAAAGAGAGCGTTTAGTGCCAGGGGACGACTCTCTTAAGTTGGCCAAGTTGTTTTCATTTTTGAAACAAGGCCTAAAGTTGTTGCGACTTTGGTGTTATTTTAATGTCAAGTAAGTAGGTCCCTCTCTGCGACTAAAGCAAAGCAAAACAAACAACTTTCAAGTAGCTGAAACTTTATTCAGTACTTTAACTTTGAATAGGGACGCACAAAAAGATGGCAAGAGATGCGAGCAGGTTGGCAAGAGGAACAAAGTTTTGTTGTTTAACACCATCTATGTGAATATTAAATAGGAAAAACCAACTTGATTAAAATGTATGTCCCATGTTTTGACTCAACTGTTGTTCTTGTGTTGTTGTTTTGTTATTGTTGTTGTTGGCTATTTCCCAAAGCAGCCGCAATGTTTTACTTCAACACTTCTGCAATGTGTGTGTGATTGTGTCTTTGCTGGAATCTCCCCGAGCGTGTTCTAATAAACTGGAAACTTAAATAAAGCTCATCGGCAATCGGTAAAACAGAGGAAGGGGAAGAGGAAAAGGGAAGCAGGGCAAACAATAAAATGCCATAGAAATTCCGATTTGAGGAGAAAGACAAAAGCGGATAAAAGGTATGCGAGCAATGCGAAAAAGATGAAATACTCTCGTGTTTGCAATACACAGGACACAAAAAGGAAAACTCAATCGAAAAGAAAAGCAAAGAAACTCATGCACAGATGGACACACACACACATATGACTGAGTGGTGATCCATATTTATTACTTTTTATGACAATCCCTTAGGAAATGTGCCATCATAAATTGCGCAATATATATGGTATACGAGTATGTTTTTATAAGGCGTGTAATAATTGTTGAGCGGCAGCAACAACAAATGTCGAATCAAATCGAAGGACGAATAATAAAATTTACTCTCAATTGAATTTGTAGCTATGAAAAGCAAATAAACGTCGAGAATTGACCAGCTACAGCTACAGCTACAGATCCAGTTCCACTTGATTAGATTTATACCAGAGCAGTGTTATTGACTGAACTGAACACCAGTGTTAACTAACAACACTCAAAAGCTGTCAAAAACACATTGCACTTGACTGCTTCTTTTTGTGTACAAATTGAAACGTTCAACTGGCTTTAATTTGCAGTGTTTTGCCAAACCCAAAACACAAAATCCAAAAGTAAACCCATAACCGAACCCACAAACCCACAACCAATTCTAAACACAAGCCAAGCCAAGCCAAGCCAAGTCCAAGCCCAAGTCCACAACTCAATATTTACTCTTGAAAGCGACCACAAAGAGGCCACGCGATGCCAGCTCCAAAAGCTAAGCAAGGGAATGGCCCTAAACAAATAAAATGGCCACAGGGAGTCCTGCATAGAGAATGCTTATACCCTGTAGCATAATGCATGGCAGTGTATGATAATCACTTATATTGTAATGCTTACAATGTGGACTGTATATTTTAGGTAAAGTCAAATGAAGCAAATGTGGGCAAAATATTTAATCAGATTGTTTATTTTCAAAATGTAAACTTGAGTTGATTGTTCCTCTGTTAAGTCACTCTTATTGTTTATGTCAGTCTGAAGGCCTCTGTTGTAATTAATTCTACATTCTACAAAACTAAAAGAACTTATTATTTACTAGGTGTTGCAGAGTTTCGTCCTGCTTGAGGAAGTTTCACTTTAAAAAATTGTTGAGAAACTCGAAATTATAGACTTTTCATGTTTAGAAATTTGAAACAACATTGAAGATGGAAAAGTTGAGCAAAGAAAACTGCAATTCACAGCAGATTTTCTTCGCTTAAACTTTGAAATGTCGAGAAATTTTAACTCTGAAATTTAATATTAAAAAAGTTAAAGCTATTTACATTTATCTTGCTATTTATTGAGACTTTGTAATATAGGGTATCGCCTAGCTGAGCAACACTGAGATGCTCAACACGTAGTTTTTAAAGTAATCGCCCTCAGTCACACAACCCCTATCCGGAAATGGAAAATTGCCTTTTAATTGCATGAAGTTGGAGAATATGTAACCCATTTAAACATACATACATAATACATGTTATGTATGTGTCTGAGTGTTTATACTTGCACATTATTTACAGTTTGGAGTTTTAAATGACACACCCCACGCACACACACATCACACACACACACACTCGCACAAAGCCGCCCACACACTAAATGTTCAGAGTGGAAGAAAGAGAGAGAGAGGGATTTGAAGAGGTGGAGTGAGTGTAAGAGTGAAAGACAGGGGGAGAGAGAGAGAGAGAGCTAAATTGCAGCACAGACGTGTCCTTGATTTCTGTTTATCTCCTGCACTTTGCTACGTGTGCCTAATCCCCGAGTGACCTTCAAACTGTAGTTTATATGTAGATAGTTCAGCACACAACGGTTCAATGCGGTCGCCGTCGCCGTCGTCTGTCTGTCCGTCCGTCCATCCGTCCGTCCGTCTGTCTGTGTGTTTTATGCTCTACGAGTGGGTTTTGTATATTTGACAACCATCTGCCAGTTCAACTGTCTATCTGCTTTTCTGCCTGAACATTCCCAAAGCCCCTCAGTGTCTACTATCTGACTATCTGTCTGCCTGTCTGCCCAATTGACTGTTTGCATTTGACATTTTCAATTTGCATGGTATCACTCTATATACAGTCGGAGTGCTCCATTGAGATGGTCACGTAGCTCATGGTAAATGTATCCTTTTGGTATTTTGGTATTTTGCATTGGAAGATCTGGGAACGCATGTCGAACTGATGTCTAATTACTGTGCAAGGAGTGGGCTGCAAAACTTGTCTAATTAAGCTAATCAAACAAAATGTTCTTAAAATATTCTTGCAGCCGGCGATGCGCACTTAAAAACACGCAAACTAAATACGAGCTTTGAGTTCCATCAACTTTCTCAGTTCCATCTAATTGGGGAGAAGATGTCCTTCCAGAGTCCTTCCTCTTATGCCGCAACCCGCAACCCGCAACGCTTAGAAACTTATTTGTTTTCAAATCGGCGGTTCCTAATTCAATTTGTTGTTTAGACTTTGAATTTTTGAATCTGTTGGTAAACTTTTTGAGCTACTTGCCGATTAATAGTTTAAGCTCTTAATGGAAGAAGCGTGTTTTTGTTATATTTTTCTGCGATTTGCGAGGGGTGTCAGTAACGGTATACATATATTCGATTATTTATAGTATTGTGTCTGTTAACAGCTTTTATGGCCCTTCTTTTTGTTGCTCGCCGCTCGTTAAATGGGGCCGCAATGGCCGGAAATTGCCGGAACTGAGCGGTTACACCTGACAATTATAGCCATAAATGTAACTCTATATAGTATAAGTACTTTAGGTTGTGTTGGTTTAAGCAAGTTTTTCCAATAATTTATTACTGCAGCGACGGCTGAGTGGCGACAGTAGGTAGTGTCCATGGCTAAAATTGGCTTGGAAAGTGATACGAGCAAGGTCATAAATACTGTAATTGAAATCGCTCACTGAACAGTGCAAAGTGCAAAATAAAAGCAACAACCCACACTCAACAACAGATACCATTCGTATTAAAATAAACTCGTTAGATACTCGCATTTTTTGAAACTTTTTGATCAACTTTTAAGTGATGAAAGTCATTCGATACCAACGTGAGGATAAAGCGAATTAAAGAAATATTTGCTGAAATAAATTGATGATTTCTGGACAACACAGAAACAACCTCGCTTGATGTCATTGATAAAAAATGTATGTAATCAGATATAAAGAATAACATGTTACTTCATAGTCTCGAAGTAAACAAATGTTTAAATTTATTTACAAGTCTGGTAGTCAACCTATGAGTAGAATCGCATTTAAGTATCTCATCGATAAAATATCATATCTATTTTTGAAAAGTTTTTGAATAAACAAAAATCAATGTGAAAATCAACCTGAAAATCTGCAAAGTTGAAACAAAATTATGGAAATTCCAAAAAGTATAAAATATATTTAGGCGTAAGTACAATTTATCAGAAAAATTAAGATATTCGAAGTGTACAAAAATTTAGTCGACATAAATTAATATACGGAATGGCTTGTGTTCAAAAATTCATCTGAAATGAGAAGCGAAATATATTTTCAGATGGCATCAATGATTGTAACTTTTTTTGAGCAATTTAAAATGTGCATATTGTATTCAACATTCACAATCAACCCGCATCATCTCAGGTTATTTTCAGCATCTTCGTCTGACAATTGAAGCTCTTTTCTCACCTGTTGCCAGGCAGTAAGTGTCATGCTTTGAGTGAATGCGTGAGTTTCTCATTGTTAGTCTGATTTCAAGTGATTTATACAACATTAAATTACTTAGCATATGTTACCATATCTACGGCTTTCGACGACAATCCTTTTATTGTGTCACACGGCCTGGCAACCCTACCAAGTCCTATGCCGATTATTTGACAAATGTGCAGAGGCTTAAGCTTTAGCTGGCTTTAGGCTGTGTGTGTGTGTGTGTGTGACTGTGTATGGGGGGAGTGTGTGTGTGTGAGTATCATAAAATTTTATTGGATTTTATTTGCACTGCAGCAACTGCGCCATAAGTCATTGCACCATTATAAATTCCTTTTGCTTTGCTCAATCGACTCCCATTGTGCCGAACGAACAACTCAACTCAACTCCCCGGGTGGGAAGGGGAGAGCAGAGTGTGGAGAGGCGTGGGCTTTCTGTATGTGTGTTTACACATATATTTTCTATACAAGTCAAGTGGATTTATGGGGAATTCTCAAATGCTTCTGGCTCGATTATAGCTCTATTGGAGACATGGTAGTTTCAAGGATTCCGCCCAGCAAGTTGCACTTTTCGTGGCGGCAAATGGAAGCCGGGGCCACAACAAGATGACAATGCTTTCCTTTCCATTCCATTCATTTTAATTCCGTTTTTGTTCTGCACTTGTTGCACCCTTGTTCCTCTGGCAACATTGCAACTTTCTCGCCACCTTTCTGGTTGAAAGCAGCAATTAAGTTGACTCTTTTCTTATTTACCATGCAAATAGCAACCATTTCCGTTCCCTGTCCTGTCGGCCAACTAATTGAGATGGCAAAGTGCTGCCGGAAATGTCCCCACTTCACACTCCCTTCTTCTCCGCGGAGTTTCAGTCCACAACACTCAATTCAACTGCAAAGAAGGAGAGACAGGAATTATAACCAAAAATATAAAAAATAATAGAAGAAATAAAAACATTTGCCAACCGCAGCGTTGCGAAGAAGCCATCAAAAATGTAAATATATAATATACCAAGACCAAGAGCAAGACCAAGACTAAGACTTGTGCAGGAACCTCAAGCCCAAGTCCAAGTCGAAGCCCAAGTTAAATTTGTAGACAGCTCGGCGTTGTCGTTGTCGTTGCCGTGCCATGTCTAGGAAGTAGATACTATACACAGCGGAGGTTAAGGAAAGTCGGGGGAGCAATGACGTTGAAGTAGAGCGTCAATGAATTAAATATAACCAAACCCAAACTCGGAGCTACCGAACCCACTCCGAACCAAACCATTTCCCAAAACAACCCATTCTAAAATGTACACGCTGTAAGCTTTCCACTTGATTGCTGTCAGCCATCTCTCTTTATCTCCTTCTCCCTATCATTCTCTCTCTCTCTCTTCCTCTCCCTCTCTCTACTGCTTCTGTTCCTGGCTGTCCTGGCGCTTGTCCTTGCCGAATGGTTGGTGGTTCGATTTACATTTCAGCTGCAGCTACAAAAGAGTTTTATAGCGTGACGTAACTACCTGAATAGATAAAATGTATTGCCATATATACACACGAACGTTGTACATATCTGTAGCTTAAGCTACCTGTACAGGTAACACATGCACAACAGCAAGTACATCACACATACGCATACACACAAATCGTATGTGTTTGTATTGTTAATTGTAACTTACCAAATATGAAATGTAGCCAAAAGCGCTTTCCAGAGTTAACATTCGCCCGAATTTCGCTAGAATTCATTGCAAATTTGCTTGAGTCTTCAAAAATA
This sequence comes from Drosophila sp. st01m, assembly GCA_018901795.1. NCBI lineage: Eukaryota > Metazoa > Arthropoda > Insecta > Diptera > Drosophilidae > Drosophila > Drosophila sp. st01m. The sequence goes on from JAEIFG010000334.1 coordinate 1,675,480, forward strand.
CTGGCTCTGAAGACCATAACTTTAATCAGTTCTATAACAAGTACGAGTATGATGCTTTTAAAGATATCTTAAACTCTTAATTTGTTCGTAAATTCAATATTCTTCTTGTTACATTAAAAATTACCAGAAGATAGAATGGGAAATTAACGAAATTCCATTATGTATCTTTTTAAATGTATGTATTCTTATATCTAGATTCTGTATTTTAATTCCTATCTAAATACACTATATATGCAGCATGTAGTCCTTAAACTTTTTAAAGTTTTTGCTAAAATTAGCTCAGCAAATTGTAATTCAGTTTAGTGCCATTCGGGCGATTTTGATGTAGGAAATAGGAATCAAGACTAGGAATATGATAATGTTATGTTTCATATTTAGGAAACTAGCTGGTAATGATATGAAACACGAAACAGTTTGACAATGAACCCATTCGACAGTCTGGTTATTTGTTAATTGAACCAACAACTTAACAGGCTTTGCCAATGTCATATGCATAATGCTTATGTAATCCGGTCTGTCTGTCAACGATCCTGATTTCGGATACCTCCCCTTGCAGTTATCTGTTTGTGCTATTCAATTCCATTGAAATGCCTGTGCTGCATATTAAAACAGTCGCATAAATAAATAAGCATATTCAATTTTGATGAAACGTGAATGGTATCGAAATGTTTAACAAAACGAAAAACGTGACCTTTTGCCATTTATACTGATACCCTAGAAAAATTATATACAAGACAAGGTCTACGAATTAACCTAAGTGAATAAACATTCTTTCTCTATAGCCAACAGTCAACAGGGAAACACCTAGACATGTATACCCGACCGTCAACCTTGTGGCCTTCGCAGCGAGCTCGACAGTTAAGTGCTAAGCTGGAGACTGGAGGCTGAAGGCTGGAGTAAGATAAAGTTGAGGATAAAGTTCTTGGGAATAACTGGACTTAACTGCGAGCTGCAATGCAGCTTAGACAATTTAGAGATTACGTCAGAATGTTGAAGGATTCGATTCGACTGTTGTATGTTGAATAATTCACTTAATTGGCCTCCAAAGCTCCAAAAATATCGAATGTCAAAAGTGAAGGTAAGCACACAACCGTCAAATGGAATATTGCTATTGACTGTCAAACAGATAAATAGAAGAGATATGATTGCCAGAAACAGAACTGATCGAATTCCATGAATCGCAGAGAGTCGCTTTTCAAAAACCAGCGTCCCTTTCAGTCAGACGCTACTGTTTATTAGTTGGCATTGAAATGCGTCAATCTGCATGAATGGTAAATGAATGTGCACTGAATATTGGATACGAATTTGTATGTCTACTTATGTACTTGTGTTCTATGTACTATATGTGTGAATTGTTGTGCTGTTGTTTTCGTCATGAATTGATTAGTGGGGCAAGAACAATTATTGCAGTTCCAGTTTCATCAGCACGCAAATTGTCAGTTTATGAATATGAATATGCCAATGTATCAATGATTCCTCCGATATAATGCAATTTACTTACATTTCATATTCAATATACATGTGTATGTGTTATGTAGGCTTCTGGGAATAATACTGGAACGGATACTGGAACCAAAATCGTTAACCGGTATTAACCGTTTCAGTTTAAATACCGGAACGCGATAATAAATTATTTTTTACCCAACCGAAAACCGAAACATTTGGACTGGTACTTCCGGTACACTTTTTCAAAAATTATTTGTGAATTTCTAAAGAAAATATTTAATTAAAAAATAGTTTGAAATTAGAGTTAGCTTTATCTCGATAAAGTAGATCCTTCAAATCCATCTATTTGATATTTGAACTGGTACAAATACCGGAACCAAAAGCAGTATAAACTTTTATCGACATAGTTGTTTCGGGACGTGTCGGAGCCGAAGTAGGAACCGATTGTGATTCGATTTGTTTCCCTTTTAGCCATTCAATTAAAGCTTCGATTTCCCTCTATTGCCCCATTGTGGATCGCCTTAAATCTTAAAGTCTCCAGTTAAGCTGCCACAGCTGTTGACCCTGCCACATCATCCCCAGAGAACTTTCTTTTGACGTGCTTTCATTTAAGTTTTGGGCGCCATTTTCAGTCTTCCTTTTGGCACGCATTCGCGTGTTTTATGCTTTTGTTTTTCTCACTTTCCTTTCGCCTGGCATGCTTTTGAAACTTTATACTCCCGGCAACCGCAATTCTTACCATTCCAGCATTCAATTTGAGTTGAAAAAGACTACTTAAGTCAACTTTAACCTTGAACCTGCCATATGCTGCATACAACATTTCCCGAGCATTTTGAACTCGTGTATTTCCATTTTCAGTTCATTAAGCGGGATTTTCAACACATTATTTACACTCTCTCCTGCTGCTGCGTACTTTGCAAGGATTTAGTTGAGTTTGAAGGGCCCGGAAAAGGAAACATTTATCTACGCAGTACCGAAGTTGTATTGCTCTTTATATCTTATCTAATAAGAAAATATTCAGGCCTGATGCGGGTTTTAGTATAACCAAGATCGATCTGAAATGGAAATCTTAAACTTGTTTTAGTTTCAGTCCGCAAGTTTTTTTCAGTATTTACTTTGAGTAGATAGATTTAAGTGTGATATAGTAATTTTTTTTTTTATTTAATTGTTCTGCCCAAATAAACTTTAAAATAATGTATTGGGTATCCCTTTTGGATGTTCTGTCAAAAGCGTATAATGTTTTTATTACTTTGCTTGCTTATGGCTGTCCAATGCAAGGGTATAACAAACCCATACCTATGATAAGTGCTGTGCAGATGGTGGCACGTGCCACACGGAGACAGTTGCAGTAACAAGACAGAAGACACAATGGAAACATTCAAGGATGTGGCAAGAACACTGTGTTTTTGCCACATTCATCATGATTTAACTTTCGAGTAGTGGCAATGTGGCAATGTGGCAATGTCAAGTTGTTGCATGTGTTGCAATTAGTTTGACTTTTGGCTGTTTGTAACATCTGTGGATAACTAATTGCACAACTTATCGAATCTATCCGTCATTCAGTTTGCGTAAGTGTTTATAAACTTATTGATGAATTTTGAGCGTTTACCAACACTTCCAAAAACTCCGAATATCACACCAAATGCAGCTCTGTCATTGAAAACTTTTGCACGTGTGAAATAAGGAAATATGAAAAATAAAACTATGTCAAAAGCTCATAAAAATAAAAGTTATTCTAAACTTAAAAGTGACAAGAACATATGCAAGTTGAATAATGTTGTCAAGGTTCGCTGGGTGCCTCCAGACCTGCCCCTTGGTCACCTGCTACAAGGTAATAAATTTTCACTAAAGTTAAAAAATGTCAGGTTATGTATCCCTCGTTTGCTACAAATACAAACTTCATATTTATGTATTTTATTATAAAAGTATGAAATTCTTATACTCTTCGTGTATTCTTCTCGAAATGATATTTACAGAGAGGTATTTTGTGCTGGAGAACTTAAAAAAAGGCATTTATTGGCTGTGCTGGGATCTTCAGGATAAACGCGAGGTTACAGTGAAAGCCATAAAAAAGACCTCACAATCCACAGTCAAATCCGAATTTGAACCTGAATGATAGTTCAGCAAAAAAGCGTAGATATCGCGAGTTTACGATAAATGGAATTGAAGGCTCAAACGAGTCTGATCCGACTTTGGTAATTTATCATGATTTCTTAAATGTTAACACAGACCTGGGTGAATTGCTTCTGGGTAAGTTACCCAAACTCAAACTCAGTAAAATGCCGTATGTAGCTTAATGATTATTTCAGAACGTTATTATGTGATGAAAATCAGCTCCGATGGCCTTGTGCTGAAAAAGCTGTTCTGTTGGGACTTGAAAGTGCAACGGAATGTTGTTATCAAAACCCCAATAGAACACAATGAAGAGAAGTGTCATATCGTAGATCCAAGTTGCGATCAGTTTGTGGATCAGCAGGATTTTCGCGGTGTTTCTGCAAATGCAACAGAAATACCTGACGATTCAGAAACGTATTTGGGAGTTAATGAATGTCTGCGAAACCTAAGAACCTGTTTGGGTGATATGATTCACGGTAGGTTTCAAAATAGATATCGATACAACTAATCAGACTATATTTAAATAATCACCTTTCAGATCGTTATTTTGTGATGCGTTCGATTTGCAATGGTCCAATGGCGAAAGTATTGCTTTGTTGGGATTTGGAAATGAAGCGCGAAGTTGTTATAAAGATACCGCAAGCAAATGAAGACGATGTTAAAATGGTTAACAACGATGTTCAAATGTTACGCGCAGCACATAACTGTCTTCCCACAGATCCAAGACGAAAATGGATTATTGAGATATTCGACGATTTTAATCTTCGATGTTCAGAGGCCATAATTTCTTGCGCGGTGTTGGAGCCACTGAAGGGAACCTTGTTGGATCTTATAGATAACTCGTCACATAAGAGTCTGTCTCTGGCAGTAGTCAAGAACATCTCACGACAAGTACTAAAGGGCTTAGACTATCTGCACTTTTGCAATATAATTCACACGGACATCAAGCCGGAGAATGTGTTGTATTTCAATGCGGAGAATTCTCTCGACGATGTGCGCATTAAAATTAGCGATTTTGGGAATGCGTGCTTTGAGGACAACCATTTATGTTGGGAGATACAAACACCTCACTATCGCTCCTTGGAGGCCATTCTGGACGCCGGTTATGACACCTCCGCTGACATCTGGAGTGCTGCTTGCCTGTTCTTTGAGCTGGCCACAGGAGAATATCTGTTCGATGTGAGACATGAGAATTTTATGATCCGGGATATGCTTCATCTATCGTCCATAATTGAACATTTGAGTCCCATACCGAATCATATCATTTGGAGGGGCAGGAAGTCTCCAGATTTGTTCGATGAGTTCGGCCAACTGCTCAACGTGGAAACAATACACCAGAATAGCATATCGAATGTGCTACTGAATCGCTACTCCTGGTCAGAGACTGATGCCATGTCTTTTGCTTCGTTTCTGGAATACATGCTGGATTTCGATCCGGCCAATCGCCCGACTGCTGCCGAGTGTCTTCAGCATCCTTGGCTGAACTAAAATCAAGTTGCTTTCATGACAAATCCAACAGCACAACATTTTGTGTAAATGAGATATAACAAAAGCATACAATGTCCAATGAAAACCCAATTACTGTCGAGGCAGAGCTTATGGCTTTAGTTCGCATTCACTTCTGTGTTGTAATTTAATGAATTTGTAACAAAGGATACGGTTATTGTTGCCTTATCTCTGACTAATCGAAAATTCACGGCCCCCGGCACAATAACTACACACAAACACGCAGAGGGTGTAGGTGTGTCTGTGTGTGTGTGGCTGTAGCTAGAGATTGGCACGTGATATAAATTAATCCAATTTTTAATTAAAGCTCCCAAAATTCAGATACCCTTAACACAATTGGAGAAGCATTGGAACAGTGTATGATCTTTTTACTGTTTTTAAATTTATACTTTTTATACTTAAATTGTAAGCAGTGATCTGCTATTCTTGATTATAATTATCACACCTGAGCTATGATAATTATAATCAAGAATATCAGATGTGTTTGAAAATAAAGCAACAATTTGTTTACTTAGTCAGACCAGCCAAGAGAGTAAAGGGTATTTGGTAGTCTGCTTATATTGATCATATTCGAACTCTTTTCATGACAAGTCAGCACCTTTTATAAACATGCTAATATGGATGTCTATTTCAATGAATTATAATTAAATTATTTATAATTATGTAAATGTACAATTTTTTAATGATAATAAAATGATTTGCAATTATATTTCCACTATAAACTATATAAGGGTTGTTGTTAGTCTTCCTATATTGATCACATTCGAACTGCAAGCTTTTGAACCACAAGTCTGCACGTTTAATTAACATGCTAATATTGATGTTTATTTAAATTAATTATAATAAAACGATTTACAATTATGTAAATGTAAGTTTTTTAATGATATTAAAATTATTCACAATTATATTTCCATTTTGAAGAATATTTAATGTTAATATTCACATGCCACAAACAATGGCCAAAAGGCAACACATTAGTCAAACAAAGCACACACATGTGGCTGCCACAGTGAGACGTATGTTTGTGTGATTGTGTGTGTGTGTGTGTGTGTGCGTCGACAGTTAAATGGAGGCAGTTGAATGGAAGTTTGCCGCATAACATTAGCATGCAAATTTCTAAATTGAAATTGTCATTCACATTTACCGCCTCTTGACTTGATGTTGCTTGCTTCAGTTGCGGCTGTTAGCTTTCAACCTGGCCAAAATCAATATATACATACATATCTCACACGGCTTAGCATGACATTTGGCTTGGTCTTGATGTCAATTGACTTGACTGCTTGAAATGGGTATTATATGCATCATAAATGGCCGCAATTAGAGTTGGCTAAGTAACCGGCCTTCACAGATCGATAAGCGGTTGTCACAGTTACCAAAAATAAATCCAAATTACCATACGCCATAATCCCGCTACAACAAATGCCACACAAATTGATTGACTAACTGATAGCCCGATTGAGGGACTGACAGGTTGACGAACCACGTCTACAAATTTCTCTTACCCCGGATGATAAGCTAATGGTGCTTTAATTGAAGGTCTTAACGCTTTTCATATCTCATCAGAAAATGCTCAAATATAAGACACGTGGCGTATTCTTTTCTCTCTCTCTTTGTCTATTCCTTTCTCCCTCAACATGGTATATCTGCCTTTGTCTGGTTGCGCAGGCAACACTAATTGGTTCCTTAATTAAACATTGTCGCTGCATAAATGTGCCCAACTCTTGGCTGAAAGTCAGTGGAAAGTTGCCAGGCGCTTTGAAGTGGCCAACATTGCAGTTTTGGCCAATTATCGGGCATGTAATTCATTAAGTTAGCACGGCACTTGGCCTTGATGGCCAAGTGCACTTTGCAAGTGCCAATACGTGCCACAAATTCCAGCTAACTCACCCTTTCTGGTTGCAACTTATTACTTATTGACTTACATGCCGGCAATTAAAAGACAATTATGAGACCAAAACTTGTGCCGATCAAATATCCCTTGAACTTCGGCCTGTCGGCAAATGTTGTCTTTATATTGTTATTCATTTTGTGAAATCGAAACTTATATTGTAAAACCAACACAGATGGAAGCTTGATGGGAAATCTCTTATCTTCTTGTCAGCAGGTGAGGTGCCAGCAGATTCACATCATCGAACCGAATGTAATCCTCTACAGCAATTGTAAATTTTATAAGTTCTTCAAAATGACGACCACATTGAAATCTGAACTCTTGAATTATTAAACAGCCTCTGTTAAGCCTTTAGGGCCAACTGTATGTGTGGCAACAAAGTAGGACTAGCCATTGACCATGATTTAGCCATAAGGCCAGATGACCATGTCTTGAATAGATGAATATGTCCTCTCATCATCTCTGACCATGTTGAATATTTGTCTCTAAAATGCAACAAATGGTACATACAGAAAACAACGAACTAAAAGTGTTCCAGTTACAAACGTTATGGTTTTCGGTTCTTACCTTAGTTCGGTTACGATTCCGGTTTCGGTACTCAAAATTAAACGGTTAATTTCGGTTCACGATTCTGGTATTATGTCATAGTAAGAGTTTTAAGAGAATTGTAAGTGTTTCTTAAATTAAGAATGACTTTAGAAATACCCGTTACATACTTTTTGGAGCTTGATTGCTTTTACTTTTTTTTTATTTATTAAGTGAAGAATCCGTACATCATAATATTGTATCTTAATATCACAGGGTGGAGAAATATTCTTTAGAATTACCAAACACTATATCAAAAATTGTTTTTACTGACTTTCCGTTCGACTGATTTATATATGCGATTAAGTGAGATGATAGATAATATTGATAGATAATGTTAGTTACCAATAATAGTATATTATCTGAAAAATCAGCTCCAACGTAATTGGAGTTTGTTGTTTTATATGCCAAATTTGCTTGCTTTATCTCTTATAGTCTCTGAGATCCTTTTGTTCATACAGACGGACAGATGGACAGACAGTCATGGCGATTTCGACTCGGCTGTTGAGGCTGATCAAGAATATATATACTTCCTGCCAGTTACATACACTGTAACAAATCCAATATACCCTTTACTTATTTTTTAAGTAACGGGAACTGCAAATATTCTGTTCTGTTTCTAATATATAGAATCAACAATTGACTATCTATTCGGTTTTAGTAATGAATCGAAGATTTCCTTAGCTTACTTTTGGCATATTTTATATTTTAACTGATCTTAACAGAACACAGGAGTTGTTGTCCTTGGGTTATAAGGTATAGAAGAGAGCACATAATAAAGTAATTCAAGAGTTTACTTTGTGGCTGTAACACAAACTCCATTTACTTGATGAACGTATTCCGAGAACTCGTAGAGTACTCATATTTATATTGTAAGCAAGAAAAGCAGCGCGTCAAGTAGATTCATTTTGCTGGACACTTTGACTTCATTAATATTTATATAGTAAAAGCTGCTGGGACAGTGACAATGTCGGTCGCGCTGACGGTGACGGTGATGGTGACGGTGACGGTGACGGTGATGGTGACGGTGATGGTGAAGGTGATGGTGGCTTTGGCCAACAATAAGCTAAACTTTGGTTGTAATAATTTAATCGCCAGGTATTTAACAAGTTTTCTAATGCCAACTTAGAGGTTGCCGGGGCATGAACTAAGCTGAAATGCTTGAGTTGAGTTTGCAAGTTGTTTGGCCACTGAGCGTGATTCTAGGTGACAAAACTTTGCCAAACAGCGAGAGAGAAGTCGACAGAAGGGGAATGTAGAGGGGAAGTGGAAGGGGAAGGGGCGTGACAGGTGGAAAGCAAAACCAAAGAACCGCAATCGCTTTACATTTTCAATTTCCATCTAATCTAAATTACATGATACGCGCACAATTTGAACGCTAATGAGCAAACGGAGCTTGTGCTCAGCTATAATGTACAACGTTGCGTATGCGCAACATATTGCGTGTGAATTTTAATTAAAAAGTTTTGCTCACTTACCCAACCAAGATAATCGCTAGCCGGGCACAGGGACAGACAGACAGAGCGACAGACAGAGTGATAGACTCCCCCTAGCCATGGTAACAACGGATGTTGTTGCTTTCCCACAGCTGCTGTTGGAGCTTCTTCGTTTGCATCGATTTTCTCATAGACTTTTGTAAGCAATTCTACAGGAAGCAACAAGAAAGACGAAGACAAGTGCATTGTTGTCAAGTTGATTTTCATTTATATTTAATTATGTGTAACTGCACGACAGCAAATGGCAACTAGTAAACAGTAGATACATATACTAAGAACACTAACACCACAGGCAGTCAATTGATTTGCTACTGTTGTGGCACCTCGCACCAGCGTGCCACCGCATGTTGCTAGGTGATTACACGCTCACACATTAACTTATGCTGACACACACCTGCTGCTGCTGCTGCTGCTTCTACTCGCCACTGTTCAATTGGCCAGGTTGCTGCAAATTGGTGTGGCTTATTAGCTGACAGGCAAACAGTCGATTATTGATTACGCAGTGTGTTTGATAATTTACGAATCAATTTATTTCGACAGCTCATAATTTTCTTTAGTATCTGGCATTTGACTTTTTGGGCCCATAATTAAGCATGCTTAATGCTTAGGGCCATTGGCCCAAATGCAAACCACTTGCTTGATTCTGTTGTTTGGCAGCCACGCTCTTTGGACTCTTTGGACGCTCGCTCTCGCAGCGCAGGCGCTTCGCAGTTACTCCGAAAATAGCGCATAGTTGGCAGTCAACGTTGTTGCGTATACGCAGCGTTGTCTCAGTCGTTAGCTGGACGTGATGTTGGCCGCAAGGGCGCCACGGCATAAACGCAAGACCAGAGGACTAAACATATTGGCCTAACGGCAGCTCTTTTTGCCGCTGAAACAACAAGTACCTAACTGTGTGTGTGTGTGTGTGTGCGCGTGTATGTGGTGTGTCCGCCACTACGTGTTCGCTAGTGCGTGTGTGTGAGTGAGTGTTGGTGTTTGTGTTTGTGTTTGTGTACAAGTGCAATGTATAGATGCGTATCAAAAAGTGCAGCATAGCTAAAAAGTATGCTTTAGAAATTTATTATCGCGAGCTCAGCGTTAACAATTCGTTTGTGCAACTTGTAACTCTGTGAAGTTTGACACGCCTTCCGTGACCCCACCACATATAGTCATATATGTATATATATATCCAATTCTATATACGATATATATACATACGCACTCTATAGATGTAGTATATATAAACAAATATTCGTACTACCTTTCGAGCGTGAATAATTAATGCATTCAAGCAATTTGAGCCCAGTTTTTAGTGTCGTGTGTGCTCGGTTTCAAAGTGGCTATAACGAGTTACGCTTGCGTTTTCCTAACCTAAACACAGTAGCAAGAAGAAGACATATAAATATTAACTTGTAGGAAAAGGCTTTATACTTACTATATATTGTGCATTTGTATATCAAGTGTGACAGTCGCAACGAATTTGGAAACTCAACTCAACTGAAACTTAGCTGGTACTCAACTCAACTTTAGCTCTTAATCTAAGTCTAACTCACTCGTAACCCAACTGCAGACCAATTTGAAAACAGGAAACATACAAAATACTCTAAGAAAGATAACACACACTATTTTTCGAGAAGTACATACAGATGAATACGAGTAGAGCAAATATATGCACATACTCCTGAATGTTTATAAGTCTACAGTCAACTGGCAACAAATTCCAATAATAAATTAACGCAATAAAAATTGTGGCGCTTGACTTTTCGCTGAGAGAAAACTTATTTCATATTTCACCCCGAACAGACAAAACGCACGAAACAGAAAAATAAAAAACCGAAAAAAATGAATTAAAGAAGCACATAGATATAATAAGTAAATAGAACAAAGTGAAATGAAATGTGTCTGCAGACCAAGAAGCGCAAAGCAAGCAACAAATAACTAATAATAATTTTCAAATTTATATGAAAAAACGTCCATATACATATTCACGACGAGTGTCTACTATATATGAGAGGATGAGAGGGTGAGAGGAGCATCGACATTCATCGGCTAAATGAGCAGACAGCTTGGCCAAAATATATTTCGATTAAAATCGAAATAAAATTGAACTGGACACAGCGCTGACACGAAAACCAAATAGCGTGCCAACTGTTTGAGTGGAATCTTGTATTGTCTGCCAATATTCAAATACCTAACAACAGCTGACAACAGCGAAAGCAACAACACAACTAAAACAACAACAAACATCACTCAGCCACCAGTTATTGGAACCAACAGGTTGCCAGCAAACAATAAATAGTATTATCATTTCCCCTCGAGGTAAGCCAATAAATTTTCCCATTGCAATTTAAATAATTAACACAGTTTTAATGCTCTACAAAAACATTTCTTTCTCACTTTAAAAATACTTATCTCTAATATTATTTGATGTGCAATGTTCATGTTTCTCTCTTGTACTTCAACTGTTTGTTGTACACAGCTGAAATTTGAGAGCTAAAAATAACTTTGGACAAACTGCTTTAAAGTAGTTTGTATTCTTTAAGTTCAAAAATAAATGTCTGTGTGACAAAATATTTGTTTAAACATAAACTCAAATATTATGAGAAGCTCATATTCATAGATTAGGAGAGTAGGAAAAAACAAATGTTGCCAAGTTCCAAACGACAAATGAATTTGCCATTCAATTTGTAAATATTTTATGATCTGTATTTCTCTGAAATATTTCAATCGAAGCAAGCTGTTGTCTTTGTCAAGTGAATTTGCTTTTTATTATAAAATTGGACAATAGAGTTCTTCTTTAATTAAAAAAGTTTAAGTTTTTTTTAAGATGGATAGAAGCGGGGGATATAGATTTGTCACTGGGATAAATAATTAAAATATTAGTAATGGTAAAGATAAAGTTATATTCAAGATAAATAAAAGAAGGCGATATTGATTTCCGAGTGAATAAATAACTTTAATATATATAATGGCACAGTTACTTTTCCCAAGGCGGGAAAATAAAGTGCATAGTGAGTGTAAGTGAATTAAATGTATTTTCTTTCAAAGAGAGCTAAATTAAAGCAAAAGTCGAATGGCATCTTATGAAAATATGATAGTGTATAGGTAAATCATGTGACTAGGAACAACACTCCATTTATTTGGTTTAAAACAACCTTCAATGCTTAAGTTTACTTAGCGTTTGCCTGATCACCTGACAGTTTAATTCGAATCCTATTGTTGAAACTGAAAGTTCATGTGCGAATAAATGTTGTTTTTTATGAGTAGTATACGTTGAAAACTGGAAAACTGACCATGTCACAAAATGCCATAAACAATTTTACAACATTTTGCCTGTCATAAGATTAAATGTCCATAAAATGCAATGCATGTGGTGGAGGGGGAGAGGGAGGGGAGGGGAGGGGGAGGACATTGTCACTGGGAAAGTGGGAAACAGGGAAACAGGGAAACAGGGAAACAGGGTGACTGTTGAAGGCGACACAAAAGCAATAACTATAAAACAAACAGAATACAATGCGCTTGAATTGTGAGAGCGAAGAAGCTCAACAACAACAACAGCAACAGCAGCAACAACAACAAATAAGGGCAGACTCCCCAAACACAGTCTTTGTGACAACAACAACAGCAGCAACAACAACAATTGGGTGCGGTGGCAGCAACAAAACATGTACAAATACAATTTGAGCTTTGCTTTTTACGAACTTGAATTTCTTTCTTCATTTTTTTTTGGCGTCTGCCTTTGACGCGGATTGTCGAGTGCCACAATGGTTGTGTGTGTGCGTGTGTGTGCGAGTGTGTGAGCGCATCTAGAGGTATGCACAGCCAGAGTCACAGAAGACAGCATCCAATTACCAAAAAGTTAATATTTGAAACTTGTTTGTTGACCTTAACATTTATTTCGGCTCTTGGCATTGAGGAGACTTTCAAGTACGTACCATATATCTGACCTAAATGCGAAACCTTTAAGGATGGAGACTTTGAAATGCACTGAAATCCTGTTCAAAAAATGTACACAAAAGTTTATAATTCAGACATTTCTTTCAGGCTGCTGATAATGAGTCGTTAGTGCGGTGGTTTTGGCGGTGAAGCAGGCGGTGGCGATGTGGTGCGGTGGGGCGACGCATCGCGTTAGTTGGAGCCACTCACGCGATGTGGGCCACTTGAGCACGTTTTGCATAAATTGCTGGCCCCGTCGTCGTCATCCCTGATGGCATGCTAATAACGACAACCGCACCTACCTTTATACGAGTACATACATACATACATACATACATATGTATGTACATAAAGTCGCCTGCGGTGCGGGGTGGTTGGTCAAAACAAAGACCGCAATGCCACAAGCTTATAGCCTTGTTAAGCACATTTAAGCACAGCTGCCATTTTCACATTATATCCCCAAAGAGCCACAGACATCAATCTGATGCTGCTGCCCCAGCAGAAGATTGAGGCGCCACAGATGATGCCTATCAATGTCCTGAACCGGGTCAGAAAGCACCGCAAGCGGAACGTAATCTGCTGCCAGCCTTGTTTATGCACTTGTTAAGGCGGTAAATAAGCCAACAAGTGTCTGCTGGCACAGTTGCATGAAATGTAATTAGATTTACGTTGCGTATACGCAACGATGCCCTGTCAACAAACAACAGGAAGAACGAACACAAACACAGCCACCTGAACAAGGACGCCCAGCATGATGTCCTTTCGCAAAATTTGTATGCAACCTCTGGTTGCGCATTTCCAAAATGGCAGCACGTCCTCTGTGGCAATCACTGGCGGCTCAATAAAGGAAAACTAATTTTTTACAGCCAACAGAAAACAGAAAAGGCAAAAAAAAGGAAATTGTGAACCTGCCTCAAAGCAAATGTTGAAGCAGCACTTTGCAACTGATGTGCGTGTGTGTGTGTGTGTGTGTGTGTGTTTGTTTTTGTGTGCTGTAGGGCAGCTTTGTTATTGTGTGTGCTGATTAACTGTCAGGTGACCGAGAGCCTCAAATGATGGCGATGGCGATGGCGATGCTGTCAGTCTCATTTTTCCGGCCTCCAGACTCATTTGTGCCACGAACAATAACATTTTCACAGTCGCTGTGACAACAAGGCCTAGACAAATGAGATATTCCCTTAGGTTGCATAAAACAAAAATAAAAATATAAAAAACACCTGAAATATACCCTACACAAAGTTGAATACTCGTGAAAACTTGGAACTTGTTGTATATCATTCATAAATGACACATTTAATAACGAACAACAATATCCAAGGTAATAGTTTTACTATTTAATTAAGCAATATGAACATTGCGAATTTGCTCGTCATAAAACTATTTATTTAATGTAAATGTTTAACAATAATTGTTATGTGGAAATGGTTAAATCTCCAGCAAATTAATTCTGTTTAATAAGTAGATTTTTGAATTGATTTTCATAGATATTGTTTATTTTGTTATTCGACATTAAATATCAATTTATTTGAATAACTATTTTTTGCAGCTTCAACACGTATTTTTCTGTCAAACAATTCATGATTTAAAAATGCATAAATTATTGATGGTCAGGTGTTGGGTATAAAATCAACAGCAGGAGTTTAAACAACAACGTCACAGTAAAACAATGCAATCCATTATTCAGTCATTTGCATTGTGGCGAGAGTGTTGTTGCGGTTAGCAGAGGCGACACAAAAAGTTCATAAAATAAATTGCAAAGTTAATAAACAAGTAGTCGAGGCTTTTGTGGCTGCTTGTTATGTTGGGGCAAGGACCAACAGTTGGCAACGGCAATTAGCTTTAAACACGCCATTAACCGCTTAAATGGCAACATGTGTGTAATGCCAGGACATCAGACAGCAAGGCAGCAAAATCCTGGTCTCCAGGTCTCCAGGCTATCAGCTCCTAGCTCCTTGTTCCTGCACCCAGCTAAGTGTGTTCATTATCACCTGTCCGTCCAGACAAGCATCTGATATTAGACACACATACATACGGTTATAGGGGCGCCCCATCCGACCCCAAAGCTGACATCGCACAACGCATTCTTAAGTGCTTCATCTTGTCTGAATAACATTAGAGGCAGTAACCTGCCACGCCCCACCACCACCATCCTCTTCCCTCTGCATGTTGCCCCTGCATGTTGTACAAAATGAGCTGGCACATTTATGGCAGCCATTTTGGGGCACAGTCAGCGTGGCATTAAGCACCTTCCCCGGACTTGGCTTCCCATACATACCTAATGAACTTGGTGTTGCCTTTCCGTGCAGCAGCAAATGGCTCTTGTGTCTACCGGGTCTCCAGGTTTTCAGGTTTTCAGTTCTCCAGGTCTCCAGGTCTCTTTGGTTCTCTTGGCAGCATCACCCCCCCGCCAAATTCACCTCAGCTGTAGCTCTTATTTATGAACGCATGTAGAAAAATGCATATTTATGCCGCCAGCCATTGTTTTGTCTATTGCCTGCCTATTTATTCACATTTCGCTGGCAGTTTTATTGGTCTGACTTCTCTGAATATCTACTCAATGTATACCCTACGAATATATTCATGCATATATATATATATATAATATATATGTATATATGTGCATGAATATAAGTATTCCACTCACACCTCTGTGGCTGGCACTCGAATTTCAAACTCGTTTGTGCGCGCAAAAACTTGTAAATTAGTTTTATGCCACCTGAGAGTTAGCATTTGAAGCGTCTTGTGGCACATGCATGAGTGTTGCACGTGCACGTGATTCCACTCGACTATCGCCAAAGTTTCGTTGCTTTGATGTGACTTATACGCTTAAACCTATATTAAAAGTAATCGTATATCAATATAACCAAAGCTGTCATAATCAAGTAATTGCATTTAATAATTGATTGACATGATTATGACATCAATTCAATTGAGCAAATTTACGAGTTTCTATCAAAATTTATGCGCTCAAAATGTGGTTTGTTTGTTTGTACAATTTCCCATTATTTTGCATTTTATTGTCGAATTACATTAATATTGAGAGCAATATTAAAAGGTTGTATAAGACTTAACGATTATATGCAACTAAACATTTAATTTTTAATGCAATTTTAATATGCAACTTTCTAGTTTATTTTAAAATCAGATTGTGTACAAAATACGTATACGCAAGTTTTTTAAATGTATACACAATTTATTTGCAGTGCATAAGTTGGGTGAATAATAAAATATCAGGCATTTAAATCGAATGCGCAATATATAGAAATCGGTTCATTATTATATTCAAGGCTAATGATACACATAGTACTTAAATGTGGCAATCAGATACTTAAGCTGATAGAATTTCTCCCCCTTGTTATAGAATTCGTGAGAAAGGCGTTCAATTGACAACAACAATTTTTATGTATCAATTGAATTGCTACTCGTTTTCCTTATCGCGAGGTTCAATTTTTCACTGGCTGTGATTCGAGGACCCAGTGAAATTTGACTGTACAAATGGATGGGGATGGGGGTGGGGATGGGGGGAGGAAAAGAGGACTTTCCAACTGGATTGTTTGCGTTGCTACGGGTCGTTAGCCTCGGGGCGGGTTCCTAGCGCAACAACAATAGCAACAACATCAACAATTTACAGCAAATAATTCAAAATGTCAGCCGCAGCAATGAAGAAAATGCCAAGCTCAAGACTCAAGAAAAATGTCAAGGAATTTTAGTAAGTGCAGCAGCCTTCCCCCCTTTGTGGAAGTTCCCTTTGCCCACCCTCGACTCCAGTTTTTGTAAGCCCACTATTTGTACAGCACTTGATGTTATGTAAGTCTAAGAAAATGACGCAAGTATATTGACGAATTGCCAAATAGATAAATGGCCAATGCGTCTATAGGTCGATAGGTCTATAGTCAATGTTCTACGAGTAATTTTGTTTATAATTTTTGGGGCAATTGTTTATCTCCGCAGTTGCTGTAAACAATAGCCAATGTATTTTTTTATGCGTTAGCAATGAAAATCGATTAATGTATTCGAATATTTCGAATGGCCAGCACATTTGTTTTGATTTATGGTTATAGGAAGCAATGGCCAACACATTTCGGCCCACAATAACAACAGATCCATCGATTGTTAAGTAAACATTATGCGTTTGTTTAGGCGCATAAAAGTTACGCTTCTTTTATTTGTTCTTGTTTAATTTTCGCTTTTTAAAATTGATTTTGTTGTGGTTGCTGGTTGATCTTGTGGCTTTGGCCCATTTCGAATTTATGTGGTATGTTTAGACACACTTGATGTATGCTTTGTATATTTGATTGGCCCATCATTTGATTCACTTTATCATTTTATTGATTTTCCCAAAGTTGCAAATTTGGTTTACAGTTCACAGTTTACAGTTTACGGTTTACAGTTTGCTTAGCTTAATGAGGCATGCCCCATTGCCTGATCCACCTCCTCGACTTTCGACCAAAACTAACCCCAAAGTGGTAAAGTGCATGCGAAAATTGCTCAAAATGTCAGTTAGCAATTTAAAGGGCGCAAAAGTGAAGAGCTGCTACTGCCTCTTGCCTCCTGCCCCCTATCCCATCATCCCGAACCTTTGGTTGTAACTGAAGCTGCAGGAAAACTAACAAAGTGCTCTAATAGAGCAATGGGGCAACATTGGAGCCAGCAACTGCAGTGGCCAGATAGCAACAGCAACAGCAACAGCCACAGTCACAGCAACAGAAGCAGCACAAGGGCAAGATTCTGTTTGTGGGCGTGGCATGGCGTTGGCGTTGTCACTGGCGTTGTGTTGACGCACGTTGACGTTGGCTTTGAATGGCGTCGTTGTTGCTCGTAATTTGCAATGCAAAAACAACATAAAGTGGCTGACTAGGCAGACAGAACAGACAGAACAGAGCTCAGTCAGGGGGCAGAAGAGCGGGCGACCTTCAAGAAAACTTAAATATTCCGCAGCAGATTTCATATATATCTTTTTTCGTTTTCGTATTCGGTTGCGGTTTCGCTTTCGCTGTCGGTTTCGGTTAAGCCCCTGCTGTGCATCCCCGGTTTCAGTTATCACCAGTTGATTAGCCCCGCTGACATCTGTATTTCTGACTGACTGTCTGTCTGTCTGTCTGTCTTATCAGCAAAATCCCCGCTTCAACTGAAACGAGGCGGCTTTTGCAATAAAAGCGACGCGGATTTCAAGCTGTGGCATCAATCAACTATTGACAGTCTTTCCGTACACCATGCAACTCAATCTGGGAAGAATTTTGCTGCTGCCACTGTTGCTGCTGTCTCTGAGCCTGGCCCTAACCGAAGCCAGTCCACGGACACCAATTCTTGTCGACAGGCCATCTCCCTACAATCCCAATCCCCCAAGAGGCGGTCCGGCCGGAGGTGTCTACTAGTTAGCTACTAGTTAGCTGACTCGCTGATGCCGTTAACACATTAGTTTAATTTGATACGATTAAAGTCAACTGAACATCAAAGGCGGTGTCATAATTCAATTATTGATATTGTCTATGAAAATTCATTGTGCTGCGTCGTAGATTCAATTTTGCTGAAGTATCTACCTGATTTCCTACAGTAGATCTTTAGTACTATAGAAGGGGTCACGGGAGGGGGACACTTTCCATGAAACCAATTAGGAAAACTTTGTATTTGCTGTTGCTGTGAAATTTGCAAGTCATAACTCAAAATTTGCTTGTCAAAAGTTGACATTTCTAGTTGAGTTTCTCTTTATTTTTTTGAGGGTGGTGAAATACTGTTTCAGAGTAGGTTGCCTCAACCAGGAGATCGGGAAAATAATCAAGACTCGGCTCAGAGTACACATTTTCTTAAACTTGGCAAATTATGCTGTGAAGCGGCTATTATATTACTCTAACTAACGTAATATCTATTAACATAGCTGGGATATTTGAGGCTGAAAGTTTGCAAATTGCTGGAGTTTTGCAAAAGTCTAAAGTTAACAATTTAAATGACAAGTTTGCAGCTTAACAGCGCACTGTTAAAAATTGTGTAAAATTTATATATCTCAGGACTAAGAATACTCTTATAAAAAAAGGATTTGAGTTGCCAATAATCTGATGAATAGAGAAATAAAATTAATTGCTTGCAATCTGTTAACCTCTCAATAATATATTTTTTTGTTTCTTTAGTTGTTTTGATTTCTTTTGCTTTTACTATTTATTAAGGAACTTTTAAATATTTTGTTACTAACAGTATGTTGTAAAGTGGTGTACATTTTATGTTAACAGCACTTGCTAACAGTTGTTATTTAGAGAGTAAAGCAGCTAAGCTCAGCTAAGTTTTCAAAGCATTTAGAGTTTTTTAATATAGTTTATTATATATAAATAAGCTATGTTTCACTTAAGAACTTATATGAAATAATATGCAGCCTTTGCTGTGACTGGGGAAGCTGAAACGAGCTGACTAGTTGCAAATTTTGATGTGTGATTTCGCTGTTTTGTTTTGTTGTTGTTGTTGTGTCACGCATCGAATTTGCATGTCGTCATCATCCACATGAACATCTGCATGTTCCTGGCGACAGGTCTCATAAATAATAATTAGAAATTGGGCTAGAGAAGCCTTCAGATGGAGATGCATTCACCATTCACCATTCACCGTTCACCGATCACCAATCACCTGTCACCTGGTGTGCGGGTGTGTGTTGACACTCACGCATTTTGCAATGGAGCGCGCGTGATGCCATTTATAATTTTAATGCAATTTAATTTGTGCTCCAACGGGACGTATGAGTAATCAGCTGCTGTAGCTGTTGCTGTTGCTCTTGTTGTTGCTGCTGCTGCTGCTGCTGCGGTTGCAACTGTTGCCAATTTTATTTGCGTACATGCGAGTATATTAAAATTGAGTACGCGCAAACATTTCAATGAGTTTCACACACAATTTTTGCTTGCTTTTCTATTTTCAGACGCGTCCGATCCAAGAAAAGCGCAAAGAAAAACACTTTGCGAAAATTAGCAGCAGCTTTGCTGATGCTTCGGCAGTGCCAACTATAAATAGTGTGTACTGTGCGCGTGACAGCTGTGACGAACGGTGACGTCATTGGCTGGACAGACGACGCCGCGTCGCGCTGTTGACGACGTCATCAACAGGCAAACGAGCAAAAGAGTAAATGAGTAAACAAGCAGCAGTTAAGCGAATACTGCATATCACGTATACGCCGCGTATAATAAGCACACACACAAACCCATAGAGATACGTATATACGTATTACGTGCATACAGAGTGAGATTATCAGCTCATGTGTGGGTCAAAATGTGGCAATCAATTGTGGATTGATAAGATCAAAACGATATAATACACAATATCTAAATATATACGGATACTTATACTTATACTTCTACTTATAATAACAATATGCGAAGAGTAAACACACGAAGAGCCATGAGAATCGCACGAAAGCACAGCAAGAAGAAAGAAAAGCGGAACAAAAACAAATATTGTCAAAATAGCATTTACAGCTGCTGAGCCTCAGTCTAATTTCATCGTCGATC
Source organism: Drosophila sp. st01m (assembly GCA_018901795.1). Lineage (NCBI taxonomy): Eukaryota > Metazoa > Arthropoda > Insecta > Diptera > Drosophilidae > Drosophila > Drosophila sp. st01m. The sequence goes on from JAEIFG010000334.1 coordinate 1,695,918, forward strand.
GGCGTCGCGCTGCGCGAGGCGTGTGTGCTCTGTTGTGTGTTGCTGTGTGTTTGCTGTAGTGCCTCTCACTCTCACAAGGTGTCGCCGTCGCCGTCGGTGTGTGTGTGTGTGTGTGTGCGTGCGTGTAAAATTAATGCGATATACGTAGCTGTATCTGTATCTGTGTCTGTTTTGCCACTAAAAGAGTGGCAAGTGCCTCGATCGACTCGAAACGAGTATGAAACGAGAAACGAAAGCAAAAACATCCCAAACAACAACCAAATTTAATAAACTAGCAACAACAATAATAACAGTAATAACAATAACAAACAATACACAATAAATACGTGTCATAAATCATAGAAATATAAGAAATTGTGCTAAATTCGTTGCAGAACTTAAAATGACAGCCATAAATTCAAGCAAAGGATTTCATTTAAAACCATTGCAGCTACTTTAAACGGTGAGTACTCGTATCAAATACTCGAAAACACCCATTGAATAATCTTTATCTTTCTCTGTCGACTGACTAATTATCTAAATGCGTTTACCGCTCACCTTTTGACCTCTCTCTCTCTCTGCCAAAATTGTTGTCCAACTCCGTTTCTGGCTAAAGGCAAAAGCGCCTTATTTATTCACTTATTTATGTACATTGTACAACTTGCGTTAGCCAGCTTGGTTCTGGCCAGAATGGGGGAGTGTTTCCCGCCTGCTGCCCTGGGGAGGCGAATTGGTAGGCGAGTGGGCGTGGTTTAGGCTTATGTTGATTCAAAACGGGACCACGCTGCGCATACGGAATGTGAGTGCGTGTTTGCTGTATGAATGTTTTCATAAATTAAATTTGCTTTTGCGACATCTTCGAGGGTTGTCAGTCCCCCTTCCCACCCCTCTGCCTGTCGTCGACATTTGATGCATACACTACCTGTCCTTTTTCGTATCTGTATTTGGGTATCTGTATCTGTATCTCTATCTGTATCTGTAGTTGAATCTGAGAGCGACTCGAAAGGCAACTCATTTCAATAAGGGAATTATGAGGTATTAGGCACACATTGCTGACGGAAAATGCCTTTTATAAATGAGTGGGTGGGAGGAAGGGGGGGGAGGTAGGAGGGTGGCTCATTATTATGCGAGGTAACATTTGTGCGCTTGAAGGCAGCTTACGCAATTGATTAGTCTTATATGTATATTTATATTGTGCTCGTTGTAATGCGCTTTGAATGTTATTTGTCATTGTTGCAAAGAATGTCGAGCATTTTGTACAATGCAAAAAGAAATGCAACAAAATTTAGTACAAAGAAAACTAAGTTAATTTATGTGCACAAGTTCATCAAAATAAAAATAAAATAGAAATAAATAAATAAATATGTATGCAATCAACTGCTGGGCATCATCATCTTCAGATACATGCAATTATTTATGTATCTCTGCAAGCATGTATCTTTTTATATGTTTCTGTTTCTGTGACTGTGACTCTGGGTCTGTGGCATGACAGTGTCTGCTGTCCCGTACCTTGACAATGCACTTGAGTCAAGTTGCTTCCTCTGCTTGGGCGCGGCCAGGTCGTCGAGTCGCTTCGCTGCCAATGTAGAGGCTGCCAAAATTGCATAGCGAGTGTTAGAGGGGAAGAGGGAGAGAGGCTGAGAGGGGGGCAAGGGTATTGGGGCAGACGCCAAGGCATGATATGAACACCGTGTAGCAGCTGTAGAAGCCAACGCGCTTGCTGTTTGTTTATTTATAACATTTTGTTTGCTACTCGTTTGGCGTTTGCCGTTTGCTGTCGCGCTTCCTGATTATGATACATCAGCGTGTTTGGGGTATATTGGCTTTATCATTAAATATGCAACGTTCCCCGTGGCATTAACATGTCCAGCTGTCAGTCAACTTGTGTGGCAGTCAGCCACAATGCACCTCGCATGCCATTAACTGATTTGTTCATAGTTGAATGTCTCGTTCGGAATGAGTTTGACATTTTTGAATTCTAAAACGAATAAATGTGTAAAAAAGAGTCTCATTAATTTGATTAATAATCGTATTCGCATGTGAGATATTTGCTTAAGCAAAATATGAATGATTCATGCTAAATCATACACAAATTTGTTGAATGTGCCAAGTGATATTTGTTTTATGCAGCTTCCAAAGTTGAATGTGACATTCCCAAGGAATGTGAATAGTCAAGGAGATTCACAAAATTTGCTGAGAAATACGAATCAATATTTAAATACGGTTACTCTTTAAGTAACATTTATAATTAATATATGCTAAAAATATTTAAAACTTAGCAGAGTCTTCAGATATTGTCGTTTATTTTCATTTCTTATTCTTGGTTTCCACTGGAGATTAACCGAAATTGTATCGCACTATCCACTTTTTATCACACATTGATGTAATTTACTAATTGATGAATTTACAAGCAAAAGTAACAAGCACATTCCGAGTCCAAATAATAAACTGTCGATCCCATATGCTGCTCTCGTGTACTATAGGGTATTCAAGTGTCATTGCTCAAGTGATTTCCCTCTACTCTCATTGTGTTTTCGCATTCATTTTCATGCTGGGGTTGTCATGAATGATAAACACAAGTACCTCAAAGTAGCAACCGGCTGACTGAGCATTCCCCTCCGCCCTCCTGCCCTCTCCTCCACCCTCCACCCTCCACCCTATCCGCCGTTCCCTCCGTTTATGTTACTACCAACGCTGGCGCTGTCACAGCCATTGTGAGTCTGTGTCAGATTGGCTCATTGTTTTTTTGTAGTTAATTAATTTTATATAGTTACCGTTGCACTTTTATGGCACAACAAATGTCGGCAAGTAGCCCAGGGCGTTCATTGTTGCCGGGATGTTGCTGTTGTTGCTGTTGTTGCTATCAGTGTGTGTTTGTGCATTTGCAAAATTGCTCTCACTTTGTGTTTTGCTTTATGGCATTGCTGCCGCCAAGCACAGTCTGACTGCCCTGCCCCTAAGCCCCCCCCCTCCCCCTCCCCATCATCACATTCAGTTGCCATTCCTCAGCCCAGTTGCGGCTGTAATTCATAGCGTATTTTCAATGTCATCCGGTGATGCAGAGAACAGAGGACAGAGGGCAGAGTGCAGAGTGCTCTTTCCCTTCTCTTCAATCCCATCTCCGTTTTCCCTCTTTTGAAAGGTGTTGCATTCCCATGCGAAGTCCTTTAAGCGCGTCGTCTGCTTGGCTTTCCGGCTGTGGAAACTTTCACCGGATGATTGATCAATGTTGACAGATTTAACGAGCTGCTAAAGTGCTGCAAAACAATTCAATTATCGGGGGAGTGTGTGTGTGGGTGTGTGGGGTGTTTCTGAGTGTAGCTGCAGGGCAAATGGAAGTAAAATATTTGCATATATGTATATAGTAGGAGCTGTCGCTTGACAGCTGCAACGCATCATCAAACTTACAACTAAACACATCATCATCATTAGCAGCTTTCGCATTTCCATTATCCGACATTTACTTGCACTCATCTCGAAAGTGTGCGCAATTATTGAATTGTTCGCTGACCTGCCACATCTTCCCCTCCCTCCGCTTGTGTACTTGCAACTTATAAATAATTCAGTTTGCAATAAAATTGCAAGATTTGCGATTGCCTTCAAATATATTCACGATTTGTGGCACATTCGTTATTTATTTAATTATCGATGCGATTCTTATTTTATTATTGCGCTTTTGTCGCGATAGCTTCAACTATTTGCAGCATTTTGTTGCAAGGTCTGTCAGCTTATGACAATACGAATTTAATCGTCAGTCTCAGCTCTCATTTCTCGTTTGCTTAATGTGATTTCAATGCCGTGTAGATCTGAGCTGGCCAACAGCCAAGGAATTTCAATATTACTTAAGTTTTCAAGTTCTGTTACCTATAAACCAATGATTTACTATAAGACACTTTCCTTGGTCTCGAAAAACATTTCGCTTATGTGAATTTGCTGATAAGATTTCGATTCAATTGTATGAGCACATTAAATTCGTTGGAATCTTATTTGTGTCTGTTAAATCCATCGAATCTATTGTTAAACAGCTTTGTGAATTATAATCATCAGTCAAGTAAATGCAGCTTGTTTATCCTCTCATGATAAATCACAATGGAATGCAACGTTTGAACATGAACATATTTCATTCAATTTATTATTGCGTTTGGGTTTTCAATCATTTATTAATACCCTGTATAAACAGAACGTGTAGATTGGGTATAACTTTGTGATTTGTATGTATATTTTTGTGACAGGTAGAGAAAATCATTTTTTGCTAGCAAGAATGATATTGGAATTTGTAATTTATTGCTTAACATAATGTATTTTTTTGTTTTATAAATATTAAAAAGTCTAGGGAACAGTATGAAATGTTTATTAAGACGATTAATTGTAGTGTTGTGTATTAAGATCGGTTTGAAACTTCAGAATTCACTTGGCATTCAGAAACTTTCGCATTTAAATGGAAATGGAAAGAGAACCAGAGAAGAGCAAATTATGATTTTCTAAAACCTCTAGTTAGTTATTAAATGAGTACACATTTTACTTTAACATATTTATATATCAAAAAACATAATTTTAGCGTAATATGCTACTTCAACTCTGATAGTTTTAATTGCTTAAAAGGATTCTTACGTGAATTGGTCAATTAGGTTTAATGACAGCTTTATACATATGGTAGACGATTAGGAGACTTCAGTCAGAGCATTTTATTGTCCAGCATTCTCTGCTTTTGTATCAATCAAGGCACTGACAAGCAACCACATTTCAATTAATCCGGCTCATCAATATCCTAATGAAACGGACAGGGTAATAATAATAATCCTTTTATGCGCATAATTTGAGTCCCCGCCTGTCGGAGCTAATTTGTGTGTTAATTTCTGCGTTCAGTACAGTTCAGAGCCATTGAATACTCAATAAGGCTGCAAGTTGAACCCGGAACACACTCTCCCTCTCCTACTTTCCCTAACTAACTGGGCTAACTGCGCGTTAAGCTGGGCGCATTGTGAAACGGGCCGTCTTGGCCATGGCTAAAAGACAACATGTGAAAAGTTGACGCAAACTTTGTTTTTGCTGACTGCCACAAAGTTTGTCCAACTGCTGTGTCGAATCCTGGTCGTAACTTTTGGCTAGAAACTTGCCACGCAATGAATTCAAATGGTAAACAATTTAATGAGCACCGACTTTTCTCGCATGTGAAATTGCTAAATAATTTAATGATTGTATTCGAGCTTCGAAGTTTGCTTTCATTTGCTTTTATTATGCTCGTCGATTGGCCGACGTGTTTTTAAAATAAGCCAGATTCACATTCACAAAAAGAACAATCAATGCTTTAATTAATGATTTTTAATTAACAAGTTGGCTTCTTTCTCTCTCTCTCTTTTGCAGCTTTTGCCGGGATGCAGCGCTCTAAATGACAACACGATACCAAAAAGTTCGAACTCGCTTTGTGATAAACCCAAGTTGAATAAAGTACGGGTCAATTAGTAAATACAATGTACAATATTTAATGCATATCTATACGTAAATCTCTGTAGTTAAATTATTTATATTCAGTTAGGGAGACTTTGAGACATATAAAACAGACATTATAAAAGACAACTTGGCACTGCAAACTGTAACTCTAACTCTAACTGTAACTCTAACTGTAACCGTAGCCGTAACCGTAACTGTAATAGAACCCAAAAAGACAGAGACGCCCTCTGATTAACACTTAGTTAGAAAAGTACACTTATTTTTGTTAAGAATTAAGGGCACAAGCGAAAGAAGCGTAACATTCAAAGAGATGTGCCACCATGTCACATGGGGACATTGAGGAATGTACGTAATATATCCCGCCGATGAGCTCATCTTGATGACCTATGGTTTCTTTGCGCCGCGTGTGAAACCACGACCCTCACTCGACTGTCTGCCCGAGCCGCTCGTGCCTCTTGAGTATCCAGTCAGAGCCAACTCCAGTAACAATAACAACAACAACAGCAACAGCAAAGGCAACACCTCTGTTAACAACAACAACAACAACAGCAACTTGATAAGCGTCGCCGCCACCAGCGCCAGAAACGAGACATATCCAGCACAGTGGTCACCAGGTGTCACCACAGCAGAGTCCATAGTTATACCGTCCCGCATTCCTACTTCCATTGCCGCGCCCACGCCGCCCAATTCGCCACACAAGCACCTAACACCGCCAGTTGCTACTTCACCCCTGAGCAACCACAGCAACAGCAACAGCAACAAGAATTTCTTTAGCTTCGAGGAACCTCAGTTCACAACTGTGCCAGCTGTCGCAGCTGTTGTGCCACCAGAGACACCTGTTCGCCGCACATCACGTGCTTCCTTGACTCACTCCAATTACAATCAATCCAGCGGCAGTAAGCGTTCCAGCGTTAGGAGCAATCGATCCAGGCCATTGACGCCTTTGCTGCCACATCAGCGTACGCTGAGCACGTCCATGTATAATGACGCTAGCATGCAAGGCGGAAGTTCTGCATCTGGACGAGCACCATTCCAGCGCAGCAGCGCCTACGACGAGGAGGGAGCTGAGCAAAGTTTGACCGACTATGGAGGAGCTGCATTGGTCGATGCGCGTTCACGCAGTCCCAGCGTCTTTTTGGAGCCACCAACTCCAGATCCAACACATGCACACTTCGGACCCGGCTGGGGTCGACCCATGTCACCCATGGATCTGCCGCCAGATCTACCCCGCTCGACCAGCAGCAGTGTGGGCAACAAGTCACCCACCACAAAGTCCAGACTGCGGCCCAAGTTGCACATACCGTTGGGCCGACTCGGCCGTTCCACATCTTCGGACACGCGGGAGCGAGAAAGCAATCGGCTGCGTGAGGATGTCCATGTGCATGTGGAGAATCCGGTGTTCAGCAGCGAGAATCTGCGTCAGAACAACTTTGACGCCTTCTTTGAGGCACGGGAACCGGTCATCAAACTCAAGCCACTTACGCCTGGTTCGGCGCCAGCAGACGGTCGCAGCTATTCGCCCCCCTGGAGAACTATGCTGGCGTCTATGACTCGCCCAGGGCAAAGGCAGGTCCCGCTGGCAGCTCCGCAGGTGGTCTCTTTGCCCGTTCGCCGCGGGAGGAACGCGAGCGGGCGCTCAATGCGCGATCCCGCAGTGCTGAGCAGTGGGAGGAGGCGGGTGCGGGTGCGCGTGGGGGGTCGGGAGCGGGTTCGAGTGCTGGCCCAGGGGGTGGCAAGGGCAGTGGAGGTGCTGGTGGCGGCGCGCACTCCAAAGGTGACAGGTGCCCCAAAAACTACTTTTTCACAAGCTAATCAAATTGTTTACAGTTATTTTTGTGCTGCTGCCGCTGCTGCTGCTGCGCCGCAAGCTGCCAAAATACTCATAGAATATGTTGCGTACAACGATTTATTGATTGATTGTTTGTAGGAATGATTGAATGCAAAGGCTACACAAACAGCCAACACGTTGTGCTAGTTTTTAACTGCACTTTTTGAGATGGTTTTATAGCATTTTCTTATGACTTTGCAGAGGTTATTTTGCAACTTTGTAGAACTGCAAGACGGATTTATAGCAACAAGTTTGTTAATCAGAGTAGCACAACATGATTTATCACTGAGCTCGAGGAGTTTATATACAATGTAATGTATAATTTCTGCGACTTGTCCCAGTTTAGTTTGAAATACATGTAAGATGTATAAATCATGTTTATAGAAATAATAGTAGTAGATCAATTTAGGTCGAGTGATATAATGAAGAATACAGTATAGAACTTTAGAGAACCGTCAACAGTTAATTGAACAACTTTCAGCGACACTCAGAGAACTGCAACCTTTCCGCGCTAGTGATGATCGTCATTTTGTCTAGGGATGGCAATCCAAGCGATAGTTTTGGGAATGCCATCTTGTATCACATTACCAGTGCTACCTCATTATATAAGTGTTCGTGTAGATCACAAGTGACGCATTTAAGCTCTTTTCGTTGCTTTAGACAAAATTAAAACAACAATGAAATTAAGAAGTATTTAGTACTTGAGTTTCTGATTTTCTGTGTACACAACGGTATTCTTATTGCTGTAATTTCCGACTAAAAATCTAACTTTTATGGTAGCTGCCAATAAATAAGATTTTAAATCACAGTCTCGAATAAATTATTTTATATACATATGTATGTATGTCAAGTATAGTTTCATTGTTATGCAAAAATGCAGTTATCTGAACCGTAATGGATAGCTTAACAAATCTTTCAAAATAATCTCTGCAAGCTTTCGCATGCCAAAGGTGATGTCTCCTACATGTTATGTCCTGCATAGTTAACTTAAAAAAAAACATTAAGGCTTAGACCGGTGCAGAAATGAGACGAGTGTTTAAGCTGCTTGAGTTTAACTGGAATTCTGAGAGCCTGACTGCCTCACTGCCTGACTGACTGACGACTTATCCTAATTCTTATCACACATGCAATGATGTCGTTCTCATGCTGAGTTGCTTGCATGCAAATAGGATTATGTGCATGCCTGCATATGCCCTGGACAATCTATACACACAACTCATACATTCCCCCAACTCACCACACACACACACACACACACAGACACTGGGACTTAACCTTGCATAGCGTACATATGGCCGGGTCTCGGGGCAAGGAGATCGTAAAGGAAATGCGCGCACTGAGTTCGCGTTTTTCACTGCGAAATGGGCACGAACATAATTCCTAGGAAACACTTCCTCGCACTGCTTTCAAAAAGACAGAAAGAAAGGAGCAAGGAGTCGGGCATGCTGCATATCCTGCTGAGCACTGACGGACGCCTTCAAAATGAATGCCAAGCTTAGCTGGGCGTGAAGTGTAATCAACAACGACAGCAACAACGACAACGCACAACAACAACAACAGCAAGAGCAACAGCACTTCCTGTAGCACATAGCAAGCAGCATGCAGCACGACGGCACGTGAGGCACATGCCTCGAGATGGCAACGGACTTGTCGCCCACTTGGAATTCATTTAAAAGTTCACAGCGCGGCAAATTTGATGACCAGCAGCTGAGCTCAACTCAACTCAACTCAACTAAAACTAAATCAACAGCGTGTTCTACGTGCTCCAGCTCCAACCAGGATGCAGGACTCCCTCACTCTGTTCTGTCTGCTTGGCTCTCTCAGGCACGCCTTGTTTATTTCGTTTGAAATTGCGATTGCAGTCGGAATACGTCTAGGATCAACTGTAACCATGCCGAGCAGCTCATGCACATCTTCTGCGTCATTAAGCGACACTAAATAATCTCTATAGCATACTTATGTGAACAAGAGTAGCACAAATGTCCTGGTCAGCTAAACAGTTGCCTCCCAGTGGCATTTTCCAGCTAGTTGAAAAATCGTAAAGCCAATAGCATTACGCTTCATTTATCGATTGAATTTGAAATGAGCCACAATGGAGAATCGCTTCGACAATGTCTTGGGATCCCAAGGATCCAATTCGTGTGCTGTTTGTTCCGTTGACTTTTGTAATGGGCGCCCAAGCACTTGAAATTTCCGTTTGCCCAACTGAAAATACAAAGAATGGTAAACAAGAAAGCAAAACCCACCTCGCCTCATTATTTATGCATAAATATGAGAGGCAGCGATTTGTTTGATTGTTCGCTGCTCCAAATACTCCATCTACTCCACCCACTACCCCCTGCTGGTATTGCTGGCGGGGAGTATGGGGCGGGGAGTAGGGGGCGTGGACAGCTTGTCTGGCACGTCAACCCAATATATTTTTGTATTTATCACGGCAAAAGAAAAGAAGTGGATAAAAGGAATAAGAATTCCTGACATGCCTGCCATTATTGAACGGCGGCCCAAAAGGCTGAGGAAATGGGGAAACGGAAAGCGGGAGGCGGGAAGCGGGTTAATGGTGGCAGACAAAATCGAACCGTATACGGAACGCATACCTCAGAATACGGCTACTATTTAATTTGACTTATCTTTGTTTTTACTTATTTTCGTACAGCTTTTCGAATGCCGTTTATGACGATTCAATTCGTTTTAGCCAAGATTTAATTTACTTAATTCAAACATATTTGAGTTGAAATTTGTTTTGTTTGCATCAATTTTGGTTTCGTTTGTTTGCGTTTTGGAATATTCTTACAATTTATTTAAGTTTTAATTGCTTGATTTGAATTATTTGTTAATTTATTTACTTTATTCTTTTCATACTCAATTAAGTGTTATTCGAGATACTAATATTTCTGATTTTGTACAGATTCTTTGGCAAAATCTTTCAAGTGGTCCAAAAAATCGTAGATTCTTCGGGTGGAGGGGACCACGAGGTGGTTCCCTTAGCCCACAGGGCAGCATGGCGTCCTATAATGGTGTACTAAAGGATTACAGTCACAGCAGTTTGAATGAGGCTTTCAAATCCCAAAACAATGTCAACTTTAAGTTAATTAAAACAGGTAAGCTCGACACATTAACATAATACATAAATCCGTATACATACTATATACAATATATGTCATTTTAGGTAAGGCAGAATGTTTACACACAAAACCAAAAGTTTTTGTTTAGGGTCTGTGCTTGTTTCACGTCCAAGGCAACAATTTATTATAGATGTACGAGGGAATGTGTGTTTCATTTGATAACTTTTACGTCTATGAGTTTGGATGCCTTCGCTTTATGGCTTATTTATTTCAATCGAATTGGGCTTTTGTCTCAGCCCTGTGTAATGTTGCCATCCGATTTGGCTATAAATCTATTCAATTGAGGTGAACACGTTCAGATTCCCACTCTATGTAACACACACACTCTAACAGCTGCAGTCGTGACTCTAAGTCACACTTTAACTCAAAGTCCTCAACAATTTTTCTTTTTTTTAGTTGCTACTTTGCTTACTTTGCAGTTTGTTCAAAGTTTGTACACATGCTGTATTGACCTTTAGAACTTGTTGTCCATTTGTATACCCTGTTGACGTTGAAAGGGGTATCATAGTTGAGGCCAGAAACATTTAAGTTACCTACTTACTCCTTAAGACGATATATCTAAAATTGGATTGGATGAATATTCAACTAAATAGATTTCTTTACAGGGTGAGATGTAGTCTTGACTCTGTTGCAACGCTCGTGTTGTTGATTTTGTTTATTTGGTCGTCTGAAGGGAACACATGATCTCAAAGCAGAGCCATAACTTTGACTTGTGTCTTTCAAAGTTACACATCCTGTCAAAAGCAATACAAACTAAACCTAAAATTGCATTTGGGGTCCCCCGTTTGTAATTCCAGCACTCAGTTGGAGACTTGGGAAAACTTTTTAATAACATTTTTGTAAAGCAAACGGACATGATTGCAAGCGGGAAAAGTACGAGCCAAGAATCGATGAAGCTGTTGCAAATACTTCCTGTCAAATAATTCAAATTCCTATAATTCCAATTGAAACACTTCAATTAGTTGGCAGTTGACAGCTTAAATTCCTGACATTTTAGATGGTTTTTGCTAAAATGCAAATTGCGAATGGCACTTGAAGGCGACTTGTTGCTTGCTGCACTTTACATTCTTGAGGCGATGTGTGGCGTTTGCATCAGAGTCAATAAAATTGTTTATGGTCGGAGGTTGCCATAAAGTGGCAGGTGAATGCTAAAGTTAAGAGTTTAAATGTTAAAAGCCAGTGCAGATTCATATATATTTAAAGAGTCGTAAATGTGATGGATTACAGCGATGACAGACACATTTCTCACATGATGCAGCTTTCAAAAGGAATAGCGGGATAGAGGGATTTATGAGGCAGCGTTTCATAACACGTATTACGTATACGCACATTGTGTGCGTGAGTAAATGAATAGCTTATTTCCGCTTTAAGCCATCAGTTGGCACTTTTAAGCCACTTTTAAAGTGTTTTCATTTCAGTCGGTCTAAGCAAAAGCCTTGCACACAGCTTTTCACACACTTTCCAGCTGTGTGTGAGTCGAGAGCCGACATTAATGCACTTTGCAGCTATGTACAATCAACACATTTCAGTTTTAAATTGGATGCCATTTTGCTAAACATTCTTTATTTCTTTGGTTTTAGTGCTAAAAGCAAAAGTATCATAAACTAAAATAGTGAGAGCTGAAACGGATTCTTTTAAACATGTTAAACAAACGCAATTTAAAGCTCAAATGATATACAACAATTTTTAGAAATAAATCAAGTTTATATTTCGAAACCGAGTAGAACATAAAGTGGTTTATCCATTGTATTTGTTAAAATCTACTTGCCAAATGCTGACTGACGGCTATCGGTTGAACCAAATGAGGTAACTGGACAGAGTTTCAACTCCACTTTTGTTTTGAGTTTATAAAATTTCTCGTTTCGTCCCTCCATCTTTTTTTGATGCTCGCTTTTTCAATTCAATTTCAATTCCATTTGCCGCGCTTTTAAACGATTTCGATGCATTAACGCTTCTTCTGAAACTCTATTCATGATAGGAGCTTCCAATAAGGTTGCAAATAGGATAGTAAACATGACAGTTGAGATAAAAATATAATATAAGTGGCAATTGTGGTTTAGAGCTGTTGATTTTGAGCGAACTGGCAATATTAATTCAAAAATAAATATGAATATGTTATCGAAATGATTGTGCCATAAATTTTTGTTTGTTTTTATTTGTATATTTCAAAAGAAAAGTAAATTTGCAATATATTTTCATTATTTATTCAATTCTCTTACAGTATCCGATTTCAACGAATCACTTGCCCAATTGTATGAGGAACATGCAACTGCCCTTCAAACTTTGGTGTCCAATTATCGCAAGAAGAATGCAGAGCTGCGCAAGGAAAGGTAGGGACTGAATGCAAATGGCCATTTGCAATTCGATAATGCACTTAATGAGTAAACTATTTATAATTGTTTATGCGGACAGACCCGCCTGCCACTTGGCCATCTTCCAGGCATGGGAATCCTTCCTGCAGGAAGCGGAAACCGACTCGCAGGCCTGCAACGATGTGGCCAGCGTACTCTCCCGTCAGGTGAGTGAAAATGTTAAAATTGCCAACTATATTCATGAATATTCGGTGTGACAGTTAAATGGATAAGTTGTGTTGACTTCTCTCAAATAAAAGGGAAAGAGGCGAAGTGTGGGGGAGAGTAGGAGATCTAAAATGGATTGTGGTTGTCATATGTGCTAATTGAATAATGGGTACCCTTAAATCAATCGCTCGACCAACCAGACAATTATATACCATACTGTATAAACGAAATGCACATGACCGCGGGCAGACACTGATTAATTATGTTTAATGTGCTCACAGTTAGTGAGTGTGCTTGTATGTACTCGTATGTATTTATTTGCATGGGTGTTCATGACTTTGGGACCTTGGGAAATCGCCTGTGAATCTCGAGTGACGCATCATTTTAAGGCTTTTTTTATTTGTACCCTGTAATTAGGCAATATATATGTCTAACATAAATTACAGTTTCTATTTCTCTTCCTTTTTTAAAAATTACCTAAAATTGATAATATTTTTGATGAAAATACGGTATTTTTTAGTCGAGCACTCCCATCTGGAGGCCCTGTTTTAATTTTGTATTCTTTTTTTTTAAGGTGGAGTTTCTTTTGTTTTCAGTTGTTTGTTTTTGTTATTTTTTATGTGTTTCATTTGCATTTTACCAAATGATTTGCATTTTATGTTGCCCCAAAAAAAACATTGACTTCAGTTGAAGCATACATCATCAAAAGCACATCATTAAGTATCTGTAAATGTTGATTAAAGAGAGCTCTCTCTAACTCAAAGTACTTCAATTTTAATTCATTTGATTTTAAAATGTTGCAGGTGTCACGACCAATGCTGGATAAATCCTTTCATCGCAAAGTTCAAAGTCGCAAAATATTTACACACAGGGAGTCTTTTGAGACTATTATCGCAAAGACTGAAGAGAAGCTGTCAAAGGTGTGTATTATGGGCAAGTTGCCACATAATTGTGGCAACGATAAGTGAAAAGAGTCGACTGCTTTTATCAACCAGTTGACATTGACATTTTAAGTACTTAGGAACTTAATAAAGAAGTAAAGAAGCTGGCTTTAAGTCACATACAGAAATTTAAGTTAAGCATACGCAATGTTGGCACGCACATGCCACTTGATTATCTAGTTGTTTGTGTGTAGTATAACTCAACTGTTGTCTCTCTTCCGTTCCATATATGTGTGTGTGTGTGTGTGTTGTGTTTGAGCAGTGTCGCCTGGACTACAAGCAATGCCACATGGCACACCGCCAGAATCCGAGTCAGCACTCGTTAACCGAATACATTGATGCGCATAATGCGTATGTGCAGCAGCTGCATGCAACGAATGGAATGCTCGAGGCCTACCACGGCGACACGCTACCCCAATTGATGCAGGAGCTGGAGGAGATACACAACGACCTATGCAACATTGTGTCCGACTCACTGCAGCAGGGTGCCGATGTAATTGCCGCCAAGGTGAGTCACATTCAATGGCCCAACTGATTTATGACCTAAGATACGATTTACGCATTTTGTTGCTGATGCTGATTGTTATTGTTGTTGTTATTGTTCTTGTTGTGACTGCGGTTGCTTTTACTGCAGTGCAGCAGGTGGTTGTTGTTGTTGTTGTTGTTGCTCTGGACTTGACACACTTCCAGGGCAGAAATTCGAGTTCAGTTAACCCGCCTAACCTTTTGAATACAACTTGAGCATTATTATAATAATTGCCATAATTGCGACTCCAGGGGTCGCAAATTGCCCAGGTAATTTATTTGCGTTTCAACGTTGCGTAATTTGGAGTGCGTGCGCTTAGACATCAAACAAACAATCGCCAGAATATGCTTATGGCTATTAAATGTTTGTTTTTGTCATATCCCGTTGCGTCTACAACTAATACTGTAGTCGCTCAGCAATGAAAACAATACGATCCAAGAAACAGCAACTGACATTCCTTAAGAATTCAGCCATTCCCTTAGTTCTTTATTTGTTTCGCTAAAAAAGACGATTCTAATGCGCTAACATTTCTCCGTTTAAAGATTGAATAATTTAACTTATTATATTATTGGAATTCGTAAGAACTTGTAATATTGACTATTTATAGTAATTGCTAGAGAAACCTAATTAGCGAGGGTTCTATTTTAAATATCTTAAGAAAACGTTCTTTTAAATTTTGATTCCAGTTTGACTTGAAAAATTGAAGCTTGAACTTTCTTGTATCCTAAAGTAATATCTTTAAACATTCTCCCCAAATCTATCATTTTTATTTTATTAAGAAATCCAATTCTCTTTCCTTGAATTTATCACATTCAATGATTAAAAGTTTTATAAACAAAAAAAGAATTGTAGATTGGCGATCTGAATTTGAAGACAAACCATTTTATGTAATTTAATTACCAAAGGCATTTTCACAATTTCATAATTCTTAAAAATTAGAAAATGATTAATGCTAAAGATTTTTTTAATTTTTAAATGTGTAACAAGTATTCTTAACAAATATCTTTAATCCTGCTTCTTTTCTCTTAAAGCGTTTATTTTTTTGCCAGATATTCCATTCTCCCAAGTTAATTGACTAGATCTTGCAGTTAATGTTTAAATTGGAATTTATTAAAATGGAAGAATTTCATTTTGTCTAAATAAATTTTTAGAAAATGTTCATTATCTATAGCGCATCCCTGAGTAATAATTCTAATACCTATGCATATTTTCAGGCCACAGAGCAGTCCAAGCGTTATGCGGGCTTGGCCAACCAATGCATCACCGTGTCGCCACAGCAGGATTTGGCCAACTTTGTGCGGTTGTTGGCGCAGCCATCGCAGGCACAGAAAGTGCCTAGACGAGTCTTTGCTCCGCCACAGGCCCAGCAGCCGGGCGAGGCAGCTGAGGAAACGGGCGACTATAACGTGAGTACACACACACATATACAAGCACACACACACAGACATGTGGAATAACACCTTCATGCAGGAGATGACACCCATTTTGCGCAACGAGCTCGTCTTTGACCGCCACTCGACGTTGTCGCAGCGCTCGGCGTTGGAGTCACTAAAGCGTGAGGCCATTGAATTGGAATTGCAAATACGTCAGCTGCAGGTGTGTAACAAATTTATGTGTAAACATAACACAACACAACCAGCGAGTTACAACAACTTGTACCATATTATATATACGATACATCTCTTATGTAATTGCCTTACAGGACTCCATTGATGCACTGAATCGCACACAAACACGCGGCATTGAGGGCCAACTTTACAACAAGGTTAACGAGCTTCAGGAGGACTTGTCCATGAAGAAGTTTGATTTACGCGCCAAGCAAATACACTTGGCTGCCATTCGGGCTCAGGTGAGTTTTGTGCTTTCTATTCATGTATTCATTTCCTTTTGGTGAAAAGCTTTCGTTAGTCGGTACAAGCACCAGACCAGAAAGCTGTTCCACTTGCAGCACACAAGTGGAAAGCTGCCACAATTATTTAAAAGCTTTTATGAGCTTTTGACGGCACCTGTTGATGTCGAAGAGAACTTTAATGCTGGGCTTATAGTACATTTAAAGTAGCAACTGAAACTTGATAGAAACTGTTATGGAATTCTCCAAAGTTACAGCTCAATCCGATTTCCTATCAGGAATTCTTCTATATTCGAGAGTGTACGATTTAAGTGCACTTGTACTGCGGATGTAGGTCAAACAGCTGTAGGTTTTGACATTCAGTTCAGTCTTCTTTTTTCCCTCTGCGCATGTGACCAACTGATTCCCAAAGTGCTGCCAGTCGGAGCTCAACTCCGGAAGTGTCCTTCGTTTAGTTCTGCGGTAGATGAGCTTGCGTTTGGTCTGTGTAACGACGGTTGTGGCAAGAACGACGAACGACGAACACGACGACAACGAGCATTTTAACAACCGATGTCAATTGCGTGCACGTGTTGGAATTTTAAACTCGATTTGTTTTTATGCAGTTAGTGCATAAATATTTAAAAGTTTGTTGTTTTTTTTGTAGTCATTGCAATTTGCATTTTTGTATAAGAACTGTCGAATTGTGTAAACTGTTGTTGTTGCTGCTAGACTTGTTGTTATTGGTGGGAAACCCCAATGAAAATAGCTTTAACCCCAAGCTTAAAAACAGCTGTTCGCCTCAGTCACAGGGAGAGGGATACAGAGAGAGAGAGAGAGAGAGAGTGCCAGTGTGTCGAATACGACGACGGGAGAGCACATGTGCATGAACAGCGTTGCCAGATCGTCGCGTTGCATTCGTTTCTGTTCGCTGTTCGCTGTTCACTGTTCACCGTTCGCTGTTTACAAAAGTAACGTGCAAGTGTCGCTCCAAGTCAGTCACGTGCCTGCATCTCAACGTTGCTCACAGCGCGCGTCGCGTCTACGTTGTTGCCACACAGCTGCTGAGTGATCCGCATCCGTTCGACAAAATTTAACCGTCGCTGTCGCTGTCGTCGCGTCTGAGGTTTGATTGGCTGCAACCATAAACTGTCAACCGTCAACTGGCAACCATCAACCGTCAACTGGCAACTGGCTGCCTGCAACTGCAATCAAGCCAGTTAACAAAAATTCAACAAGAATAAAATATTACGAAAAGCGGGAAAAGTCTACGAATTACATATGAAAGAATGCATTGGCATTTGCTTTAGACTAAGGCGTTGTCTCAGTAGCAAATATCAATTTTGTTAACCACAGACAATAATAATACATATGATACTCGTACTTTGTAGAGCGCAGGACAGGCAGGCTTTTGTGTTCAGTTTACTCAAATCGTTATCGTAACTCTGTAACTTTGTAAATCTGTTAATCTATAAATCTGTCTGAATCTTGACTTGACCGTAAGTAAAGCAACAAATGTCGTTGATCCACAAACAGCAGTGTAGACTCGGCAGCATACATACAACATATGTAAAATAATCATAGCTTTTCTTTACTTTACTCTTACTATACCAAAATATCAATAATTATCAACATGACACGCATACGCACCGTGCGCCCAACGAATTAGCAGATGTGCAAAATATTCAAACAATAATATATTTTACTATGTAGCACTGTCAGTTTCTAACTCGAATCGTTTTGCTTGCTTTAAGTACTCGTAACTCGTAATTATAGTGCATTCGATAATATAGAAACCAAATCGGTTGGATGGCATAAATTAAGCGAGCCAACAAACAAACAAAGAAACACACGCTTGTAACTTATTTTTAGCAGCAAATAGCAAATAACAATAGCTATATAGATATACTTATCTCTATTTGTATCTGTCACACTTTCACCATATACAATTTCTACAACTACTTCCACTACTACTACTAAATACATATTTTTAGAACCACTTAACTAACCAAAACGCTATAAATAGAAAGCAAAAAGCAAGCAAATTTACTCGTATGTACTGTAAATAACAACTAATCCACTTGGCTAATCTATAGAAAGTAGTTATCTAACTAGCATTTACTATGTACTCGTAATGAACATCGCCTATTAGCGGCTCGCATTGCATTTATCCCTCTATCGTGTGTCCTGAATGTGCAACTCCGTTTGTGAACGGCAACTCATTTGAGAGACCGAGGAAAACATTGCCACGTCACGTCGTGTTAACAAGTTATTTCACATCGAATTTACTACATATTTAAATATATATATATATATAACTCATACCTATCTATATATACATTTATATATATATATATATATATATAACTGTGCACCATGCGCGTTATCGTACTCAAAAAGAATCGCCCTAATAAACGCGGCACGCCCACGGCAACATCCTCCTCGCGAGAGCCGCCCAAAAAATCGTATGCAAAAGTAAGAAATTCGTTTCAATTTATCAATTGGTTGTTTCACATTCTGTTTATTATTTTGGTTATGCTCCACAACTATGGAAAGTGTGATTAGGCTTCGTTTTTATAGCGAAGATAATATTTACGTTAACACTGTTTTCTTTCGTTTTGGCCAAAATTGCGAATGCAATCAATTTTTGAGAAATTACAATACAATAAAATTGCAATTGAATCGCGCGAGTTCCCAATGCAATTGAAAACCATAACAATAAATGCGCAATAGTTACATTTATATTAGCAACCATAACTAGCATGTTTAACTAGTACGATTTTAACTATGATTTTGATATTGCATTTGTAAATACCACATTAGAGATTTCAATCAATATCAATAGCAAATAAAACGCAATTTAATAGCTCAAAAATTGGTTGTAGTTGTCGGAATTCTGTGGCATGTTACAATAACAATTCAGAGTTATGCATAGCATTTAAGTATTTATTTGTAAGATATACTATATTCAATAATTTATACCACATACTAATTTACTTGGCAAGCTGTGGATCGCTTGCCGTGAAAAGTATCTCGAACTCATCATCCGAATTGGCGGCCCTTCGCATCTGCAAATAATATGCCAGAACGACCACGATAAAATACGACTCTAGGGCTGAAATTTCTGATTCAGATCTGAAAAAACACTGGGTAGTTGTAAATTCTTTTTACCTGCTGACAGAGCATCGAAGATGATTAGATCGCTTATGTTGTAGATCATAAAGGTAACTGTACTGATAGATATTACATATAGCCAAAATACAAGACACGCCTTACGTTGCTTTTGAATGAAGGTTAACTATTTATATATCTATATTTAATTAAGTCTTCAGATAGACTCACCATTATAACACCTGCCAACAGCACTTGGGCACTTAAACAAGTGATTAGGCCCAAGATCAAGGTGGAAAGTGGATCGCGACTTAGTATTTCATACTTATGGGGTCTATACGAATCGCGTTGATAAGTCCTGAACTCATTGTAGGACAAGATAGTCTCAAGTAGACCGGAGAGACCCTCAAGCACTGCGATAATCTTACAGCCCGTGCTCAGTGTGAAGAAGTAGCAACATCTCTTCATGTTAATAACCCTTTCGGGAATTATTGATTCGATTATATTCTCTCGATCTTGGGATTCCTCATTTCGATGATTGTTGTTTCGCAGACAATTTGGAAAAGACATTGTTACGTTTGAATATGTTGACTTGTCAATTTTGTTGTTGCTTATGAAAATTGTCCTCGATCCCCAAAGTAGCCTACTTAGGGTCCTATAGAATTTCTGCCTGCCGTTTTTGATTAAGTTTTGTACAATTTCCTATTCCAAGATGGAGTGCACAAGAAAAACCAATTTGATTTATTTGTTTGAAGCAGCGAAAGCGAAAAGCGCCGGAAAATGAGAACAAAATCTAAAACAATTCAATTTTCCAAACGCCAAACGTGAGGTCTTCCATCTTCCATCTACCATCTGCCATCTCTCTCTATTCTTTATTCGATTTTTCAGCTCTAGGCTTCGCTTCTTGCCACAGTTTGACTCTGACACTGTCTCAAATGATTGTGCCTCAATTTTAGCCTTGGCTACTGACATTACCTCTGCTGCCATTGGCACAATCAGTTGCCTGTAAGCGAAATTCCTTTACTGATTTCCTTTTAAAAGCATTTTTCGAAT
Organism: Drosophila sp. st01m; assembly: GCA_018901795.1. Lineage (NCBI taxonomy): Eukaryota > Metazoa > Arthropoda > Insecta > Diptera > Drosophilidae > Drosophila > Drosophila sp. st01m. The sequence goes on from JAEIFG010000334.1 coordinate 1,716,276, forward strand.
TTTCTTTACTTGGCCACTTGTAGTGTCTCCCTCTCTCTTGGTCTGGCCATTCCCTTTTCCTTTCCTGTTCATTTTCCGATTGCCATTTCTACCAACAGCTTTTCAACTTCTATTCGCTGTCTGTGTGTGTCTGTGTGTGTGTGTGTGTTGCCACATTTTATTTATTGTTGTTTGGTTTCATTACTGTTTGTTCTTGTTGTTGTTCAGACAATGACAACTTACTTCTGCCCCAGTGTGTTTACACAGCATTTATTCAAGCCACGTCATCTTAATACAATAAGTGGCATATCATTTCGTTTGAATTAAGTTTCAGAGCATTAAATAATTGCAAATTATTAATATGATCATAATAGTATTGAAAGCCAACAAGCTTTAATATTCATTGTACTTTTCTATTTGAATAGCAATTGTTTCACTGTTTTGGCTCATCTTTTGAGTTGGTTATTTACGTGATTTGAGCACTTTAAACACAAGTAAGATTAAAAGGACTAAGATGGAATCCTTACGCTCATAAAGAGTATTCTAAGCTAAGCTTTCAATTCAAATTAATTGAGAATAAATTATATATGATTCATATTTCTAGGTACTTAAAAATTTAGCATTAATGGGAATTTGCCAGCCAAGTATTGAATAATAAATATTAAATAAATTTCTACTGCTTAAAAGTCCTTTTTTGTTAATAATATTGATGGGGTGCAAATTGAATTTTAATTTCTTATGCCATAAAATCAACTAATCTTGTCACACTTCCACACACACTCACACACACACACACACATGCCCCAAAATGTATGCTACACAAAAGTTGAAGACATGCAAATAAAATGAATTTCCGTTTCTTGCTGGAAATAGTTGCCAACAATTCGACGACAGCAGTGACAGGTCATGTGACATTTTTTTGTAACTCTCTTGCTATTCTGAATAGATTGATGCACGCCTTCCTTGAATCCTTTCGAAGGATACGCATGCTTCTAGTTGTAGATGTAGTTTTAGTCGTAGTTGTAGTCTGTCAGAGGGCTAAGGTCAAAAGCTGTGCTCCTAAAAGGGTTAATTTTAAATTTATTGCTACGGTCTTGTTACATATGCCTCCAAATCCTTGCCAAGGGACGCAAAGGAGCTCAGAGGCATCCAGTTGCCAAAAGTCGTAGGCGTAAGCGAGTATAGTCATAGTCCAAAATGGTGAAACAACAATTTACACACACCCACACACTCGCTCATACCTACAACAAGACTGACACCTACACCTACACCTACACACGCACACACACATGGCGGAGTTAAAGGGGACAAACTGCTAAATTTATGTACGTGAGTTGAGTGTTCGGGGAGCGACCTGCATGACGGCTATGACATGGCGATATTTCTTCGGTCTCCGGCTGTTATCTGGGCAACTGGGTGGCCAGGTTGTACTTTATTTTATTGCTTTAATAAATATAAAATGCGTTTCGTTATTCTTTTTTCTCCCTCTCCCTCTCACCCACACTAACTGTCTCTGCCTCTCTTTCTGTTTGCGACTCGTGCAACTCGAACACAGCTATCGACATAGTTTGCCACAACCTCAAGCGCAATTAGTGGCTGGTGTGTGAATATAGGGACTCCCCTTAATCTTAAACACGGCCAGAACTTAATTGGGCGCCTAATGCGTCGCTGCTGAATTGGTTGTCATACGAGTGGAAGCCGAGCACATAATTTCTTATTTTGTCCTCATTTTATCATATTGCTGTCCGCATAAATTTTAATTAATCATAAAAGTGTGCGCACATCAAAATGCCACAGGTTTGGGGCAAGTATAGCATTGTGCTCGCTCTTTGTTTCTGTTTGCGCTGTTGTTGTTGCTCATTTTGCCTAGCACACGCTGTCCTGTGAAATTCATATTCGTGTTTAATAATAAATCACAAGATGCTGCCGCTTGGAGGTCGCAACAGCAGTCTGCTCCATTTATTCTGCTTAGCCGCTGAGACAGTTGAATGTGGTGCAACGTTTGATTTTCATTAGCTCTGCTACTCACTCACACACACACATACAGTGTGGGTGAAAGAACACACACACACAATGGCTTGTGAGTCTGTTGGCAGTGGAAATGCCAGCAAAATGGTGCCATAAAAGGATTACTGGCCAAGGAAATTTAATTAAACTCATCATTCCATTGTATCGCAGTCTCTGCCTCTGCCTCTCCCTCTCCCTCTCCTTGTCGCTCTCTTCTTCTGTCTCTCTCTCTCCTCCGCTGCTCTCAATTAATCAGGCTGTTCGCGAGCTCCAACTTTATCAGACGGATGTTTGCATCAACTAATTTGCTGAATTTTGCGGCCTGTGAATATATGCCTGCATTTCCCTTCGTTTTTCTCTTCCATTTCCAAAAACTAACCAAAAAACGAAACTATCCATAAAATCGACCCTTTTCTGTGGGTACTATCAGTATGTTCTTCAGCAAAATTACAAAAAGTTCTGTAGTTTCAATCGGATAACTTCTAAATTTTGATGATGGTGTAAGATATCTGTCAGAGAAATGCACAAAGAACTTTATAATTGTTAATCGGAAATGTTTTATCTTATCTGTGCTTTACTATATTATCAAACTCTTAATTTCGGATGTGTAACATTTATTATATGATTGGAATTTGCTAAAGTTTTTTACTCTATTTGTTTATAAGCGTATTAAATCTTCGACTCTTTCCATTTTTGCTGTCTGCACTTTGCCCTACTGCGATTGCTGTTCGAAACTGATAAATATTTAAGGGGAAATCTGAAGAGTGAACTGTGGAGTAGCTTTTCTGAAAGGCAGCTGCTTTTATGGTTATTTTGTTGTGCAATCCCTGACAGATTTGAGTAGCTTGGATCAGCTAGAAGCAGTTTTTGAAGCAGATTTGCAAAAATGCGTTTTATTTTGGCCACTGATTGCTGGTTGTTTTTTGTTTTTGTTGTTTTTATATTACTTCTTGTTGTTGTTGTTATTGTTGTTGCTGTTGGTAAGGCATTCTGGGTGTTTTCATTCATTAAAATTTCATTTGGAAATCAGGAAAATGCTGCCGTAATCTTTTCTAGCCATTTGTTTTGCCCAGCATTTGGCCCAGGCTCATTGTCTTGGCCTCGTTTACGTCCGTGTCTCTGTCTCTGTCTCTGTCTCTATCTGTGTCTCTGTCCTGCCACTTGAACAAATATTCCTGTCAGCAAAGTCTCTTGACGGACAGTTGTTGTCATTGTTGTAGAAAAGTGCAAGGACGTTCGTCCTGCTGAGAGTTACGAATAAATACTGGAGGCTTGTGGACTTACGACTTACGACTTACGACTTACGACTTATCCGAAATTCCAAAGCCATATTTTTGTCTATTTAATTGCTGCAAGCTCTTATCTCGAATGCGTTTTATTTGACGTTCATAGTTTATGCTTCAGATTTTGGCCACCTTTTTACCATTTTTTCTAGCTTCTCTGTTGTTTTCGTTGCTTTTCTTGGCGCTGTCAAGATAAAAACAACAACCCAAAACAAAGCTGGAACAACGAGAAGGGATAAAAATAGTAAGGCATACAATATTGTTTGACTTTGTAGATTCCGTTGAACAGCAATTCCTATCCACTATCACTCCTCTTCCTTGCTCTTCCCCGCTGCTTCCGCGCTCCATCTTAAGCCCTTCTTTATGATTGCTTTACTCTGCTCTGTTCTCTGTTCTGGTTTACACTTGGCTGGTTATCCCTTCAAAGCACTTTGGCAGTTAAACCGTAAAGATGATAAATGCGAATGTCTTTCAATTTGAGTTGCTGCTTGCCCCATGCCCCATGCCCCATCTTACTTACTGCCGATTTCTGATTGCCTCTTGCACCTACTGTTGGCTCTGAAAAGGTCCTAAATTTATGGTTATGCCGCTGACCCGAATTAGGCCAACATTTTGCATATTTCTTTTCTCAGCTTTTTGGCCACACTGATTGACAGTCAGCTGACCATCTACTGGGCTATTTTGGCCAAGGCAACCGACTCTGGCAGCTCGCAAATATAGAAAGTCACATTAATCAACACTTAAACGTTTAATTGCCGCTCATTAATCTTGACGTGGCCAAAACGAGAGCAGCCGCATTGCCAACGTTGTTGCCTTCTGTCAATTGTTTCTCCCACTCACTCGCGTCTCTGTCTGCCATTTTTATTCGAGTGGTTTGACTCTTCCCTCTCCTGTTCCCCCTTTCTACCGTCCCTTCCGGACATTTTGTCATTTAGCAATTAACTTTACGCCCATAAACACGCCTTGCTTTGGCTGCGCCAAAATTTGCGGCACGCCGCTTGTAAATATTGATGAGGCTAACGCCGTGGCTGCCACTCTGCCTCTGCCGCTGCCCTACTGCGTGGCAAGGCGCGGCGCCTGTGGCAGCCACAGACAGAGCCACAGCCACACAGTCAGGCAGCCAAGTGAGTTGATGGACTCTTGCCAAAATTATGTTGCAGCTTATGCTGCTTGGCTCGCAGCTGTCGCCGTTTCTGATTGAAATATGAGCTCAAAATTTGCTCTGACCGCGACAGCAACCATTTCCATCAGTCCCCTCCCGCTTCGGCTCCCTCTTGTCCCAAAAGCCGCGAGAGTCAAAGCTGCGCAATCGAGTTAATTAATTTTCACGTTGACATTTCATTCGTTGTATATTTAATGAGCGGGTGTCGCTTTCGGCCCAAAACTTCCCAAGCGATATATTTACATACTCCTCAACATACACATATCTATAAGTATAAATGTGTGTGTGTAACTCTGTGTTTGTGTGTGTGTACTTTACACCCACAAATGGGTTGTTGTTGACATTGGCTTCGTTACGCCGCTGACTTTATGTTATATGTATATGTTGTTGACTCGTTTTTCCAAATATTGTGGCAAGGTTAAGCCAAGCAGCAGTCACGGCGTGAAAAATATAATTTCATTTTCACATTGCATATCCTACTATCCACGTGGATAGTAGGAGCAGGAGTTACTTCAGATGTCAAACTTGTGGCAACAGCACAAAAATAGAATAAAGATAAGAATTCAAATGCGTAAAAAGAGGACAAAGCGACTAGAAGATATCCTGTAAAGTTTTTAAAGTTTGTTTGAATGATATGTAGGTTCCTCATCAAAAATATATCAATTGGTTCGATATAACTGCTACCATTTACCAATGGTATTGTCGTTGTGTTTCTTAGACTGTTGCCTGCTTTTGGTTTATAATTTTTAGATGGTAATTCTTTTGGCAGAGATGCGATCTTAATTACAAATACTTTAACTATACTTCCCTTTTCAATAATATTCATTTTATGCACATGCCTAACATGATTAAAATTATTCTCTACAAATCGATAGTTATACAACAATTTTCAATAGGATTCATTCCTTTCAGATATACAACCGGTTAAGCAGTAGATTTACAGGGAAATATTTTGGCAAGCATCGATTTGGGTCTCACGGTCTATTCAAATTTCAATTTCATATTTAATAAAACGTTACTTGTAGTCTATTCCAATCGATACATTCCTAAAGTGCCAGTAAATTGTTTTGCTGTTTTATTTTAAAATTGACTTGATGTTGGCAAGAAACATTTTCTAACCTGTTGGAATTTATTGTGCAATATGGTATTGTGAATATTTCTGTGATTAAATGAAACTAAATTTATGCCCGCTTTATTTTCTGGCATTCTCATTGAACAATTGAAGTGTGGCAACCAGAAAAGAGATGTAAGATGTAAAATGTGGAATGTGAAATGTGAAATAAAATAGCATACATGGACTGCATAATCTATTTGTGCAACGCCCTGGCCTTTTGTTTTGTGTATTTTCTCTCAATTTCTACAACATTTTTCATTACGCTGTGTTTTCCTTCTATAGTACTTCTGCCTGTAGTACGAGGATACTCGTATTTGGTTGTTGCCTTCAAAGGGAAAACTTTCGACTATTTGCCTTGGCACTTGTCTTTTATTTTTGCCTTACACTTAACAACATCTAGCCTCAGCCTCAGTTGAAAGTTGTTCCCATGCAGTTGCTGTTGCATTTAGTTTTTTATTTTCCGCTCTTTCAATTTTTATTTATGCAAAACAAGTTTTGCCAGCGCGTTGGGTGCGCTGCCTGTGGATTCTGCCTCCGATGCTGTTGCCCTGTTATCGCATAAGGATGTTGCTACAATTTTTGCGACTGTTGTTGCTGTTGCTGTTGCTGCTGTCGTTGTTGGGGAACTACGAGAATCTACATGTTGTCTGGCCACACAGGACACACAAGTGTTTCGAGACAAGAAACGTGGTTAAAATAAGTAGGAAATGTAAAGAAAAACCAAAACCAGTCGCTGGCCGAGTGCTCCAGTCCAGTTGAGGGCAGCAGGACACAAAGTAATAAAGCTCAAGTGACTTCTGTTGTTATTGTAGTTGCTGTGCTGTTGCTGTAGCTGTTGTCGAAACTTTAATTATCACAATGTTTGCAGTGTGTGCGGTGCCTCTCATGCACCACTCACTTATCCCACTGCGTGGGCGTGGCTGTGGGCGTAGTTGTTTGAATTTAACAAAAAACTTTTAGTCTGCATAGTTTTTTGGCTATTGTTGTGGCCCAGTCTCTCTTCCTCTCCTCCCTCCCCCTCTCTTTCTCTCTGTTGCTGGCTTTTTTGTGGCTGGAACTTTGTTTTTTGCTCTCTGTGGGATGCATAAAAATCTCGCATACGCCACAGCAGCCGCTGCGGCTGCCACATATGTGTGGTCAATAACTATTGCATACTTCACGGCGCTTTTATACTCAACGTAGCAAACGCAATCACGCATACGCCGTGTACGCCGTGCTTCCATACTTCATACGCTTGCATATGCAACGCGCTGTTAACACGAACCACTTGAAAGTCAACGAGTGGGCGACTCTGACTCTGACTCTCTCACAGCATTTCCATATTCATTTGCACATTAGGCAGCCAAAACACATATACACACACGCACACACACGCAGCCACACCCAAATTGCTGGGCCAGACTCATGAATTTTTATCGGTGCTGTCGTTAGTGCTTTGCATACATTACTCTTTAGTTTGGGGACGGAGGCATGTGGCACGCAACTGTCCACGAAATTGCAACATACGATTTCCAGTTGAGCAGAAGTGCAACAACATTTGCCACGGACATGCGAAATCAATGAAAGAATTACGCTGCATTTCAGGTGCATCTTTTTTTCCATGTTTCGCTGATTGCCAAGGGGACGGGGAGGGGAGAGGGGAGAGGGATGTGGAGTTGGTTGGATGCGGGGTAAGTGCTAAATGATGCCACGTGCGCTGCATTGACAAGCAATTTTGCATTTGGGAGACAGAAGCACAAAAGCGACACCATCAATTTGCAATATATCAACTCGAAAAGTTCTCCTTCTCTTTTCCTCTCCGAGTTTCATTTAATCTTTGCCGTTAGCTGCCAATTGATGTGACAACTTGATTGCAAATCCAGCAACAACGAACCGTTGCAAGTTGCCAAGTGGCAGGTGCATTTTGTGGGCAAGTTTCGCCAGTTCCTTTTTGGCACGTACACACAGAGAGAGGGAGGAAGAGAAGGGGAGAGGAACAGAATGTTGCAGCTGCACGGTCCAATGTGGCACAGCACGTTTAGGTTTCAATTAAAGCATCGTTACCAGCCCGCAAATTCGGCAATGTTGGCAGCCTTAAGCTGGTCGAGACTGCAACTTGCAACTTTCTACTTGCTTCTTGCAACTTTCAACTGGCGACTGGCAACTGGCAATTCGCGAAAGCACATGTTGAAAATACAATAAGTACACTGTACTATATATAGATTACACTATATGTATACACTATATGTATGTATTCATTTGTGTGCAAGTGTTACAAGGCCAAAAGTTTTGCAGCATTGGCACAAATCGCACAGCACGTGGCCTTTTCTTTTATATATTTGCAGGTCTTACTTTCATATACATATATCTCGCTGTAAGTGCTGTGTCGTGTGTGCGTGTGTGCGTGTTTGTGTTTGTGTGTGCGTGGGCGTGTCGCATTTAAGCCTCAAATGCGCCTTAGGGTATCCATCTTATGGGCCAGCAAGAACGTGGCTGGCTTTAATGGAAAGCGAGCGGAAAATCGCCTTTAACGGCTAAGGCAAAAGCATATATTTTTCCTTTTCTTTTCTCTCTTGTATTTTATTTCCCTTTTTATTTTAATGTCCTACAACCTATTGAGCACTGAGAGAGAGAGAGAGAGAGAGAGAGAGAGGGATTTCACGTTTCTAAATTATGTATAAATGTACTTATACAAAGGCAACTCAATATTTCTTCAGCATTAACATAGCAATTATGGACATCAATCGGTTTAACAGCTTGTTAACATTTAGTTTCAGTACAGTGTTAACAGTGCTTCCAACACTGTGCATTATTTCTATACTTTCCCCTTGTCACTTTTTCGAAGAAAATCGACACTTTTTCAGAGAAAAGCGACACATTTTCAAAGAAAGTGACCCTTTTTTCGTTCTTTTGGTCTAAATCTATTGTATAGGGTATCTAACAGTCGTTTATTTGATGTCCAGTTCTATTATTCTGCTGGTGACATCTGCATTAATTTGCCTTTCATGACTTTAGCTTTGCTTATGTCATATTCCAGACTCGTGTCCAAAAAAGCTACAGATGCAATGGTTTGAATAATTGCTTCACACTATGGTTTTTGAACACTGTGACAACCCTACAAATGCTTTTACAAGCTGCAATCGATGTTGATTATACTCTGTGAGTCAATGGAATTCTTAACCTTAGTTGGAACCTGGCTTAGATGCCACAGGAAGAGCGAGAGGAAGCGAGCTTTTGGTCCGAATGTGGTTCGGCAATGGTTATGGCCAATAGCTGCCAGCTGCTTTTAGTGGGTGGTGTTAACGCAAATATTTTCAAAGAAAACATTTTGATTTTCGTGCTCACTCGTTCTGTCCCACTCTCTCTCCCTCCCTCTCTCTCTCTCTCTCCCCCTGTCTCCATCGCTTGCTCTGCACAGTGTGGAAACATTTTTAAACAGTTCGAGTGTTAAATTCATTGGCATGGAATTTTAATTGGATGATTTTTAGTGCAGGCCACGTGCCAATTTGATGTGGCATGTTATGAATTCACAACTAAAGAGTGCGTATGTGTGTCTGTGTGTGTGCCTGTGTGTGTAACTGTCTGTGGCATGTGCAAATTGCGAGGCGTAGACAAATATTTCAGTGTTGCCTCAACTTGCTGCTTAGTCATAGATAAGCCACTAAGTGTAAGCGTGGGCGATAAGTTCTCGCAACAAGCAGCGTGCAACATACAATACACATAAGTAAGTAGAAATTGTAGGAAAGTCTCAGTCGAGAGTTCCCAACTGTGCGGGACTCTGTACTTATTCTATAGAAATCCGCTTAAGTTAAGAAATTGTTTTTTGAATAACTTAAGATGTATGTTTATATGATTGTAGATAGGGAGAAATCTAACCAAATTTGGAATCTCTGGAACTTACAATCTTGGATATATGTCTGTTCATCAGTGTGGCCTGATTATTGTGAAATATTGTTTAGTTAAAATTGTTAATTGTTAGATGTTGTTGAAAACTAAAGTTCTACAATAACTCTTCCAATGTCACTTTTCTTATAACACTTGGGATCCATAGAAAACTGTCATGTTATTAAAAAAAGCTACAGTATTTGATAATATTTTGAACAGACTTCGATTTTGTTGAATTTAGATTTAGGTCAAGTGAGTTTTCGTTTCATTCCTGAGACACGATAAAGCGTATTTTAAGGAGTCACATAAATTATTGTTTATTTCATTTTAGTAAAAGTGTTATTTTATCAATGTCGACAAAATCTTCATATTTTTAGCAATTTGAAGATGTGCAATTTTTCTAACATTTGACAAAATCGGAAATCACATTATCCCAAAAAATGTTTAACTTCTGCATTTATAAAGATTCCAAGATTCTGCAAGTATTATGACAGTTGAATTAAATAGTTATTGCAAGTATAAAAGTGCTTACTCTAGCATTAAAATTGGAAGAATGAAATTATTCCAGAAATAAATATTAATATACCACATATTTATTAGCATATACTTTATGGAGTCTGTCAGGTCTTTTCAGCTTATTGTGCATATTTTTCTTTTGAGAAACTCAACGAACCCGCTGTACTTTTTCAGTACAGGGTCTAGCATGAGCTCAGACATTGGCTGCCATTATGGCCAGTAACTCCATCCTCAAGCTGAGCGCTGTGTACGTGTGTTCATATATAATGATGTGGTCTCCAGTCTCCAGTCTCCTCCAGCATCGCCATCAGCTTCAGCATCAGCTACAGCTACAGCTACAGCTTCAGCTTCAGCTTTCCCATTGTGCGCTCTCGAGCGTGAAATGTATGACAAAAAGAGCAGAAACTGAAGCTGAAACGGGAGCTGAAGTCCGCAAGCTTCAGTTGTTTTGGGGGACAGAGCTGAAAATGTGAGCTAAAAATATACATGGCAGCCAAGAAAAAAAACAAAAATAATAATAAAAAATAAAAGAAAACAAGAAAAGCGGAGAAAATCAACGCAAGAAAGGGAAGCAGCTGCCTTTGCCTCTGACTCTGACTCTGCCTCTGCCTCACTCTCAGCCTCAATGTGTTTGGCAGTGGCAAGTGTTAGCCAAAGCTTTGTCGTAGCTGACGACGGCTTTGAGACTCGCTGCGAGCAATCTCCAATAACAAATTATATGCACAAGACAATTGGGTCCTTTATTGCCGAGCGACTTTTATGCGAGAAGTGCAAAATGATTTACGATTATGTTGATAAAATGGCTTAAATAGTATTTTCATTTCTTAACGCTCGAGTGCACTTTGGAGAGCCAACGAAAGACCCCAACGACAGCACAGATTCACACACACACACACACACACACACACACACACATGCAAGGGCAGTTTCAATTGTCTGTTGGCATATGATTTGTTTTCGTTTAAGCGTTGGCGACAGCAAAAAGACAACGACACCAAAGATGCTTCCTTTTTTTGTAGCATACTCTTGTGCGCACTCATATGTGTTGTTGGATGCAAGTGTGTGTTTGTGTTTGTATGTGTGTGTGCATAAATATTCATGACACTGCCTGACACTGTGTCCCGTGTTTTTATGCACTCGCTTTAAGTAATCGAGGGAATTTCTTAGTTTTCAACTTTTCCCTCCAACTCAGGCTGCGTGACTGGTGACTGCATATTAAATAAGTTTCTTTTACTTCAACACACACGCACACATCACGCCAAAAGACTATTAGATGTAGGCAGATGTAGGTTGCAACGTGCAACCTGCAACCTGCAACTTACTCTCTGTCAATTACAATTACAGATACGCTGACAGACTCACTGCATCTGCAACTGCAACTACAACTAAAACTACAGCTGTATCTGTATCTGTATCTCTTGGCTGTGAAATGCAACTATTGATTTCGTAGACAGCATTCAGCATAGATAATTTATTAAAGCATTTCCCTGGGCATAATTGAATGAAACCGCAAAGCATGCCACACACGTGTTCACATCCTTTGGCACGACTCTCGCAAATGCCACAAAGACTGACAGTTTGCTTGATGTGTGTTCAGGTGGGCTTACATTCTATATTCATAATGAGTGACAAGGCAACATTATCAGACTTTATTACTTATATAGGCTGCGGTCAGTCATGCTGAATGTTCAGTGCTGAATGTTAATGTTGAATGTCGTCCTTGGAGCAGAAAATGCAATTACTTTCCTACACACACAATTGATTTTCTATCGCACTTCACGCCAAGCAAATTGGCCGTAAAATAATTGCAGATACGAGTTCACCAGCTGAATAACTATTTGTGCACAATATTCCTTTAAAGACTTGACTCGGAAATAAATCACAGTTTCTTGAGACTATAGATTGTGTCTCCCTCTCGCTCTCTCGCTCTTTTATCTCGTCCAGACAGAGAAAGAGATTAAGATTTGTGGCAAATTAAACTGAATTTATTAAAAGTTTAATTAAAAATCATAATGAAAACATAACATTGTCATATTTGTCTCAACTTTTCATTATTTACTCAACTTAATTGCTCTTTTAAAGGCTTAACTTCATTTCTATTGATAGCTTAAACAGGCGTCATTTAAGTTTTGAATTATTCATGATTTAAAGAAAATCTAGAGCTTGTGACAATTTTGCATCTCGTTGCGTTTCCTCTTAAGATGGTGTGCCACAGTTTTGGGGGCACTTGGCAGCTAATTAAACGCGACCTCGCCTGCCATATGTTTACCGTTGGTAAACAGCCAAACATCGCGCCCATAAGTATGCCATAAACTGTGCTTAAGCCAAGAACTAAGCGCTCTTCTTTCACTTCGTTAAGAACGATGCAGTGTGATTAAGGGAGAGAGGCAGAGGGAGTGACCTAAATGATGTTTGCCTAACAGCATTTGAATTAATGATGAATCTGGTTGCTTAGTCAGAGGCGCAAGCCAAGAGCAGCACTTGCTGACTCACCTGAGTCGCCTGACTAAAGGACTAAAGGACTAAAGGACACCTTCAAATCAGGGGAACGCCCACTGCCACGCCTTCGAAAGGCGCGCGACTCTAATTTGTTTGTACAGCGTGTACTTGGATCTGAATTATGCATGTCAACTGAGAGTGGGCATAAGGAGGGGGAGGGGATGGTGATGGGGCATGCCACCTTTTTGGCTTTTGCGTTTGCAACGCAGTTGCTTAATTGGATTTCGATTTTAGACTTGTGACACGCACTGAAACAACAGGCAACTGACAACAAACACACAGACAACAGACATCAGACAACAGACAACAACCGACTCGTCGGAGACAAGCAAGCAATAACAATGGACATGCCGATTAACTTAATTAATGTCACACTAATGACAGCTCAATGCGATTATGTTGGCAACTGCAACTAAAGTGGCAGCAGCAACAAATTCAGGCACAGAAATTAACTGTCACAAGGCAACAAAATAAATTGAAAATGTTATCGAGCAGTCCAATCAATCGCTATCGATAAATGACGCATGGTTAATGAGCACGGCTTTGAGCCAGATTGTAACTGGGGAATGGGAGCAGGGCTTTTGTGGCAATCATTTGGGGCAGCACTCGTATCGCAATAAGACTGAGCTTATAATCCGCTAATTAGTTTGCGTTGCGCTCATTATGAATTGTTGCGCATTGATTTCTGAGTTGGCAATCAAGCAATCAACTCGTTAAGCACATCTATCTGGATTTTATAAGCTGTAAAGTTGATCAACGTTCGCTGCGACCTCCTCCATGCTCCTCCATGCTCCTCCATTCTCCTTCATCTTCAACAGGAGGTTGACAAGAACTGACTGACAGAATGCCGGGAGGCTGTCACGTCCTTCGTGTGGCCAATTGAGAATGCAAATCTGTCGTTCGGCTCAAGCTCAGGCATCAGTTGAGGACGGGGACGAGGATGAGGATGAGAAAGTGGATGAGACGCAGAATGGGGCTTCAGTCTGTGACGTGTGCCCCTCATCGTCAACTGCAGTTGCACCAACAGCTTATAATCGCAACTTAACATGCTTGCAACAGCTGCCGAAGCATCAGTGCAAACATCCTCTGCTCTATGCCGGATATCACACAGTTTCTCTCTCTCACAAAAATAAAGGAGAAACAAAGAAAATGTTATCATCCCCACACGAAAGATTTGATACACTTTCAGAGCAGATACAAAAATGTTTTCCAAATATTTTGCAACATAATTGAGAATCCCTTTTCCAAATTTCCTTATTCATTTATTTTTAATGTCTGTTTTTAGGTAAGGCTTTATCAATAATTTTAACTTACTGTCAATACCTTGATACCCGAACAAGAATTTCACTTAAGTATCAAAATATGTGGACAACATTCCAAAGTTCCCTAGGACATTTCAATCATCCACAAAGCTCTTCATAAATATCCCAAGTGGGAGTAATGTGTATTTCCCCCCATTTCTAAGAATGTTACACATGTGAATACAAAAATTAAGAACCCTTCAAAAGGGTATAGAATGGGCACCCTGTACGTCTCCCACTGAATACCAGACATGCCCTGTTTTCCCTATTCTGTTCTGCTCTGCTCTGCTCGACCTCAGCTCGTTGTTTACTGCACCTTAGAGCATCCGAGTAAGCTATGCTAAATGACTCAAATGCTATCACACACACACACTCCCCCTCACACACACACACATACATACACTGAAACTGAGAGGTTGCAACAAGCGTGCAGCGTGTCGAGTGCGTTGCACTGAATTTTGCAGCTTTTGTTTTGCGGCTCAGGCCACTCAGCTTGTTTTATATGCGCTTATCTCTAGATACAAGCACACACACAGCCACACACACCCACACACAAGTGACACACAACAAGAATATGGGCAAGCACAGCTGCCATTTTGTTGGCTTCTTGCAAGAGGTCCTTATGCCTGAGCAACGTTTACAAACACGTAGTTGAGTGGGTTGTGAGTGTCATTGTTGCTGCAAATTTGAGAGAATGCGTACGTGTGTGTGTGTGTTGCCTGCTTTTGAATGCCAATACCTGTGTGGCAGCATCCTTCTCTCCCCTTGCCTCATCCTCGCAGTTGCAGTTGCTGCCGCCAACGTTCTTGGTTGTGCACCAAAATATGCAAGTCGCAATTTGCAAGAGACAAAAATGTAATTTGTGCGGTATTCTGCCACACATATGTTGCAGCTGTCTCTCTCTCTCTCTCTTCTCACTACGTATCTCTACACAAATGCTGACCACGTTGCAAATCCATTTTGTTGAATTCTGAGTTGCATACTCGCGGCATCTTCCACATGTGTGCAAACTGAAACTGGGCACGTTACGCTGCTCACTTTCAATATGGCTCTGGCATAGCAGATTTCAATTCCAATTCTAATATCAGCAACTATGACGGCAGCAACTACAACTACAAATAGCAACTGGCGCTCTGTATTAGTGAATGAAAAGAGGAGAAAGAAGTCAACATAAGTGTGGGCTCTGCAAGTGAAAAAGGCGAATGCGAAAAAATATTTGCCCTGCCAGAAATTGACAACTGTTTGCTTAGCTGAGAGTGTTTGCTTGTCCCAACTATGAGGAAGGGGTGGAGAGCTGTAAGGGGGTTAGCGACTGCTGCTAGAAACGGAAATTTGACACTCTCATTCTCAGTTCCACTTACCAAGTGACTGCTGTGTTCGGGTCGGGGCTGCAGGGTGTTAACTGACTATAGAATGTTGCCTGGTCGTCGGCGTCGCCTGGGCGCCTCCTTGGGTCGTCCGACTAAGTGAGTGTCCCTGCAGCCATAGCGCGTAATATCAGCTTACTTTTTAATGGCACTGCTGGCAGTCAATTATGTAGTCTCCTAAGCCAGCGATGCTAAAGCTAAAGTATGCAATTAAAGCATTGAGTCTTCTGGATGCTGGAGCGAAAACTATTTGATTACCAATTGATGTTTTTGAAAACAAACAATGAGCAAAGTGATAACTAAAAATATGGCTCAAATTTCTTGTCACACCACATTCATAATTCTATAAAAGTAAATTTACGTATTTGTAATCTTAGTCAGAAATTTGTATACCGAGCGTTAACTTGTCCAATGTTGGGCGCCCGTCAATTTAATACAACTTTTTTTAAAGGCTCCCTTTTGCCACCATTAATCATCCGCTTTAACTCATATTCATTACACATATTTTTAAATGCTTACAATAGGAGAAAGTGACGTAGCCAAAACTCGTAAAAGGTGTCTTTCATACGGATAATTCGCTTGAAAAGTTGCTGAGTCATGTGCATTCAATTTAAAGTAAATTTCAGGCACTGTAAGAATATAGTCTAATATGTGTATATGTGACTAGCTTATTCCCTCTTCTCGCCATAAAAGCTTTAAATAACTTCTAACAATGGGTACCCACT
Organism: Drosophila sp. st01m; assembly: GCA_018901795.1. Classification (NCBI taxonomy): domain Eukaryota; kingdom Metazoa; phylum Arthropoda; class Insecta; order Diptera; family Drosophilidae; genus Drosophila; species Drosophila sp. st01m. The sequence goes on from JAEIFG010000334.1 coordinate 1,732,093, forward strand.
TGACACACGTTGGGCGCCATGATAAAAATGGTGTATATACAATTTAGCTAATATATGCAAGTTTTATATATGGCTTACATATTCGCAAGCCATACGAAGGAATATTTATTATTTAGCTTAACCTGCAACAAAAGAACTTCGATTTGGCCGACGTTGGGCGCCACAGTTACATGTTATACTTCTACAAGCTAAACCTTTTTTAAAAGTGGGTTACAGTCATTTTCTGATGGTATGAAATCTGGCAGTATGGTATGGGACTTACTATCTTTAGATCTATAAACTTTTCCATTCGGGCAACATGAGTTTTACAACTTTAATCAAAAATTGAAATATTCAATATGACTGTCAGCTCAAACTTTGGCCTGGCTCGGCACACATCATAAATATGTCAAAGGTATTTGGGAACTATATGTCAACTATGCCACAGACCCCTCACCTCCAGTATCTTGAACTTGTCAGCTAAAAGTTCCCAGAGTATTTCTTTTTTTCCCCCAACTTTAATCGATAAATATAACTATTATTAAACTACGAGCAGAGAGAAGACAGAGGCAGAGACAGACATTTAGGAAAAGCTCGTGATTTCGTAACTATGCAAAAAATATCACAGTGTATGTATGTCATGTCATGTGTGTGTGTGTGTCTGTGTCTGCTCAAAGCATTATGTATGTACTATATTCATACTCGAAAGAGTCGCTTGGGGGAGCGGTCTTTTGAGGCAGCTGTACGCCACGCTAAAAAGCTGCAGTCTGGCCCATAACTAAGGGCCAAGAGCCAACTGCAAACCTGTCCATATTCTCGGCCTCCCAAGAACAGCAATTTGTTAGCAACTTCGTCGGAGACTTCGGAGACTTGCCTGCATCGCCTGGCAGGCATTGCAACGTCGCCCGCAACTTGCTTAATTTGATATCAAATTTATAACTGACTTATTGGCACTTGGCAGTAAGATTACGCCTGCCAGGCTGCCATCCAGAAGACCCGTATACCCATAAACCTGTATACCTGTACTATATACCTTTGCCTTTCACTATACACACACAAACACACACCCGAATATCTTTCAAGTAAGTTATTACGTATACGCAGTGTGTGTTGGCTGTCAAACTTTTGAATGCCGCCGGTCGTTTTATGACTTGGGTATGTGCTTCTTATACGCCATGAGTGCTATATTCCAAGCAAGTGAATTTTTAACACGCCCATCTCACGCCCATCAAACTCAAATCATGTGATGTGATGTGATATGATGTGATGTGTCGTGGTGCTTGCTGCAACACGCAAAAACAACAATATAAAATTTCACACAAATATATAACAGAAGAAAGAAGAAAAAATGAAGCATGCTACATTTATGCAATTTGCAATATTGACAGCTCAGCGTTTTGCACAGCGAACATTTAACAGCTGGCGGCAGAATTTATGCATAAGAAGCTGCTCCTTCCTATTCCCTACCCCAGGGGTAGCCTAAATGTATCGGAAAAAAGGTGCAGATTAATAAAAAAAATGATCCAATTTTAATCTGATGAATTTTTGTCGTTAGTATTTGTATTTGTATAAAATTCAAATATTGGGGAAAACAAAAAATATATTACACATGATTTATTTAATTATTTATTTGGCTTCCTAGCACTGCAAGAATAACTTAACATTAACTTATTTTTGTCTTTAGTATTTGTATTTAAAAATACAAATATTGGGGAAAACAAAATATATATTACACATGATTTATTTAATTATTTATTTGGCTTCCTAGCACTGCAAGAATAACTTAACATTAACTTATTTTTTTTCTTTAGTATTTGTATTTGTATAAAATTCAAATATTGGGGAAAACAAAAAATATATTACACATGATTTATTTAATTATTTATTTGGCTTCCTAGCACTGCAAGAATAACTTAACATTAACTTATTTTTGTCGTTAGTATTTGTATATTCAAATATTGGGGAAAACAAAATATTATTACATGATTTATTTAATTATTTAATTGGCTTCCTAGCCTGCAAGAATATTAATTAACTTATTTTTGTCTTTAGTATTTGTATTTGTATAAAATTCAAATATTGGGGAAAAACAAAAATATATTACACATGATTTATTTAATTATTTATTTGGCTTCCTAGCACTGCAAGAATAACTTAACATTAACTTATATTTGTCTTTAGTATCTGTATTTAAAAATTCAAATATTGGGGAAAACAAAAAATATATTACACATGATTTATTTAATTATTTATTTGGCTTCCTAGCACTGCAAGAACAACTTATCATTTATTGTGCTACTCACAACTTCAATTCTGATACACAAAAAAAAATCTCTGTGATTTTATGTTATCTGATGTCTGATTTTCTGAATGAAATGCTGAGTTTGCTCTACTTCATCGTCCACTCTCAATTAAAGAGCATCTTTTATTCTCGTGTCAAAACCAATTTCCTAGCATCGACCCCGGCTATGTAATAAATTCCGCAAAGCTTTGCATTTTCAGCAGACTTCTTGGCCATTTTTTCCCGTTGCTTTCTCTTCAGTTTTTTTTTTCATTCTGGTTTCAATATTTTTCCTTAACACTTTATGGAATTTTTTTTGCTGTTGTTACTAGGAATCTTAATGAAAATTTAAATAATTGAATGTGATGTTGCAGGTGGCAAGTGGCAAGTGGCAGACTTACACCTCTCTCTCTCTCTCTCTGCTCTCTCTCTGTCTCATACTATTGCATATTAATGAGCCTAAGAGCTGGCAGTCAGCAGTTTTCAGCACTTGGCTCGTAGAATTACTTACTGTGCAGCGTTAAAGCGTTAACGTTTTTGTTAAAGCGTCTTTTTGGCCAAAAGAAGCAACACACAGACGCAGCCTGCATCCTGACAATGACAAATGAATACTTTTATGGCCGCGACCCGCAGCGGCAGCGGCATTAAAAGTTTCGTGTTAGCAAAAGTGACACCTCGGCCCGAACCGTGTGTGTGTGTGTGTGTGTGGTGTGTTGGTGTAACCTAACCAACTATGTGAGCCAAGTTGTAGTGTCAGTGTGTCAGAGTTAGTGGTGCTTGGTAGCTGGCAACGTGGCTTAGGCCATGACAGGAAGTGGTCTTTGCTTCAGTGTAGTCATGTCCCAACTGCCTGACTGCCTGGCTGCCAGAATCTGTCCACTCCATCCCCCTTCCACTCCTCGTACCGCTCGCTCCTCCACACTCTTCTCAATCGCCAGCTATCTCTCTCTAGCTGTGAGTATTTATTCAGACTCTTTGCCACAGTCTGTCATCTCATTCACACCATTTTTGTTGCACGTTTCTGGTCCGTGTGCTGTTTACCAAACGAATTAAATTGTTCGCCTGAAGTGTATTTTGCGCTTTGACGCACAAACATTGCCACAACTGACTTGTTGTTCTTGTTGTTTCTGCTATTGTTGCTTTAGTAGTTGTGTTTTCTCTGTGTTGTTGCCTGTTGGCGGAATTTGTTAATCCTCGGCACTCAATCAGCAAGCGTTTTCCATGACAGCAACTGATTTTTTTTACCCGCTAATTATGCACGTGTGCGTGCGACAGAGATAGAGCGACAAGTGCGTGTGTGTGTGTGTGTGTGTATGTGTGTGTCTATTAAGTTCGCATTCGATTCGTGCTCGTACCTGAGCCCATATGATTAACGACTGCATTGGACGCACATGTCGCAGTTGACATCAATTATCGCGCCTCGTGTAACATTCAGTGCTGTAAGTGTGTGTGTGTGTGTGTGTGTAGTTGTGTGCGTAATTTCATTGGCTCCATCGATTTTGAGTCTACGGAATTTATGAGCTATCACGAACATGACCAAGTTAATTGATTTTTTATTAGCGCCCAAAAGCGAAGCAAAAATCGACAGATGACTGGGAAAGCGGCTAAAACGATTTTCATGGGCAAACGCCATTTTCAATATACCGCTAAATGTATTTTTCATGTGACTGAAAGACGCCCACACACACACACACACACACACACCCACACAGCATGAAAACCAATTGACAGTTTTCAATTTAAGTTGCGGAAATATTTTGATTTCCGTGGGCGGAGGTCTTTATTGTTGTTGCTGTTGTTGGTGCTGGTGTTGCTGTGGGGTAAAGGCAGCTCAAGCCTCACCATACCATTTGGCACTATTTTCCGCTCCATTTCCATTTATATATATGTGTGTGTATATTCATGTTTATATTTATATTTATATTTCATTTTATTTGCACAAAGCAAAGAAGAAAAACCGCAGCAAACCATTTTGTCAGTGCAATAAAAGTTTGCGTGTGAAATGCCTGGCGGGTGGCAGAAGGTGCACTTGCCACACACAGACTGCGAGAGGGAGAGGGGTAGAGAGAGGGAGAAAGGGAGGCAGGAAGCAAGAGAGTTGAAAGTTGTCCTGTTGTCGACTCAGTCAACTGGGAGCTGAGAGACAGTCGCCTGCCATGTGGGGACATATGCACTTTAAATTATGCATATTATGTCCAAGCCTCTGACTCCTCCCACTAAGTAATTAAGCAGATAGCTCACAGATTGCTGCTGTCTCTATCTCTGTGTGCGTTGGCTTAAATAAGTATTTATGAGTCTGTGAGTGTGTGTGTGTGGGTGTGTGTGTGGGTGTGGGACCAACATGTTTTAATTAGAAATGCACGTGATAAGCCGCAGTCAAGTGGGAAAGTCCTTCAATGCATGCTCAAATTATGTTGCCTACTTATTAGGGCAGCTTGATTGATAAGTCAGTTAGTTAGTTGCGGACTCGATTAGACCACAGGCAGTGAAAAGCCTTGCCAATAAATAAAGGAGAATGGCAAATTCAAGTTTGATAAATTACTTTTAAGCTGTCAAGTGTATACAAAAAAAAAAAAAAAAAAACACAAAACCATTGACCATTTATCAAAAAGCCAGCCGAGTGACCAAGCCAAGTGGTCGGCCAATCGATGTGTCTGTATCTATGTGTATATTTATAGGCCCATCAATTATGGCGAGGTCACTTCTCGATTTCTTCACTGTATACAATATATAAATAGCAAGGTAAACAGACTGAATTAGTTTCGAATGAATTGAGTTGCGTAGTTGCAGAAGCAAAAGCAATACACATTCCAATGCCAATGAGCAGACCCAAAAGATGCCACACAGACCACAAGCCACAGATTGTGGCAACACTCGTAGATCACACACACACACACACACACAAACACACACGCATACGCACGTAACTGGATGGCCTTCTACTTCGTTGAGAGTCAACTGAGTATGTCATTTTATTGAATCAAAAACCACTCAGCTATTGAAAATCAATTTGCACTGCAGCACAGCAGCAAAGCAGCAAAGGTAGAGAAAACGTTGTCCTTAAACTGGACCAAGGAACACCTGGCAGTTACACGGACGGAGCGACAGACAGACAGACTGAAAGCTAGAAGGAAATATGAAAGGACATGCTGTGCAAGAAATAGGACAATAAATACCCTTACACACCACACAGTCGCCTGAACACGCACGCAATTTTCCACATTTACACTTGCCATAATAATAAAGCGACATAAAAATTTCCCCACACCAGAAATGGGGCAAAATCGAGAGAGAAAGGGAAAAAGAGAGAAGAGATGAAAAGGAAATCAGCAGCAGGAACTGAATATAAAATTGGTTGCTGTTGTTGTTGGTGGTGTTGTTGTTGGTGGTGGTGGTGGTGGCAGCATCAGCAACAGCAGCGGCAAAGGAAATGCAATGCCATTTGAGGTATGCTGATCAGCAGTTGCCGCGCACGTTGCTTTTTAAACCAATTCCAAATCGAGTTAAGAGCACAAGGACATGCCTCACTACACTACACTCACACACACACATTTAAAGGGGTGCAGGGATGGAGCAGGGGGAGGGGAGGGGCAACCATTCACCTGTATGCAAAATGAAGCGGCAATGCCACTGAAAATTGATGGCAGTCACGTAGAATGTCAGGCAGCAAGAAGAAAATCCATAAAACACAAGTAGAAACTTGAGGGCAGCATATGAGTTCTGCGTCTTTCTCCCCCGCACTTCCCCTCTGTCCCATCATGCTGCTTTTTGTTCTTGATGTGCCTGGCAAAAAGAAGAGGAAATATAAAAAAAGGACATGCTAAAAATGCAAATTGCAAAAAAAGAAGCACGCAACGTTTGCAGGTGACCAACGAGGAGGCAGCAGCAGCAACAACAAGGTTGCAGCTGCAACCAGTTAAAGTCTCATTAGAGACCAGTTTTCGTGCATGTGTGTGTTTGTGTGTGTGTTTGTGTTTTTGTGCGTGTGTGTTCCCTCGGCTCTCTTGCTGCTCCTTCTGCTCTTTAGTCCGACTGTGGCATTTCACACAGTTTAAGCAACTTGCCCCAGGGACTGAACTGTACTGATGCTGGCACAGTTGAAGCTACTGCCTAATGAAAGCCATAACTGTGCATAAGCTCGACTGGCAGTTAGTTCTCTGGCTGCCCCACCCACCTCTGTTTTAGCCGCAAAGCGGCGTCTTTCCCACAGTACTATGTATAAATGGACAATAAAAGACGACTCCATGCGAGTGCGAGTATGACATGAAATTGCGGCACGCAGCCATAAAATACGCACGCCCAACCAAAAGCTGGGCAAAATAATAAATAAAAGCCCCAACAAGCCATGCAAATGGCGCCGCTACGCATCCGTATCCGCATCCGGTTGTCGGTACCCTTCCCGGTGTCGGTGTCGGTGTCGGTCTCAGTGTCGGAGTTGGTGTTGCTACCGATGCTGTTGCTGTTGCCGTTGCCAATGCCGATGGCATTGCCATTGCCAGCGACTTGGTCTTACTGGTCTGGGAAGGCGTTAAGTGTGAGCCGATTACGCGCACTTATCAGACTTGCCTGTCAGGCGAATGGAGCTGCTATTTCTACTTACAATTCTAGTTCCTGCAACGGGAGTTCTCTCCACTCCCTCTACACTGGAAGAAATGGCCAGCCTATGAGATCAGGAATATATACTTAAATACTTATACCTAGAATGTTAAGCTATAAAGTCACAGTTCTTAATATAAGGGTTCAAATCTTAAAGTCATGCTTTATTTAAACTCAATTGTAGCGCTCTGGTCAAAGTCATCGCTTTAGTTGAGAGCAGGCTCGGGTCAAAGTTCCAATCATTTAAAAAATAAAGATCAAAATAATAAATTAGCCAGAAAAATAGTAGTAAAATAAAATATTTATATATTTGCAATTCTTTATTATTGTTTTTATTTGCAGATCTAATATATAATATATTATTAGGGAATATTTATTCTTAAATATTCCAAAATCCGAAATGAGATTTTTAATTCTAAATATTGAATGTGTTCGACGCATTTTTTGGATTAAAATTCTTAGTTTTGAGGCCAAAATATTCGTTTAATACATATTTTTTATCAGTGTACCCGATCTACCTGTCTGCTTGAATTGCTGGCCATAAATTATTACGTGTTTTTAAGCTGAACTTCAAAATGCGCCCAAACTTGGTACATCTTTACCAGCTGCAACTGAAAGTGGACCAAGATTGCTGCTCTGCCTCTGCCTACACTTCCTTTTAGTGCTGTGAAGTGTCATCATATTAAATGGAAACCGCGCAGAGTTGATTTTCAGGCATTCAGACACTTTATAAGTTGATTTTAATGCAACGCAAATGGAAATTCATGGATTCTTATCGTAAAATATGTAAGCAGATTTAAAAGCGTATGAAAGCTTTAAGCGCTCATCTCTCAGCTCAATTGACTTAATCCTGCAATAAGCTAGAGGAGCTTTAAATCCGACTTCTCTTCAGTCAAATGCTGCATTTACAATATGGACAAACTTTGTTGATAGCTTTAAGCTCTTTAATGATTTAACTTAATCTGTCTGTCTGAGGTTTGGGAAAAAAAACTTCTGCGTCTGGACCTCGAGTTATTTAGAGATAATCCTCAAATGTGCCGAGAACTGTCCAGATTTAGCTTAATCCTTTAAAAAACAACCATAAGAATCAGCTCACTGAGTAAAATTTATCAGCAGTTGCATCTCTGTGGATTAAAAACTCATAAAAGTATCGCAGAAATCGCCAAAGTTCTTAGTTGAATAAGTAAAACTAAAATGAAATATTATTAACAATAATACTTTTGAATGAATTTTAAATTATTTTATAGATAAAATACTTAAATAAATAAAAAAATTTATAAATTTTGTCTGTATTAATAAAATCATAAAAGTTTAAGCGAAGAGCTTTAAAATACAGTTCATTTTATATTGCCGGTCCCTTGTACACGAAGTAAGTTTAAGATGTGATTAGATTTGACTATGGTTCTTTGGAAATACTTTCGATTATCTCGGTACATGCAATATACTTATTTCCATTGATTTTCTACTTCCTCAAACTTAATGCTAAACTGACTAAAAAATCTAAAATCTAATCTTCAACCTACTGAATTTACATATTATGACTTTCATTCGTCGTCATGTCTGGCACATCCAGAGCTCGTGTCATTTGGGAATCTCGCATTGACAACATGTTGCAAGCTTTGTGTGCTGCAAAAATTGCTCTTTAATTCAATGCAACGGAGGCTATAAAAACAGCGCAAAGCTAGAATTAAAAAGGAAAAAAATGAGATGGGATTGAAAATGGAAATGGGGAAAACTAATTGCTGCTTTTAGGCGTTAATGAAAATTACAAATTGCGCATACGCCGCATGATGCACTCTATGTGCGATGTTGCGCTGCGGCTGCAAGGGAAGGGAAGGGAAGGGGCGTGGATCGATGTTGCATTGTCATTGCATGCGGTTGCATAATCGCTGCTCTACATTTCGCGCTTGGCTGCAACAGCGCGGCAACAACAATGATCGCAACAACAAGCAAAGCCATTAGAAGTTGCTACATTTTCTCTAAACACTGTGAGGAGTAGAGTGTGGGGAGGGGGGCAGACAGAGAGTCAGAGAGACAGCCAGCCACATCACTCCACTGCATTCATCTCTCCTCCAGCTGGTTGCAGTTTTTGTTTTTGTGTCGAGTCATTTTTGCGCTCAAAAGCACTCACTAAAACAAATAAACACTTTGCGCATTGTTTCGTTTTGACAAATGCGTGTAATTTACGGAAATGTTTGTTTGGGCATCCTACACCCATCTCTTCCATCCCTGCCATCCCTTCCACTTGTCGCCCGTCTCTCCGTCTCTCCGTGTCTCTGTCTGCCTTTGTGTGTCGCTTCATGTTTGCTAAATTGTCTTAAGCATATTTGCACGGCACTCGCATGAAACTCGAGCCGTGCTCGGCTCTGCAATTAGTTGGGGCTGCTCTAAAAGCCATGAAGTAAGCATCGCCTGCCACACTCACTAATGATTGCGCTCATGCAACTGCAACTGCAACTACAACTACAACTGCTGTGGCAACAGCTGGGGGCACAACAAAATGCCAACCGGCGGCATTTGAAAAAATATATGTGGGTTAACAATGGGTGGGACCGTCTGCTCATCAAAGTGGCAATAAAATATGCGCATTTCCACGCGCTCGAATAGCTCATTACAACAACAGCTATGTGTGGCATGCCCCGCCACTCGTGTTGCAATATAAACAATATATATGGCTGCTGCTGTCAGATCAGATCGGATCGGGCAAGAGTAGCAAATGAAGCGACATATAACCAACTGAGATTGCCTTTGTTATTTCCACCATTTTTTAAATGACCAGCTTTTGTTGCGGTCCTAATGAGTCGCAATTTGTAGTTGCGATTCTCCTTTATTTAACTCTCTAGGCCAACTTGAACATTTCTTGACCGCCTTTTGTTCTAGATTCCCAGTTATCCCTCTTCCCTTTTCCCTTTCTCTTTCTTTCTGTTTTAGTTGAGAGCAATTTATGATACCTTTGTGGTTTCGATATCGCAATGCAAAGAGTAGAGCAACATAATTAAAAATTGCGACAGCCATAAATTAAACGTAGGACTTTTTGCCCAAATTCCCAGGAGCCAAGTGATAGCAGCCTCTGTCTGTTGCCTGTTGTCTGTTGTCTGTCCGACGGTCGTTCGTTGGTTTTCGCCTCCCTCGTCATCAGCGTCATTACCATCGGCTTGAAAAATCAACTGAAAAAGTTTGTCTTGCCTTTTTTAAAGCAACTGTGGCTGCTGCTGCTGCAGCTGTTGTTGCTGTTGGACTTAAAAGCCACTTTTGCCAAGTTGCAAGGAAATCAATTAGAGCGCATTATATGCAGTTGAAGTTGCACTCAAAAGCATTTTAAAGTATGGCAAAAGGAGACACTTAACCAAAGAGACAAAGACAGACAGAGAGAGGGGGAGGAGAGAAGGGCAACATTTGATTCCTTTCATTGTGCTCCGTCACATGGCCACTGATTGCGAGGAAGGAACACGGACTAACAGAGGACGACGACGCCCACATTGGTATCCCATTTATGCAGCTACTATAGTTGGCCCTGACAGCAAACGGGACGATAAAGCAGCTCGAACGTTGTGGCCCGCTCTCAGCTGCGGGTTACAGTTCGGCCAACAGACGGAAACTGGCGACGGGCGACTGGCGACTGGCAACTGGCGACTGGCGACAGGAGGGCAGGCCCACTAGTGTTGTAAAGTGTCAAAACGTGTACTTGTCGCTGGCAGGATGCGCGGCGGCTCCTTTAATTTGAATTTTATGCACTGCATGCATAAATTTATGGCACAGGACACGCCCTCAACGACAATGACAAAGGCAACATGACAGGCACATGTCCATTATGGCCACCCAGCACCCAACAGCCAACAGCCAAACACACACCACCCACACCACCCAAACAACCCACACACTCACTTGCACTCACACACACAGACTGACACACACAAACAGATAGACAGAGACACTTAAATGTCCTGCTGATGCTGGTGCTCAACGTCAGGCAGCAGCTTCTTATCTTGGCCTCTCCCATGTCTTGTCCGTCTTCCTCCTTCTTTGTCTCTATTTCCGCCTTTAAATTGTGCTTCGGGTTTTGCTCCCAAATTCAAATTAATCTTAATTTAAATGCTGGCTGGCATTTGTGCAAATTAATTGTGGGTTAAAAAGAGATTGAAAACAATGCTTTGTCATACTGTACATATTAAATACATTATTAATTGCGCTAGGTCAATTATTCGATTATAAATTCATTTCTCGTTTATGCCAATAAAATGGCAATTCATATCGATATGTGCAGCACTGTCTCCCCCTCCCCCTCCGCAATGCCCTGTGGAAACGAAAACATAAAGAAAAATAACAGATTTGCTGGCAAGCTTAATATCCTGCTGTCAGGCACGAGGACAAGCTACACGCCCTGGTGCCAATCTGCTGTCACGCCCCTGTCAGTTGCCCAAATAAAACCAAAAAAAAATAACATGTCGAAAATAGTACTCGCAACTCACATCAAAAGTCAAAAACAGCAAGTTGCACGCGCCACGTTGCATTATAAATGTTGCAATTGCGAGAGTGCTGAATTTGGAGCTGTTGTTTTTGCTATTGTCAGGCCTGTCTGTCTATCCGACTGTCTCCTTCGAGCTGAAAACACGCGACGAGTCAATATCATTCTTCGCAATTGCACAACACACACTTCCAACGATGCACAATGACATCAGCTGAAAGTGACACTGAAAACATCAATTATATTTATCAAAGCGTGTAGAGAGAGTGGGGAAAAACTGACAAATCTGTCAAGATTTGGTCGATTTTTAAGCTGTACGAGTAAATTGACTTTATTCGATATCGATCGAAGGTTGAAGATCGCTACGAGCTTTCATGTGCTTTTAAATCTATATATAACATGAAGTTGATATTAGTTTTCATTCATAAAGCATTGTAAATTTGACCTGATTTAAAAGCAAAATTTATACATTTCATTTATCAGTTCAAAGTTGATTAATTTAATATGTTTGACGTTTGACATAATTGCTTAATTAATATACGCTTATGGCATTATCTTTATTCATTTCATATAATTAAAGTGGCTTACAGTTTTCATCGGCTTTTTCATAATTTATTTTACTGCAGCAAGCTAGCAAAAGTATCAAAGAGTTGGTGTTAAATATGAACTTGTATAATTTTTAAATAGCATTTTACAATGTCACTGTCAAGGGGAAGGTTTAGGGATAAGTAGTCAAAATGTCTCTCTGACCCAGTTCCAGATTAATCTGGAACGTTGTAGAGTTAATGTCATGACTTTTAGCAGCTGTTACAGCTGAGCTGTCAAAATGTCTGTAGCTGTAGGAAACACAAGTCAAAAATCTGTTTTTGGCAGAGATGATTTATGCAGCATTTCGGGGGAATCCCAAATGTTGCCCCGTTTGCTGCCACATGCAACAACTAAATCGCATTTAATCGATATCCTGTATGCCATTAAAAGTACCGCAGAATAAACAATTTCACCATTTATATAGTTGTATTGCTGAAGCCACTTAGGCACTGCACTCTGCTAATAACAAGAGAGTGTGAGAGAGAGAGAGAGAGATAGAAGAGAAGACAGAGTCAGAGTAATATAGAAGGCAGCAATAATGACGAGCTAACTAAACTGTAACCAAGTGTCACACGTGGTTTTAATTATCGTTACAAAGTGTTATTGTGTTATGTGTGTGTGTGTGTGTGTGTGTGTGCCATAATTACATTTTGTGGAATTCAGCAAAGTGTTGATTATTAATTAAAATTGCTTTATTTAACACGACACGCACAGCACAAAATGACAGTAGAGCTGCCGACTTGTTTAAGCCTCCTATCAAAATAAGGTATATAGCGTACATATATCAAAATATCAGACTATCAGTTAAATATTTAACATTTGGCCTTAATTTGCGTATGCATCTAATTATGCAATAACGAGCTGCTCTCTCACTCTGCCAGTCTATCCCTCTCGCTCTCAGTTTTGTTTTGATTAGTGTAATTAAAGAGCAATGTGAGGCGCTTGAATGAAAATTGCTCGCTAGTGAATTTCAGTATCTGTTTTAAGCCTTTACTCAAATGCAACTGTGTCTAAACTTCAAATATTCCTTCTCTCTTTTTTAACCATTTTGCAGAAGGAGTTATTCGTAAGCAAAGTTGAGCCAACTTCGCCGCGAAACGAGCGCAAATTTTCCGCTGCCACAGCGCCATCGATGAAAACAAAGTGGCTGAAAGCATTTAAGAGCCTAAAGCCGGCGGGTTCTGGTTCAGCACAACAATCAGATAGGTGAGTTAACTACCGCTTTCTGCGATATCTACAATACTATGTATCTAATCCTCAACTGTATGTGTATATACCATATATATCTTATGTGCATTAGCCCCCATTTCCATTAGGCCAAATCCTTCTCATATTATACAAGTGCCCTCGAATTGCAGAGCGCAGAAAATAGTTGGAAAAATGTTTCAAACTGCAAAATATAGCTACAAATGAAGCGCAGCGAGAGTCCTATAGTATTCACCACCACCCCCCCCTCCCCCCACCCACGAGCCACGCCCACTTTAATATGGCTAAAAGCCAGGAAAGTCTACTATAATGGAGTCCAAAAGTCTAACCGTCTGGCAAACAGAATATTTTCGAATTCATTTTCTCGCTGTTTATGCAACAATTCAAATTTTTGGCTCCACTTTCTGTTAAGTAATTTAATCACTGTGAAATAAAAAAAAACACGGAAAATGCTGCAGCCTTTGAGTTGAATATTGTGGCAACATAACCGCAACCGTCTAGCATCCCCTCCAGTTACCGTGGGCATCCAATGAAAACTTCCCCAGCCTCCACCAATCCAGAACCTGAATAAAAAAGAATTAAGCTTAGTTAAGGCAACCTTTAGCTTAATATGCGTTTACTTTCGAGTGAGCTGTACTTACTAATGTTCTCTATATACACTTACTTCTTTCCCATCTTACAACATCTTACATCTTATGATATATTTGTTTAATTTAATTCTATTCGATTCTATTCGATTACTCGATACAATCAATCAAATATTTGAATTACAATCGATACTATCGATCAGCCAACCACCCCGACAAAATCAAATGTACCACGCTGTATCGACCGTTTTAACCTTGAGGTAACCAAAATTTAATCAAGCAACTAACATCTTAACAACAACAATTATCTCAATTCATTTTGCTTTGTATAAATAAATGGTACAATACATACTACTGCTACTACTACTATACATATATATATATTAATATGTTTCGCCAAGACAAACGAAATTTCAATTCATATTTAAAAACAAATTAAATATTTAAATTTTGCTTTTGCTTAGCGCTTGACAAACAAATTCGCTGTAAATGTTGCACGCCAATGTAGAATTATTAGCAGCTCCCTCTCCTAATAGAATAAATATCGAATAAAAATCGAAATAAATGCAACCATGAACATTCGATAGCAGTAAAAAAAAAAAACTGCACAACAGCAGCATTTTTATCTACATTTATATTCATTTATTTTTTAGTGGTAGATTTATTTCTGTATTTTGTTTTAATTTGCGCAAGCCATAAACTGCACCTGTGCCTCGTGACCATCATCAATCACATTTGTTCGTAAATCAATTAAAACTGAGCTAAAACAACAACAACAATAAGAATGCAATGCAGATAACTGCAAAGTATACTTAGCCAAGTTCTACACTGAACTTGCTCAAAAATGAGAGTAAAATAAAAAGTGCCGCCTTCCACGCTGTGTGTCCATATGTGTCCTGCCTTTGGGCCAGTAAATTCAACTTGGCGCCAAGTGAAAACATTGAAAAATATGCGAAAAATTGCTGGCAATAAATTTTGAAGTCCCGCCATAGAGTCCACCCGCACATTGAACGGCTGCCTTGCAGATAAATTGCATTGCATTGGGCATTGCACATTGCACTGGCATTCGCAATCGGATCCGCATCCGCATCCGCATCTACATTCGCATTCACATCCGCATCCGCATCGAATTGGCTACCGTTTATGGTATTCCCATTGGCCCATTGCCGACATTTTTCTCTGTTTTTCTCTGTTTTTTTTTGGTTGCATTCGCCAACAATACTTAATACCACGCCGACAGCTTGCACTGCAAACGATGATAAATCGAAAATCTTCTCGGCTTAGAGCGAGATAGCGATAGCGATAGCAATAGCTGAAGTGGGCTATAGAGCAAGATGGCTAATGATAACACTCGTCAGCTTGGTGTGGAATTATGGCCAGACTGCGGCAACAAAGCGGCGACACATTTGCAATACTATCCACAATTGTTGTAGCTTCTCATTCGCATTCATCAACTCGATCTGTTTATCTGGCTTTATGGAGTGCGATTTAAAGTAAACACACAACTGCAATTGCTAAACAATTTAATTTAAACATTTGCAAACGTGACAAGAAAATCACATTTCAACTTTTCTTATATTGCAAAACTTTTCGCATTGCGCTCGAAATTACTAATGCGCCCCGTTAACCGAGCTCGGCAAACTCGTTCGTTCTTTCTTCTCATTTTTTGTTTTTTTGCTTAATCTGTTTTTGTATCTTGTGCAGCCGAAAAAGTTTCTCTTCTGCATTAATGAAAAATTTATAATTAATTTTATGACCCTTTTTGTGTTGATAAATAGAAATACATGCATTTTGCTAGTCCCCGCAACTCTTTCCCCTCACCATGTAACTCAAGCATAAATTACTCCCCAATGTACATTGATTCACCATGAATATAACTCATATATATATATAGATATATACATATATATATACACACTTAGCGTTTAGTATACCCTACAATAAGTAGTAAAATTAAGAAGTACATGTATCTGCCCAACTCTGTAAGTGTATTTATTTGTATATATACTTGAATAATTTATATTTTACTAAATATAAGATTAGCATATTTAAATATAAATGCTGTTAAGTGTGCCGTAGTATAAATAAAAATACAAATTGCTCCCTTGGGTAAAATTTTCAATTTATTTTATTGTCTATTGTTTATTACAAGTTTAGGAAAATCTACACCTCTTGGCGAAAAATTGGTAGAATATTGTTAGCTGTTATTGTAATATACGAAAAATCAACATGTTAAGCCAAGACTTGTTAAGAAATTAATGCTTCGTCTTATCAATTGATTGATCAGTTGATAGTGGGAATCGAGATGTACTGCATTTATTTAGAAGAAATAGATAGATCTATGAAAAACCGTTACGTATCCTTAGACAAACTGTATTAAAAGTTACTATAAAAATTATTTCCCAAAGTTTTTGATTAATGTGTAGCT
The DNA here is from genome assembly GCA_018901795.1 of Drosophila sp. st01m. NCBI lineage: Eukaryota > Metazoa > Arthropoda > Insecta > Diptera > Drosophilidae > Drosophila > Drosophila sp. st01m. Next base: position 1,748,223 of record JAEIFG010000334.1, read on the forward strand.
TTAGCATTTATCTAAATTTCATTATCAATCATTTCAACGGAGATAACAATTAAAACTTATTTTTTTAATGGCTTAAAATGTAAATTGAAATTTAAAGCTAGACAAATTAAATTATTATTATTGTAATATACTTTGTAGGAAATGTTTGCCTTTTTCCATCGCTTTGTTTTGTGTCTTAAATGAAACAAACTGTAATGATTATCTCTTCAGAAAAGGTGAAACTACAATACACAAATTTGTACAGTCTCCACACATCTGTAACAACTTTATAAGCCAGCGTGATGAAATGAACTGAATTGTTGTTTGTTTGTCTGTCTGTTTTTCTCTGTCTGTTTCTGTTTGTATATTTGTTTGTTATTGTGCACAATATAAGCCACTTACAAACAATAAGCGTCGAGAGTTGGCCCACTTCCATTACCACTTGTCAAGGATGTTGGTTGGTCCTCTCTGCCTGGGCCTCAACCCTCCAACCCCTCAGCCCCTCTCGACTGCCCGCTGTGAACAATTGTAGTATTGTCTGTCATCATTGTTTCCCTCTCTTTCTCTCCCTCTCTCTCTATCTGTATCTTGCGTTTCCATCGCCTGTCTGTCTGTCTGCCTGTCCAGTCATTTGGCTGTATATTTTTCTGGTAAATAAAACAGAGCGAAAAAGGAAAAACCAGCAAGAGCAGCATTGCCAACATTGGCAACATCAGCAGTGGCAACACAAAAACAACAATTTGGTTATATTCGAGGGCAAATGCTATGCATATAAATATGACATCAAATTATTGAGATACATGAGAAACACTTTTTATACCGAAAATACGAGTATATAAAGATGATAATGAATATTATTTGAGTTCCTCTTTTTGAAAGATTTAAGATTCATTTATTAAATACATTTTAATTCTGTATCTTCGCTAAAGTATATAACTATGACATCAAATTATTGAGATACACGAGATACACTTTTTATACCGGAAATACGAGTATATAAAGATGATAATGAATATTATTTGAGTTTCTCTTTTGGAAAGATTTAAAATTCATTTATTAAATACATTTGAATTCTGTATCTTCGCTTAAGTACTATATATAACTATGACATCAAATTATTTAGATACACGAGAAACACATTTTATACCGCAAAATACGAGTATATAAAGTTTGAATATTGTTTGAGTTTCTCTTTTGGAAAGATTTAAAATTCATTTATTAAATACATTTTAATTCTGTATCTTTGCTAAAGTATATAACTATGACATCAAATTATTGAGATACACGAGAAACACTCTTTATACTGAAAATACGCGTATATAAAGATGATAATGAATATTATTTGAGTTCCTCTTTTTGAGAGATTTAAAATTCATTTATTAAATACATTTTAATTCTGTATCTTCGCTAAAGTATATAACTATGACATCAAATTATTGAGATACACGAGAAACACTTTTTATACCCATATATAAAAAAAGTAAAGATGATAGTGAATATTTTTTGAGCTGTCTTTTTGAAAATTGTGGAAAGATTTAAAATTCAGTTATTGAATAAATTTTAATTTATGTTAGTAAGTAAAGTAAGCATAAAGGTTTTATCAGGTCGCTTTATCCGACCAGAGACTGTACTGGTTTTATAAATAAAAAGATAATAAAAAGGTTTTAAATACCAAACAAATAATAAAGCACTTCTCTAGGACAATTATAAGTTGCTGTTATTGTTTTAAGAAAGAAAAAATCATTATTTACGATCCCTGTGTCAAACATATCCAGCATTACCTAAAATTCCCCATGGCAAGGGTGTTAAATTATAATATAGACTTAATATCATATCTCTTTAATGTTGAACACATGTTTATTGTATGGAATTTAAACAAGAGTCCTGTGATTAATGTTCATTTGGCATTGTGTGTTTCCATTGTTTGCTGTTGTCATTGTGCATATTTATTTAAGATATGCTATATGTATAGAAAAATATTTTATGTATATATCCATGTATATATTTATAGATGTGCATATGAGTGTGAGTGCGTGTGTGAGTGTGATTGTAAGTGTGAGCTCCCGCCATTGGCCTGTAAATGCAAATTTACAGTCTCGAATGTACATATGCTGATATAACCAGATTTATATAGACATTTATAAACATTATTGTATTGTGGTTGTGGTTGACACAATAATTACATTTTGTGAATGGAACAAAGCGAATGCGAAGCAAAGGCGCAACATTTGACACAGTTTTTTGATTGGATTGGTTTGAATACTCGTACAAAGCGAGTGCTATATAACTCGTATACTCGTATACTGTTTACTGGAACACTCGTATATATTTTAGCGATATCATTTGTGTGTATTGCTTAGAGGGAGTGTTAAAGAGTGAGTTGAAGAGAGAGGGGTGTCTGATATTATGTCTATTGCCCTCTTCACAGGCGGAATGGTGCCTCGAATGCCCCATCGGAGTCACTGCGTCCCAATCTGGATGGCAGCCATCATCTGCAGGAGTACACGTACAAGAAGATAACGGCCTGCGATGTCTGCTCTCAGATTCTAAGAGGTGCGTATATGGTATATGTTGCTATGCACATGTTGGAGTATAATTATGTCTTGTCTCTGATTACATTTAACCGGTTACTCCTTCCTGCACAGGTCACACACGTCAGGGGCTGCGGTGTCGCATTTGCAAGCTGAATGCCCATGGCGATTGTGCCCCAAATTTGCCACGCTGCCAGCCGAAACAGAAGCTGTTGCGTCGCCAGAAGAGCACTTCCGAGCTGGAGAACCGTGTTGACATCGAGGAGGAAAGTGAGTATTTTCCACGCATTTCTCGCTCTCTGTCTTAGCTCAAGCTCATCACGCGCTTTCCCCTTCCCCCTTGAACCCAAACCAAAGCAAACCGAAACAAAAACTAACTAACAACAACAATAACACTTGCAAATTCGCTTGCCATTACGTAAGAGCTTACGTAGAATCTTAACCAGCAATACAGTATAACCATGAGTCGCCGTGCTGTACAGTGTACAGTGCACAGTGTACCTTAATGATTGACCCAAAGGTGCCATGGGTTTTTAGTACCTACGGTACTCTGATTCCCCATCTCCTTTTAGCCTCATTCGGACATACAAAAGCAGCTAAAACAAGAACCCGGCAAAAACGATTTCGAGTAACTTTTGCTAACCGAACTAAAATTGTTTTGTTGTTTGTTTCCTTATCTTAATTTTTGTAATGTTGTGTTTACATTGTTTTCAATAATTGTGTAAAGTTTTTGTTCGTTTCAATTGAACCTACTGCAAGATGTCTCACTCGTACTACCAAGAAATGCATTTGCATTGGCATGCAACAAGAGCCTGTTCTTGTTGACCAATATTGACCATGTCTATGGTATGTCCATGTCAAGCTCGAAGTGGTTCCTGTGTTCCCTTCCTGCTGCTGCTGTCAGTGGATATGTGAATTTGTGAATTTGTGACCCTTCACAATGGGCATAACCCATTACCTGGTTATTTCCAATCGATTGCATGCCACATCCAGAACTAGATCCAACCAGCTAACCGTAAACCATGAACCGTACCGTAACCAGTGCATTTCAGTTAGTTAGAGTTGAGCTGGCAGCTGTCAAATTGTCGAAGAACAGGAACGCATCCTGCGAATATTGATTTGACCGGGTTTTGTGTGTGTTTGCTGCAAGCGTCGTAGGAGGAGGAGGAGGAGGAGTTGATTCCACAATGGATTTATGGTACTCGGGGGACAAGCAGATTGCGTCATTTCTGATTTCTGTCACAATTCGCAACATTTCAACAATATACGTTATTTCTGTATATAATATATATATGTACATTTTTCCTTTTATCATTTTTCATTACGTTTTCTTTTTTTATTTTATTGCCAAACGATTCATGGTATTCAGTTTGTTGTAGATGATTTGTGATTTCTACGAGAACTCTCAGCTCCTAGCACTAAATTGAACTGTAGACAACTAGGAAACTGTACGTATTTAATTGAGTTTTGTAGAAATACAGTTTCTTGGGGCATACTCATAAATATTTCGTTGCAATCATTATAAACGAAATCAAGTGAGGCAGGTGCACAGTCCGAGGAAAATACTGTTAATTAAAGGATAGTTGGAGTGTATGAAAAAGAATGCAACATTTCCATTTATGCTCCATAGTATGCATTCAATTTTAATTATTGTTTGACAACTCTAAATTAATTGGTATTTAATTTGGGCCAATCTAATTTATTTATAATTACCTCGAACTGTGAACCTGTTCTCCTGCATAATAACAAAAGAACTTAGTTTGCCATCGACCACAACAACTCAATAAATGTTCAATTTAAAATCCTTTTCCCCCCCAAAAAAAAACCACTGAAAAACTGAAAAACTAAAAACTTATACACATAAAGCATCGCCACAGGAGTCGGTGGTGACAAACTGTCCACAAACTGGGCAAACAGCAGTCGATGATCAAAATCAAAGCGCAAATCTGTTGAATGTGCCCAATACGAACAATACGAAATTCCGTCAAAAGACGCCCCTCATCAATCGCATTGCGCAACTAGGTACCGAATGTATAATACTCTATCATATATAGTATATTATCATACTTATATTGTATAGTATGCGCAAAAGATACTCAATTGCCATGCGCTTGAATTTTGTGTTCCTCCTTTTGCTTTTGTTACATATACGAGTGTGTTTATTTGTTTACATGATTTGAACGTTATCGTTATTGAACTTATTGTTTATTAATCGGTTATTGCAATGATTGATTGTTGCGCTTTGATTCACCTAATAATTAGCGAGACGAGAATGAAAATTAAACAGAACAAGAAACATTATTATTATTACAATAAGTATAAAACAATCTCTGCAAATTACACAACACTCACAAAACACACATTTTACAACAGGGAAGCCGCCATGTCGATTCATCAATCGATAGACACACATCAATTCACATTGAACTTTCGATTAACCTTATATCAGAGATGTAACAAAAACAATAAGATTGCGTAGTGGAGCATGTTCTAGAGCTGTCATTAAGTATATCTTATTGCTCAAAACCAAATTGCATATCTACAAAAATAATAACAAGAAATTCCCTCAATATTAGTTATTGTTTTTTTTTATAAATAAACCCACCAATTGTGGGTACTGTACTGTAAGAATTGGGTCAACCATCGACATCAACATCTAGCGTTTGGTTCCATTTTAATGTCGCCCAATTTAGAGTTCACTGTTTCTCAGCTAGTTCTCAATCAAATTCTCATACACAACCACAACAACAACAAGAACAACAACAAGCTGGCGAACTATGCATAAAATTGTATTAACCGGAGTCTATATAAAAGTCAACTTAACTATATACTTACTATACAATATATACGATATTTATTAGAGGTACATATTTAAGTATTCTCAATCTTCGCACATACGTACACGCACACATATACTCCTCCCACATAAACGCACATACATTCACTTGGCGCATAATCTCCCCAGTCCCCGCCCCGGCCCCGGCCCCGCCCCGTCCCCTTCACCCCATTCAAAAATATATCGATAACGAATCAATCGAACCGATCAACCACTTTAAAAATTTAACTAATGCACTTCAAAAATGCACATCATCAAAAAATCGAATCGAATCGAATATCGAAATCGAAAATCGTTTTGAAATTGAAACACAACCAAAAACCACGCCCACGCCCACCACCAATAACGGCAACTAATCAACTGCTACGGCACCAAAAAAATTAAAAAAAAAAACAAATCAATCAAATTAAAAATGAAAAACAGAAATTACCGAAATCGATCAAATTTATCGAGTGCTGAAACAAGCCGGAGAACTCAAATCCGGCCATCTTCCAGCCGGCGACAAATCCGTCCACATGCCGGGCAAAACATTGGACGGCAACGTTGGAGTTGGCCTCACAGCAGCAGCGGGCGCGGGACCAGGACCAGGAACAGGTGCGGCAGCGGGATCGGGATCGGGACTGGTCGTTCCTGGGAGCACAACATTACCGCTGCAGCCGCTGGCGGGGAATGAGCGGCCTCCGCCGCCCGAGATTCCCATTGTTAATGTGCCGTCGGAGATGGCAATGCAGGAACCACATCAGCTGCAGCACCAACATCCGCTCCAGCATCCACATCAACACCCACATCAGCATCAGCATCCACATCCGCATTCGCATCAACGCAGTCTGGCGTCCGTGGCGCAGGCGGCGGCGGTGCGAGCGGGTCGCGGAGTGCGGCCCCCGCCGGTGGCGATGCCCATTCTGGGCGTGCAACTGCAACAACAGGAGCTGCAACAGCAACGTGGCGGTCTGCCAGTTCCCACACAAGATATCTCTAGTAGCTCAGGTCCGCAATATATAAAAGAGCCAACCAAGTAGCTTGTTGTTACTTCTCTCTCTATCTCTCTTACTCTATCTCTCTCTCTCTTACTATTTAAATAAAACTCTCTATCTCCATCTGAGTCTGCTCATCGTTTCATAAATTATAATTCTTGTATTCCCATTTCGTTTTCTTTCTGTTGCAATTTCGATTGACATTTTTATGGTTTGTAGCTTTGGTTTCTCGTTTCTCGTTTACCCTTAGCTCTCTCTCTCTCTCTCTCTCTGTCTCTATTTCTCTTGTTTTCATTCCTTACACAACATTCATCCAGTGCCGTAGTAGCATTCAATCAATCGATCAATCAATCAAGAAAACATTTCTATCATTTCGTTACGTTGAACTTCCAATTCAACTTTAAGTAAATACTCGAAAGCAAAGTTGAAAGTGTGTTAACCAAACACACACACACACACTCGTACGTCACGCACATTCACACACACACACACACACACACATACACACTCATATACATAGTGAATCAATAAGCTCAAGTCGTCCCCTTTGAGTCCTTTAATACGCTCCCCAATTTCACCTCAACTCTCTGCTAAATGCTGTTACTGCACTTGTAGCGCAACTACACTCACACACACACACACACGCACACCAACACAACTATAAATATGTATATTGATTATATTTAATTGCATAATCTATTTGAAATACAATTTCGATTGACATTGCCCAAAATATATTGCGCATACGCCTCGTTGCTTCCATGCTCCTACGCTTGTGATTTTTGAATTTAGCCTAACAGTAAACTAATCACACACACACATTCAAACACACCACACACACAGATATGTAGCCATGCATTTTGTGTATAATTTAAGCAAAAAATGTAATCAAAGCTTTTGCATAGCGACTGTCAAACTGTAGCATTAGCTTAGTTCCATTTAACTAGCGTTTAGCAACAGCATTAACTTAGTCATAGTACTAATCTATTATCTATTTGGTATTGGTATTTAGTTGTATTTTGCATATGCTAATCATGCGCTTTTATTTTCCCATCCAAACACACCCACACACACACACTCGCACACATCAATACCTCAATTAATAAATAACATAATTGAAACATTATTTTTAAGCTCGAACTAAAAGTAATTAAATGCTTAAATAGGTCATTTATTAAATACATACATTAATATAAACATATCTATTTGACTTCTTGCATATGTGTGAGTGAAAGTAAGTGTGCTTGTGCATTAGTATGTGTGTGAGCTGTGAACATCTCGCGTTGAATCTACATAGTATTGTTGTGACCCAAATAACAATTAAATTGAACTGCTGCTGCACACAACGAACAGAAAATACTCTATTGATATTTGAATTCATCTCTTCAATTAAATGAGTGTCAAATGGCATTCATTCACTTTAGTTTGTCTGAGTCGGTGTCTCCCTGGATCCTCTGTTGCATATGTGCATACTCTATTGTATGCAACTCTCATCATCGTGGCCCAAGTTGCAATATCAAACGCAAGCATGCAAGAATGATTTTCAATTGAAAACCAACGCAGCGAGCTGGCAACACAATTTACTCACACACCCACACACACACTCAGCTGCAACTGGTCTTCTTGCCACACCCCCTCAACCCTCATTGCTTCTCATTCCCCTTGAAGAGAGCGATCAGATTTGAAGGCAATGCGTATTTGCAATCTGTCGCTTTGTTTAGTTGCACTCGAGTGCATTTGCCACTTGCCACTTGCCACAAACTGTTGTTCTCATGATTAGCGACAATCTCGTCACTTGCCACAGCAGAGGCCTTGCAACTGCAACGGCAACTGCAGCTGCATCTGCATTTCCTCTGTGGCTTCTTCCAATTAGCCAAGTGTCTGCTTATTATTTTTGCTGATTGTCATTCTACGTGTGGCTGCCTGCGACATCCAACACATCCTGCCCCATGTTGCTGCCTCCTCCTTTGGACTGCTCCATACATATATTTTATGGCTTGTTCGAGTTGGCAATTGGCAATTGGATAATTTGCCAATATGTTTATAATTGATCTGAGATTAGTACACACTGACTTCCGTAGGCTGATTTCGGACTCATTATATGAATTTATGCCCCAATTTGTAAACCACACATAGACACACACACAGACACACGGACACACACACAGAGAGACACACACACGTATTTGATTTATTGATTGTGCAACAATTCGAAATTAACACACACCAAAATGTTTTCTCGTGTTATCTTTTTGCCAATTTTGTTTCGCTTGCCAAAAACTAAACCAAAAATATCCAAATAAACCAAAAAACAAAACAACCAACAATGACAACCAACAACCAACTACAACAACAACAACAATGAGAAAGATCAACGATATGTTGCTCCCTATGCTCCGGTGTCCAACATGTCCAGCTCGGCGTACATCAGCAGCGGCTTCGGCATTAACTACTACACGGCCAGCGCACTGCAGCAACAGCAGCAATTGACGGCGGCAACATCCAGCTATCAGCAGCAGCAACTGCAACAGACATCGCCAGCACATCTGCAACAGCAGCAGCAACAACTGCAACAGCAACGCAAACGTCCTGTAGCTATTTGCAGAATGATCCGGGAATGCGACGTCGTCTGTTTGCCGGATTTCGACCGTTGTCCGGATTCGGACGCTTGCGACAGCAACGCTCGTCGCAGCAGCAACATCGTTCCATATCATTGCCAGAAAGTAATTACGTGACATACAAACTCCATCAGCAACATCAGCAACAACCAGAACAACAACAACAACAGCAACAACACCATCACTTTTACTACCATCACCATCACTATCCACACGATTACTTTGAAACAACAACACCTTCTGCTTGCAACCGCACGAAACGTGCAACACGTTCTGTCAACGATTTGTGCGGCAACTATTCGTTTGATTCTGTTGCAAGCCATATTGCAATAGCAGCACCAACAACAACAACAACAGCAACAGCAACAATAACAACATCAACAACAACTCCAAATATTTCTACTACTACAACAACAATTACAACAACTTCATCATCAACAACTACAACAACAACAACAACAACTATCAACCGTTCTTTTTGGAATTGTACTGCATTTTATTCCAATTGGATGTTTTTATTGCTGTTTAGTGTCGCATCTCTTAAATGTTGTTCGTGTGTGTGTGTGCCTGTGTATGTGTGTGTGAGTGTGTGTTAAATGTATAGCTTACTTAAGAGCACCGCCCCCTCTCCCCTCTCCCCTGTTCCTTGCAACCATTTACATTTACAACATTACTTTAATTTCAACTTAGACAAACTTGGCTTCAACAATGCCCCAACACGCCAATTAGTCTTAACCCAGTTTACACTTCAGGCAAGCGGCTCATTTCCGGCTCAGCACAAGCAAGAACAACAACAATAGCGACAACAACAACGACAACAACAGCAGCTACAACAATTATAAGCCCAGGCACATTGGCATAATTTGTATACATGGCCGAGTTGCTTGTCGCTTCCAGAGCTGTTGCATGCAACCATAGCAGCAACTTGCAACGGCTGTGCAGTGTAAATTGTCAACGTTTGTATGGCAAAATTAAAAAGAAAGAACAAAACCAAGACAGAAATATTATATTCGGCACACCAACAATTTAATACCCTTGCAGAAGTCTTTCTTTTATTTTCATTCCTCTCTAAGCTAAATGAAATAATAGTCAAATGTCAGTGAAATCCGTTCAATTTAAATTTAAATTTTTGAATTGTTAGAAATATATCGAACATCAAATAACAGTTGCGTGTAAATTTAATCTTACATTAGAAACATAGAATAGTTTGTTCGACGGATTGTTGCAATAACAATTATATATAATAGTAACTAGATTTCATGATAACTTGTTCTCAATGTATTCGAGCTGGTTTGAAACTTGATTTATCCCGATGGAGCTGTAAAAGTCGCATTGTGATAAGCTCTGCAAGGGTATTAAACGAGAGAGTGAAATAAAGATGGTGCACAAAAATGTTGCACGCTTCCACGTTGCACAGTTGCCACTCCACAGCACAGTTGCAAGTTACTCGCTGACTGTACACAAAATTGAAGTTCTGCTCGAGTTTGAACCGAGTTCATTTATGCTTAATGTCTGCCGCATTTTTAATGATATTCTCAATCTTTGGCGAACTTCACATTGCCATGTGCGAGAGCGGGAGAGGGCGAGTTCGAGAGGAGAGGGAGGGGGAGCGAGAGAGGAAGAAGTGAGAAAAAAAGCCAGCAAAGTTTTTTGTCTCTGCCTCCTGCCTCCTGCCTCACAATCTCACACTTGCCCCCCAACCCTCAACTCAATTCAGTTGGAAGCTGCCTGCAACATAATTATGCTAAAATTTGTTGTGGCACACAATTTCTTTTTGCCTTTCTTCTTCCCCCCCGTTGCTATTTGAACTGGAACTGCGACTGGGATTTTTTGTTTTTCAGTTTTTTTCCGTTTTTGTCCATTTTATCATCGTTTTCCTTGTTGTTTTTCAGTCCTCGTAGTTTGTACGTTTGCATGTTTTCTTTTGGCCAGTTAAGGAGACTGAGCAGGCTCTGTGCACTTACTTTACTTTTGCCGGATTATTTTCTTTGGTCTATTACATTTTGGCCCCAGGATAAAGTCGAGACGAGCTGCTTCTTTTATGCATGAACGCTGAAGGTCTTAATGTTTAATACTTCTTGGCTTTCTTCGTTTAACTTAATTAGTTCCTATTTTCCTTCGCATGTCGTAATCTCAAACCCGACTCCCAACTAAGCAGCATAACAGCAGTCCAACTAACGAAACTTGGCTTAAGCAATCAATTGACTATATACCATATAATTATAATATTATAATATTATAAATGTGTGTGTGTGTGTGTGTAGCAACAAACACAAAGACGGACATTGCTCGGCCATTTGGTGAGCCGCTGATGTTGACCAGAAATATGCCGAAGAATCCTGAGCCAAGTCAAGATGAGTCCAAGGGAAACAAGCGACGCATCCGTTTGAATTGAACTGAACAACTCTACCCCACAACCACCACAACCACCACAAAAACAACAAGAACAAGAAGAACAACAACCCCACAACAACAACGATTGCTGCTTAGTTGACAACAGTTACAACGTTGATTTCTTTATTTAATTTAATTAGTTTAATCTAGTTATACTCGTATTTATTTTGATTATGTTTGCTTAAGTTGCCCCCTAAAAAGTAGACTTAAAATGAGCATTCGAAATGAATGTGAAATGCAGCACAGTAATTATTATAAAATACTCAACTAATCTATCTATATGAATTATAAACATTAGTTAGTCTCAGCTCTAAATATGATTATACATAATATACATAATAATTAATGAAAGTAGCCTGAATGTTCTTCGCTACGATTAAATGTATTTTAAAGTATTTTAGTACTCGTATTCTATTCATTATGCACATCTATCTCTCTGTACGTTTCTATCAATGTTGTAAATACCACACGAAAAGTAACTAAAATATAATAAAAATAAACAAAATGCAATTCAGTTATAGCAACTATTTCAGATATGAGTCAAGAGAGTGGCAAAGAACACTTTCCAATGCAATCCATTCTCAGTTCTCTCTTTCTGTGAGGAATGTTTCCCACTTATGTCTCTATTGTTGTATCTACACTGAACTACACGCACATCGTTTATGCACGGAGCGCCTAAAATATACATACACTTGAACAAAAAACACCTGACAAACCAAAATTAAGAGGATTAACACATTTGCTGTCTCTTTGAAAACGTGTGTTGAATGTTGCTCTGTTGCAAATACGTACTATACTCGTATCTTTCTATTCTAATTTCAATAATTAATTGTTTTCAAAGTCCGTCGGACCCTAAATGTTATAGTTTTACCTATTTTTTCTCTAGCTAAGCAAAGCGGAAAACCTAAATTGTTGTTTCCGTTTCCGTTTCTATTTCCATTTTGATTTTGTATTTTCGTTTTGAATATTTCTTAGAGCTAGTAGCTACTTACATAAATACATTTAATACTGAAATCTGAACAAACGAAATTAAATTGCCAATTTTTTATCATACATTTTATTGCTTTTTTCGTATACAACCCAAAAAAAAAAAAAAATATTGAAAACAAAACGAAATCAATCGAAACGAAACGAAACGAAACTCGTGATGCGTGTGTCTGTCGCGTTATTGTCCAACACAACAATAATTACACACCTGCAACAAACAACACCACCACAAACAACAACAACAACCACAACAACACAACAACCACAACAATGAACGACAACAGCACCGCACTCACCGCGCCGACAAAAGTTGAACTTACGCATGAAATCCTTGAGCTTGGACTCACCCGAATCCTCGGAGCTGCACGGTCAGTTTAGGCGTCGCCAGCATCTGCCGGTGACAGCCGCCTCCACATCCAGCGGCTACTATCATGGCGGCTCTGGAGGCCATCTGGAGCACAGTACTCCTCCATCGAACAACAGCCGGCTGCACTGTAAGTAGCAAACCAGTTCCCGCTCACTCCCCGTTCCCACCGTTCACACCGGAGTTGCACCTAAATCTCCAATTATAATTCAAATGAAATGTTAAAAAAATTAAGTAATCTCCATTGAAAGGATGCTCTTTCTTGCTTTCTCAACTCAATCTTCTTCCACCTAGAGCTCTTTAACTCCCACTCTCTTTTTCTCCTTCTCTTCTGATTCTGATTCTGATTCTAATTCTGATTCTGACTCTGAAACTTAACTCGGATGATCTAATACAAAGTTATCGCGCAGATGAAACATTAGATTTTAAATACCATCTATTTTTAAGTAACAAATGCTTTAACAATTGCTTTAAACTTTAACATGTAGCTAATTTATTAAATTTATTCAATTTGTTCCATTTAGTATGTTTCGTTTTGTAGCTATAGCTTGAAGTAGAAGCAGAATATTAAAGTTACATTTAAATACAAAAGAAATGTTAAAAGTTTCACAACTTCACTTGACAGTCATACAACAACAAGAAAACTCATTTTCCAAGTAGTTTCCAAGAATATTTTCAACTCAAGACCTCATTTGAATTTCAGCCAACATCACAAGCTATTTTTAAAGCACAAAACCGAAAACTAAAAACTTAAAAACGCCTCTATGAGTTTTTACATTTTGTGCTATTTTCTGTAACTGTTATCTGTAATTGTAACTCTAACTGTATCTGTATCTGTATCTATATCTATATCTTGTACTTTTCTATCATATATTCGTGCATTCAATTAACGGACAACAACCACACACACACTGAGGTTGTGTGTGTGTGTGCGTGTGCTTCTTGTGCATGCCCTTTATGCCATCACAGTTGGCCATTAACGCTGCCCTATTTCTCATCCGTATCCATTACAGCGCCTTCAAGTCCCTCGCATCCGGGCCGCAAGCTCCTCTATGCCACACGTGGCATGCGGGGCGGCAGCGTCGATTTGCCCGACGACATGGAGAAGTCGCAGTCATCGGCCAGCACATCGCCTTGTTTATCTCCAGTAAGACATGCCCAGGTATTCCCCGTTTCTCTCCCAATTCCCTCTCACTCTCTATCTCTCTCTATCTCTCTTCTTACGTTTCTCTCTCTCTTTATAATTTGCTCCAATTTCTTCGTGTTATTGTCTTGTGTTATGCCTGACTTAAATTGTGCTTCCAATTTCAAGAAATCACATCGTCTGCTGCCCACCAATCTATATGTCATCCTCTACAACTTTAAGGCGAGACATGCTGATGAGTTGGATCTGAAGGCTGGTTATAAGGTAAGCTATATACCCTGGGCTATATACTCTGCTGTGTCGTAATACCAATAAGTTTGTAGCCTCAAACTTAACTATGAATATACCACTGAGGTCTAATCTGTTCCTTAGTTTCTAAACTGGATTTAATGCTGATTTTTAAAAGGGTTTCATTTACATTTGTTTACAGATTAGGTTATCAAGATTTCAAGACTTATATCAAATGCTGCTTCAGAATATTCATATTAATATTCAGTATATTTTCTGTTTTTATATTTTTTAGGTGTGTCGATATTTCTCACAAAAAGTGGTTACCAAAATTCGAAATCTACTGTCAAATTTATGTTGTTTTCAACAGAAAACCACAGTTCTAGAATTAATTACGAGTCTCCAGTTTATGACCTATAAAGTTTGTGTTTTTTGTCTTCACTTGAACAGAAATTATGTTTATGCGGACAGTTTGTCCTGGATTTAACATTGTTTTGATACATCGATTTTCAGGATCTGGCTAAAAAACAGTAAAGTTCTGTTTAAAAAAATATTCTAAAAATTTAAGATAAAATACATTTCCCAATTCACGTATTGTGAACTAGAAATTGATTTTAGAACTATGACTTCTAATAGAAAACATCTCAGAATTACCGGAGATTGCGAATTTGGTCTACCATTTTTAAATTTGTTTGGCTTCATTCAAATCGAGCTTATACAACTTGATTGAAAGTCAATAGCAAAGATTCAAATGTTTGGATATTTGATATAATATATATGCTTTGTAGACAGAGGGTTTAATATTCTCCTCACATATTTTTGCATTGCAGTAAATAAATAAATAAATAGAACGCTTTGTTTAATCCGCTAAACACTGCGTTTACCACACACACAAAGAAAGAGAGAGAGAGAGAGATGAGGTAGATAGGGAAAAACAAATACGGTTAGGAAAATAGCCTAATCAAAAAGAAGAAAGAGAGGGGAGGTTTTATATACCATATATTTATACAACAATATATTCAATATGGGCAGAAACAATCCTAGAAATAACTGCTTCATTTATAATGTACACATCGCATTTTTATTATGTACACAGAGAAAACGAACGAACGAAGCACATGGAAAATAGGAAACAGAACAGTGAAGAGTGGGGGAAGGATGTGAAAGGAAGAGAGAGAGGGGAAATCAAAGATAGAGTAGAAAAGAAAACATAAAATAATAGTTAGAGGGATTGTGTACACATTGTGATTGCCAATGTCATTCCAACTGCGATTGCGATTGCTATTGCGATTTGCGATTTCTGATTGCGTATACGCCCCACGGCCGTGAGCAAATTTGTGGCGAGTGATTTGCATGTGCATTACGAGTAGTGGCAACCAGACTGCCATTGTCCTTGGCAGGCAGGATAAGCAGCTTTGTTAATGGCTGTGTCTGTAACTGTGGCTGTGGCTTAACCTCTTTCTGACACCGCACAGGTGACAGTCATCGATACCTCGGATCCGGATTGGTGGAAGGGCAAAGTGCTGGGCCGCGTTGGGTTCTTTCCATCCAAGTACTGTGTGCGTCTCAATGCCAACGAGAAGCCGCTCCAGGTGACTCACAATCTGCAGGTGTCCGACGGTGAACGTGGCGAGAACATGACCCTGCTCCGAGATCAGATTGTCATCCAGGTAGGTCGCTTCATCTTCATTTCCATCTCCATATCCATCTCCCACGATTGTGGATTGTGGTAATTCAATTGTCCCACTCACTCTTCCGCCAGACTGGGGATGAGGTGAATGGCATGGTGATGGTTCGCTCGGCGGACAACCGTCAGGGCTACTGTCCCATCAAGTATCTGCAGGAGGTGTGACAGCCAGAAGAGGAAGAGCCGCCTGCTAAGTCATCAATGCAATCGTCGCGTGCCGCAGGAGCAGGCGACAAGACCAAGCGTAGAATTAGAATCGTAGTATCCGACAACAGCAGCTCCCCCTCCGCACCAGCACCAGCACCACCATCCGCATCCACATCCACATCCGCAACCGCGACAGCGACAGCATCCATGCATCATTCACAGGCTTCGCCGAGTCATGAGACGAAGCGACTCAACATCGAGTACGGCGATGGAGACGGACAAGGCGGCCTCATTTGGGACAAGGACAAGGATGTCCTAATACTCTCGGGTCGCAACAAGAACGACAAGAACTGGGAGAACTGGGAGCGCATAAGAGAACAGAAGCTGGAGAAGATGAAGAACATCTGCTTCGAGAGCTATCGCCAGTCGAAGCGGGACAAGCTGCTGCTGGCCAAGCCGAGGATAAAGCAGCTTGACTCCACCTGGTATACGGACAACATCTACTCGAATCGCTCAGACGATCTGGACGAGGATTACGTGCCCGATTGCCTCAAGTACGGCAGCTACAGCAACCGCATTCTCCGCGACATTCGCGAGCAGGACGAGAAGCATGCGGATGACGCGCTGCCCATGCGGGAACGGCGCGGCGAAGGCGAGGGATCGCCAGGCTATGGACTGCAGCGCTCCAAGAGCTGCAAGGAGTTCCAGTATCCCAAGTCCCAGAGCTGCTACTTCGAGGGCAGGGATGTCTTCGAGGCGGGCGGCACTGGGGCTGGACCTGGAGCTGGAGCTGGAGCCACCACCACCTCCATACTGAAGAATCGGGCCGGAGTACCCAAGTCGTACTCGTTCAGCGCCTCCACGAAGACCATGCCCTTCGATATCATCGACTACGAGCTGCCCCCCGCCTCGAACACGCGACGGGAGAAGCGGGAGGCCTACAGGAGGAGCATGAACATGCTCTACAGCAATAGCCTGGACGAGCGGACGTTGGCGCACACCTGCTGTGCCCGGGAGCAGTGCACCAGTGCCAAGTGCCTGCTGGACGACATCTACGCCGGGTCGCGGAGGAGGCCGGATGTGTATGCCGTCAGCGCTGGCAGCAACAGGAATCTCAATCGGAGTCTGCGTTCGCCCGCCGATTGGCTCTTTGAGGAGCGCGCCGAGGCGGATCATCGATTGGGCATGGGCATGGGATTGGGTCTGGGTCTGGGTGTTGGACGTGGTCAGCGCCTGGCTCCGCCTCCCATCCCTACTCCGGCCCCGACGGTGATCTGCTGCTGTGCGACGGATGACTGTTGCTGCCATCGCCAGGCGACGCACCATGCGTCTAGGGCGACCAGGTCAAGCAGATCCCACTGTCCGGGTCATCATCCGGCTGCCGAGGAGGAGGAGCACATGCATTGCCGCTACGACACCGACCTGGAGCACTTTATACGTGCCGAACGCGAACGTCTGCTGCTCCAGGATAAATTCCTGGACGAGGACGAGCGCTATTTGGCACAGGCCCAGGGTCATAGCATTCCCAGTCCCGGACGACGCTATGTCCAACACTATCAGCGTCCGACGCGCAGCAAATCTCTGCTGGAGGTGCAGCCTCCGAGTCTCTTCGACGACGACAGCTGCTCCGACACGACGGAGATCGATCTCGAGGACTTCAACATCGATCTGGAGAAGTACTGGGAGCAGCTGGACAAGCCGCCCAGTCCCATCAACATGGACATGCGACGCAACATGCACAGCAACCTGAAGGTCAAGAATGTCAACGTGCGTTGCTACAACAATGGACAACCCATCGACATGCACGACCGGGAGCACGAGCGGCTCATGATCAAGAAATCCCTGCTGGAGGGCATGCCTTCTCCCCCGCAGATCGACTCCAATGGCACCTGCAGCAATGCGGCGGGTTATCCTTTTTTTGAGAATGCCGCTGCTCCGCTGCACCAAGAACAACACATGCCCCACCACCACCACCACCACCACCTCCTGCAACAGCAGCAGCAGCAACAACAACAGCTCCATCCCGCACCACCAGCAGCATCGACATCTTGGTGTCCCGCCGGCTGCAGTGTCAACCGGCTACGCCCAAGGCTATGGACATAAGGTCTATCCGATGGCAGATACTCTGCCCTCGTATCAGTACAACAACTTCTATCCGGAGCACACGACAACGCTGGGCAGTGTGCTCACCCAACAGCCCACGGCGGGCATACACCACGCCTCCGCCGGCGGCCACTCCGCCCTGAGTCTGATCAACAACATCTTCTCCATCTACAAGCCCAACAAATACTCTCCCGAGAACTGTCAACTCAACTACGAGAGCAAACCAGAGCCCTGCAAGAAGATGAACGTGCCGAGCACCCGACGACCCCTCGGAGCCGTCTCCAGCAATACCGGTCATGGTCCCGACTACTTGCACTCGTCGATGAAGCGACCACTGATGGTCAGCGGAGATCAGCCGCACTTCAAGATCATTCCCGAGAAGACGGGCTTGAAGATCTCGCCGCTGTTGGCCTACGACGAGTACGGCGGAGGCGGAGGTGTAGGTGGTGGTGGTGACAAGTCCCACCACAGGCTGAGCAGTACCGCACGACCCTTGATGCTTCCACACTGATGGTGCTGGACCTTTCCTTGGTATGGTAATGGTAATTATTGTTAGTTATGCCCACAGCAACAGCAACAGCAGCAACAACAGCAACAACAATCCAAAAGACTAGCTCGTTTAGAGATTCAACCCAAAACGCACAACTTGGCCCAGTGGCTTAACTAATGTTGTAGTGGCATCTTCACCTCCTCTCTCCTCCCGTCCCTCAACTCCCAGTCCACCTCCACTCTCCACTTGTCGTCGTCGATGTCGTCGGAAATGCTTTTGGTTTCGGTTGAAGCATCATTTCATCGTTTTGTCTGACACAAATCCACAATAGGCCACCACCACCACCAACAACAGCAACAACAAGAACAACAACAACAAGAAAACACCATCACAAACAACAACAACTGCGCCATACCATTGGAAAAATAAAGAAGTAGAAAGAGAAGAGTTAAACAACACAGAAGACACGTCTTAGAGTATTAGGAATACCGAATGAATAACAAAGTATGAAGAAAGAAACTCACATATACACCAAACCTACACACACACACACACACACACACGCACACACACACACACACACACTATCACAAGAAATGTGCTTTTAATCCGCTTGAGAATTCACCGCATATAGTTGATAAATATATAGTTCAGATAAACTATATACATATGTACCACTAATTTTTCGAGCAACTTTTAAGCAATCAGCAGGCGTACTTATATATATATATATATACATATATATATATAAATAGAGATATGTACTATAACTATATAATAGTTGATAAGTCATTCATATCCGTGTTTCACTTTGTATTTAGAAGAGTCGAATCGAATTGAATCGAATTCAACAGAACACAAGAGTATGTAGAACGCATTGTATACCCTGTAATATTGAACCTGTAGCAGCTAAGCGAAGTTTTATGAATACTAAACTATTGTCGATAGCAATTATCGATATCGATATCGATTATCGATAACGATTTATGATCAATGATTTGAGACAAACATCGTTTTTATTGCCACGAAATTTTTTCTATTTTTTATACCAAACAAACTTTGAAGCGAGACAAAAATATACATATATGAAACTAAAACTTAACAGAAGTAAATTTCGATATGAAACGTTTATAAGGCTTGACTCAATTTGTTGCAGCTTCTAGTCTTATATGAAAAAACGACAAAAGAACAACCTCTAGATTTGTATGTACATATATAAGATGAATACTATCACTACTCGTATTTATGATTGTACTTTTATGATGTATGCGTATCCACTGGCCTTATTTATTAAAACAAAGGAAATGAAATGAAACGAACTAAAAACGAACAGAGACACTGAAGTACACACACACCCACACCCACACACACACCCACACACACATACTTGCACTTAATATGTGAATTTATTTGCGCTAAACTTTTGAGCGCACTTGAGAATACATTTTAAGGCTTTGTGTTAATTTTGTTAATTGTTTTTGGCGTCCAATTTTACAAGAGCATAGGTATTATTAACTAGACGCTAGCGAGCAAAACGTAAAGAGTAGCGAGTAAAATGTAACGAGTTACGAGTAACGAGTAACGAGCATCGTAATCGTATTTGTAGTCCGTAAGCAAAGCAAACCAAACAGTTTTAGCACCTAACTGTGCAATCCATTTTGAATTTGAATTTATTTTTAATGACTTTTGAAGCGAAAAGAAGAATTCAAAGAACGATAACAAGAACTAGATACATTTTATTAGACAACGTTTTCTATCCACATTGTTGTTGTACTAACATACAGACAAACACAGATTGTATGACGTGTATTATTAATCTAAGTGTAACCCTATGGCCTATTAGTCAATAAGCAATCCAATTTTCTACACAAACTACAAGTACAGACAACAAAAAATGGGAAAATGAAGAGATTAATGCACCAAAACATTGAACACATCGAGCACACATTTAATGATACGATCTATAGATGATATTTAGACTAAATATTACATGAATTAGATATGTAAGTGAGAGGATGCAAATCAAGTGTAAAATGAATGAAGTCGATGAACATGAACATGAAAACGCCCAAATCTTATGAGTATGTAATTAAATGAAATATATACAGATACATTTATATATATATAATACCCAAATCTAAAAAATAACAAAATTATAGATGAAAACAAAACCAGAACGTTCTCTCTCTCTTGTCACAGGAGAAACGCGAAATGCTGAAATTGGCAATTAAGTAAATTAGTGATTAATAAATAATGCGAAAGCTACACATAAATCTACTTAGCTGATAATGATAACAGCTCGACGCCTTGGGGTGATCAAAGGATGCGGAAAGGATTGTACGCAATGTGCTGGCAACTCTTACGTAATGCTTCATTTTGTTTACTGTGTAATATTGTTAAAGTTACGATTACGATTACGATTGAGAATCACAAAATATTATATTTGTATGTTATTGCTTAACTTGAATTGCATATATATAGAGTATATATAGAGTAATTGGTATTCGATGTCGGTTTGCGAAAGAAATAAAGCTTAAGTGCAGACATAGAACGATTGTAGGAAAAACAAATATACATTTAAACAAATACGATACGATACACATACGCATATGACATATGGCATATGGCATATAGTATAGTTAAGAAAACCAGGCGAAAAGATATCAACGCAACTTACATATATCAATAAATAAAACTAATACTAAAACAAAAGCAAAGGCAAACGGTATAAATAAATTAAACGCAACTAGAGCAACAAAAAAGCGTAAAAAACTTAGAATAATAGCAAAAGAAATGACAAACTTAACTCATTTAGCACTACATGCAATTTAAATGTGAAATTTAACCCCCATATCCTCTCCACCCTCATCATGCTCCCTCCCTGCTAACCCTTGACCAAAATCTTAATTTAAATGAAATAAAAAACAAAAAAAGATGTTGAAATTCGATGTGTAATTTTGAACTGACTTTTTATTTCGGGCGCCAAGTTTCAGCTGAAAATTTTAAATAAAAAAAGGGATATTCGTAATTATTTATTCATAAAGTAAGTATAATTAATCCAAGACACACAAGATAAGCCCGGATAAATTTAATTTGCTGCGAGTGTTGTCTGTGCGCAAAAAAGTAGACTACACTTTTGTTGAAAAAAATTGCATCCGAAAAGTATGTGACACAATTTATTCTTACTGTGATTGGCATTAAAACTATTTACAGTGACAGATTACTGAGTCATAGTTAGTCTTCAATTCAGACAATTGGACAACAGTAACTTACTTACGAGCACACTTATGTTCCTACTTCACTTATTTTAAAAATAGTGTTTGGTAATTCTTAAGAATATTTCTCCCCACCCTGTGATGTTAAGATACAATATTATGATGTACGGATTCTTCACTTAATAAATAATATATAAAAAAAAAAATTAAAACTGTAAAATATATGCATAAATTTATTAAAGTAGTACCAGAGAAACATCTAGGGTTTGGATCATATGCTAACTAGTGTTAGCATTCTTATTAACAGATTCAGGATCGGTACAGTCTTTCAAATCTAATTTAATTCTTAGAATCCCGTTCTTAGGAAGCAACATTTCTGCATATCTGCTGAACAACTCCATAATATTTTACATAATATAGGTTAATATTATATTTAGCTATTTTGCGCATGTTTCCATTTTTTAGTCGATTCTCGAAATTCCTTTTGGATTAACAATTCGAGTATAACCTTGAAAATTCCAGTATATCAAAGGTTACTTAAGTAAGTACAATCTGATAGTACCATAAATAAACTCGCACAATTAAATAAACTTGTACAGATTTTGTTTTTATTAAGATTTAAATTTATATCACATTAAAATGTACATTAACAAAGATACAAAATTACACGACTTGTCGTTGTGGTTATTATTACTTGTCGTTTTTACAATCAATATGTTGGTCTTGGATTCGATTAAAATAGGGTTTCAGCTTGGCCGTCATGCTTGGCATGAATCTTTTGGACATTGGACGTATCTTTTGATGTTTTTTTTTATTTCTTTTCATCTTTTCATTTAATGTTTGGGTAGATCGGGTACATTGTGTTGACCAGTTAACATTAACGTTAAACAATTAACATAGAGTTACACTTATGAGCTACATAACTAGAACTATCGAATTGTTTTTCTAAACTAATTGCATCAGAGTCAGTCAAAGAAGTTGGAACCTAAACCTAAACTACTTTGCCAGGATGCGCCATTGTGGCGATCTTCTTGTCAGGCTTATAGCTAGTTCGTCGGCTGCTCTCCTGGATTTTCATGTTGTTCTTCCTGTGGTCGTTGTTGCTGCGGTTGTTGTTCTGCTGGTGTTGTTGCTGCAACAACTGCTGCTGCTGCTGCTGCCGCCGCGGCTGCCGCTGCAGCTGCTGTTGTGCTTGCAACAACGCCGTCCAGCGCGTTAAGGGTATTTGTGCTGGCGGCCTTTTGATTGGGAAAGAGCACCGAGTAGGCCGGCGGTGGATCCAGCTCCTCGTAGTTGGGCGGCGATGTAGCGTTCGTTGAGTCCTGGCCAGATGCATTGGCGGCGGCCAGCGCCGCTTCGCGCTCGTTGTTGACCGCGTGCTGGGATGCGGATGCTGCAAGTGAACGTATGGATTGAATGTGAGAGCTCAAGCGACAACAGGAAACTGTTGATGGTCGCGGTGGAGGTGAGTGGTAAGGGGATGGAAACGATGCGGATACATGACATGGCGGTTAATGGGGTAATGGGAAAGTTAGAAGATACATAGACATAGACATAGATATTGGTAGGGATGCGGATACAACAGATACAAAGTTGAGAGGCATGCGCAGTAAACAAATCAAAAATAAGAATAAAAACAAAAATAAAAAACGAAAACGAAAACAGAAAACAAAAAACAAGAACAAAAAAACAAAAACTCACATAAATATAAATGTCTATGTCTTACTTGGGCTACAAAATTGTGCAATTGAACGTACCCCAGAGACCGCAGATGAGCAGCGCACCGCCGCAGAGGAGCATGCCGAGCATTAGATACCCCCATGGTCCGTACTTGGACAGATCCGAGTGAATGCCAGTCCGTGTCGAGTTGCGACGCGTGAATCCGCTGCCACCCGTTATGCTGCCAGTGCTATTGCCATTGCCATTGCTCTCCATGGTGGCATTATCTTGTGCCTTGCCATCCGATTCTGGCGCATTTTCCACGCCAATGGCATTCGGAGAGACATTGGCATCACCGCTCGGCCTTTTCATATCTTTGGTATGCACTTTGTGTAGCTGTGTTGTCGAGTTGAAGCTGCCGTTGCCGCTGCCTTGCCGCTAGTGTGCGGTTGCTGATTGTATTCTGTGGCAGATCCTCGGGCTCTGTTGGCGCATCGTGCATGAATAGATTGCGAAGCACCTCAAGTGCGAATTGCTCGAACAGATCGTTTTCCTGGGACGAGGGATGGGGAACGGCACCAGGACGACGTTGTTTATAGCATAGCTCGTAGTCCTCGTCGCTATCATACTCATTGCTATAGGGACAATGGCGAATGCCATCGCAGGCCAGCTCCTTGGAGATGCACAGGATGGGTTCGTCTCTGCAAAGCACACAAAATATATTTATTTACTTATGTGTTCAATTGTTTATTTAGTAAGTAAATAATATTTTATTCCTAATTGAATCCAGTTTGTATATTTTATTTACTTCGTATTATATATTTAATTCACTCAAATCAATTTATTTACTTCTTATTTCTTATTTTGCCTATTTAATTTTTATATTTTACCTGTTTTATTTATTATTTTATATATATTGTATTTACTTTATGGTTTGTATATTTTAATTAATTCGTATTATATGTTCTTTTCACTCAAATCAATTTATTTACTTTATGAATTTTATGAATTTCTTATTTTACCTATTTTATTTTTATATTTTACCTGTTTTATTTATTATTTTATATATATATTGTATTTACTTTATGGTATTTATTTTACTATTTTAATTATATTTTGCTTTTCTTTAATATTGTATTTACTTGCTTTATTTAAATTATTATATTCCTTTTAAGTTTAATTTTTGCATTTATTTATTATTTATTTAATAAAATTGTGAAATGACAGATATACTGAAAAAACTTTTGTTATAGTGTTTTAACTTAAAGACCCAACGAAGGTATAAAAGTTCAAGGGTAGTCAAAATTTGTGGTTTTAGAAATAGAAGCTCATATCGTACCCGATTTTCAGGCACTGATGTCTGCTCGCATCCTTACACTGCTCCCCCTTGCCCAGCACCGTGATCATGAGCTTGGACTTGAGCGCATGGTGTCCATGTTCCCAGACAATACGCACGCGTCCATGGAACAAACGTACTGGATCCTCCATTTCCGAAGCCGTATCTTCCAGCTGGCAGGGATCCACGCGCCATTGTGCCGTGTGCGGATCCAAGGAGCTGAACTGAAACATCAAAAAAGGAGACAAAGAAATGAAATTCGCATTAGTTGAGGTAACTCTAATATTTGTTCGCGCATGTGCAAAACACTTAAATAATAATAAATAAATAGATTAAAAGCAGAAGAAATAGTATAATGAAAAGCACTCAAATCTGTTCACGCCCACAAACAAAAAGCTCTGACGTGATATAAATTATTTAAACAAATAAAGATCATAACGTGCACAATAAACGATCAACTGCGAATTCATTTTGGATATTTTGCATGACATTCAAGAACAACAACAACATCAATATATTCGAGAATAATGCCAAATTAAATATTTACACTGAAAAAACACGACGCACAAAAAGCGGCTTTAAGTACCACATGCGAATTCCCCTGCGGAGGAGGAATGAGGGAAAGAGGGAGGCCCGACTGGGGGAAGTAATACATACGTAGAGTACTACGACTGGCGAGATTCCACGCTATTCATAATTATTAATGCATATTATATTACGAGTATTATATGCAAAGCTAAAAGTAACAATTTGCTTAAAAACCCATTTAATATTCACAGCAAGTTCTTCATAGCTTATTTCGATTGCACGACTAGAAAATACTCTGTAGGTAGCTGTCGGTTTTTAATTCTTTTTTGTTTTTATTTTATTAAATTTTGTAGACTGGATCTCTTTATGGTAAGTCCAAGTTAAATTTGGTTACCCTAACTGCTTTAAGCGCTGAATCGTTTAGTTTAGGACAAAAAACAATAAAAATATATATAGTTCATAGTGGTATATGTAAGTTCAAAATTTTGATCTCGTTTTATATCTATATAGAAGTTCGCCAAAATAAATATCGATTTATCGGGAAATAATACATAGAGTTGTTTTATATATATGTCCCAAAAAATAATTTTTATTTGAAAACGCATTTCTAATCACAAGGACTTTTATTACAAATTTCAATTTTTCTGGATCGTTTTCATGCTTAGCTCAAACTTTGGTAAATTAACTGCGATAAAAAACCCGTAGTGAGTTGTCGTCAAAAAATTATTGAGTTAAAGTATTTGATTTTCGCGGAAGTTATGAATTTTTAGATCACTAGTGTTTAGTGAGAAAATTGTAATGCATTGCATGTGTGCAAATAAATATACGTCAGAGAGAATCAACAAAATTCCAATTGCAAGAAAAAGTAAATAAAATGTACATAAAATTGGTTAATTTGACAGATAATTGCTGTTAGTTCTCTAATTTAATGATGAAAATAGACGCATTTGGAATTAAGCCATCAAATCTGATGAAAAAACAGCTTGAAATATTTAAAAATGCATTTAAATTCAAATATAATATGGAATTAATATCTTTTATGTGATAATGGTCCAAATTTTCAGTTAAGTTAATATATTGTCAGTCCCATCTAAAATGAACAGCAAGTTTAATCAATTGACAAAACGGAACCTTATCGACATTCCGTATTATGATTACTTTTGGATTGTAATCAAAATTAATTATAAAAATATCGATTAGATTAGAATCTTTTATAATTGTTAATCGGTTTTCTCAATTGCATTAAATATTTATTTATCAGCACTTGGAGAATACTATTTAGGCGTCAGCCCTTGTAATTAATCGTGTTTAAAGACCCCAAGATTAATAGCTTAAACACCGGAGCTTAAATATCGTGAAAGTTAAGTTGATCAATAATTAATGCAGAGTCGGATTCAGCAATTAAACTAGTTGGCTGTTTACAACTTAGATAAGCACACATTGGTATTTATTTTATAAGTGCATCTCGTAAATGTGATACCGATATGCGATTAGTATTTACCTTCAGTTCTAATTCGAAAATGTTTATCATTAACTAACTGTGACACATACGTAGTACGTATTACGTACGTCCGTAGATAGGTATACGTATTTTTGTAGTTCAGTGCTGCATTTGCATATGCAGGCTCTGTGAAAGGAGAACAAAGAACCCATTTATATCCAGATACAGTTTCAGATGCACATATAGCTATAGCTTTGGTCATACCCATACCTATGTAGATATCTATATCTGGATACAGATACAGATACAGCTAAAACAATCCCATCTCATATGCGACGCGCAGATAGTTTTTTATGGCCAGAGACTGTCCACGTTCGCATCAATCCGTCTGCCTGTCAGTCATTCAGTCAGTCAGTCAATTTGTCAGTTTGTCAGTCTTTGTAGTATTTATGGCATCGCATCACCACATCGCCACAGCAGCAACTGAAAGTGTTGCCTGTTGTCTGTTTTCTGTTCTCTGTTTTGTGTTTTGAATGTTGCGTCGCGTTTCGTTTTCCTGGCCAAATGAGACAAACGTGTTTCAAATACACAAAAAGCTCAGAACCAGCACGAAATGCGAAAATGGCTCGAATCGGTCGCGCTTATGCAAATCGCACGCGATTCGAATACCACATATAGTCTGTATGTACAAATATCTCGTTGTTCTTTGGCGTCTAAGTCCCGCCCAAGTCCCGCATTCTGGACTTGCCAACTGAGATGCGGGCTGAGTTATCTATATATCGGCATGAGTTCAATGTCAGCCCAAAGCAACCACAAGTTGCAGCGATATTAAGCGATAACGAGAACTTTTTCAATTGACATCGAAATTAACTGTAATTGGCGACAATTTCAAATGTCAAAATGCCATGTGAAAACCACAACTAAAACGCAATGTCATTAGCAACAAAAAAACTAATCACAATTAGCCAACTGACAATTGGCGAAAGTGTTCGACCATGGCATACCGTCGCCAAGTTCGAGTTTGTTGAATGCCTTTCAAAATTCAATCATAGGCTCAACATAAATTAGAATTATGGCACGAATCTTTGATGAAGTCACTTTTTTTGAACCCATGACTTTGTCTCCCTCGTTTTATTCCCTTCTCTATCAATCTGTCTGTCTTTTGAGCGAGTTCAATGCTAAATACGTGTACAATCTACAATAATTCTCACACTTTTTGGTGGTCACGCATGCGCAGTCAAGATACACACACCTCACACACACACACACACACCAATAATAACACCCACACCAACCAGTCACCAGTCAAAATCTAAAATGTGAACTTGATGGTCACCTAAGAGCAAATGAGAAGGTGCAACAAATGTCGAGCAAACTCTAATTGCAATCTTCAGATGAACAACTTTGCCCAAACTGATAATAAACCATCAAAAGCCTTATAGCTATATACCTTGTATATATGATCTATATATTAGATACATATAAATAAACACATTCAATTTGATGGGAACTTATACAAGTTAAATACATCCTAAGATAAGACTGACTATTCTTCGTATGAATTTAATAAAATTGGTTTTAAAAAAGAAAAATTAAACAATGTTCCCATTGTTTTGATACCAAATAAATTGCATCCTTTTCAAGATATTAAGCAAAAAAAACAGAGATAATTTGGTTTGGTATTCAAGTTATTTTATACTGTACAATTTTAGTTAATTAGTTTTAAGTATTTGATGTATATGTTAATACTTCATATTCAGATCTTGAAATCTATTGAGGTATACTTCGTTAAAGTCATATTAAATTTCCAAATGTAGTTTCATCTTAATTATTATTATTCTCTGTAGATTTATCATATAAATGCAAGTTATTTATCATATCATTTTGATCACTAGTCATTTATATCTACATCTCTCTTAAATGCATTTCTTAGTAAATGTTGTTCTTTCACTTAAATCAGCTTTTTATCTTAAGTCTACATGCAATATATTTAGCTATCTACAGAACCTATATAGATATCATTTAAACTTATGTACTATTATTTTCGACAACTTTTCCTTCACTAAAGGAAGACGTGTCATTTCAATTCACATAGCTTACAGAGAATCTTTAAGCTGTTTATCAGCGACATCGTTTAAATGTTAATCAATATGACCAAGGCCGTATATTCAATCTGAATCTATAATGAATGTTCCACTTACAATGTTCAGGGGACAGGTGCGTCCCACAATGGTTGCGGCTGAGGTTAATCCTCCTGTGCCTGTTCCTCCTGCTGCTGTGGTATTCAGTCTCTCAATCAGCGTGGACACGCCTGTCAGTGCGAAGGAACCGGGTGACTGCAACTGTGGCCCCATTGTGTTGACAACAGGGGAACTGCCACTGGATCTGGATCTGGATGTGGATGTAGATGTGGAGTGAGTGTTGCCATTGCCGTTATCATTGTCTGTTGTGTGTTGATTGTGTCGCAGCTTGGGCAGAATGAGACGCACGATGAATCCGTAGCTCGGGGGTGCGCTCAGGATGCGGGTGCAGGTGTTGTGTTGGGCTCCATACGAGCCCGGTTTCAGTTCAATGATGAGACTAGACTCTTTGCCATCGCTCTCCATGAAATGCTCATGCTGGGCACTGCACAGTGGCTTGAATGTCGGATGCGACAGTATACCACCTGAAAGATAGAAACCAGAAAAGCAGAAAACTGTAAAAGTGGAGCACAAAACTTGACAAAATGCTGTTAATTTGCAGAACAAACTACACATATATATTCATCAAATAATAATCAATAAGAGACAAGACCAACATCTCTTTTTTATTATTATTTTATTTTCTATTCACCAAGTTTTGAGCAATGCACTAAAAATAGATAGATCGAAAATTGAGTGTGAATTGAATATGAGTTTCGAGTACTCATTTTGAGTAACTGCGAGTATTCCATTCAGAAATTCAATTAATCTGATATATTGTATAATTGAATAACTGGCGATACCTATGAAAAAGCCCGTTGATGTTCAGTTTCAAGAGTCTCGGCTCAATTATTTTGCACTCGCAGTCGAACTTTGCGCAGCAGAGGTTAAAGATACAAGCACACACTGATGCAAATACATTTTACAGACACCGAGATACAGATACAGATACAGATACACATGCTAGTTGAATTAATAAAGCATACATGAGACAACACTTCATGGCTGTTATTGTTATTGTTATTGTTGTGCATGTTGTTGTTGCTGTTGTTATACTATATATGATATATATTTATTTACAATGTGCCGCCACTCGACAGTCGATGCCATATTCCGTAGGAAAACTACTTTTGCATTATATTCTGGGTCACTGACTCACACACACACACACACACGCACACATGTATGGCTGCATTGTGGGCGCTTATTATTGCTGCAACATTTTATTAAGGCCCCTCCTCCTTCTCCGTTCCCCTTGACCATGCCATTGCCATCTCTTGTCGTCTTGTTGTGCAATTTCCACCGCTCTTTTTGGCCCATTACAATTTTATTTGCCTTCGCGACTGCAACAACAATTTGCATTTATTCCACTCTTGTGTGTGTGTGTGTGTGTGTGTGTGTGTGTGTGTGTTTGCCAGCTAATTCTCATTTCGAACTTGACATTAATAGCCAAGTTGCTGACACGTGCTGCACTTTAATAAAGTGCTCAGATGTTTGGAACAGCTCCTAAAAATGCACTTAAAATGCATTTATGCTTTTAATTGTTCAACACATAACATAACGTGATTAATGGCGCATACAATTTGTTACTGTGTAATTCGAGGGTGTTGCAATTATGTATTTAAGAGTGTAACTAGAAATATATGTCATTTTAACGATTTAGGTGAAAGCTTCTTTATAAATAGGCTAGAAAAATGGTTTTATTTGCCAATATTGTAAATATATTTATAGATTATCATTGGCAATTGTTCAATTAACAGTTTGTTAAGTCCAATTTTATCTTTAATTGAATAACTAATAATTGTTTAATTAAGAGCTTTGAAAGCAGATGAAAGCGCTATTTAAGATGAATTCTTTATGCATGAAATGCAATTGAATAAAATTTCAAAACCAGCGTGCAACTAATTAGAGTTAAAGAAAATTTATTGACCTCTTTCAACCACCTGTTACCCCATATTAATTGAATGAAAACATTTAAATTGTAATCTAATTGATGTAGAATTTTTTTATTGTAATAACTATTTAATCTGACTTTTAACTGCTGTCCTGACTGACTAATAAATTGACCTTTAAGCTATATCTTTCATCTATTATCACCAAAAAGTAAATAATGAGGTTTAGTATCTTTTTTTGTGGTTGTTTGTGTTTGTGTGTGTGTGTTTGTGTTTGTCGGCTGACTGACGGACAGCTATAAAAGTCGAGGCTTATGCCACTGAACTCTGGCTTCAGTTACAGCTTTAACTAATTGGGTTAAAAGCACACACACATACACACACACGCACACACACAGTCGCATATAATATATATATATATATAAATTCGTATAACAAGTTAAATGAGTGTTGTGCTTGACTGCAGCAGCAGACGAGAGCCGCATTAAGGTTGATGAGGCTGAAGAAAGGGGAGAAAATGAGTGATGAGGGAGACAAGGTGGGGTAAAGTTGGGAATACAGCTGAGGTTCGAAGTGGGTTGGGAGCTCAGCGAACCAAGCAAAGAAAGGGCTGTAATTTCCCTTGATTTTTCACCATAAATGTGCCGTTCATAATTTGTTTCAATTTCTAGAGCATAACATGAATTGTTAGTTTATCTGTTTCTGTGTCTGTGTCTATTTCAATTTCTAATTTTTTTTGGTGGTTCGAAAGCAGAGTGGAAAGTCAACAAGTTGCAACTGCCAACTGCTAAATTCGGGAATAGAATTTCTAATTTCAAATTTGCATGCGACGAGTATCTATGAAAATCTAACTTATGTAAATGAAAATATTTACAAGATGTAAGTAAGCCAAATCCAACATTTCAATTTGTTTTTTGTATTTACCATTAAGCTTGTGTGTCTTGTTAGAGAACATCTTATATGTTAACTTGATTACAGAGTTGCAATTCCACAAAAAGGCAAAAAATTAACTTAAATTTTAAGGTAACCCAATATCTAAAATATATTTGCTTTTTAGCGGTTTAGTTAATTGAGTTAATTGATTGAGAAATTGGGCACTGAATGAAATTGAATGTACTAAAAACGATTTTTTAGTTAATGTCTTCAAAATATGTCTGATAGGACTTCTGGAAACCTATTTCAGTTGGGAGTAATTTGTAGCAAAGTGTCTTGAAACATTATAAAATGGGAAAGTTAAAGGTATTTAATACTTAAAAATAAATGAATGAATTGTCTATTACATGATATTTGAGTTTTCGGCAATAGATTCCTATATTTCTGGGAATGGTATTTTCTGAGTGCAGTAATATCAACATTTGTGAATTGTGTTCGAGTGGACGTGTGTGTGTGAGTGTGTTTTTGTGTATTCTGGCCATAACTTAGTGTGTGTGTGTGTGTGTGTTGTGTGTGACGGTCACTTGTACAGCTCAAAAACAAACTGAGCTGAAGGGCAGTCAATGTTGATCTACAGGTGCCTATAATGAGTGCACACTCGCACACAACTTGCGAGTGTAGTCACTCAGTCACACACACACTCACGCAGCAACTCACATACATACAAACTGAGTGTGTGTGGAGAATGCACTTTAGTGGAGTGGGGGGATATTCAGTTCTGCTCTGACCGTCGCCAGTTGTTTTGCTTTGTTTTGGTTTCATTTGCCTTTTGAGTTTTGGCTTTTGGGTTTTGGCTATTCAGTATTTTCGGGTTTTGTCTGTTCGCTCATGTGTTAAGCAGAGTCTCTCCCGGGTGCAGATTGTCAAGCATCTGTTTTGAGTGCCTGGGCCTGTGTTTGGCATTGCCAATTCAGTGTCATGTTCCATGTTGCAAGCTTGCTGCGTGCAACTCACTCATCATAATTACGCACAGTTGCGTAAAAGTATGAAAATGAAAAAGTTGTTGTTAAAAAATTACACAACACACACTTGCATTGAGAAGAGCAAAGAGAAAGAGGAGAGAAAGAGAACACTTGACGCATAAAAAACGACAAGTGTAGTTTTGTTTTTGTTTTTGTTTTTATTTACCAACTGAAAATTAGGTCAACTATCAAAGTCAGAACTGCAAGGGTTAAGTGGCTTGCCCCGCATCCCGCATCCCGCATTCCACATTCAACACTCATCAGATGCTGCAAACACACATACACAAACATACATATACTCGTTTACACTGGACAACAGCGCCACAATTCCCGTTGGCCAATTTTGCTTATGGGTCAAGCGCATATGTTGCTGTTGTCGTTTCTTTGTGTGTCTGCTTGTTTGCACAGCAGCAACTAACTAAATAAAATAAATTGTACTATAAACAAGACAACAACAGCAACAGCAAAGAACTTGACATGCATTCAGCTTTAACTGATTCTAGTTTGCTGTTGTTGTTGCTGCTGTTGTTGATGTTGCAGTTGCTGTCGTTGCCGCTGTTGCTGTTGCCGTTGCTGCTCGCGTGCAACAGCAACAACATTATTGCAGACAGCCTAACGGCAACTGTTGCTAGTTGTAAGTCTCAGTTTGCCAACAGCAGCGTGACCGAGCAATGCCCGTCGTTGGAGCCGGTTCAACATGACTCCACACAAACACACAAGCACATTTATAAGCACCACACACACACACACACTTATAAGTGCACTCCACTTGGACTCGCCTGCTGCCTTCTAACGGTCGCATACATAAATCAAGGCGGCCATTTTAGCAATTAGCAAAAAATTACCAACAAAGTAAGTGCTTGTATAAAACTTGTGTGTGTGTGGGTGTATGTCTGTCTGTATGTGTGTGTGTGTGTGTATATATCTCTACTGGCCAGTTTGGACCAATTTAGTTGTAGATACTGTAGCTGGTGGGCGTTGGGCGTAGCTACACTGCAAAAAAAAACATCTTTACAAAATTCAAGTTTAAGATTCTTGATTTAAGTATGCATCTTCTGAAGCGTGTAATCAGAATATGATCGATAAACCAACACAATATATACATATATACATATTTGTTACTGAAAAGAATGTCAAAAATATTTGATCTAACTAAAAAATATCTTTAAAAAATTCCGAAAATCAAGATATTTATTTAGAGTTAAATTTGGGAAGATAAGCGAAATTTTAACACCTTTTGAGATTGATTTTATCCCGAAATGTAATTTTCTTTTGCTGTGTGCAACAACAGTAACAGCATCCTCAAGGGTCGCCATTTTAAGCATGAGAGCGTAAAGAGAGCGGAATCCCAAGTTAGATAACGGTCAATTTGCATTTTAATTGAGCGCTTGTTGACGCTCTGCACATCTTGATACACGGAAAACGAGAAAAAAGCTATTGCCTATACATAAAGCTATCTCTGCCATCTCACTCTGGCAAACTCTTTTGTTTTTGTTTCTTTTTCTGTTCTCTTTTTTTGGTGTGTAAAAAGTTTGAACAACTTTGGTCTGGTCATTGCATTGTGAGTGGCAGAAGGGGCGGCGACGGGTGGGCGTAGTGAACTCTAATTGAACTCTTATGACATCAACAGATCAAAAGCTTTTAGGCGTCCCCCAAGGTGCAACGACTTATTCTTTTTTGCTCTTTGAAAGCAACGACAAAAAGTTCTAGCTGCTTGGTAACATATTGATGTTGTGTCTCAGCTTGTGTGTTGTTGTTTTGCTCTTTTTTATACGCAAATTGATTCAGTAACCGGTTCGTACACATGCGAACCAGTATTGATGTTTGTGTATGAATATTTATGCTTGTTTTTTTTTTAACAGAGCTAATAGCTTCTTGTTTATCAAGCTTTTTTGTGTTTATGAATAATTTGCATAGTGTGTAAAGCTTAACTTGGCTATCATAATTAAATTGCATTTAATTGTAATGTAATTGTCATAGTTCCCAAATGGAACAATAATATAATGTTAAAAGTTTAACGGAACAGCGTTAAAAGCTTCGCTTGTTCAACAGACAGCGTTGCAATCGGTTAGGGAAATGAGAAATGGGAAACGGAATAGGGATAGGGAGAGAGAAAGGGAAAGGGAACGAAAGAAAAAGGTGAAACGGTAACTTCATGACATCGCTGCCTCTGCCTTTGTTCTGTGCGCGCCAACTTCGCGGTGTAACTGTATTTCAATGACAATGAGGTCGAGTTCGAGTTCGCGCTCGTTCTCTGTGGCTGCCACAGCTTTTTGTTCTCTTAGTTCTTTAAATTCAGTTGCTTCAAGTTCGTTGTTGTTTCTCTTTATCTTATTATGTACAATATAAATAATTACTTTTTATTTCTACTATTATTTTCACATGTCTTTAGCTGTGTATTCCGTTTCATTATTGTCGCTTCCGCATTTATTTACATGACTTTATTGTTATAACGTCTAGGTCTTTAAATGATTCACATAAAAAGAAACAACACTTAGCTTAAGCATTACAACAACTGCCAAAACATTAAGAATATTATTAATAACTCGCTTAACCAAAACACAACTCAATTAAATGATAAAAAAAAAACAAAATGAATAAGTAAATAAAATATTTAAAACCATGTGCATAAATTTATAAAAAAAAATCCCAGAGATTTCTAGAGAGCAACCGGTTTACAGTTCACGTTCGCAAACTGTCGCAGCTAAACCAAAAAATATGAAGCCAAATGACAGTGGTTCACATCATTTGCAATGACCAGAAACAACTAAGAATATGGATAACAAACAACTCGAATCAAAATAGTGAAATAAAAAAATAATAATAAGTTAATAAAGGAACAACGAAACTGAAGTTTGTGAAATCGGATAATTATAAAACGAATGTAACGATGGCTAGGAAGTATTCAAACACAGACATAAAGAGAGCTTCAGTAAATCTAGACATGCTTATTGAACGTCTTAAGTTAATAGCTTATCGATAATTCGACTAACCGAAAACCGCCGCACTATCGACAATGACAACACTGGCGGACAGGAGCGTGATGAGCGCACAGGCGTAATAAATTTGCAATATGACATTTTTGCCAACGCCTGTGGTTACGCCCGCGCCGGCGCCAACAGCGACGTCAACGCCAACGCAGCGTCGACGTTGATGCTGGCGTGCGCAGCAAAAGTTTGTCGCAGTCGCATTCGTACAAGCCGCCATTTTTTTGTCTGGATGTCTTAAGTTTCAGTTATTTTTATTATTTTTTTAATTTATCTGTATTTGCTTGTGTATTAAAACGGCTTTTTAATGCCGTAGATTGTGGTTTCGTTATAGTTTTGCAGCAGCTTCACTTTTATTTGAATTTTCGTTTTCTTTGGCGCATTACAAACACAGTTTGACTTTTTACTCGGCAAAAAGCCAATTGCATAATCCGACTAGTTCGATTTCGCACACACAATTCTACACATTAATTAACGTAATACGTATGGGATACAATTATTCAGTATATGCTTTATGTTTTTAAATGTTAATGCACTCGCGCGCCCTTTTCAGATCTGAATCTGAGACTGGGCCCAGATCTGCGCCACCCTCGACTCTCAACTACGCTGTGGGGAGCCCGATGACGAGTTCAACTTTCTGCGACGAATGATCGAATCGAACTGAGCACAGCTTACAGCGATGCCAGACGACGATGCCTCGCGATCGATTAGACTCGACAGTGCTGCCAACTCGACCTCTCTCCCGCTAAATCCAGACAAAAACTAAAATTATGAGTGCAAATTTCTCAAAGCAAAATACATTTTTATTTTTAATTTTAGTAAAAAGTGTTATGTGTAAATATTCTATTACAAAAAAAACGAATTAAATTTTAAAAGGAAATAAGAATTCAGTTAAACTTTATTTAAATATCATAATTCAGAAAATACCCATATAACTACTATCATTCAATACATGTAATTAATTTGCAGCAGCATTTATTTAAAAGAAATGTAATATTAATTTAACAACCAGAGATAAGTAGTTAGTCTTTAGCCTTTAAAATGGTCAAAAGCCGATATCACTGACGCCTCACTCGCAAGACGAACACTAAGCTCAGCTGTAAAGTTTTAAGCTCGCTCTTCGCTTAAATGCGGCCTCTCTTAAATTTTCCAGAGCTGCTCGTAAACAACTCACATGCAACAACAATAACACTCTCGCACGACACGACAGACTGACAGACAAATGTAACGTTACAAATCAGCTAACAAAGCAAAGAAGCAAAACAAAAAGGAGAAATCGAAATCTTTTGCACACAAATAAAGTCCAAGCTGAAGCTTTTCTTTATACCGCCTCCACCACCACCTTCATCACCACCTCCACCCACACAGTAGTCCGTAGTCCGCAGTGTACCACCTCCAGCAACAACACGCCGTCTTCTGCTTTAGCAATCATTGCAACAGTTCTGACTCATGAAGCTTACGGGCGTCAAACGGATTTTTGTATTTTAATTTTTTTTTTGTTCTTCTTTCTTTTCACTTATTTTTTTCTGGTTTGGGGCTTTGGTTTTGGGCTCTGTAACCCAATTTTAAAACGAGTCGCAAAGAAGCTCAAGGAAACACAAAAAAGGGGAATGCATGGGAAGCAGAATACGAAAATTACTGCGAAAGGCGTTGTAAGAAATCGAAAACAGTTCAAACAATATGTGTATGCATGTACATTGTACACATACACATACGTGTGTACAATGTACACTGTACAGTGTACACATACTATATTCGTACAATACAAACATATCGAGTGTCTTGGGGGGAATAGCAAGAGTTCGATTGGAATTTACTCAGATTATTAAAGAAACTTTATCAAGTTTTTTATAACGAATACATATAAGTTACCGAAAGATTTAATTTCAAGTAATTATTCAATTGATTGAAAATGAATTACTCAATTGCGTTTATTAAATAAACACATCTGAAATAATTCATGTGTAATACTATTGACAAAGATAAACTCGACTGTTTAAAGAAAAAGTGATCATTTGTAATATGATGTTGTTTTTTAAATTTAGCCATGGTTAAAACTAAAGTTGAAAAACGAGTTTTGAGTAAATATTCTTCGAAATAGTTAAACTCACAAAAATAGTTTACTTTTGTGGTATTTTGAAGAAGTTATAATAATTTTAAAGTGACCTTAACCACTTCTCACGCCTACCTCTCTTCAGTTGTCACTCTTCATGTTCTTCTCGATCGTTTGTTTTATCTGGTTAGCTCAGGTGGCACCTGGAAACAGACGAAAAAATTAAAAGCGAAACTTTAAAATGCTCGAACATTGCATAAGGGAGAAGACCTCACTTTTAAACTAACACGTACACACACACATGCAACGAATGCACACATATGCACTCATGTGTGTTTATGTATATGAATGCACGCATGATTGTATGTTTTTGACTTGATCCGGCAACGACAACGTCGTTCGTCACGGCAACAATAACCATTTTATAGCCGGTAAGTTCAGTTTGTGGACGGCAATCAAGACAACAACAAAAACCAGGCCTCATTTATGCGTTGCATTTTAAAGTTGTTTGTTATCGACTATTTTGGATGTTGTGGTTGTCGTTGTCGTTGTTGGCTAGCCACAAGCTGTTGTTGTTGTCGCTAAAAATAAACGGCAAGTAATTATAGACGTTGACAACGACTTGTTGCACTTACACTTGCACACATTGATACATACATACATACAGACATATGTATGTACATGCATACATGCGTAAAAAGCCATGCCCAAAAGTGCAAACTGAACAAGCCAAGCAACTGTCAAAAGAGACTCAACCAGAGAGCGTGAGCGTAAGTAACTGAGAGAGCGAGAGAGAGAGCAAACTGCGTGTTCAAAGAGCGTACGCTGCTTAAGCAAAATGTTGATGCGTGCTCTTTGCTTGGTCTCCGGTCACGTCGTCCAGCAGCCAATGGACCAAGTTTGATAGGTCACGTATGCGCACATGATTAGTGAATGCCGTTGTTGGCTATTCAAAATCTTGTCCTGCTATCAACTCACTCACACACACACACACACACACACACACACACACACACAGTGTAGTGTCAGTTAATCTTCTTGTGGCAACTAACCTTGGCCCAAATACGTCGTTGGCCCGAGTGTGCTGAGTCTTAACAGAAACATTACAAACAGAAACCAGCTCTTAGACTAAAGCTTAACTCTTGGTCAGAAGTTGTTGTTACAAACATTCAAGCTGTATGTGAGCTTTAAGCTCAACTTAGCGCAGACACAAACCCACTGTTAACACGCTGTTAAGTTTTCAAATTTAGATTTGAATTTCATTTAAATTGTTTTTATTGTTCACGTAAATTAACTTAAATTACAATAATCATCAAAATATTTACAACATTTGAAATACTACGAAAAGGAATATGCATGCACTTGGAATGACCCACGATCAATGAAACCTTCCTTCCATATACGAGTATGTAAGTGAATGATTTTCCATATTTTCCTTGTGAAAATGTGCGCTCAATGGAAGGGGAAATGTGATAGTTAGAGTTAGATTTATAGCGCTGGAAAGACGTCTATAGGTCGAGTATCTAAATGGCATGTGGTGATTGACGGCGATTACTTCATCTGCGACGCAAGTGCATCATGGACTCCAGCGAACTGGGATCCAAAGTGGCTGCATGCTCCAAATCCTCGCTGCTCGCGTTCTCCTCAGCGACATTCACAAAGGTGCTGGAGAGTTCTCCATTCAGTTTGTTGACGTTGCCCGTGGCAATGTCGTACATGAAGATTTCCTGCTCTGCCGTATCGCTGGATCTGTAAACAATTCAAAAGGGCAATTAAAATGTTTCATATGCTTATCGTAGTGTCATGTTAACTAGTCTGAAATGTTGCTTACTTGGCCACCAGCAGCACCACCGACTGCAGCTCAATATCCGTGCGTGCCTCCTTCTCCAGCCAACGCTTGAAGTTGTCCTTGGTGGGCTTCTTGACCAGCGTCTTTACCAGCTCGCCACCCAAGAACTTCACCTCCCTGCTGTCGACGCTGCTGCGTGCCTCAATCGACTGTGACTGTGACTGTGACTGTGACTCCGACTGTGGTTGTGCCTCAACTGGAGCCAGCACCACAACACTGACGATCTTCTTGCCCAGCAGCTCCTCAGTGTCGGGTATGGGGAACTGTGCTCCATTGATCTTCAGCGGCAGATAGCGATTGTATTGCTGACGTTCGGCGAGCTCGACAGGTGTCACCACAGTGGCATCTGTGCGCACGTACTTCTCACTCACACTCTGTCCCTGGGCTGCATCAAAGCGCACCACTTTGACGTCTAGGTTCTGTTTTTGGGGCAGGGAATTCGACTGCTTGACGCGATCAATTTGTTTCTCGCTGAGCGCCACTTTGTCCCCGTTGGGTTTCACCACAGTCAGCACCTTGTTTGTCTCGGCAATCTGGGCTCCACCGCCGGCGCCATAGAAATGCTGCAGATGCTCGGCTGGCAGATTCTCCAGAGCAATGTCGCCCTGCTTGTCGTAGTCCAGGATTGAAATGTCGGCATTGTTGAGGATGCCAGAGGAGAGGAGTTGCTGGCGCAGATCATCGGGCACCTCGTCGGGCAGCTGGAGCAACGTTTGTGATGCCTTGCCATTGGGTTTAGGAGCAGCAGTTGGCAGAGCAGCTGAAGAGGAGGAGACTGGAGCTGGACCTGGAGCTGGTTTACTGGGAGTTACATAGGAAGTTGGTGGCTGTGTGCTGTTGCTGTTGCTGAGGTTTCTCGTGT
Organism: Drosophila sp. st01m; assembly: GCA_018901795.1. Taxonomy (NCBI): domain Eukaryota; kingdom Metazoa; phylum Arthropoda; class Insecta; order Diptera; family Drosophilidae; genus Drosophila; species Drosophila sp. st01m. The sequence continues at coordinate 1,788,602 of JAEIFG010000334.1, forward strand.
TCCTGTCGCTGTTGCAACTCCTTGAACACATCCGAGTGGAAAGTAGACACGGAGAAGGGGGAGTTGTCCGTAGCTGGAGCGGCATTCAACTGTGCTCCAGCTGGGCTCTGTCTCGGTTGCTGGGCAAAGTTGGTGCTTGCCTGAGCCTGCAGAGCAGCAGCTTGAGCCTGAGGATGAACCTGAATCACGGGCTCATTGTTAACCTGTTGATATTGCTGGTAGGTGGCATAGCTGGCGGAAGGTGGCACAGGTGTGACCACCATTACCTTCTGTCCGTGTGTGGACTCGGCATAAACAGGCGGCGCCTCACTAGCAAAATTGTTGTAATGCGATTGTTGCTGCTGTTGCTGCTGCTGTTGCTGCTGCTGACTGAGATGGGATGAGCTGGCTGTGATGTAGTGGCCAGAAATGGGCTGTGCTTGAGGTTGAGTCACGCTAGCAGCTGCAGGTGCAAGATTGGGAGCAGGTACATCATGAATCACCTCGTTGCGAGTGTTGCTGTAAGCGAATTGCTGCAGTGACAGCTGATGTTGCTGCTGGGAAGGCTGATTCTGCACTGTCTCTGTGATATGTTGCTCATACTTTGGTATGGACTTGAGCAGCTCCGTCTCCTTGGAGGGCTTAATGTCAAAGTAGCTGAGTGCTGGCGAGGAATACTTGTGATCCTGTTGCTGATGTTGATGTTGGTGTCTGGTGTTGCTGCTGTGCATAGTAGTCGGTTGCTGGCGTCGGTGAGTGCACTATGAACTGCGGCTGCTGCACAAACTGCGGCTGTCTGATAAACTGATAAGGCTGCGGCTTTGAATGCGACGAAGTTTGAGTTTGAGTTTGAGTTTGAGTTTGACTTTGATATTGTTGATGTTGCTGCTGCTGATAGTTGACATTGTCCAGCTTCAGCGGCAGTTGCAATGGCTTCGTGTGTACTGTTGGCGCGGGAGTTGGACGGAACTTGATGGGTTGATATGGCGCTAGACTTGGACGCGATGGCAACTCTTGAGATTTTGGCGGAATCGTTGGAAAGAATGGCACCTGCACCTGTTTATGAGGTGGCTTCTGATATTGCTGTTGCTGCTGTTGCTGCTGTGGCTGTGGCTGCGTTTGATATTGCTGATTGTGATTGACATAGAACTGTGATTGTTGCACCAACTTGTTGAATATGCTCTGCGATGAGGTTGACGGCAATTGTTGCTGTGTAATGCTGGGACGTGCAACATGTTGCTGATGCTGTGGCTGCTGCTGTTGCTGCGTGTGTTGCTGCTTTTGATAGTATTGCACTTGCTGGTGCTGCTGCTGTTGCGATTGCTGTTGAGGCTTGGTAGCAGGCAGCCTGAAGTAGTTGCTGCTGTGCTGCGACGGCAATTGTTGCTGATTTGAAAAGTGTAATTGCTGCTGCGACTGCTGCTGTTGCTGTTGCTGTTGCTGCGACTGATAGGAGTTGTACAGCAAGTTGGAGGTGTGACCACGAGCAAAGCTGCTCTCGCGTCCATAGTCGGCACGTGTGTTGCTCAGGGGCAGAGCAACCACCTGACGTTGAATGCTCTCGGCGTCGTGCTCCTCCAGAATGTGTCCAGTTTGATGTTTGTTCTCGGCTCCGAAGGAGACATGGATGCCACTGTTGCTGTGATACTTCTCCGAGTCGGGGTGAATGATGGTGCGCAATGTGGTGGATTTGAGTGGTGGCAATGGCGTCACTGGATACTGAACAATCTCCTCCTCCTCCTCCTCTTCGGGCTCCTCGTTGTCGTCGTTGTTCAGCGAGGCAATTGGCGACTCCAGATGCAGCTTGTTGTTCTGATCCTTCTTGTAGTTCACATAGAAGACATGCACCTTCTCCTTCTTCTTTTTCTGCTTCTTGGTCACGGTGGGCTGCACTGGCTCCTCGGAAAGTGTCTCATTCGCATCCTTGATGATGATCTCAATGATGGGCTCCGGTGCCTCCAGATACTGCGGATAGGGCGCATATCCAGAGCCAAAGCTGCCCGGATACTGAGCTGTAATTCAAGCAGGATAAGTCAAAAGTCGAGCAAGTGCATCCTACTTGGGAGTCTTACCTATAGCCTGCTGACCGTTGTAGTATCCCGACTGTGGATAATAGTTATCCACGTAGCTGGCACGTCTGCTGGCCACCTCCGGATACAGGATAACCCGCATTTCCAAAGTCGTAGAGCGTCCGTTTGCCTCGATTCTCGCCGGGCACAGATTTCAAGGCCTTCGACTGACGTGTTGTTGTTGTTGTTGATGATGTTGTCGTTGTGGATGCTGAAGAGCCTGAGGTTGTGGGCGTAGGCTTCTTGGTGGAGGGAATTGCTGGCTTGGCATCGCTCTTTGACTTTGTTGTTGTGGCTGCTGCGGTGGCAGCAACTGTTGCTCCTCCAACTGCGAACAGCGCCAACTGCAATTTATGAAATATTCATTAACATGTGCAAAGATTTTGTTAATTAAATGTTGTTGTGTTGCAAGGTCGAGACCCGCAGCAAAATATAATAATAAAATAAAGTATATTCGTATTCGAATAATAAAAAGTATATATAAATGTATACAAAATGAGCAGTTTTACCACAAAATGTCAAAAATGAAATACAAAAGGCTGAGCAAATTGGTGAATGCCCAAAAAGAGCCAAATTAAAAATGTACAAAAAAGCAATGAAAACAAATATCTGCAACAACAGCAACAGCAACAGCAACAGCAACAAAAGAAGAGCAGCAACAAAACCATTTCGAGAGTTTGGCAAATTAGCCGAGCAAAATGTTATGGACGTGTGTGGAATGCGTCTTTGGCATTAGGTCAATGTCAAGTTGACTCCGTTGATTTCGATGACCACAAAGCGATCTCCATTTATTCAACCTGTTGGGTTCAACTTGAGGCAAACTCTAGGAGCCACAACGAAACCAAAATCGCAATCGAGATCGAACTCGAAACCAACTCGAAACCAAACTCATCAATCTTATATATCTTCGAGGTGCTCACTCGTAATTTTTTCTTCTCATTATTATTACTATTATTGTTAGTATTGCTGGGGTTAAGTCTTAATCATGTCGAACTGTGTCACAGACGCTGTGAGTAATCATTAACGATGCGGCGCTCGGCGCTCGGCGCTGTGACGATGCGTCGGCCTACTTGTCACATGTAGCCGTGAAAGTTGCGTCTGCCCGACGACTTGAATTTCAATTTCAACAGTCGCAATTTGCATTTAAGCAACAAAAGTCAACGGAGCAGCGAAGTTTGTATACTCTACATAAACCGTATCCTATCATTAATATTGATATTAATATTAAATCGCATTATTATGTAGTGATAATGACACATTCTAGACCAACATTACATACAGTAATAATTAAATATTTACTTACTTTACACTATTTAGTCAACGTCAACTTTAAATTGTTACTTTAAACTGTCACAACTTTGTAAAATCTTAGCCGATCTGCTCTGCAGTTTTATCATTATCGGGTCCATAATTTGATTCTTTAACGAAATTGGGAAATTACTGTCAATTATTTCCGCACTTTCCCCTTAAAGCTTTCTCAATAACTTCAAGCTGTCGTCATTGTTAAATCTTTGCCAATAAGTTAAAATATTTAATTTAAAGTCAGCTGAGAGAAGATACCCAGTTTACTAAATATTATTATATCTTTTTAAAATTATTTATTGGGTTAATTTACTTGCAATTAATTTTATACAATAGTATATATTTATTAATAATATTTTAAATCTTTAGTGAATACTGCTTGCATCTAAAAACATTGCTTTAGTTTTTTATTTACATTTAATATTACATTTATTTGATAACTTCATAATATAATTCTTAGTTTTATTTTAGATATTACTCAAACAAAATAAACTAGGAGCATGTTTATTTTGGTTATTGAATAAGTATATAAATCGGCAAATCATACAATGATCGATATATGCGGTTTTGATCACGAAAATTGCAGCCAATCGAAATTAAAGAAACCACAAGTAAAGTTATATTATAAATAAATATAAATATGCCATTTTTAGGCATGATTAACTCTTGCCGTCAGATGAGGGCTTTCGGTTATTAAACCTAACGATCAAATACAAAATTCTACACCTTCTCAGTCGTGATTGTAAGCTGCCGTGCAGTTCATGATACTCCTTAGAAGATGGTTCGAAAAGTGATTAATAGTTTTTTAGTCATCTTGTACTGGTTGGTGATAACTCCAACTTGCATCATCTTCTGTAATAATCAGCAATGGATTCCTTGGACTCGATTCAGCTTTTGGGAATGCCTTGGAATTATATTCCTGTTCGCCGTCGGTCTGGCACTCATCTCCTGGCTTTTATTTATTTTCCTCGTTTGGTTATATTCGAAAGTGAAATCGGGCACCACAAATTTGACAACAGTTGACTCAATCGAGAGTATTCATATCTCTCGGATAGCCACTGAATGCGTAATCGAAACACATACGCGAGAAGGCGACGGAGGCGACGGAGCAGGAAGAGGAGTAGAAAGCGGTGAAGGTGAAGGAGGAGAGACATCTCCGGGACCATCTCGACTCGCACCGAGTTTGCACCAAAGGAGACGTAAAGGACACAAAGGAAGTGAAGGACCACCGCCACCTCGCTACGAGGAAATCTACAAAGAGAAGCCAGTTCGAGAAGATTCTTCCACACAACAAACTGCAATTTCGAATCAAACCTAAATCAATTTTAGTTCGTCAATGCGTACAAATAAAACACAATGTGAGTAACAAAATACAATTACTCATGGACTGAGAATGTTGAATATATTTGATACTAAATATACTTGAGCTAAATATGAACTGAAAAATACGAAATTCTGTATTATAATAAATTTATTAAATAGATAAGCAACGTTAATACATCACAATATTTCTATCTGAGAGATATTTTGAATTTTAATTTCGATTTATTTTACGATATCAGAGACTTTAATAGAACTTAATTTTGAATGTATAAATATGGACTGTACTTTTAAAACGATAACTGGCTCTGATTATAAACTGAAGAAAACTAAAATTCATGAATTAAGATAAAATGTTGTGGCAAATTAAATAGTTCACACTATAGTCAATAAAATGACTATAGTATTGTCATAAAATTAACTAGCAAGCAATAAAAGAAAAACATATATGTACATATATTTAAAAAAGTCGAAATTTGGTATAATTAAAGATAAATTAATCTAAGAAAGAATTCTAAGCTTGTTATTCTTTTCCATTTTCCATTTATTTACAGATTTGTGTCAACTTTCATTGTTAATTCTTCAGCCAACTAAGTTTTCTTCCCTCTTTTGCAGTACTTCAATAAGCGACTTACAGATATTATACCTCGCAATGCATTATCTGTGTACAATTTAAAAGAAATCGCGATCTGTTTAGTTCACTAAATGCTAAACTGCAACAACGCCCACGTAGCTAAGTTGGCCAACTGCCAAATTGGCTCATGCAACTGGCAACTTGTTTGTCAACTTGTGGACTTGTGAGGTGGAGGTGGAGTGAAATTGCGGTGGTTGTTGCTGTTGCTTCCCCTTTGAGGGGGCAATTGTGACTGGCATTTGACATTTGGCATTGCCAACGCCCGCCATAAAACTAAATTTGCGATACTTTCTCAAAAACAACAAATCATAAAAATAGCGGTAGTAAAAATAAACTAAAAAATTTGAGATGAGATAAAAAGAGTATTTCTAGTTAAGTTTTTTATTGACTGCAAATGTCAGCATTGTGGGCGCTGACATTTGATTTATTTGTACGTGTCTATCTCTGTGTGTGTGTGTGTGTGTGTACACGCAGAGAGTGAAACTCACACACATAAAAAAAGCGCCGAAATAATTAAAATTGATGTTGTAGCTATAAATGCGTGTATCACACAGACAGACGTGCAATCCGAACAGTTGAACAGTGAGATACGGTGACGTATGCGCAATATGTTGTCGCCATGTAAAGATGTTGCTTGTGTGCGTGTGTGTGTGTGTGTGTGTGTGTTGTGATTATGGCATCGTTGTCACATCGTTGCAACTGTCAAACATGCTTGCTCGTCAAAATCTTCAAAATAAAATAAAATAAACGGAAGCTGTGCGAAGTCTTTTGACAGCACTTTTGGGGCCAAGAGCTATTGTTTTAACTCTTTATTGTATCGTTGTTGTTGTTGTTGCTGTTGCTGTTGCTGTGGATGTTGTCATTACTGTTGTTGTCAGCTGTCGCCTTACTTGTGATTGCTGACACACATTTTGACAGCATTAATAGCTCGCAACGTCGCATCTTTTAATTGCAATAATTAAGTCAGTTAAACAACAAGCGAATGGACCAACTACCACGATATAGTAATTAATGTGCTCGTATTACAGCTTAGTTCGCAGTTGCACTCACATTTTATTAAGTTTGCTTAACACATTACGAAATAAGCCCTGAATATGATATGCTAATTGTGGAACATTGTCACAGATCGAAGAAAACCCACACGATAAATGAAAGCAAACAAACGCGATTATTTAACACATTCGAACTCTTAGAAAATGTCGCGAATTGACCAGCATCAGTGGAAGAGGGGGGCAGAAGGGAGGAGGGATTAGCATAACGAACTGACCTATCAACCTAATGGTCGATGACGATGCTCGGTAGCCGGCAGTCTATAGACTTCAGATTTATTAACACATCAATGCCATAAAACAGTTGGGAGGGGGGCACTGCTGTGAACAGGGGGCAGGGGACAGGGCAGGGGGTAGGAGGGGTGTGGCACAATGAAAGCCCACAATGCGCTAAGCGCAGACAATGGCCAAATGTCAAGACACACAGAGATTTTTGGGCAAAACAAAGCCAAAACATGCTCATTGATGGCTAAAAAGAAACTGGCGCATAACCGAAAAGAAAGATGCTAACAATGGGAGAAAGTTAACACACACCAAAAATACACACACACACTCGCACACTCGCACTCAGACTGTGCCAAGTTTATATGTGCATGTTTATAAGCTAATAAATATGATGAGAAGCAGCTGTTTATGGCCTCTATCCAGAGCCACAACAATTTGCAAAGAATTATGCAACAGCTTAGCCTGTTGGCCTGGCCAACAATACAGTTAGTGTTAGTTAGTGCCCAAGTGTAAATCAAAGTGTGCAGCACATCTTTTGGTTCCACAGCTGATTGTGTAATGCGAGCCGAAGTTAAATTATTGCCAAAAGAGGAAATTTGTTTGGCCAAATTACTCAGCAGATGCTGCAACAGGATTGTTTGGGGGCAGTAAAACAACAGCAACAGCTAACAAGTTAACAGCTCAACAACTTGTGGCATGTGGCAGCTGGTCTCACTTTGTTGTTGCAGTGAAATCGGCGACAAGTTGTTGCCACAACACCAGTTGCAGTTGCAGATTGGCAACTGCATTTGGTTAGCATATCAACTTGTAAACTGATGACAAATGGCCCTGTCTTTGGGTTCTCATCTTGTCTTGCCAATTTGCAATTAGCCTTTTCTTACCACTGCTTTGATGTCTCTTTGTCTCTTTGTCCCATGTCTCTTGTCCCTCGTCTCATACAATTTAACTGCTGATGGCAATCTCTCAGCAAACGCCTTGTTGCCGCTGTTGCCGCTGCGTCATGCCACCTGCCGCAGCCATCATGCACTTGATGATGAACAGTTATGATATGTGGCAGACGATCTGCCATTGTTATTGTCGGTCATGTGAATAGATTGCAAAGCCACAAAAAAAAAACTAACACGCCACAATTATTCTGCCAGAGTCTGATCTGAAAGTCATCCCAACTCAACTCTCAACTCACATGTATTGTATCTGCTTCTTTATTTGTATCTGTATGTCAGTCTAGTTTTGAGTCACAGCCAATTATACTATAGAAGTGAGCGGAAGATATTTGGCAATAGCTTTTAAGCCATCATTGTCAGCACAGGAAATTGCTTATGCTCAACTATTATAATTGTATTTCATCCAACATGAGAACAACTAACAATTTTCCGCAATTTGCTAACATTTCTTAATTATCGTATAGCTGCAATAATTGCAAGCATCCAAATAGATGCTTAACCACTTGCAAATTACTATACATGCTAAATATAGTATATGCTGCTATCTATGTATTTGGCTTTCACTTCACAATTCGAGGCTAATGAGACGACCTGCTGTTTTCTTAATAAGAATACAATTTTGATGGCCCACAAAACAGTTTGTCGTTCTTAATTGTTACAAACAAAGGCGCACTAATTATGCTCAAAGCACAAGTTATAATTAATTAAGAATGTATCTGAGATGTTTCCTCGGAAGATAACCTAAATAAGTAATTAATTTTGAATAATGCAGCTATTTGATGCCATAAACTAAATTCCAATCTGATAAAAATAATATAAAAACTATAAAATCATTAACGTATCAAAAAAGTTGCATATTTTCAAGGCATTTCAGTTTTCAAATCAAGTTTATGAAGTGTCATTTTGACGTCCTCAATCGAGTCGAATCGAATCGTCACATGCATATTTAATATTTATTTAAAAAAAATATATTTGACTGAAATCAAACAATACTGATATGTCCATGAAAGGCATTAAAAATCGAGCAAATATTGCGGATGTGAATAATGCGATTGCGGTTGTGAGTCAATGTGAAATTGCGAATAATCCTTATAATTAAAGAGATCACCCAGAGGCGCTTATATAACGGAGACATCGCGGCGACTCTCGCTTGTCTGGCGAATGTGGACCAACAACACCAACAACAACAGGAATGAAAGGAAGTGATCGAGTGTGTGTGTGTGTGTATGTGTGTCTGTTAAACTGACAGCGCGAAAAATCCGCGACGCTCTGGCGAAAACAAACGAAAGACTTAAGCGACAAACTTGGCGTGTGACTCGCCGTATGCCGCGACTAAAAGGCGTAAAAATACGAAAAGCAAGAGAAAAACTAAGCCAAGAAACAATTAATCTTTTTATGCCGTTAACTTGCTATGAGAGCATAAGTGTGTGTGTTTTGGGACTAGAAGTTACACGGTCCGACACCAAAACGGAAGTTGGCGACGCGCCAAGCGGCAAATTTTAGACCCAAATAAACACTTGGCGAGCAGACAATGACAACAACATCAACAGCAAGCAGAGCGACAACAACAACAGCAGCTGAGACACAACTGAAGCAGCAGCAGCAGCAGCAGCAGCAGCAACAGAAAAAATATGAATTATTAAATGAAATGAAAAATGAAAGTGTTTTTCTGTCAGTCAAACGAATGATGCTGCTCAGCCGGACAAACGGACAGCCTCAGCTGAATCTACCTCAACGTGACATGAATTGGGCACAGTAACGGCTACAGATACATTGGCAGGCACAAGTATAGATACAGTCGCAGCAACAGGTACAGAGGCACAGGTAGTGCGATGAGAAAGCGAACTTCAAGTCCAAGTTGAGGTTGAAGTCAAAGTTGTTTCTTTTTGGTGGCGGCAACGTGCCAACAAGTAGCAACACCCCTCCCCCTCTACCCCTCTCATTACTCCTCTGATACCAACGTCTGGGTGTAGGCAGCTGTAGATGCCACCAAACTCATCTGCATAATAATAATAATAATAATAATACAAATAATAATGCAGCTGTTTGGGGTATAATCATTTATAAGAGCATCAACAGAAAGAAAGAAAGAAAAATATCACGATGCGCTGTTGGTCTGACCAAGAAATGTAAAAGTTGTTCAACCAGTCGAAGAATGTCATTGAAATGAAATTCAGATAAGTTTTCCAAAAGTTTTCATCATGCAAATGGGTTGTTTTCCCCGTGGCACGAATGCAATGAATTGGAATGAATGGGAGTGAATGATAAATGTGCCAACATTTGGACAGCTTCATATCATTATGCATTTTACAATTGTTGTTACTATTGTCATTTAATAGCACAACATCAACAACACTGAGTAATTTACACCTCCCTGTCTCTTTCTCCCTTTTTCTCTCTCTCTCTTTCTCTAATTCGTTGAGCAACTTTGTCGCAGTTGCAGTTTTGCATGTGTCCATAGCAAATTACGCTAAGTAAATTGAAATGCAATTGAACGAAATGTTGCGCATACGCCGCGTGGCAGCAACGAGTTATGCAAAAATCTGAAAATGAAAACCTAAACAAACAACGAACAGACAAACAGACAAACAAAGTGACCAAGCGTGGACGTTGCACATGGTGACAATTACATGGCTTGAAGTGTTGAAGTGCTCAGAGGTGAGCGGGCGGATTTAGCGAGTGTGTGGCAACTTGATGATGACTTGGGCAACGAACCTGCCTACTACCATTTAAGTAATGCCGAACCGATTGCGGACGACACGCTTAAATTAATATGAATATATCTATATCTATATCTACATGGATTTCTTTCATTAGTTTATGATTTTGGCATCGCCCGCGCGAGCTGACGAGCTAAACGATGTGCAAGGTCGTTGCATAAAATACATAAAAATCAAATAAATAAATCCCTTAATGAATTCCAGCAAATGTTACTGTCGAGGCGAGAGTGAGAGTCGCCTTCTGCCACAGCCGGAACCGGCCCTCGACTGTCTCTCTCTCTCTCTCTCTCACTGTCTCACTCTTCTCCCGTCTCGCTTTCTTGGTATTAACATATGACGCATTGTGAGTGAACTCGGTGGATTATGTAACTTGTGCACTCCGAACTAATACATATGCTAAAGAGTCCGCTGAACAGACTAATTAAAATACAACAACAACAACAGCCAATAGCAGAAGACGGGGACAGTGGAGGTCAGGGGTCAGGGGGAACTAGGGGGAGCTAGTCACAAATTAGAGTTAAGTTAATCGCTGCATTTGGGTCATTAATATGCCAACATGTTTTTCAAAATAGCCGAAAAAGAAGAAGATGCTGCCCCAGAAGCAGTTGAATCAGTGGCAACGTTTGAGTAACTTTTAATTAAAATAAATACGAGTCTATAACTCCACTACACTTTTAACAGATTTGCCGAATGCGCATCATGATCATTACGATGTGAACATGATGATGATGAGCAGCCAAGTCTTTCGGTTGTAATTATTTTGTGGTCAACCAAAACCACATTCCAATTTCATGTAAAAATCCACAATTGAGCTGCATATGTGTGTGAGAGTGTGTGTGAGAGTGTGTGTGTGAGTGTGTGTGTGTGAGTGTGTGTGTGTAAAATGCATATTTCGTGTGTCGCCGCTCACTTGAAAAGGCTAGAAAAACCAGTAACTTTAAACTGGCAGGCAACTCGTCTTCAATTTGGAGTCTGAGTCTGAGTCTGAGTCTGCGTCTTAAGCTGGCAAAGCGACTGCCAAAGTTTCCTTTTCCTTTCGGCATTTCGGCTAAAACCGCAACTCCAGCAGGTCCAGCGACAACTCTGGACAATCGTGCCACAGCGCATCTCTCAATCTCAATCTTGTGGATGCCAAAAATAATTGCGCCTGCCAAGTGAAAGGCTAACAGCTAGGAGCCATAATATTTATGTACAGAAGTATATACATTTTATTTTCATTTATTAAATATTTATTTGATGTTGATGTCATAATTACAGCTGGATGAATGCAACATTTTTCCATAAATTTCCTGTTCATAATTCAAGTTGCTTTAAGTAAGTATATCTCATAGAAACAAATATATTGTACATACAAACATATATTTTCTAATTCCGATTAACTCACTTTATAGACTAAATGCTTAAAATAAAAATATAAGCAGTTGTGTTCAATTACTCAACATTCATAAAATTTTATTTAAATGACAAACTTATAAATAAGTAATATTAATAATAGTTAATAATTGCTAGAGCTATTTAATATTTTACTATTGCAACATAAAGTCATGGCTCCTGTTTCCTTATATCTATTCATAATACAGGTCGATTGATTTAATTAATTTTCACTTTATTATAGTCTAACATGTTTGCTACTCACATTAAAAAAGCAATTTTTCAGTAGTCGACTCTTTTCTACATGAAAAATAATTTATGCAAGATTATAAATTCTTAAAAGAAATCAACAAGTTCATTTAACGAATGCCGGCAATTATCGCCAATTTAAATAAAACACATAATATAAACCCTAACTAGAGTTTTCTTTTATAACTGCGAATTTTAATTAAATATTAAAGTTATTTTTTTTAAACTTACAACTAAATAAGTGTAAAATCTTCTTGCTATTTTTTTCTGAGTTTATGTTAATGTAAAATCAACAATATCTCCTTAAATATTGTTGCTATATTTATTTTTGGCTACATGAATTTGTCACAATTGTAACTTTTCATTTTCATTTTGAATACATGAATAAAAAATACTTACAAAAATAAAGCCAATCAACTTTCTACACTCCAAAATTACAGAGACACAAATTGTTGGTTTGCATGCGTGCAGCATATTAAAAAATGCTCAGCCTATTTGAGAGATACACACACACACACATCACCTCATACACACTCATACACACGTAGGAATGTGGAACAGGTGCTTGAAGTGCTTTTGTGTCTTCGTGGTCAGCCCTGGGCCAAGTACTATGACTGGAAACGGAAAGCTGGCCATTTTGTCTACAGTATATTAACTTGGCCAATTCTACTCGCAATGACAATCAATTTTATTTGCTTAGCTTTTATTTATGTTTATTTGGCAACTTGCAATTAGCCATGAAACGCATTTGGGCCACATGTCTGTGCGCATTGTTGACAAACAAGAGACATCGTCACATCGAAACATCGAACACAACACATCACATTTTGTGGGTCGATCATCTGCCAAATGAATGAAGTTGCACAAAAAGAGTTGCAAATCTTTTGTAAAGGTTACAGACACATCGAACAGACGTTGAAGACAAGAAGCAAATGGCCATTGATGATATTGGTATTGAATTTTGGCCTAAAAATCATCTACATCTGCTGCCAAATGCTGATGGCCATTTGGCGCCTTCATTTGAGAGGCTGCTGCAGATGATGCTGCCACAGCAAAGAGCATCAACAAATAAAAATGGAAAGGAGGGCACACTTGCAACAAGTTGCATGTTGATGTTAGGTGAAGATGTTAGAGACGTGCAGCTGCAACAGCAACAGCAACAGCAACAGCAGCAAGACCCCTCGACAGGTGGTGGCCTCTTGGTCATTACTGCTTGCATTGCTTAAATCCACATTGCGCATACGCCGCGTGGCCAGCCTGCCACTGACAATGCAAATTACATGCTCGAGATTACACAAGATCTTTGCCTGATTGCAGCGACTGTCTATAGCATGTGGAGGTGTGTGCTTGGCTCAGTGGCAAGTGGCAAGTGGCAAGCAGGCAGCACTAACAAGTTGCATGCAGCAACTGCAACAGCAACAGCAACATGCGAGACAACCCAATGGGCAGACAATTAAGAGTCGCAGAGTCGTAACAAGTGCCAAGTTGAAGACTGAGATGCGGCAACTCCTGCTCTTCACACTGTCTAGGCTGCGTGTCTGCCACACGGAGGCACGTTTACATAGATCCGATCCCCAGCAATTGTGCAGGCAGCCGGAAGACATTTTACAGCTGAGCTGTGGCTGTTGCTATTGCAGTTGTTGCTGCCGCATTTGTGACATAATTTATCAATGTCAACGAGCGTCAGTTGGAGTCACAACTTGTGGCGGGTCAAACGTTCACAGCTGCCCACACAACGTGAACTTAATGGAAGACTTATGTTGACAGACTTACCAGCAATGGCAAATGTTGCAAGCGCATCTTGCGGCACAAGGATACGTGTGTTAATCCGGTTAGAGCAACAACTTTGGTTGTTAACGATACGAAATTTAGATATAGTATATGCACTACACTACACTGCACAGCATTAACACTGATTTGTGCGATACACTCTTTATTTTTTATTTTCTTTGTTAAAGGGCAACGTTATCCTGCCACTTGTTGCGCGCTAACAAAATATATATGCGTCGAAACCGGCGACTGAGGCTGCAGTTGGTAAGAGAAGCGCGTCCAAACCGAATCGCGGCCGTGTTATAACTGAAACTTGATGCAAAACGCAACTCACGACTTGGGGCCAACTCGCCAAGTTGCCAACTCGCCCAGTCATGCCTCATGAGCGCAAGCGACGGCGACGGCGACGACGACAGCGACAGCGACAGAGAGAGAGAGAGCGATAGCCAGAGAGGGAGAGAGAAAGAGAGTGTGAAGAAGATACAATAACAAAGTGGTTCGCCGCTCACCTCGTGGTGAGTTGGCAGCAACTTTGGCCACAATTCCATCTTCCATCCGCAGCTCAAGCATTCTCAATCAAATCACACACTGAAAGTGAATCTGAAACACACACACACACACACACACACACACACGCGCACATTACAGCTCATTTGGCTATAAACAAACGTACTTTATCATTATTACAATTAAGATAAGCGCGTACACGCTTAGAGAGTAGCTCCAATTGGGCCCCAGGCTAAGAAATAATGAAAGAAAACAATAAGTGGAAATATAGATAATAAAATGAAAAGTGTGCGCTTTTAGAGACCAAAGATCATAGATCACAATACCTTAGATAATGAGCAGTTACCGAATGGCGATTTGTTTCATTAGGGATAATAAACATCAATCGATTGGCAAATGAGCGGCAAAATGGTAAAAGATACTCGCAATGGAAGTTGCCAAAAACACAAAAAACCCAAATTATTAATAACATATTGATGAATGATTGATTTCCATTCATTTTGTGAGTTTGAAAAACCATTTCAGTACGCAATCTCTTAGACTAATGAATTCTACGTCTAAAATATCCCTACTTTCATTTAATTTATAATTATCCAAAAGCTACGATTAATAAAAGCACTTATCGTACATTTTTAATTATAATATAAAGTTAATTACAAATATTATTCATGACTTTAGAATTTTTAAATAATTTAAATTTAGATGTAAAACATTTGTGTTCAAGTTTTAAAAGTTATAGAAATTTTACATATCAAAAATTAGTTAGATACTGGAATTATTAGAATATTTACAGTTCCATTTGCCAAAAAATTAAATGAGAAACTGGTAAAGTTATGACAATATATTAGAAGGTAAAAATGTCTGTATAAAAATGTCGTTGATTTTATTTCCACATACTACAAAGATTATTTATTTCACTTAAACAAAGCAGCACTATTTCCTAAAAGTTGCAGATATTAAAGAAATAAAAATCATATTAATGTAGTCTCCAAATCAATAACCGCAAACCCATTTAAATTATTTATTCCACAACATTTTAGAGTGACATTCATTCTTCGAATTAAATGCGGCTACGACATTCCATCTTTTTCATTATTCAGAGACGTTTCTTTAGGTTTATTTGTGGTTTGTTTTTGCTTTAAATTGTAACATGCTGCTGCTTAATTGTGTGCAGCTAAAATTGTTGTACAATTTGTTGCAATTAGCATGTCTGCAGTCTGACATACAAATCTCATTGCGTACCTTCATAAATATCAAGTATCCGCAGCGTGCGCCACGACAATTGCCAAGCTTAGCGATGCATGGAGCAAATAAGCTGGAGCAGATGAGCTGGCCGACTGTCTGGGTGACTGACTGGCTTGCAGTGACCATGGTCAGGCAATTTGCAGCCGCCAAAAATCAATGACCGACCGGTTTTGCATAGGCTTTCAGTGTCGTCGTCGTCGTCGTCGTTATCGTTGTCGATGTAACGTAACAACTTTCGCTGAAACGTCATTCACAACAACAACAGCAATAACAACGACAGCGACAACGACAACGACAACGACAACAAATACAGCTTAAAATGGCAAAAGGCAAAGAGATAAAGCGACGATAGCATCACCAAAGCCAAAAGCCAAAAGCCAAAAACCAATGATGAAGCAGAAGAAATTCAGTTGCCATTCGCCTTGTTTGTGGCTATTAACGCAAGTCTAGACCAGTTTTGGCAGCAACCGGAGCAGGAGCAAGCAACACTCTCAATAGCAATAAACAACAACAACACCAACCACACTACAACAACCAACAACTCAAACACGCTATAATCAAGAGCAACTCTTGTACGAGTAGGCGAAAATTGGGAAGAGTTTGTGTTTGGAGTGGCCCCGCAACTGGAAGAGACTCATTTGAATAATTGAAAACCACTTGGAGTGCAATTAAGAGCACAACATGAAATGTGTTTGATTTCTACACGTCGATCGTATATCGTCTATATCGTCGTCGATCGCAATGCATTCGCTTTAATTGCCGGAAAATTTCGCTCGATTTCAGCTCCATCTTCAACTCCAGTTCCAACTTCAACTTCAACTTGACTTCGGCTTCAGATTCAGATTCGTATTCTTTTGTAGTCGAATTGTTTGTTGTTGCTGCTACAAATGACTTTACAACACACACGCTACACACACCGCACCGGAAGTTGTTAAAATACTCGTACAATTGCCATGCGAGATAGCTGACAGAGGGAGGGAGAGAGATCACAGAGATGAAGAGAGATAGAGAGAGAGACAGAGGGAGAGGCAGAAAAGCTAAGCCAAATCTCAAATGAATTACATTCACGCCCCTATTACCATACCAAGCTAATGGCGACAACATTCTAACTATATAAATTACCTTAATGACGCCCCCCCACACACACACACACACACACACACACACACAGACACACTCACATGTTCACACGATCACACTCGCACACTTGATTAGACCAATCTTCACAGATCTAAGGTGTAAAGGGTACTCATTAAGTCTGCTTGATTAGCGAGTGTGGAAAACCAGTTGGTTCATCAAAGCTTAACCTGTAGACCTTGATTGTGGTACTCTTGCACTCCAATTGCTATAAAAGTAGGGTGATATTTATATTAATGCAACTCTATTGGGTAAATAAGGGAAAGAACTCCTTCGGGAAAATTGCTGAAATTCTTGTGTTTTAATACTGATGCGAATCCAAACTGTGAAAACATTTAAAATAATCAATGTTAAGGCTAAATATACTTTTAAAATAATGCATCGAGTTACAAGTAACGATGTTTTCGCGGAGAAAATGTAGTTAATAAAAAGAGTTACGACAGCTTAAAGTTTTTACAAAATGTATAGAGGCAGCATAAAATGCATATGCACTGATGGAAAACTTAAGTTTGTAAATTAAAAACATCGAGTAATTGACTTTTGATGTATTTTGACATCAACAACTTTTTGACAAATTGCAGATTTCATTTTCTTCCAATTTATAAAATTTAGTTAATACATCGATAGTAAGCAAAATTAATATTTTTGCCTGGAAATACATACGTTTTTTTTAAAGTTAAACAAAAATGTATTTTGGTTTTACAAATATTGAGTACTTTTTATCATTTCAACAAATTTTATTAAATTATACAAGGTTTGTTTAAAAGAAACTTGAATTTAAAATGGAAAGTTATCGATTTGCCACACTGTAACAGGCACAGTGGCTAATAAGTGGTAGGAAGTGCACAGATTAGCTGCAGATAATTGTCCTGAACATGTGGGAAATCACTTGAAATGTGCGTAATTGTCCTGTTAGCCATGTTAACATGCTGCACAACATGCAAGGTGCATGCCACTGGAGGCACAACAAAAGCCTGCCACTTTGCCAGCTCTGGCCACAGTTGCGTGATGGCCACAGGGTGGCAAGCAGAGTCATGCACCTCGTCGCCATTGTTGTCATCCTGGGCTGCATCCACTTGAGTGAGTTGTCGGATCAGCCAGAGCTGCAGTTGCAACAACAGTTGCTGCTTCTATTGGAGAGAATACGCCTGGAGCGTCAATATGATACCATAGTTGTATACGGAAGCGCACCATGTGTGTTCCACAGCGTGTTGCAGCAACTGGCGGTGCCCACAGTGCTGCTGGCAAATGGCAGCAGCCACCGCGATTGGAACTTCAACAGTGAGCTGCTGCTGCTGCTGAGCTGTGGCGCCACCGCCGAGCAGGAGCAGAACTCGCGCACCTTGTTGAAGTTGCAAAGTGAGAGGCGTCTGATTTACCTGGAGACGGACATGCAGCCGGATTGGGTCTGCAAGGATTACTTTGGGCGGGAGCAGCACAATGTGGCAATGTTGCAGGCAGACTTTGGCACCTCAGGCAGCTTTTATAGTTGCCGCTGCTTCCAGGAGGAGAACCATGTGCAACTCTCGATGCAGCACTCCAACTCCAGCTCGATTTATGTGCAACAATTCCGCAACATGAAGGGAGCAGTAATTCGCAGCGAGGCAGATCAGTTGTTGCCTCGCGCCATGATCTATTGGGATGCGACATGTGGCAAGTTTCGGATGATGGGCTATGTGGCAGATCTGGTGAACACGTTCGTGCAACGCGTGAATGCCACATTGCATCTGAGAAGCGACTACGTGATCGGCCACATCACCTACTATGGCGACATCGTGAATCAGACGAAGCACAATCAACTGGATGTGGCTGCCACTTTGGGTACCACCTTGCTGGCCGAGAACTTTGATTTTCTCAGCTATCCCTACGTGTTGAGCTCCTACTGCGCCATGGTGCCAGTGCCTGCCACATTGCCTTACAGGGAGATTTACACGGTGATTGTGGATCCCTTGGTGCTGGGCCTTCTCCTTCTGTTCTTTCTCATCTTCTCGCTGCTGCTCATCTACTGCGAGGAGCTCTCCTGGCGAGATCTTAGCCTGGGCAACTTGCTGCTCAACGATCGCTGCCTGCGCGGACTGCTTGGACAGTCGTTCCCCTTGCCAGGGAATCCCAGTCGGCACTTGAAGGCCATTTGCTTTCTCATCTTCTTCGCCAGCATCATGACGACCACCATGTATGAATCCTATTTGCAGTCATACTTCACCCATCCGCCGGACGAGCCATTCTTGCGCAGCATTGAGGATATTCGGGACTCGCCCTACAAGATTGCCACGCACCGTCGTGAGGCGAATGCTCTGCTCAAGAGTCGCAACCTGACCACGGACAATGGCACCAACCTGCACATCCTGGAAACCTGGCATGATTTTGTGCAACTGCGCGACACCTTCAACTCCAGCTTTGTGTATCTGGTAACCGAAATCCGTTGGCAAACCTTTGCGGAGCAGCAGCGTTTCTTCGAGCATCCCGTCTTCTACTATTCCGATGACATTTGCTTCTATCGCATCACCTTTTTGTGTGTTCCACTGCGTCGCCATTTGCCATATCGCCAGCTCTTCGAGGAGCACATGCAACTCATGCACGAGTTTGGCATGCTGAACTTTTGGATGAGCAGAAGCTTCCTTGACATGGTCCACTTGAACCTAGCTTCGATGGTGGACTACAGCACACCCAAGCCAATAGAGGAAGGTATTTATCTGAGGGATATCACCTGGATTCTTTGCTTCTACTTGGCAGGACATCTCGCTGCTGGCTTCTGCTTTGCCATCGAGCTATGCAGGGGAAGACATAGGCTTAAAAGTCCCTAACTCTTTGTTTCTTAAAAGTCTCTAACTCTTTCTTGTACCCTGTACTCAACTACACTACTGGGAGGATGCAGTCTCTGGCAACCAACTTCAAGGCGTTTCAGCTTCAGCTATTTATATCTTCGAGATTAAATTTATCAAACATCTTACGCCAATTACAATAATAATAGCTATTAGCCTGTTAATCATGTTAATTAATATAACTTATCTATTTATTCTAATATTTCTCTAATAAATTTATTATTACTGATTACCTCTAGTTCTGTGTAGAATGGATATTTAATATGTATATGTATGATATGTATGTATATGTATGTACGATATGTAATATGTAATAGGGAGATGAAACTAGAGTTTTATACAAAAATAGGTAAATTTAAAGATAATTTTCTTTAAGTGATGCAGATGTTTGATGAACATTATTAAATTCAAGTGATCAATTGTCCATCTGTTCTTTAGAGCTGTAAAACGTAGGGTATTCGTTAGTCGACATAATTCGATTAGTGGGATTTTTGTTTGTTTTATAATCTAAACCGAACGCTGAACTTTTGACTCGATTAGCATTGTGAGACCTACATACGCCTTCGCCTCATAAATGCGGATATGTATAACCACGCATTTCTTTTTCTTTTTTATTTCTATTTTTGTGACCATTTTCATTCAAATGAAATCATTAAAAAACGGCAAACGTTGCGAACGTCCGCACAAATTTGTTGTCTTTTCTTTTTTTATTACGATCAATCGAAGATATTGATTTCGATGCGGTTTTAAAAGGCACTCAATGTTATCTGTGAATCAATTTGCAGGGCGATTGTGAAAAACAAAATGGAAATGTTGTGCATTCGCATTCCGTAGGTAACATCAGCCGGATAACCAAGCTAACCAAGTGTATCGGCCAATTCGATGACATGCCACATGATGGTCAGATTGGATGTTTGGCTGATTGCTTGATTGTATGTGATGTGGTGTTGCATCAAATCTGCCCATAAATGCCGAACAATGCGGGTGTCTGTGACGATTATGCAAAACTCGAAACATAAACTGCCCCAACAACCTGAAATACCCAATACAAATATGTATCTGTCTTTGAACCATATCATCAACGATTTAACCACATCATTTATTTTAATCATAATTTGAGTGACGGCATTTTGGCGCCACTTCTTTAACGCGTGCTAACTGCCTTCCTCTGATTGAATAACCTTTGCGACGACCTTCAGATCGGATCAGTTCGTGCATGGAATGGCATTATTATTATGGTGGGTGATGTCGATACAGATAGCGCTTTTGACAATGCCCATCAATGGATTGTCTGTCTGCTAGGCAGCTGTGGAGGATATCATAAAATCGCTTTCTATTTGATTACAACCAATCGGTTAATACGTGTATAATCCATCTAAATTACTATACTTGTGCAAAGCAGCTTAAGGTAATATCTTAGACATAAAATTACAGTTTTGCAATGCTACCAGATTTGATTTTATTTCGCAACTGTTTCAAATTGAGTTTAAAACTCTTAAAAACCATTTACAAATTGCATTGCAAACTTGTTTGGTCGACTCTTCGGATTCTTAGCTTAGTTACAATTCCAGTCGCAAATAAAAGACTTTTGACCTTATCCAAGTGTTCTACGAGTTATTTTTGGAGACAGAAATTGATGTGTTGACGATTTAGATGTTAAACTGATAGATAAGAGATATACATCTATCCAGTTGAATCACCAAATCCTCTTTGAAATTTCTAAAGTTCATTTCAGCAATTGGACATGGGAATTAATGCAAGCTTACAGTTGCAGTTCGTCACGGATTTCAGCTCCTTTTGTAAGTCGTATAGTTGGCCAACCTTTTGACAGTTTTCAGAGCAACTCATCACAAAAGATTGCAGATCTTTCAACGTACAGAAAACCATAACGAAACCGAACCTAAACTAAAACCAATAGTAAAGTAAATAAATGTAAACTGTGGTAACAATTTTTCAATTGCAAACGCTTTTCAAATTCTATTATTAACTTTGTCTGGTGTTGTTAAATGATGATGATGAAGATGGTCGAGGATGAAGATTATCCGAGAGCATTGCGTATATCGATCAGCTTATCTGTAACATGAAGACCACATGAATGGACACCCAGAGCAGACACATTATTCGACCCGGACTCAGGGTCATTTAGATTAAATAGGTTTTGCGGCTTATATCATTATGGTTAGCTCTTGAACAATGTCTAAACTGTTTTCTTGAATATGTATTTGTATTTGTATTTGTATTTGTTATTGTTATGGTTTTGTTGTTTGAGCTTTTTAATGAGGCCTCGCTTCGAAAGTCAATAATATATATACATAGATGAGTTCATATATTTATTTTTTAATTTACCAATCACACAACAATCGAGTTTTAAGCCGTAATTAAAGAAGCAACTACTTAAATTATGCCTTGAGTTTATAGGTAGCAACTATTCGACTTTTATTTTTATTTCGATTATAATTTTTATTTCCATTTTTATTTTACCGCGCCTCATAAAACTTTACAAATTCGACCTTAAACAAATTAAACGTGCTAAAAATGCATTTATTAAATGGTAGCTGTTAATTTGAAGCTAACTCTTAGCTTATTTTAGGCAAAAGGTTAATTCGATTCAATGTCGACTGTACTTGTATTACATTTCAACCATTAACTTCCATTTTGAGGTTACCACAAATCAAACGCGAAATGCCTGCCACAGCAAGGGGCAGAAAATGAAATGAAGAGGAATGGAAAAACTTTGGCAAACGGTGTGTGACCAACAAAGTAATTTATTTCCTTCCTAGTTTTTGTCGCTTGAAGCTATTAAAAAGCGTTAGCAAAGATCTGCAAATAAGACAGTTGCACCTTGCGGCGTCTCGGTGTCTCGATGTTTTGGCGCTTTATCGTTGTCGCTGGAATCCCACAATGCTGCCAACACTTTGTTGCCGCCTCCCCCTCTACCTGAAACTCTAATTACCTGAGTTTGGGAGCACTTTGAACTCTTTTATGCCGCTTACCTGCGGCGTCTCCCGCAGAGACACGCTTGCGTATACGTAACGTTTTAATTATGGGATAACAACAACAATTCGCATTAAATGAAATACCTAAACTAATTAACGAAATTATTCGCAAAGGCAATGGGGCCAAATATAGGATACATTTTTTAACCCTGTTGATTTTCATATGGATGAAAGTCTGAAATTAAAATATTATTTCAATTAGTCGCAAATGAGTAAGTGAACCGTCAACATCAACAGCAGCAACAAGATGTCATCGCATGTCAAACCTTATGAAAGTAAAGACAACAACTTATAAAATGAATTTTGGATAGGAAACTCATTTTGTTTTGTTTTGCTTCATTTTAACAACTAGCGAGCATGCAATTTGTGCATTAAGTGACAGCAAAGGTGTCAAGTGTGACAGTTTTGAGTTGAACATGAGTATGGGGAACATTCGGTAGTTACCTTTCGTTTTCAGCCTCATTTTGAAGTGCTCTTGAATGCACTTTGCTCTTAAATTATAATCATATAAATCATCATTTAATTCATCTGCTCTACGTATAGAAACTATGTGCTATTTGACACATCATTATATGACTCTGTAGGTCTGTAGGCAAGTGTACATATGCATATAAAAATCTTTAAGATCATGCATTTGATTGGTTTTATTTTGATTATTTGAATATTAGCGCTCTGATTGCATTTCACAGCACTGCTTTACTTGGCTGTTCAGCCCATCTCTAGTAAGACGTTGCCAGACCGGAAAAAATAACAAATATTACAATAAATCACTACAAACACACGCATAAATGTAAAACTTAATAATATGATTTATGGGATTAGTTGATTTAGGCAAA
Organism: Drosophila sp. st01m; assembly: GCA_018901795.1. Lineage (NCBI taxonomy): Eukaryota > Metazoa > Arthropoda > Insecta > Diptera > Drosophilidae > Drosophila > Drosophila sp. st01m. Next base: position 1,811,777 of record JAEIFG010000334.1, read on the forward strand.
TGCAATGACTATGTTTATATGTCATATGCTACTTAAAACGGCGCATACACTCTGCTGAACGCAGCCAGTTATTTTTGCTTAGAAAGGTGGCAACGCCATATCACCTGCTAGCTGTCCCGTAAGTGTTTTTATTTTTCGCTTAGCCATATTTATGAAAATACAGCAAAGTCCCCGCGATAAGCTTACAAAAAAAACACATGCAGAACGTGTGTGATAAGTGACGTGTTTGAAATAATCACACAGCGATGCGAAACACAGTCACACTCAAAAAGTTCGAGCTGAACAACAGAAGAAGAAGCAACAGTTAAACCATACAATATTTATATACATACATACACACTTATATACATAGGTAGGTGCGAGCAATGGGCGGTGCGGAGCGGCCAACAAGAGCGACTGCGAGCGGAGCGACTAGAATTAACGTTTAGTCTAGTTTAAGCCACAGCCAAAACATAAGCATACAGCGCTCGAACAGAGGCGAGTAGCGACTGGCGACTTGAGCTGCCTGAATAGAATTAAAAATAAACTGGAATTTATTTGTGTATGAACATCTGCGTGTATGCAAATATTTTAATATTGCGTTCGTCTGTTTGTTTGAGTGGAAATAATTTTTACCAGCGGCGTCATGGCAAATGAAGACACAACCTAGCAGTTGAACGGGCCACGTCCACGACGTTGCAACGTTGTAATTGAAAGTGAACAGTTAATCAGTGCTACCTCAACAATACAAAAAAAAAAAAAAAAAAAAAACAAACAAGAAAATCACCAACTAGCAACAGAGACAACATCCAGTCGACCACAAACTACACGACACCATACCACACACAACCAACATGCTGCCTCGGTTTCGTTCCTTCTATGGCAAAGTCATAATATTCATACTCGTGGCACTGTGCTTCATACTCTACCTGAAGGTCCAGCCGGCTAGCGATGAGTTTCTACAGCCAGGCAGACCCAGACCCGCAGCCGTTCACAGGGCGCGTGACAAATACGATGTCGATGACGCGGAAAATGAAATTCGACCCGCCACGCAATCGCCTTATGAGCATAGCATACGATTGGATTTACAAAAGCAACGTGCGGGGCTTGGCGACGATGGCGTTGCAGTTCATCTGAATGGTGCTGCCAAGACGCGTGGCGAGAAAATTTACAAGAAAATCGCATTGAACGAGGAGCTGAGCGAACAGCTGTCCTATAATCGCACTGTGGGCGATCATCGGAACCCACTGTGCCTGCATCAGCAATATGATGATCCCAGTACTCTGCCCACTGCCAGCGTGGTCGTTATATTCTTCAACGAGCCCTATTCCGTGCTCATACGTACTGTTCATAGCACCCTCAACACATGCAATCACCAGGCACTTAAGGAGATCATTCTTGTCGACGATGGCAGCGACAATGCGGAGCTGGCCGGCAAACTGGATCACTATGTGAGAACTCGACTGCCCAACGGCAAGGTGACAATACTTCGTCTCAAGAATCGGTGAGTAAACCGGGAACCGGGAACTGAGGAAAACGCCAACACAATCTCCATATCCATTAACTGGCACACTTTACAAATTTGCTGGCTAGGAAAAGTTCCATTGAGCTAATCGAATGCACATTCAACTTGTGTGCTGTAAAATTAACACAATCCGCACGTTCGTGTGGATATCATTTTTTTGTTCGCCTCCATTTGAATAACTCGTTTGTGGCACAGACTCACAATTGGACAGGGACAGAAAGACTGGGGCACAAATCGACGAACAGACGGACTGTCTTGGAGCGTCTTCTTCACAGCTTAAAGTTGAAGAACTAAAAAACGTTCAAAAATTCAAAAGTCAAGTTAAACTTTGTGACCACTTGACTACAAAATACCTCTTAATTGTACATTATACATTATATTTTATAAATTTGGCATTTAAGTATATTTAGTTTTCAACTGGGATTAAGTCATCTTGATATAAAGCACTTTGAAAGGTGAATTATATTAATAAGAACTGCGATTTTCAATTAATCTAGTTTTGTCCTTCATTGAAAAGCAACTTAAATTCTTATGAGTTTCTTTAATTATTCCTCTTTCTGTTACCAACTGACTTTTGACAATTTTTACCTGAAATCAAACTACCCGACGTACCACGATGGGCCTAGGGTATGTAATGAAACCGTAAAACCTGTTCGTCAACTTACGATTATGCTTTTGACTTTTATTTTGTATCTTTCGGATCTTTCCGTGCACTATTCGCTTAGCGAGCTTGTTCGCTGACCCAATAATATTGTTTTTTGTTGTTGTTGTTGTTGTTATTTTGGCCACAGCTCCAAAAATATACAATTTTACTAAAGGAAAGTTTGAATCTGTTTCGTTCTACGTACAGCTTGGGTCTGATACGTGCCCGTTTGGCTGGCGCTCGCATTGCCACCGGAGACGTGCTCATCTTCCTGGACGCTCATTGTGAGGCGAATGTCGGCTGGTGTGAACCGCTTCTGCAGCGTATCAAGGATTCACGGACCAGCGTTCTGGTGCCTATCATCGATGTGATCGATGCCAACGACTTTCAGTACAGCACCAATGGCTACAAGTCATTCCAGGTGGGTGGCTTCCAGTGGAATGGTCACTTCGATTGGGTAAATCTGCCGGACCGGGAGAAACAGCGTCAAAGCAGGGAATGTAAAGATCCGCGCGAGATTTGCCCTGCCTACAGTCCAACAATGGCTGGGGGACTATTTGCAATGGATCGACGCTACTTCTGGGAGGTTGGCAGCTACGATGAACAGGTTAGCATCCGCAGTAAATTAGATAAAGTTAAAATCAGCTATTAACAAATATTTGAATTTGTCAGATGGATGGCTGGGGTGGTGAGAACCTGGAGATGTCCTTTAGAATCTGGCAATGTGGCGGCACAATCGAGACGATACCTTGCTCCAGAGTGGGTCATATCTTCCGTGACTTCCATCCCTATAAGTAAGTTTATTGCCGCTCATGATTTCAATATTCGCAGTTCTAACTTCAATTTTCTGCTGCAGATTCCCTAATGATCGTGACACACATGGCATTAACACAGCTCGCATGGCGCTGGTGTGGATGGATGAATACATAAACATATTCTTCCTCAATCGACCAGATCTTAAGTTCCATCCGGATATTGGCGACGTTACGCATCGAGTAATGCTGCGGAAGAAACTTCGTTGCAAGAACTTTGACTGGTACCTAAAGAACATTTATCCGGAGAAATTTGTACCTAATAAGAACGTAAAGGCCTGGGGAAAAGTGAAATCCGTCAACTCCAATCTGTGTCTGGATGATTTACTGCAGAACAACGAGAAGCCCTTCAATCTTGGGTTGTATCCCTGTGGCAAAGCGATGCAAAAGTCTCAGCTCTTCTCTTTCACTAACAACCAAGTGCTTCGTAATGAACTTAGCTGTGCCACAGTGCAGCACAGTACCTCGCCGCCGTACCGAGTGGTAATGGTGCCTTGCATGGAGAATGACGACTACAATGAACAATGGAAATACCAAAACCATCAGCTGAGACACAGCAACACGGGCATGTGCCTTGACTACGGCGGACAAAAGAGCATGGATGATGCTCAAATGGCGCCATGCAACCTTTCCAGTGAGACGCAGCGTTGGACCATCGAACACGACTGAGAAACGGTGGTAATAACGCCAGCGGACCAATTGCCAATTGCAACCGAGAGATACTGACTAAGCGAAACAAAACGCAACGTTTTCAACTAACAGACTCGAATTAACGCAACAAAAAAAAAAAACGAAAAAAACGTGTAAATACCAATTAAATTCAATGCTAGAAATATATGTCTATATATATTTTCTATATGATATACATATATATACTATACTATTTAAAATGTGTAAGTTGTAGTTAGCGAATATCAAAAATCAACACAAATCAAAATGAAAAAGTCAAATATGCTATTTAAATATGAATAATTTATGTGTTGTGGACTTGTTTATAAGCAAAATATTAAGAAAGGTAAAACAAGTTGTATAAATGTGTTATATCGGATCATGTGCATATTAATCCTATGTAAATGCTTCATTAAAAATTGTAATTATAATTACTATGTGATCATTAAATGGAATACCCACTTGCATTCCAATGCAGTCGAACTATATACTTGAAAAGTCTCAAAATAATACTAATAATAATTAAAAACCAACTAATTTCATAAATGCAATGCGTTAATTAAACAGGGCGATGTAAGCATTTATTAACTAACAAAACTTGCAACCTGCAACTATTTTTGCCATTTGTTTTTAAAATAAACATGTTTTCAAATGGAAACACCAACAAAACACATATCATAAAGCTGTTGTCATTTTGGGCCACCTTGGGTTGTCACTATGTTCAGAGGGGTCAGGTCAGCTCTAAGGCCCCAGTAAAACAAAAATCTCACACCTATAACAGGTATTTCAAAGGCATAGATCAAGGCCGAATTTAAATACTTACGTTTGCTATAGTGATTCCCAGTTGAAAATTGTTCGATAAGTTCAACACAAAGCAATTCATTGCACATTTGTTGTATATATTTATAGATTAAAGTACATAATTTCTGTCTTCGTTTGGTTTAAGTTTAAATTTTCTGTTGAATTCGAATGTTTTTATTTTTTTTTGGTTTTTTGCTGACGTTCTTTTAAAGTAAAAATTGTCGAGTAAAATAAGTAAGTATAAATTACAGAAATAGCTGTTGTTGTTACTTTTCTTGTTTTGCCAGTTGTTCGATTGTTAATACACAAAAACTACAACTACAAGCAAATGTGAGCTTTACAATAAAATTAACAACTGTTGTTATTGAAGAGTTTAAGTCTGTGAGTGTGGTGTGTGTGGTGTGTGTGAGAGTGTGTGGATTGCACAATAAAAGTTATTTTAAGCTACTTTTTATTTTGTTTGCTGTTCAACATTATTTTAATAGCAGGTTAACTTGGAATATTTTGTTTGCTGCTGTGTCAGTATTTATTATAATATTAATTATTAAATGATGTTTATGTGTATTGCATTAATAACTTTATCATTACTTCTTTATTTCGTTGACCGTGCTAAAAGCTCTAAAAGTGCGCAATAATACAATTATTTTTGACTACCCACAACATTAATTATTTATATCGTCCTATAATAAATAGCAGAATATTTTATTTTGACATCTGTGTGTTGGGTGTGTATGGTTTGTGTATGGTTTGTGTATGGATGTGTGTTAAAGTATGATTTGCAAATCATATTTGTATCTACAATAAAATGTTTGATAGCCCTGGGCAATAGCTCCTAAAACATAAGGTTCCATAGATACTATGCGCACAAATTAAGGTACCATTTTAATCGATTTCAACGCTTGTGCCTGCTGATGATCTATCCTATAGCTATGTATTTATATATAAATAAGAATTTGTTGTGTCTTTCAGATATATTTAAGATGCAAACAAGCATTTTCTAATCTCATTTTCTCAACTATTTTACATATATTTAATTGCAGATTAGGCGTGCCTATAATTTTTAATTTTCTTGCTGAATTTCTGTCATAATTTTCAAGCTCTATTTTGAATGTTATTTACGCTTATTAAATGCATTAAATTTCAGTAATAGTACGATAATACATAGTAGATATTTACTTCATTTATTTAATTTGTAATGCCTCTTTATGTGCATACATACATGTACAAACAATTTGTGTTGTGCTGGGCGGGATGTGATGAACTCTTGTCAACATAATTAAATATCTGGCATCTACTAGCGACTTTTACTATAATGCTGGGAATATTCTTCACTTTTGTATGACATAGGATTGAATTGCTTGTGTAATGCATTTTTATGCCATTTTGGTAAATAAATATTTATGTATAAGTATGTATAATTATTATGTAAGTGTATATATTATTATATTATTGTATATATTATAGTTTTATCTTGCTTTGAATTTCATTTAATTTTCAATTTTTGGACGTATTTTCAAGTATTTTTGGTAGTAGATGCAAGTAGAAAACACAGTTCGAAAATATACATATCTATATATATATATATATATATATATTCATGTATGCATCAAAGTACACACTGGTTGACTAGTAAGGATCTACTTCTTTATCTGTTTTTGACTGGTTTTGGAATTCAGTTTCTAAGTGTAAATCGCTTTTTGGTTGTATTTTATTCTTTTTGTTATTGTTTGTAAATTGCAATTTATCTCAGACTCAGTTTGGAGTGTCTTGGATGTCTTGGTTTTTGGATGGATGGATACGTTTACGTACAAACGTCCGTCAGCCGATTTGCTGGCTGACTTCCTCTAGAATCGAACTTGTTTTTTTTTATCATAATTAAATACTCGCATGTTAGAGATTATCTTATAAAGTAAAATAGAATATTTTTCGGAAATTATTGCTTCATTTGTTATCATTCCCGTTATTCACATATTGGATTAACTCAAGCCTTTTTTCGGTTAATGGTTCACAAACATAGTCGCACAACCTTTTACATTGATAAATATACTTAAAAGTCAAATAATAAGTATATATACTAATCACACCAAATTCCAAAAAATAAAATAAACGAGTATGCATATATATATGTTTAGCAAAATGAAGTTTATTTAATTATAAATGGAGAAAAATTATAAAATACATCACATCAAATAATACAATTAACATATAGGCAACGTGAATGCAACGCTGTTATATGGAATATGTTATTATTATTATTATAAGTATACTAATATTGTATTGGTTTGTATTCTCGTAATTTATATATGTATATGTATATATGCATATATTTAGATACGTATAAATGCGCTAAACAGAATGGGAGATATATTGAAAAAATATTGCAAGTCTCGTAAAACTTAATGCATTAATATTTATATACAACTGATTTCATATATTTGATATAGTCCATAACAATAATTAAAATAAGCTCATAGTTGATAAACCAAGTCACATTGATATACATAGATAATAAGTATAAGTAGATAAAGTAAAATTCGTACATACCAAAAAACAATGTAATTAAACTAGGCAATTAATTAACCGGTACAAAAATATAATCAATTGTGCTTTATCAAAAAGCAAACATCAATTAACTACTAGAACTCAACCAATTGAATTAATAATAATACAAAACCATTTGCAAACATTCACGCACATACATACATAGATACAAACACGTTTATACGATTTGAATAATTAGTTACTACTACTAAGTGTAATGAAAGTGTTTGTGGTATTGCACTTGGTTGATGCAACTACGCAAACGCTTCACTTAGCTTCACTATCAATTAAGAGCGGCAGACGCGAGGGGAGCATTTAGTTAATTGCTAGATGTTTAGTTAGTTTTGCTTAAGACACCGCCAAACAACAACATCAGGATAACTGTTTGTGTTTTATATGGTGTTTGCGGCGGCATGCGTTGCGTATGTGTATGTAAGTGAGCGTAAGTTAAGCTAGCGAGTGATTGGTTAATGCTCCGCATTGTTCGTTGCTGGACGATGTGCATTGTTGGCGCGGAGACCTTAGCATTAGAAGGCCGTCGAGCGTCGATTGGCATAGCACTTTTTGCCATGAGTGTTCGCATCCACAGCGCCACTGGTTGCACGCAATCTATGGCAGGTCGATGGAGTTGAAGTTGCAGTTGTTCCAACTCCACTGGCAACTACCGTCGATTGCCTGCAATTAGTCCAACGCTGTAGTTGATGCGAACATTTTGGGTATGATCATTTTCGCGCCGAAACATTCAGCGATTCGCCACGGCTCTTTGAACGTGTCATGGAGCTGCTCATCTCTAAAAGGTAAACATAATCTGATAAGTGACAATTGAGTATCAGTTTACATATTCATTAAAATCACCTTTGCTGATGGTATTGTTTTTCTCGGCCGCCTTGTAGGCCCGCATCGCCTTTCCCCGTTTGTCCAGCAAGAGTTTATCGGCACGCACAAAGATGCCATGCTTAGGTTTGCATTGAAAATACTGAATGCCCTGAACGGTGCCATCATTCTTGCCCGTGGGCGTGTCCAACTCAACGCCTATCCATACTCCGGGCTGAAAGTGTGTGGTGCCTACAAAGCTAACAACGCCGCTGGTATTATACGGACGTATAAGTACGGATTCGCCAATCACAATCCAATCAGGCAATGTCGCATCTGCCTCCTTCCCTTCGTCTGTTCACAAATAAAGTTCATATAAATCAATTGTAGTATTAAATTATAGTTAATACACACCTTCTACTTCTGTGCTGCTCGACATAATACTGGCATTGACATCTAAATAGGCGCCTAGTCCTTCCATTTTGGCCACCGAAGCCCGTTGGTTGTGGCGAATCACTTGGTTTGTATTGTTGTTGTTGCCGTTGCTGTTGTTGTTGCTGTTATCGCAGTTGTTGGGTGTTTGAGTTGTTGACTTTTTGCGTCGCATCACTTTGCCATCGGGCAGATGCTCCCTAACAATGCCATCGCCTTCAAGCTGCTGTTCAACTGATTCGGTTATGTCGGAAGTGTCAAGCACATTCTCAAGCGATTTATTGCCATTTTGATTGTCTGTCTGCTGTTGCACCTCCTTTTCTTCCTCCACTTTCTCCTGCTGCTGCTGCACCTGCTTCTCTTCCTGGAGCCTTCCTGACACTTTCAAATTGGCGGTTACATCGTTATTGTTGTTGCTCTGCATTTGTTCGCATTCATCGTCGCTATGTGAATCATCCTTTGACTCTGGTTGTTCCAGTGGATGTGTTAGGGTTTCTTGCAGCTTCTTTGTCTCTGTTTCCAGCGTTTTAGACTTTGGCATGTCCTTAAGGAAGGGGTTGACACGTGCTTGTCGATTTGGCGGTGAATTTGAGTTGATACGATCATAATCTATAACGAAATTAATAAGTAAGATATTTGCCTGGCTTATTTTGAGGTATTTTCATTTACCTGGCGTCTCATCAATGCTCATAGAACGCATTGAATTGATGTCCTCATTGCTCAGATTGTTGCAGGACACCGCCTGAGATCCGTAGCCGCTGCTGGTAGACGAACTCATGCTGAGCGTGGCAAGTCCTGTTAGATGCTTCATATTCGCATTAGCACTGGAGGTGTAACTCAAATAACTTTGATTCGAATGACTGCTAACGTCCATGAAAGAATCCATGGTCTTGGATGCAGTCAATCGCGATCGTGTGGCCAATCCTCTGTTCTGTTGACGCTCCTGTTCATACTCGGCGGCATATTCTGAGTCGCTGTAACTGTCCTCGGGCTCCTCATCAAGTGATCGATGACCACCCAAGGGCTCCTCGTGCAATGTTGTCATCCGCATTCCAAGCAACTTGCTGGTGGCCGGAGATGCTATAGTAAAAGACGAACAATTAATTTAAGTTTCGGCGAAACTATAGAATTAAAGAGCTTAGCAATTAACACTTAGAGCTACACAAACCACATACGTTTTGTTGGCGCAATTCTCAATGTATTCAAGTTCAAATTGAGATTCAAAAATGTTGGACGCGCTGCATTCCATGGGTTCAAGGAAGACAATGATTTTGTTTAATGTTTAGTTACAATGATTTTTACAAACATGTGATGAGAGCGATTCAATAAACATAACTTTAGCGACTAATTCGCCAACAATCATACAAAATCAATACCATAACTAAAGCTATAGCTATAACTATAATAGAAACTGATGCTATTAACTAGGTAATTAATTAGTAAACTAAATGCGCTGTTCGTGCGGATCTCGTGCTGTGCGTGCCTTCTGTGAATGGTGCACCAAATTGGAATTATAAACTGTCTGTATATTTGAGTGTGATGTACAATGAATGAACACAAAGTATGGATTCACAATAATATGGGGAAATCATCGATTTTATGTACAAAACAACTACAATGAATGATGGCAATTGTCTGATTTTCAACATGATATCAGTATACGAGGATGACAGCTAACAGAAGTAACACAAAACTACTTTAAATAGTCTCTAAATTGTTGATAGCCCCTAAGATGAGAAGACAATGGAGTTACATTGGGTATACATAGATATAATCCACAGTAATTGAATGACGCTGAGTGTGTGTGTGTGTGTGTTTAGATGGGTAGGAGTATGAACAACAGACAAATTAAACTCCAACTAACATTTAATGAACTTCAATCAATTTATATTTATGCACTTTACAGAGCCAGTCTTTACCTGACAGTATAGAGCCTTTCAAATTTGAATTGTTTTTTATAGTATTGTTTTGGTGGTTGTTAAGAAAGCACAGAAAAAAGTACATTATGACATGTGAAATAAACCAGAGATATAATCAGAGGGATCATTTCACAAATGTTTTGTATGTTATTGAATTATGATTTATAATTGATGTAGAGAATGTTTAGTATTGTCAATTTATGTGATAAGCTCTGGTGAAAAAAATAATAAATGTGCATTTCGAGTTAAGTCATCTGATCGAATGGGTGTCGTTGTTGTATTTGCTATTGTTGCTTTTGTTGTTTAATATAATTGCTATTTGTGTTGCATTAAAGCAAAGCAAGAAGTAAACTTTAACTGTCAAGGAACAAGTTGAAGCGGCAGACTTTTTGATTTTGCAGTTGAAAGCAGTTGGAAAGCATTGACAAATTGTGTGATAACACAGTTTGGAAAAGGATTTATCTTTTGTGTATAGACTGAAAGAGAATGTGACTTTATACGCTACAAGTTAAAAATACAAAACAAAATTTAAGTAAATAAATTTAAGAATTAAACAAAGATAAATCCTTGCTCTAGAGCATGACAACAACTATGTCGTACGCTTTGATTTTGATTTTAAATTTTTGTTTTACAAGTAAACAAGTTTCTGCGCATAAGCATTAATTAATAATTATTAAGTATATATAGAATATGATTGTTGTGAATCAAAAAACTTTGATTATATGTTTGCAAATAGTTGCTCGAAAATTAATGGTGGGTATATATCAAATAAAATATGTTTGTTTTGACTATTAGTTTCTTAGGGATAATATACACACCAATGCCAAAAGCTTTGCCTGGAGAATCGTCGGTGCTACCCTTACCACCAAAGCTGTGGCGATTACGTATAACGCCGCTACCTCCAGCTCCTGCCCCGTTGAGAGCTGCAAACAAAAGCGAAAAGACCATTAATAATGCAAACACGTCAAAGTTAATGGTATTAAATTTCAAACCTGGTGTAAACTTGTTGCCCAACGCCGTGTTATTCAGATCCGCAAAGGACTCGGACCGTCCCACATTCAACAGTGACTCCATGGAGGCATCAAAGCGCATAATCTGCATAAGTTTATTTATGAGTTTCTTGTGTTATAAATTGCGTGTGCATATTTACAACAAATGTTATATTTATTATGAATGAAAAGAATATCGAAATTAAAAAAATAAACATAATGAAAATAAAGAAAAACAAACACACATAAACTGGCAACTGTAAGCCGCACGGATACAACCGAAGTTTTAAGAGCGGGGGGTGAGGTTTCGAAACAAAATACATAGTGGTTAAAAAGTTCTAAGCTGAAATTTGCAAGTATCTCTAAAAAGCATATATTACAGTACATAGCACACAAATTACTTACACTCCCAGTATTGGTAGTTTCTTTCACCGCCTTTAAGTGTGCAGTGAAAAGCAGTCAACACACATATACATACACACACGCACAAACATACATTGATAATAGATCAGAGGCCAATATACAGATTGCAGTTTGAAAGGCGCGCCGAATTTAATTACAATTTTTATTTTGTTATTTTTTGTTGTTAGTTTAGTTTAGTTTAATTTCGTGTGCGGTGTGTGAAGAACATAATTTATTGTTGGAGGTTTTGTTAGATTTTAGTTTGGTGAAAGCGCATAGAAATATGTGAAAGAGAAAGAATTGCGTTTTAGTCAAATATTTAAATTGTACAAGTTTAATTTTGCTGGCGGGTGAGGGGTGGCAAGGTGAAAGCAGCACAAAAGGCACTAGGAAGCATAGATTTCTTAACGTATTGTTGGCACCACGTACCTGCGAGAAGTTCGGCACACTGACGGTCTTGCGCATCGACAACGGCTGACCGTGCGCCGTCTCCAGCTCCTTAACAGCGACATTCTGTCGCAGACGATCCAGTATCAAAATACTCTCCACAGCGGAAACACCACGTGTGTATTTCTCTGCAGAAGGAATAAGAGAAATGCGTCAGATATATATTAAATAGTATTTTGATTGCTCACCTATATAAGTTTCTCCATCACAAGCGGAGCAATCTTCACCACTGGCTGCCAGTTGGGCCAGCGATTCACGATCCTCCAACTCCTCCGAAGCCTTGGGAATGTTAGAGACAACCTCATAGGTGACGCCACTGTGCCAGATGGCATTCTCTCCGCGCACCAGTCGGAATTTCTTTAGTCGATCGGTTAATGTTTGTCCCTTCTTGATGTTAATGCTAAGACGCTTACGGAGCACTAAATCCATGGGCGCTGGATGTGATAGACGCACAGTGGTGCGTAGTATTAAATAAATGCGCTCATTGGCCTCGGTAACGCGATTTAGGGCCTGACTATCATGCATAGACGAGTCCCAGCTGGCCACACAGCAAACATCCTTGTCCAGATGCTGTAAGATTTGTAGCGTATAGAACTTATGGCCATGCTCCTTTGATAAAATGGAATTTATGCCCGAAATAGACAACTCGTCGTTGGTGTCCTGTGCGGAGAGATCATCGCCGTTTAGGTTAAGAAACAGCACGGGCACATGCGGCTCCATGCCAGATGGAGGCTCCCAGGAAGCGGGTGCTCCCGGTATTCCCGAGCCGGGTGCTGGCACCAGCACCGCATTGCGCTCTTCCGTTAATGATACCCACTGATGCACCAGGCTCAGTTCACGTTCTCGCTCTTGTTCGTTCTTCTCCTCCTTTTTGATAAGCATCTGTATCTGTTGATCCAAATACTGGCGACGGCGACCCAGCGCCTCGCTCCATTTCTCGCGAAGCACTGTGAGATCTTCCTCCTGGTAGGAATCCAGAGGACGCTGTAGTCGTGACCGAACCGTCACACTGCCAATGGCCACGTTCACTATAGATTGACAGATGATGGGCAACGTGCCTGAATTCTGAACTGGCTTCACGCGCACATTGATGCGACGCTGTTGGCCCTGTCGCAACTGATAGATTCCTCCTGTGAGCACCTCATTGCGATTGGTAACCTCGACGGGCGAATACTCTCCATTGTCGTTCAGCTCATGTATTTCCACCCAAAGCTCGATTTTGCGCGATAATTCCGCCCAGCGATCGACCAGGGAACGAGCTTTAGCCTGCTGTTGCTCTACCTCCCAGCCTTTGGACTTGGAGAAGCCGGCACTGCGATGACCCCACACTTCAATGGAAAGGGCGCCTTCGATGCAGTGTTCGAGGAACTCCTCATTGATGTTGACCGTAAAATCTTGCGTGTGCTCAAACTTAAAGACCATATTTTGATCGAGCGCTTTTGTTTCTGCATTAATTACCGGAACAACCATCTCCTGGTGGCCCCAGAACGTGTACTGGCAAAAGACAAAATTGGACAGGGAAAGTGGCAAGCCGGAGGCACATTTTATGGTGACGCGGCAAGTGATTTGATTGGCCATTGGATCCACGGGATCATCGTACTCATCCCGAGAGTCGGCCGACGAGGTCTCCGACACCGACTCGCACATGCGATCCTGCGGCATTTGTCCAGCAACGCGTTGAATCTCCACCTGCAGACGACCGGCGACTTCGCCCTGCTGACTAATGATGGGAGTGTGATAGTCGAGCTTGACATCGTGGAACAGCACCTCAAGATAAACGTTGGCTACGCCAATGAGATTGTGATTCTCCTGCGATTCATAAAACGGATCCTGTGGTTTCCCATTTTCCTCGTCCTGCAATGTACCATTTAAATGCATGAATATCAATATTCTTAGCAGTCTGATCCAATTGTAGTTCTAGACTTAAATGGTGTGGTTTATGGACGGTTTAGGGACTTATTAATTACCTTGTCGTCAAATTCGTCGTCTGAGAATGTCTCTATAAGGGGCTGTTGCATGGGTTAATTGAATGCGTGTACACATAAAGTTTAATGGTTAGTACAAAAAGACAATGGAAAAGGGTGATTCTAAAATGAATTGACACGCACCAGGCCGTTGAGTATACGCTCCTTGTGCTCCTGATACATTTCCCGCATGTCTATTAGTTTATTTTCCAGCTTCTCCATGCTCCAGATTTGGCTTCCCGAATTTGTGCGCTTCACTAAAATCGCTGGCTCGCTGACAAACGCGCCACGCCTTCGATTGGGACTCAAGTTGGCTGGTGGTATTTGTAGTGTCACCGAGAACTTGGTCTTCTTCTCCATCTCCTCGGCTAGAAAGTTTGCCTCCTGAACTAGCGAATTGGCTCGCATTATGTCCGTTTTGAGCTGACCCAGTGAACGTCTAAACATTTCATCACGCTCCTGCAAAAGGTGAGATATTTAAAAGCTGTTGAAAGCGACATAGCCCATTAATTAATCACCTGAGCCCATTTCTCTACACGCATCTGTGATGTGGGCGTATTTGGGGGTTACTTTGCCCATACGCAAAGGATCGTAGGGTGCATATGGTGCATACGGTGTGCTAGGTGATAAAATATTGCGCAGTTGTTGGAATTGTCTCTCGTACTCTTGTCTTTGCTTCTCCAACGCCACCTGCTTGTCCTCCTCATGTTGCCGTTCAAGCCGAGCAATTGCCGTCTGTATGGGATCATTGCTTAACTCATTTTGCATGATCTCATCGCGCGCAAAGTTATAATCGATGAGCTGGGCGGGCGTTTGAGGTTCTGAAGCGCACATGCTGGCATTGACGCCAACTCTAGGAGAGTTGACGCGGAAAAAGTGATGATTACCCCAAAGAATACGATCACCATTCTGTAGTGGAGTCTTTTCAGATGCCGCAGAGCCATTAACAAAGCAACGAGCACCCTGTACTGGCTCCATAAACAGACCACTGTCCTCGATGGTAATTACACAGTGCTCTGGCTGTATGCCAAGACCCGATAGCTGAATATCCGGCTGTTGACCACTAATGCTGCGGCCACCAATAAGTGTTCGTTCCTATCAACGAAATAAAGAGGTCAGTTATGTTTACAAGTATAATACACGATACTCACCTTTAGATAGTAGACCAACAACTCATTTAAGGGACGGATCTGCATTTAAATTGACCAAGTAGTACTTGTTCTTCTCCACCTTTATGCCACTGGCCTGTACACTGATTCCCATTTGTTCCAGTGCCTGCTGTCGCTCATTTTGAATGCGTTCGGTCTTGACCAATTTCTCCTCCCACGTTTGCGAGATTTGCTTCATTAGATTCTCGCTCTCGGCCAGCTTATCTTGCACATCACCCACTGGCGACCCTGTGGCATGCTTCAACATGCTGCGTAGCGTTTCCACCTCATGACGCAGCTCGCGAATGATGCGTGCATTGGGATCTTCATTAACAACGGCATGGTTGACAATACGCTTGGCTCGATCTGCATATCGTAGCGTTGACAGTGTCTCCTCGTAATTGTCTGCTGATGGAGAAATGGTAGCCACCATCACTGTCCTAGAATTTCCGCCGAGATTGTCCTTCAGCAACCAAGTCAACACTGAGTCACGATAGGGCACAAATTTATCATTAGCGCCTTTCTTGCCATTTGACTGGTCGGCCAGCTTTGAGATGACCAGACCCAAAGTAGTAAGTGATCTGAAAGCGAGGCAGCAGTGTTAAAAGAGTATTATGCAGTATATATATAGGGACATCAGTATTGTATTATATGTTTATATAGTATCGCTGTTAGTTAAAGAACTCACTTGTTAATATTGGAACCTTCTTTGAGGCGATCTCCAACAGCGCCCGTCTTAACGGCACGCTCGGAACCAGCTAAATCGACCAGAGACATACGTGAGACCTTCTCGCCACTAACTCCAGTTGCCTGATCGGTGAGAATCTGTGTGAGCACCACCGAGAAAACGGCATGGGAGCGCGAGGATTCGGCATTCATGTTTGTGGCAGCCACAGTACGCGATTTGTTGCCTTCGGTCATGAGATTATCAATGTCCTGATATGCGCTGACGGCCAACTGGGATAGCCCATCCACATATGGGCCAAGTACATTGTGTTCGCGGACTTTAAGCGACTGTTTGTTTGGCTTGGGATCAAGCAGATCGTGAACTTTCTCATTGTATATTTCCATGTAGGACACCTCCACTTTGTACATCAGCTCCGGGGTAGATTTGTTAGCTATCGCCAAGAACAGCTTGTCACAGAGTCTCGGTATAATTCCCTTGTTCTCTTGCGATCCCATCATCGTATACGATTTGCCAGAACCTGTAAATAATTGAGTCACAATATTGTCTTTATATATTGTTATAATTCTCGCTTACCCGTCTGTCCGTAAGCGAATATGCATGCATTATAGCCCTCGAAAGCATTATCCAGTATATCACGTCCCACACAATTGAAGACCGTCTCCTGTGATGCAAAGCTGTCATCCTCTGGGTTTAGCGAGTAGAAGCAATGGTCGAATGCAAATGTCTTTGGTTGTTTTCTGAGTGAATTAAAGATAGAGAAATCAGTGGGAGATTTTAAAGATGAGTACACACAAAATTATTCTTTAAATATAAACTTCAGCTTACCTTTCCATTTTTTCCAATGACGGTGGATTTTGGAGTATCGTTTGCTGTTTTTCCATATCCACGATGCATTTTGTACCCAATTCGATTTCTGTAAATAGATTAAAGGATGCAATAATGTATTAGTGAACAGCAAATGAGAGTAAATGATATATAATTTTAGTTATTTCAGTCCAAGGTTGATAACAAGTTCACAACATCAGCGCAAAATATATACAAAATCATACATGAAATATAGTATATAATAGATATGCAGGGAGCTCGATTGTCAGTAGCTATGTTCGTATATGAGTGCGAAAATAGCATACAATTGTTGTATATAGACCAATGTACATGTTTGTATTAAGTACATTGTATAATCAAGGCGATAAATGAGTGTATATGTGTAAGTATTCGAAATGTAAGCAAGTCGAATGCTATAGCGTAATCTCAATGCATATAAATAAAAACGCCAACCTTTCAAATAATTGTTATTCCAAAAAAAAAATATAATAAAGCGAGAATTTTTGCCCAAAACGTGCAGCGCAATAAATATTCTACCATAAAAATATTTACTACTTACAGCTAAGCGGACACGGACATTGCACTACAATAAAACATCTACGAAAAAGAATTGAAAAGAAATAGTTGAAAATGTTTCTAGCTGGAAACTGTGGAAATACTTTAGACCTGCGGCCAATGTCCTTCGTGCGTCATGACAAAGAAAATGGGTAAGGACAGGCAAACAGAAAACAATGTTACAGTGAAGCCGCTGAAGTTAAGCGACAGACATGTCTGACTGTATTAACAAAAAAGTAAATTTAAATCTTTTTATGTAACGTATAAAAAATCATAAAATTACTTATTATGTGCCATCCGTTTATAAATTGAATAGATAAGCTCAATAGCTCATTAAAATATGTATTTTGGGGATTTTTTTTTTATTTTCACCAATTTTCATGGACATTATCTGCTTTGCAAGCTGTTATGCATAAATGCATTAGTCAAGTAATTGTTTGATTCAGAAAAGATACATATATTTGTTAAATATTTTTAAAAATAATTGAGCCCAGCTTTTTAGGATTTCTTTAAGTTTATAAAATAATATAAAATAATGAATTACTTTGTATTTCAATGAACACAAAACGAAACCAACAAAATGCGTGACTCAGCTTGACTAGGCTTCACTGTATTTGTACACATGTTTAATTTGTGGCCTGCTCCTGGCGCTGGTCACTTACATCCGTTGCGCGTCGCATTGCAAAAATAAATCCGACGTGACATAGAAAATGGACATGGCGAAAGGGCACAAAATACCAGAAAACAGAGAGAAAGCCGAGAAACCACAAAGGACGCACATCAACATTGACCATCATTGACAGGCTGTGTATATACATTGTGTGTGTGTGTGTGTGTGTGTGTTGCTCGCAACAAAGGCGTGCCATAAATAATTTGATGAGTTGCCCCCAATTTGTGAGTGAATGAGTTCTGGTCAGTTGGCCAGCTCTAGCTGTTGATTTGGGCATTTCTCCGCTATAACCTTTAAGTTTCGTTATGTGTTTGCCGTTTGCCATTGTCCAATGTTGAAATTAACATACAAACAGACACATAAACACAAACAGAAAGAGCGAGATAGACGTTTAATATCAGACAACAGACATCAGGTTGGTTAGAAGGCAGAGAAAACAGGTTAAGCTTTTTGGTAGTAGCTTTCGAGCTCTGACTTCATTACGAACGGCTGCTCATTTGCTTGTTTGTGTTTGTATTCATATTTGAGTCTGTGTGCGTGTTGTCTGTTGTTGTTTCAATATAATTTTGATTTTACGCTTTGCTGCTTTGGATTGCGACTTGAAGAGGTCGACATTAGCAATATGGCCCAAATGCGGAACGATGCGTAAGATGTCACAAAATTGATGAGGAAATTGTCCAAACGTTCATATTTCCTTCATAGGAATTGAGGAATTTGTAACATATTAATACTACAACTAGTATGCCTGTATCAGTTGCATTATCAGCACTGATAACAATTTGTATATACGTAAGTATGTACTTGATCTAGACAAGCTTATCATTCAAACGGACACTCACACTCGCAAACTACACACCTGTAAGTGAATCAAACGAGGCGAATGAATAACAATCGAAAAATGACACAAACTAACCCCAAATAGAGAAGTGATTTGGCAACATGAAGCAGCAGCAGATGGGAACAGAGCAAAAGGAATTCAAGTATATATGTTTGTATACACATATAAATATATCCATGTTTGTGTGTGTGATACAACACAAAACCATATGCGAAAAAAGTAAATGGCAAATGACTTCCACTTGACGCCCCAGAGGGGCACAAATTGACTGCCTGCCCGCCTGTCTGCTTGTGCTTCTCTCCATCTCTCTGTCTCTGTCACTCTGGCCACATTTCCGTTGCACTCAGTACACTCTGTGTGTGAGTCATGGATAAGCCAAATGAATGATCGTCGCTTGACATTGGAAGTGGAAACAGTGTTTTGCCTTTGCGTTTACTTTGCACTTGCAACACTCGACAAAGACCACGACGGCGATGGTTTCACCTCATGCAAACCGTCAATAGAAACGAAAAATTAGCTGGAAATGAAAATCGTTTGTCAGTCAGAGTGTCAGTTAGTCAACCAACCAACGAGTCAGTCAGTCAGTCAGTCCGTCAGCCACTCAGTAAATTTTGCTCTGCAAGGCTGTCAGTGCAAAAAGTTGCTGGCGTTGCATTGAAAAACGAGGCGACCTTTTTGCCAAAGCAAAGGAAACCAAATTTGCATGAGAAACAACCAAGACAAGAAAATCAACGTAACAGCAATGCAAATTTCGTTATCCCGAAAATAGAGTATGAGTGCCCGTACAAGTGCCCATTACATATTGCTGCTGACTTGTGCATTATTGATTGCAACTCAGACAAAAGAGAGAAACACTTCATAGAATGTAGCACCATAGGGGGAAATGCAAAACAATGAAATTCATCTTTCAATATACACTAGTCGATTACTTAACTTTAAAGTGAGTTGAACTTTCTGTTCTTGTTGTTGTTTTACTTACCACGGCGATTAAAGGGTCGCACCCTCACAGCAACTTTGATCTTATCACTTGACATCGTGAAGGCCTTGACGAACTCTTACTTTTACTTTGATAGAAGCGCGTGCGTGCGTGTGTGTGTGTGTGTGTGTAAGTAGCGGGAGTGTGGGTGCGTCTGAATCATGCACCCACCTCACACACTGTTCGAATAATACTCGAAAAGGGATATGAATGGGACGGTATTTGTTGTTGACTGATATACAGTTTTCGTTTAAGTCCGCTGAGAATTATGTGTGGCACAGAAGCACGCAATCTTATTTTTTTGGGGGCAGGTGACTCACAAACAGGGACTCTTAGCTCAAACTTGCTATAGTATTAGTATGTAGTTCCAAATTGAGTGAGCGATTCAATTAGCGCCACGCACACGCCTAACAATTGTTGTTTTTCTTGCAGTAGCAGTACTACGTCATGTGGGGTGGACTGAGACTGGACAAATATTTCCATTTCATTCTTGACTTTCGTTATTCGTTACACATATGTACACAGCGTATTTGTATATGTATTGTACACACAGGTTTTTTTTGCTTTGTATTTTGTTATTGTAGCTCAATTGTGTTGGAATCTTCTTTATTTGTACGGAGTCCGAATTTACTTGGGCAATGACGTTCAAATATTTGCTTATAATTAGTTGTATTGTCGTCTAATTATAATTAGTAATTACGCGTTGTCCTGTCAGATTTAAGCTAGTTTCGCAAACAAACAATAGCTCTCACGCACACATGCAATTTACACACACACACATGCAAAAACGAACAGTGTTTTCTTGAGTGGACTTTTGGCAAGTAAGTAGGCAAAAAAACATAAAGAGTAAGCACTGGGCGCTCCACCGACGCCCGCGCGAAAAGTCACTCTCTTGGCCCGTATGACTGTGACTTCGTTGGAGAATCGATTTTTATGGCTCTTTTCCTGAAGCTGGAATTATATGCTGCGCAATTTTCGTTTTCGTTTAAGCTATATATAAGTGAGCAATTCCACCTTTTAGTTATCGTTTGCGCGTCGTTTTGCACTAAAATTTACTATTTTTATTGCGATTGTATTTTCGCGTCGTTTCACTTTAATTTTTGCTATTTTATAATGGTTTCTCGACTGCCGATAACGATAAGCAGCAGAGTATATAGAGTTGTATTTTTGCTTGATGTATCTGTTTTTTAAAAGACGATGCCACCTGACAGATAAAATAATAGAGTTCGTTTAAACGTCTGGCAACCTTTAAAACATTTTCAATTTGAGTGCAATTTTTCAAAAGTAATCTTTTTAGTTAATATTTTTTGAATTTTAAATCTAGAATTTGGAAAATGTTAGCAGACTTATTGTTAGAATTTTGTCGAATTTGGTCCCCAACATTCAAAGGACCAATCACCTTTATTTTATTGAATTTAAAATTTAAAAAAAATTAATTTACTATATATATTCCTGATAAATAAATCTTTACCAGAAATAAAGATTGTCACACTAGCGATTTTTGGACTAAAGCTGCCACCCCGATTTTATACCATATGCCAGTGATGCGATTTTAGCTATTTTGGTGACGTATTTATGTTTAGCAAACATACAATAGGTGGCGACCGGATTTCCATATGATTGTGGCGGTCACTTTAAATAATTCCGTGCTTTATGTAATCCCTAAAAAACTCAACGGGATAGCCAACAATGTGCTGCTGTAAATGATAACAGAAAAAAAAAACCATTCAGTTTAAGAACATTAAAAATCGATGATATGAAAGAAAATTGTGGAGCACCCATTTATAGTTTTAATTGAATATTTGATAAGAGATCAATTCAGTGCCCTTTTAACAAGCTTAGTATTGCCACACCCTTACAATTGCGGAAATGACAGATACCGATTATTAAGACAGATCAATGAACGCATCTTTCAATGAGAAACAAGAACTGCATGCTCACCTTGTGACGTACCTATAATTTCATCCAGAGCCAGCTTGAAAATGAACGCCGGCATAATTGTCGGAGAGGCGAAATGACAACAAATGGTTACGAAAAAGTCGCTAAGAAACCTGAAAACGTTTTGCTTACCATTTCGCCTTTTGTTTTGATGGCGCTGATGATGAAGTGTTATGGTTGTTGTTGTCGCTCAATCTCTTGTAGCGACGACAAAGCGGCGGCTGATGTTGATGCTGCTACCTGTTCACGTGCTGCTGCTCGATCTCCGAGTTTATAAATGTTCAAGACGAGACGCAGGGCGCAACAGTTTCTCGGTAAACTTCAGACTCAAACGTGAAACGTGCGCAACCCAAGCAAAAATTAAGCGAATTTAGATTAAGTTTTAATGTGGGTTTTTGTGAAGTTTTTTTAGTTTATATAGTCTTTTTTTATTCGAACACTAACGATTGCTCCAGAAATAAAGTGAAGACATAATTAAGTACAAACGGTATACAGGTGAAAACTATATAATCGAAAGTTGCGTACATATCGCCTTGGATTTAATTCAAAATAGTTTGTGGTTTAAATAAAGTAAGTCAATTTATTCTGATGATTAACCCACATAATCAAGTAAATAATGCAATCAATTGAATATTGAGATTTATGATAGAATATAATCATATATGGTAGATGTGACATCGGTTGACGACTAAACAAAATGCCTATTGTTATATCATAGACGACCTTAATGGGAATATAATCTACATAGGTGTGCAACAAAGTGTGCCTAATAACGAATCGAGTTATTAACGTCCATCATAAAACTGCACGGAGCATCGATCGTGAATCGAAATTAAATGCCAAAAATTATTACAAAACCTCTGTTTGTTTATAAAGTTGCCAAAAATGGGCATTATTGAAACGGATGCCATTGAATGTAAAAGGCGCCGGATCATTTGCATGAAATTAAACCATAAAAAAGAGATGCAAAACCCGAAGGCGGTTTGCCCTTGAAATGGTTTCGGTTTCATCGAAAACCAATTAACTAAGCAGCTATCGAAACGGGCCTGGTAAACCTTACAGCGCAACCATGTCAGACTCCAAAAATATGTATATTTATAGTTAATACACCATGTATATATTAATGCGAATTTTTTATGGATTCGATTTTGTTTTTTTGCACATGTCACACAAACTTATGAGCCCAAATGAGATTTACCTTATTTCTTATTCGTTGTTCCCCGGCACTTATCGAGTCTTTCAACAATTAAGTAAATAATACTCATAATTCATGAGTCGGAATAAATATTTGCCAATAAAAAGAATTTGACAAATGTGTACACAGATATATTGCATTGGAAGAAATTTATAATTAGCTTGGGATCTGTTGCCAAATAATAAGTAGTCGAACGACAATGGCGATTGATAAACAAGTCTTTTTAGTTAATTATTTTTGTTTATTGCAAAGATCTTTTGAGATTTTACGAATCAATCGACGGCATATGTATAGAGGCTTAAATTGGCAGTACGAAATTGACAGACAACCCAATTAACCTTCGAGTGACTTGTGATTTTACTATATGAATGTATTTTGGTTTCAATTTTTCCCCCTCTTCCATGGGTTATAAACTAATCCAAAGCAACATATGTACGTACCTATGTACATATACATTTCGACATACATGTTAGTATATAGCTGACCTTGTAACGCACTTAAGTCCTAAAAATAAGTGGGTAAGGGGGTAATTGATATTTGAACTTGATTTGTTTGCCTGAAATGTGAAACCCGTTCAATCTAATTCATTGTCATTAACGATTTCGGGTGCGACTCGTCCAACAACTCTTAATGAGCTGACATCTATCTGGACTCCGTTAACAGTTGTCGGTTTATTGCAGCACCAGCCCTTTTAGTAATAAATGAACGTAGTTCCGGTGGGAAAAGTACTTATATATCAACTAATTATATTTGCATACGCCCTGTATGCCGGGTAAAAGCATTTGTTAGCACTTGTAATGGCACATTTAAGTACACTCGAATTTATTCATATGGTACGGGTATGACTACGAATACTATTCGTAGCATTGACAATTGCTTTTATTCATTGGCTTTCAGTTGAGCCGCTTGAACGCGGTCTTGGCGCCATGAACAGACGTGGATGTGGAACAGTAATAGCTCTGACGCTGAGCCTCCTCCTCTGCCACTTCTGCAACTGTCAAGCTGAGCTTAACGAGTCGACGTTGCGACTTCATCAATACAGACATAACATACTTAATGGCACAAGTGTCTGGTCCCTGCCATTGTCTGTGCCTCTCCAAACAGACAAGGACTCTTTAGAGGATGTCACTGGAGCTGGCAGACATGGAGCTCATCTGGCACGCAGCTCTATCATCTATGGCCTGACAGAAGTGGCCAACACGAGCAACGTGAATGCGGTTTGTCATGCTCAACTACTGAAGCACGTGCAACGGGGAATCCTCAATAAACAACCTTGGGCAATGAAAGGTTTGTATGATTTAAAATTGATTTTAAATTGCTCAATTTAATGAATAAGCAGATGGTTTCCTCTCTTTTCTGTCAATCGGTTACAGTTTCGAATTCAAATAAAATACTTCTCAAAAAGTCATAATTTTCTTAATTCTAAATTAAATAGTGGCAAAAATTGTGTATGAATTGTCCTCTTCTCTTTTTTGCCATTAATCAACTATAGTTTTAAAGTTTTGAATTTGAAATTTGAGTTGTACCATAGTCAAATTTTAAATTGTAACATATTGAAACACATTTTAATTCTCTTGCCCAGAGTTTGTTAAACAGACCATTAATATTGACTCTTGCAGTTCTTGATGCATCTGGCAGCAAATCATCGGGCTTCATCTTTGGCCAAAACTACTGGTTGGGCAGTCGGGAGGCGTGTCGAAGTGTCCAGCGTCCGGTGGGCATCACGTTGTCCAAGAACTATGAGCGTGTGATGCACTATGGACTGATTACGCAGCAGGCGCCCTTTGACATGGACTATCGTGTTGTCTATCTGCGACACAGTTCACCGTGGCAGGTTGAGATAAAGCTCATGTCCGAGCAAATCTTACACATTGGAATCTGCTTGCCCAGCTCTTGCCAGTCAAGTGAGATCAAGGGATTGACCAGTGATTATGTTAGTGGCAGCTTTGCAGACAACGACATCTTTGAGATGCAGCCTGAGGTGCTTTACATGAAGGATCTCAAACTAAAAGATGCATTCTATGATCGCCTGAGCTTCAAGCTTATTGTCGCCTCGGTGTTGATCACCTGTGCCTTCATGTTGTGTGCTCAGCAGCTGAGCGTTGCTAAGCAGTTGCCTCCAGAGGGTCCGGAGGATGGCGCTGGACTGGCGCCTGTCGAATCCGAACTGTGGCGAGCACTGCACTCCCTGCTCAAGTGGCATCCACTGCAGAGTTTTGTCAGCTGCTACGATGTGAGCAGCAATTGGCGAAAGATCTTTGCGATGCGGGAGAGCAACTTACGCGATATACCTTTGCTTAATGGACTGCGATCTGGATGTGCCTTCTTTATACTAATCTTCCATGTGTTCTGGTATATGTACTTTACGGTGCACAACAAAACGGTGCTCATATCCTATGCGGAGCAGGTTTTCTTTCAGTATGTTTCATCCGCTCCATTGCTGGTGGATGTGTTCTTTACCATCAGGTAAGTCAAGTCTCTCCTTTACATATGCACTCTTCTCATCTTCACCACTCTTTTCATTTCCAACAGTGGCTTCCTGCAGACCTACAACTTTATGCGCAATACAAAACAAATGGATGCAGTACGTCAAAATGGTCTTCTAGCAAATGCCAAGCTGTATGGAAAGCTCCTTTTCCATCGTTATCTACGACTGGGCCCACTTTATCTAATTGTCATGGGCAGCGTAGATTTGGTGTTCGCTTACATTGGAGACACTTCAGTTTACCACATCAACGAGCGCAACGATGTGCTCTGCACCCAGCATTGGTGGCGCAACCTGCTCTTTATACAAAATCTCTTTGACCATCGTGAAATGTGTGTCAACTGGAGCTGGAGTTTGGCCTGTGATATGCAGTTCTTTGTGCTGGCCAACGCGGTCCTGTTCCTCTATTCCAAGTGAGTTCAAGTCGCTCTAAACTTCAACAATTCCGTAATTTAATACAATATTTTCTTAGACGTCCCAAATTCGCTCAAATTTTGACCGTTAGTGGATTATTGGCCACCATCATTTGGTCATATGGCGTTGGCATCAACCACAAGTTTGAGTTCTCCTTTGACTCGGTGTATGCCACGGGCTCCCAGATCTATACAAGTCCCTTCGTCCGGGTCTTGCCCTACATCGTTGGCTCTATGGCCGCCTGGTGCCTTGTGGAGCGTCGTCTGCAATACGAATTGAGTGATCTGCAGGAACGTGGCCTTTGGCATTTTTGTCTGTTGGCCTTCATCGTCTGTATTTATTCGACAGTCAAACGCGATTTTGGTTATCTGATTACAATTTCACTGTTTGTCCTTGGGAGGGTGCTCTTTTCGCTATGCGTTTGTTGGATGATTGCGGGCAGCGCCAGAGGGACGTGGTGTTTGGTGGTCACGCATCCTGGAGGCTCCTATATTTCAGCATATCAATCGGCTCTCTTATGCCATTTACCTGCTTAATCCATTGGTAATTGCATTTGTCTATAGCCTCACGACGGCCAGCACGCACGTGGATCCCTTCATGCTAGTATGTAGAACGTTATAAATACTGTAACTTTTATAATATATTTTTTTTACATTTTAGGCTGTTGTCACGAGCGGCTTTACTATGATTGTCTACCTTATGTCCATTGTGTACTCAATGGCATTTGAGGTGCCTTACAGTAATTTGTCCAGTTTGTTATTGAGGCGGAATTGTAAACCAAAAACTACGTAACTACGAGATCAAGTGTTCTGTGAACATTGCTTTATAACAAACCTAGTGCTTTTAGTTTATTGTTAAATATGTATATAATATCCAAACATAGCCAGTTTAGTTGATAGCAATTAGTTGATATTAACCTCGACCTAATAAAAGAAGTCTTCACGATTATAAGCTCAAATTTAAATATTATCGATAACTGTGACAAAGCGCAACGCATGCGATTACAGATATGCTTGCGAGATATGCAGCTTTTTTGAGGAAAACATTACCTGTTGTCAGCAAAATAGCTAAAATTTTGATGAAAAATAGTTAAAATACCAGACAACTTTTTTTTAGCTCATTATTGCGATATATCTACAAAATTTAAAATGCGCGCGGTCTGTAAATTTTAATACTGTTAGGTGAGGAGAAAGTTGGTAATGGGGAGTAAAATGTAAAATTTTAGTTTTGAAAATTTCAAAATGCAATAAGTTAATAATTTGATAGGGTATCAAATTTGATAACAAAAATTAAATTAAAAGACAGCAGTTACAATATAAATGAATAAAAAAATAAATAGCCTTCAAATTAAGAAAATGTAAAAAATTATTAGAATAATTGGCTGCAACTATTTTTGGTATTTGACTTAAAATTTAGCACTACGCGACCTGCCAGATTAAAAAATATTGCTGGGTGGCAACCTTTTTTCCCAAAACATTTTGTGTTGTGGACTCAGTGCTGGCTGAAAAAAAGCTGCTTCTGACTAGAAAGCATAAACCTTAGATCTTGAGGGCACTTATGCACAGTCTTCTGAATTATATTATTAGTAGAAGATAGCTGAAAAATATTTAAATAACCAGATTAAAAACTAGCTACAAATTAGCTAAATGGACCGCCAATTTTAAAATCATATCGAGCAACATATTACAAATAACCTAAACAATTATATTCAATAATATTTACAACACTAATTACATATATATGTAAATCGTAGAATCTATATGCTAGGAATGTGAGTGTGTAATGTGTGGGGTGAGTGAGTGTGTTTATATGAGTGGGTGAATATATTCAAACTCCTCCACGCAACATGGCACGACATCTAATGAGTAGCAGCACAAAACAAACATCATTATCACTATTAACTAATCTTTAAGATATGTCTCCAGCGGATTTGATCCCTGGAGTCGGGACGTACTCATCTCGTCTAAAATAAAAGGATACCCAGTTAGTAAAAAGGTAATGTTATTTTAAGATTCTACTAACTTGACTTTGGCGGCTTTACTGTTGTTGTAATCTCCATTCGCTGAGGTTGGAGACAGTTGACCCACTCGGTCAACGAGATCTTCTTATCGCCATTCACATCACAATATCGGGGCATTTTCTTGCCACATTTATTTAAATTGCTGCAGGTGAAGACAGAGTGATTGAGTTCGGATAGTGATTGAGAACTGCAGTTTAAAAAAGTAGTAAAAAATTAGTTACCTGGCACTCGTGACAAGAACGCGGAAATCCTTCCATTCCTTACGCTCCCAAAATTTGTTTTTATTTTTGTCCAGGAACACAAAACTTAATGTGGCAATGCGATCATCTTCTGACTTCCACACGGTCGAGTCCCTGCTAAATAATTTGAATGTGTCTGTTGTAGCCAATGAGGAATACACTAGAGTATTGATTCTGATTTACCCAGTATTACTGCTGGGAAGTACTTTCGTGTTGAGGAACTCCTTCAGCTCTTTGAGAAACTGCGTCTTGCGGGGTCCCGTGCAACCCTTCATGGGTCGAACTGCGCTTACTTCATCGCATTGAGGTCGCTTCTTCCCAAAGGACGAGGGTATGTTCTTTCCCGTTTCCTCGTTTACACACCAGCAGAAGGAACTGTAGCACTGGACACGCTTATAGCGTCCATCGGGCATACACTCAGGCACATATAAAGAGCTATTGCCGCCATGCTGCAAGAATGATACGGACATAGTTAATACAATATAGAAGGCGGCAGGCAGAAGAATGGGGCAATCGCACTTACGCGTTGTTCCTCGCGAGCCGTTTCCTGATCCGTCCAACAGTTGGTCTCGCCTTCGCTCTCATTGGTCGGGGTCTCAGCCCTAGGATTCAGAACTGTGGAGGAGAGGTCCATTAGAATTGATTCGATTTTGCCCTTTGAAAGCTTGCCAAGTGCTATTGAATGTTACTTAGGTTTTACAAAACTTGATTATATGTTAGTTGATCGCCCGACATGTACGTACAATTAAATGACGAGGGTGACAATCGATGAGGCATGCCATCGTCCTCATTCTCTACAATGTATTCATCCTCGTGCTCCTCACTCTCGTTGCCAAAGTCATTCGAATGAGCACTGGGATTGCTGATGCTGATGGTACCAATGATATTGGTGTTGGTATGGTCATGGTTCGAATTTGTGTGATGGATGTGGAGATTTGTATAGTGCGTGCGACGAGGTGTGCTTGAGCTGAACGTTGAGCTGCTGTTCAATATATTAACTGCTGGTTTACCTGCGTAGGAGTGATGATAGTTATGATAGACACACAAACAGAGGCATTTCCTATAAGGATTTTTTACAGATAATACTCAGAATACCAACATTGAGGAATGAAATTCGCAATACATGAGATCAAAACAAAAATTGGGAATGTACAAATTAAGATATAAGAAATCCAAATATTTCTTATATATTATAATATTGGATAAGAGATATTAATGACATGATTTTTACTATACTAAGAAACCGAAAATTTAGAAAACACCGAAATAAAAATAACATTTTATATATACGATATTGTTGAAAAATAGAATTATTAAATAATCAATTGATAGTAAGATTCCGTTTAAATCTAAAGATTTTGATTTTATGTTTATTCATACTTTATTAGGTCCCAACAGAGGTTTACAGGAACGAAACTCTCTACGCACATGCAAATCCCATGCAATTCTCATGTGGTTTTTCATGCATTCATGCTTAGTATGTGGGGTAACTACTTACGATGGCTGGCATCTTTGGCGAGGCAGTTGCTCCATTCCAGAAGCGAAAGGCTATCGTCTCTGTTACCATCGCAGTACTTGCCAAAGGCACGTCCACATCGTCTGGGCTTCACCGCCTGCATGTGTCATGTGGTGTGATGGTTGTTTGTGTGTCGTGTGTTGTGGTGGTGCATAATAAGTACGAGTATAAAGCCGCTTAAGTGGGTGCTGCTTTGGGGGATTGATTTGACTGAGTGACGTCTACTTACGCGTTTCAAAAGCTTCTTGAGCTCACGCACTTCTTGTCTGTCCAGCAATTGATTGCCATTCGAATCCAACTGGGCAAACTTCCAATCCAGCACATCACCATCGCCAGCAGCAGCGATTTGCCCGGAGCGCAACAGTTCGCTGCGGAACACCTCGATTAGATGATTGTTGAATGCCATGCGATCCGGCTTGCTGCAGACACGATGTCCCGTTCCGCCACCATCGCTGCTATTGGCGGCATCCACCTCGAGGCTCAGCTGACGCGGCGGTGAGCGACGGCGATAGTTGCGTTTGTAGCGTCCACACTTGGCTTTGCCCCCACGTGTTGAGGTGTTCTTAATTGGGTGTCCATTACTGTCGCTGCACCAGCAGCCAGTTCCAGGCAGACACTGCATGGCCGCATAGAAACCATCATTGCGGCAGCGTGGCAGGAAGAGATTCGGTTGTCGCGCCTTCTCCCTGATGGCATATTGACGAGCCGCCTGGCAACCTATAAAAAAGATAGTTCTATCTATTAAGACTGACGTGATATTCCGAATTGGACCACTTACTTAAAAGACGTTCGGTTCGTAAAAATAATTACATACATTAAATGTTGCCAATATATTTTAGATATATTATTCAATTCAATTCAATTTATTGGTTCACTTAAAATGAATATAACAATATTTTGTGAGTTTAATATTAAGGTATTAAGAGTTTAGGCTAGTTTATTAATTCTTTTCTCCTTAGTAAAATATTAATATTAATAATTACAACATTTCGAATATAATGGCACTTATACTTTGGGATAAACCCTTAACTCAACTTAAAATAATTACAAATTAAATTAAAGGTGGCTAGGCCAGATCATTTATATGCTGGTGCACAGACTCTTGACATAATTAGATATATTGTTTCATAATAAATTATAGTTAAATTTTAGCATTGACTCACTTCGTTCTTAGCTGGCTTATAAGAGTAAGAAGTGTAATATTATAAAGATAATATTGTTCAATTTCAAAAATACTTCCTCATTCCGCGGAATAGGGGTTAAAGTAGGAGTTGTGACTTACCCTTGCAATTGCCACGATGCTTGAAGCTGACCTGGTGGCCGCTGCACTGAACCCGGACCAGGTGACAGCGTGTGGGATAAGTCTGATCATCGGTGCCGCAAACGGGACCCTCGCTTTCATCACACTCCCCCTGCTTGGCGGCGCATTCCGAGAGCGACAGTGACAGCGACTGCGACTGTGACGGCGACAGCTGTGGATGCAAGGAGATTGGGAGGGAAGGAAGGTGTCAAGTGAGAAGTGAGAAGTGAGAAGTATTCGCCGTATGCGATTACACACCAAAATCGTAAATAATATCAAACACGCGTTAAATGATTTATTACATTTATGGTCGCCAAATTCAAGTCGCAGTCGTCTCGATCAACGACTTGAATACGAATCAGTTGCATTCACGACACCTAGCCAGTGATAGGGAGAGTGAGAGGTATGCGGGGAGGTGGGGAGGTGGGGAGGTGGTTGGACATAATATGAAAATCAAAGTGGTCAGGCCATAACTTGAATAGCATCGCATTCCGAGCTCTGCTACCATTTGAATGTCTGCCAATTCCCAGCCAGAAAGCCAAATCGCAATTGACCAAAATTATGGTCAGTCTGTTGCAGCTGACTGCGCAGATTTTTGTTTATTCCAAAAGTTATTAAAACATTCGCGAGTGTTTCTTTTTTACTTCTTTTACCATTGCGTAGCACTTACGTTTTGCCAGTACAGCGGCTTTTGTCGCCAGTTTGTGGCTCTTTAGATAAACTTCAAATTTTATGACAGTAATTAGCCTCAAGTTGTTCGAAGTCAAATTATGACATGGCAAATGACTCAGAAATTGTTACAAGATAACGAGCACATTACAAACTTGTAGTTGAATGTTTCATTTTGCAAAAATGTAACCAGATATGTGATCAATTGAAACTCTTTTTATGATCAATTCCTTACTCCCAAACTTAAAATGGATAATAAATCGATTTTAAAGCCGATTCCAATCCATTTTCTTATCCTTTCTTATCACTACATATTTATGGATATTGCTTACGTTTAACTAAGCACATAGAAAGTTAATTGTGTAGTAATGGTGTTTCATTCCATATTCCTAACCTCACAAACCTCCGAAACTGAACACACAACTATTTATTTAAATTTAGCTCTTAATATTCTCAATAGAGTTGATACTCGAATTCCTTAATTCAAAATTTAAAGAAGGAAATGAAAATCAGACGCACAAAAGGAAATGGTATATGAGTGATATAGATAAATACGATTGATGTCTCATTCATATCCGATTGCAATTGAACCATAGGTAAAGTCCAATCGAGGTACTGTATACATACTGAATATTGACTTTGGAGCACGCGCTAAGTTAGAAATCGGATCGCTGGATTGGGAACAGTTACCAAGTGACTCGCAACTTGTTGGCAGACACTTTCGACATGTGAATAAACATGAAAAAGATCCAAATTATTCATCCATAAGTGCAGTTAATGCTTCGATCAGCATTTGTGTCTGCAATCGCAACTGGATGCCAAGTTCCAGGAATGATACCTGACCATGAGTAGGGCATCTATGTGAGGTTTGAGGTGTGAGGTGTGTGTGGACAAACTTATTATATTCCATCGATACGAAAGTCGAAAAGCCAAAAGGGTAAGGCGCCAATGAATCGTGTTATGTCTAATTGTCAATGCAAATTGCATTTTCAGATTGAAATAGGGCGTCATCCTAAAACGTGCCCGACATAATATGATATGTGTATCCAATAATGTAGATTCCTACTCATATAAGGCTACTGACAGCCTCGAGTTACCCTGTACAAACAATAAATACCATACATATGTATATGGAAAGAGTTCAAGGATTGTTTCGGCGATAACGACAAAATTATTGACTGACAGTTCTCACGCTCGTGGGGATTGGAGACTGAAGACTGAAGACTGGAGCTGTAGACCCCAATCCAATCGAGAACAACAACAGCAACAAGAACAAGAACAACATGCTGAAAGAGCAACACTTAAAATACGGCTTCACACTTTGTCATCATCAGACAGCTTAGTGGCAATGGCAATGGCAATGGCACTGGATACTGGACATTGGTAATGGCAAGTCTCTGTTCCCTCTCTCTCTCTCTCTCTCGCCCTCTCACTCCTGCTCGTTGTCTGAAGCCGAGCTACCTAGGTGCTGCTCCAGCTGCAGAGGCTACCTGCCCCCACAGCAAGAAAAAGCCCAAAACGCTTTTGAATTGTGACCATTTTTTTATTTTACATCTCAGCTCTTTTCTTTTTTCATGATTTTTTTCGCTTTTCGCTTTGCGCGTTCTTCAAAACACGTTCGTCGGCAGATGAAATAAAAGGCAGATTGGGAATGGGGTTTGGGTTGGCATGGGAATGGGAATGGGAATGGGGCACAAGGAATTGCGAACTTTGCCGGCAAGCCGAGATCCCGCAGACAGCGCGGCGGCAACAACCGGCATGGCACCTCCACGGCTGGTGTGCAGAGTGCAGGGATCAGGGGGAAGGAGACGCGACTGACGCGAACCGAAGTCAGAGAAGTCGGTAAGAGTTTGAGTTAAGGCTGAAGGCTCAGCTTTGTCTGTCGACAATTTGTAGTGGGCAACTTTTAATACCTGGAATATTCAAGTGTTTTCTTGGGATTTACACGCTGACTTTTATTTGGCTGCAATTCTTTGTCCATCCCCTTCCCCTTCTCCTTCTCCATCTCGTTCCCCTTCTCCTCCTCTCCTTAATGTTTCCAACTTATCTTAAGGTGGCAGCACTTACCTGTTGATTATCCCGGGATGTTCGCTTGTGGTTCCTTCCACCGGCTGCCAGCTGGAGAAGCACCAGGAGCAGTGCAAATGAGAAGCATCTTCCAAACATTTTAAGATTGTCAATGGATATTCTTCAGTTGTTCTTCTTCTCTTGTCGATTTGTTAATTCATCAAGTTTTGCAAATTATTGGCGTAACATTATTTTAGAATTTTCTCTTGAGTTTTTCACAACGTCGCAATTAAAAATATTCGTTTTCAGATGATGTGGATAATGGGATCTGGATGCAAGTGGGGATGCGGGTGTGAATGTGGTGGGGAAGGTCTTCTGAGGTGTGGTAGAAATTATACTCTTCTTTATTTAATTATCGATTTCCGCGGCTATTTTTAGTGACTTTGGCCAGCTTCCAGTATAGAGAACAGTGAGTGTATCGGGTATTGTTTATAAGTAAGAATAATGAATTTCTGCTTAATATGAACTTATGATTGTTGTTGCTATTTGTTCGCTTGTTTGTTTATTCGCAACAAATTATACACTCGTACACACACACACACACACACCACACATGAACACAAGCATAGAACGATTGGGTGAATACTGAAAAGCTGAAAACCAAACCGTGCGTCGCCAAGTTTCAAATACGACTGAGACCCAAGCAGTTCAATAGGAGTAGTCGGGAACACATTATGGCCGAGAGTGTGGCCTAAAGTGGCTCGGCGAGAGAGAGAGAGAGAGAGCGATCGACTGAGTGTGAGTGCATAATACCGAGAGAGCGAGACAGCAATTACCCAACAGACGGACATCAAGACAGACTAAGAGAGCGACAAAGGAGCGAGAGAGAGTGAGAGTGAGATGATGATCGTGCAGAGCTCACAGTTGGTCAGCATTGGGAATCGACAATGCCGATGTCGCCACAATGTCTGGTGCTGTCTACTGCCATATCTTATCTTTTTCTCTTGCCTTCTTTTCACGGCTGAGACGGCAGGCAACCTGGCACTGTCTAGTGGCCTGGACAGCGGTCAGCATAAAGGTTCGACAGCGACGATCCTACAACACACACACACACACAACAACTTTTGATATTGCCTATGTGTGTGCGTGTGTAAGTGTGAAATTTATCTTCCTTTGTATATCTCAAGAGGTTGCCTCACCAACAACACCAAGAACACCAACAACAACACGAACACCTAAAACAAAACAAGCCACTGGTAATGCCAGTTGGTGGGATCAGCGACGCGATCTGTGGCCCGATCTGTGGCCAGCTGTGGCTCTATCAAAGGCAAAGACAAAACCAAAAAAAAAAAAAAATAACAATAAAAAATAAAAAACAAGTAGTCCTCTTGTCGAGTGAGGTAAGCTATAACTTACCCTGGAAATAGTTGCGATAATCACAAATCACTCGAACATCAACAAATTTGCAGGGTAGATTTCAAATTTATAGACATGAATGTGTTGATCGTGGCTATATTTTAAAATTGCAAATATTAATTGCATTGACAGAGATCGGAAAGAAACACAATTTTTTAAGCAGTGGCACTAAAATAATGAATTATTTTCTTTTTAATTGTTGATTACATTTTAGCTTTTTTTGAATTGAATAAAATTCATACTGACAGCGAAAAAAAATACTTGTAAATTTAATCACTAAATTTATTATTTAACAAATTTAATTTTCAATTAAAACTGACATTTTCTTCCGTTGTTTTCAAAATCTGGTATAATTTTAATATTTTTGTGATCTGTGAAATATACAATACACTTGTATATACCCCTTTTGAACATTTCATGGCTAAGGAGTATAAAAAGGCAAGTAAAAGGAGAAAAGGAAAACGTGAGCTATGTACTCGCTCGTATAAGACGGAGACTACAACTGGGACTGAGACTGAGACTGGGACTGGGACTGAGACTGAGCCAACTCCTGTCTCTCGCCTGGCAGTCGCACGTCTGTGATTTATAGAGCTGCTGCCTGGTCCGTTCAGGCCGGTTGATGTCGATGTCGATGTCGATGTCGATGTCGGTGTCGATGCCGGTACCGGTGCCGAAGCCGAAGACGATGGTTGTTGCCGGTATCGGTATCTGTGTGAAACCTGCCAGACAGTGTGACGGCAACTAACGATAGCGTCCCAAGCCCTGTTGCCTCTGTCCATTTGTCTGTCTCTCTTTCTCTCTGTCCATCTGACCGTCTGTCTGTCTGTCTGTCTGTCTGTCTCTCTGTCCGTCAGTCTTTCTGCTCCAGCCCCAGACTGGCCCTTGTCTTTCATTGTTTTCGGTCGCTTGTTCAACGTGTTTTTTTGTGGTCTTCTTTTATGATCGAACATGCTATAGATATTAGGAGTTTCGGGATGGGGACTAAGACTGAGACTGAGACTACCAGACAGTATGACGCCAAATTCAATACAACATCGTCGATAACAAAGGTAAACAGTTCAGTAGGGAGCGAAGTCAGAGAGAGAGAGAGAGAGAGAGAGAGAGAGAGTGGGAAGGGGACCTCAGAGAGGGAACCACTTGAGGAGTGTCAATAATAATACCCATGGATGAAGACGCATTTGGTAGCCCCGTTGTTGTGCGATTGTGTTTGTGTGTTCAGAACAAAAAAAAAAAAAAGACACTTACACAAATACAGGTACATGAAGTATAGATACAGATACGGATACAGATGCAGATATAGATACAAAGATACAAAGCATACACACACACACGCCCCGCTCATGTACTTAACTAATCATTGTACGATTTTTCTCTGTTTGTTTTCGTTAAGGAACTTTTCGGTTGAAATCATTTTTGTTGAAGTTGCAAGTGTGTATCTGTACCTGATCTGTATCTCAATCTTTAAATGAACCCTTTTGCGCACTCGCGAATTAATTAAACATTTACCAAGAAATCGAACGCTTAACCAACTAATCCAAACAAATGAAATGATTCTCTTCACCGAAAGAATAATATTTTGTTAATATGATAAAAGAATATGTCCTATTTTTGAAGAATAAGTATTCTTAAAAAAACTGCAAAAAGAGAAAATGCCAAGCCATCGATTATTTTGTAATTAATGCATTAACAAATAAACACTTTAAAATTTAGGACAACAAAATATTTAAGCTAATCAAAAAAGTTTTATTATTATTATATGAGAAGTTAATATCATCAAAATCTTCATTTAATGGATGCAGACTATATAAGAGAATGTCTCTTTAATATTAATTTTTAAAAACTTTATAAAGTGAATCCCAGGAACGTGACCCAAGATAATTTTTACCGCACCCTGCACTTAAAAAATATTCTGCCATATTTTAGAACTCTATAAGAAAATCACCTACTGGAAGTCCCCTTAATTATGTCACGCAATGTTCAAATAGATGAAGCTAGCATTTTGGTATTTAGGAGCCCGTTCAACAGAAGATGGGCACTAGAAGCTTTCGAGTCTGGTACCGACAACCAAGTTTTAGCCTCTGTTTTCAATCAAATTAAAATGAAGTTTCCTATTTATTTGGTTGCTCTGGTGTTGTCAGTGGCTTTGGTCAAGACACAACCCGTATTTGAAGAGGATCAGGAGCTAAAGCAAGCACTGGATCAAGTCCGAGTTGAGGAAGTGCATCAGGATGAAACACTTGTCGTTGAGCCACCAGAATTAACCGAGGCCATCGACGAACTTATCCGCCAGGAGCAAAACACAGGCCATAGCGTGGAGTCTGTCGAATCGCACAACCGCCAAAAGCGTGCTGTCTGTCGTTGCACAAGGCGTGGCCGCACAATAGTTTGCATTTGTCGCCGCTAGAAGACGCTTTTAATAACTACTTTATTCATAATTTAATATTGTGCTTGAATTACAAACATATCATTGTATTTATAAAATTCTTAATTGTGTACACAAGGTATTTGTACAGATTCCTGACCTTCAGTTAATACTAAAACCCTAAAGTGATTTTAACAAAATTAAGAGAACAATTTTAATTTAAATACATATGATGAAGTCTACTTTATCATATAACTGTTAAAGGAACGATTGGTAAATAATTAGAAATAAATATACGTAACACAAAATAGCAACCTCTTGCCCATTCTTTCCCTTACACACTGATAAAGACATCCTTGTATATCTAAGAGTACGTTGAACATCAGATATGCTTTATAAACTTTCGAGTTTAGTACCGACAAACAACTCCTAGACTATGAATGGAAATTGCATCCTTTAATAGTAAAAGTATAATGAAGTTCGCAATCGTTCTGCTTGCTCTGGCTTTGTTGGTGTGTTTGGCTAAGGCACAACCAGTATTCGAGGAGGATCCCGGGCTTAAGGATGTACTGGATCAGCAAAATATGAAAAATATATTTGAGGAAGTGCATCAGGATGAAGCTATTGTCGTTAAAAAACGAGACTTGACCGATGCTTTCAATCGGTAAAATGTATGAAGAGACAGCAAGGCAACTAGTACGTTGTAATTTGCAAATAGGAGGTGCTTTTAAATAATCTTTTATTTTATAATTTTTATAATATTGTATACAGCCTTTTTATTTTCTGACATTAAATAAAGTGTAAAATATCACGTTGAGCAAGTCGACCATGGATTTGTTACTTTTTAGGGAAATAATGTGATTCAGT
The DNA here is from genome assembly GCA_018901795.1 of Drosophila sp. st01m. Classification (NCBI taxonomy): domain Eukaryota; kingdom Metazoa; phylum Arthropoda; class Insecta; order Diptera; family Drosophilidae; genus Drosophila; species Drosophila sp. st01m. The sequence goes on from JAEIFG010000334.1 coordinate 1,849,841, forward strand.
CGCTAATATACGTATAACATAATAATTTTTTAATAATAATATAACAATCAAGCTTATCGCCTGTGCGATAGAATTCTCAACGAACAGATACGGGTCAAAAAATCACATTAGATGCTAACACCATTGGCTGTGGATCCGGGGAAACAATTCATTATTTTATTCACATGATGAGTGGTGTATGCACATACAATAAATGTGACAAAACCAATAAAAAGAAAGCAAACAGTTTACAGTAGTTGTAAATACATATTCAACGCTCACAACGTTTATTCTTATCAATTAAATGAACACATCAAAGCGAGGAAAGAGTGCACAAGTCTGCAACAGAGACATAAATACAAACAGAAGCACAGAAACATATACACACACTCAATTAACGCCAATTAGACGTGCTCTCGAAGCGAAAATTGTTAAAAAAATTATTGGAATTAATATAAAATTACGGTTGTCGTGGGCTTTAATTTATTAAGTGACTGTTATAACTAACGAATTAAACCGGGTGCTGATTGTTTTTATTTTATTACTATATTATGTTTCTAGAACACGCGAATTGTGTTTTGCCAACGAAGCTTTATTATCGTCTCAGAGAACCGCACGCGAGACTTTCTTTATTTACACTGAGAATTGAGTTATCAGTACTTCACATTTCAGACGCATACTAATATAATTTTGATATAATTTGTGTTAGATCCATCCAAAAATGCTCACACAACGATTGATTAACGTTTACTCAAGAGAATGGCAACTGCGTGTGCAACAGTTCGACTATCTTGCGGCTCAAAATTCAAAATGCGCGCGTTTAATACACAAAATATACCAGAAATATAATCGATATATGCATGGCAAAGGAGTGATGGTCACACATTTTTTGCAATAGCACTGTGCAGTGTTGCCAGTTGTTTAGAGGAAAAATAGCATTTTCTAGATGGAAAAATATCTGAAAATGCGAAAAAATTTTAATTGCGAGCTGCTTAAGTTAAGAGGTGAAAACGTGCAGAAGATCGTTAACAAGTTAGAGGGCACGTGAAGGTGCGATACAAATTCTTTAATCGGAATCGATTTGAGTGGTGGCGGCAAAATTTTTGTGTTATTGCTTTTATAAATATTCTACCAAAAAATTATTTAATTTTTTAAGTTATTTCAATTTGCATTTTCATAAAGGGATTGTTGGTCATCCTCAAGGGAAGATGTTACAAACTTAGTTTAAAAAGCATATCGGTAATTCGACCTAATTCTAACGAAAATTCTGCCTAAATGTTTGTACCTTTAAAGTTAAGTAATAATATAAATAAAGATAGTTTTTGGATAAGTGTTATTTTCCACTATCACACTATTAAATTGAAAGGTTTCCCAACGTTCAAACTATCGGTAATTTTTTATCTGGGAAAGGTGGCAGCCTCGGTTTACTAAGCAACTTAAAACTAAAAATATTTATTCTTATCTTTTTGGTTGGGAGCTCAGCTGGCCTATGAGTAGACAGACCTCAGAGCTAACAAATAGCTGTATGTAAGATAGACGCGCTTTGGCTGTCGTCATAATAAGTGGCCGCCAAACAATTATCATACAGCTCTAGCTAAGTTTAAATCGCTTGCGTTGTGCTGACGTGGTTTAAATAACTTGTTACCGCCGATTTTGCTTAATAGTAATTTTAATATTGTAAACTAGATTTCTAATATGTCGGCAATTAAAGTGTTATTGTGCTATACACTGCTTGTGACATTAGCCACTAGTCAAGTGCAAGGCTACAGCTTCACATCAAAGGAGGTCAAATGCCACGGTAAGATTCAATACAACTTCAATACCACCTGTAAGAATTCGCAATTTAATGCTACGATATACATACAGTGTGTAAGGCAACGGTGCAGGAACTAGAGGAGGCAATTTCCAAGGAAGACGTCAATAAGATGGTCGATGTGAGCGGTTTCAGGCTAGACGCTAGTGGTAATTCTATTACTAAACGCGTACGCTTCATTAAATCCGAGATGTACTTGACCGAACTCATGGAGAAAATTTGTAAGTAATTGACATCCTTAACTATGTAATTCTACTTTGGCCAACAAACCACGTTCTTCCTTTCCAGGTGACAAAATGGATGATTATCTTAAAGCCACATACAAGAGCAATGGCAAATTCACTTTATTAAAGATGATCGTCGATGGAAAAATGAATTCAGAGTCCTCCCTCGTTGACTTCGTCCAGGATGGTGACCTGAATAAGAGCTTAGGCCACTTTTGTCTGGAGGTGCTAGAAGATAACGAAGAAACATTTTTAAAAGCATTCCAGGCCGAAGAGCTGGGCAATGATTTAGATATTAAAATATGCTCCGAGCAGGCCAAGTATTGCGACGAAGCGCCTGTCCAGGACGAGTACGATTTTGACGGAAAGGAAGAGCTGTGATTCTAGTCACGTAGTTAATTGAAATGACCGAATTTCCATGAATGATCATCATTCTTATAACTCGTCTGCAACAGACGCCTTACTGTACTGAGCTTCTAAACAAAATTCATATGCGCCACATGCAACCATTAAAACGACAATAAATATGAGTAACCATGGCATATATTTTAACAAATATTTTATGTATTGTGTCGTCGAGTCGTTTTGTGTAATGGAAATTGGAAATTGAATTCGAGCAACCAAAGAGTCGTTGTGTAGTGGGTATTGGATTCGAGCAACAACCAAACAGTCGTTTTGTCTAATGGAAATTCGATTTGCGATACAACTGTCTTAATGCTTATTGTATTCTTGTATTACGTTTCATTTTCGGGAGGTCTAAAAGAAAATGGTTAGCTTTTTGATGAAATCAATATATACTTTACTTTACGGTGAATCCGACGTATTGCGCAGCATTTGATGCCGTAGAACTAGACACGGAGCCCCAAAGCCTATAGTTCCAAGGATCGTCCAAAAGATAGTAAATCGCAAAGGGCTATCCATCCCTTTACGAAAGGGCATGTTCTGTTTGGTGCGTATATTCACTAAATGTACAAATCCGAGTATACAGTTATTACTTACCAGACCTGGAACACCGCCTGGATATTCAGACATTCTACGAACTATTGGTGAAAATATACTGCGTACCTCAGCGCGTGAACCAAACATTATTAAATTTTTTACAATTAAAATATTTGGAGAATTTTAAAATACAATTATAAATTATTTTCCAGCCTATCTTCACGAACTACTGTTTGTTACTGACTACCTACAAGCAAATCATGTTCATAAAGCCAGGCGAGAAGTTAAAATGTCTTTCCAAGGCCTACTTATTTAAAAGGAAAACAACGCACTTTATGTCTATAGCTTCAGGGTAACTTTGATTTATTACGTTTACACTTTTGACTTAATGTTAATCTGTAACACAATTCACGACAACAAGCAGCGAAATCTGTAAAAGACCGTGGAAATATATAATAATTATATGTATATCAAACTGATCGGTTAATAAAACTAACCTTACATTTGTGTAGTTTTTGTTGTTGTTGTGGGTGCTGCGAAGATCGCTTACTTCTTCAACAGCTGATGTCTGACGATGAGGAAGGGGGAGCCAAAGCCCAAAACACAGCCAATGGTGAACAAAGCGGTTACCCTGTATTTGTTCTGGATGCTGAAGGGCAGGTTCTGCAATGTAAGAACAGATTAGCCGTGATATCATCGATTTTTTATAAGGATTATGGCCAAGTGCAAATTCACAAATTATGTAACCACGGTGCGACACATCCGTTTGCTGCTTACCTCGCCGGGAACACCCCCATGTCCTCCGCTGTAACGCACCATCGATTGCGAAAAGTTACGTGCAATAACACTGCTGCGACCCAACATTTTAATAATTTTATTTAATTTCTTTTATGTAAAACTGCGAGCGCAGAAAGTGTTTGTTGGTCTGCCGAAGAAAAAGTGTGTACACAATAAACAAATGAGTAACCAGTAAGAAATGTGGTTGCATATACTTATCGATATCGAATGACAACATATCCGATATATGCTATGTATCGATGACAATTGGAAGTACCGCCACAATTTAAATTTTAGGTAATGCAAATTAATTTCGTCATATCTTTTCCAATAATTTATATTTTGATGAAAATTAAAAATTTGGAAATCGGATAAAAAAAAGATTTTATTTAAATGAAAAAATCACAAAATCGACAAAAGTCTAACCAAAATTCTTGAAAAATTAAAAAAGTCTATTTTAAAATGAAGTACAAGTAAATAAGTTTTTTCCCACTGTTGGATTGGAAAAGCTGGCAGGACTTCGATTTTAGACGCCGAGTGGAATTTATCGTTGTTCAAGAGGGAAAACTTACCCAAGGTTTTGTTGTTGCGTTGCTTTTGATTTGACTTTTCATAGCTGTGGATAATAAAAACAATGGTTCCCAAAAATTAAAACATCTCGGCCGTAGAGCAAACAATGTTTTATTTGATGAATTTCAAAACATAGGACTAAATAATAACATAATATTTATTTAAACTAATCCCAAGTAAAATTAATAGACCTAAAGACGTAATCAAATATACAAATCTTGTGCGGCTTAAAAAGCGGTTGCGGCAACTTTTGGTCTCAAGCACTTAACTAAAATTAAAGTTATACATAGTTTAGTTTAGCTAGCGAAAAAACATCTGTATAGCATATATAAAATTCCAAACAACCACATGCCCTTGTACACTTTGTCCACGACCCACATTCTATAAAGAAATGAATAGAAATAGAATCAGAGCTTTCATTTGACTGAGATTAAAGCAACTCACACTTTCATATGGCGTCTGGCCGATGGTATAGATTCATCTGATTCTTTTAGGATCAATCGACGTGCGCACAACACACTATTTGTGAAGTAATCTATCAGATCCAAATCAATCTTCTCAATGACGTAGGTTTTTCGTTCCCTATTGTTCATTAGTTTGCGTAATTTAACAGTTTCTGTATTATCAAAACTCCAGACATTATTGGCATAGTATTCGAAAACTTCGAAGCCCTTATAAATGCGATTCTGGACGCGACATAGTCTGGATAGGTAAGAGAAGAGTTTTCTGGTAATGCTCGGTCTGCAGTCTATCCGATATCTTACTTACACAGGAGGATAACGTAGGAGAATGAGAAGAGCGTCGACAAAAAGGGCTGGTAGCCATTGGAAGAGTACCATGCAGATGTAGTGAATCCAATAGTTGGACTTCATGGAACCACCAGGATACCAGGCGACGCCGTTGAGAGGCACCTTGTTCTCGATAACCCAACGGCCTAGCTCGATTATCTCTGCCCAGGAGACCTTAATGTCATTGGACGACGTCATGTGCGCCACACGATTTGTGTTGTCCGTGCCCTCTGTGATGTTACGCCAACTGGATACCAAAATGCCATTCACAGCAACGTCCACGGGCAAGAAGTCGCCATATCCAGATGAATTACAATACATGGTGCGAATAACACCTTTTCCGGCACCAATCAGCAGACCAGTGGGTCCATTAATGTTGTCTGTCCAACCGGGAATGGGCTCCTTCCAAATGGGTATAACTATAGAAGGCCTCAATATAACGGCAGGCAATTCCTTGAACTTCTCTACCACTAAGGCCTCCGCCAGGGACTTTGTGTATGCATAGGTGTTCGGAATGTTCCCCAAAATCTTACGCTCAATAAGGGCCACCTCTTCATCACTTAACCACTCGCAGGCCTGGATCACTTTATGCGGATTTGCTGGCGGATCGTAGGGCTTCTCATAGAGCGTCTTCACATGCAAGTGGCAATAGGCCGTGGAGCAGTAGGCAAAGAATTCCAAATGCTTTAGTTTACCCGCCAGTTCCAGCATATACATCGTGCCGCGGGTATTCATGAATACGGCACTACGAAGTGGCTCATCGAAGCTGAATAGGAGTAAATATACATATCAAGTTAGTTGCTGCTCCTTAAGCTTCATCTGCAAGCTCTACTCACCGAACTGTGGCAGCGCAGTGATACACAATAGAGATTTCATTGCGCAGGATCTCTAGATCCTGCTCTGAGATGCCCAGACCCGGCAGCAGCACATCCCCCGCAATGGCCACCACCTGCTCCAGTATTTTCTTCTCGCCACGCAACTGTTTAACCTGGTCGAACAACTGCAAGCGAAATTTAATCGCTGTCGGTTAATAAATGTGCAATGATTGTTCATAATTTTCCCATCTTGTTTACCTACCACATTCTGAAATATATCTTTAATGCGCTCCTGTGGATCCTTGCCCTTCTTGGGTCGAATGAGTAGGTAAATACGATTTAGTTCCCCACACGACCTGCACGAATTAATAAACGCATAATCACAATTAATGGTGAGTTATTGAGGTCACGTGTGCCGGCAGCTGTTGGCCAACTGGGGGTTGATTAACCCCCCAACCACCCAGCCACCGAGACGGTCGACAAACTAAAGCCACTCGCCCACCTTCTGCGGTCAGCATATCTTAAGAATGTGGTACGACATGCAATGCAAATTATTATAGTCAAGATTAAAAATTGAGTTGCAAGTCTTAAAAGTTTCAAATTGATACTCTGCATTCATGGGTTGCTTTAAATTGGGAATATAAATTTGACATCAAATGAAACATCCGAGTTGGGTCATATTTTAACATTATTTATCATTTTACATTTTTCAACTGTAATTAAAACAAAATTTGAATTTTTACTTACCGAAGCAGCTTCTCCACCAGCACCTTGCCAAGAAAACCAGTTCCGCCCGTGATGAACAGGGAGCGCCCCTTGAAACTGGCTGCAATGCGATCCACTTCACTCTCGTCCACATGTCCAATGGTCAAGGAGCCCTCCTTTAAATCGAAATTCGGTTTAGCTGTCATTTTGATTCAGCCGATGCTGCAATAGATCTAAAGATAAAATGAATAGATAAGTGAAAATGTCGTATCTTTAAAATACCCTCGCAATCGTTATAAATGGCGTTAATCAAGTGCACTGTAATTTAATTTGATCTTGGCTGAGTGATCAACTGGTTTTAGCTGTTGCGCTGTCCTCAATGTTAAGTGGTGTCCAAGATTTGTCACTATTTGGCAGCACGCTTTATGACCACCACGAAACCAGCGAACCGCTGAGCAGTGAAAAAAATAACAACAAAATTGTCACCAAATCTCATATTGCGTATCCGCAGTGTGGCACATGTGGGCCAATTAAATTGGCGATTGCGACATCTACTACTTGCCACTTGGTTCGCTGGCTCGTTAAATCGCTTACTCGCTGACTCGCTGGTTATGGTCAGCTTGTGTGCCATGATAGTGAGCTTGTAAGTGCAGTCGACCGATTCCATCCTCCCCTCCCCTCCGTCATCAACAACTACATTGGGCGCGAACTGAAAAGTTAAGTCTGTGTCCTCGTACCGAACCTTGTTGGAAAAGTGAATTGCTATTTTCTGTCTGGCCAATTGACACGTTGAACTGAAATGCCAGAGTCCATAAGGCAACACTATATACTTAGATAATTATTAATTTTAATGACTGAACTTAGATTAACCCACAAAACTAGTAGGTAATACTGTGTTTAGTTGCGGATAGCCGACGTTTACGACAGCTACAACTCTACCGAAAATTTGTTTACGATCGAAAAACTATTTATGAGGAGATTTCAAAACCGTTAAATGCCTTGTGTCCGTTTGAAAGACCTGTTAAAAGTATTTTTAGCATTGGCCGACAAGAATGGAAATCCAGCGGACAAGATCAAGTGGATAGTAGTTCCTTCCGACAACCATTGCATATTCCATTTGATAGTTTTGCGATTTGGGAAACCAAAGATTTAAGCAACGAACGCGATTCGAGAAGCTTGAAACTTTATTACCTCGACAGGCGCCAAACGGAACTGATTAAAATCTACATTCATTTTATTTTGCATGACATGTCTGCTGCAGGGATGTCTGTCTTTGATGTAGTACCGATAAATGACTTTAGACTTGGAGTCCAACTGCAATAAAATGAGCATTTTAATGCTACCACTTAAATTAAAAGAGCACTATGGAAAAATCCGATTGTAAAACGAAATGATATCGTTACATATTATTACAACGGCAGCAACAACACCAACAACAACATTTACAGCAGCAGCATCGTTCCACACAGTTTATTCAAACGTTTTGCACGTCATTCAAACACTTTTCCAGCCATGCCGGGTCAGAAACTGCCACGAGGTTCACAGTGATCAGATACACCTCGTTGATGTCTTTCGGACCGGGGACTTACACGCTACGAATGTGTGTGGAGTGTATACTTGTTAACTGCCATTCCAAGGCATTTTTTGTTGTTGTTTCTATTGGGAGTTGGTGTCTGTTTGTAGTTAGTCGTGCATCTGCACGATTCCCAGATAAAAACAAACAAACTAAAAATGCAACATACCAAATGACCACAATCGATTACTCTTTAAGCACTTCACTCTCTATTAAAAACATTTTAAATTATTTAGGAAAGAACCACCTGAACTACTTTTAATTTAAACGTTCCATATTCCATGATCGACACATCACTGCAGATATGAAATAATTAAAACTGTGTTTATATTTCATAGCTTTTAAAATTAACAATTTTGCAGTGACGATTTAATCCGTTAATTTATGAAATCTGACAATACAGTAACAATGCATCCATTTCTCCTTCAAACTAATTTCCGTTTGAATTCAAGGATCTTTAATAATCAAATAAGCTCAGTTTAATCACAGATTACTTTCAAACACATTTATTGTAAAAGCAGGAAGACTTAACAGATTAAAGAGTATTTATAAAAAGTCTAAGGCTGTAGTTGTACGTGGGATTGAGCACATGGAACAGTGACAACTAAAGTATGGGTTTGGCAATTACCCAAAATTCGCTTTCCATTGCATTTTTTTATTTTTTATATTTGACCAAAAGTTGGGCAACCAGTTATAGCCAAGTCAAAAATGTCAACCAAGAAAGGAGTAGGGGTAGATATTTATGTTGCCTGGAATATACTTGATAAAAGCATTTGTCATTCTCCGGTTAAAGAAACCATGTCAAGGACTTCGGCCGTAAAAATGCCACTCTGCAGCCTAATAAAATACGGCTAAATTAGCGAGGCAACCGAGCAACTATTTAAAACACGCTTAACTCGTCAATATCAAACAAACGCGCGTGTATATCTTTGATTTAAATTCTATTGTTAAGCATAAATTAAATAAATTATTAAATAACTTTATGATCTTTGAGCGCACCTTCGATAATTTTGAAATCACTTCCTTGTAGTAAAAATAAGCAATGTTTTAAATCCAACTGATATTTCTGCACACTTTGTTGCAGGATGCGGTGTTAATTCGTCTAATCGTACGCGCGCACTGAATGCTAAGCAGCAACTGAACTAAACTCGGCTTCAAATTAGGAAAAAGAGTCTTGCACACTCGAAACGAAACGAATCAAATAGAAAACAAAAACAGCTAAGTGAATACTATGAAAAAGCCAAACTAAGCATCGTAACGTATCGGCAAGTTTATAACACACACACACACACACACACAGACACAAACATACATACAATCGTTGTCAGAGGCTCTGATCTCTCGAAAACTAGCTAAGCACACATATTCACATTCGCACTCACCTAGAGAGCCAAAGTGACACATACACGCTCACAAGAAAAGTCAGTTATATGCAAAGAGCAATTGAAAACCAATAACAACAGCTGCTGCTGCTGCTGCTGCTGCTGCTGCAGTCGCTGCTGCAGTCACTGCCCAAACTCTCTCTCCGGTCAGAGGTTCAACTGCTCACTGTGCGATGACGCTTTCTCAGTTTTGATTTTGCTTTTGTTTTTGTTTTTGTTTTTAATTGCCTGCGTGCGCTCTAAGTAAACGATCGAAGCTGCTGACCGGCAAAGCTTTTTCAATAGCAACAACACAACCACCGTTATTGCATCACTACGTTGTTGTCGTGGTTGTTGTTTATTGCTGCCGCTACAAAACTTACACATGCAGTTTAGAACATGACGCAACTGCAGCAAAGTTTTGAATTTATGTTTATGTTTGCAGCACCAAACGCAGTTGCGACTGTTGTGTGAATTGGTTTGCACGTATACATAAATCTTTATTACCATACATAAATAAAATTCCATTGTTTATCCATTAATTAGGCAAAATTGACCATGGGTCCAGCTGGCGATTGCAGTAATCATTTCATATTAGTTACAGTTTTGTTAACCGAGATGAAATAGCCAAAACAGAGTGTTTCGAAAAGTCGACAATGGCATTGACATCGAATTCGATAATGCGCTCTCCTAAAAAGAGTGGGAGAGTCAGAAAGAGAAGAAGAGTGAGAGCAGTTGTTAAAATTGTTGGTGAAGCTAAGAGTTTATGTGGCACATCGGTAACGAGATGGTTGGCCACATAGGCTGGTAGTTACCAAGTGGCGATCGTAAGGGCCTTTGAATTATGGCCGATAGTTGTATACTCTTTCAACCGCTAACCGGTATTAACCATTTAAAACCGTAAATGAAATTGAAAAATAACCAAAGCAAAATAACCTATAGGGTTACCGGTAACCGATTATAGTCTGACCGTTGACATCTTTTAAGTGAAAAATAAAATTTCATTGCTAATAATTATTTTCCAACACACCAATCAAATCATATTTTGTGAAAGTAATACACTTTTTTTCAATCAGCATGCTATCAAAATTAGATTGGCTACTTTATTATTTATAATAAAATCAACGAAACATACGTACAGCAATTAACAGCTGCATATTGCTTCACAGCTCCAATAAGAGTATTCGAAAGTCTTCAAAAAGAATAGTGCAATATCTTTTGAAAGTCTCACTCTCCGATCACCGCTGGACAATCGCACACGACCGTCGCTACGGGATCGATGCTTTTGGTCGAGAAACTGCTGTGAACTTGAGCGTTATTCGGCATTAGTTGTAGAGACACTTTCGATATGTTTGTATTATGCAAATGCTTGTCATGCATATTTATCAATGCAAATAGGAGCTGATGATTGGTATTGATTTTCAGAGATCGTTAGTCAAACTGGCTGAACCATTGTACTAGTTGACACATTTGTTGCCAGTCATTTTGGTTCGTTTCTGGGAGTGTTCTTCAAAATTCAGCTACAACAAACATAAACGCAAAGCAACGAAACAAAAACAAACAACAAAGAACTTGGCCTTTCAAAGTGAGGCCGTAATTACAGACTTCCGCTTACGAAAATGAAGTGCCCACCCAGCACAGCACAGCAAATGGCCAAGAAGTGAATACAGCAAACAAGCGGAGACGAAGATGGAGATAGTGGCTGGCGGAGACGGAGACAGAGACGGAGACGGAGACGGAGACGCAGACAGAGACAGAGGCGGCGCAGAGGACAGGCGAATAGAGAGACAGACAGAGTCGAGATGCTGAAGGCGCCACAATGTATCCCGTTACACGGCCATAAAACTCCGTAAACGGCCGTCGACACGAGGACAAATTATACCGCATACGCATTCGCACACGTAGCCCAAGTCCAAGTCCTAGCCCGAGTCTATGGACCAGGCTAATTGGACGCGAGCTGACGCGTTGTTTCCCCCACCCCCACCCCCACTCCCACTCAAAACTTAAAACTGGGCGGAATTTAACAATTGTGGGCGATTTGCATACAATTTGGCGCTTGGATTACCAGCAAAGCGGCGACAGAATGTTGCTGCGTCATTGTTGGCCACAATACCATAGGAGAGACAGACACAGAGACAGAAATATGAAACAGAAAAACACAAACTAGATGACTTTATGTATAAATGAAATATTAGCAAATACATAGACATGCGAGTAGTATATTTGTATAGTGTACAGTTATAAAGATAATAATAAACTGCAACACAATGGCATTCATTGTTTGCTGACGACTGTCTGACAGTATTTTTCTTTTGGTCAAAACAAACATATCAGAACGACCAGCAAGCGGGGAGAATGGCAACAGGACGCAGGGGGCAGTTGCAAGCTGACATTGTCAAGGCTGTTGCAGCTTAGCATCGCAGCTAACACAGACAACAGCAACAGCAACAGCAACAGCAACACATGCAGGCAGTTGCGACACGGAAGGCCAAAGCAGAAGTGTTGCCAGCTCTTGTTGAAATATGTTGCACAGACTCAAATTGTGGCAACACTTGTTGCTTGCTACAACAGCAGCAGCAGCAGCAACAACAACAACAATACCCACGCAACAAGCAGTATCATTTTGGCAACCATTGTTGGCCTGTTGCCTGCCCATTATCCTTAACAAAGGACACCGTCGGCTGTTGTCTGTCGTCTGTCGGTTGTCGGTTGTCGTTCGTCGGTTGCAAGTTGTCGGCTGTCGTCTGTCGTCTGTCGTCCGTCGTCTGTCGCCTGTCGGCAACTCACACATATAAAACCGGATGTTACGCCAAACATTTGCACAGAAGTGTTTCACATTTACGCGGTCAACAAGTGTCCTGCCAAAGGATCCATAAGCAGCAAATATCCCAGTGTAAAGTTATCTAAATTCCAACTACGATTTTATCGTGTGGCATGTTAATTTGATTGCAACAACAATTTCATCTCACCAATAACTGTCCAGTTTTTAATCAAAAGGTGAGTTTTAATTGCAGACTTCCACGGTTAATTCAAAAGTTGCCTGCCGGAAATAATAACAAGAGTTTCCATAATATTGAATATAAATAAGCAATAGAACAACAAATCAACTAGTCTTTTTTTAAATAAATCTACAAGTATTCTATTGCAATTTTAATTCATTAATTTTGTTGTCAAAAACTAAGCGAAAAGTTTATTTTTATTGGTTCATTTTCGTGTGAAATCATTTATTGATTTATTTCGAAGCTAGTTTTATTCCAAAATCAGTTTTTGTACATGTCCTGCACTATTGATCGTCATTAATTTGACAGGTCTTAGTCTCTTTTGACCTTTGTCTGTCGGGTGAATTTAAAGCTAATTTATTTATCAGTTTAAATTATAATGAAACCTTCTAATTTATTTATTTCAGCGAAAGGAAAATAGTTCAAACTAAACTAAGAGTAAGATTTAATATTATATTAAAGTTAAAAACTGAAACGGAAAAAATTGTCAAAAATTGAAAAAACTCAGAAAATCACAATCAGACCAAAAAAAATTTAGAAGATATACAATTAATTACAATTAAAAATAATCTGAGAAATATTTCTTTTAACTGTGGGTCCCCAGATCCGAAAGCTTCCCAGATACAGAAGTACTATTTTAAATTTGTTCAAAACTTAACCGATTTGCAATATAAATGTAAATATGATCTTAATTTCATCTGTAAGTTGATCCTGCATCTAAACTTGACTTCTTTTGAAAATATAATATTTTCAAATAACCTAATTTATTTTCATAATCCTTGACATAGTTTCGCTTATTGTGAACTTCCAAGTTTGTCGAAACTCAACAGATTTACATGCAATCATTACAATTACATCTTGATTGGGTGATTAAATTGATTCAGCATCTAAACTTGTATCATTTGTAAAATAAAAACTTATTTAAAAGAATATTCTTCATTTTTAATTGATCTCCATTGGAAATTAAATTGTTTAGAAAAACATTTACATAATCATTTTTTTTTTGTGTCTTTAAATGAAGAATCACCATGGTAATAAAATTGTTATAATTTTGACTTTTCAAATATATTCTTAGCTTACCAAAACCTCTTTTCAATGAAAATATTTATATTTGGAGTTTCCCTGAGTAATCGCATATTAAAATGGGCTTGTAAAATATTGAATTACATTTATTTTAGAATTGCTGACTTGAGGCAGTGGCAACAACCGTGAACAATCAGCGTGCAATGCAAATTCAGTTCCAATTAAAGGTGGCAAATAGTTGCTGCCACACAAACACACACATATATACATTTACACATGCACATGCACACATACACCTAGATTACACACACCAGGTCCATTTTGGGTTAATGAAAGCAAATTGAAATATTTATGGCTACACTTTGGAGAGAAGCAGAAGGCGCGAAGCAACAAAGCAATGCTAGATTTTCATTTAGCTTCGCAGTTTTCGCAAATTTTTATAATTCTCTGTTATTCCCATTTAGTTTCTTTTATTACTGTTGTCGTTGTTGTTGTGGTTCTCGTCATTCGAGCATGTTGAATGCCAGTTGGTCAGGTGGCATTTGCAGCTCAAGAACTTGCTGCGAGGCGTAAACAATTTTTGATTTATCACTGACAATGTGGAGTTCTGCTTCTGACCTGGCAACATGGGGCAGGTGCCCCTGTTGCACATACCACGCGACAATCATTTGTCTTTTGCCTCAGAGATGTTGAGATGCTGAGCTGTTGAGCTGATGCTGCCTGTCGCTGATAAATTATATTCAAATGTGCCGAATGACGTTTGTTTGCCAAACATACTATACATAATTCCATAACACAAAACACACGTATAGTACAGCTTGATGTCTGCCACTTCAAATGTATCGCATTGCGAAACATTCATAAGGTATGAAAATCTGATTAAAAGTACTTTGTGTCCCAAAAAGAGAAGTGTCGGCTTTCAAGCCAAGACCTAAGAGGCTGAGAGATTGTGCTAAACGAATTAACGAGTGTGTCATTGATACGCGGCAACCGACTGCCAACAAGAGACAAATGGCAAGTGGCAAGTGGCAAGGGACATGAGACATGAGACATCAGACATCAGACAACTCTGCTTATGCGTAATGCCGAGCTAATACAAAAAGAAATACGTACTGCCCACAGTTGCAAAATTTGTGATTTTTAAGTACGCACCTCACATTTGGTGCAGAGTGCAGGGTGCAGGGTACGGGGTACAGGGGAAATCAATCAGCCAGCTTGACAGTTGTCATTTTGAGCGGTAGCTAGAAGTACCGCGTACTCCAGTCCACTCGACGCCAATCCTCTTCACTCCAAATGTTGCAACACCCTCGAGTACTGGCACATCATAATGCGTTTGACAAACTCATAAATTTGTCAACTCCTCCACAACGACTCTTCAACGCTGTGTGTTCACTTCAACTGCAACTGCAACTGCAACTGCAACTGCAATTTGAGCCCACAATTTGGTCGGCGTTCGATGCCACCAAATGTCGTGTTGCAAGTGCCACTTGCAGTCTTCGTTTAATTGCAAGCATAACCAACTGCAAGCTGCAAACTGCAAACAGCCAACATTGTATTGTGGGAAATGGATTAGGGCGCAGGAAACGAGGCCGTTGGCCCAATGTTGCCACAAAAAGCAGCGTTGATTTGGCTAACAAATTGCCATTGGCCTGGCTGGCATCTGCCATCTCTTTCGACCACATTCAGTTGCCACTTAAGTCCAAAAATGAATGTGAACTGATTGCGTCTGCAAGCAAATAAAAAAACAGATTCATATTTTTCCAACATATTTGTTGGTATTTCAAATTACGCAGCGACAGTTTGTGAAATTTGTACATTAATGTTGAGTACTGAAAATGTATGTTAATGAGTTCAGGTTGCCAACTCATCAGCCACTGGTAGTTGGAGTCAACTTATTGTGCTTTTTTGACCCTAAGTTGTTGACCAAGTTGTTCTTGTCTCTTTTTTCAGCAGCTATTCGTAAAGCAGCGCCAATTTCAAATTAAGCGATAAGTTGACCAAGATATTAATGTCAAGTTTAGGTTCGCACATCGACGTTAATTTTATCATTAACTCGTTTTCAGGGCCTTCTCTGAGTTATACCGACAGAGAAACTTTTTTGGTAATAATATTTAAACTATTTATAGTTTTTTACTTGAAAGAGATTTTCCCTAATACTTTTAAAACAATGCGTTCTCAGTCGGAAGATTTACAAAATATCTATCGAAGAGTATCCATCGCATAGCCGCTATTACAATTATGGATTATAAGACTCCTTTTTTGTGTCGATAATAACTCGAATCTCTTTGCAGCAACATATTAGACTCTATTTCTTCTTCTATTTCTGATTTATTACAAATGTTATCATTCGACTTGTCTAAAACTGAAAAGTATTTTTACTAAGTTAAACATTCGTAGAATAAGCTTTCAATTGCCACAAGTCTTTTCTGTTTAATTTCATTCAATTAGATTTAATTTTATACATTATTGATATTTTCTATTATGAATAATATCTGAGATATTTATATATTAAATTTGAAATTAATTTTCACTTCATAATGTAAAGTATCCATGTATTCGATTTATTGGCATTTGTTCGGAAGTAATTAGTATTGTTCAAAAGACTCGAATCTCTTTGCAGCAACATATTAGACTCTATTTCTCTTCCCCATTTCTGATTCATTAAAAATGTTAATCTTTTGACTTAGCTAAAAATGAAAAAAGTGTTTTTACTAAGTTAAACATTCGTAGAATAAAGCTTTCAATTGCCACAAGTACTTTTCTGTTTAATTTCATTCAATTAGATTTAATTTTATACATTATTGATCATTTTCTATTATGAATAATATCTGAGATATTTATATATTAAATTTGAAATTAATTTTCACTTCATAATGTAAAGTATTTAATTTTTCATAACTATTTAATTACTTGACTTAATCATTTAGGCTTAGCTTATTTTTAATACATAAAATATTAATAGTTTTCGCAAAGCTTTCTTAGAATCAGACTCTTAACTTACACAATCATTAAAACTGTTAGCCACAATTCAATTAGGCTTAGCTTAATGCATTTTTGGTAACTTCTAGTCCTGGCCAGCCTTTCGCTGCATCACTTACCAACTTGATCCGAGTGCATTTGAAGTTCCTCAGTTAAGTCCCACGTCTGTTTCGTTGCCACATCCATAAGCCATAATCATTTGCATCTTTAATGGCCTGCTCTGACGGAGTCCGGACGTTCATACATCAACACCTACTCCAGCTTCTGGGGCCTTTGCATGGCCAATGCCAGTTAACGCCTTCAACAAGTTGTTTCAAGATGGGGAAGGGGGTTACCTTAGTCGTGTTGCTGCTGTTGTTATGTGGTTTTTTGTTGGTTGGTGGTTGGATTTTTTAGTCTTTAATGCGCTTGGTTAACTTTTTACGCGCACATTCATATTTCGCTCTTGGCCAGGAAGATTATCACATAAATATTGTTATGGTTAATTAGCGGGACACTTTGTCTGGCCAAGAAGAACATGAAAATAAAGGCGTTAAGACGTTCGCTACCGGATAAGTTGCAGGTTATTCATGTTGTTCATCTTGTCAGCTAAGTAAAATAAATAGCACAAAATAAAGTAGGAGAGACGTTAATGTGATTAAAACTTGTAATAGATAATGTGTCTAATGATTTACTTAACACCTCATAATTATTATTATCTCCCCTTATCACTCACTCACTCCGTTCTTCCCCTCCCGCAGTTGTTGTCATGGGAATTGCGTTGATGTTCCTCCTGGCTCTGTACCAGATGCAGTCGGCCATACACAGCGAGATCATTGAGTCGCCCAACTATGGTAATGATAATGCCCTGATGGACACCACTCAGGACATCAACACCAACAACAACGCGATCAACAACATCAACAACAACAACAACGATGCATTGATGGATGAGAAAACGGAACAAACTGAATTGGAATTTCGCTATCCGATCTCGGCCATTGGCATTGATTATGCCAAGAACTCGGTGGTGCTGAGATTCCAAAAGCATGCACGCAAACCACGCTATAAATACGATCCTGACTACGAGATGAAGCGCAAATCCTTGCAGGATAATTTTATGCACTTTGGCAAGCGGCAGGCGGAGCAGCTGCCCGAGGCAGCCGGAAACGGAAATGGAAACGGATACTACGAGACGGTCAAGCGTGCTGCCATGGATCGCTATGGACGCAATCCGAATCAGGACTTCATGCGCTTCGGGCGTGCTCCATCGGACTTTATGCGCTTCGGACGCGCTTCGTCGGATTTCATGCGCTTCGGGCGTGATCCCAAGCAGGATTTCATGCGTTTCGGACGAAATCCGCAACAGGATTTCATGCGATTCGGTCGCCCCGATAACTTTATGCGATTCGGCAGGAGCATGCACTCTCACGAGGAACTGCGCAGTCCCAAGCAGGATTTCATGCGCTTCGGTCGTCCGGATAACTTCATGCGCTTCGGTCGCTCCACACCAACGGAATTTGAGCGTTTCGGCAAAATGGATTCAAATTTCATGCGTTTTGGAAAGAGTGTTCACGTTGGAGAGGGAGGATTAACCAGTTCGGATTCGAATCAGACCAAGGCAACAGATGGCGAGCAACAGCCAAGTGATGAGATTAATCCCACTGACAAAGCCATAACAATGCTCTTCAAAACTCACCACCAGCAGCACAGCAGCAGCAACAACAACAACAACCACAGGAGGATCAACAACTGAAAAGCAGCGAACAGACTGATCCACAAAACAACAACTTGGATGACAGCAGTGTGGAGCAATTCTATGAGCCATAGATATGTCTGACCATTGCACATTGTAAATATTAATTGGCCAAAGCTGAACTTATTGATAAATGTACTATGTTATAATGTCAAAATATGATAGTTATTCTCAAAAACAATACTTCTAATTCCTCTGAATTTTTAATGGGGCTGGATTAAAAATTCACCACACTTTGATCTGATCAAAACAAAATATCACGAAAAAAAAAAAAAAAAATGTAATAATAATAATCAAAGGTGTATATACACTCGCATACACCCACACCATACTTATTAAGTGTAATATCTTAAATATAATATTGAAATGTTAAATGTACTTCCCAAATGCATTAAAATGTTGTGAAAAATCTTTTAAATAAAGACAACTGCTAACTATTTATTTGTATTCCTATCTATTTGAGTTACTAAACTGTCGAAATTTGCGCTGACATTGGCATTGACCGAGCCTTAACAATCTCGCATAATTATTTAAATTTAAATTAGAGCTGAATTTTTCCGGACGGCACAACTGACTTTTAAATGTAGTTGCAGTGTTGTCAACTTCATTTGAATAACAATTTTTTATTTACTTGTTTATATCTGCAAATTGATGCACAGACACAAAAAGATTTAAATTGCCCGCAATTTTGGTTATATGTATTTTTAAATACATACTTTGAAGAGATTGCGCACTCTGTCGGTCGGCGGTTGAGTGTCATCGCGATAGTGCAAGGGCCTCTATCGGCTTGTGACAGCACTAAACTTATTTAAATTGCTTTGCACTAAAGCACCATCTGTTGGCCGGATATTACAATAGAACTAGTAGACAGCTAAAAAGCGCCATCCTTGTGTCACGTTTATTGCGGCATGACTATTAAAGCAAGTTGGCAGTATTGATACCAGCTGATCAGTTCGGGTTCTCTCGAATTTGTTTTATTATTTCTAAATTTGATCGTAGACAAAAGATTTGCAGAACGCATTCGTCACTTAAATCTGTAAGTGCGAAGGACAAGTCAACAAATAGGTAACTTTTCAGGTGTCTATTTAAAAAATTCGTTCCTTGACCGCAGCATTGTCGTACATTTTGGTCGAGTCTAAAGTCCAACTTGTTGCTCTGTTGGCGGCGGCATTATTTGTTTTTGTTTGCTATCAATGTAAATACAAGAATATTTATTTATATATTATAAACGATTTAGATCCTGCAATTAAGCCAATCAATTGTTGCCAATATTATATTTTGCGAAAATGTCGGCGCTGCTGAAACTGCATAGAGGTGAGTTTAATAACAATAAGCAGAAATTATTGAAATACAATAATAAACATAATTTTGATTACATAATTTAAATGTTTCGAGATAAAGACCTAAATATAAATTAAATGAGACGAAAAGATAATGAACTTGGGCATTTTATATAACTATGTATTAGCAAATAATCAACTGAGCAACTATCTCAATATTTCTTTATATATGTTGTTATTCTTATCTGGGTTCTTATCAATTATCCTGTGAATCTTTGTTTAATCATAATCTCTCCCACACTTTGTACAGTGCATAAGCTCTTCACGCCCACGTTTGTGCGTAGCGTGTCAGAGGTAGCAAAGTATCCAAAGATTACCACTCACTACACCTTGCATCCCCGCGAAAAGGACGAGAGATGGAAGGAAGTGGACATGGAACGTTGCGTCGAGGAGGTGGACATTGTTATTGTTGGCGGTGGACCAGCTGGCATGTCAGCTGCCATTCGGGCCAAGCAACTTGCTGCGGAGAACAATCAGGTGAGTTAACAATGTTACCAATTCCAATTACCAAGTCATTAAATTTATGTGTTTTTCATATTTCGAAGGAGGTTCGCGTGTGCGTTGTGGAGAAGTCAGCCGAGGTGGGCGGCCACATACTTTCCGGCGCAGTTATTGATCCGATCTCTCTTAACGAGCTCATCCCTGACTGGCAGGAGCAAGGTGCGCCATTGAACACGCCTGTATCGAAAGATACTTTCTCTTTCCTCACACCCACGGGACGGATCTCGATACCCATATTCAAAGGCTGGCCCATGGACAATCATGGCAATTATGTTGTGCGCTTGGGTCACTTGGTTAAATGGCTGGGTGATCAGGCAGAGGCTATGGGCGTAGAGATCTATCCAGGCTGTGCTGCCTCTGAGGTGCTGTTCCATGAGGATGGCAGTGTCAAGGGCATTGCCACAAATGATGTCGGTATTGCGAAGAGTGGAGCACCAAAAGGAGACCTTTGCACGAGGCATGGAGCTGCACGCAAAGACAACGATATTTGCCGAGGGTTGTCGTGGTCATCTTTCCAAGCAGATCATGCAAAACTTTGGCCTCAACGTAGGCAGCGAACCTCAAACGTACGGCATTGGCCTTAAGGAAGTTTGGGAGATAGCTCCCGAACTGCATCAGTGAGTTGCAGTCGCACTACAAACGCAACTATCAATACTTATTCTCATTACTCATTATCCTTTAGACCTGGTCTGGTGGAGCACTCAATTGGCTGGCCTCTGGATCGCTTCACATACGGTGGCTCTTTTCTGTACCATCTAAACGAACCCACGCCCACGATAGCTGTTGGCTTTGTTGTTGGACTTAACTATAGAAACCCATGGATTAGTCCCTTCCAGGAGTTCCAGCGCTTTAAGACGCATCCCAAGGTGCGTCATGTCTTCGAGGGCGCCACACGCATTGGCTATGGTGCACGTGCCATCAACGAGGGCGGCTTCCAGAGCATACCAAAGAAGTTATCCTTCCCGGGCGGTTGTTTGGTGGGCTGCAGTGCAGGATTCCTTAATGTGCCACGCATCAAGGGCTCACACTACGCCATGAAGAGTGGCATGCTAGCCGCCGAGAGCGCATTGGAGGCCATTAATGCGGGTACACAGACAACAGCCGGTGTTGAGCCCAGCAGCTATGCGGATAAGTAAGTCATACACAAAGCTAACAAGTCAATAATTAAATCTTAATCATTTTCTATTACAGAATTAAGGAATCCTTTGTATGGAAGGATTTGTACAAGGTGCGTAATGTGCACCCATCGTTCCACAATCCCTTAGGTCTCTATGGCGGACTTGTGCTCAGTGGTTTCTCCATTTTCATGGGCGGTCGCGAGCCCTGGACGTTGACACATGGCCCCCAAGATCACGAATCGTTGAAGCCAGCAAATGTTAGCGAGCGCATAGTTTACCCCAAGCCAGATGGTAAAATCTCTTTTGACTTGCTGTCTTCGGTGGCGTTAACGGGGACCAATCATGAGGGCGACCAGCCAGCACATTTGACTCTCAAGGACGATCGCATACCTGTGGATCACAATCTGGCTATCTATGAGGGACCCGAGCAGCGTTTCTGTCCCGCTGGCGTCTATGAGTATGTGCCAAACGAGGAGGGCGGCAACATGAAGCTGCAAATCAATGCACAAAACTGCATTCACTGCAAAACCTGTGATATTAAGGATCCCAAGCAGAATATCAACTGGGTGGTGCCCGAGGGCGGTGGCGGCCCCGCCTACAATGGCATGTAAGCTACGCTCCTTGTCAAGAACAATGAATTGTAACTATTAGGTATACAACAACTGCATTTGATTAGATTGTAATTATAAAAAAAAGTTTGCTATGAAATTATTTTAGAGATCTAAGTCGAAAATTGAGAAATTGAAGTTGCAATAAAAAGAAAAGTCGAATTTGTGAAATTCAGTTGCCAAAAAGGTTTTTATTTAAAAGTTTCTACTTTTGGTTTTGTGTTTTTTTCTTTTTGCTTAAAACATCAACTTAATAGGTAAATGTTTATTCCACAATCAATTTTCAAAACCTTTCATATTCAGTGCACGGATAAAACTTGTTTACAATTATAAACTAATAATTATACATATATTTATCGTTTATCTTCATATATATTGTTTTTGCTTTTTTGTTTTGTTTGACGTTTTTCACCAAAATGGTAACTAATTGTCCTAATCATAATGCTTACGGTTCAGTTGTAAGTTATTTGAACAGAGATACATCGATGGTTATTACATTATAATATCTGTACTTGAATGTACACGTAAGTAATATCAATTTGGAGCGCCTTTATAAAGATAACTTAACTATATGCATATCACTTAATTTGTATATAATTAATTTCTTCCAATATGACAGCGTTCTCTCTCAAGGTTTTATAAACATTCAAACGCCATTTACCATACTTGTTGCTTAACTTTGTTAATTATTCTTTATGTGGATTATTTACTATGGTTGTGCCTTTGTAGATCTTATTATTATTGCAAATCGAACCGCAATATTATGCATAACAAAAATACAACATTTAATATGAGTGAACTAAAATTAGAAAACGATATTTAAACTATGTGTAAGACAGGTGAGATATACATATATATTTATATTATGAAGTATGATTAATGCATAAAGTCTTTTGCCGTTTTTAATTGGATTTTCATTAGTTGTTAGGGTGTCACATATATAATATCCATACAACAGTGCATTGTTTCAACATTTATACTATAAATACAAAGATATTTTTCAAACCGGCTAGAAACAATTAATTACCAATAGACACTAATTACGATATTTAATCATATATCATTTTTTGTGGTCCCTGTGACCATAAAACGCCTTGTAGACGACCAGCGATACAGTGCACTGATCCAATCAAATCGTATATATATATATACATATATAATTTATGGTATTATGTATATGATAGATCTCTTAGACTACTCAAACCCTTTTATGCCAATTGTAATTTAGCCTGTTCAATGATTTTGTACATTATGTGCTGCTCTACTTGAGTTATCTTTTGTTTTATCCAAGTTTCATACTTTTATTTAAATTTTAAAGCTTAGTTTAATTACATTTGTTTTATCGGTTGCATTAACTACGTTCTTTAAATAGCACAAATAACACCTGTATTGAAATGTTTCACCATCAAGTTTTTTTTCCATTTTATATATCATTTTCAGCAAGTGATCGCTGTTTAACATTTATTTATATGTTTATGTTATTTCATTTAACAGGCACTGTTTTTAAGGCAACACTACAGAGTGAAGTTTCATTTACCAGGATTTATGTACATCAAACTGAGAATTCTAATATAACTAAATATAGTCTGGGAAGTCTGGAAAAGTTCATTGCAAATTATATGAAAACTCATGTTTGGTTAAACAAAACATTATACACTTAACAATTGTAGCACTACATTCAACATTCACTGTTTTAATTATTAAATTATTAATCTTATATGTGCTGTGTATATAGTGTGTCTTTCTTTTTGTTTCCTTGAGGGAGCAATCGGTTTAAATTAGTTATGATTCATTTGTCAGAGAATATCGTAGGTATTCATGATCCTCAATCATGAAGGAAAGTTCCTTTGCTTAACTCTGACAAATGGGTTTCCGAATAATTTGAACAATTCATTGGGGATTTCTGCTAATGTTTAATGCTTGCCCTCTGATCAATCTGTGTCTTCATTTCATCGTTATATTTAGTATATTGCTAGAAAATATGTAGCGCTGGCTACTTTATAGTACATATATATATTTAATAAGTGTATATACTTGTTCTAAAGCTTGTTTGTTCTTCTTTTGGGAAACCTGTAAAGTGTAAATGTTTATTGTTTGTGTTCATTTCGGATCGCTACATTTCGGGCTATATGTATATGCACAGCTGTTACAGTCAGCAGCATACGTATAGGTACAATGCGAAATGTAAATTCATAGGTAAATACCGTTGTATTTCTTGCACATGTTCTTCAATTTTGTCTGTTTCTTTTCCATATATTTTTTTTTACAATTTGCTGTAGAAAGTTCAACAGGTCATGTTTTGGTAGCGCAAATATTTACAGAGCGCGTTTACCTCTTAAGTGTGAATACAAGTACTTAAATAAGTTGGGCAATTGACAAGTAGACAGTTGACAGTCACGCCCACCTCTATATAGGTACATATAGTCCATGCATTATCTGTGTGTATAACAATTTATACAAAAAAAATAAAAATAAATAAATGAAACAAAGCGAAACGAAAGGAAAGGAACTGAAAATAATTGTTTATAATCATTTTATTTAAATTATATTTTGTGTTTATGTTGTTTTTTGTTTTACAAACTGCATTTCAAATTGTAAATGGTAATATGTAAAAATATAAAACTTAAGGCGCAAAATTTGAAACGCTTTAAATCGAACAGAAAATTTACTTTAAGTTTAATTACAAATTATGACTTCGTTTTGCTTAGAGAAGAAGAGAATAAAGTCTATGAAATAAGAGCTTAAATAAATTACAATTATTATTATATCCAGTTTAGTTTGATTTTTTTTTCCGTTTTTATTGATTTTGTTTGATTTTCCAAACTCTAACTCTCGCAAACTTAAAATTAGGCATTAAGTTAAGTTTAAAAATTAATATAAACTGAGTCGTTGAATAAAATAATTAATAATTTGTATTGCAAGCTGATAAAACGTATTGATAAATTGCACAATATTTAATAATGAAAGAAACCAAAAAGAGACAAAAAAAAAAAACATGTCACAAATGTTTTTGAGTACATTTTATGCGCATGTGTGTGTGTCTGTGTGTGTGTGTGTGGGAGGGGTGTGTATAAGTGTGCTCACATTACCAGCTCATAGTTATATCATTTATAAAGTCTGACTTGCATCTTTTACGTATCTTGTAATTGTAATTCTTTTTGCAATTTCAATTTAGCCTAAAAACCAAATTAAATATTTACATCATACTTGTATGTGTGTGTGTGTGAGTGTGTGATATTGTTGACTTAAAGTTAACATTAAATTGAATTAAACTAAATCAGCTCAACACACTAACAACTAACTAATGCTCTTTCGAGTCGCATTGAGTCGAGTCGAGTCGAGTCTCGTGTCGTCTCGCAAGTTGCTTTCAAAACTCACTTTTCTCATCTGCGCTTAAACATTAACTTCAATTTATCATAGTATTATATGTAATTAACTAGCTACGGCTTTCAACGGCTCTTGGGGAGTGACGGGGGTGTCAAATATGCAGACAATCTGACACACATATTCATATATAGGGATATATATATATATATATTATGTATATGTGTGTGTGTGTGGGTGTGTATATAATTTAAAATTATTACTATTACCATATAATATATGTTGTTTTTTGTTGTTGTTTATAAGTATGTATGTATGTACGTATAATTTATACTTATTAGCATAAGTTACACATTAGACAATAATTGTAGATATGACACTGTCACTTGTTTTGCTTAAACTTAAATCAATAACAAAACCTTTCGCTTCCAGCTGGACTTCCCCATAACTATTGCACTGGTCTGGAAACTGTTCTTGTTCTTCTCAATCTCTTTCTTCTACATGCGGTTGTTGCTGTTGTTTTGTTGTGGTTGTGGTTGTTGCTACTGTTGCTCCGGTGCATAGCCAACAGCTAGATGTTGGCCATAGCAATCGTAGCTGCCCCGCCCATAATTAACCGCATTTAGAAACGTGCGACTTGTTGACGTTGACGTTGACGTTGTCTCCTTTCGCGGTGGCGGTGGCATCATGACCAGATCGTTGTTGCTCTCGCTCTCGCTCTCGCGCTCGCCGTTGCTGTTGCTGTCGCTGACTGGCTTCTTGTTGCTGTTGTGATGTTGCTGTTGTTGTGGCTTATAGTTGCTTAAAGCGGCGCCACGTGCCGGCTATGTGCCCCATCCTCCCGATATTCTCGGCCTTTTGTGATTGGGCGCATCATAATCACTTAACTGTTGCTGTTGTTGTTGATGTTGCTGCTGCTGCTGCTGTTGTTGTTGCTGCTGCTGTTGCTGTTGTTGCTGCTGCAGACGCACATCCTGTTCGCTGCTGGGCGCACCTGCGTTTAAGATAATAAAATCTGTTAAACTATTAGTTTGAGATGCACTGATTGCAAATGTGTGTGGCACGGGCAACAGGCGGGGCTTTTTGTTTAGGGCCAGACGCAGTGGCATTCAACGTCTGGCAACGGATTAACAATGTGTATGCATGTATGTATGTATGTGTGTATGTGCGTGAATGTGGTGTAGATGTATGTACAGTGGCTCACAGCTTTTCTGACCCACAACTTTCGCAGATTTTTATGGAAATTTACAAAACATTGTCAAAAATGTTGTGAGCCAAATGAAGCACTCTAAGTGTAACTGTGTGTGTGTGTGTGTGTGTGTGTGTCATTGTCAAGTTGAGTTAGTCAACAAATTAATAATAAGTACGAACAAAGTCAGGCAGTTATAATATATTATGGTTTCTAACTCAGAGCAAATCACTGCTTTATTAAAAACATAAACAATTTTTAGCAAAAAAATTGAAGAGCGTAAAACTAGGAGAGAAATGACAAGATGTTTGATAAGTGGGCTGGTATTAAAATCAAAAGAGATTGACGAATTTGGAAATTTTGATGGAAATGTGTGTGGAAGAACTGATAGGCAAACGATAAATTAACAAGCAATTATCGATTTATTTTCAGAGTCGCTTCAAGTGCTTGCGTATTGAATTAATATTTTTTTAACAGCAACTCTAATAATAATTAATCGATACTTTTGAAGGTGTTATCGCTGGCTTATCGGTTCTCGATAGTGTTCAGGTGCTGTGTATTCTTTGTGTGTGTGAACGAACATGTTGTATGTTTTTGTATGCGTTTTTGATTGTTTTTGGCCAATTTACCGGCAAAATTCCATCTAGGATTATGTCCCATAAGCGCACGGTACGGATATCCTTCATACTTATCATGCCCTAAAAATTGTCATATATTTGTTGTTGTTATTGTTATTATTATTATTATTATTATTTGTATATTTTTTGGTTATCGATTGGTTAATTAAACGAACAAAATTTGCAGCAACACGAAGAAATAGAGAAAGAGAAGGATCGATAATAAAATCAGCTGAATTTCTAATACGGCAAACGCGGCGCATGCGCAATATCAACTATTGCGCATACGCCACTTGAGCCGCCGCTTTTGTTTTTATCGTAGCATTAAAGAACATGCCGCAACAAAAAAAAAAAAAAACACTTTAAATAATAATTAATAATTAGTAGAAATTCAAATTTTAAATTAGCAAGCGAAATTTCATTTCAGCGGAAAAACTTTTCAACTGGTTGGTCAATTGATAGAGAGACTTGGACGTACCTGGAGTCGGTGTTATGTGGCCGGTGGATGAGGGCCGTGAATTGGGCATGACCAGATGCTGTTGCGAATGACTTAGGACGCTCAAATTGGTGGCTTGCTCGGCGCTGCCGTTGGTACCACCACCACCACCTCCTCCGCCGCCGCCACCGCCTCCACCAGGCGCTCCAGACAATAGGCTGGCATTGTTCAAGTGTGTGATGACATTGGATGCATTGATTGACCCACCGCCTCCGGCTCCGCCACCGCCAATGACAACACCAGCCGTGCCACCACCATTGGCTGATGTATTGCTGCTGGTGCTGCTGCTGCTGGAACCGCTGCCCGTTGAGCCGTTGCTATTATGCTGATGTCCGCCGCTGGCGGAGAGATCGCGTGGCGGCGATTGTGGCTCCGCCTTGACCTTGATGGAGACGGGTGAGCTGGCGGGCGGCGGTGTGCTATTCGAGACAACCAGGTGCGATAGACTGCAAGGCAGATTATGATGTTGGTCGCCGTTAAGTGTTTGCCTGCTGGGACTGCTGCTGCTGCTATTCGCCGGGCTCGGGGCCTGGACTACCCACCTAGTGTGCTGCGGTACGAGGCCCTGATGCCACTGCGGCAGGCTCATGATGTCCGCACTCATCGCACCCGACGACGAAAAGTCCTGCGCCCCAAACGGGTAGCTCGTCAGTGCGGGCATCGGTGTCTGCAGCGTCACCACCGGAGTATTCAGCGATGTCTGGCCCTGTCGCTGCTGCAAGCATGATGGAAATTGATACAGATTAATTATTTTACTATAGTAGCACATCTCTGTGGTATCAAAGTACACAGCACATATTCTCTAGATTCTATGCTTGGAAATGCAATTTAAAATAGTTCACATTTTTATGGAAATAAATGTCTGTCCCAGTAGAGTTATTAATCGTAGTTCAATTGAAGAAATCAGTTTAGTAGTTCGATGTTTGATGAACGAACTAATCACTTAAATAGTTCGGTCATTTAATAACTAGATCCACGAAGCAAATAACCGCTTGAGAATCCATGTCACACAACTGAAAGCTCGTTCAGTAAATAACCTATACTCAGGCATTTAGTTCGATCATTCACTTTGGGGATTACTTCAATAGCTCTTAGTCTGAACGATTCAATGCAACTCTATTTCCCGATACTACAGATCCCTTTAACATCTAAGTATTGACTAAAGTCAGAACCCTTTATTCGATTTTTAGATATTTACCAAAGTTTCTATTCGCAAAGTAATCTTTCGTTAGTATTTGCTATTAGTTAGTGTGTTTCCCATTGCTACCATTGCCAATATTGATTTATTCTTACGATCCCACTACAAGTCTAATGAGAAGTAAAGGTATATTTTATATTGTGCACCACTGCATTATAAAAATGAGAGAAAAATAAACAATGTTAACATGTACTTGTACTAAGTAACTTGAATATTACATGATCTTGCAGATTAAAGTTAATTGCTATTGTTATAAATGCATTGCTTATGGCTATAGAATGTAGCTTTTGTTAAAAAATATATTTAGTTCATATTTTCGGAATGCGGTTTCAAATCTCAATGTAAGCTTAAACTTATGTTGTCTAATATTCAACTCACAATTCTATTCAGTTGATGGTATTGCTGTGAAATTGAACTTACATCTGCATAGGCCACATCCTCCGCTGTCGCCGACATATTCGACGCTATACTGGGCGGTATAACGACACGTAAATTGGAAGCTCGTCCGTTCTGGCTGCCCGGTGATTGTTGTTTAATGGGCAAATGATGTGCTGCAAAAATAGGATTAATTGCTCAGCAGACTGTACAAATTGCAGGGTATCAAATGTGTCTACGATGGATGGATGGGAGTAATTGAGTGGCAGACAGAGGCGTGTGTGTCAGTTTAATCATTTTTGCTAACTAAACTAATTTGTTATACTAAACGTATGTATCGAAAAGGGTTTCTGTATGGGTGTGTATGGGGGGAATAGGGGGTCTCATTTGTAATATGAATATAGTCATTATGCCCACCTATGCCAGGACTGGGACCTGGACTGGGTGATCCCACAAGCGGCGAGTGTGAGTGTGGATAACCGTTTGACATCTCCAACATGGTACCCGATGGATAGACTGATGAATGAAATATATAAGAATATGCAATAGTTAAATATAACTTGATCACCATTGTAAATGGAAAGTAGAAGAAACAAAACAAACTGCAGGCAATTAGGTTAGAGATTAGATGAAGAAACTCCCAAGATACTTAAAACTATATATTATTATTAAATCTTTGTTAGATTTCTAAACGAGTTGTGCATGCATAGAATCAAAAAAGTTCCTAAATGGATTAAGGGATCAAACTGAAAATAACACAAGGCGCAAGTACATATATATAGAGAAAAAAAGGAGTAGCAAGTAACTGATAACGAGTAGCAAACGAGCAAACTAAATAACGTGAATAACGTGCAACAGAAACAGAAACGGAAACGGAAACAGAAATAAATGAAAATTGTGCACCCGAGACACTGTACTAACTTATTAAGGACATCCCACCTGAATCCGTCTCCGAACTCGATGGACGTGGGCTGATGTTTGTGTGGGACATTTGTGGGCTGGCCTGCAGCAGATTCTCACCGTAGGAGCCCGGCACTGGTACCGATACTGGCAGCGTGTAACTCGTATTCGGCATTGGCCTGTTCGGTCCACCACCGCCACCGCCGCCGCCGCCACCGCTCCCTGTGACACCGCCAATGCCCATTTGGTTGCGCTGCATCATATTTTGAAATTCCTCGTCGATCTTATTGTATTTGGCTTCGGTGCGCGGTGTGAGCGTGTAATCGGTCTCTGCTTCGGGTGAATCCGGTGACATGACGCCGTTTTTGTTCTCCTTCTGTGAATGCGAGAGAGAGAGAGAGAGAGCGCGAACATTAGAAATTGTTAGTTTGTTGGTTTAAGCAGAGACGTGAATGTGGTGGGAAGAGTGGAGGAAGGGCAAGTACTCGTAATTGGCCGTGGCGGAGAGAGAGAGAGTGAGATAGAGAGAGGGTTGGGGGTTGCTTTGGCACTTGACACGTCGCCACTCTGTTGATGTGCTAAATTATGTAAATCTTGTCTACACTCTGCACGGCATTAACATTACAAAACAATTTAAAAGGCAGCAAACAAAAGACAGCAAGAACAACAACAACAAATACACGAGATACAACAACAGTGACATTGTCGCATTAGAAATGCAAAATACATTGGCGACTTTGCCCCTACTTCAACTCTCTCCTCTATCCTCTCTCACTCTCTTACTATCTCTCTGTCTCTTCCTCTTTTCTCGGCCCTCTGCATATTCCCATTGTTGTTAGAGCCCATAACTAAACATTTTTTTGTTGTTGTTGTTATTATCTGTTTTGTTGCTTTGTTTGTTTTCCGCGTGGCTGCTGCGCTTTTTACAGCTCACTTGAGTGTTCATAATTTTATGCAACTGTCAAACGTTCAGAGACGCTAGATAAATACCGATAGCTCGGTCGACCGAGTAACGAGTACTAAGCAGCGAGTGACGGTCAAACACTTTCACATTAACGTGTATAAAGTGTCGAGCGGGAAGCAGCGAGTAACAAGCTTCCGTCTAAATCGGTGTTTGACAGCAAATCATTAAATTAAGATTAATCAAGTGACATTAACGAGTGTGAAGTATCAAGTAATTGTCAAACACCTGATTATCTGCACTGACGAACAATTCATATCCGATTCTAAGATAGTACTCATATAAAGCAGCGAATGATGCACTATGTGAAGCGTGTTAAGAGTTACCAAGTAACGAGTAACGCTATTAAGGCCTCTATTAATTGTATAACACCGCTTAATCGACAAAACAGGTAGCGAGTGGGTCACATCATAACAGAGTGTTGCTATCTCAAAGCAGCGAGTAACAGTTAGTCTTTAACTGACAAATAACAAGGAATATCTCCGTTGCGAGTAAACCAGTAAAGAGTGGCGAGTGTTGGGCAACGAGTGACTTACCTCAATTATATTCTTGTTGGTCAGCGATTCATGTGGTTCATTGTATTCGGTGTACTTCAACAGCACCCGATCCATATCAGTGCTGGCATACTGATACAACTTGTTGCTCGACGAGAAGATGATCAATGCGATCTCACAGTCACAGAGCACCGACAGTTCATAGGCCTTCTTCATGACGCCGAACTTGCGTTTGTTGAAGGTCACCTGTGTGTGGAAATGGAGAGTGGGAAAATAAGAAAATGAAAACGCAAGTTTACTAAGCTGTTTCTCAATTGCCTGCTCAAATATTGATGTAATTAGACGCTAGCCCCTGGAACACTAGCTTCGATTGGTAATGAATCGATTATGGCCAAGTCAAGGCCAGAGGACTAGTTATTGTTGTGCGGTGAGTGTGTGTGCGAGTGTGTCGGTTATGACGCGTTTACGACTTGGTTAGGCATTAACCTTTACGATGCCACAAATGTCCTCTGCATGGCGGGGAGTCCTCAGTTGCACAGTCACGCACATTATGAGTAAATGGTTCAAATGAACGAAAAGCAACAGTTGAAAGTTTGTGGTACAAAGTAAAGAGTCTTAAAAATGTAAAAATGGGGATGCAACTGAAGTCAATACTTGCAATTAAACAAAGTGAGTGGCAAATTCACACCTTCTGATTATTGAAATAGTAGTTAATTGGAACTAGAATTAGTTGATAATAAACTGACTCTTTAAGACTCCCAGCTAGTCACATGCCACGTGAGTGTGACTGCATTTTATGCTGGTCATTTGTTCATTTTATGGGCTTCTTGGCAGTTTGCCTTAATAACTTGACATTTTTTAGTCATGATACCATTTGAATATGTTTAAATTACTCAGACTATTCGTGTTGTTTGTGTTTTTTTTTTAATTAATAAAGTTGAAGCATTTCTATGGAAGCAGTGTGGAAATGCGAAAGCCAATGAAGGAGATATTTGATTAAATAAAGTATACGCAGCGTTGAACTTACCTGTCGATTGCGCTCGTCGGTGATGCGTGAAATTTGAATTTTTTTGCGACCCATGGCAACAGATCCCGGTGCAGATTTGATGCTCAAATATAATAATAATGATATCAATTGCCCTTAGCACGTCTTCAGGTTGAAGTTGTTGTGTTGTTGTTGTTGTTGATAGAAATGTAAGGAAGTATATGCCTTATATCTGCTCACTTTGGATGCTGTGGTTGTTGTTGATGTTGCGGCAGACGTTGGGCATATTTAATGTACATATAATTCTCCCACTCTTCTAATTGTATACATATATCTATATATATACGTATATTATGGCTCTGTATATAACTGCTGGACGGCTTCTCGAAACGGCAAATGTTTGTTCTTTTCTTTTTATTTATATTATTGTTTGCAGTTGTGATTGTTTTTGTTGTTACTAGTTAAATAAATATGTTGCTGTATAAAGTGTTTTCAGGTATCTGCAAATATAGAATGAAAGAAATACATATAATAAAATAAATTGATATGAGTAACCATGTGAACCACTTGAACAAAAGCATCCTATACTCTAATAGAACCTACATACATTGAGATAGAGAGCGAGAGAGATAAAGATTGAAAAGCCTCTGTGGGTTAACCCACTTAGCTGCTGACTTCAAAAGGATATTCAGAGTCGAAGGCAGTCAGCGAGCAGGCAACTTGTTGACGCTTCATTGGCCACGTGCCGAAAGTTCAATGCACCTCCCAGTACACTACAATGTGGTCCAGGCCATTTCTGACCCATTTGCTTGGGCTATTAGGGACATTGCTTGGGTTAATTTATGTGCGATGTGCTGACCATCACTGCAAATCCTTTCTAGGCTTCTTTTTTACCTTGGCGTTGCCTTCGCCCTTCAATAAACGCAGCTCGCTGGACACGCTCTCACGCGTGATTAGCGCCATTTCCTGGACACGCTTTGAAGTCCTTCAGGTACCCACGCACACACAACACTCACACACACACACACACAGACTACACACACCAACACCACACCATACAGCCGATATCAATAGGCTCCAAAGAGAACTTCAAACTGCGTTTTGACCACATTGAGTACATTATATGTATATTCAACAAAGCAGCAAGAAATTACGAAACAAAATAAAGTTTTTGTGTTTCTTTAATGCAGAAGCAGAAAAAACTCATTTGTTTGCTTTTTAAGAAAAACAATAACTTTATATAAGCAGAAAACAATTGGCTAAAAAGAAAGTAAACTTCAAAAATACATTCTTTGCGTTTACTAACTACATAGTTCTTATAGAATTAGTGTAGTATGATAAAGGGATAGAAAGTCTTCCACCAATTAACATTTTTGTAACATTTTGTGTTATGTTAATTAAACAGCAGCTGTTATTTACATTTCGACTGTAAAGAACAGGTTAAACTTTGCTCTATTGCTGGCATTTCTATGCAAATATACCCATCGTTATGTATCTGAATTACAGGGCATGAAATATAAAAGACGCCTGCGGTTACTGCCGAGGCACGTGGCTAAAAACGCGAGCAACTTTTCTGCATGTTTGTATGTGTGTGTGTGTGTGTGTGTGTGTGTGCTGGCAGTGTAAACATGGCAATTCTTGTTGCTCGCCAGGTCCAGGCACGGCGGGAAAGCGCAAATTTCCGAGTGCGAGTGCGAGTGCCGGAAATCGAGGCAGATGAATTTCAATTGCTTCGCTTTCCCCGTCTCCCGATCTTTCTGTCTGTCTTTCTGTCTATCTGAGTGTCTGCTTGTCGTTTTGTCCTTTTTGTCGCCTGTGAGCTGGCTGCTTGTTTGTCCTCCGGCCAGGACAACTTCGCTGCCTTGGCAACGTTTGCTTAGAAATGAGTTCGGCTCACGCAGCAACAGCAACAACAATAACAACAACAAAAACAACAACAACGAGAGAAATAACAATAACAATACAACGTCCTACGCAATATGTTTCAGCTTTCAACCCTGGACTGCCAGCTGGGGTGAAAATGGCTGTTGGTATCGCCGCGGATGGGAGTGAACTCGACGTGCGGGCAACCTTGACGTACAGCCCTCGATTTCAAAAAAAAGGAACACCAAATAGGGGGCAACAACATTGCGGGACCCTCGAAACGAAAATTCGATACCAAAATGATTATCTGGAGCGTGCGTGCGTTTTGTATATGCCATTATTGAAATAAAAGATATTTGGAGCAAGGCGGAAGACGGACTTTGAATCGATATCGTATCGATAGTGAGCGGATGACGCTGCGATCAAAACTGATAAAGAACTGAGAGTGAGCAAAGGATTTGGTTAGTCATTGACCATCGGTTATTTAAGTATTACTTACTTGGCATGCAATTCGTCACTTGCACATTACACATACGCAACGTTGTGCCTCACACAATGCACCAACTTGTTAACTAACTTGTTACAAATAATCTTAGCTAGCACCAACAACTAATTCATAAACTAGTAAATTAACATAGAATCAATACTTTTCTAACTCATAGCAATTAAAACTCATAATAAAATGAAAAGTAAATAATAACATTGCCGATGTGCCATGTGATACCATCTTTATTTCTGTTGGGAATTTAGTTTAAATAGTAAAGCAAACAGCTTAACTATCCTTAATTAAGCAATCAAAAAGTTGCAACTAATTAATTGCCAATCCGGCATATGTGTGAAAGGAAGGAAGTCGACCAAAAAGGACACTCGACTAATATTGACAATAATCGGAATTTTATGGATATGATTAGTGGATGCCTGACGTTAGTTTAGTTTGTGTCACTTACGCTGATCTGTTGAAACAACAAATCATTGGCGTCATTGATATGGGTGCCTTTATAACGCATTAACCATTAAACCTAAACCACCGTCTTTAGTTACCCATCGAGATCGCTGAGTAAGAAAATCCTCTGTTCATATTTTTAGTAAAAGACGACGATAATTGTTGACCTCAAGTTACACACACACTTGAATATAACCAGATGCACACGCACACGCACAACAAATCGAAGCTCAACCTACAATCGCGATAAGCACCCGCATTGAAGCCCAAACAACAACAACAACGACGACGGCAGCAATAACAATAACAACAATACAACAACGACAACGACAACAAGAGAAACAATGAGAAATGCGTCATTGTACACAGCACGAAACATGAATAATTGAAGCTGTTCAGTGGTTAACACATGGACCAAAAGGGGCGTGGGGCAAGTGAGCGGGTGACAGGGGCGGGGGACACACTAAAGTTGGTCTAAAGACGTCGCTTAGCAGCTGGCAATTAAAGCAGTGTACAATGTACATTATACATAAATATGGACAACTCATTCGATACGTTACAATCGTTAGTTCAAATATTTGTGATTCTACAGACAATGTGAATACAATGGAAAGTGCTGCCAGAGTTAAAAGAAATGTTCAAGTATTCATAGATAGATAGATAGATAGACACCTTCACAGGCAGCTCACTACAAAAAGAATAGCATACTTATATGCGTAATTTAATATGGGACAAAGGAAAATTGATTTATCTTTACTAATTTACGAGGAAATATGTAAATAAATAAAATGTACATTTATAACAAATTGTCTTTTAATTTTAGTGCAGCAGATAAATAGAAGTTTCTACCCCTGAATAACAACGTATACTTAATTTGCTAAAATAATCCAAATGCTTGACCGAGTTGAGCCAGATACTTTAATTTGTTTGAAAGGCTTTATTGGACTAATAATTCCAAAATTTATCTAACAAAATATTGTGTTAGAATAATAAGCAGAGCTTTAAATTAATTTGGTTGTATAAATTGTTGAATATGAATTTAATTTAACTGGTATTTAGCATTGCTTTCATTAAGCTGAGATAACTATGTCCGCCATTGAACTAATTATAATCTATCTCAATTAATAACAATTGTAAAATGGAAGCAAAACATTTGCAAATTGTTAAACATAAATTTTTGCAAATGATTTATGTTTATAAATTTGTTTTCAGTATTTGTTTTGTTTGTTGTTGTTCTCTTATTCTATGCTTTAACTTTCTTGTTATTTTGGCTACTTATCAATGCGTAGTCTTATCGAAATCTGCATTTACCGCTGCCGCTGCCTCTGCTGCCACTTGCCACTTAACGGCTGCTTGCTGCTGGCCAAGCGATTAGATAGTCATTCAGAAACTTCAAGTGGCTGAGCAGTCAAAAAAAAAAATATATATAAAAAAAGCAATAAATCAAAATGACACGTCACAGCAATGTGCGTCTGTATACTTTGTGTGTGTGTGTGTATGTGAATTGTTACCAAAAAATGTATGAAAGTGCACAAGTGTTAAGGCCAAAAAAAAAAGCGTGGCTAATTGCAAGTGACGTTGGCGGCAGCAGCTAATCAACCCGGACATGGACAGAATGGCCATGTTGCTGCACTTGCCACTTTCCGCAATGCTGCACATGTTGCAAGTGTTGAAAGTGTTCGCCTGGGGTCAAAACTTAACACAGTTTGTTTGCATAGACAGCGACAATTAACCATTTGCGGTTGCAGTTGCAAGTTGACTGGGTCAACACTTGAGCACAGCACAACAGCGAAAGAACCAAGAATGGAAGGAGCGAAGGAAGCAAACAAGACAAGACCGAAAGGAAGGAAGGAAATTAGCGACTGCAAGAAGAGAAACAAGAAGAGGAGCAAAAAAGAATTGCATGTGTGTCAAGACGACTTGTTATTACAGTTTGTTTGTTTTGTTGGCAATTAGAAGCTGGCCATTTTAATTGGCCCAAAGACACGGGCCAGCAAATGCAGTTGAGCCAAAGCCACAACCAGAGATCCACAGATCATTAGGCAATTGGCCAACAAAAAAGAATGTATGATACACATTGTTGAATTCATTTGCATTGCATTTAATTGAGGAAGTTGTCGTCGAGTGAGTATTATATATTTATAATGCTTTGATTTATTTACACACTCACAACTCATTTGATTAGCAAGTAATTACAGTTCTACTAACAACCGCAAAATATATGTAAATTTTAATATATAACTGAGAGTAACAACAAAAGTTATGTAGGAAGTCACTTTTTGGACTTACTAATATGAAAATGATCAATAAAATCAATAAATGACAAATGAGTCTCAAGCAAAAGTGTACAATTGTTCTCGTTAATAAATAACATTTAAAGACAATAAATTAAAGATTTATCTTCGCCCGAAGTCGCTTACTCATAGAACAGCCCTCGCATATGCATGTAAGTATTTTGTGCACATAATACAACAAACTGAATGTTTGCACAAATTCATTAAATGATTCATTTCGTTTGCGTTTCGTGGTTTTCTTTTGGTGAAACATCTTAAATTAATACCATTAAATGTAACGCCTGCAATTAGCAGCAGTTTGTTATCGTTGTTGTTGTTGCTGCTGCTTGTATTTGTAATTGTTGTTGTTACGATTTACGGTAGGTAATTTATGCATATTTTAAACTTTTCCGTATTGTTTGGATGAATGAACTTTTGCCGAGTTGGAAAACCAGTTCGTCTCAAAGTTGAAGCTGTTGTTACTCTCATCCCAATATTTGACATGAGACACACACACACACACACACACAAAGACATACTCACATACACTCTCGACTTTCAAAAAAATCATTTCATTTTTATTGCAGCTACAAAATTAAATAAATAATTTTTGTTTTCTCGAGTCACTTTAAAAACTCAAATTTATGAACGCGTTTGCTACAAAAACTCAATTCGACTCATTTCAATTATATTATATTATAAATATCGCGTTTAACTTTGCTGCCTTTCGCTCCATTTTGGTTGCAAAGAGTTCAACTTAGAGTTGCCACAAAATCTCGCCCACAATTTCGTTATGGCAAGAGATTAATCAACTGTTTTGCGATCTGATCTGATCGGATTGGGTCTGGTTCTGTCTCCTGTCTCCTTCTCGGGGTAGTGTTAATGTGAGACACTCAGCACGCATCTGTCGATTTGTTATACTCGTAAATCTCAACTTAATTAACGCCACGCGCAACGCCGCGATTTAAAACGCGCCTTAAATGCCTCATTGCCGCTGCCATTGAGCCGCATCAAAGGCGGCAATACATTTCCTTTAGTTCCGCTAATTCTCGACTTTTTTTGAATAGTTTTCAAATGAAACTTAATCCTTAAACTTTGTATCAAGTGTTGAAATTGTAAACTGTAAAATAAGTAATTTTGACAGCTTAATTTTTGATGGTTCAGCTAAAGGAATCTTTTTATTTAAATTAGATCAACTAAGCTCCAAATCAAATTATCAATTTATAATACGCATTTTTGTGCATTTGCACAGTAAATGGGAGGTGATTGAAGAGCTTTGGGATGATCTAATAGTTCTGCGTTCCTCAGTGTTTATAGCAAATATACAATTCAATATGTGTCCGTATCAATAAAGTTTCTATGTATGTTTATCAATTTTGCAATATTTTTGCAAACATTTTTCAATTGCATTAACAATGCTCGATAAGCGGAGTCAAGGTTCCTTCTGCCAACCTGGAAGACGCGTCCTATGCTCAATTGAGAAACACGGTCTGCTCTATGTAATCATATCTTATCTATACTGCGGTATGAAACTAAGAATGAGAACAAGAGTGGGAAATTTAGAGAAGGAATAGTCGGCAAAATAAACAAATGTACACAAAGAATCGAAAGTCGAAAAATTACAAAAACAGTGAAAAAGAAATCATAATAATAATCATTAAAATGTGACACAATCGCACCAACAAAATACTTCATCAACTGAAAAGGCGCAACAACAACAATAATCTTCATAACAATCTTCATATATTATATATTTTTAGTATACTATATACTATATTTGAGCATATTCGTACACCATTTGCTTGGGTACCTTTTGCCGTTATGATAAGGCCGAGCCGAAAAACTCTCACTCTCGTTTCAGATAGTACGGCGACAATAACAACAAGAACAACAACAACTACACAACAATCCTTATCTAAATAATTTGTAGAGCGAAAAAATTCGATTGCAAATTTTGTTGTTATCATAAAAACAAAAGCAGTAAAAACGCAACCACACTTCAAACTTTTGCCAAATTGTTGATTGATAAGAAAAACTTCACTTTGCTCGTTTTCAATTTTATTTATTTCTCTGCTTTTTTTTACTGTATTTGCTTTTCTTTTGTATGAGTGTATGTGTGTGTGTGATTACGATTAACACTCAGCCTGAGGCCTAGGGCAAAAGGTATTGCATTTGTGCCCTGGTTGAGAAACCCCGCTGGCTGGTCAGCAGCCGCCCCCTCCAACCCCCAGCGATCATATGCTATCAGATGGTGGTTATCTATGAGATTAAATTTGGGAAACGCAGAGAATGCGAATAAAGGTTGAGAACACATAAAAAGGTACTGACAAGTGAGTTAGACGAACTGTTAATCGACAGTGTGATGAAAACAACCGAATAGTTTACAGACTTATTCTTGATTTAACAGATATTTGTTAACAGATAAAGAACTTGGTCTTTGGTTGATCTATTGGTGAGCTAACATTGGTTCGCATAAGTGCTTCAGTTCGAATAAAAGTGTGACGATAAAATCACAATAGTTTTGCTTGATTTAATTATATAGTATTTAACTGTTAACGTTGCTGTTTTAGATGCTGATCTATTGGTAAGCTAAATAGGAAGTGTTTCAGATTTGAAAATGAATCTAGTTTTGTGAGTTGTATTTATAAGTTATTTAATTAATTACCAGCAAATATTAGATCATCTAAGTGTTGGAGAGAGACCTTTAATAGGTGGCCAACTGGTTGAAAACACTACTTGGAAGTGCAATGTCTCATGCTCAGACAGTTGATAAGGCAAACAAAGTGAGTGGCAGAGTTTTGCATGGCATTTTAAAAGCCCTGCGAATGCAGAAAAGCAAACAGTCGGGACAATTATCAGAGGCATTCAGTCAATAAATTATTCATTCAGTTTGTCAATTGTTCAGTTGGAGGAGCAACAAGAACTACATGCAAGAACTGATAACGTGTGAAGCAGTGGAAATGGATTTGA
This sequence comes from Drosophila sp. st01m, assembly GCA_018901795.1. Taxonomy (NCBI): domain Eukaryota; kingdom Metazoa; phylum Arthropoda; class Insecta; order Diptera; family Drosophilidae; genus Drosophila; species Drosophila sp. st01m. The sequence goes on from JAEIFG010000334.1 coordinate 1,890,276, forward strand.
ACTTCGTTGAAAGTGTACGTAGTACGTTCATCAATCCATTCATACATACATACATGTTTATGTATGTTTCTATATATACGTAAGTAACTGTAAATGTATTGGCAGCTTATCAGTTTTGGCAAAAGTCTCACACACACACACACACACACACTTGCTGGAAATGAGCAGATGTTTGTGTGTATCTGAGGTTTGAAACATTTGAGCATTAAACGCAAAAAAAAAAACAAAAAATAAAAAGCAAAAAGAAGAGGCCAAAGTTAATAAGAAGAGTAAAAGGCGCGATATAAATTGCCACTATGTTGTGCCTGTGTGTGTGTGTGTGTGTGTGTGTGTGCGACTCTATCAATAAGAAATTGGATTGCAAATGTTAACTGATATACATAATGACGTCAGTATACAGCTAACAAATGAAGTAACTCGTTTAGCTAGAACGTCACAAATTAGCTTCAGGTATTTGACAATACTAACTTATTATTTTAATCAACTGTTACTAAATTATAAATGTGAACTTACATGATTTGCAATCTTTCAAATTCCACTTTCATTGAGCAAGGGCTTTGTTGTGTTCTTTTTTATTAAAATGTCTCAAAAATTTGCATATAAAATTAATTTACTGTATACTTAAATCGTTGAATTTGTCTCTCAAAAGTTGTATACGAGTTTGCATTAATTTCTATTTACTTTCATTTTCATGTTTAAATATCTTTCATTTATTTGTATACTTCTTTGGCAAATAAACACACAAATGCAAAATTGTTTTTATAATTTTTATTTTGGTTTGTAAATTCAATTCAAATTATTATAATTGTAAATATTTATAAACAGAACCAAAAACACATGGGGGGTTGGCGAGGAGAGGTCGAGCGCCTCGCGAAATAAAAGTTAAAAATAAAATGTTATTAGTGGCATACGCATTGTTTTTATTTTTATTTATATATTTTTAAATTTTTGCCTTTTGTTTTTCAAATTTATTTTTGGAAATAGACGTCAAATTGTTTTTAGATTGGAGTATAAATAAATTATTGGGCGCCGCGGCATAAATTGCCTCATTGCTTGCACCTATTATTATTATGTTTTTTTTATTATTATTAGTTTGCTTTTCCTTTAATTTTGTGGGTATTTATTTTCATGTATTTTATTTGGTTCTCGAATGAAACAATCGCGCAAGAAAACGCGGCACAAACGCGAACGAAACGCGGAGATCTGGGAACTAATGAAGCGGCGTTGCGAACGCGTACGAACGTACTGACGGATACGGAGACCCGTTGACGTAGTCGCACGGCCCACAGAGACACACGGATACGGAACGGTATCTATCGGTATCGGTGTCGCTCTGCATGAGTGTATGTGTGCGTGTGCGTGTTTGTGTGTGTGTGTGTGTGTGTGTGTAGCCTCGCGAATGCAATGAGGATGCCGAATGAATCTCGTAATGTTCGTTCTGTTTCGAACGAACACATACACTCTTTCTGTCGTATCCACTCACACACACGCACAGCCACACTCACACACACACAGAGAGCAGTGAGTGGGCAAAAGCTACAGGCACACGGGCATTCTAACGGTGCCTGTGCTTGTATTAGTGCAACAGATTTCTGTTTTGTGTAACAAAATATCGCACACACACAAGCGCAACATCATGCTTGCTCTCCCAATCAGACCTTCTCTTTCCCACACGCTCTGTTGCGGCTCTTGCTGCTTCTCTCCGCGCTTCTCTCGCGCCTCGTCTGTGCGTGCGTGTGTGTGTGTGTTTACACTCAGGAGCGCGCAGTCGCTTTACAATTGAGTGACTTTTTGCTCTGAGTTCCCACTCGAAACGAAAGCAAAAGCCTCATTCGAGCGAGGAGCAGAGTCAAACAAGAAACATATGGTTTTTGTTTGCGCTCACTCATGCACACAGTTACTCATACACGCACACACACACACACACACACACACACACACAGACAGGCTGAACAGCCGTTCGTTGCTGTTGTTCTTGTTCTTGTTCTGTTGTTGTTGTCCATCTCCAGCAGCAACAGTTATTTTTCTGAAATTCCTTTAGCGGCTCACTTCGATTGCTACGCACCTGCCTCCCCCTTTCGACTCTATCTCCTCTCTCATTCGTTCTTTCGCTCTTGCTGAGCTTTTGGACGCAGCTCTCGCTCTACTCTGCCTGCTCATAAATGTTAATTATCCATTTTGATGTAAAAGGGGGCCCGTCCACTCCCCTTCTCCCCCGTTTCCTTAGTTTCTCTGGTATCTGTATCCGGAAATTCATACTGCCCCCTTTATCAAATTCGAGCATGTATGTCTGTTGTCTGTTTATTTATTCGACTCTCGTTTCATTCAGTTTTCCTTTTATTCTTTCCTGCTTTTCTCTACTATTCTCCTGTCATGTCACACAAAGCATTGTCCTTGCTTTGGGCCCACTTTCGAGTGCTTTAGGCCGCTTTCTGACGTTGCTTGCTTCTTGAAAAACTTTGTTAACCTGCTTGTGGCAGCGTAAAAAAACACTGTCATTACAATGTGACCCATAAGCAATGAGAGTCCTTAAGGCTCATTCAAGTATTCATAAATTTAATATATACTTTTTAAACGTTTTCTAAATACGTTAGATTGATCAAAACAGAGTTGAATTAGGTTCTTTTTTAAGAAGAGTTCGTGGTTTTCATTTTCATGATTTAAGTGTGATTCAAGTGTGATTCAAGTGTGAATATTGATGCTGAAACTTCTGAGAATAATTACAAAGTCTCAATCAAATAATCAATATTCTTTAAATGACCATTAATTTTGAAAAATTTTGAAAAATTCTTAAGTCAGTTGCAAACTCAATCTTATGAGTTGCAATAGGGTCCTATTTCTCTTAAATAACATAAGTAAGGTCCTCTATGTATTTTGTAAGAATATTGACATATCAAGAGATGGAAATATACAATTAACCTCACTTTAATCATACAAATGTGATGAGTTTTGTATGTAGAACTTGGAAACCCATTAATATAAAACGAGTTAAGGATACACATATTCTGACATGTGGTCAAGGTGCAACAACCATATAATTTAAAAGTGAATAACCTGCTCAAGTTACCAGCTAATGAGTAAGGGGAAATATTGATTGATAGTTAAAAATAATACAAAACAACTCCCTGATTTGACCTACACCAAAGAAAAGAACTCCATAAAAATAGTTTACCAATATGTAAAGTGTGTTATTATTTTAATTACTTTCCGTTATACCAGTATATTATTGTTATTAAAGAGGGTAAAGAGTAGGATATTATTTAGAGACTTTCTAAATAAAATATTGGCTAGACTTTCGATTCTTTGTAATCGGTTTATATTAAAGATTTCTGTGCGACATGGGTTGATGTGAGGATCTCTCCAAGCTTCATGTAGAGTACATATCGGTTGTATAAATCTGAATCCTTCAGCTCAAAGTCTATACCTGCTGTTGGTGATATTTCAGCAGAAGCTGTCTCTGCGAAGTTCTGTAAAAATCACGCATCGTCAGAAGCAAGTTAGCATTTATGTGACTTAAGGGGCGCCACACATTGTTGCATTGTTGCTTGAACGTGGACAGGGGAAGGGGAGGTAGGTGGATGGAATTTTGCGGCCGTGGCAGTGGCAGTAGCCGTAGCATTAACAGTAGCAATGCAATAGCATATGGCAACATGGGAATGCAAATGTTGCATTTGACCTCGACGCGGCATCTGCAACTGCAACGTGCGTGTGTCCTTGTGACTTTTAACACCCTTGCCTCCAGAGAGACGAAGTTGAAGAGGAAGGCGAAGACGAAGCGAGGATGATGAAGATGATGGCGACAACTGCCAACTGCCGGTTGCCAGAGAGTCGTGAGTCGTCGCCTTCTGCAGTTAATTCAATAAAACGCCGCTCGCATTTCGCGCATGTCCATGTCCAGAGTCAGTTCGCCGTAGCCGTCGCTGTTGCCGTGCCACACATGTGCAACATGCGGCGACACATGCGCACAGTTGTGGCAATGTGTTGAGTCCGACTTGGATGCATTGCCATAGCCACTTAACCGTTTTTCCTTAGTATTCTCGCTCATCTCTCAGTCTCTCTCACTCGCTCTTTGTGCACTTTGTGTTGTCTTTGCCACCACGCAGAGGGTTCTACAACGTGGCACCCCAACCAAGCCCAACAACAACAACAACAACAACGGGAACAGCAACAGCAATAAGAATAAGACACGTGAAGTTGCTAGTGTTGTTGTAAACGCTGCGTAGGTAGTTTTACATATATATTTCATTCTTAAGACTCCTTACATTGACTGCAGTTGCAGTTGCCATCAACTTCATTTTCCCCGAGATAATTTGCTTTGAGAATATGTTTTATATACCGTATACACACATTGTTTAGGCTATATTCTTGAGAGTATTATTCCATAATTTAAGTTTAAAACTGATTGCAAACTGAAGCCTGGCAATAATTATAATTCTGACCCAAACTTACACTAGAGTTGAGTGAGAATATTCACTTTCTTCCACTTTGCAAAGATTTATTATTTTGTCCTACGTAAATATATCTAACACATCTTGTGAAACTAATTTATTCTTATACACTTTGGTCTTTTGGTTAATAATAAAATGTAAGATATTCTGACGTATAATGCATGTAGAAAATAATGCTGCAAATTTGTCAGATTAAATTCAATATACTATAATTTTCTATGTTTGGCTAAGATCTCAGTTAGCTTAGTAAAATGTACTTTGCAGTTTATAATTAATTCTAAAATATTGTTGAGTTTAAAATTGAAAAGGTTATGCAAATTAAATGATAAAAAAACAAATATTAATGCAACTCCATTTCTCCATTTTAATATTGAATTTGAGCACACAAATTGCTCTTCGAAATTCATTTTTAATTTTTCCACAAAAGTAAGTGGTAAAGTAAGATTTGTTCTTAGCTCAATATTTTGCTCATCAATGCCAGAAATATTTCCATAATAACATAATAAGAACAGGGCTTAAAATTCAATCTCTCAATTCCAATTGACCAACTTTTGCGCTGTCACTTGACTAATTTAAATGCAAGCCAAGGCAAAATAAGAAGGCAATGCCAGAGGCAATTAGGACAGTAATTACTTGGCTGTGCCACAAATTGAATAAAAAGCTATAGGTAGTGCTATAGCGAGATCTCAGTACAGAGAGAAAGAGAGAGAGAGGGAGGGAGAGACATCCCAAAGGATCGAGGCATTACCATTGCCTAATTACATTTCAATCGCTTGTCTTAAAAGGCGCTTAAACTCTCAATCGCTCGTCAAAATATGGTCACAACATTACGACCGTGTGCTTTGAGTACAATTTAAATGTGATTAGATATTAGCTTAAGCAACATCCAAAAAAATTAAAGAAGTAAGAAGAGAAAAGCAAAACGAAACAAAGCGAAACAAAAAAAAAAAGGAAAGTAAAAGTGAAACAAGGAAACAGGAGAACAGAAAAAGTGTTTCCTCCAGGCAGACAAATTTGTTGTAGTCAAGCGAAGCATGTCTAAACGGGCAATAAGGGAAACCCCCTCGACTGCCGCATTATACTCTAAGGTTTGTCTCGCTTCGAGTTGCCTAATCTAATCAATTTTGTTGATGCTCACCGCCCACACACAATCACACAATCACACAAGCTCGCAGGAGCAACAAGAGCCAACAGAAGAGGCAGCCGCCTGTCAGCTTCAATAAGGCTACCTTAACATGTGTGAGTGGCAAACAGGGACAGGCAGGGGCAGGTGGGGGGACTTTGGGGAGTCAAGTGAGCAGCTGAGAGACGGCGGTGAAAGCATTTCACTGTTTGCATCAATGATGAGCAGACGAGCAGATGAGAAGCACAGCAACTCGGCTCTTTGCTGTTAAAGTGGCTAGAAAACGTGGCCATGACAGGCTGCCTCCCTCCCCATTCCCATTCCTCTCTCATTTCGCTGTTAGTTCATTATTTAACCCATGGTTGTCAGTTGCATTGCCTTGCAACTGCTAACACTTTATTTTAAAAAAAGTGAAACCTAAATAATTCGTCCTATATATGGCAATATATTGGCTTTAAATAAACCTTCCCCCGCTGTTGGCAACTTTTGACAAAGTGACACATTTTCACTTTCATTTCGCATTTTGCGGGAATTTCCACAGGTCGGCAAATACCCCATTTATACCCCAGCTCCTGGCCCCAATTCAACAATGTGACAGCGCACAAATGGCAAATAAAAGTTGTTCCAACTGCCAGGACAAATATTTCATGCAAATGCCTTGGCAAGGACACGTGCGGTAAAAGGTTTTCCCGCTGCCCACACAACGCCACACAAATTATAATTGAAATGGATGCTTTCAAAGTACTGCAAACACATGCAGACTATATATCCGCTTCGCTCTATATATATATATGTATATATCATATATATGTATCTACTTTAAGGTAAGCCTTGGCGGGAGGATGTCATTAATTGATGTGAACAAGCGGTCTTTTGCCGAATTTCATTCATGCAAAATTCATTGATAACTGAGCTTGATGAGAGTGAATTCGACTTAAGTTCTTAAACTAACTAAATATGCATACATCGCAATTCAAATCGATCCGTCTAATAAAAGTATTTTCATGTTATTTTGCCCAGTTCAAGGACGAATAGGACAACAATCTAGATTTAACGATAGCTCTAGACAATCACTGTTTTTCAGTTTGACAGAAAATTAGGACAGCTTTATAAGTATTTATCCAAAAAATAATTATAATAGTTTAGCAACATATCAAGTGAACAAAAAATATATATTTGTATTTTATACTCTGTGCCCATTAAAAATTTACATAAAAGGGCATTATATGTTTGACAGAAAGAATGTAAAGGGCAGAAATTAGAGTATATTCCCTTAAAGATTATTTATATACTTTTAAGGTACATCTATTATTATTATTATTATGTCAGTGCCATAAAGGATTTAACAGATCACGTATATTATTTAATTTTAATATGACACTGACGATTCAAAGTTATGTGAGACGTCGGCTACTCTAATATTTTACATAATATTATGTGTAGTAAATAATTATGTTTATTTATTTAATAGCGACAGTCATAGGCAAGCCGTATCTTGGCATGACACTCTATTCATATTTTTATCCAAAAGGAAGCACTCAGTCAATTGAATAAATTGAATATTGGAATATTCGATCAGAGTATGTGCAGTGTCAGGTAATCATTTTGAAATCAGCATCACAATTCTGTAGCAGACATATCAATCATTATGACTGTGCTATTTTGCTTGACTGTTTGTCATAAAAGGACACACGAACACACACACACACACACACCTATACTTTCTGTGGTAACTAAGAACCAGGAGCAACTTTAACTGTTTGGAGTTGTGGATGGGTGTAATGGTTCAATGGGCAGGTGTAGAACAACAACAGATAGACAAGCAGACGGGGCGACAGCATTGGAAATTGACAGTTTGTGGGTGTGTGACAAAGTGTGTGTAGGCCAGAGTGTCCCACGCACACACACAGAGCTACACTCGCAAACGCATTCTGTAGTGAAGTCTCACATAATATGATATATTTTTAATGTCTTTATTATGTTCAATTGAGTGTAAATATTTACCTTCTCACACACACACACATTCATACACACAGAGCTGTAGTAGCAGAAGATGCCCCATAATACGCGGCACGTGCTGTGCGTTTTAAGTAAAGCCATGAAGCAGATACAAAACTTTTCATTTCTTTCAGTTATAAAGAGAAAGTAAGTGGAAGAGAGTGAGAGACAGAGGCAGAGCCAGTGTGGAATAAGCGGGTGTTGCTGTAGGGATGGATGCACGTGAAGATTGTGACCTGGGAATTCCTTTCACACTCACCTTGTTAAAGTTTCCTTTTGCGTGCGCAAACAACAGGTACAAAAAGTTTCGCTGCAAAGAAATAGAAATAAATAATAAGAATTTGTTTTCGTATTTGTTTCAAAAGTAAATCAAATGAATGCAATGTGTATGAGCACTCGAAGTTCTCAATTTTCAATGCCAATTAATCTTGACACTCGAAGAAGGCGTGCTCTCGACTCGCCTCTCAAGCCTCCACACTCGCAATTTATGACGATCAGTTCAATGCACACGCGTTGCCTGTAACCTCCTGCAAAGGGGATACAATCTACAGGCCCAGACAGTCGAGGCTACGACCAGATGAGCCCAAGAACGAGCCAAGCAGCCCAAAGAGTTGGCCCCCCTGAGCCGGCTTAGGTCGGTATACACTACTGAGTCGACTATCGTCGATAGACTCAGGAATACCCTGTAACTAGCACTTCAATAAAAAATATGCTTTTTGATTTGATCGTACTGATTGTGTGGAAGTTTGAAGAGTGAAGGTATTAAGTTCAAAAGGAGGAATTGAGTAAGAGATTTAAGGGTATGGAAAATAAAATATAGATGTTACTTTGGCATACACTATGAAGTCGACTCTCCCGGATAGACCCAGGAATGCACTGTACTAGCTAATTAAATCGTACTGATTGTAAGGCAGCTTAAAGATAATGGTATTAAGATCAAAAAGAGGATTTGAGTAAGAGATGTAAAAAAAGGGAACATATAGAAAGAGTAAAAAGAAATATAATTTAACCATATATCAGTCTCATGATCAAGAACACATTGTTTATCAAAAGTTAGGTTTTGAGAGTTAACAAAAAATCGATAAAAGGTAAGTATGGAAATAACTGGAAAACTAATTTCTAATTTCAAAATATATAATATTTAAAAGCAGAACTAATTTGGCATCCGAACTATTATATTAAATTATTAATTAATTGTTATTTAACGAAATCGGCAAATTTTTGTAGAACTTATACGTATCTTATGATTTCAATCAAATTTTAAAATAAAACAAATGTGTTTTCCAAATAAAGAAATTTGAAATGCTGAATTTATTTACATATCAGACGTTTTCTGCTTTTACAATGAAGTCATTCCCCCTTGCGCCTTTTGCAGGGTATAACAATACGCACATGTGCCACTCAAACACACCACACACACTCACACACACTCACACACACAAATACATGCTTTACATTCACACTTTGCATGAGTCCAACTTTGTGAGGGGTATTGTCTCTGTCTCTTTGTGCAGCCAGAGCAAAAGCAAGTTTAAAGTTGAAAGGATACCATAAATCTTTGGAGGCTGATGCAAAGCGACAGGCACAACACTTGCACTCTCTCTCTCTCTCTCTCTCTCTATTGCTCTGTCTCTACTTTCTATATCGCTCGCAGTTGTCATGATGAAGCAAGCTTGGCAGCAGCACATTGACAGCACTGGGTTTAGTTTGTCTCATATGGATAAAGCCAGGCAAGACATGTCTCTCGACTGTTCTGCATAACATCAAAAACTGTGCATGGTTTTGAATTAAGACTGATGTGGCATTAGGGAGTTTCTGGAAGAGCTCTTTATGCGAATTTCGAATTGAAATGCAAATGACATGAAAGTTGAACTAAAACAAGTTCAAAAACTACTGATGACAAATTAAAAATAAAATTCTATATTTCTATTTTATTCCTATCTATAATCTGATTATTATAATTTTATTATTTTAGCATTATTTCGAAAGTGTTAAAGAAGTAATACAAATGTTTTCCAAAGATAAATTTTTACTCAAGTATTTCATTTATTTACACAATTATGTATAATATAAAATATACAAACGTAATGGAATTCAAAGAGTACAAAGTCAGAGCGCTAGACTCGTTTATTAATGTAAAAACTTGAAAATAAGGGAAATTTGAAATACTATGTGTAGGTAATAATTAAAAAATACAATACAATTGAACCAGGGCTCAAATAAAATTATCGAAAACTTCATGCAATTCAATTAATTTCTTTTATATATTTTATTCAGTCCTCGCTTATTTCAATGCCACAGTTTCTCTTGGAATGGTTAAAGTTTATAGTATGAATGGGAAATGAATATCATTCGTCACATTCCCTGAATGATGGCGCCCTCCAGCTATCTTTTTATACATATACACACACACACATGTGTACTAAACAACCAACCAAGATAAACTGAAAAAAGAAAGCCAAAAAATTATGCTCAAAAATCAATTACGAGTTGGTTCAACATTGTGACGTCAGTTGCTCAGCTGTTGATGGATAATTTTATACAGGAAAATATATTTAAATCCTGCACGCGATATATGTATATTTATAACTAAAGTGTGTATGCTCAATCAGCTGTTTATTTTATGTCGACCCCAAAAACTGAAGAGGAAGAGGACAAGGTAGAAGGGGAAATGGAAAACGGAGAGCGGAGAACAGAGAACAGAGAACAGGAGGAACTACCGACTACTGTCTGTACAATAAGTATTATTATATTACCATATATACGATGCTGTAAAACGAAGCAAACACCAAAAAAACATACGCAACATGTGTGCACAATTTGTTGTTGCCGTTGTTCCTGTTGTTCTTGTTGTTGTTGTCGTTGTTGCTGTTATTATTATTGTTGGCGAGCAGCACATGGCATAAGATTCGGCTCATGAAATGAACCGTATATGTGCCAAAAAGTCAATGATAGACAAAACACAAATACACACAGACAGGGAGAGACTCACACACACACACACAAACACACAGTCGGTACAAATATTTTGTTTTCAAGCAAGCGCATTTCCCGGGCTCATCTCTAGTCCATTCACATCCCGCTTGCTCTGCGTCTCAAGTGCGCACATCCTTTGGTTTTAGCTTCCTTTAAAGACATTTAGCATACGAGTCGATCGCATAGTTGAAATACATTGCAATAGCAACTCAAGTGACTCCGGGCAACAATTCAAGACCCTGCACTACGTTTACATATCTATAGCCCGGCAGACGATGAGTAAAAGGGGCTTATAAGTTTGTAGCAATGTAAGTAACAGACAAATAATAACATCAACGATCTTATAAAAGATAAAAAATCATGATCAGCATCAACATGTGCAATATACTAGAGCTCAGCGATTATAAGAGGAGGAAATACCAAATTTGGTGACAATACTCTTTAAAAGTGTGAGCAGGTTGTCTGTTGAGAGCTTATAAGTTTTAAAGAAGAAAATGAATTCTAATTCATTTACGGTTTTTAGTTTTTGTACACAGAAAAAAGATACGGAATAATAAAGAAGTTTGTGTGTGTCAATTTGTTCTGTCTCCTTTTGATTCTTTTGATCAAATTTTTAATATTAGCATTATTATTATTAGCATAAAAGTCTTGTAAAATCTGGGTCTTACAAAATATAGAATCAAAGGATCAATTGTGAAGAAGAATATGCGTAAGATTGGCTACCGGGTATCTCACGGTGCAGCACACTCGACTATAACGTTCCTAGTTCTTATGACCCGGGCCTAGCTGTACGGACGGTGTATGTGCGAGTGTGTGTATGTGAGTGTGTGTGCAGTTTCTCACCTACAGCAGCAGCAGCAGCGCCAGACAACGTCCATTTCTAAAGAGATCTCTTGTAGCAGGAAAATATATATATCTATGTTTCGAGATCTTATATATGTTTCCTTTGATTTTCTTTTCACATACACAAACACACACATATAAAAAGCATGTGTACAAGTGTGCGTGTGTGTGTGTGTGTGTGTATGCAGACACAAATGTTATTGACGTCGCCGTCCGGGCACCGTCGATAGTAAAGAGAAGATGCGGGCGGGGAAAGATGTGCAGCGGCCATACGTTGACTCAGGGACTGTAACTGCGACTGCGACTGGGACTGCGACTGGGACTCGGACTGGGGCTGTTGCTGTAGTTGTTGTGGTTGTGGTTGTTGTTGGGACTCTGGGTGATGTTACCGTTAAAAGAAATGCAATTAAAACGAATCTCTAGACCCCTAAAAACTTCAGGCAGCCGCAAAGCGTTGCAGCGTTGCAGTAGCGGAAGCAATTAGTAAACTGAGCAGTCTTCCCATATATACTATACATAAGAACGAGTATACTCGTAATCCCATAGCAAATCTCTGTCCGCCTCACGCGTGCTCTACGTGGCATTTTCAGTGTGATGACTTGGCTGCTGTGATGCTCTGATGCTCATGATGCTGTGGTGTTGTGCTCATGTGTAGGTAACAGCTACAAATGCACTTAAGGAAGTACATAATGTGCAGACAACACACACTCATATGTCATATACATGTGCATATGTTATGTATTTATGTGTGTGTAGTAGCTGTCTGTCGGATCTGCTTAGTCGACTTTTCCCCCCCTTTTGAGATGCACGCGGGCAAAGCGGAACACGTTTAATTTGTGGTGGCGCACATGCAATCCTTTTGACAGTATCTTCCTCCATTCTCTAACCCCCCTCCACTCTTCCCCCTTTGGACACATATACGCATTTATAATTTTCATAATTTGTTGATGTGTCATATTGTTTTCCCTAATTTGGCGATTATGGAGTAAGTAATATAAATAGAACTCTTTTATGATCTTACCGCTTATTCATGAATTGAGTTTCTAAGCAAATTTACATCATTGCAACTTACAATTTACAAGTAATACATTAATATTATCAAATATCCTGAAAAGAAATAAACAAATCTAAGAAAAGGAATTTCGCAAAACTTGACATATATTCAGTGAACTGTTCTATGCTAAGAAAACTCTAGAAGTTTCTGCATATGTATTATATCCAGTTTATCATAAAATAGTTGAAAAGGAATAGTAAATTTTCCAAACGCGACACATTTTCCGTGAAATATTCTATGCAAAGAAAATAAACTAAGAAGTTACCTTTCTTCACTGACATTAAACTGTATTTAATTATAACAATTTTCCATAAAATCAGTGAAAGGAAATAAAAGCATTGGTTAATTCTAAAATCTAAAATTTTGCTAAACTTGACATAATTTCCGTGAAATATTCTAAGTTTTATTCAGATTTTCCAAGCAAAGAAAAGTCGAGAACTGTATTTGCTTTGCCTGTAATAAAACCATTTAACAATTTGTTGCATACTTTCTGCAATTTTTGAACACTAGACAGATTGGTGTATTCGATTAAGAAGACAGGACTCCCTTCAGGGTCAGACTTTTGCCTTTTTTCTGCCTCAACATTAACTAGAAATATCAGACCACCCAGCAGCTGATGTTTCATCATAACAATGCGAAAAATAGCCAACATGGATAATATAAGACAATAAATACAAACAATAAAATTCGATGAGGCATCCATAGAGATTATTTAGCTATATACCTACACATATGTGACTGCCTTACTGCCTGTTTATACAAGTATATACAGATGTATCTTTGGCTGTGTGTATCTGTATCTGTGTCTGTGTCTGTGGCGCAGCATTAATAAAAGTTCAGATTTAGCTGTGGCACGTGCCAACTTGTTTAAAATATGTTTCGCGCATATCTAAAAAATAAATAAAATAAATATAACTGCCAAAATACTTAAAACAGTACTGTAAAAATAAAATGAGCAAACAATTAGCAAGAAAGAAATCAATTGTTTATTTCAATTGACAAAGTGCAAGAGCCAAAAACCAATTCAACACAATTGATCATTTTTTACTACACTCTGTACGAGGGAAGGGGCGGGAGAGGAGTGTGTGAGTCTGTGTATTTGTTTTTTGTATTTGTATTTGTATTTGTGTGGCTGTAAGTATTTATAAGCTGCGACCTGTTGTCTGCCATTCATTCAGCATGAATAACAACAACAACAAGTTGGCCAAAATAAGACGGGCAAAGTTAAATATAAAACAAAAACAAATGTTAAATTTAGTTATGCATATTTTTGTGTTGCAAACACACACATAAACACATGTAAAAATACACATAGCAGCAGCAGAAATAGAGAAACCGAAATCTATAAAAATTATCCTTTTATTTTTATTTTTATTTATAAAGCGCCACCAAATTGATCGAAAACAAAACGCAAGAAAACAAACTGAAATGCTTGAAAAGTCTTAAGCGTTAGTTAACGTCCATTACGACTTTTCAAAATGGCTGCCACGTCGATCAGTTCTACTCATTTTTGCCACTTCTCACTTCTCACTTCCCCTTTGCCATTTGCCACCGCCGCAGAGAGCAAAGCGCATGCGCCAAAAGCTGCCAAGCTCTGTCAATGTATTGGTGCATTCATTTCACTGTCTCTTTCTCTCTCTCTCTCCCGTTCCCGTTCCCTGTCTCGCTCTTGCTGTGGCTATGCTGCTCACTCTTCAACACACTCTTGCTAGCGCTCTCTGCCGGGCATTATGTGCGTGTGCCGCCATTTGCATTTTCTGTCTAAATATAGACAAAGCGTGTGATCGTCTCATAGGTGAGAGAGAGAGCACGTCTGTATGTGTGTGTGAGGTGTGTGTGTGTTTCTGTGTGTTCTTGTGTCTGTGTGGGTGTGTGTGTGTGTGTCTGAATAGTCGCTGCTGACGCTGCTTTGGTCTCGTCCATGTACGTCACTCATTTGCATATGTTAATGTGTGTGTCTGCGGGTATTTGTATGTATATGTGTGTGTGTGTGTGTGTGTGTGTGTGCATGTGCATGTGTGTGTTCCCCCCTGTGACCACACCGCGCTCTTTACTGATTAAATTACAGTGCTTTTGCTTGAAAAACAACATTTGTTTTTTTTTCCTTGGCTTGTTTCGAAATTCTTTTCGAGATGCTCCCCTACGAAATGCTGCCTACTCGTTGCCCATTCAAATGACTCGCTGGCCAGTTGGCCTCCAAGACAGACAGGTGCTGCAGAAAGCCGTTACGTGCCTCATGTAACGCATACAGTTGCAAAATCGGGCATGCCACTTCATAGCCCTCGATGTTGCATCTGCTGTCTGCTGTCGTCGCCATTTGCGCAGCTGCAGGCACAAGCACGCACACTCTGGCACAGTCGTGCACACCTATTTGCCTATATACTATACTGTATACACTTATATGAGTACAACTACTCGACCAAAAGATCTTTTTGTTTTGTTCTTCTACTGACGTTTCGTATAAACATTTCAGTGTACAGTGTATTTGACAATTGTTGTTCCCTTTTTGTGCTGATACACATATACTGGCGAATGCTGTAAATATACGAGTACAGATGAATCGTAGGAATGCTACACGATCTTGGAAATATTTTACATATGTACAAGATATTCTATGTAAATGCTGTAGACGATCTGATGAGATCGAAGACTCCTCAATTGTGGGCAGAGGATTTGTGTGTTGGCTGTGCATTTTCATTTGTTTATCAGTTCAGTAAAGCTCAGGAAAGCGCTTTTGCAGAGTAACTTTTACTAATAAGTTAACATAGCATGTTAAATATATTTAACAGAGATACTTGTTGTAACAGGTACTTAACTAACAGTTCGTTATCATGTTCAATTTAAAGCTATACAACTGCAGGTCGTTTACTAACAGTTTTCTCAACTAACATGTTAAGTTTAACAGCTGCTTATCTTTTACTTAACAGAGAAGGGAGGCAACAACAGCTCGCTTACTAACAATAAGTTTGCTTAAAATGTTAAGCTTATATATGTTTTTAAAAACTTGGTTGACATATGTTAAGTGCGACTGTTAGACATAGAAATAGGTATGTTAAAATTTCAATTATGAACTGTCAATAAAAATGAAAAGTTGTCAATTGTAAAGTACAGTATGCAGCACATGAAACAACGATTTTAATTTGCAAACGAAGTTGACAGCAGCAACAACGAACGTACTAAGAAAAACATTTCTTAATTTGCAAAAAAAACATAAATTGATGTGAGATGAACAAATAAATAAATCTAGAAAGAATAACAACAAGATGAAAGTGTCGCCATTTTGCTTAGTCTTTTGGCGCTATGATTTTGTTTCATTTCTGTTTTTTTTTTTTTGCTTCTGTTGTTGTTTTGTTGTTTTGTTGTTTTATTGTTTGGCGTGTTCGTTTTTCTTTCAGTTCTTCAGCTCTTCCTTTGGGGCTGCAACGAGTAGTTGCACTATGATGAGTCTGATATTTTCACGCTTAATCACTAACTGTCCCCATGGGCAGAGCCCCATTGGATGTCGGCATCGTCTGAGGCGACACAGAAGACAACAAGACAACAAGACACAAGCATTTTGGAACAGGGCCAAAATACTTGATGCTGCAAATGAAATGGCAGAACGTTGACGCAAAATGCAATGCAAAATACAAAATGCACAAATGTCAGGCATAAAAGAAAAGTGGGAAACAAGTGTAAGGAGCCAGGAAGCGGACGAAGGGTGAGGGATGGGGGAGGATGGGAACGGGGCGGCACAGTGGGGAGAGCATGAGTAAAAACTCGAGCCAAAAGATGCGACACGGACTGACAGTCAGAAAATTGAAAGAACGAACGATACGCTTGCAACAACAACAACAACAACAAGAACAACAAGAACAACAAACAGGAGGGGAAAAAACTTTAATTTTCATTTATTGCGGTCGTCGCGCGCAATAATTGCACGTAAGCAGCAACAACAGCAACAAGAGCAACAACAACATTAGCTACAATTTCGACTGTTCATTTTGTTTTTTTTTTTGTTTTGTTTCGACCAGATTTGATGAGATGTGGCTACAGGCATTCAAACACAACAACACATTAATACATACATACACACACGTGGGTGAGTGTGTGTGAGTATTACACAAGACGCGTGCTTGAATTCTTGATGATTCCTCACATCCCTCCCATCCAAACACACCTCACACACTCACACACACACGCACGCACACTCATACATATGCATGAATATTTTATAATTTCCATGGAGCGAATGAAAAGTCGAGATAGTGGCTGTCAGAGAGGGAGAGAAAGATACATTTCAACCGAATTGCTCGCAATGACGTTCAATAATTTTTCAAATTTTTGTATGACGCACATTCATCTGCCTCCTTCTTTCCACAAATTTACCAGAGTACGTGAAAGTGTTCATCATTTTGGAAAATCGAAAATGAAAGTCGATTTCGAAGTACATATAAATAATTTCAGCTGACAAGTTAAACTCTAATGATTTCTATTTAAATCATTACAATAATATTGTAAACGTTGATCCGAGGCAACAAGTAACTATCTATCGAGATGCTCTCATTAAAGCTGTAATCTAACGCTTAATGTTTCGCATCAGTTCTTAGCCTTTTTGGCATTTGCTTTCTTTCTTTCCACTGTTGCCATGGCATTAAAGCCAACCCAATGAAACGGGCCAACGAGCCAAAAAGACTCAAGAAATTTCTTGGCAAATGTTTTACGTTAATTGAACGCCAAGAAATACCATCGCCCAGCATTGATGAGCGTGTGTTGAGTGTGTGTGTGTGTGTGTTGTGCGAGTGTTGTGCGAGTCTTGTGTGTGTGTGGTGTGCCTGTGTGCGTGTGTGTACGTCCATTGTTCACACACAATACATGCTCAGCTGTTGTTGTAGGTCTCACCCCGCTGATACCAAAAGATACAAATGTACAGATATACGCAAGGTATGTTCTACAATAAACTTGCCTCCACAGTAAACACTCAATAAAACCGAATCAAGTTGAAGATCAAAGCATTTCTAAAAGTAACAAGCATATATCTGAAAAAAGGGTCCTTTAACAAACTTTCTAACACATTCCGACATACGAACCACACTAAATTAAAATCTACAGACTCTACAGAATATAACTTACTATAGATTTCATTGCATAATAATGTCCGTTACTTGAAAATTAAGCTTAAGGGTATATTGAGTTCCTTATAATGTATGTAACAGAGAGAAGGAGGCATCTCTGACCCTTTAAATTATATATATTCTTGATCAGCATCAACAAGACTGACTACAAATTTCTTAAAGCAATCAAGCTCCTAAAAGTCTGTAACGGTTATTCCTAAAGTTGAGGTGCTTATCTTAACTTTTTGTCTTGTATCTTTTGATATTTCATACACAGACATTTTCGACATTCAGATAGTGAATCTATACGACAGTTTGATATCATTAAAAAAGGCTTAGTAACTCAGGTATAAGATTGAAAACAATCAAATAAATAGTAATATAACTAACTGTATGTTAATAATTTACCTGCCAAATGCTGTTGAGCAACATGAAAAAAGTCCAACGTTTCTAGTGACTTTAAAATGTCGAATGACACTTTGTTAACATCATTATAATGGTAATAAATATATGCTACGTATATATTTATTTACTAGATGTATATGGCAAATTTGAATGTTGTTAAGCCACGTGATTTGTGTACTTTTAGGTGCTTTGTTTATTCCTGATATCTGTTCTTAGTTACTTTATTGTTGTTGCGCTTATCAATTGACTCTGACGTTGTGGTTGTAGTTGTTGTTGTTGTTGTTGTTGTAGTTGCCTCTTCCACCTGTTTTCCTTATGCTGCAACCGAATTGTGTAGCTGAAAATAGATAAATGACACAAACAATAAGCAATGTCATTCAAACATAATACCAATAAAGCATATCCTTATTTACGTCATCCCTGTGATGCAGCTTCCCGCAGGTTTTAAGCCTACGCCTGAGTGTGTTGCATATGCAACAAGTCTTATTTAGATATAATTTCTGAGAACTTTTTTGGTGAAGGTTTAGAACCTGGCATGGATGGGAATTGACAGCGTAACTGACTATGGAAATATCCTTTAAGCAGGTTGCAAATTAGCTTATTTCAAATTTACGAAATCTTCAACAATTTCTTCTCTTTATTGTTTTATTAAAAAATTATATAAAACAAAATATTATAAACAATATATTATATTAAAAACAATTATTCAAATAAAATATTATACTTAACAATAAATTAAAAAAATAAATAATTATTCGAAATGTAAAAAAAAGAAATTGCACGCTGAACCTAAAAATGTTTTAAAAGATTTGGTTCTCAAAGCTGATGCATATTTCTTATAATAAAAAAAACACAGTTTGACTTTGAAAACATTTTATATGAAACCAAGTTCTTATATAATAAAATAAAATAGTCTTACATTTTCAAGACCTCAAAAGTAAGCATAAGATTGAAGCGTATTAATTTATGAATAAATGTTCTTAATTTTAGAAGGTGGTCTTTCTTCAATTTAGAATATCACAAGAGCATTTCATATACATTAATAAAAATAAAAAAAGCTTAAATTTTTTAAACCACTAATATAACAATAAGTTCAAAACGTATAATCTTTATGTTTTTTATTTTAGAAGCTGCTCTATTTTTTAGAATAGAATATCACAAATACCTAAGAATTGATCAGCTTTATTGCAAACAAAAGCTATAAATACTTAGGTATTGATCAACTTTATTTCCAAACAAACCCAACATGATTCGCCTGTTGCAGATGCAACTCATTAAGCATTTCGTTTACAGGGTATTTTGGAGAGACAAATGCGCGTGCTTGTCTCAACGCCCACATGCCAGGCGCAGTGCTCTCCTGTAGTGATGAAGTGAATATTGTGTCTCTGTGAGTGTGAATGTGTGCGTATGTGTGTGTATGTGTGCGTGTGCGTGAGTGTTTGTCAAGCGTGTGGGTGGCTAATGAAATGCTTCAACAGCAGCAACGACATCAACCGCATCTATCTACACACACATACACATACGCATACACATACGCATACACCTACGTTGATCAGTTCTGGCCCCGTGCCGTATATGTATCTTTGTATCTTTTTATCTATGTATCTGATGTGTGTGCGTGTGTGTGTGTGTTGTCATGGCACCTCGGCAAGAGCAGGCAACAGAATAGACAAACAGAGCTTTTCCAGCGGGTCCAAATTGTCTACAGCTTTTCATTTTTGCTTTCACAGTCAGTGCGATGTAGAAAGGGACAGTGTGAGCGAGTGAAACGGAGAGTGAAAGCGAGATAGCATATAAAACGGAATGCAGACTGAACACAGTTGTCTATAATAAATTGTTGGGCTGCGACTTTTCGGCTGTTTGTCATGATTTTCGACATTTTTGTCAATGTTTCTCTCGTGGCGCATTTTTTTTTCTCACTTGATTTTTATGACATTCCCTATGTGAACACAAACAGGCGACAGGCATATATCGCCCACCTCTGGGCAAAACGTTAAGACAACAACAAATGGGGTGTCAATCCCTCCCCGACTTTCCCTCCCCGCTGCTCAACAATATTTATGAAATCATCATGTGAGGCCGAGACACAACAATTAATGAATAAGTTTACAAATATTCTTGTAAAAATTTCCATTATAAACTCGGACAACAATTTCGCATTTTGCTGTTGTGCTGTTGCATTGTTGGTGTTATTATTATTGATGTTGATGTTATTGTTGTTGGGGTTTTTGGCTGCCATTTGAAATGCTAGAAAAATGGCGTCGCACTTGGCGGGATGTGAGGAGGGGCAGAGTCTGTGATGCTTTTGTAATTTTTGGCAGCCGTCCAAAGTCTACACAAATTTGCGTAAATAAACAACAACATTTTGTTGCAATTTAGAAAGAGTCGTTAATGCTTCTAGTTGTTTCGCTCTGTCGAAAGAATTGCACGAAGTTTTTTGCACAAAATATGCGAGACGAGTGCCAAATAAAAGGGGACAAAACCAAACGCTGACTGTATATAGAGAGAGCTGATTCCAAATACATAAGACTCAAGTGGATACACACACTGACTACGAGAGGAGCATTCGTATCCAAGTGGAGTCTGGCCAATGTGCGTATTGGATTACAGCGGAAACGGAAACGGAAGCGCTTATCGAATGCGATTGGCATGACAGACGTGTCTCTCTAGCCCCACATACTTGTCGAAATGCTAAGCCTAGAAAAAGTCGCTGGAAGACTAAGCCAAAGTCTGACCCAAGGCAGTTTTAACAGACTTCAAATTATTGAACGAAAAGTCGCATCTGAAATACTCTTTCTTTGTACCGTATTAACAGTAAGCAGTAAATATTAGTTAAGTTGTGATATTATGTGATAATTTACTAGCGATCACAACCATCGGGCTTAAAAAAAAACAACCAATTGCCAACATTATTTTCCTAGTGCCGTTTAAAGATTATAACTGGATGAACTGAAATTAATTGTGCAAATTTGTTTCAAGGAACTAACCGCAAAGTGTTGTCGATTTTTACATGAAAATCGATTAAATAATTCTCTTAAATTGAATTTAGTAATTTCGAAATAAAAACCTAACCGAAAAACCTCTCAAAGGCTTATCACATGTGTTTTATTTCTCTGAAAACACTCAAACACTCACTTGTTTGTTGTTGCAACACTCACTCATTGACACTCAATGTAAAACCGCTTAGTAATAGCCTTCAGCTGGAAAAGCGACTTATAAAACGAAAGCAAAGCACAATAAAAACACTGTGCAGGTGGTTTGAAGGATTAGTTGTAAACTTAGAAGCTTTGTAACCATTGTTGAGCACGTCGGGATGTGTGTAGGATACTTGCATTAAAAATATATCCGAGTGTTTATTGACAGAAGCTGGCAGGCAACAACTATTGTTTATCATTGTTTAGTCTCCTTAAACTTAACATTAATTGTGAAAATGTATTTTTAAAATATGTACAAATATTTAATACTATAAACATATATTTCCCAGAAAATAATTGCTTACAATTGTGAGTGTCGCCATCTAGCAGCAATTATGCGCAGCCGATCGTGTTGTCGCCATCTCTGAGCAACGATAATGAGCAGCGCCATCTGACGGCTAGCAACATGTGTTGGCAACATTTTCGCTGCTGGCAACATTTTCCAACTACATTTTAGCATTATGTTAAACAACATTGTTATTGTTGTTGCCGCTGTTATCGTTAACTTTGTTGTTGGTGTTGTGTTTGTTGTAATTCACTTTGCGCGATTTTCGTTGGAAAACAACAAAAAACAGATGTTTTCTTTGACTTTATTTTGGGAAATTTTATTGCTTTGACAGAATTTCACTTTTCAACACAAAAACAGAGAAAACGCACAGAAACCGAAGATCGATTTTATTTTTGAATCCAATTGAATCACTTGAAAGGCGAATAAATTGTGAATTATTTAGCACATTGTTGTTAATTCATATGTCAATTATTGCACAGTTAATTGAACTACGCGGAGGGGAAGAGAGAGAGAGAGATAGAGGGAAGACGTCAGACGAAGTGAGACGGACAGACGCGTCCTTCGACACACGAAAACTTGCAATTTGAATTTGATTTCGCATATAATTTAAACAATTATGTATATAATTAAGTATTTATTCACTGATTCACTTGATAACTGAACGCACGCAAAGTATTGAGCATCGTAACGGATGGGAATCGGAATCGGATCGAAATGAAAATATGTCTGTGCACGATATTTCCTACACTTCACTTTACTGGCGCAGAAAATCGCATATACAACGAGAATGTATAATTATAAATAAATGTTCTATAAAAAACGCTTTTTTGTTCGCTCTTGTTTGTTGTTGTTGCTATTGTTGCTGTTGCTGTTGTTGCTGTTGCTGTTGTTGCTGTTGCTGTTGTTGCTGTTGTTGTGTGTGTGAGTGTTTGTGTTGGTCTTGTGTGTTTTTGAGCCATTTTAATTTTAGAGGTAACCCAAAATAAATAACCAATCATTCCGTAGGCAGAATACGGCCAGAAGCACCTTTCGACAAACTCAAAACCCAAAAAAATTAAATATATTTAAAATAAAACATAAAATTAAAATCCAACTAAACAATTGAAAATGCTTCAAACATAAATTGCAGGTGGCAAACTCAATTGCTCCTTATTCCTTCTCCTTCTTCTTCTCCTGCTACTTTTTCTTCCTCCTCCACTTTCACTGCGTGTCTGATAAGCTTTTCGAGTTAAGCGTTTCCCAAGCGTTTTAATGGGCTTTTCATGTGAATTTCTTGTTTTCTTATTTCGAGTGTTTGTATAAAGGATTTGCGGCTTGGCTTTTCGTTAAACTGAGCTTCTTGGCCTAAAGCCAATACGACACTAAGCAACCCGTCCGTCCCAATGATTGAATAAAGAAAAAATTAAAGAAAAGAATATATTATCTACATAAAATGAGCATAAGGACCTAATGAGATTATAACGAACATCACATTATCAATTTCATTCACTAATCAATTACGTGGCGAGTTATCCTCTTATCTGTTGGATACCTATTGGGAATTGCAGAAAAACAGAACTGTCACTGAACATTTTGGTAATCAGTCCTGTAAACAGACTAATCAGTTAATAGAGGACCTTACGACTTGTACCACCAGGGAACTCGATCTATTTATCGATAGCCATAATAATAGATTAAAAAAAGATTGAGCAATTTAAGTCTAATAAAGTTGAAGTTAAATGAAGGTAAATGGTATATCGACGAGGATGTGTCGATAGGCAAATGTGCATGATTTAATTTAATTAATTGATTAACTTTTTCTTATAATGTTAGCGATGACACATCGATAAATTACTATAGTTATGAGAAAGTGTGCTATAGGACAGTGTAAATTTGATATGTATTATTCTATGCTGTAGCGACAAGCGCATTTATCGCACTTATCGCATTTATCGAACACAAGCCAAATATCGATAATAAACGCTGCACAACACAAATAAGTCCGGCTCTGTCTCACGAATTTCTCGAATCGTTTATCGATACCGGCATAAACCACGTACAACAGGAAACAATGTGAGAATTGATTCCTTTTTGCGTTTTGTCGAACGCGACGCGTTTGATTGCTCGGCCGATGCGCTAATAAAGCTCTTAATTCTGGCCGATCGCTCGAAATAAATCGAAAGGCCGAGGCGCACACACACACACACATACACACGCACACACACAGATGAATAGATAAACATACACTGAAATATTTTAAAATTAAAGCAATTTTTCGTATTATTTTTGGTTTTTCTTTGTTTTTGTTATTGTATAAGTATTTTGGTTGTCTGCCTCAGTTTTTCGGCCCCACAGTGTGTGTGTTGTGTGGTGTTGTGTGGTGTGGTGTGGTGTGCTGTGGGGTGTATTGTGTGTGTTGTTGCTTTGACTACCGATCTCCTTCGACTAAATTAAAAGAAAGGAAATCTTCTGCTTTCTTGCCTGAGCATCTGTTTCTGTTTTCTGTTTCAGTTGCTGCTTCTGCTTCTGTTTCGGTTTCGGTTGCGGTTTCTGTTTTTGTTTCTTCGGTTTCGATAATTTTCTAGTGTTGCATTTGGAAATGGAAGTGGCGAGACGTGTGTGCGCGAGATTTTCAAATAAATACCACTTATTTTTATAGCCACAATTTGCCAGCATTTTGCAAGTGCAACTGCATTTGGAACAAGTCCCTCAAGGCAAACGTCTGCCCTTCTCAGTTTCTTCCACCTTCTCATCCTCCCCTACTCCCTCTGTCTGTCTATCTCTATCTCTCTCTCTCTATCTTTCTCAGTTATAAACTTTCTTTGCTGACGCTGCTGCCAATTTCTGTATTTTCATATACAATTTTTAAAATTAGCACAAAAGTGAAAACATCAATATTTTTACATTTTTCAATATGTACGATTTCCATGGAAATTCCAGCAAGGAGTTATTTTTAAACGACGAATCGCCCGCCCGCTATTGCTGCTGTATATATTGTGCTGTTACGCAGGAAGAGGGCGCAAGAGCAGGGGATAGGGCGTGGCAACTGCTGGCCAACAAAAAAATAAATAACAAAGAATTCGTCTGCTTATTGTCAAAATCCTTTGTAGGAACTTAAAGGCAAGACTTCATTCTCAAATGCAAATATCTTGCGTATATAAAACGTGTGAAATGTGTTTTTCTCTTTCTCTCTCTCTCTTTATCTCTCTTTTTCTTCCTCTTATCCCCTCTCTCTTATTTTTTGCCAGTCGAAATATGTTTATATAAGGCAAAGCCTAATGGTCACGTGAATTGGCAGCATGAATTTTGCTCGAGTTTTAAAGTCAGTCCAACTTTTGCGCCTCAAAGAATGCTACATATTTGTCGTGATGCTGGCGCTGAATAAAAGTTAATGCATTAATGCGAAGTTCAATGAGTTTCACACACAGAAACACACACACACAAGCACACACATACAAATACAGAGTGTGCACGCTTAATTAAAGCGCAAGGATTCACAGCTTTGTGGCATTACTGTCCCTCTAATGAAGCGACTCACGCTCCTGTTACTGTTACTACTTGAGGTAAAAATCCAACGCACACACTCACACACACACACACACACACACAGAAGGTGTGTGCTCAAAACGTATGTAAGCGTAAAATTTTATTGAAAGTGATGAATTAATGAGGCGTTAAATGAATAAATGTGTTTTCTCTTGCCGCCCTATTGAACCGGAAGTTACCGCAACCACAACGATAACAAAATGGCGCCACTCTACCCCCTTCCCCCTCACCCATTCAACCGCACTGGGTGAAACTAACATAATTATTCAAATTGAGCATCATTTTACTCAGCACTAATATTTGTAATGCGTATTGGGAAACTCGTTCCTCCCTTTTCCGTATTCTAAATTTCCAAATGAGCAATTTTATATAGCCCTACAATTTGTTTGACAATTACTCTCAACTAAATACAATACTTAACTTGAGTTATAATAAAGTGTTTATTGAATTTGAATAAATCTTTACCTTTTGTGATTCTCGCAGCCGTCAATGAAACTGTCTCTTTAAAAAGTTGTCAATCTGCAAAAATGAATTAATGAAATTTGTATACAATTATTAACTGGTTTTAGTAAAATTTTTAACTTAATGAAATACATTAATCAACTAAACTTATTAACATTATTTCAATGTCGATCTACAAATTATGAGTGCCATTTGTTATGCAAATTAATTACTTTCTACAGAGATTTTTCAAATATTGTATAATGAAATATTATTGAAAATTCTTTAATACATTTTGAGTTCAGAGTTTGGAAGCTGATAAGAACTTACGCCAATCTTAATATATAAACAAATGAAAATTGAGGAAAGATCTTTTGAAATAATCTGGAAATTTACAATACAGACAAATTTAAAGGTAGATTTTCGTTTAAACGATTTTCAACAACTTTAACTCCATTAACTTGTGAACATCAATTGAGTAAATTTAATTAAATAACTTGAAAAATCTACAACTCAACTATAAATTGATTCAACATCAAAATTTAAAAAATTTATATTCTTATTTTCACTGCCATAACTTTGGCAAATCTTAACTGATATTCCAGCGGATTGACGAATTTGATTTTAATCATTATGTTCCCATTTCAATCAAAATCAACATCAAAATTATAATACAACTTCTATAACAACTATTGATGCTTCTTGTCGACAACTCGATAGTTTCTCCTTTTTCCGATTTTTATATTATGATTTTAAGCTCGATTCTTACATTTCGAGTTTGAACTCGATTCACAGTTTAGATTTATATCTGAAATAACGATATGATTCTGGCATATTTATTAAATAAATAAACAAATATTGAATTTGATGAAAGTAATATCCATAATACGCACACATATACGATATGCACACTCAGTCACACAAACACACTCCCACACACACATTTGCATAGGTGTTTTAACAAACATTTTGATGGTTCTTTGTTTGTATCCTCGTTCGTTGTGTTTTTTTTTGAGTTTCTGCTGCCTGTTATTGATGATATGCCATCAAATCGACTTTCATGCGCACGAAACGCGCTATTAAAAACCAATAGCTTATGCAGCCTGTCAAATGCACACACACACACTCACACACTCACACACTCACACACACACACATACACACACAGCAAGAGCAGAGTTATGGGATAACACGATTCCATGCTATATAACAAGCCATTAGTGCGAAGAGGAAAAACCAAAGGAGAACTAAATCCTAAAGTCGCACCATCAGGTGCCAGGCACGCAAAAGGATTTCCCTCAACACACACTCACACACACACACATACACACACGATATATTTAGAGATTGCACATTTATGCAAACATGTTGAAAAACAGGCGAAAATCAAGGAAAATGCAATTTAGTTTTATGAGCTTGAATCGCAACTGAAATAAAGCCAAATAAATGTTATTATAGATATCAATTTGTTTGCCATTTGTTTGAGTCGAAAAAGAGGACAGGGGGAGGAGGAGGGAGGGTCTATCAAAATGCAACCTGCGTGCAACGCGGTGTCAATCATTCAAGAGAGTCAGTTGCAAGCAGCAAATAGTAAGTTGCACGTTACCACATAGTCAACAAACACAGCCGCATTGCATTTCCGCTGCGGCAGATAACAACAAACCAACAACAAGAATATCAACAACAATAACAACAACAGCAACAATAGCAACTTGGTATGCAAATGCCGACTTCGACAAGGTTCTAAGAGTGCCCAACCCAAAGCGAAGTTCAATCCATTCACATCGTGACTTTGGTCAGCTGCAACTTCAGTTTCAGTTTCGCTTTCGCTTTTGTGTTCACTTCTGTTTCCACTGGACATGGGCGGGAAGGGGGACGGGAGATGCTATGCTATTACAGTAGCGAGGGTCATTCAAATAATTGAGCAAATAAAACACTAACTACTTCTGAATCTGAAGTTATTCATACACTTGTACATTTATTTTAGTTACGCATTTATTGGTATTTACCTAAACATATAAGTCCACCGAAAAATTTTAACAGAACAGGTATTTAATAGATTTTAACGTAGTAATTTATCAATCACGTCCCATAACTCTAGAAGCTTGAACTATTAAATAAATTACAACTGCAGCAGTCAATAGTATGATAGAGACTATTAAGAAATAATTTAAATAAAGAAAAATAGCAATATATTTTATATAAAAAAAACTGCGTGTATTGTGATTTTTCGAGATTTGTGTGAAAGTAAGAATCATATTTTTCTTCGATAGTTTACACCTTTTTTATAAAAGTTTGGAAATTGTTACCTTTATTTTCTGGGTATAAACATTTGGATTACTATTTTTTAATTTTTGAGCCTCCACAAATCGATGCACTTTACATTCAGGCTCGATACAACCATGTCCGTTTGTCCCTCTGTGTGAGCCTCTAGAGCTCAGAGACTAGAAGAAATAAAAACTCCAATGTCAACAATTTTGTCTTAATACTTAGACACGCCCCTTTTATCCTCACGAAATTCCACCACGTCTAAAGTTTTTAATCAATTCCGTGTTTTTGGGTAGTTATTGTTATGTATTATTAGTATCGACCAGCCTAATTAATCTCATGAAGATAAACAGAAGTTCAGTGATAACTTAATTTATTTTTAAAGAAATACAATAACCGGGTTCTCGACCTATGTTTTTGCGCCTTATTTTTTTTAAGTAAATATGTATTTTTTAATTGTCCTAAGAAAATTCAAATTATCAAAATATATTTTTCTATGTGAAAGCGAATTTTACTTACATTAATGAGCCAAGAGAAAAATATAAAACTGCTCGTATTTATATCTATATTTTTGATGTAATAACTGCCTAAAAGTATTGATTCTATTGAATTTTATTTCCAGCTAGTCACAATTGGCGACAATGGTTAATAACGCCCCTCGCATTGGGCATATTAAATGCCAAGTTTATATTCATTTGGATGTCCTTGAAATGAACGCCACATCGATTGTGGCAAGTGGTGTTGACTGTAAACTGTCTGCGACTTTGGCAGTATGCCTGTAATTGATAAACCATGCAACATGACCCCCCGCACCCACAAATACAAATTCCACCTATCAATCCTCCTCTGCCTTTTACCGCGCTTTCTTCACTAAAAGTCAAGTCTAAGCAAATGCAAGTGAATGTTATTTGCATTGCTAATCAAGTTGTAAATGTCGCCGGAAATGACCGCAAACATAAAACCCAACAAACAAAGACGCGCACACACACACACACACAAGTGCAAATCGTGACAGTTCTTTTGACTTTTTTTGAAGACTTTTGATTAGCAGAAGGCGCCAAATGTTGACAGCAAGACAAACACTAAAAAAAAACAACGCCACAAAGTATGCAACACTTCTCGCTACTGCAACGACAAAGCCAAAAGTCAACTGAGCTATAAAAAAAACACAAACACAAACAACAACTACAACTACAGCAACAGCAGCAGCGCCCGCAAGCTATATTTGTGCTTTTAGGCTTCTAATTTTAGCAGCAAAGTTTAAAGTTGAAAAGCATTTCCGTCTCGCATGTTCGTGTTGTTGCTGTTGTTGTTATTTTTCTTGTTGTGACGTGACGTCAGCAGCCAAACGGCGATATTCAAATATTGCACAGTTAAATTATGCATTTTATTCAGTGGAGACGCAGTGGGAAAATTCCCCAAAAGCTGTGACAGCTAATTGAAAATTCCATTGCATATTCAGAGGCGCATTTCGAGTGAAACTCAACTTAGTTCAGCAAACAACTTGAGTGAAGAGAGCGCATTGAGAGAGCGAGAGCGGAGCGAAAGAGAAAGAGCAAGAGCGCACGCAATGCATTGAGTGAGGACTGCAAGTGAACACGCCCCCTAGCGTCAGCTAACTGCAATTCACCAGTGCCAAAGCCAGCGCTGCCAACCCCCGTTCAAGTTCAATGCAATGCGAAGAGGGCAGCGACGCTGTCCTTGACGACGACGACGACGACAACGCTGACGCTGACGCTGACGGTGACGACGACGTCGCCCATGAGAATCGTGTGACAAGTTGCCCAGCGACGATGAATACGGCGAGTAGAAGAATGCAAAGGCGGCGACCGTTTTTGCGTAATAAAGGCGTTCGAGGGCGTAACGCATTTGCAGAGTCCAAGAGCGAGGTGAGAGGTGAGTGTTTCTCAGTGTGTGTGCGCATGTGTGTGTGTGTGTTTACGAAAGGCGATTGCTTGAACAAATCTCAATAGCTACGCAGTTCAAAATAATGATCACATAATAATACCCTTTAGTTAATAACATTCAAAATATATGTTTTATCGTGACTAGAATTAAAATATAGAAGTTATTCTTGTAGTGTTAGTAATTTAATAAAATTATTATTATTAATTTGATAAGAAATAATTAAACATTTCAGCTTATTATAATAAATATTATTTACAATTTATTATCGATTATGAGAGCACATACATGTAGCTATCTTACGTTTACAGAGTATAACTGTGAGAGAATAGCTTAGTTAGTCACTCTGACTAAGCCATTCAGCTCTTTGCACTTTTGTTTGTTTGTTGTCTAATTAGTTTATGCGTAACAACAAAGAAATTGCATAACAAAATGCGAATGTCCAACGTTACAGCAATATATTAAAATGGACTAAAGAAGACTCAGAATATTTAGTAGACATATTTAGTACAAGTTATTAAAATGTAATTTAAATTTATTTAAAATTAGTTATAAAGGAATACAAATTTCATAGAGATTTATTTATATTTAAAGATAATATTTGAAGAAGATAACTTCGATTTAATGATTTCCATCTTAAAAGTCATGCCCACAATAAGTACCTTAATATGATTTTATCTGAAGACCCGTGCGCAAACGCAAATTTTGGGTTCCATTAAATGTCACGTCGCAGAAAATAATGTTTAGTGACTCTGACGAATTAAAATACCTTTGGATAAAATAATTAAAGTAATACACATCATCAGTTGCTATTAAATAACTATAAACGATGGAATTTGCGACATTAATTGATAAACAAAGTTTCAGCAATAGATAATGAAATATGAGATATGAGAAATACATTGATACATTTGAGATATGTAGTTCCTACAGAAATTCGAAAAGTAGCACAACACGACGCATACTTAATATTACTATGCATATGAAATATGCTAAATTTATTGCTCGTGGCAACCTCAGCAATTATATGTTTACCCACTTGCAACAATCATAAATGATGCGCAAATAAACAAACAAACAAGCAAACAACAAAAAGCTCAAAAGTCGTTTAATCAGCTCAACAAATAGGAGTAGCGTTCAGATAAATGTCACACATAATGTGGCTTGTTGTTGTTGTTGCTGCTGATATTGTGTTGTTGTTGTTGTTGTTTTTTGTTGTTGTTGTTGTTGCTGCTGATATTGTGCTGTTGTTGTTGTACGTTTTCTACATGCGACACATGCTTATGGCAATCGGCACAGAATCAACAACTTAACTAAAGTCACGTGTAAACATTCGAAAATGCTGTAAATTGGTATTTATTGCAAGTGGAGAAGCAACAGCAACACTGACAACAACAACAACAACAACAGCAACAACAAGTGACAAAACGAAACTGTGCACACACACACACACACACACAAGCCTAAGAGAGTAAAATAAATAAAAAGTGATAAACACAAAACGGCGAAAAGTCAACAGAATTGCGAGTTCAACTGAAAAGAAGCAACCAAAATACAAACACACGAATAAGTAAAATCACACACACACACACAGGCAGGCACGCATACATGTATACAGTTGTTGGTTGCATGTGGGAGCCGGAATTCATTTAGAATAAAGCTCTCTCAGCGCGCAGAGAGACTGAGAGAGTGTGGAGTGCGAGAGCAGCTTTCTGCAATGCTGGCTGCTGCTGCATAAAATGACATCACAACAACAGCAACAATCCACCAGACCAGACCAGACGCTGCGCAGTGCGATAACAGCGCACGAGAGCGAACGCGAGTGAGAGAGCGAAGGAGGGAGCGGGCAAGAGCAAGAGCAAGAGCAGGAGAGTGAGAAGTGAAGCATGTATGACATCAGCGTGTGCACGATTTGTTAACAGTTAATCGCACGATCGTTAGCCATGGAGCCGAAGGGGGATAGAAGGAGATAGCTGAACTGTTGTAGTGTTCGTTTATTGTTGTTGTTCTTGTTATTTTTCATTTTATTTAAATTCATTTTTTTGAATTCGGAAATACTTGAAACTCTGCTTCTAGCTCTGATTTGATCTGAGATTGCGTTTTATTTTCGGTTTTTGTTTTGGGCTTTGCTTCTGTTTACATTAGAGTTGAACTATTCCTCTTTATTGTGTGTTATTTCTTGGATTATTCTTCATTGTATTGATATTAGCTAAAATGGAACACGTGCCCAAACATAGAGCAAGCTAGTACCAACTCCTTAGGTACCTGCAGCTACAATGGCAACAACACTCATTAAACGTTAATTGACGCTTCATTTGGTCCGTTGAAATCGCGTGAAATCTCTTGAGAACCGGTTCGCTGGACCGCTTGATGTTTGACTTGCCAAAAAGGCAGCTTAAGCAGCACGACAGCAAAAACAACAATAGCAACGAGAGAAGCGGAAAAAACAACACACATAACAAACCGCAAAATCATACACCGTACATACACACACACACACACACACTTATAAACACACGCATACAAACGCTTAGCTTAACTGTCGACTCTAACAATTTTTTCGTTATTGATTTATTTCTTTAGCTGCTTTATCAACTCGTAACTTCTTACATATATTTATTTAATTTTACTTTTTTGTTGCTACTCATTTTGTTTTTGTTCTTTTTTTCACACTTTTGTGAACTGTGCGTAACATTTTATTCGATGATTATTCAAAACTTTCAAAAGAATTTCAAAACATATTTTTCATTCCAATCACTATGAAATGTATTTGGTTTTGTTTTTTCTTTGACTTGGCTTTGGCTTTTGGCCAGCTAAGTTGACACCTTAATCACCAGGTCGCTTTTGAAGCAGACAATCTGCGTTGTCTTCAGGCTGTCAAAGCAAAGAATTCAACTTAAAGAACGTTGTCTAGTGACTGCTTAATGGTCTCTGCCGATGAGCAAGATTTTAAAACAATTTAAAACAAGAACATTTGCCTTTCTAACTCTAATATATTTTGTTAAAGATACTAAAGACTTCATAAGCTGAATTAGGTGCATAAGGTGCATCTTTCAACCTACTTACTAAAGAAATATGTTCTGCTATCGTTTTTATTAACATAATAATCAGCTGAATTAAACCAAACATTTTTATTTTCAAATATTGAATCCCCAATTAGCACATCATAAAAATTCTCTATTGAAACAGCTGCTCATCATTTGGAAACTAATGGAATTTACCTAAATTATCTTCTGGTTATAAATATTTTTGTGGCGCCATCTAAATAAATGAAATATTTAGTTGTTTGATATTTGTAAGGCATCTTTAACACTTTAATGTTATGTTGTTGTCATTTTATTTCATATTGTACACTTAAATATACTAAAATCAAGAACTTTGAACTTGCATTTTGGAATGATTACTATTGGTATCGAAAGTAAGATCTTTTTATTGGAATGCATATATTTGTAAGAGCCCAAAAAGAAATTGAAATACCAAAAACCATACTTTAAAAATATATTCCTAATGTCAGCATTTAAAAATGGAAAATTATTATTTTTTAAATTATAGGACATTATTAACATAAACTTATGTTTATTAATCCGATCCAGAGGACTTTCAAAAATTCTATGCACTCCACTTTTCAAACTGATTTATCGATTGGAATTACAGCGGAAATTTTCTGGCTCCACACACGAAATTACTTTGTTCTATGACTCTATTTCTTCTTCTTCTACTCGTTTATTTTGCCAGTTTAGTTCTGGTCCACACTCGATTTGACTGTCTTCTGGTCGTTTCCTGTATAAGCTGTTGATTTGTTCAATGAAAGCAATTAAATCAAGAGGGCTGCAAAGTGCCAGGGTCTGGAAATTGTTGGGTATCTCACAGATTTTGGAATGGGTCTTTAGTTTGAGCTAATGATCTCAAGGCACTTTAAAGCGTCTGTACATATATTGTAGTTGTTGCTGCTGTTGATTAATAATTTATGCATTCACACAAATAATTAAAAATCATGAATCTTAACATACAATTTGGCATGGCAAATATTGATTTATCAAATTTATATATGAATTATACAAACAAAATTCTTTTGCCCCAAAATCAAAGATCGTGTTCCAGCTAGAACGAGAATACCCTGTAAATATTTTCATTCACATAAGAAGTCTATAAGAATTCATCACGTGTATTTTATTTTTACAAATAGTTGTTTTGTAGTCTAACAATTTTGTTGGTCATTTCAAAAATCATTAATTGCTTACTACAGGGCATCTGTTAGTCTTGCATACCTCAACCACTTGAATTTTTTTCATTTTTTTTGCGTTGTACACAAATTATTATTAAGTACAAGTATTGAATATATTTGGCAGATGATTGTTCTGTTTTGGCCAAGTGTTTGTGCCATAAAAGGCTTAATAAACAACAATAACAAAAAAAATACAATAACGAAACTTTTTACGCTTTAATCAAATCGCAATAACTGCACTTAAATCAATTGCTGAATTTCGCTGTGCAGAGCTTTAACTAATTAAAAGTTTTTCTGGTTGACTTATAAAAACATTTAGTTGTTGTTCTCAATTTAATTAGTTGACAGCGCTAAAAGGCACAAACTTTGGTCGCACCAACTTCAAAGCAGCTTTGAAAGGACTGCAGAACAACAACAACATCAGAAAACCGACAAAATACTGACAAATACAATAACAAAAAGTGTACAAGTTCCTCATTAATGGCACTTAAAAGTCATGCGCAGGCCAACGTTGCGTATGAGCAATGCGACACAGAGTTAAAGCGGAAGCCGCAGTAGGCGTAGGAGGCGTGGCCTTCTCTGTGGGCGTTACACAATCACGCAGGTGCCACACTCTCACAGTGTGTACCAAAGTACATGACTTATTGCGCCTTTGTTATAATAAAATATTAAAATTGACCCAATTGTTGAGAGCGGATTTGAAGGTTGATCAGTTAAACAGTTCAACAGTTAATCAGCTGTCGAGTTGCCCAGTTGACCAGTTGCCCAATTGATCACTGTGGCATTCCATCAATGTCGTATGTTTATTTCTTATAACCACACTTTCAAATATCCTGCTCCCATTTTGCTAATTTAAGAAAGCATTTAAGCATTTATTCAACAGAAAAATCTCAAGGTAATCTTTGGAATCGACTTGCAGGCACTTAAATGGATTATGCTAAGCTGCCAATTAGGTAATATTAGCCACGCTTTTTAGCAATTAAGCTGGAGTCTATTTATATCTTGATAGTTTCCAAACTTTCCATGATAAAGTTCAGTTTTTGCATCAATACGAGAGTTTCGAGGATCTTCTGAGATAATGCTCTTACTTCCAATATCTCAAATGACAGCAGTTTAATATGCCCGTCTTATTGCGACTCGTGGGTTGAGGGTATAACAAAATTGTCTGGAATTATATTTAAGCAGCTTAATGAACCATTTGAAACTTTCACAGCCATCATTATGATGTCTGCGATATTTGGCACTCAATGCCACAAGTGGAACCAATGTGTTGTTGTCCACCAAATGAAATTCGGCTTGTGAGAAATGTAAATGACCTACATGATAATTGGATATAACGATGCATGTAAGTTGTTTTATGCCGTGTTTATGTTCTATTTTTAGGACTAATTTTCAAGTTATTTGTGTCTATCTTAGTCGCAGTTTGTGATAAATGCTTTGGCATAGTTGGCATACTGATCAGTCTTGGAAAATCACTCACTCGCATACCCTACGATAACAACAATCGCGAATCGTTCAAAACCCGTTTCAACTGGCCAACTGGACAACTGGACAACTGGCCAATGCCATCAAAACACAATTACGAAGTACCAAAACGAAACTGCGATAGCGATGAGGAGGCACACCAATGATAATGATCTTGCAAAAAAAAAATAAAGGAAAAGATGGAAGACAACAACAACAACACAGAGCCAACAACATAACAGCAAAAGCGGACAAGTTTTAAGATAACTAACTGATGCGGGGATTTTCAAGAGATTCAGCTCTCTTGCGCACACACACACACACACACACGCACACAGATAGAAAGAAGAGCTTGGCCTGCTGCACGGGACTCTAAAAATAGCGAGCTCTCATTAGAAAAGGCTAAAAATAGCAGCGAGTTGAATCGCGTTCGCTTTGTGCAAATACGAGTACAACAAAAAAAAAAATAGAAATACAACAAATATCTAGAGTAAAATAATCGCAATAAACGAGATGCGGAATAAGCGTAGCGTATAATGCGATAGCATGCATAAACATAAATATAAGTATAAATATAGGTATTTCATAGATATAAAGGTAAACGGGTACAGTGAACTGAATCTGCTCGTGTCGTCGTTGCCAACCAAGTTTTCCTTTTAAGGCTCAAATATCTGAAAATTTAAAAATAACGGGATGACCTCTAATTTGAGCTGTGGTTTTACCTGCAGTTCAAATAGACACAAAGTGAAATGTTAAAATTATGTTTATTGTGGGAGATTTATTTGCTCCTTTCCGTCATGACCTTGGAACCAAGCTCGTATTTATTTAATTAATTTAAATTTATATGTATTTCATATATAGAATAATACCTAAAATTTAACATAAATTCAAATCTAACATTTCCATTTTTGTTTCAATTGTTTTCCCCAATTTTTTATATTTATTTATTATTTGGATAAGTTTAGTTTATTGTGTTTTAGTTTTAATGTGTGGTCCTTTATTTTAATGATAAATTTTGGTCTATTACTGACAGTTTTATTTAGTTTATCTATTTTAGTTGAATTTGCTAGTTTACAACTTACTGAGCATGACTTATTATCAGTTTTTGAGCTAGTTCAGAGCGCCAAGGAACATGTTCGACACTCAATAAATTCTTGTCCTTAGGTCTCAATGCAATTTGACATCCACTCGAAAATATTTCACTTTAAAATAAATTTTTAAGGGTTACAGTTCCTTACGCACCCAACAAATAAAATCAAATAGATTAAAAACAGAGCGTTAACATAATTTGCAACAATTGAGTTGAATTCCTGTTGTTGTTTTGGCAATGTTGACATGGCAAACATTTTGGCCCAGAGCATATAAAAAAAGATGCAAGGGAAATATAAGAACATAAGATAAGACCTCGAGGGTACCGAGTGGCAACCAGGCCAGACCAGTCCAGACAATACCAACAGCGGGTGCCAAGGTAAACCAAGTAAATCAAACAGTACTGGTGGGAGGGAGGGGCAGCAGTAGCAGTAACAACAACAACTGTAGAACGCCACTTCAAACAGACAACAAACATACATAGTAGCCAAAAGAGTAAAAGAAGCAACATCGACCAAAGAAAGAAATAAAAGACAGAGGCAAAAGGCAAGAAACCCAATAACATAAAAGCTAAAGAATTTTTTGCGCAAAAAGGATGAAGGCGACTCACACAACTGCGATGTTGTGTGTGTATATATATATATATATGTGTGTGTGTGTGTGTGTAAGCAGAAAAACCCGCTTACAGCAGCAAAAAGAAAAAGAAAAAACGCGGCAGCAACACACCAACTGACGACCTTGATAAGTTTCACATACACTAACTCAAACACACTCACACACATACACAGAATTAAACTGCCCACGAAAAAGGAAGGGGTTGCCCAAGGAGTGCGCAAATACATTTGCTCTTTACAAAAGGGGGAGCGAAAGAGGAGGCACGCCGTATCACACCACAATCGATGTCCAAAGAGAGCAGAGCGCGCGCATGGTGAGTTTACAACGTACTCGTGTTCGTATTCGATTTCGTTCTCTCGCTGCCATCAACAAGTGGCTGCTCCTAGCTCAATATGATTTTGTGTGTCGGTGTGTGGTGCTCTTTAGCAGCGACATCAGCAGCGCGTGGTGAGCTTATTGTTTTTGTTTTTCTTCTGTTGGTTTGTTCTTGCTGTAATTGTACTTAATATACATATGTACTTATACATATGTACACATTATCATGCTCTGCGTTTCATTATTGAATTTCTCAAGTAGCTGCCGCTGACGCATTTAAAGAACGCCAAACAAGTGCGACCGCTTGTCTGCCTCTGTTATGGTCACTTCTCGCTCTCTCTCTTTCTCTCACTCTCGCTCGCGCACTCTCTTTCGGGCTCTCTTGGTTTCCCCCAATCAGCTGGCAATCAGCTTGAAATTCAAATTCAATTAATATTATTTAATAAATTCGCATTCAATATTGACATGACAAACCAGAGAACATGTGTCTGCCTATGTACACACACAACTACATGAACATACACAGTACACATATGTACATATACATATGTACGGGTTAAGTAAATGGAAAATTTATGTTGCCAATTGAGAGGGGTAGTGTATGTGGCTAAATAAATGCAAAAACAAAAAAAAGAACAACAACAAGATTTAAACGATCGTACAACGTGCCTGAAATTATAAAATACAAATCAACGCGGAACCCGCGTAGAGAAACCGGCGTTGCACTTGCAACAAACGTAGGCTGCAAGCTTGTGTTGCCTGCCACACACACAACCGGCTCTGAGCAACAGACGGACAGACGGAGCAGCGTCTAGTTTGAGTTTTGAACGACAGGCGAACACAAGAGACAACCCATAATTAATCAGACTACAGGCAACAACAACATTGATTTTTTACAATTTACAATTTACGTGTACAGCCAACAAATTGCAAATTCCGTACAGATCCTTTACAACAATACCAAAAATCAATAACTTGTTTGTTTCCCGTGTTATTTGGCTTATCAACTAGTCAGTCAGTTCGCATGTTATGTATACCCTGTAAAGCTGCGTGTGTGGTACTAGGATATTATAAGTCTACAATAAAATATGTAAAAAAATTAACATTCAATGTGAACACTTTTATAGGGTATTTTTAAGTTAATTTCAGTCTACTTAAGCAACTTTACTTTTTTGAACATTATTTACAGACAATACTACTATACGTTTCCCCAATTTATTACACGCACACATACATACAATGAGAATTTACTACGATCGAAGTATCCAAATCTATATGTCAAAACAAGTTTTCAAACATCAATTCGCATATTTATACAAATTATATTAAAGCTCATACATAAAGACAGAACAATAACAAAAACAGCAAACGATCAAATAACAACAAATAATAAACAACAAAAATAGGAACAGCATTTTTTCGTCTATGTACTGTGAAAACTCGTTTTGCTTGTAAAACTATTTAACAATTGTTACTCAAAATACAAACAGATATGTAATGAAATTTCAGATCATATTAAATTAACATAGGATACTTTAGAAATACTAAGAATAGTATAATGGAAGGACCAAAGAGAAAACTCCCTTATTTAATCAAACTGTTATCTTCATTAAATTATACGTATACCCTAATAAACTATAATTGATGTGACCCTTGGAGTCAGTGTATCCTTATCAATTTGATGACAACTCTGTAAGGAAACTCTGAGTAATGCCATTAAATAAAAAAATTCATTCCGCTTTAAATCGCTTGAAAATGTAATATGACTAATACACATGTGTATGCATTGATATTTACTTATTATGCATGTAAAAAAGCATTTATCTCATTGTACATCATCTTTGTCTCTCTCTCTCTATCTCTCTGTACACCGTCGGAAATCACTATCAATTTAATAATCTTTGAAATAATTACCTAATAAAACATTTAGAAAACATAAAAAATAAAGAGTTTCATTAAATATTCCACCATAATAATGCAAGTCGTTTTTGTTATTGATTGATTAGTTCCAGTTTTCTGTAGTGTACGCTAATCAAATGGAAAATTTGTAAAGTTTAGTGTGCAAATGAATAAATTACAATATGTAATCGCTAAAAACCCACAACCCCAACAACAGTTTGAAGCTCAAAGTTATAATTTTACTGTAAGTATAGTCTAAATAAAATTATTGGGTTTTACGCCTAACGGATAATACAAATGTATATAGATAAAATTTCCCCAATGTAACTATTAAGTACAATAAAAATTTAGCTTCGTCTATCTTAGATGAAGAAAGAGAAAGAGACAGGGTGAGAGCACCCACATATAAGCATACATATATGAGTGCGTTTGCATGTGATTAGAATAAATCAGGAGTCTGTAGCGAATGGCCCTGAGAGTAAATTACAGTTGCCGAAAGCAAACGAAGTTACTTGTGGATCACCAATAGATGTGAAGAGAGAGAGAGAGAGAGAAGAGAGAGCCGATAGCTCTCTTTGTGCGCACTCCTGGCATATTTTATCAAGCATGTGGGGAAATGTCGTTGATCTAGCGTTTAGGCAATGATTCTCGCTCTTGTCTGCTATCAGTCGCCGCTATCCGACTGCTGCTTGTGTCTGAGAGTGTGTAGTGAGCTTGTCACTTAATTTGATGTGTGCGGCTGCGACTATGCTGCAATCAAAACACACACACACACACACATTCAAACACAATGAAAGAGCAAGAAAGAGAGGGAGCTGTGCGCGGTATGCAAAACAAAACTATTAAAGTGGATAGACAAGTTTTAACCTGCGCCAAGCGTGCTGATAAAGCGGTTTGCGCTGGTCAAGCATACAAAGCGTGTAAATGAGGATGAGAGAGTTGCACAAAGAAAGCAAAGTGTCACTTGCAACGTGCAATTTGCAACTGCAACTGCAACTTCAACTAAAACAATCCCTGACTCAGCCTACATATCCATAAAGACTCGATAAAAATAACTCAACGTTGCCTGCAATCAATTTGAAAATAGCCAACAAGCGCCTAACCAACTTAGCTATGTATAGACCTGACTTACAACAAAAGCAGAGAAGAAGAAATGAAGAGGAGAAGAGAAAAAACTAGCAAAAAGGCTGAAGGCACAAGGCATTTATTTCTCAACTTACCGCTGCGCTCCCGCGCCGCACAAGTTCAAGGCCAAGTGGCCACGGCGCCTCCTCTCTCTTTGTTGTTGTTGCTGTTGCTGCTGGTTCTCGCGTTCCGCGAGTGCTGCTCTTCTCTACGTATGTGTGTATGACTATGTGTGTCGGTGTGTGTGTATGCTTTTTATGCGCAATCGTTTGTATGCAAAAGAACTTTCGTTTTCAAGTACATGAAGCGCCAGCGCCTCCTTTGCCTTTGAAGGAGGAAGCTTTTACTGTTGGTTTTGGCTTTGTTTTTGTTGTTGACTGCTTTGTTTTTGCTGGTCGCGCGTGGTGAACAACAACGAACTCGCGCTTTTTTATGACACACACTGCCAACGAAGGAAATCAACAAATCTACAAATTTGTATATGTTATTTGCAAGACTCCACACTCGAGCCTGAAGCTGGGCGGCTTTGTAAATTAATTAACAACACTCAGACGTACACACACACGCTCTCACACCACGCACACACATAGTCATATCAAGCGAGCGCGCGCGCCGAGATAAGCAAAGCAATTTATTTGCACTAAAATTTACTTTTTGCACGCTGCTTGAGTCGAGGGGGGTTTTGGGGCGGGCGGGCGCAGGCGAATGTTAAGGGGGCTAAATTCACCACACACACAATCACACTGGAATTTGTCGAACATACGCAATCCCGAAGTAAGCGCACGTTTCTGTTACAAAATATATTCAAACTAGTCAGTTCTGTTCACTTCCTAAAACGCAGGACCCAATTGTGCCGCAATTGGTTTTATTATGTTTTAATATTTTGTTTAGCAAGTTACTGCATTTCAAAGAATTTAGAAACGACCAGAGACAACGGAAAACAACGACACCGCGATTACGAGGCGCAACAACAAATGGTGAGCGTGAAGAGAGTCACATGCCAGAGTTGTTTAGTCGACTGACTTTTCTTACACATAAAAAGCTCCACATAAGTGTTGGAAAACGTCAGCGCGGTCTTCCAACAAAAACCAACGCTAAGTTACCAACACTGAATTACATGTTAGGTAAATTACATTCCGCAATAAATTAATAATTTGATAAAACGAAGGTGATTTTTTTTAAATCAAAATTTAAGTTCGTCATTTGTCGGTCAGGATGTTACAAAATTAACTTAAAATTGAGAACATCAAAAGATTGACAAAATTCTTAAAAAGTTTCAAAAAATATAAGAAAATTCTGGCTTCAACATTAAGAATATTAGGTTTTTGAGTTTCAAAATACCATATTTAGAAATGTACTCAAAATGGTAAGAGCTACCAGATTTAAATATGTTGCTGCACGCAAAATTTTTAGGCAAAAAGAAAATAAACATTATTTGCTGTCTTAATTACAATTTAAGTTTTAATTATTTTAGTTAAAGTTTGCTTAAAGCATAGGCAAATTTGCTTTTAAGGCTTCAAATTCCTTGCGAGCCAAGGGCTTTAAGTTGGTGCCCGAGAAAGGAGACCTGTATTCCATGTTGCGATGCTTGTTAACCAAAATCTTTTGGTCGGAATGAATTTTATTGATTTCTTGTTCTATTTGCTGCTGATCTGTAAATAAAATGAATTAGTAGACGTCGTACTCTTGCCCTAATGAATATACCTTTCCTGAGCAGCTGCGTGGCTTTTTCCCGCTTCATTTTGACCAGCATGCTGCCTACAGTAATCCAAACCTTTGACTCCTCTGACTTTTCCATCAGACGCAATGCTTCCCGATTGTGTTGGCGACGCTTGTCCATAACAGTCAGCTCTTGCTTGTTGGCCAAGATCTTATCGGCCAGCTCTTCGGTTTTTTGTATAATCTCTATGCTTTTATTCAGATCTGTTTGCGACATGTTTGCGTTTCAATAAAATTACTGCAATAACGCCGACAAAACGTAAACAAATCGTTAAGGTGACCAGACTATTATAAATTTGGTCTTTTTTTCCTTGCCGCTACTAACTCTAGCAGCTGGTACGATTTAAAAAGCTATCAAATTTTTTAAGCCAAAAAATATCTTTCTTTCAAAAGCATACCAAAAACTAGTTGAAAATGCGATTAAAAATATCAAAAGTACTTGTCAACTTTTTAAGCACAAATTATTTCCAAAAAACTCGAATATTTAAATTTCGTGCGATTTGTAGAATGTGAAACTGTGAAGTAATTAGAATATTGATAATGGGGAGGAAACTGCTTTTATGAATGTTTTGTTTTGCTAATTGGAAAATCCAAAAGCTTTTGAATAAATGAATAATTTGATGAAAATTTTAAATTCGAAATTAGATAAAATTAAGGTGAATTTCTTAAGTAAATTTCCCCATGGGAGAGCAATTACTTCTGAAAGCATTTTAAATATTTCTAAAACTCAAACAAAAATAAGGAAATTAATTAAAAAAATCTAGCTTCAAAACAAATATTTAACATTGCAGGAGCTGCCATATCCGAAAACTTTGCCAGCGTGGCAGCCTTTTGGACCAAAACGTTAATTTAAAATGTTCGGAACTAAAACAACAAATTTGAGGGCGAATAAAAAATATAACATTTTATAATTTAAAGTTGAGCATTTAAGGAATATACAAGATTAAAGGTTACATAAATCCCTTAACAGCCAATTTATTTGAAGTACAGATATTTCATCTTAAATATAATGGTAAATGAGCTTTTAACAAATATACATGAATTTGCAAATTAAGTAGCTTTAACATATATATAGTATTTGCTAATATTCAAAGCTTTTTCTTTAGCAGAAATTATAAATTTTATAAACATTTAGTGTTTGTAGTGAGTAAGATGATTTATCATCTCATAGAGCCACTTAGGCTGATCATGTGGAGCCATGTGTCCAGCATTGCGAATCATTATCTCAACCAAATGCCGAGCATGCTTTACGTAACCAGCCACCTCGCCATCAATCTTCCAGATTTCACGAGGAGCAATCTTATATTGATCGGAGCCAGGGAATTTGAGATGGTTTAGATAGTTTCGAGTCAATGGATACGCAACGATAATATCAAGTTGACCACTGTAGATGCACACGGTGTAGAAGTTCAGGAGCTCAGCTATCCAAGGCGCCACAGTGTCCATTACATCCCTCTTCAAATAATGCTCAACCTTATTCTCCTTGTCCAAGTCGTGGAACGTCTTGTTTCCCACATGGATGGCTCGGCGAGTGGCGCCCGACTGTAAAAATTCGCCCATCTTGGCATCAGAAGCATCGGGGTGAGTGTTTAGGTAATTGTAATACCAGTTGTAACCAGTCAGATTGCTAAATATGGAACCATTCGTCATGTCTCCGTTTATAAGGGAATCGAATACATCAAAGGCACACTCCATATCACGTTTCTCAATACATTCAGCACCCCTCTTTTCGGCTTCATGGAACTTGGTTAAACCGTTGTCATCAATCAATCCCAACTGATATAGATAGTCGCCGTATTTAAGTTGGTGCAGTGGATCAGACAATCCATTGCCAATGGCCACACCCTTGAGGGGTATATAGACGCGTGTCTCTATTGCATTCTGCACCTTGTGAATGTGGTAGGCCAGAGCAGGCACATATTTCCCAGCATAGGATTCGCCAGTGACCCAAAAGCCAGAGGAATTGCTCCACCCAAACAGCTCATAAAGTTGCATCATCGCCTCATGTAAATTGCGACCCACATCCTTTTCATTTGTTGCGTAGCCTTTTTCATTATCGGTGAAGCTAAAGCCGGTGCCCACAGGATTATCAATGTAGATCAAGTTGTGTGTCTTGCTCCAAGTGTAGTTTCTCTTCTGCAATTTCCCCTGACCGTCCAGCTGCAGTGGACCATTCTCT
This sequence comes from Drosophila sp. st01m, assembly GCA_018901795.1. NCBI lineage: Eukaryota > Metazoa > Arthropoda > Insecta > Diptera > Drosophilidae > Drosophila > Drosophila sp. st01m. The sequence goes on from JAEIFG010000334.1 coordinate 1,934,468, forward strand.
GTGAGCAAACCAAAGAGGGAAGACGCGCCTGGTCCTCCCTGTAGCCACAATACAACTGGCGCATAGTCTGGATCGGTCTCAGATGGAAAATACCAGAAAAACATATTGGAATTGTAGCCTTTATCAACGGTCAAATAACCCGAATAGCTCTCAATTCCATGAAACTGAGAACCAGAAACGCGAGCAATTTTTTGGACCTTCTCCTTGGGCAGCGATGCATCGTTAATCAAAGGCGTCAGGAAGAGCGGCTCTCCAGGATCCACTCCATCGCTGTAGAACTTGAAGCGTGGATACGGATTCACAAAGCTCCGTCTATAGGGTCGATCCTCAGAGGCAGCAACAATGCAGACTACAGCTGCGATAATTAAAAGCACGCAATGATTTGCGCTTTTCATTGTTTGGCAGACACTTTAGCTATGGGGTGAAATTTAATGATAATCAATTCTGTTATCTGACACTGTACTTCCAACTCACCGTTTTATATATATTTATATATGCCGATGCTGCACTTTAATCAGTTTTACTTGCAACAGCAAAAACTACTCTGAACCGGCAAATTGATGTTGCTACTATGGAACTGCTCAAGAAGTTTTGATGTCGATAGATATTTATTAGCGATGACTTATGTTTGGTCAACTTTTACTTTTGATGATAATATTTATATCGATTAATCGTGCGCTTAAAATAAATATATATATAACGAAAGGGGGACACATTGCATAAGTTAAAATGCAGTATAAATTAAAACTTGCTGTTCTGTCCATTTTTCTGGTTAGTTTCGGTTAACTGTTTCGGTATTGCTATTGGCACCTGTATTATTCCCTGGTAGAAACACAACTGATTTGACGTGAAAGCACGACTATCTAAAATTCCCGCCCAGATATTAATACTATGGATTTAGATTTTCTAGTAATTAAAAAATATCGCATTGTTATCGATATTGAAAAAAAATAAAACTATTATCCAGCTGAAGGGCAACCCTGCTTGTGGAAGCAGCTGTTGGTTTTAAACAAACAATTAAAAATGCAGATAATAATATATTAGAACAAAAAACTAATGCTAGGTATTACCTATGATATCTACAAATTTTAACTACTTGTAGCTTACCTTAAATTAGGTGTCAGTAAATATGTAGATATACTGACTGGAGTGGTAAACAATGTCACCACCTTCATTACCGCTGATAATGAGTCAGCGAAGGCAGCGCAGCGGCGCCAAAATGGAACTACGCTGCTTTCGCTTTTGTTGTGGTCTGGCCCCAAATCGGTATTTAAAACATTCAAGTGTAGGCAGCTGAAAGTATTGGACGCGCTCTCTTAACACGTACACACAAAATTACTTTATTACGCATCTCTTACACCCACAAATATCGACAGTATGTTTGATTTCAATTTGGAATTTGCTCGCGGTGGCGCCTCCTTCACCACCGAACTATTCCAGCTGCTGGCCGCAGGTGGCGTCAAGCAGAACATTGTGTTCTCGCCCTTCTCCATCCAGGCGTGCATTGCCTTGGCCTTTGCCGGCGCCCAAGGTGACACTGCTGATGAGATCGCAAAGGGACTGCGTTTCGTGTCCAACTTCCCACCGGAAGTGGCACAGACATTCCAGTTTGTTCTCGAGAAGTACAAGCATAGTGATATACTGAAGATCGCCAATAAGCTGTATGTACAGCAGGGAAAGGAGCTGAAGGCCAGCTATGAGGATGCCATCAAGGAGCATTATCACTCGGAGGCCGAGTCCATTAACTTTGGACTTAGCGATGCGGCCGCCCAGTCCATCAATGCCTGGGTTAATGCCAAAACTGAAGGCAAAATCACGGAACTAGTCACGGCCGATGCCTTTAACGACAACACTCGTGTCGTCCTGTTGAACGCGCTCCACTTCAAGGGTAGCTGGGCCCACAAATTCCAGGAGAATCGCACAGAAGAGGATGATTTTTGGGTGGGCGCCGAAGAGAGCGTCAAGGTCAATTACATGAACCAAAAAGCAAAATTCGGCTACGGTTACTTTGAGGATCTAAACTGCACCGCCCTTGACATGCCCTACAAGGATTCGGATCTCTCTATGTTTGTGCTTCTGCCCCAGGAGCGTGACGGCCTTAAGGAGCTGGCCGAAAAACTGAAGACCGTCAACCTGGTCGATTTGGCAGATAAACTGGCCGAAGAAGAGGTTCATGTCAAGTTTCCGAAATTTAAGGTGGAATTCTCAATTGAATTGGAAGATAAGCTGAAGCAGGTAAGAAACAGAAGAAAGTACATTTCTTTCATTGACACGTCCACAATCAGTTCAATATTCTATCAGAAATATTTATTAGTTTCTTATCAATGTTTAAAGTACTTTCATTTGATGCATTAACTATTTTGGTAGCTTATCGAACCAACTTGCTAGATAAAGTGTAGGGTATCATAAATGCGGCTTGCAGCTTTTCTGACGTATTTTGCGGTTCGTGTTAAAGATCATGTATCAGCACAAGTTATGAAAATGATATAAGACTTGCTATAGGGTGACAGAGCTTATCTACATAAGTGTACATAATCTTATCGAGTATATCCTCTTGGGCTAGCAAAATGAGCTCATCAATATCGTGCTTAATCATTGTTTATTTTTAATATTTGTATACATTCTCTATATTGTCAATAACAACTGTTTTTGTTTTTTTTTTTTAGTTGGGCATCACGAAAATGTTTGACGATGGCGCGGAATTTAACAATCTGTTGGAATCACCCGAAGGTGTTTATGTCTCCAAGGTGCTGCACAAAGCCACAATTGAGGTCAACGAGGAGGGCACAGAGGCGGCTGCCGCCACTGGAATGATTATGATGACGCGCATGATGATGATGCCCTTGCAGTTCCAAGCCGATCGACCCTTTTTGTACTGTATCTGGAACAAGAAGAACATTATGTTTGCTGGCGCTTTTGTCAATGCACCAAATGCCTAAATCAGCTAAACTCATTAACTTATTGTTATCGTTTTAAATTAAAAAAAACATTTCTTTTAGATTTTTTAAATAAACAACCCACACAAAATTGGCAATCAACCCTTTGTAATCTTAATTGGCAGCACTTTTCTTTATTTGAAACTAAGCGCGTTTTTTCAAATCTGTCTGGCAGCATTGCAAAATAGATCCATTCTCATTTTCAGATCTAATTACAAAAAGAGTTTCTTTGTTTTGTGTATTTTTTGTTTAAATGTTGAATGAAAAAGATTTAATTTTTATAACTTGTGAAAAGGCATTGAATTTAAAAAAGATCAAGAATCTAGATCAATTACTAAGGCTGCCAGACGTCAAAATAATATGTAATTTTGTATTGCCAGGTGGCATCGTCTTTCAAAAAAGAAAACAATTCACTTACATATTATACATATATATGTAGATATAAATATGATGCGGGCTGAACAATAAACAGTCATGTGGCAATAAGAATCTGAGGAATTGAGATATTTAAATAAAGCAATGTCACTGCGTGCACTTAGGAAACGGGATTCTCAATTAAACCAAGGCGCAGGCAGCTCAAAAGTGACGCTCTTTAAGAAGGCCAACAACACAACACCAGCAATAACGTTAACATCAACAACAACTACGTCACCCAGACACTCTTTGGGGAAAAAGACTTCAACAGCCAGCATACAAAAGCTAATACGTCAACGCAAGTTGCTTGGTCGTGCAACTTATTCCAATCCAGATCTAACGGAATACCAAAGGGCAATAGGGGACAACCTGTTGCGCAGTAAATCGGAAGGTGATGTTAGCACAGTAACCCTGGCAGGGAAAACAATTCGAGGTTTGACGGCAGCCAACGCCAAGTCCGAGGTGTGCCTGCAGAGCATTAGCTCGCATAGCTACGATCCAAGGCAAATTAAAATGTTGGGGGGAGCACAATCCCATCGCGACCTGTCCCGTGAGCACAACAATCTGGACTTGGAAAATGGTCGAGCACCGAGACGGATGAGCGAATGCAGCCTGGGCTTCAGTCAGTCCAGTGGTGGTGCCTACTCCCGACGCACCAGCTCAATGTTTGCCAGTCAAATGACGCTGTCTTCCACAGCACCTGTTGATCCAAATGCCGTGTTGCGTGTGCCCATTATTGGCTACGAGGTGATGGAGGAGCGTGCTCGTTTCACTGTCTACAAGCTGCGAGTGGAGAATCCTGACACCCGCGACTGCTGGCTGGTCATGCGTCGCTACACGGACTTTGTGCGTCTTAATGGGAAATTGAAGCAGGCGTTTCCACACATCAATCTTATGCTGCCGCGCAAGAAACTCTTTGGCGATAATTTTAATGCCGTGTTTTTGGACAATCGGGTTCAGGGTCTACAGATGTTTGTTAACTCTATTATGATCAAGGAACAGTTGCGCAAAGACAAATTGGTGCGTGAATTCTTTTGCTTGGACGAACCGCCCACCTGCTCGGAATCAATGGAGGAATGTCGTGTAAGAAGAATATCAAGCGAAGCTAACTCTGGGTAATATGATTTGATATACTTATAGGCAATATTCGAGGCTCAGGAGGAGACCATAGCACACTTGAAGTTGCAGATACAGACCAAAAATGATCTCATACTCAGTTTGCAGCAGAAGTTGCGCGAAGAAATGATCGAGAAGGAGCAGCTTCGGGAGGATTTAAAGTAAGTAAAGGAATAAAGATAAAAATAAATACAGAATATTAGTAATTATTCATATAAATTTACAGAAATATCAACCTGGATTGCTCACACTGCTCCTCGGCAAACGAAAGCATGGCTCTTAAATAGCGTGAAGAATCAGCAATTGCAAAGATTCAACGTGTGCGTGTGTGTACAATATTATGCTGAGCATAACTCTATACACTCGCACGGCATATAACCAACTACAACTCTAATCCAACAACTTCAAGTGCATATCAAGGTCTAAAAAGGCTCACTTAAACAGTGCTTTAGTATTCAGTTGAAAATAAGCCCAAAAGAAATACAAATATATATTTTATATATGCGAGCTTTTACTCGATGATAATTGATTTAGGAATAAGCACTATACAATTTACAACAATAAAATCTACAGTTTATTTAATAGACTTAGCCGACAATAATTGGAATGAATAATGGACATTAATAGGTCCAAAGGGATACAAATACATATTTGAATATATAACATATTTTTGAGTTTATGCCCCTCTATATTAGATTCCGAATTAGCACAATTCAACATACAATAATAAAATATGTGAATAAGTTAAGAGCAATATACTCTTCAGTATACGGTAAATATTAAGCCCAAAAATATACATATACAATATAATTTATATATACACGAGTTTTCACTCGTTCAGAATTGATGTTTAATAATAAAATCTGGAGTATATTTTCTAGACCTAGCAGAAAATTACCTGTATTAATTCTAGGCATTAGAGACTCGTCATGGCCGGCGGACGTGCATAGGCCTTTGGTATGAATCCATATTTTCGAGTTTTTGGTGCATACGCCCACAGCCAACCGTCCACAGTCTGATTGTTAAGATCAGCATAGATCCAGTCGCCACGACGCACGGACAGATCATCTGGAGCCTGCGCTTTGTAATCATAAAGCATTACGAGCTCTGTGCCATGATACCGAAGATCATCAGTGCCAATGCCTAGTTGTTGCTGTTGTTGTTGCTGCTGTTGTGCCTGTTGTCCCTGCTGTTGCAGTATGGTTTCCATAGCAGTCAAGCCACCACCTGTTAACGTGGCATGGTGTTGCATGTTGCTCTCGTTGAGAGGTGCTGCTGCTGGTGTCGCTTTTTGTTGTTGCAGCACACGTACACTGTCGGCAGGGTAAATGAAATTGGCTGGCACAAAGCCCTCCTGGCCATCGCTTCGCATTATCCAAAACCAATCGGGATCCTCGCGATTCAGAACTGTCACAAATTCGCCACGTTCCACAGACAAATCATTCTCATCACGGGCAATGAATGTGTAGAGCACAATGCATCGTCCAGATGGCTCTTTGATAAACGTCGTACACTCGGGCATAGACATATGCAGATTGCTCTCCAAGTTATTAACCGCTGAAACGTTGACCACAGTGCTGGGCTCATCGCATAGCACATCCAGCTTGTTGTCGACTCCTACACCCAGCAATGGCTGACTCTCATCGTGAGGCTGCTCCGGACACTGTTCGCGTGGCAGTTTCTTCTTTATAGCCAACTCAGCCAATTGTGTGTTGTATGGGGCACAGTAGGAAAACGGTATGAAGCCCTCCTGGCGTGAGTCCTGGCCAATGACATAGACCCAATCGTTTTCCCGATATAAAATGTTAACCAACTGTCCTCGCTTCACCTCCAATTCATCGTCCACACAGGGCGTAAAATCGTGCAACACAACCATTTTCGAGTCCGGACTGCATATTCAAAATTGAATCATATGCAATAAATATTATTTTCATTATTTACCTTAGTCCATGCTCCTTCTCAATGCCCACACGCACAAGGGTCTCAATGCTGGAGGAACCTGTAATGCGCCCCATTCCCACAGGCGCCAGATCTCGCTCGATGTTGGCATTTGTGGCTGTGGAAAACAAGTTTGTTGTTTAACTCTTTTGTTCATTGGTTGATATAACTGTTGCACATGCGCACCTTTCTTTTTATCGCGACGCATGCGCACTGGACACAGAAACGCCATTGTAGGTACTCTTTTTAATTTTCGTTTTCTAATGAATTCTCAAAAAATTGTTTACTGTTTATCTGTTATACTGCAGATATGAATATTCTTCCATTGAAAAATTGAATTGCTCTCTCTTGAAAATGTTGTAGGGGATAACACTTCTGTTTCTGTCTGGAAAGCGATTGTTTAATGATTTATAAATGAATTTCGATTGGTATAAATGTTGCTATTTATTCAAAGAAGCTTGTATACGGGGCTCAAAAAAGTTTTTCAGCAAATATGTTTTACGTTTTTTTTTGGTTGCAGTCTTAAGCAAAACGTTGCCACCCAGTCAAAATTTCCGATCTGTTTTATTTTAGAATTGTAAACTTCTCTCCTATTGGTTTAACGAACTTTGTATATGCAATAAAATGTTCACCTTTATTTTATCTAATTTCGTTAAATTATTAGGTTATTGCAATGTTATTGAAATTTGCATTACCTACAATTAAAATTCAGCAATGTTATCGTTTTCTGCCTATACATCGATCTCGATATTGATCAATATTGCGATATCATTGTTATCGGCATGCCTCCACATGAATCGAGAGCGCTTTAAAATTCATTATTTTCCTTTTGTTGTGTTTATATTTTGTTTTATTATTTATCATTGTTGCTTATTGTATTAATTTAATGCAAAGTCTTTCTGTGCATTCAAGCGTGTAAGTATTGGAAAGCAATATTTGAATTGGACATACTATTTGGTAATATATTTAATAGTTAGTGACCTTCCACAAGCGGACACCTTGGCGCAGGTTCATTGCGGTTTGTTGTCCGTTAGTCAAATAATAAAACAAAACGAACAAATAAAATGTACTATGTAAAATATACCTCGCCTTCAACTACTGTGTTTTTTTATTTTTATTTTTTAAAACGAAAGTCAAATGAGAACAGGATTCCTCAGGATGCTAATTTGGATTGACCATGCATCAATTTATTTAAACGAGAGTCGCGAAGTTTCAGAAAATTCCGTGACGCATCGCTGATATTGTGCAGGACACGCAAATTAGTTTCAAGGTTACGTTTGAGTGTATGACATCTATTATATGTACTTGCAACAGCAGCATCCTCTCAGAACGGGCAATGTACTATTTTTTGTGCCAAGGATATTGCTGCTTGCATGCCATTTTCGATTATTGTTGCTGGCAAGCGAAAGTACACACAACTAACAAACTGACCTACACAGCGGCCCATTCCTGAACCCAGTCCCCAGTACCCATAAACTGAGCTCGTTTTCATTGCCAAAAATACCAAAAAAAAAAAAATAATAATGGCAGAAACTGCGCATTAGCATTTCTGTGCTGCAGCTGGTTTACCCCTTACATACAATATCATACCATAATATATTATATACTCGCGTTAACCCACCCCCAAAATGAGGACTTTGTCTCGTACTCGTCTCGTTGTTGACTTTTGCTTACTACGCAGTTGATTTTATATCCTGTGTTCCAGCTCACTGGCCGACGTACCACTACATTTCTTCTGCTTTCCCCATCCCATCCCGTTCTGCTTGCAGCAAGCTAACCACCTTTTTCCCATGCCCTATCCCAAGCATAAATGTAAGAGCACGCTCCTCTCAAAGCAAATCGATAGAAAGGCGTCTGCGCGTTGTTCCACACGTGAAACCATTCACTAAAATTGCACAATGGAGATGAAGATGATGATGGACAGTGATGATGCTGATGCTGATGCTGTTCGTGCTATTGATGTTCCCTATGCTGCTGCTCCAAATCTAAATACGGGCGGACGTCTGGAGAGCACAGACAGACAGACAGACAGACAGTTGGATCGCTTGAACTGGGAAGGAGCAACCAGTCTGTGACTGTTAAGTGGGTCAGTTATTTTTGGAGTCACGCATATTTATTTATAGTTCTCAGCTAGGATTTACCCCAGCAGTAATGGACTTGTCATTCTGGGATTAGCTTTCATTCAAGTGCTGTAATAAAACTGTCAACGGCTAGCTTACTGGCTTCTATGAATTGTGAAATTATAACATGTATACGTCATCCGCACCCATTTCACCAGAAGTCCTTCACATGTGTAATACTCGTAAATCGATTTGCACAGCTTTCAAGTTTCATGAATGGCATTTCAATTTCCCAATGTGACCGGCATAAATTTTGACAGCTCAATTCTGATGGACATTTTGAAAGTGTACGATATCAGTTGTTTAAATTTAGGCCCTATATATCTATATATATCTAGCTATAACAAATCAGGTTCTTTAAATTATTGGCAAAGGTCTTTTTCCTAACGAATAGATTGAAAGTAAATATTTGTATAACCTATTCTAAAACACAAAGCTAGTTAGAGAGAAAAAAATTGTGTACATTCTCTGTAATTGTCCATAAATTTCAATATTTAATCATAAAATGAAATTGTATTTAAGATATATCTCCATTTTTTTATTTAAAATTTTCTGTTGTGAGATTTATGATAGATTTGTTGGACTATAATTCGAATTTGCGACAAATATGTACATTTATTATTAATAGAAATATATTATGATCTGTTTAAAACTAAATTTAACCGCAAATGTTTTTAAAACAACTTTTTTCATGCCGCTATTCATTAAGATAATTTAAGATAGTTGCATTCATATGTAGCGTGACATCAAATAATCATTGATCCGCATTAATTTGCAAATGCTATACTCAGTATATATTCATTTCCCATACGATTTGTTTTCAAATTGCGTTCAATTTGGTTTTCATTTACATTCGTGCAACAGAAATTTAACGACCGCTTCTTAAAATGAGCAAGTCATAAACAAAATCAAAAAAATAAATACGAAAATGCAGCTTGTAAAATGTATAAATAATTTTGAATGAGAATTTGGAAAGCTTCCAAAATGCATTCGGCAGATGTAGTTTTCAAATATAGCGTACATAAGGGAAAACGAAAAACTAGAAGAAACAAAAGCAAAGTGAATAAATTTAAATTTTCAAACAATTTAAAGCAAAACTGATGATTGCATAAACTGTTTTGAACAATTGTATGAAAGGAAATGCTTTAAGTGCATTGTGAAGATGTTCCCGACTCTGTTGCTTCGTAACTAAGCTCAACAGAGGACGAGGAAATGGGTGTGGGTTTAGGGATTATGGTAGAACAAAGAATTCAAGGACATGTACCGTCAATTGTAAGGCATTAAGCCGTTAAATGTGGCATCCAGATCAGCAACACTGACAGCAACGTCATGGCAACATTGCGTATGTGTTATATTTAATAGACCCACAACATTTTTATTGCTGGTCAATGTCAGTGGCAAGCTATGAGTGCTTGCACAATCCTGGGAGCCTTTAAAATGCAGCCATGTCCTTGCTGGCATTTTAGTCGCCTGCCAATGCTAAAACAGCTCAGAGCTCGGTGTAAAGCTGCCAACACCAGGTCCTGGTTAAGCTCCCGCTACTATTCCTGTTCCTGCATTCATTGCGTATACGTCTACTTGTTTTCTCTCTCTCTCTCTCTCTCTCTCTCTATCCCTCTTCCACTCTCTCTTGTTTTCGGTCTGTAATTTGGCCGATGCCACATGAGGCACGTGCGCCAACGTGGAGCTCGTTGTCGGGTGCCGTGCTCTCGATTCATTTGTCGGCGCTCAGTTGATGTTGGTTTTTCGTACGGCGTGGTTCGCATTTTGGTAAAGTTCGCTGATTTCGCGGTTATTTATCTGTGTAAAGCAACTGGAGAAAACAAAATTCAATTTAGGTAAAGTCATACATAAGATATTGGCAACCAAATGACATTAAGGCCCCCGCCAACTGCAGCCCCTAAAGTGCCAAAACAACAGACTAGGTAACAATTTGTGAATTTGTGTAGGTTGCCATTATCGCTTACATAAAGTGCACAGGTGCTCGAATTGGCTCAGATAGACAGGTGACACTGCGTAAATTGTCTTGCCTTATTTAAGCTGTTTGCTGTGAGGCTTCTCTTGGCGCCACTTCCGGTCCATGCTCCCTACATGCATAGTATTATTACATGCCAAATACAGCTACAAAATTTCCGTTGGTTTACATTTATATTTTAAATATTTTTCTTTTATTTATTTTGCTTGCTTTTTTGCTTTTGTTTTCACTCTGAACTTTACAGACGCCATTAAAATTTTGCCACCAAACAAATTATTTTCGGACTGTCTGCGACGTCAAAGGCATTTTTATGGGTGTATATCTTCTAGATGTCTTCTAGATACATATGTATATATATGTATATGTTTTTGTATGTTGTTTTGGTAGTAAATAATTATGAAAGTGGCGCATTGTTGACACGCGAAATGTCGATTCGGCAAAAATTGTGGAACATCTTTTTGTTAAGCAATTAATTTATGTATAAATACCCTGTAATATCAAGTCTGTACTTTAATTTTTTTAACGTCAAAGTGGTCACAAAATTTCTAAAAATATAATTTGTCAACTTTATATTTAGCAACTTAATTTGGGATTTAAACTTAGTTATAATAAAAATGTAAAATATCTGGAGGTACTGAAATAATGTATATTGACTTTAACATTTCAATCATAAAACTATATACTTTTATTCTGTTTTTTTAAATAATTCTATGGTTTATTTGAGACATGTTGTAGAACATATTTTGTTATGTTACGAAACAAGTACAGGGTATGTTAAAGACAATACCAAGATAACTCTTTCTGCAAATATGTCGCCAAATGCCGTTTCGACATCAAGGTTAAAGACTTAATGAGATCATTCACGTGCAAATACGAATTACATATATAGGAATAGGCCTGAGAGTTTTTAAAATACACTAATGGTTTGTTTATACCATATATTTTCAATTATTTGCATGATGTAATCTTGTTTTTCAATTAACCAAAAAAAACTACACCTTGTTCTATAGTATAAGCATTCAGGGAAGAACAGCATACTCAATTTGCTGCAATAATTGCGAAATGAAGATGTGTATATAAAGTGTATATTTTCAATCGCGTTTGTTCATTTTAGTTTTTGTGGTCTCTTTGCTTTTTCAATCCCATTTCCAATTATATATTTACGTAGTGTATGGAGGATGCTAGAAAATTCTAGAACATTCTGGTTGGGCTCATCATGAAATAAGAACTTGTGACACGAAATTGATTGCACGCCTTGCGCCATCTTGGGTGCTGTCCTGTACCGTTATAATATATGGAGACTGTAAATTGCATGCGATTGAGCTTAATTGCTTGAGGGCGCGGAAATTGCAAGTATTACATTTGATTGTGCAATTTATTCATATCCAAATGGGGGCAGATTTGATTATATTATATTTAATAATTTAAAGGGTTCAAAAATAGCTACAGTTTTTAAACGCTTTTTCTTTCTTACTCACGCACTTTTAATATTGCTATCTCTTTCCTCGTCTGTCTTTTTTCAGCTATGAAAATGGAAAAGCGAATCGCCGAAATGGATTGTATCAACAGAATCGAAAGCATGAAAATGCAAAATCATTAGTAACTTAATTAATGTGCATTAATAAAATGGGAATTACGCTCACAGCTTTTTAACCAAAAGTCAGAAAGCAACATCAAAAGTAAATACACAGTCAACTCTTTAGCAAAGTAAACTCTTTGAAATTGTAATTGAAAAAAAGAGAGGCAGAAGAGAGCGCGCGAGCGCACATTGCTTTTGTTTACACGCCCATTTGTGGGACTAAGATGCGATTGCAACAATTGGAAACTATTAAAACAAGTATTTACCTTCGTTTAACAGTATATCAATTTGGCAATTAACTAAACAAATTTGAACAACAACGCAACGCAACTCGAACCGACAATAGAAGCGGCTGCAGTGTCCAAGCAAATTAAAAATAAAAGAGTTTGCGCAAAAGCAGAGAGAGCGATTGCATTGTGAGAGCGAGAGATAGAGAGTGGGAGAGCCGCAAATACACATAAAGAAGGCAAACTCGCTCGCTACTCGAAAATATAAAAGCAACAAACACACAAGCATAGCAAAATTCGTTGAGTGCTTCAAAGTCTCGTGCTGACGCTGAGTCTGCCTCCCAGATAGAAATTGAGTTTCTCGCGTGACACAACGTGCGTCCAAACGAGCGGAAAGTTTTTCCAGTGTGTGTGAAGTTGACTCTGTTTTTCTTTCTTTGCTTTTTGTTGCTCATTCGCTTGAGCAGCAGCTGCTCTGCCGCCCCCACTATAGCGGCAGTCGGTCATTGAAAACCCAAACGGCAAGAATAAAAATAAAAGTAAAAATAAATTAGGCAAGGAATTTGCATTGTAAATCTTTTTTGCATAAGAGTCAAAGTCAAAGCAGACAAAGCTACGGCAAAATTACAAATGTGTTGAAATAGAAACGTGCGGTAAAAAGCTAACGACTAAGCGAGTGCAAAATATCGATTTTGGTTTTTTTACCAACAGCGCACGTCGATGACCTCGACGACAACTACAACGACAACAACTGTATAAAAGCAAAAGCTGAGTTGGCAACAGGGAGAGGCTAAGAAACGCTTTTGCCCAAATCAAATTGAGCCACGTTTTTCATAATTGCTCAAGCGCATAAAACAAAAGCAAACGTAAAAGCAAACGCAATCGCAATAGTAAACACAAAAGTAAAACCAAAACTAGTAAACACGCAAATTATAACGGCGTCCGCTAACCGAGTGCAAGTGGAATTTTATTTTGCTGCTGCTGCCACAAGCAAAAGAAGGCGAAAAAGTAGCACGACGCTTCCAGAGAGCGAGCAAAGTAGCTGCAGTCGAAAATCACAGAGACACATGCTTAGATATCGGCTCGTATCCACACACTTCCTTAAGCAGCCGTAGTCAGCCCACAGGCAACGCAAGTGGGAGAGACAGAAGGAGAGCAAAACGAAGAGAGGACGACTTAAAGTTAGAGCGAAAATAAAGTACGTAAGCAATTGCAGCAACTGCAGCTAGCGCAGAGAGCGAAGTAACGAGAGAGAGAGAGAGAGTTTGACTGTGACGTGTGACGTCAACCGAAGAGCGATCGCAGGATATACGAATACGAATCAAAGCATACAATAAGTACATCAGGTGCGCCGGCTCTGCACATTCGCTTCTCGAACGTTGAAGTGAGAGGAGCTGCAACAAACAACAACAGACGACTAACGCCATTGAGTGGGTCAGTTAAAGGTATATTCGACTCGATCAACATTACGATCACTTAAACCGCAACAGTTGCATCAGTTTGCAGCAGAGCGGCATTAAATTCGCATCTAAAGGGGAACTATAATTCAGTCACAACGTATTCGCTAGGAGTTCTACGCCTACTCGGTTTGAGCTGTTTTCATTTAAATAGCGAAAATGTGCAGAGATCGCGATATGAGTTTGTCATAGATCAGCGTAATCGCCAGTATAAGGTTAAGAAAAAAATCAAACTGATGCTCTACTGAATGACCAAGAGTCACAAGGGAACGTTGTGTGCGCGTTTATCGAGAGAGCCTTGGACCAAGCAACAACAGCAACGATTTCAACAGCCACAACAACAATAACAACCACATAACCAGGACCTCGAATTACGATCCATGCTACAATACCAAAGTTAACAAATTAAGCCTACATCAGCCATCATTTAGCCAAATTTAATAAATCAGCAAACAGCAAAATAAAAAACAAACAAACAACATCAAATCTCGAGGATTCACTATTGTTCGTATACGTGCGCGATTGTGTGTGTATGTGTGAGTTTTCTTTGCCGGAATCATAGAAGCGTGAAATGTGACTATTTCTAACATCCCGTTAACAAGACCAACAAATACTCGCGACTTTAGCCCCCACACCTAACGAGGGGGCTTCTCCTAAGCGGTTTCGATTTTTGGGTTCCAACCGAGCTATAATCTCTATATCACTTGTGTTCTGTGTTAACCATCAACGTCGTGCAGCTGGCGAACTTACGTGGTAAAATCAGCAAAATTGAAGACTTTGCGAGAAATCTTTGGAAGTCCGTTAAGGCTTGCATTGTAAGTATTGCATATATTATATAAATACTATGTGTAATTCTGTTTCTGACTTATATGTTTTATTGTATGAATATATTTATTAATGTGTTCGTATAAAAATATGCTCACATTTATATAGATTAAAAATGAATAAGAAGCAGGAACTTAAAAATAACAAAAGTAAGAGCACAATTACTATTACAATTACTCTTTGCGAGTTTCTTCTAGTTTCTACTTTGAAACGGTAGTTCTCATTAAGAAAAACTGTTAATCAATTTTATCTCATTGTCAAGTTCACATTTTCTAAGTTAAGAGTTTTTTTCTGGTCTATACTTAACATAATTCTCACACTTGACAGTCTGTTATGTTACTTTACTAGACTTTTAGACACTTAAAATCTTTTTTACGAGACACTTAAAAATCTCATATATATTAATAACATGATTTAGTAACTTAAGTGTTCAGTGGGGATAAATGCAAAATTAAAACTTTTGAGCATTTCAGAGTTCAAATTTTATGAAGAGTATAAAATATTAACCTATTTATATATCGAGTATAGCTTTTCTTCTGAGTATTTATATCTTTATAAATATTTATTTCTTTTTTACTTTCTGTTTGTACTGCCGATTTATTCAATTATCAAATTTTCAAGCTCCCGTTTCGCTGCCCCCTCGCCTCGCTATCTCACTCTGATTCGTTCTCTCTTAACTTAATTTATGAGGTTTGACGCATGTCTGTCTCAATTATCGTGAATCCATTTAACACATTTGCTCAGCTTGTTGCTAATCGTGTTAAATTTCATATTGATATTGTTATAAAGAAATTTACACCTTTTGCTATTGCAAGTTGAGCGTTGCCAGGTACAAAACACTCGCAAGTAGAACATCATATATACTACTATACGTGAACACGTTTATAGTTAATTTCGAAAGAACTAATCCCCCTCCAGTTGTTGATAAACAAAAGTTGGACTTTGTTGGCATAAAGTCAAACATGATTAATATCCATTTTGTGCACAGTCTGTGTCGAAAGCAAATACAAATAGTAGACAAACATACAAGTACATTCATACATATAAACACTCCCATTTTGTTAGTAGATGATGAGCACTACTTAGTACTTGAGGTTTATTTGTTTATTATTACAGGCAGGAATTCGTACTTCGTATCTTCGTATCTTCATATCAAACTCGCATTCGCACATTCACTGACTGATTTTTCCATTACATTTCCATTGAATCGATTAATTTATGTTCAATGTTTTCGCTTTGTTTACAGTTGAGTCATAATGTCTGTCATCTGTGCCACAGTGAACACTCTGCCGCATGAAAATGTCAATAACAATCTACTGTCGTTTCGGCCTCTCTTCTCATTGGAGTGGAAAATTTTTGGAAATTATCGATCCTACTTTGTTTGGATATAAATTTTCCCTGACGACAGATGATTGGTCATTGTTTGTTGTATCTATTTTCATATATTTTTGTTGTTGTTGTTGTTTATCTTGTTGCAAAGTGGAACAAACTGTTGCGTGCTTTTAGGCACGCCATCGCCTCATGTCTTCCCCATACTCAATTCCAGTTGTCATGTCTCTTCCCAGACAAGCACTCCAAATATTCATGGCTGTTGACCCAAAACAAGTGATTACCAAGCCCTTTGTTCACTTCTCGCATTAGACGAGTCAATAAACTGTTTGTTGTATATTGTTTGTAATTATAATAAATACATATTATGTATTAGACAGTTGCCTGGCACTCTGTTTAAGGCTCTATATTCTGGGCCAGCACTGTTCTCATTCACACGGCTGTTGAATTAAATTAACAAATCGAACAAACAAATAAGAAACAAAAATTGATCAATATTCGAATTTGTGTGAAACGCGCTATTGCGTGAATTTTCTATATTTAGATAATATGCAAAAAGTTCACATCTGTATAAATATACTCTGTTGTTTATTCGTGCTAAAATTAAATTTATAAAAAGAACAGCAAATCTATTACTACGAAATAAGAAGTGTGCAATACCGCAAAATCAGACCATTACATTAAATGTATTAATATTACTTTTATTGTTGAGTGAGGTCATAATCGCTCTTCTGTTATACGGATCTGGCATTATGTAGATTTTGATGTCTTATTTTTCTCATTTTATTTGTTATTTCCATAGAAACAAATAGACCATTTAAATTTCTGTGTTTGTTTTACTACAACTACTATTATACTAATTAATGCTGACTATTATGAATATTACTTTTATTGTTAAGTGAGGTAACAATTTCCTCTTTAAAAATATGGATCCTGCATTAAGTAGATTCTGATCTCCTGTTTGTAAACTTAAGATCAAATAAACTATCAATTATTTGTAGATTGTAACCATCCTTAGAAATAACAAGACCGTTTCACTAACTGTGTTTTTTTTACTACAATTAGTACTATACTAATTAATTGTAACTATTATTAATATTACTTATATTGTTGAGTGAGGTCATAATCGCTCTTCTGTTATACGGATCTGGCAATAAGTTGATTCTGATGTCTTATTTTTCTAATTTTATTTGTTAATTCCATAGAAACAGAAAGACCATTTCAATTACTGTGTTTGTTTTACTACATTTTGGTATTATTCTAAATAATGGTGACTATTATTAATATTACTTTTATTGTTGAGTGAGGTCATAATATCTCTCCTGTTATACGGATCTGGCAATGAGTAGATTCTGATGTCTAATTTATTAATTTTAGATCAACCCTTAGAAACAACAAGAACTATTTCACTTACTGTTAATATTCTACTACAGTAAATACAATGTTTTGATTAGCATTGATCGTTCAGTCTTTAGAGTCTCTTAAATTGAAGAGATCCAACATTGTTAGTCTGCGGCCTCAGTTTGTAGTGGTAAAACAACTCGTTGCTGCGAGCATGATTATGCAAAATTGAGGCATGATAATTAAAGATTTTATTGGCGATTTGCATCTCAGTCGGTCACGAGGCCGAACATCTGGCTGTTATGTGGTCATGTGATTGACCCCGTAGAAGAGTCGGTAAACCAGCAACCAGCAACCAGTACGAGGTGTTTAATTTAGAGGTATTCCCAGACCCTGTGGCGGTACCAGTATCAGTATCAGTGCCAGTCTTCCGTTGGCACGTGGTAACAGTCGGCAACAGCCATGTTATCCGTGAATTGAACAGAACCAACCATTTATGATCACAAAACGAAAATACAAAAATTCTGAAATATTTTTAAATTAAAAACCTGTTGGCAAGTCAACTGGACTCATAAATCAAGTCAATACGACTGCGAGATTGTGACGTTCTTTCTGTTGTTGCGGTCTGTTGTGTTTAATCATTCAATTTCAATATGAGTACTTGGCAAAGTTCACGAAACTGGAAAATAAAATTTGTGGACTCTTTTGCTGTATGCCTTATATCATACAATTGCGTGCCATGTTTAATTGAACTTGATTGATTTTAACGAAATGCGAGTATAAATACATATTGTCAAAGCGGAATTTGTAAATTAATTGAGATATGTCGGGCATCACAATAACAACAATGGCAAATCATCAATGAAATGCAACCGCTAATTGCGTCACGTGCTCTCAGCAAAAAAATCAGACAATCGGCAATCGATTAGAATAGTAGGTGTAATCGTACTTTGCCCGATTCAATTCGATTCCATTACCTATCCCATTGTATCGCGACATTTTCATTTCCACTTCCATTCCCAGTCACAATCATAAATAAAAATAATTTGCTCTTTTTCTTTAATTTCCCTTTTTTCCTTTTCCTTGTCATTTATCATTTTTTTACCTGATTTATTTATTTCCATTAGTAGTCTCCGCTCTGCTCGCCATTCCTCTGTGCCCAATCCTGACAAAGCTTTATAAATTTCATTTGCTTTAGTATTTATTTTATCTATCATTGTATTTGTGTACAATTACTAGACCAAGAAATTAACAGCCCTTTTTTAAGTGCAGAGCTGTAGATAAATTGCAACAGTTGTTTCATTTTTTAAGATGACTCAAAACAATCCTGGTGCCATAAACAACATAATTAGCAGTATACAATATGGTACATGTCATGTTATTAAAATCTGTTAAGATTTACATTTTGTGTATCTTTACAATACTTTTTCGTTGTTGTCAGGTGTAGTCATTTTAATCAAGTTTGGTGAATACCCTTATTGTGTTCAGGTTTAATCAATTCTATTTTCATGACAAGCCGGCAAATATTTTATTTTGATTTATTTCTATATTTCTTTCAGATAAGGTCTACCAATTAGGTAGAGTCAGTAAATTTTCGTATTATTTAGCTTATCAAATAGAAAAATCCATCTTCTTTAATATAATAGGAAAGCTATAAAATGATCTTTACTATCTCATATTTAAATATTGTAGTTTATTTTAGCTTTTGTTTTACTTCTCAAACATTTCCAATAACTTTTTTTGTATCTTATATACCCATTAACTTATGTTACCCATTAACATCTTTTACATTGCTTTAAATTTCCATAGGATTGTGAAAACTTGATCGATTTGAAACGTTAAGTCAATTTTATTACTCTGACCTCTTAATTTATTTAGTGGTTAAATTTTGAACATATTTAAATTGCTTCAGTATTTCATTATTTGAATTGATCATTCATTACTTTGACTAAACATTTTCGATATCGTATTAGTTTGTTTAAAATTTTTAATATTTTCATTTTTTTACAAAACTTGATCGAATCTTAACAGATATACACTTTAAAATCAGAGTATTTTCTGTAATTTATTAGTGCATTTACTTCTCGTTAAATTATCTTTTTTATCTTGTTGTCAAGCTGAATAATTCAATAAATTTTTATTTATTCCGCATTTGCATTTTATGTTGCTTGGTTAAATTCCGCTGACATTTACGCACACACACAGACACAACAATAAAGACGTCAGCAGAAGCAACAACAGTTTTTTGTATTAGGACGGCTTACTCTCTGTCTGCGTATCTTTTGGGTTGTATAATTCAAACCTGCTGCCAAAAAAAACATGGCGCACGTGACTGACATTAACGGTATCGGCATGTGAATATGTTTAAGGGCAACTGTAGAGGAAAATTGGGTAATATGCGGGACGTTTGTTTAATCGATAGAAACGAAATATAAATTGATTGCTTATTCAATTGACAAAGCAAGGCAATCGGAACAGATTTCTAAAAATAAAAGCACACCATAAATATAGACATGTGAAGTATTCTAATCAGATGGTGATGTAGTCTGACTTTCATACTATTCTTAACCTGGTTTTATTTCGGCAACAAAAGGAACGCAACAGTTAGCCACTTCACAATTGCTGATGGTCTATCCATCCTCAATCAATAACATACATATTATTGCTATCTTATCTACACCAATTTGATAAATTGTCAGACAGTCAACTATTTTTACATATTTATAACATAACACACGATTATATCCCACATTCATTAAGGAGCCTGACAGCTATGGCAACAAAAGATACAATGGACAATGGATGACTGCAGTCAACCTTTGTGAAGTTCACAACAGAGAGATTACCTGTTGCCAGGTTCAAATTCAGATACAGATTCAGATTCATTCTGTGTCTAAAGAAAGCATCATCATCTCTTACTCTTTCTCAGTGCACCAATTTGTTAATACGAGCACTAATCTCACTCTGATTTGGTAACTGATGCCCTAAACGATGATCCTACCCAGCTATCACCGGTTTGAACCAGTCCAGGCTGGCGCTGGGCAGTCTGTTGCCGGTTTTTAGTTAGACTTTAGCTCAAATCTTATCAACAACGGGGCTAATGTGAAAATGCCTTTTCAATATTTGCACACTGGCGATTGTGACGCTGAATTTACACGGATTTGTTAAAATGCGCACATCGCGCATACGCCGCATGTTACACTTTTAGCAACACGGTGCGAGTAATTGCCCCTGTGTGTGGGTGTTCATGTGTGTGTGTGTGTGTGTGTGTGTGTGTGTGTGATGCTGTTGTCGAGCCAAAAGGCTTTTTGTGCTTATGACTTTGTTTTCGTGCCCTGAGCAACGAAGTAAACAATTTGATTAAAACGCGTGTCGTACAATCAAATTGTGTAAAAACTTGTTGTTGCTCTTGTTCTTCTCGTTGTTTTGTGTGGGCGTGGCACTTACGAAATTCAATCGCCCCAGCGAAAGTTCAACAACATTTTCCTATCCTTACAAATGAATTTTGTATTTAATACACAACAATTTCATTTCCATTTGTTGACTTTATGAAATATATATCATATATATTATATTTCTTTTTGCGGAAAAACGCTTTTCATACTTGTATTACACTTTGTAAACAATTGAATATGCCACTTTTTCTTGATTTTGTGGTCGCCACAACTAAAAATAGGCAATGACTCATTTTGCTTATCAATGTTTTCTAAAAGAATAACAATATTTTTTCTATGGATTTCAACTTTGTTTCTCGCATATTGATTTGGCTTTGGAAGCGACCCATTGTTTATCGTTTTTTGTGTTTCTTATCAGTTGGGAAAACTAAATTTCATATATCGCGGCAAAAGTGTCAGTTGGCTGCTGTTCATGATTCAGGGTTTTTTTCTACTTTGTACTCGTATGGTTTCTGATACGCCCACGACATGAACTTACAACATTTGATCAGTCATCTAATGTGTCATATCAACTAATTAGTTAATTGGTTAAATGCACTTGTTGACACTGCAATTGATATTCGATAGGTCTGCTTTTTTAGTTATTCAATCGGTTGCGTCATAAGCTCCATTTGGGGGATAAGCAATTGGTTAGCTGGAAAACGTTTATCATTGAAATTGAACGCACGGTAATGCGACTATTTATAGCTATAAATAGATAAATGGCAAAGAAAACAACACCTTATTTGTTACATAAATATACGCAGAAATGTAACACAAATTGCAAGTCATGTTTAAGCACAGCAAAGTTAATACAACTGTGAATACATACAGATCGATGACAAGAGGTTTATTATATCAAGTACTTCTCAAATGTAAATAAATATTCTTCGATATCGCAAAGTTAATATCTATCATACTTTCTTTGACTGCAACTCAATCTTTTGTTTATATTTGTATTATTTTAATTGCTGTCATTGCTGGCGCATTCATTCATTTTGTGCTGTCAACGCGTACAAATCCCCCTAAAGAAAATCCCACATTCCGCCGATATAAAGCTCGAAGTCTTTAACTTAGTCCAATTAATTTGATAAGCATTAATGCCTGACACAACAGAAAGGCTTCACGCTCTGCACGCGCCATAATTTCTACTTAAGTTTCGGATATCCTTTAGTTCGCGGATGGGGCGGGGCAAAGTCTAATGAGGGCGGTGAAGGGTATTAGCCCAAATGTCACCGATCACGTCGTTCCATTCAATTCAATGCCCGTTCCACGTTGACGTCAGTGTCGCGTGGGCTTTAATTGAGATTCGTTGAGATTTTTCGTGGTTGTCGCTTGTCCCTGGTCTCTTGTTGCCGAGTGTTGTTGTTTTTGTGTGGCACATACACAAGTAATTGAATGTCTGTACAGCCCATAAGTAGGGTGACTGACACAATTCTGTCCTGTACGCGACTATGGGCATGTCATCATCTCATATGATTGACTGACTGACTGACTGACCGACGTGCTCGAAGACTCATCCCCAAGCGCGTGATGAACGCTCTACTTAATTAGTTAACAGTAACATTTGTATGTTTTTTGTTGATTGCTGATTCAGTTAGACATTGAATAGACGTTGCGTATACAAAACTGTGGCCTTTAATTGTGGCATTGCACTTGAAATATTTGTGTTGTTTTCGTTGAGGAAGTGTTGCTGTCGTGTTGCCAATTGCCGTTGCCGTTGCCATTTGCCATTTGAATATCAATATTTTGCTTACAGTTTCAGTTTGTTTGTGCTATTCGGGCAAAAACAAGTGCATAAATTCATAAGCTTCAATTAAGATGGTCATAAGCAGCGGCAAATTAGCGAGATTTATTTTTAAAAGCCCTAAAAAGAATCAAACAAATCGAAATATCAATCATACGCCTCGTGTGTCTACTGATAATATTGCAAATCTCCTGTCTGCAGTCTGGAAATCTCTCAAGTTTGCATAAGTTGAGGCCATATAAATTTCGCACCTTTAGTCGAATGGTCTCTCTTTCTCTCTCGCTGCCTCTTTCTCGCTCTATCTGCCTTATTCGCTCAGTTCATGATCGATTGGTTTAGCAATTATCAATGCGCATGCGTGTTCTCTCTCTCACTTGCTCACTGTGTTGTTTATATTCTCTCTGTCTCTCTGTCAGTGGGAGTCTCTCCAGATTTTCGCATATAATTCGCGAGGTCGGCGCTGAAATGAATTTAATAGTAATTTGGCGCGCGCAGAGAAAGCAACGTTTCAAGATTCTCGTTCTTCAATAAATAAAAACAGAAAATAAAACAAAACAGAACAGAAACCAAAACATTTGCAGCAAATCATGTGAAAATTCTGCAATGCAATTAAATTGTGATTAGACACAATTTTAATTTGCAGCAAAAGAACAACGAGAAACGTGATATTTTGAAGGAGTTATACATTATAAATACAAATAAATGATAAAGGAAACAATAACCTTCAACTTCAACTTGTTAAATTGACCGAAGTAAAAATTTCAATTGATTTCGATTGATATTAATTACGCCAGATTTATATTTCTTATTAAACTGGCTATATTTGTGCTGAACTGAAAAGTGATTTGCCAAATAAGCGACCATTTGTGATAAACACTTAAATTCAATTGTGATATTATATCTAAATAGACTGATCCGATTAGCGAACCAACTAATTGAAATGACGCCTAAACTTATAACATATTTTCTGGTAAATTTTCTCACTTTATTGTATTTTTAGTTTTAGTTAAGAATTTTAATTTGTTTTTGTTTTTGGTTTGTATTTGGTTACGCAATAACTGAAATAAATAATTATTATTTGAATTATTTGCAAGTCACATCAGACAGAATTATCTTCTGGGCATTCTTCTAAAAATTACAGCTTAGATATTTAACAGTTCTTTTTTCATTATTAAAACCTTAAAGAAACAGAAAATTGAATTTGAGTAGGTTTTACTGGCAACAATTTCGTTATCTTCTAAAAAAGAATATATTTATTTATTCCGAATACTTTTTTTTGTTCAACATCAGATATTTAACAGTTCTTTTTTCATTGTCAAAACCTTAAAGAAACAGAAAATGTAATTTGAGTAAGTTTTACTGGCAACACTATCGTTATCTTCTAAAAAAGAAAATATTTATTTATTCCGAATATTATTTTCTGTTCAACATTCTTAATATTTGCTCCAGACTTTTAAATTAATTCAAGTAAAAAATATTCCTAAATTATTGTCTAAAAATTGCAAGATAATATTGTTGTCAAAAATGTAGTTTTTAATTATAGGTTTCGAATAAAACTTTCAAGTCATAATCTTCGCTGACGTATTTTCAATGATTCCTTAGTAGGAACTTCTTGTATCACATGCCTTATGAGTATGACTGATCGAATACTTATATATCGAGTTCTTAGTTAAACTCTTTACTCAGTTACTATACAAAAATTTGCTATACTTATGCTGTTAGTCATATGTCAGCATAGATTGAATGCAGCTGGGGGAATAATAACTACATAACTACATATAACAAAACAATTGCGATGCGTTCGTAATATATGTGAATTCTTTAGAGTTTAGCTCAATCTGTTAATCTTGTTAATGACTTTACAAGGCATTAGACTGCTAATTTTGAATTTGGCTTGTAATGCGGATTAGTCATACATGTAGAAGGGCTGTGTATGAAAGTGAATTGGCGTACTTAATGATTACCTCGTGCGAATGCAAACGTGTTGCAATTTTGTAGCTTAATTATTCATTTTTGAGTGCTTGGCTTATTCACGCACACACTCGCACTCATTTACTCAGGCTGTTTTGTGGCAAAGTTGTTTAATTAAATCGCCGGCGATGCGGACTCGTAATGCGACAGTCTCGAGACTTTGTGGGCGACCACGCGTCGTATGAGCGATATTTCAATTTATAGAAATTAATGTTCGCCTTCTGTTTTTCTCTCTCCCTTTTCTCTTTCGTATCAAATTGGAATTGGCATTGGAATTGCAGTGCGGCATGCGCCATCCCACAACTGGCCTTAACGAAGACGACCTAAGTCGTCTCACTGGTTCATCCTCCTCCTCATCATCGTCGTCGTCGTCTTCAAGCGCCGGCTCATCATCGTCCTCATCATCGTCAGCAACGGCAACGCAGAAGCAGCAACAGCAACAACAACAACAACAACAGCAACTGGACATTTGTGATGTGAGTCAGCTTGCGAAAACGGAGCAGACGTTGCCACGCTTCAATTCCACATATTTACCCGAGATCATAAACCCACTGGAATGGCAAAAGTCACGCAAACGCAAGGAGCGACTGGACAGCAACTCGGCCAGCAGTCAGGATCGCAAATTACAGCGCAGCAACAGCGAGGAGCTGCTCACGGAGCCGGATCACGAGAAGCCGGCCAATCCGGCGGCAAACCAAACGCATTGCCGTCAAACCCATTGCGAGGTGATCAGACGCGTCTCCTCTGAGGATTTCAAGCGCACGGCCAGCTATGCCAGCTATTGCCAGGAGTTTGAGCGAGATTCCGGTGTCGATCTGCCGCCAGAGCACGGGGAGCAGCAGGAGAACAATGCCTCATTGGCCAATCTGCCGCTGAGTATCAATGGCGAGGTAACCAAAGATCGTGCACGCTTAGAGACGAGTCCAGCGCGTTCGCAGCAACACTCGCCCGTGCGCCATGGACGCCAGCAACAGTTGCAACAGTTGCAGCAGCTGCAGCGGGAGGCCAGCGATGACAGCGAGTGTGAGCACGAGCGTCGACGCAGCAGCGAACGTTTCTGCAAATCGCGACAGCCGCCGGTGCGCAAATCCGGTGTTAGCAAGAAGCCCAGTGCTGCCGGCAAGTACCTGCCCTCGCGGCGGGATGAGCAGAGCGCCTACAAGTACGATCTGTCGGCGCTGAAGTACGAGCGTCGTGGGTTCATCAGCAGCAAGAAGCAACAGCAGCAACAGCAGCAGCAGCAACAAACAACGACAGCAACTGTTGCCGATCACAACGACAACAATCTGATTGATTTCCATCAGCAACAGCAACAACAACAGCAGCTGCAACAGCAGCAGCAACAGCAGAGCAAACGCAGCACCAGCATCTCGCCCACACCAACAACGAGCAGCTCCTGCAGCTCGGCGGGCAGCGATGACAGCACACCAAATGCCACATCTGGCCATCCGATTAAGGCCAAGCCGCCGCAGCGACAGCAGCAGAGTCTGAACTTGACCTCGGCACAGGAGTCGTTGCCTTGGGGGCGTGGCGATGAACCAGCGCCCATGTTGAGTCGCCGTTACGCCCATTACAGACACCATGCGGGCGGCAACATTGATGCGGCCGCCAAGCTGTCCAAGGTGATGCCCTATCCACAACAGCAGCCCAAACAGGCGGCCAGTGTGCAGTTGCTCGGCGAGGATATGGATTGCCTGGAACCGATGGATGCAGTGCGTGCGTTCAGCTCGCTGGAGAACATGCGCACACGGGATGTCATGCAGCAGGTAGTGCCGGCCATGATGGCCTTTCAGACGCCCGAGGAGCGTGTCAAGGCCATTAATCGGCGTGTGACGGCGCTCAAGAAGAAGCTGGTGCAGCTGGAGGATTCGCTCGAGCAGCGACTTGGCTATCGGCCATCGCAGGCGGAGAGACTCAACGATAAGTACATGAAGAACGCCCTCGCCGAGCTGAGCAAGCTGCGCAAGGAGCGTCACGAGCTTAAGACTGATCCCATCGCAGCACTGGGCATCAAAGTGGGCGCCAATGCCATCGCTGCTTCTCAGCAGGAGGCGGCCAAGAAGCTGGAGCGCATGAAGAACACGCTTTGCGAAATCGAACAGGTAAGCTCAACCACAATCCACAACAATCAACCAACAATCGTTAACGTGGCCTAATTTTATGGCCAACGCATCCCGCATGACGTCAACGGCTTTAAAATCATTTCATTTGACGATCTTAAGATGAACGCAAAATACCATTTGAATTATTAAATGACAGCAAAGTCACTTTGTGTGCCAACAACGAAATTATTTATATAACACAACTTGTTGTCTTTAGAACAATATTTGTACTGCAGTTAGTACATATTAGGAATAATTTGATCTGATCTCAATTAACCTCTAAAATCTTTAATGGGTACTAAAGATAACTAGCTAAAAGATACTTTTACGTAAGATATATAAAATTCAGATAAACTTTAACTAGACTAATTAGAATCGTAGCTCACTACAGTGCTCAGTCTTTCAAATGTTTAAATTAAACTGTCTGTTATTTCTCAAAGCAAGTATATTCCTATCTAGTTGAATTAGACACATCTACAAGAAATAATGAACTTTTTTGAAATAATCGCCTCATAAATATGCGGAAGTTAATACCAAATTATGCTCAACATTTTCCATCTTTCTCACATTTGCTCGTTATAGTACTGTTTAATATAGGATGTATATTTTTTATTTTTAACAACTTGTTTTGGCTTGCACCCATGTGTTTATATAAGTTTCGTGTTTTGTTGTTTTCGGACAAGCCTCCTCAGTATAAATTGTCTGTCACAGCAAATGTGAAAACAAACGAACATACATATATATGTACTATATGTTGAAAGTCTGCCAAAATCGAAATATTATTATTCGGCCAATGGGATACACTGATATATGAATGTTGGGGCTGCCTTTCAGTGCCACAAATCGAGTATTCTCGTAATTGCATTTGTTTTTGTTTTCCACCATATTTGCCGAGCACTTTTCACCATTAAGTCGAGCAAATCGAATAATGCCTAATGCATGTCGCTGATTAATTGTCTTGTTTACCAATTGCCTGCCACCGGGTACTTTATTTCATTTCATTTTTATTTATCAGTTTTTGTGGGCTTTCATTTTGGGTACAAATGACATTTTGTTAATTACTCGTACAAAAACCATTTTTACTTCGACTTAAAGTTGATGGATGGACTGTAAAAGGCGACAAATTGTGGCGTTTTCATTATGACCTTGTCCTTAAATGAGATCGATACTCAAATTAACTTTTGTGTGCAATTTTCTTTAATTATTTGCAGAATCTCAGTGAGAAAAGAGCGCAAAGCCGTCGGCCGCAGCTGCTGGAGGAGCTGACATCCGATCAGTTGGTGCAGGAGAAGACCGCCGTACAGCATGGTCTGCTCTATTTCGAGAGCCTTTATGGCCATCCCATTACCAAGGAGGAGCGGGATGCAGCACGTCCGCTCTATGATCGTTATCGTCAGCTGAAGCGTTTGGTATCGCGCAGCATCATGTTTGGTGGGGGCACCGGAATACCTGAGTTGCCCACCATATTGGAGCACGAGGCTATGGTCTTTGAGGCAACATCGACACCGCTGCAGTATTCATCGAACAACAGCACTGAGACCACAAATTCACCCAGCGACTCTATGGCGCCAAATACATTAACACAGAATGCTTCCTCCGATGAGTCCACTACCACAACAACCACTACAACTACCGCCCCGGAGCAGACGCAGGCGGAGAACATTGCGGCACTCAGCTTGGATCAGCTGTGGGAGCAGTTGGAGCGTGTGCGGGATGAGAAGACTCTTCTTAAAGCCACCATTCGCGAGTATGAGTCCATATTCGAGGAGCAGAACGGACGCAAAATGCTAAAGCTCGATCGCAAATCTCTGGAGACCGAAACCTATGCCCAGTATAAGGAGAAAAAGGCCAAGGTGCGTCTGCTGCAGGCGTTAATCAAGAAGCACATTGGACACTAAATAGATCCAGCATATGATTCATATTCATCCCAACTATTTATTTCATCACTCGAGTAGACACAAAACCAATCAGTTTTTATTTCCCAAGAAACAAACAAAATACAAAAATATATACATACATACATTAAAAATAGTTACAAAAGAACATACATATATGTAGTTTTTAGATTTATATTTATCATATATTCTATAATGATACATTTTATGAATATTGTTGATTCCTTATTGTTTTTTGAAAACGTCTATACGATAATATAAAACAAAAATAATAAAAAAAAAAAACGAAAATTATGATATGATATATTGAAGAAGTTGCAAGCAATTTGGTTCTGAAAGACAGACACAGACACATACACATTTTAATCTTGGATCACACAAATATATACATACATATATCACGCAGACTTCCA
Organism: Drosophila sp. st01m; assembly: GCA_018901795.1. Lineage (NCBI taxonomy): Eukaryota > Metazoa > Arthropoda > Insecta > Diptera > Drosophilidae > Drosophila > Drosophila sp. st01m. The sequence goes on from JAEIFG010000334.1 coordinate 1,963,287, forward strand.
ACACGGAATTGATATCTACAGACAGACATACATATTTATGGTATTCTTGTAAACTCTTCGAGATGTAATAACAAATCGCTATCTGTCTATCGTCATTGATGTTAAAAAATGAAATGTTTGATTTTGGTTTACACATAGAACGCTTGATGTCCCATTTAGCAGAGAATGAAATAGCTCTATACGACTGAACCGCTATCAGACATTACGTAAAGAGAATAAAAAAATTCATAATTTCAACATATTTTTGCACTTATTAATTAGTTATAGAGCTATGTGTTTGTTAAAGCATAAATCAAATATGAATATTTCAAAGAAAACTTTATAAATGTTGTCTATCCATTTGTAGTCACAAATTTTATATCGCTATCCGAATAGACTATCTTTCTCTGTCTCCCTCTCTATACAGACATATATATCCTACATAGATATATATGCATGTATATTTGTAATGAAATTAAAAACAAACATTTATCGTCGTGCTTTCAATCAAATGTTTCACTTTTTATCGACAATTTGATATTTGTGTGTCGAGCGGAAACGGAAGCAGCCTCCATCAGCGCGATAACAACCCAGTGAATATCGATATATGTAGATCGAGGCCGATTGCCTCATTGATTTGTGCTAAATGGTCTTGAATTCGTTATCGGTTGTTAAGCAATAAAGCAATTGGATCTTTTGAGGGTAGTAAGCATATTTAACATATATATGTATAGATATATGAATATTACGAGTATAAATTTACAAATACCAAACCAAACATACTACGAGTATACAAACATATGTATTGTAATGAAAGTTGACAGATTTCAACATTTACAAAAACAGAACTAAATATTCTTATATATTACGCATGGCGCCAATGAATGACCCAAAGCGACAAAGATAATACCCAACAACAAATGAATGTCTATAATATGAAATGCAAATAAAATATATCACGTTATAATACAATTAACAAATTTGTGTTTTTATTCAAGTTCAACTTGTACATAAATGTGTATAGTCTACGATGACGACATTTGGTGGTTGCTGCAAATAGAAAATAAATTGATAATTATTTTTAAGTGTCATTACGCCAAGTAAAATAAGTAAGTTTCTTTATAAAAATCAGTCGTGTGTAATCAACAAAAATATTCAGGTATATGCTTGTCAGGGTTTTGTCATCAAATTGAAATTTCTTATTTATATATTTAGAATTAAATGCATACCTATTTTAGGAAATGAACCGGCCAATCGTAATCCAGTTTAAATGATTATCTGCAAGTGAAAGTATGTCATTAAATATTTGTACACAAATGTCATTATGCAGAAATTGAATGCGAATTGTTAATCAGTAACTAAAAACCAATCGACATTATAAACTCCGACTGGGGCGGTATAAAAAGCATCATTAAACTTGCATATATAATTTAATATATTACTTTATCAGATAATTACCTTTTGGTTCTCTACCGCTGCTACTTCAAATGTGTCAACTATCTGGAATAGATAATTAACTCATTAACATGAATTACTTTAACAGCTAATATAAATAGTGAACAAAACTTAAGTCAGTTTATTTTATCATCAATTATTCTTATGACAGGGATAACTGTTTGGCTTAAATAAGGTGTTCATCATTGTGAGTCTAGTGTTAACTGGATAATACAGTAGAAAAACTAACCGTTGACTTTTCACAAATTCTTGGTGGGTTTGGTAAGATCCGCTATATCATCTGCAAGAATGAAGATACATTTCATTAGAACGGAATGTTATGAAATAAAAGCAGGCATACATTTCTCAAAATATTTCAGACGAATAAGTATCAACACACATAGATTCAGTTATATGCTTGTCTACGGTTTTTATCATCAGATAAGACTTAAGATTCATACAGCAAATAAAAAAGGACCATGCTTACCTTTACATACAGCTTAATGCATTCACTTAATGAAAATCAAGCCACTCCTGAAATAAAAAAAGAAAACATTTAATTCAAAGTACATATGTTTCTAAGTTAAATCTACAGTGTAGAATTATCAGAAAGTAAAACCAATCGTCATTATACATCCGACTGGGGCGGTATAGTTAAGCATCATGTTAGACATTGACAAATGGCAGATTTGGATAAAACTCACCTCCATTAATAAAACGGCATTCTTCTACGCAATGCAAATAAAGCCACTCCTGAAATAAAAAAAAGAAACACATTTAATTCAAGTACATGTGTTCCTTAGATAAATCTACAGTGTAGAATTATCAGAAAGTAAAACCAATCGTCATTATACATCCGACTGGGGCGGTATAGTTAAGCATCATGTTAGACATTGACAAATGGCAGATTCGGATAAAACTCACCTCCATTAATAAAACGACATTCGTCTACATAATGACTTCTTCCGTTCATTAACGAAAACTGTAAAAACATAATTTAGATTAGAATTGAAAACTAGAAGCAACATATGTGATGATGAATCTGTATGTTTCGTCAGATATTTGCATCATCAATTATTCTTATGACAGGGATAACTGTTTTGGCTTAAATAAGTTGCTCATCACAATATTTGCAAGTTATGCACACATTTTGTTATTTTAACTCACCTAAAGTCTTAACAGCGCCTCAAAATATTAAGAAAGAAACACGTGGCCATGCTGAAAATTACAAAACAAAAGTATTTTAAATATAGTCAAACAAAAATACAATTTACTTTACTTCTTGTAAAATTATCAGTAACTAAAAACCAATCGACATTATATTTCCGACTGGGGCGGTATAAAAAGCATCATATTGAAAAATTGTCGGCAAACTTGTTCGAGTTGCATCGGAACTAACCTTAATGCTCTGCCAACACGTGCAACACATGGTACTTCGAAGCACCACGTTTGTGGATGCATCACATATTTAATATTGTTCAGGCCGGTCACGGTAATTTAACACGGCATCTGTTATGGTTCCCAATGCATAACAATCTGCAATCAAAACGAATTTTATGCATTTAATTATTGCGTAAATTTACAATTATTATGCATGTGATTTTCTTTTGCATCAGCAATAAAATCGAATCATCGCATCTATTCAGACCTGGGCGCTGATAATAATCATCATGGAAATAAATAGCGCTTGAGACTCTATATATTTAAATATATGCATGTTAATTACTTACCATTTTAATACTTTAATATATATTTAATCTGGTTGACGAAACTGAACCTCTTGCGGGAAGCGTCGCGACGAAAAAGAAATAATGGTGGCTCTCAGGTCTAATGTTAGTCGAAATAGGTTGGCAGCCTTTACCCAAAGATGGGCCGTCAGTCTTAGCCCAAAAGCGGGTTGGCAGGCCTTGTGCTCGAATTTAAGCCCATTTTCAAAATGTGATCAATTTCCAAAATGTGCTAATATATGAAATTTCTATTATCTTTAAGCTTATCTTTACTGAAATATGTTTAGGATTTTGAAAAATTTCTAGATAAGCTAACTAAACTTGGAAAAGCAACCTTTTCCTCTGAACCACAACGAACTCACAGATTTCATAGAAAAGTGAGCGGTTATTTAATTTAATTTTGAGTTGAAAATGTTCATTGAATTATTAATTAATTGCAAAGTGTATGCCCTTATTAATTTGAAATAACTTAAAATAACAGACATAAAATTGATAAATTACGACAAAATATATCGGTCGATTGACAACAAAATTAAATTCCAGTTGTCGACGTTTTTTGTGAATCGCAAACCCGATATCGATAGACTTCCAAGTAGCAAGAAGAGAATGGCGCGGTATTTATTTTTTGTAAACAAATATTAAAAAATCTATGACAATAAATTACTGATAGTAAATATCTGTCAACATGGGAGATGTATTTGACTTAGCAAATGAACAGGCGGAAATGCAAGTCAGTATAACATTTGGCGAACTGCAATGCCTTGCTTGCGAAGATGTAGCCTCATGTGTTTCACAAGATAAAGCATTAGATATTTGCAAACGCAGTTTGGCAGATTTAAGCGCTAAAACTGTGGAAGTATTGAGTCTCTGGCTGCGAAAACTGCTGAGAGCGTATTTTAATGATGCAATATGCTGTATTGACGTTTTTAAGTGTTTGTATGCGTGGTTCATAAAATTGGTAAGCACTGTGGGCAACTTAAATATTTGAACTGTCTGTAAATCTCGTCCTAATCTTTGCAGAAGGAGGACGTGAGTTCAGAGAATACAACAGCATGCGAAGATTTCATCATATTGCTAAATGATGCAGTGGCGTTTGCTGAATGGACGAAGGAAAAGCTGCTTCAGGCTGGCGAACGTTTAATGCACACCACATCATTCTTCTTGCTTTCTATTGTAAACGGTTGCCTGCAGCAGAGGTGGGAATTGCAAATCACCACAAGCTTCTTTATTATATATTAATACATTTAATTAACAGCATTGAAAACAATGTGGATACACTTAAGGAGCATGAACCGCTGGCAATCGAGCTGCATATGACGGTGCTTTTCCTGCTGAAAGAAATTACTGCCAATTCCAGCAAATTTCATGCTCGGATTACTCCTCGTAAGTCTGAAATGCAAATTGGTTATATTTACGAATAACATTCTCGGCTTTTACAGTGCTGCGACAACTGATTGAGATTGCCGACTTTCTTAGTGCTAAAATGTTACATTTGCATGCGTTTGTGAAAACCAGCAAGACAATGACTAACATTTGCACCCACTACTCCAGGAGTGTCGATCTGACCCAATCCATGCCCGATTGGTTACAGGAAACCATATTGCATCTATGCGACACGGCTCTGAATAATCTGGATATCGTTTATCAGAAGGTATCTGTTTAATATATAACTAAATGGCTTCTAAATGTTTTCTCATTTACCTTGACAGGACGTCTCGTCAGTTTCTATGGATAAGATTGAAGATTATTTAAAGGTTACGCAGGCATATTTAATAATGCTACACAAACTATTAAGTTGCGGCGTTAATCATATGGACAAAACCATTTTGGATACCATCATATTGCTATTGGCTGGCGGTGAATCGTAAGCTACGAAAATGAATGTTAATTAGCACGTTAATTGAATAATTCCTTTTATTAATTTAGTCGAGCAACCCACGATCTGGGTAAGGACATTCCAATGCTTGTCTCAAAATATGTGCGACCATATGTAATGCAACTTTTCGAGCTAGTCTATCAGCTGGAAGATTTTCAAAATGTGAGTCTCTTTCCGACAAGCTTGAACTGCCAATAAATGTACTAACAAGTTTTCTTTGTAGTACCTCATGGACTCCCTGACGGACACCGAACAAGTGGATGAGAATTACGATGAGCTTTGTCTGGATTATATCACTGTTGTCATCATTGACAATACACAAATTGGCCCGCTTACCTGCAAAACAGTACAGAAAATCTTTGAATATTTGGTCAGAGGTAAAAGTGCAGAATTTCTATTGATTTATAGATAACTTATTGCTTTTGTAATCGCTTAGATGTTTCAAGCTTTACAAATGCTCCACGATATAATCGAATTTTAGAAGTGTTTGGTACACTCTTAAATGTGTCAGACTCCGTAGCGCTGTTTAGATACTTTAACGCTGGATTATTTCAAGTGGATCTTATAAAGTCACAAATTTGTGCAGATGTGCTCATGATTTGTTTCCGGTAAGAATGTTGCCATTCTGTTCTTGGTAATTTATCAATTTAATCACTTTTTTGCAGTCTAGAAGAAGCAAATGAAGGTTGGGGCCATTCTGATGTCTTGCAGGCCACTGATTATTACGTTAAATGCAATAATTTATATACTCTGTTCTCGCTGAGTCTGAGTCAATGGCATGTACAACGAATGCTCAAATATTTCCATAAATTAGGCAACAGCGAACAGCCATTATTTAATATAAGAAACTATCGTTATTTACATTGTGTATCAGCGAGAACTGAGCAGGATCAGCAGCTGTGGATAATGCGTCTTCAGCGTATACTGATTGCGCCTTTGAACGATGCTGAGCAGTATTACGAAATGGTAAGCCACAATTAAATATTTCTAAATATATAAATAAACTTACATTATAATCGTGCAGTTGGCGCTGATGGAATTACTGGCGAATAGCCAATCCGAATGGCTGCATCTCCTAGCAGACAGCGTGAAGGAACTCTTTAATAGTGAGAAATGTAAGCTCCTGGCCAATATCTATTTTAAGGTGGGACTGAAGAGTAGTCGAGCTACACAGCTACGCATATTGCAAGGAGCAATGCCTACACATGAGATTAGCGCTAGCTGCTGGCATGTTCAAAAGTTTCTTCATGGCTGCAAAAATAGCGATGATGTACAGCTGAAGTCTTTGGTTGGTCTACACACAATTGCCACTGACTTTTTGCCCTTGTTGAACGCTTTGCAACCGACGTCCATTAAGTCCACCGCAGGCAACAATTATGACTTTAACTACCAGCAATGGGATTACAAGCGTCTTCAAAGCCATCGCTGCAATTTGAGCAGTTTGAAGCGCAAACGCTCGGATAACGAGCCCAAGGAATTGGTACATCAACTTGAGAAAATCTCAAAAGAGTTGATTCTCTACTCTAGCGAGCTAGATGTATCCGATGTAATACAGCTAAGGAACACCATCAATAATTTAACAAATGTTTTACCAACTTAATATATTTCTTAGTTCTTTTTAGACATTGTACATATATTTCCCGACACTCTTATCGTTCACGTCCATAATATATATGAACTTTTGACTCAGTTTGTTCAATTCGTCTTCTTGAATTAAGATGCCTGAAAATGAATAAAATAAAATCCTAAATAATAATACACATGCATGTAAGCAGTTCTATGTGAAATTTCATATACCAGCAAAGGATGCCGAGATGAAACTAACGACAGTTCCAGCTAATAGGGCACGAATTGCGACGCTTGTTATATCGCTACGACGATTTGGAGCCATGGCACTCAAAGCGGCTATTATAATGCCTAAAGAACCTGGATTTGCAAATCCACACAGCGCAAAGGTGGCAATGCCAGCGCTGCGTTCCTAAAAAATTGATTGAAATTGAGATAATTGATTAAAATACAAACTGCAAGGCTTTTATCAAAACTTACATCAACTTTATTGGAGACAATCAGTTCACCCAGTGATTTGTAGCCAACAAACTCATTGATGAAAGTCTTTTCGGCAACTACCCGTGCAATGTTTTCACAATCATATGTGGGTACTCCCATTACGAATACAATTGGTATAAAGAGCTTAGTGAGCAGAAATGTAAATGTGACGCCATCCATGCCCGCCAACTCGAAGCACCATTCGGTTACAGCATTAAGGAAGTATATCAAGGCCAGAAAGGCTATTATATTGGACACAATGCCCAATACAATCATTAAAGCATTGGCAGCCCCCGTGGCAATTGCATCCAAAATGGAAGTATCTGTCCTGTTGCCGCCGAGGAAGTAAATTCGAAAAAGAAATTTAATGAGTATTAAGCACTTACGATCTTTCAAGCTGAATGTTATCGGCCTTCGTCCTGGACTCTTCAGTTTCTGGGTAAAAAGAGTTTCGCAATCGCCAGTCCGCCTGGTGCGGCCATAACACTTGCTGTAATTAAATAGGCCGGTGAGGCACCGAAGGATATGTAGGCGCCGAGGACAGTGCCAGCAACGGTTGCAAATCCCGAGGTGCATATGCAATGCAATTCGCTACGCGTCAGCAATTCGATATAGGGTCGAATCATCAATGGACTCTCCGACATGCCAAGGAATACATTACCGCAGGCATTGACGCTCTCGCAGACCGTCGTGCCCACCGTTGACTGCAATAGGAATCCAAAGGCGCCCAGAAAGAACTGCATTGCGCCCAGATAATACAGTATTGATGTGGCCACGCTAAAGAAGAAGATTACTGCCAATATGGCAAATGCGAATACATATTCATCACAGATTCGATTCCCGTATACGAATCGAGCGCCAAAGTCAGTGAACCGTAGAAAACGGGACACCTTCTCGCCGGCACAACTGAATATGTCCCTACCGACTTGCAGACGTATGCACAGTATACACAGAATCAGTTGGCCCAAGAGTCCATGAACGACAACCCGCCATGGAATCGCGCTGCGTTTCTTGGATATCGCAAATCCCAGTAGTATAAAGAGAATGGGTCCACTGATTCCCACCAATTTCCTGGCGTCATCTCGACACTCAATTCCTAAATATACTCCGACCAAGAGGAGAACAGCCACAAGCATTATAATAGATATTGCACTGAAATATTGTGATTGTGATTGTGTTTGTGATCAACAGATCGTTTTGATGCTGTTTCAATATACGTACTTTTTGCGACTGAAAATAAGCCATTTGTCGATGACTGGCTCAATCTTGTCATCATATAGTTTCTGCCCAACATATGGCTTAAAGAGCCAATAGTAAATCCAAAATAAATAAAAGATGATAAGCATAATAAGAAAGAATCCATAGCCAATACACCAGTTTAACTCGCAAAGGATATGGGGAATAAAATCAACTTCTTTAAGCGGCTCTTCAGTTGTTGTTGCAACCTCTGATATAGTCGTCGGTTTCTCTTCTGGATTCTCTTCAGTGGTGGTTTGTGCCGTTGTTTCTTCAGGTGCCTCCACAGGCTCATAACACTCGGGCCCATTTTTATCGAACCGTACAAACACAATAGTGCACCAAATAAAGTAAGCAATCAAAAGAATGTGGAAAATAATATGTAAAATTAATTTGATAAGTTTATTTCTTCTCGACCTCTTCTCATCTTCGGGTGCATCGACTGGAGGAGCTTCAGCCATAATTATCTAATTATCTAATTTTTAATATTTTCTTCGTGTCGTTAACGTAAACAGAAAACCTGTCAAAATAAATTTTAAAGCTGTGTAAATTTTGTTTGACATTGACGGAGAAACTGATTTTCTGTATCGGATATTAAACTCTGAACAGGTACGAGTATGGAAATAAAATTACAGATGAAGTTGCTATAATTTCTTGGTAATGGTGAACACTTTTAAGAGAGCAAATAAAAGCCAAAGTTCAAGTTTTAGTTAAATAAATATATTTACTAACATGAGGAATCCGAAGCTCTGATTTTCTACAGACTAGACCATTGTAAAATTTGTTCGCCCCAATTTTTCAAATATTTTGTTATAATTATATTGTTCCTCAGCATCTTGTATCAAAATGCCTGCAATGAGATGAAGTTGGTGTTAGTAGAACTTTCAAGCGAATAATATTTAGTGTTTATTACCGGCAAAACTGGCAGAGATGAAACAAACGATGCTGCCCACAATAAAAGCTCTGAAGGCAACTGAGGTAATGGTGGCACGCCGAGTTGGGGCCATGGCACTAAGGGATCCGATGAGGATGCCCAAGGAGCTGGGATTGGCAAAGCCACAGATGGCAAACGTGGCAATGCCAGCACTGCGAGCCTGTGAATTAAATAATAAAAATTGACTGCACAGTCCTTGAGGAGCTGGGATTTGAGTACTTACGGTAATATCACCATTTTGGATGTATTGACCAAGACGCTCGTAGGCCACAAACTCATTGATGATTGTCTTTGAGGCCACTACTTTGGCAATAATATCGCAATCTTCCCATGGCACACCCATAGCCCAGGCAAGCGGTATGAACAGCTTGGAGAATAGCCATTCAAAGTCGATCTCCTCATGGCCAATGAGTAAGCCCAGCCAACTGACAATGCCATTGAGGAACGCAACAAATGCGACAAACGCCACAATGTTGGCAATAATACCTAGGACAATGGGCACAGCATTGGAGGCTCCACTAGAAGCTGCATCCAACAAGGAGGAGTCCTCGCTGCAGAAAATACAACAATCAGGCATCTGAATTTCATTCAGACTTACGACTTAAACGAACTTACGATTTCTCCAACTGAATGGTATCGCTTGAGGTTTGGCTGACTTCTGTTTCGGGCATGTACAACTTGGATATGGCCAATGTGGCAGGTGCCGCCATCACCGAGGATGTGATCAAGTGAGCAGCTGACGCACCAAAGGATAGATAAGCTGCCAGGACTGTACCGGAAACTGTGGCAAATCCCGATACCATAATACTGTGTATTTCACTCTTGGTCAGCTTATTGATATAGGGTCGGATGAGCATGGGACTTTCGGACATGCCCAGGAATATGTTGGCCGCAGCTGTAACGCTCTCGCAGACAGTTGTGCCCAATATCTGTTGCAGTATCCAGCCCAATTTGATGACCACCCACTGCATGGTGCCCAGATAGTAGAGTACCGATATGAAGAAACTGAAGAAGAAGATCACGGGCAATATGCCAAAGGCAAAGGTCTTTGTGTCAACCAAGAAGTCGCCGAATACAAAGCGTGCTCCTTCTGTGGCATAGTCCAAAAACGTGGCCACCTTGTCGCCCAGACACTGGAAGATATCTCGACCCACCGTCCAGCGTATGCAAAAGACTCCAAGGAGAAACTGGCAGGTGATTCCCGTAACCACAATGCGCCACTTGATGGCACTGCGTTTGGTGGAGAAGAGGAATCCGCAGAGTATAAAGAAACACGGTGCCACCAAGGACACCAGTTTCTGAGGCTCATTCCTGGTCTCGAAGAACAGGAATATCCCCAAGATTATCAGCAATACGATAATCAAGACGGTTGATACCACGCTGCGATAAGGAAAGGCAAGACAAGTTGTCAAGTTGATTGTACGGGCTAAACTAGAAGATTCTCTACACTTACCGGGTTCTGCTGATACGGTGCCACTTCACAGACGCTGGATGCAGATAGTGTTTGTGCAGATGTCGTCCCAATCTCGGCTTGAATATCTGGTAATAGAACAGGCCCAAGTAGATGAATCCCAGCAGCAGGACGAGCATACCATATCCAGTGCAGAAGCGTATGCCACACATCAGCGGGTTTGAGGGTTGGTAGTAATGACAATCATATTTGTCTGTTAAAGATCGCAATGATGCTGATTAAACTAGACGCATAGCTGGCTGGGATTAAACATACTCAAATCATTGTAGTAATACGTTGCATAACAGAAGTAACCAATTATAGCTCCTTGGAGCAGCAGATGAAGTCCAATTTTAACCCAGCGATGAAGTTTTCTTTGAGGTTTCGTTGCGATGATCTCTCCATTTTCCACTGGATCATGATCATGTATGTTATCAACTTGAAAGTCAGTCTGAAAAAAGACAAACGTAATTCACTAATTCACAATTCAAATAAATACTCGTAAATCTTCTCTTACCTTATTAAATTCAGCTTTAGTTACATCTGCATCATTCTGTAATAATGATAAATCACTTAGTTAACAGCTTGAATTTGAGAAAACAACTGTGTGTACATACATGATCCAGTTCATAGGAATTGTTAATGGCCCCCTCAGTTTCTTTATTGGCCATCTAAAATTATATAAATTTGTCGTTATTTCATTGATAACAACGTGTGCAAGTAACTATATATTTTTCTAATCTCCACTTAAGTTCTCCTTTTGGTACTAGAAGTTAAAGTGGACTGAACAATGTTTTCCTCATTCTTAGAGATTAGTTTAACTTGGGGTCGATAAGCTGGACACAGCACGTGGATTCTACAGGCAGATTGGTCAAGTGGTGAATTCTCGGAAGGCTGAATTGATACAATGTTACATTTCGATCGTAAACGTACGGTGAACCCCCAATAAATGTGGTCATATCTTCCGCTTATCGCAAATCAGAATGGAAACCCACTAAATTCTTCATGAATTGACGTTAGTAATATATTTGTGGCTTATACTCGCATTCCATATATTTTGTTCAAATGGCTGTATATAATCGGATAATAGGGCTATCAAAGCTCTTATCAATCACATTAAAAATACACAATAACTTTCAAGATGAATCATCATTTCGACTCAATATTGAGCTGCATTTTTATGAGATGAGAGTACTTCTTCAGAAATTAAGACAAATTCTATTCAGCCGAGAGTACTTATTCGGAAATTAAGCTAACATATTGTCAGACGGATATATGCATATATAATTAGACATTTGTTTTGTAATTCAATTTAAATTAAAAATTAAGCTGTGTTTTGCTTAACGGGTTTTATTATTGTCATGACATCTGTAAAAATAAAAGGGCAACACAAAAGAATCTACACACATGTGACAGTTTGTTATTATTTATATTTATATTTATTTTTGTATTTCTCTGCTATATATCACCGAGTGTTAATAAAATTACAGGTAATTCACCTTTTCAAAATTTGTTGTTGTTTATTTCACGGCCTTCGTTTCAACCTTCGATTGTGTATTTCAATTGTATATAAACATATATTAGACATATATATTTAAGCACGATTTTAACTGTATCTGTTTGTCGGACTGTGGAAAATCGGCTCTGCTAGCTTCGCTGCTGCATTGCCATTATAACTGATTGAACGCCGCGGCACGACTAAAACTGGAAACTGCCAAAAGCCGTTTAATATATGTCGTTTATTATTTGTTGTTCATTATACCCTGTAACGGGTATTTTTAAACTGTGCAGCAGGCTCTTCAAATTGTATAATTCTTCTTTATTCTGCAATTTTTATTAAAAACATATCAGTAAAACTAAGTTATCTTTTTAATTTACTATGAGAAACCCAAGAAAAAATCAACAAATTAGTATTCGTTTATTTGTTACAATTTCTAATATACTTACTCTCTGTTAGTTGGCATCCGTTTTAGATATCCTCTTAGCTTTCCCATCGAAATGATTGATCTGAATGTAAGCAACAAACTTTATTTTCATGGTGCAAATTAATCTACATAATTATAAAGTTGTAGTTTGTAGTGGAGTGTATCTTCATATCGAAACTTCTAATCTAGAGCATATATTATCGTGTTCTCACCTCACATAAGTTATTTATACCAGATGTTTTGGTGTAAATAATTTAGATGCGTGCTTTTGTTGCTGATTAAAAGTAGAGAGTGCAGGGTATTTCTATGTCGAACCCAATTGTCTAACGTAATCTTACATGTCTGCTGTGGCGCATGATAATGAATATACTACACGGCAAAAAATAATATAGAACTTGCTATTGGTAATAGAAACAGTTAATGACCGAATCTATGTGGTCTATGTGGCAATTGTGTAATTGGAGTGCACTTCAAGCGTTGTATATTATGTTAATATTTGCCACTTTATCAGCTTCGAAATGAGACAAAAGAGAACCTGTGTCGATATTTACCAAAGATAACTTCGGAACATGTAGTATCAACCACCAAAAGTGCGAGATAAAGCCAATAGCTCGGAGATTCGAGAGAGCAACAGAATTCTTTTTGGCAAAATTGAATTAGAACCAGATGGTACAAGGTTGAATAGCGAATAAATTGGAGCACATCGGATAAGAGGAGGTGATTTAATGGACTAATCTATTGACACTTTGATAATTCCGTTGATAATTTATTTCTGTATTTATTTGTAAATTTTACCGTGCGTAGAAGATTATCAAATTGATTTTGATTTCTTGTCAACTTATCGTAGCACTTGGCCAAAGTGTTGCCAAGACAATAATCGGCTGAAATAAATATTGAAAACTGATAATAATATAATACTCAAATAAAATAAGTACGTATACTTGACATTTATAGTAGTCACTTGATGTTTTTATTGCAGGTAGGTAATAATAGTTATCGAATTTGTAATCGCATGTAATAGGCAAAGTTTCACAATTGCTATTGTTGATGCGATCTGATTTGATTTACAGTCGGTTAGATTACAAAAAGGAGTTAAGTTTAATTAAGTAAAAAAACATGAATTCCGAACGGATTGTAATAAAGTATAATATGTATGCACACAAACTTCTCAGTTCACACAGAGTTCACAGTTGAACAAGTATGAGATTTAAAAGTGTTGATTTCAACATACTAATATCGACTTGCACGAATTTTCACGATTGCATTTACATAATATTTTATATATAAAAAGGAAGGCACTTTTTAACCTAGTGACTTAATAACAAAACTATGCATATATTTATATATATGTATGTGTATATGTATCGATGTACGTATATAAATTCAGTAGGCTTATGTGTGCGTATATAAATACTCATGGGCTTATAGACTTCTTAAACTGCAGTTGCCCTTGCCTTTATATATTTAATGTGTAATTATATTCAGGTTTCGTGCAGTGGAAAATTTTCATTTTATTTGAGAGCAAGGGCTAAATGCTCATTTAATGTTATACATATCTTGATTAATATTTATACGTATATTTATATATGTATTTTTATAATATTCGTATTGAAATTAGTTTTGAGGTTCCAACAATTCTATGATAATTTAAGCAAAAAATTCTCAAATTCAACCACATCTAAATCACAGACTCCTAATATAAGAGAGATATAAAAATTATAATATGTGAACATATAAAATACATATACATATGTGTAGACACTCTCAAATAAAATACAAATTTCGAGTAATTTGTCAAACATTTTCGACTTACAAATCAAAGCACTAATTATATAAATAAAATTACATATTAAAAAAAATTACAACGAATAAAAAAAATGAATGACATGAACTAAAAGCTATTTAAGTCAACTGGCCCTAAAGATACAAAAACAATAAAATAAGACCAGCATATATATGTGTGTGTGCATGTGTGTGTGTGTGTGTGAGACATGATTTGTTGAATTGCACGTGCAATGGAATTGGATAATGTATTGCGTGTGTGTGTGTGTGTAAGTGTGTGTGCGAATATGCGTCTACTCTTCGCTCTGGGAAACATGACGATGCTTATGATGATTATGATGCTGATGATGGTGGTGATGATGATAGGCATTATTGTGAGCTCGCTGCTGGTGTTGTGACTCCGATTGCAGTGACGAGTCCCAGGAGTCCAAGTATTCACAGTCTGACATTGGATGCTGTTGTTGGTTGCTGTGATGATGATGCCGGCGATGGTGATGAACTGGCTCCATCTCCTGACTTTCATTCTCGCTGTTCTCCAGCATATTGTCAATTGTGGGTGAATTTAATGTGGTTGATTCGGTGTTCAGGTTTTCCTTGCTTCGGTTTGGGTTATTCAGCTGATGCTTTATGGCTTCAAGCTGACTTCTGTCGGAGTTATTATTGTCGAAGTTCTTGGGTGACAGACCCAAATTGCCCAGGATTCGTACATCTAACCTTGGACATCTGTAAGAGATAATTCACAAATAATTTTATAAATTAAAAAGACTGAATTTATTTTATTATCTGTGTTCAAATCAGGGTTGGAAACTGTTAAAAGAAAATAAAACTGATTCTAGCTAGACAGCATACGAAAAGTTGCTCAAAAAATTGCGAAGTAAAATAGCTCAAAATCTACCCAATCAATCATAAAAGAGTACGCCATTATTTTATCAAATTCAGAAGTAACATTTTTCGTTACATTGATAAATTTTAGCAGATAAAAACGCCTAAAACATTTAAACTGCTCTCGTATACAGATTGTAAGCATCTAGGACGCAAACCATTTAAGCAACAGCCCCGAAGTATGCAACACTAGTTTGTTTTTGATCTGGTAATTAAATTGTGTAGCATACTTTTATGCGATAAGAAGAAAATTAACATTTAGAGTTTTGATTTAGCTAATATGTTGATTCTTTGTGTTGAACTCACTTGGACAGGTTGTTGTCTTCCAAACTAGACAAAGGCGTCGCTGATCTGTAGACGGCCCAAGGGACTGCAAGATCTGTAAAATACATTAAATGGGGTCCATTAAACCAACTGCATATAATTTTAAGTTGCATGCAAAATTCAACGAAACACGAAAAGACTTTGAAGTTAAGAAAGCATGCAAGATAATCGTAGATAAAACAATAATACAAAATAACAACAAGAATAATCAAACATATAGCGGATACTGCAACACAGCAGAGGCAGCAACTGAACAATGTTCGCACAACGGTGCGTATGAGCAATTAGCATTAGTAGCAAAACGGCGTAAGCTGAGTGTGTAGTGTGCATATATCTTACCAACAAAACTTGCGACATGAAAACTATTGAATACTATTGAATAATTTGTCATATTGAAACTTCCGCTAGACGGAATAAATTGCATGTAAAATTTGTCAATCTTTACATAATCATCGAACGGAAGAAGCTTTTGTATTTCGAAGAGATAATTGACACCACAAGATACCGAAACTCTTGAAAACAGACGCCAGCAAAAATTGGAAAACGTGCTTGCATTTTAATTGAATTGAATGCTTTACTTAGCATTTTACGAGCGGCATTTTTTATGCAGTCGCATTTTTTGGAGTCTCGCCAGAGTCGCGACAAACATTTGCTGAGCTCGTCGAAAAGAATGTGCGACGTACTTTCGGACGCGTTTTTGTTTTCGATATTACAGACACCGCAGACATTTACAATTTATTATTGTGTTTGTTGTGACTGGTTGTCTGGCTAGTGTCCGGCCCCCAAAAACTATGGTAAAGCCGCCTGCAGAATAATTGACCTTCTTAGGGGAATGTAAATAAAAGCGCCTGTTATGACACAAGCGAAGAGTGCGATGAAGTGCAAAATGTTTGGGCTTGGTCTGGAGATAGAAATCAAAGATTCATTTGTATAGTGCAGCCCTCAAGATTTTCCCTTTTCCATAAACCATTTGGACTCATGTCTGGCAGTTAGTTAAGCTTGGCAAACAACACGCTTACCTGCCTGATCACAAGTGGGTGGCCGGAAGTAAAGTCCTGGCAACAATTGATTCTCCTCATCGTCGTGCACCTCGATCATCAGCTGGCCAATGACAATATGAGCATTGCTATTGTTGTTACTTGATGACTTCGGTGGCTGACACCAATAGTTGAGAGCACATTTCACATCGATGTCCACCCAGCCGGTCTTGGTGGTGCTCAGCATCATTGTGTTGCAGGTGCGCTTCTTGCTTTCTGTTAGAATGTCAATGAAGAAGGAGTCGTATAAGACTTATAAACTGATCCTGAAATATACATATATACTCGGAGACGCACCTAACTTACGTTTCTTCTTCTGCTGATACACAATAGAGACTGTGACGCGTATCTGGGACTCGAACATGGGCTCTGGGCAAAGTGGCTCTGTTGGATTGATTGTCGCCTCCTGACCAGCTGTTGCCTTTGGATTCAGCTTGTAGAGCCGCAGAAATGCGCTTTCCACATAGCTCGAATTGTTATTGTGCTGGAAAATGCTGTCGGCGAACTTTAACGTGACATTATTGAACCTCTGCCAGTTGTGGTGTAGAGTCGTCTCGCCGTTGCAAATAGGATAACCCGCCATCTCATGCTCCGCCTTCGGTTGATCATCCACAATTGGGGTATCATCGGCGTTCTGTTTATTGGACAGTGCGAATTGTATACGTCGTTGGACCTCATTCACCCTGCAATTGGATAGGCACAAGCACAAGAATCTAGTTTAGCTCAAGTGTTTACTGTGATTATGACTATCTAACTAATTTAGTTCAAGTGTTTATGTAATGCCTCACTTAATTGACATTTAAGCTTTGTAGTAACTGGTGCACAACAACAACAACAACAACCAACTACCAACTACAATATAAGAACAGCCCACAAATGAAAACGTGCCATTTAGCTCAGATTTTTTTATAGCGCATTGATTCAATTTAGACAGACAAAACTGACAAACTGACACACTGACAAACTGACAAATCGACGGGCAGTCAAATGGACAGACACACGTGTAGTTCTTTATAAGCTATTTTTTTTTTTCTTTTCGATTATGTGTGTGTGGAAATTGGGCTGTGTCTTTTATTCTGACATCTCGGGCAATAGAAACTGATGAGCCTCTATTTAGCGGACCGAGAAGTTCATGCTTCCGCGCCTTATCAACAGCCTACTCTTATTTCTAAATTAAATCTTACAATTTGTAAAAGTTCCTAAACAACTGTTCACATTTTCTGTAACTTAATTGAGTAAAAATTAAATCAAAGAATTCAGGAATTTTTATCCATAACTGTAAGAATCTAAGTGACTCATAAAAATGACTTTATTTTAAAAATAAATTATAAATTTCGTGATAGAATTATTAGTAAGTAATCCAAAATGTTGCTATCTTATATCAACTGATTTTTTTATTTTAATGTCGGATATTAATTATATAAAAATATAATCTATATAAGTTGGATGTCAATATTGAATCAAATAGTTCAGGAATTTAAAAGAATTTAAATTAAACACTAAGAAGGCTATATTTAAAAAATAAAATATAGCTTTCGCAATTGAATCGATCGTAAGTTTTACAAATATTATATGTCAACTCTGTCTATATATGTTAATGTCTGATTATAGTTAAATTGTTTTTATTTATTTACATGAATATCATTTAACTGATCTCAAAATTCAGTTGAAATGTAATAGATAATTTCTGAGCAATGCAAATGTTTTGCGATACACAAGAATATAGTTCATTCCTTATGGTCTAAACTAGATATACTTTGAATAAGCTAGTTGTTATCATTTGCCTAGCCTTAAGTGACTTTTCCTATATATCTCATCTCGCAGTGTTTAGATATAGAGATATGTATCTAATAAGTGGAAGAGACGGATAAGAAAATCAGAGTGCCGTGTCACTTAAAAAGCCATCGAGACGGTAGAGAAATGTTTCGTCTGGACGGACAACAATAGTTGTATCGCAACGCACAGATATACACACATACATACGTACGTATATAGCAGTAGCTATGATCTAATCTGGCACACACACACACATACACAATTGGACAATTGCGTGTTCGTGTGTGTGTGTGTTATGTCTGTCTGGATCGGTAATTGAGACGCGCTTTTGCAAAAGTTGCTCATAAAATGTTGCTGCGAATGCCAGAATAACAACAACAACTTGCGATCATAATAAATAATTTGAACTGAAGGAGACGGGAGTAAAAATCAAAAGCTGATTAATTGTTGGCCAACAAATGGCCCATAGAAAATACTTATTTGATTTTGGCTTACAGCTTTGCTTATTATTGTTATTGTTATTGTTATTGTTGGAGCTGTCGAATTGATTGCGGTTTTTGGCCTGCGGCGTATTTTGTCTAGCCAAAATTACTATGGGAACATGCATTGAAAGTGAACCAAGCCAGGCCAAGAGCCTAGCCAAGTCAACTTTAAGCCAAGTTGAGTCGATTTGAGTGAAGTGGAGTCGAGTCGAGTCAGCCCAAGTCAAGTTAAGTCTGGCCAAGAGGAGAGACTGCATACGCCTTTTGGCTTATTATATGTATAGTTATGTTGCTTGTATGTATGCATTTATGTTTATGCCGATGCTTATGCTGATGTTTATATTTAACGAGCGATCGACCAAGGAATACCTGCCTCCCCGCCACCAGACAAAATGGCCCGCTGAGGAGTTTCGTTGACTGTCTGCCAACTGCCAACTGCCAACTACGAACTGCCAACTGCTGGGGCATGAACTTGAAAACCCGTTGCTGTTGTTGTTGTTGCTGCTGTTGCTGTTGCTATTGTTGGTGTTGTTCTTTTTGTTGCTGTTAACTTGTGGCTGCTATAGCTGTTGCTGTTGCTGTTGCTGTTGTCTGTCTGGGGCCTGTCTAGACGCCTGTTGTACGAGGTTGTGGCTTTTTATTGGCTAGGCTAAATGCAGCAGCCACAGCAACAACAGTACACGTTGTCCAGGAGCTCTGGTTGTTGCTGTAGCTGCAGCTGAGGCATGGCGTGACTCACGCAGTCCGAAATGCAAGTGCAACTGCAACTGCCACTGCCGCTGCCACAGCAACCGCGCCTGGCCTCTTGAGCCTCTGAGCATGCGCAGTGTGTGTGCTGGCCAGTTGGCAGGTGAATCTCTGGCCTCCATTTGGGATTGCAGTGTTGCCAGTTAAGTATTACTTAAGCTGTTGCATGCAACCTTCTGTTTTTATTTATTTTTTTTTTTTTCGTTTCTCCTAGCAACGAGTATCCGTATGCTGTCTGCCTCTTTGTGGTTGTCTCTTGTTTTGTTGCAACAGTCTGTTGCCACAGCATGCCTGTCTGGACCACCTCCTGCTTTCCCGCTCCCCCCACTCTCTCTATCCCTCTTGCTCTTTCTCTTTCTCTCGCTGTCGCTGTCTCTGTCGCTGTCTCCGTCGCTGTCTCCGTCTCTGTGTGCGCATACACAATGCGCGGCTAGACAGTGTCTCGCCGGCTGCACTTCATTATCATGCGTCGACGAACAGTAGCCGGTTGTCCAGTCCACTTTGTCAGTCATGCAGTCATTCAGTTATTCAGTCATTCAGTCATTCAGTCTGCCAGTCAGTTTGTCAAACTGCCTACTGCCTACAACTGTTTGCATTGACTGGGGGGAGGAGCTGGGGGTCAGGTCGACAGGCACAAGTCTCAGATTGAGTCTGGGCAAACATAGTACTATACATAAGTAGCTCGAGCTTTATGACCATGTCTCCATGTGTCCATGTGTCCATGTGTCGCGATATTATTACTCATACGTCATAATTATGTATGAATTCAAACAAGAGATGAAAACATTTAGATAGCGCCGACTATCTGCTGAGCTCAGAGCATTAATCAAATGCCTTTGATTGTTGCCACTGTTGTTGTTGAGGCAACAAGAATATCATATTATTTATGCAAGTATGGATGTTTGTGTCTCTCTGTGTGTGTGTGTGTGTGTGTGTGTGCATTTAGTGTTGTCTAGGCTTGGTACATGCATGTCTCGCATAGCAACGACCTACAAAAAGTTCATTAACGGAGCCAGCTAGACATGGCCCAGACTGTTTCCAGACATTTGCCAGACAGGCGGCCACATTGGACGACGTATACAAATACGCAGAGGCCGGCGACGGAATTCGTTGCAATTGCAGCCATTTAGTCTCAGTTCTCTTTCGCTGTCTCTGTATCTGCCAGTGTGTCTGTGTGTGTGTGTGTGTGTCTGCTTTTGTGCAGCAGTGCTTGCCAGTTGTAAGTAGTGTCTGATAGGTACACAGTACACACAGTCAACAGCTACAGATTCAGATACTCGACAACTGACAGCGCCCTCAGCTTTGTGGCAGTCTCTTTGTCGTCACAATCCGACAGATTCACGTGCTCAACTGATCTGCTTTGATAAGCATATAGAGAGATAGAAATTGAGATAGGGTATATGCTAAACACTTATCAATTGGCAATTGCCACACGTGCTTATCACACATGCTTCCAATATAATTTCCACATGATTTACTTTTGAACACTTTTATTACTTTGCATTTTGATGGAAAATCGTGTTGAATGCTGAACGATCGAACGAGCTATAATAATAAAAATAACTCATGTATATACATATATCAATGAGTTTTCCTTCTAGGGGTGCTTGGCACTTGAGAAATGCATAGATTTTCAACCTTGAAAACTTCACACAATTTCTTATTGAAACTGGCAAATTTTCGAGAAATTGTGTTTATACTTTATTTTGAATTCAATTTTGTATCTGAAAGTACAGATTTTGATTTGCAACGTGCACTCGTTGAGATTTCCACTTCCAGTTAAAATATTGTTCACATCAAATTTGTTTATTCGTACATCGTTTCAATGTGCTACAAATTTGCAAATATAAATACTTCTTGTTGCCAGGTTATGCCAAAAAGTGCAAGTGAAAATGTTGTTGTTTGTATAATTTGTTTTCTACAAAATTTAGGTCGGGCAATTGATTAAATGGAACTGATACTTACCGCCGTACGGCTATTTGATCCAACAGTCGATTCCTGGGGTCTTGAGTGGTCTCATCCTTGCCAGTGGGATTGGAACCGTTCTGTATGCGATCGACCTGCTCTTGGGTTAGATTGAACATGCTCCAGATGGTACGATTGTTGGGATCGACCACCTCAGACCGCACATCGCCGTCCATAAAGGCCGCCCGATTGATCCGACCCGCATTGCAGGACACAATCAGCTGCAGGCACAACAGCGAAAGTAACAACAACAAGCTGACACGCCTACTGCTGCCCTCACAGCACACAGCACTCGACATTTTTGGAGCTTCAATTGAAAACTATTGAAAACGAACGGCGTACTTCGAGTTCTTGGCAATTGGCCTAATCTTTGAGTTTATCACACAAATTTAACACTTTGAGCCTAAGCAATAAACTTATTCATTTTATTTTCAATATAAATGGGACAATTAAATAATTATTATTCAACACTGTTTTGCAGTTCTTAACACTCGTTTTAAGCGTTTTTATATATCTAAAATGCTTCCGAACTTGATTTCCTTGTTGACTTTGTTTTACTCTTTACTTATTTAGATTTTTTGGTGTTTTGGCTTTTTTTCTTGCTTCTCGATGTGTTCGCTCTAAGAACCAAGTATGAAGTGATTTGCACGACTCATTTTTTAGTCTTAAATAAGAAAATATTTGGCGCTGGGCATATCTACTTTGTTATGGTCGTAAACGGGCTGCGGCTGCACTGTAAGAAATTGTATTGCTCCTTCGCATTTGCTAGGCCTCTCTTGATTACTCACCTAAAAGCTGCTAGCTTGGTTAAATTGGGGCTATATAATTGTGAAGTCTCATCTATCAATCAATCTATTAATATGAATACGATTTAATAAAATAACATAATTAGTTCGGCAGCCTTATGATGAATACATATTTACTAAAATTACATTAATTCTCTACTAATTAATACTATATATCAAGACACTGCGAAATGCACAAATAAAATTCCTAATAATTCGTTAGGGAAATATTTATAATTCTTTGTACATAAATAAACAATGCTGTTCTAGCTTATATTTAAAATTAAAATTATAGTTTAAACTTACTATTACTTCTATATTGTGGCCTTTCAAATTATTATTAATTTATTTTAATAAATATATTATTATTTATTTCAAACTTCAGTTTTCGTATGCATACATTAATTGCTTGCAGTGTATGGTTCTGTCGCTCGTGTGGATAGCTCGGATTTTGTATTGCCGACTTCGCGAAGTGCCGTCGACCAATCAAAATCGTCCGCTGTTGTCGTCGTAGTCGATGTTGTCGTTGTTGTTGTCGCTGTTGTTGCTGCTGAGAGGATCTGCTGACGTTGCGTCGCCGTCGCCGTCACTGTCGCCGGCAGCGCCGCTGTTGCGTTTGCTTACCTGTGTGTGCGTGTGTCTGTTTGTTTATTGGATTTGTGAGCATGCATGTTTGTAGTGTGTGTGTGTATAGTTGTTGTTTGTAAGCTCGTTTCTTATCGTGCCTGCCAAAGAAAGTGATATTCGCATTGGAACGCATAATCGGTGAATTGTCGCATCCGATTTAATGAGATGCTCTTACTTTTTCGAGTGACTGTGAATTATAACACGCATTTGCGAATGTACCTAGCCGGGGGATCGATAGTGCGCGGGTACTCGATTAAGTCCCATACTTTTGAATATTAATTTATTAATATGATTGTAGTTTATTTTGGACTTTCGATTAACTATCTCAATAATTGTTGGATGCTAGGCATTTGACTTTCGCAAATTTATTGCTAGACTTTGAACCGTGATTATATTTGGCAATCTCACTGCCACTATATTTGTAGTTATAATATATACCCCTAAAAAATAAGGCGTAGCTGATTATATTAGAAATACACTGATTTAACGCACGTTTGCTTTAAATCAAATTGTTGTGATACTTAAATTGTGACATCTTGTGTTATTGTTATCAAATTTAATTCTTTTATATTTGTTTCTTTTCTTAGTGCAATCTATAGTACAAACTTGTCGTAGTCTCTCTATTTTATTTGCCTTTGACTTTGACACTGTTGCGTTTGTTTATCTTATCTTAAGTAGGATAGACCTCAAATTGTGAAGCTTAAAAATGTGCGTGTTGATTAATTCAAATCAAAAAGTGCGTGTGATTGCGGTTTTGCAAAGTACATTTTTTTATATATCTAGGAAAATCGGCGGAAATAATCTATTATGCGGGCGATATGGATATGTGGTGCCTGGCACGGTCTTAACCCAAGGAAGGCCCAAAATTAGTAAATATTAATAAAAATACATATATGAATACACAGTATGTTTCTTATGAGTTTTCTGTCTAAAAATATTCAAATTAAGCTGTTCTTAATAAGTATATATAAATCTTTTATTTGTGTAATATTAAAGTAGAATTTTCGCGATAGTTTCGAATTATTATCAAAAGACTTGATCATCCAATAAAAAAGTTCGCTTGAGTCTCCTCTGACTCTTTGAATAAAAGATGCAATCAATTTTTAACTACATCTGAAGCTAACGGAAATCCAGTTGAATCATAGATTCAGCTAGACGAATATTTAGGGCGACTCGCAAATTAAATATTTAAATAGATTTCCTATATGGATGCCAGTTTGAGATATATCATTGTTGCAAGAACGGCCCAAATTTCTAAGCTTCAGCTGAGAAAAACAATCAACAAAGTCATTCATTAAAAATAAGTTTATTTTGTATTTTCAATTAGCATACGGAAATCACAAGCGAGACTTCAAGGACGTTGTTGATTTATTTATTTATTTACTTTGCTGCTTGTTATATCCGAGTATCCAAAGAAAACACGCTTATCATCGTTTTCTTTTTTCTAAAATTGGTTTTTGTTATTATTCTTGTTGGTCCCTTTTTGCTGTCTGGACCAAAACCAAATTGAATTTCTAAACGATTGTATAATTTGGAGCACTTTATAAAGTGTGGATTTCTCACTGTCTGACTGTTTACTATGTCTACACATTGTTGAGGCTTGAAACGATACACCTACACGAGGGGCGGCGACGGAGGCGGGTCCAGACATCGTCTGTTATGCAAAGTTGCAATCGCATCAAATGTGCGGAGACACAGATCATAATCGCAACAGAACAAAAATAATGCAAACAAAATAAAAGAATAAAAAAAGGGGCAACAAAAACCCAAATAAAAAAATACAAAAATATAAGTGGAACAAGTTCTTCAATCTGCAAATAGAAGGAGACGTTTATATAATAATGTTTATTTATTTACTTATTCACACATTTGCATAGAATTTGTCCCACTTCGCGGAGAATAAGCGAAAATGAAAACACAAATAAACAGTCAGTCAATCAGAGCGCAAGTCAAAAGTATTTTGAAAAAACGGCGACAATTGGAATGCAAAATGAGTCAAAACACGAGCGGACTTTTCGATATTTCATTATTTCCCAAGGTGAGGGACTGTAAGTTAGCCAGGTAGTCAGGTAGTAGTAATTGTAGATCCCTTTGATCTCATGGTCTCCCAGACAAACGAGTGCCAGAATAGTTCCAACCAACTAAATGTATATTTAAATACTACATTCTATTTTTAAATGGGATACGAGCTGTGCCTCATGCCACAGAATTGCAGAGTTAATTTTAAATGGCGCTGTCAACACAACAATTTTCAGCTGTGTACAACGCAGGTGCGTTGTCCCACCTTTCTCTTTCTTTAAAAATAGTGAGACGGTGGACTGGGGACGGGGGATCACCTATTTTGGCTGAAATTGTTTAGTAAATTGTGCTATCTTTTCTTAATTCGACTGTTTGGGCTACCAATTAACTGTTAACTGCCGCCGCCGCCGCCGCCGCCAGCAAGCTGATAAAACCAGTAGCTGCTAAAAACATTTGGTCAATAAAGCACTTGCGACAGCGATTATATAATGTTCGAATCAAACATCTGCTCCACTTCTAAGTGGTTTGTGGTCGACCAACAACAGCAACAACAATAACAACAACAATCAGATGAATTGCCAAGTGAATTTTCTATAAATATCTGTGAAATCGCATAATCGTTTCATTAGCACGCACTTTCATGTGTTATCAGGATTGTTGTAGGTGGTATGTGCAGGTGATTGAACCACAGAGTAAACTGATGATCTGTTAAACAATATACTTCACTTGTAGTACTTGTAGTTCTTTTGTAAGACCGTGCTATCGTCATGGTTGTTGTTTAAGACTTGGCTAATTAAATGGCCAGGCATTAAAGTGTTTTGCATTTTGGCCAAGGCTTAGTCCAAGGTATGTATGAGACATTGTATTTAAGCATCAATATAACACGTAATTAATATAATTGTGACGTTGTCTTGGCGTTGCATGGGATCACAAAATAACAAGCGTGTAGTCAGTCCCCAGTCCCAAGGAAGCACTTTGGGCATCATCAACAGCAGCACGCCAGAGGTCTATTAAAAATACATACATAAAGCAACAGACAACACAAGTCCAGACCAGGCCAGGCCAGACCAGACCAGACCCTGGTCACAGAACTGACTCTGACTCTCAATCTGACTCTCAATCTGAATCTGAATAAGAAGCACAAGCAGAGGCAGACACAGGCCAAGTCAGTAAGTTGCGACTGTTGTTGCTGTTGCTGGTCAAGTGAACAACAACAGTGCTCAGCACTTGAGTGTTGCCAATGCCAATGCCTGCGTCTGCGCCTGTGTCTGTGTCCCTGTCTGCCTCGATGCTGTTGCCGGTTGGCGGTTGCCAGTTGCCAGTTGCCGGTGTCGGTGCCGCTGCCTCTGCCTCTGCCGGGTGTAGTCGCCGAATGCAGTTGTCGTGATTGTTGTCTCAGATTGCATGTGGAATGCAAAGACCAGGAGCCAATTTGTTATTGTTGTTGTCCGCATTGCCCGCTGGCTGCTACCGTTGCAGTTGCCTCTTCGTGCCACTGTCGTTCTGTCGTTCAGCTTCTGCAGCCGTTCTTCTCTACTCTGGCAACGGGCACTGCGATTAGCCAGCTAAACTTGAACATGACATGCAGCAATAATAATTAATACAATTTTCGACTCTATTCCAGACACATTTCCAAAGAATCTAATCAAATTGTTGCACTGAAATTTGAATTTGACAAATATTCAGTATTATTTTACTTTATTTTCTGTTAATAACCAAAACTGTATAATTTTATCTATATCTAGTTTTCATACTCATTCAAAATACGAATTGTTTTTTTTTAGTTAATTTCTTTAAACAAATTTTTGTTTTATACTTTTCTAAACAATGTTATTTTAAATACCGATTTAGTTTATTTATTATATTTTCGTTTATTTTGAATTTGATTTATAATATCATTATAAACTAATTTAAAAGTTTGTATATTTCCTTAAATCTTTAATTTAATTTTGAACGGAAAAGCATGTTAAATATTTAAATATGTAAATTTTTATAGTGGATTACTTTGTCATATCAGTTTGACATTAAAACGAATTAAGTAGTTTTGGTTTTTGATTTTGGCCATAATTATGAACGTGTGCTCAAATTTGATACAAGTTATTGGAAATGATTTACAGAGTATTAAAGTTGTCATTTCACCGATTTGCTTGTCAATTCTGATTGTTATTAATTTTCGTGCATTTTGGCTTTCAGTTTTTAGGCTTTCGCGTGCCGTCTTTTGGCTTCTGCCCAGCACCAATCGGTCGGAGTCCGAGTCAGCCAAAGTACTTGTTATCGAGAGACGAGAGATGAGAGGCCAGAAATGCTGAAACAAGAGACAGAGAGGGGCCAAGAGACTGAGAACCAGACCCCGTGAGCCAGACAGACCGTCGCAGACGCAACAAGAGGCAAAGTAATGTTGATGTTGGCATTTAAGCAGGCGTGTAGTCCCATCTTGTTGATTGTCAAAATTGACAATGAATGCGCTCGACACACACACACACACACACACACACAGACACACAGACACACAGACAGAGCGCATGGCAGACACATAGTTGAGACAAGTGCATACATATATATCTCACATGTCTGGCGTTTGTCTGGAGGCCGTCGCAGACATTCGCTGATGTTGATGTTGATGTGCATGTCGATGCCAATGTTGCTGCTGCTGTTGTCCTTAAGTGATGCATCCAAATATGGACCATCTCTGCCTCTGGGCTGCTGGCAGGTGAATAAGGCAAGGCCCAGACGCCTTGGCTGCTGGCTGAATGTCCGGACATGGGCATAGTTTGGCTTTGGTTGACTGCCTGCAGTTTCACACTTTGCATTTCGCAACAGAAAATGTATTTAAATGATATGCACATGCGATTCGCTCCTCTGCTTCTGCTTCTGCTTCTGCTTCTGCTTCATCCTCCTCTTCTTCCCCTTCTTCCTCATCTTCTTCATGCCGTCGTCGTCGTGGTCGTCGTAGTTGTTGTCGTTGTCGTTGTCGTTGTCTGGGCTGCACTAGCTGTAAACTGAGACTGTCTGCAATTATAAGCGTCTGCTTGTCTGCCTTTTACAATATTTTTTATTTTTATTAAAATTGTTTTTGTTTTTAATTATCTGATTTCAAAGCGCGAGACACAGCGAGGAAAAAAGAGAGAGAGAGAGAGAGAGGCATATATGAGAGAAGAGAGAATCAGGTAGATAGTCATCGACATGTGCAGAGCTTAAAATTTCAATTTACAGGCAACGTGCCACCAAATTGTCGGCGCTGTTAATTGCCTGTTATTGTTGTTATTGTTGCTGTTGTTGTCTGTCGCCTGTCGGCCATTTTGTTTCGGGGATGACTAAGAAAAGGCCCATGCCCCATGTCAGTGGCATGAGGTACGCGACATGCGGTTCCTTCCTGTCTGTTGTCGTCGTCACTGTTGTTGAACTTGACCATAAATAAATGCATAATTACAGCATCTTGGCAAGATGGTAGTAAAAGTGAAAAACAATTCTTATTTCTGACGAACTAAATATGCTGGCAACTGACAACTGATAAGTGGAAGTGGCAAGTGGAAGTGGCAAGTTGTGGCCACTTTGTCTATTGAATGGGCACCTGTTGCAGCTTGAATTACAACGAGAGAGAAATCGAAGCACGTTATTTTTAAGCATTTGTCGTGGCGTAAAAGGCAATCTTATAAATGAAGATGCAACCAGCCCATAAATGCTTCAAATATGTATCTCAAGACATTCCCCACTCGCTACGTGCATAACGATGCAGTTCCTGCCTCTCTCTTTCCATCTTGTCTCTGTCTCTGTCTCTCTTTCTGTCTCTTCACTTGGTCGTTTACTTGCTTTTGGCTTCTTTAATATTATAAATAAATATATATGTACGCGTTTAGGTCTGTCTGCTTATTTATAGGGCAGTCGGCGCGTGCCACATATCGACAAAAGTATGTCTATATAATTGTGTCCAAGCACGTGGCATTGAATTAATTCATTGTGCAGCAGTCTCCGTCTCAGTCCTCTGCCTCAGACTCAGTCTCTCGTCTTGTTCTTCAGTTAAACTAGTAAATGAATGAAATATCGTTTATGGTAATTTATCCTTCAAGTTCTGCTAACTATGCTAATGCGTCAGAAACAGACGGAGCGACTTGCCCCAGCCTATCACAGGGTGGTTCATGTCGCCTTGCATGAGTTCTCAACTTTCGTTGCATACTTTGCGGCAGTTGGCATTTGTTTATAGTTCAGTCTCGTTTCGTTTTTATGTCTCGTAAAATGATAATCATATTATTTAACAGAATCGTAACGCTTTAAGTTCTTATTTCACTTCGTAATAATTATAATTTTAATCCTGAACATGTGCGAGCACCTTTGTGGCAACGATCTCCATTGCGGTGTGGACATCCCGCCCGTTAAAGGACGTCCTTTTCCCGTCCTCTTGCTTAGCTGTTGGCAGCGGGAATACGATGTGCGACCTTATAATAAATTTCGGTTTTCTCGTCTGGATTTTGAGGAGCGCATGAATCGCAGTTATCGCTGTTTAAAGGACCTTCACACCATTGTTAAGTTCATGTTGCAGCGGCGTCTGCTCTCCGTGTCTATTTCGGGAATTGTTGTTAGTAATCGGGATGCAAAATTACTGCGAAACTTTGTTCTCTCGCTTTCAACCGTGCCGAAGATTGAATTGAAGCTCATGCGTCTGCCATATGAGTTCTTTGTCATGTTGCGCCTAAAGGCCTACAAAATGAAGTTGTGTGAACTCAGTTTGATGGGTAAGTGGACGGCCTAGCATCATGTCTGTTTTATATACTGTGCGGGTATATTAAGTTTGTGTAAAGTATGTAACCGGTAGAAGGAAGCATTACAGACCCAATTAAGTACACATATTCTTTATCAACTCAGATCTCAGAGATAGTGATAGCTATAGCAATTTAAATTTCTCATCGCTTCTCACGGGCTGTGTGAGTGAGTTTAAACATATTCAAGTCTAACGACTAGATGGGATACAACTTACAAGATTGATATGAAGCTTCCTGGTTATTGAGATATCTCAATCAATCTGCCAAAATACGCATTTAAGTTTTATGCATTCAGGTAAAATTCACTATGTCAATAAGCTGCCATAAGAACGTTCAGTCGAAAATCTAGTTTTAGCTTCTTAGGCTCTGATATATCAACCAGTTCGGCCAAATATTATTTCATTAAATTCGAACAACTTTATAAAGTTATGGTATGAAATTCTTGTTGGTTTTCTGAGAACCAAACTGACGGAATATAAATTTGAGTTTGTCTTATACATTCTAATAAAATCTTGTGTCAAAAATGCAATACAGAAATCTGCTAGGGCATCGAATCCTCGTTGTCCTGAGCGGCATCTAAGAGCCTTGCTACAAGGTATCCTACTGACTGATTTGCTTGTTTTAATTGATTGGATGTCATTATAGGTACTCCATTGTCCAACAGAGATGCGAGCATGTTGCGTGAGTTCCTGTTAGTCAATAAAACGCTGCACACTCTCAACGTGTCCAACTGCAGTCTGTGTCAATACAACTTTGCCACGGTGGCCGATGGTGTCCACAAATCAAGTAGCATTCGCAAGTTGTGTGCCAACCGTTTAGTTGGCCTCAGTCTGTCGCTGGACACGGAGAAAATCGCCTCGGTTGTTGGTTCACTGCTGATGCAGAACAAACTCGTGGAGCTTACCATGAATCAGTGTGAATTTGTTGCCCAAGACATGGAGATATTCGCCGAGTATCTGCAGAGCGGAAACAGTTCGCTAAAGAAGCTAGAACTAGCATACAACAAAATATCCGCCGATGGTGCAATGTTCCTCATGCGTGCCATTTCCCAAGGTGGAGTTCTGGAGCTGCTCGACATCAGTGGCAACTCGATTGGCACACATGGCGCTGAATGGGTTGCCAAGTACTTCAGCTCCTGTAGAATGTTGCAGCATTTGTATCTCAACAACAATGACATCGGTGCCAGTGCCATCAATCTTATTTTGTTGACTCTCAAGAAGCCCTGTCGCATTAGGCGACTCCAATTGTATAACAATCACTTTGATAGTTGCTCGGCAACAATTCTTCATCGCCTGCTGGAAGCCAAGATATTAAGCAATGAGGAAATCGACATTAGCTGCACCTACGATCAGGATAAAAACGAATATCGAATTGTGCCCTGGCGTTAAAATTAATATAAATTGTTCGTTAATGTGTTCGGATATCGCAACTCTTCTTAGATTTGCCACAAATTGTTTATTTTCCAGTGTGTATTAAATTGCTGAAATAATCATGCTGCTTTTTAATTTTTATTTCAAAGTTGCAAAATATCAATATTAAAATTAAAATTAATTAAAGAAATCAACGACATGAAGATGCTTTCAAGGAAACCTTTGCATCTGCGCCATGATTTAATATCATGGATTTTTATTGATTTTCTTCTAGTTGCGTTGGAGCAGATCAAGTTTGTTTCAAATGTCATCCACACTCCTTACTCCGCCGCAAATTCCGAAAGGTTACCACACCTACAGCTTTTAAGATATTTCGTTTTTATTGGAAACTAATGTTTTATAACATTATTATCTATCATAACGGCATAACGGCACTTTAATTGTTAAAATGACTCAAGCTCCTAAAAGCATATTACGTGTATTCCTAAAGTCAGGGTCCCGACCTAGACTCTCTGACTGTTTCACTTAAATATAACGATTACTCTCAGATGTAATTATACAAAATTATCAAATATTTATATCTTTGTAATTAAAAAAAGAAATAATTGTGTAATATTTAACCAATGTGTAATACTAATAATAGTATGCATTAATATTTTGTAGTTTCGATTAGCTTAACACCAATACAACTGTTATCCCTATTTCTAGCGCCATCTGTCGAACGCTTTAGGCAAATTCAAGTTAAGCATTTGTATTAAGCTTTCACCGCGCTCTCAACGCACTCTTCGGTCTCTATTTCTCTCTCACTCTCTGTTGTGTTGTAAATATGAATGAATGTCCAAAGCTCGAGGTTGCCAGACTATTATGCAATCAGCAATATTCCAGTTATTTCGGGGCTGAAACTATGCTGATAATATGAACTGACTGTTGGCAATAAGATCAAGCTCTTGTTAATATTGACTTAGCTTGTAACGATAAACAGTTGATTTGACAGTCTGGCCACTTTCGCTTTCGTTTCCGGCTTCTCTCTCTCTCTCTCTCTCTCTTTATGTGTGTGTGTGTGTGCATTATTGTTGGCGGTTTCAAAGTCAAACAGCAACAACAAGAACACATAATGCGCAGCAAACAGCTGCGGAAGCATTGAGCACAGCAACTTCAACAGCAAACAGAACACGACGAGGACAACACATCGGCAGTCGGCAGGACAACGACGACGACGACGGCGGCGGCGAAGCCAACATTATCCTTGTTGAGAGTTTCGCAATATATTTTTATTGCAGCAGTCTCATCGAAAGCGTCGAAGCAACTAAATCGCATCGAGATCTCAAACAAAAATCGGGCCAAAATAAACCGAAAGTAATGAAATGCATACAAAAAATATGAAAAAAATATGAAATGTCTAATGATTTCGATTGGTGAATGTAAATGTTGATTGTAAAAAACTTATCATACATTTTAAACAGTTGTGTGTGATTACATTTGTGCCGATAATAGTATTGTTGTTGTTGCTGCTGTTGTTGCTGTTGTTGGTGTTGTGCAAGCAAACGCTTTGAGCTGAGCGGCAATTTAAAGCAGAAAATGAGTTGATTATTTGGCGCAGGAAAAGGATATGAAGACGTTCTGCAGTGTTTAATTAAAAAGCTTGAAAGAAGCTAATCCTCGGACGATTTAAAAATGAAAAGAGTTTAAAAAGCAGTCATGTGTTTAATGCTTTGATGTTTTTATTATTATTTTGATTACCTTTTCAGGCGGCGGCTGCTGTTCGGTTTAATGAGTTTGAAAATAAAATTTTCATATGGGTAGTGAGTGTGCAGCTAAGTGGCGTTAAGCGACTTCAACAGCGGAAAAACCAGAACAAAGTCCAACCAAAGACCAACCACCCACCTAAACTGAAACTTATCAAAACTAAAACTGAAACAACTAAAATAAACTGATGCTGTAGCTGCAGCTCAATCTGAAACTTAAGCTGAACCTGAACCTGAATCTGAACCTGAGCGCTAACAGAACAGAAACTGTTAAAACTTTGACTATAACAAGCAAAAGACGCAACTAAAGCCAGCAAAATGAACGACAGTCGACGCAACACGGCAACGGAATTCAGTTACATACTGCAACGGCAGGTGAGTGGCTCTATAGTTCTAGAGGTACGATTACTGGTGCAACCGACATCTTTCCACCCACTAATTGCATGCATTTTGCTCTTTGGGCTGTTCTTTTTGGTTCTTTATTAGATGTAGCTTGTCCTTGCAGCCCTTGCCATTGTTTTAGCTTAATTGCAAAGCATTTGCGCTCATTAACTTGCCACAAGAGGTAGAGCAACTAATTGGAACCACAGCACAATGCAACAACCCTTCCCCTCCCCATCCGTTCTTTACCACCAGTTACCTCTCCCTAGCAAGTGCATAATTTCTGTCCCACTACAATTATGTCTTTGTTAACTCGACTTGAAAATCTAATTCAATTCACACACACAAATTCCCTCACTATATTCCCCCTCATCTTGTTTAATCAAGCATTGATTGACCTTTCATATTGGTTGTACATGGCGTATGCTTAACAAACTTTTGTCCATCGATTTAATTGAGTTTTCAATTTTACTCATTACCCCGTCTTTCGAAATGACTTTTTATCAATTTATGTGTATTAACGATGTGTCGTATGGCGCATGATAAACTAGATATTCTGAAATTTGCACTATTTGCACAAATTTCCTTCATTTATCACGATATATATCAACATATTTATCATCTTGCACAATTTTTTATAAGAGGACAACATGAAAATGCAATAAATAATATCGAAATGCAATGTCCATCAATAAACTGAATGCGTTTTTTATTTGCTCAGAGTTGCTTGCAGATTTCCCAGCACGTATGTTGGTTTAAATTCAATATCGATAAATAATTATTAATGGCAATGTGAACACATAAGCAGCCGCAGTCTGAATTGAGAATCGTTTGAGTTCACTTTGAGATTATAAGTTCATATATTTTGATTAGTGTTCCTTAATCCTACAATAAAGGGGGTCCATTTAAGACAAGAGAACAGAAAAATAGATAACTCTTACACAAGTTTATTCTGGAAGACAAAAGAGATTGCAGAAATTGAATACGATTGAGATAATGAATACACTGAGAGATTAGATGACTCGTTCACACTTAAATTGGAATGTGTTCGAGGGAAACTCACAGTTAACTGCGGTCTTCTTAATTTAATATACAATGGACTCGATTCAACCCAGCAACAGGCAAGTTTATTAAGGATGAGGATTCCACTTCAGAAAAATATTGATGAAGAAAAGGAAGAGAACCAGACAAATAAGAGAGACGAACTCAAAGGGAATCTTTCAAGGTAGTGAGATCTACCAAGGGAATATTTTTAATTTTACATACAATGAAAAAGTATTTTAAAATTAACTTAAGAAGCAGATAATATGTTTTTGGTATGTGTAAAATATTTCGTCCCTTTTTCACAATACAACTGATACAGCAGATATGAAGATACAGAAAAGATGCTTTGAAAAATCCCAACTACGTGGCATTTAATTTTAAGATCTAGCGTTTTTCAAGGAAGTATTTAAGTATGAACTACCATCAAACTCTTAAAGATATAAAGTATTTACCATATATATTTGGACAATAGATACTTACACGCATTCAATTCAATAGTTTTTAATGAATTTGCTGTAAAAGGTATTTAAGCTATTTTCATTTTGAGTAATCCTTTGTCATCTCGATGCGAATGCGTCATGCGGACATCTCAAAATTTGCATATGAATTGCGATGGAAACAAATTCTGGTGAAAGGCTTTCGACTCATTCATATCAACATACATATGTATATATTAAATATGTGCATATATGCACACGTGTGTGTATCCTTATGGGATATGCATAAATGTGCGACGGCGTGTGCAAAACCTATTGACGTGCTGATAATCCCTTAAGCTGCCTACGATAAATACGTAACTGAGCAGGAGCTCGAGCAAGAACTAGAATCAGGACGAGGAGCAACCAGGAGCCCAAGGAGCGAAAGTGTGGGGAAAGGGGGGTGCCAGTAATGATTTTGGCTTTGCGGTTAGCTGACAGAAATTCATTAGATTTTTGTGGTGCACATAAACTGGCAAATAAACAATCTGCCACGAAAATTGGCTTGCGTGTGGGCTCAATCAAGCAGACAGTTAAATCATGAATGAAATCAATTTGTTTCTTGCTCTAATGGCGATGACGAAGCAGCAGCGACACCCACTGCCAAATTACACACGCTTTGGGCATTAAGACAATGACACATTAGAACCACAAAACAGATGCAACAACAACAGCAACAACAACTACAACATCAAGAGGGCTAATATGATTTTGATTGAGTGATAACTCAATACGTTTTTATAGTCTGTAGAATGTTGCAAAAGGTAAATTAATAAATCACGTGCAACAATCACACACACACACACAGACACATTTAGGACTCTTGAAATTGTTATGATTAATGAATTTTAGATGTGTGTATGTGTGTGTGTGTGTGTGTGTGGGCGTATTTGTTAAGAGCCTCCACAAGACTTGAAAACATTTGCCACATGAAATGTAAGTTATTTATCGTGTGTACTGTGACCTTTGTCCGCTGCTGACAATTTGTCTACTTTCGTCGCACTGTTTGTCTGTCTGTCAGGGAACAAATGGGACTTTGCATTTGCCAGCATATCCTGCAGACTTTAACATATTAGGCGTCACCACATCAGCCGGACCCTTGGGATGCTGCTGAGGTTGCAACACGATAGTAAAATCGATAAGTCGCGCATCTTAGACCTTTAATTGCACAACAGTCGAGCATTTCTAATTCTCAACCACACACAGCTACAAAAATTCTCTCACACACTATTTCACATGCTCCCACACACACTCACACACACACTTACTTTAATATATACCGCACACATTTGCAGGATTTATGACGCCTGCTGAACATACTGATGAGTTTCGAAGAATTGTTATGATGACTATGCAGCAGCATGTGGCACGGTTGGCATTGCTACCAGCTCCTTGCTTCCTGCTGCCTGCTGCCTGCGCCCCGCCCCCTGCCCCCTGCTCGTTGTTCGCTGCGTTCTGCTTAATCGTCGCTTAATATGCATGGCATGCGGCTTAGGGTGTGACCTTAAGACAGGCCTTGTGAGGCATCTTGCCGCTCGCTCTGCCCGGCCACCATCTCAACCATTGTTCAAATATCAAATAAAAATGTCAGCGGCACTTGCAACGCATTGTCGAGCAGCAGTTTCCATTTCCCTCCCTGGACAAAGCCGCACGCATTGCGATAGCTGAAATCAATGTCGTCTGCGGCAAGTTGGACCAGTTGCAAACTGCGGCAGGCGCAAATATTGACAAACCTGAATCGCATACAATTTGTATGTGCAAATGGGTGTAAGACGCTTTGTACTAAATGCATTAGTACCTGCTATCAAGTATACGCAGTGCTGTACAACGCGTCGTATGCGCAATGCGAGTGACGCCAGTTAAAAAATGACCTAATTCAATTGCCAACAACAGATTATGGAGTAATTGTTTTTAAATCTAATCCAAGCAACTAAACTAGGTATTCAAACCAATTAAAGGCCACTGTCGACATCATCATTTCTTTTCTAGTTCTCTGTCTCGTCATCATCATCGTCATCGTCATCGTCCTGTCACTGAAAATGACAGGCGTATGTATGTCAAGGAGCTGTGCGAGTTACTGGAGAGAACTTCAAGTTATGTAATAAATGCATAACTGTTGCACACACAAAGTGAATCCTTTAGAGTTGATATTCACACTGTTAGATAAATATAAATTTTAGTTTAGGGATTCGTAGTTAATACTTATTTTTATTATAAAAATCTAAACTTTGTACTTATAAAATTATGAATATAACTTTCTTTTCAATAAAACTTACTGTAATTTTTATTACGAAACTCAAAAGTATAAATTATTTTTAAAATGAGCACATGAGACATATATTCGAAAGTTCTACACCACTTAGTTCAAAAATGTTTAAATTAAATTTGGATTTAAAAAGTGTTTTTTTATTTTGAATAACATATAACATATTATTAAAAATTGAAAATAATTTGTGTTATTACTTTTTTATAATTAAACTAAGTTTAATTCCTTTTTTTTAAGTTATCTTTCAAATATATTTATTTTGACTATACTATAAATATTTGCAGTAAAACACAACTAATCATAATAAATTGTGTTTAGCTATTATAATAATAAAACAGAAGTAAGTCAAGCAGATTGCTTTTTGAAAAACAGATACATGAATATGAAATACATATAAATGCAAATAAAGAGATATGAATAAATATATAAATTTATATGGCACGTTGAGTGCATTCAACAGCTGCTCTTAAAAAATCTTGGCTATTATTTAGACGTATAGTATAAGCTATAAAAATCCGAAGCCGCACATAAAAAATAGCAGAGTGCTCCTGATAAGGTGTGCCAATTCCCTCCTCACACACACGCTCTTCTCTGGGGATGGGTTTGTTGCTTTAAATGGTTTCGATTTCACGTCCACGCCGATTTTATGCCTCTGTGATGGATTCAACGTGTGTCTTCTGGCAAAAACAATAAAAACAAACGCGCTCTGGGGCAACAACGCTGCCTCTGTCTGATCCGCCACAATTGCCTGCTCTGCTTAGGGCTGTGCTGTATTTGTGTACTCTATAGTATATCTCGGTAACTGACGGCGACGCGAAACAATAACAACAGCACGAATCCAACCCAATCCACAACCCGGTCCAAACAGAGTTGTGAATGGGAGTAGAGTATACGAGAATAGTGGCAGTAATTCCGTTGGGCTGAGTCTTGTTTTTATATAAGAAAAGTAAGAGTTTGCGGTTAGACAGTGATAGGCTAGTGAATTACTCTTTAAGGGAAATAATTTAAGTTCTGGATGTAAACTTTAAATATGGCTAAAAAGCTTAAGACTGAAGTTTACACTTAATCTAAGATATTTGTTTAAGCTTTGATTAATGTAAAAACAAATTCAAAGCTCATCTTTATCTTTATTTATTTCAGACCAGGGATCGAAACTACAGTTTCAATCATTGAAATAGCAAAGAAATATATTCTTTCCCCTAAACCTTTTGACACCTTAAACTTCCATTTGAAATGATGGCACTTATAATGAAACACCTCTTTTGCAACTTTATTTTTCTAGGGTATATAAAAACACGTGTTCAATGTGAACTTATATATAAATATATATAAATATATATATGAATGTGTGTATTTGGCATGAGAAATAAATTGGTTTCTTTTTCTGGTTTTATTTGTTGCTTTTGCTGGCTTGGTTTTGTTTGGTTTGGTTCCCATCTGTGGCTGTTACCTGGTATGCAATGCATATTTTTATAGAGCACGTTATTTTATAACCCACCAAATAAATCGTCAGATAGTTGACGGACACAAGACTGCAATTGGACTGCACTCTATGGGGAAAGCAATTAAATTTATATATCATATATAACCATTTGAATTTGTTCTCTTCTTTTCTTTTCATTTTGATTTTTCGATTTTCATTTAATTTTCGATAATCGATGCTGCTAC
Organism: Drosophila sp. st01m; assembly: GCA_018901795.1. Classification (NCBI taxonomy): domain Eukaryota; kingdom Metazoa; phylum Arthropoda; class Insecta; order Diptera; family Drosophilidae; genus Drosophila; species Drosophila sp. st01m. The sequence goes on from JAEIFG010000334.1 coordinate 2,002,027, forward strand.
TCAGGGAAGTGATGTGTCTGCTGCTGAGGCATATGCATTCAACGACTTCAACAATTTAATGAAGGTAATTGTATGTTTGACCCATATTTTAGGCAAAAGAGTGTTTTACTCCGTCGACATACAAATCAACATGTCCGCATTCGCATTCGCATATTCACGTATTCACATTCACATTCGCATTCATTAAATTCCAAGTGCTGCTATAACCCCCACACACACACTCACACACACACATGCAAAGACAGACACTCACATATGGGAAAATGCAGAATTTCTGACATTGGTCCACAACCTTCTCAGGCCTGTGTGTAAATTGCTTTCGGTTTTCTCCGACATCAAAGAATTTTCTATTTTCGAAATATTTTCATCTTGACGCCTTCCGTTTTTCTTACATTTTGCATTTCTTATTTTACAACCACATTTCATTTCAGTTTGTTAAAAGCAAATGAGAAATGATGCAAAATTACTGCGTCTGCTTCCTTCTCTTGTCTAATATAAACAAATGGATCACAAAATGTTAAAGTTTAGCTCTTACTCCCATCTTGATTGAAAGTGAAATACATTTTTTGGAAGACAAATTGAAAAGTCCGGTTATAGGTTTCCTTGCAGTTTGTCATTAATTTGTTAACAAAAAAAAAAAAATGCTGGACAACAAAGAAAAAAGTGACTCTTAATTCAACTGCCTTAAACAGTTGTTAACAGTGGAAATCAAATCAATTTTTTTGTCCCTTTAAAGATCGTGCTTAAAATGATATAATGTTGTTTATATATTAGTATTCAAGCCAGTTTGCAGCGACTATAATTGAATTTAAAATGCTTAAAATAATAATAGAAAAACTTGCACATTTAGTGTAACATTTTCAAGTACAACTATGCTACAGAAGTTGCCATCATTTTCATTTTACACTGCGCTCATGACAATGAGAAAAACTTGTGTAATTTGATATATTGGTGCATGACCATGCATAGTGAGAGTCGAGTGAGTGTGCGAGTGTGTGTTTATGTATGTATGTGTGGATGGGTTTATAGGCATTGTTTTTATAGGCTAACACTGAAAGTGTTGGCATTGCCATTAGGGCCAACAAGGCTGTCTAAAAATCCCGAACAAGCAAGGTCTATATTAAGGACAAGAACAGTTGAAAAAGAAACAAGTAAGTCTAAACAAGTAGATTGAAGAGGCTGCTCGATCAGCAGATACCCTGTGAATATTAAAGAATTACTATTCCAATTGTAATATAATGCTTTGAGTTGCTTCCTTCTCTCCGATTTGTTGCAAATCTTTTGCATTTGCACAACCCATTTTATAAAGTGTATAAAGTTTGGATATAGCATAGGGTATACAAAAGAGTGGCATCCATTGCCAAGACTGAGCCGGAGTCCAAGTAGCTGATTGTTTGCTCAGCTAATGGCAACTTGGGCCAAGGAAAATGAGGCCAGCGTTAACGCAAATTGCCAATGCTCCAAATGCTTTGTTAAGAATTCGGAATTCTGTTTTATTGGCCAAATGGCAACAGAACTCCCAACTCGGCTTTGTATTTTGCTTTAAGTAATTTATGCACTTCATTTGTAGCCAAGAAAAGAACTTTTCTGTAAAAGGCAAAAAATAACTTATTAATTGCAAAAGCAGAAGCCAAAATCTAATTACAGTCGACAAATTCGGCACCAAGTCAAAAGCGGAAGCAAAACGAAGAAGGTTCGCAAAAGTTTTATTTTCACTTTTCGCTCACTTCATTTTTTGCTCACTTTTTCTTGGCCATGTTGATGTTTGTGTTGGCCGTTGGCTTTTGTGGTTGACTGAGAGACTTGTCCTTATTTGTTTGTTTATCTGCATGTGCAATAACAAGAAAAACAACAACAGCAAGAATAATTGGTCGACACGTTTGTGTCAATACGGTACGAAAAGCGCAGTTTCAGCGGTTGATATTTGTCATGCGCATAATTACGGTCTGACATTTCGGTTAGCGCATGTTAATTGCATGCCCTGCACCTGTTTCTGTCGACCACTGCTCCCCCCCCCTCCCTCCTCCCTCCACCATCCTCCCCGCATGCCCTTTGACCCGAAGCTTGGCATTGTGTTGACATTTTGCGACTAAACGTTTTCAACAAATTAAAATGTTTAGTTGCTTCTCTTCCTTTTTTTTTGTTTCCACTCATAGGAGCCTAATTTCATTAGACACACAAAAAAGTTTTTTATAGGCGTTGCTCTAGGGGAATGTTTACTGTGTGAGTGTGTGTGTGTGTGAGAGTGTTTACAGTACTGTATGCTTCACTGTACACAAGTAGCAGAAGGGTCTCTCTGTCGGAATGTGAACATGAATATTATTAATTAAAATCGTGCAATGCATGAAAAGGTTTGTTTGCTTCCTATCTGAGTATTGGATTGCCTTGCATTACCGTTTCCTACCTGTGTGTGTGTGTGTGTGTGTGTGTGTATTTGTGTTTGTGTTTTTTGTGTTTGCCTTGGACAATGTTTGTCTTTTATTAGAAACGTGTACCCATTCAACAGACGAGTTACGAGTCAATTCAGTGGCGAGGTGTGAGTTGCCAGCCAAAGCACGAGTAATTTTTTCTACCTATTTAATATCCTACAACTGTGTGTATGTGTGTGTGCGACTGAAGGCGTGGCAAGCCCACAAAGTAAAGCACGAAAATCAGTGCTGTTTACTTAGCAAAAAGTTGAGCATTGTGGAAGTAAAGTGAACAAGAGAAATACACATGAATTTAGTAAATACTTTACTTGGAAGTAATGATACAAAAATGTACTGAAATTAATTTTTCAAATTCAGATACATATTTATATGAGCAAGAATTTTATTTACAAATTGTTTAACTTTCAAAATGAATTCATAAATACTACTAATTTATTTTCATGAATTATTTGTGTTAATGCTTTCGGATCATCGCATTTGTAGGGCATCTGGCAGTCGACCACACGCTGGACACAACAGCATGACTCTTAGTTGTTGCTTTGACTTTTTCGAGCCTCACACTTTTTGGCTCAATTGAGTTTCGACCTGAATCGACTGCTGTCTCTCTCTCTCTCTCTCTATATATTTTGTATATTTCTGTTTGTCCTGTTTTGCCTTTATTTTTGCATGATTCATTTTTCTCTCTTTCTCTCTGTTGGCAAATTAATTGGATTGCGCGCTTTAATTGCCTGGCAGGGAATTTGGTTGCCATATTATTTATGGCATTTTCCATGACAATATTTATGAGCTTTAAGTTTTAACTTCTTTTTACTGAATCCACTCGATGCTTCTTTGTGCTTAACATATGTCCACAGTTCTATCTGTTAACGTTGAGATTTGAGTCTGGGGAATTTATGTTAAATATGAATAGGCATTCAAGCAGTCAGAATAATTATGGGAACTTTATTGTGGCCGTTGTCATCGCCTTATCAGACCTTTTTGTCCCTTTTTTATGCCTGACAGAATTAAAGCAGCCTGGGACCAGTTACAAAAATATAATGCTGAATAAATATTATTTGCCAGAAGCCAGAGCCTCTGGGCTCAGGAAGGAAGGATGGAGGTTCGAGGAATGGTTTACCTGAAGCAACTGAAACGATAAGTGAACACGCTTTAAAACTGTCGTTTAATGGCCAAGTCGAAAGTGTCGTTGGTTTGAAGTCAAAGCTAATTGCAAGACACAAAAGAGGCAACAACGTGCCACTTCTACTTATAAATTAGGCAGTTAAATTTGTGGCATTCAGGCTGAGCGCATGCATGTGGCACGTAGCAGAAAAAAAGGTACAAGGCTGCCATTTAGATTAAACAGATGGCAGATGCAGGACCTACAGCCTTCGAATGTTGCTGTGACGGATTAACGACCAACCACTTGCTGCCTGTTTCTCTCTCACTCTACTTTCTGGTTGGCGCCAGTGCTGCCAGAATCTTTAAAGCAAAGTTAGCTAGATTTTGTTAAAAAAAATTTACTTTTTTAAAAAAAAAATATGTAATTTAATTAAAAAAATTTAAATATTAAAAATATTTAAATTAGATTGGAACCTGACTGGAAATACAAAAAAATTAATTTAAAAAAGAACATAATTTTTTATCATTAGAATAATAGTATAACACTAAACAAAGAATTCCAATAATAGTATAATAAATAAAATATAATACTTATTTCCGCCTACTTCTGATTTCCAGTAATTTGTGTCAAGTAATTATAACAAACGCGTTAATTCTTGTCATTTTTTCTTCCCATTTTATAACCGCGAAAAAGTGGGCGAAATTTTATAAGTTGTTTATATAATCGAACCAAGCTCTAATTGCAAAAATTACGTAGAAAAGCTTAAGAAAGTTGCGAAAAAATTAAAATTTGCTATATTTGTGGGTAAAAGCATTTCAAAAATTACATTTTTGCCAGATCTAGCAACAATATTACTTAACTGGCAGCACTGATTGTCGCTCATCTGATGTCGCAATTTGTTTTGCTGCTCGGCTGACAGGAAGGAAGGAAGGACACTTTGTAATTTCATTTGGCCGTGTGCTGTGTGCCGTGTAGCCTTGATGGTCGCCGCATCCTTGGCATTGGAGAGAAACTTGACGCTGCCTTTGTTTCATTATTGAGACACAGCGACAGCGACTGCGACTGCGACGGACAAAAGCATACACTTAAGAGTATCGTGTCTGCCTTCCCCCACCTGCCCCCCGCCTGCTCCTACACACATTCAATTGGCCATAATTAGGCAATTGCTTTGATACTGAATTGCGTTTTTAATGGCACTTTGCCACGTGCCGCCTGAAAGTATGTAACGAACTTTGCCACCTGTCGCAGGTCGACACTTAATTGAATTGTAAAGCTCACAACTCGCACGTAATTTGCTTTTGGTAAATTTTCATTACTTAACGCCAGGTGCGAACACCTCTTCACCTCTTCACCCCTGACATCCCTGACATCCCCGACACCTCCAACAGCTGCAGGAGCACAGCATCTGTAAGGCTTTTAAGCCATCTCGTTGGGCAAATATTTGTTTTTCTGGTTTTACTCGGTAACTCGAGAGCTGAAACAGTCAACTGCCAACTACGCAACGCAGAACTTTATTGCTGCTTTATCCAGTTAGCTGTTCACTGCTCACTGTTTGCTGTTTGATGCTTTCTGTTAGTAGTTTTCACTGTTTTTGCCTTCGTGCAAGTTACGTCTTGTTGTTTGCACCTAAAATGAAAAAAACGCAAAGCAAACTTGTTTAATTGCAAACAGCTGCTAAAAAGTTTTCACTGGCAATGCAGTAAATGCTTCAACAGCTAACAGCAACTCCTGCTAACTTGTCTTACTGCACACACACACACACACACACACACAGACACGCATTCTGTTTTCGCGTCTGTCACAACATTGGCCTTGTGCCGTGATGTAGCATTTTATTTGGGGTTTTATGTGAAAGCCCTTCATATAAACTTGTCTTTTATAGCCGCGTTTCGTGGATGAAGAGTGGGAGAAGGTAGAAAGGGGAGAGAGAGAGAGAGAGAGAGGCAGAGAGGGGGAGTACCCCTTTAGTCATAAAAATGACAAAAAGAACCCAGGCGAACACTTGCCAGTAGATGTAACTGGTGCTGGCAGCCACAATTTACGATAAGGTTGCGTATACGTAAAAGCTACCTGCACATTGCGTATACGCAATGCTGTCTAGCTATCTAGGTGCTTGTCTGTCTCGCTGTCTCTCTGTGTATCAGTCAGTGTTTGTGTGTGTGTGTGTGTGTGTGGGGTATTTTAGGAGGACAGTTTGCTTTTGATGTAAAGAGGCACTCGAGGCAATTTTGCGCTCTTATCCCAATCAACGTGCAATAATAGACTTAACCGAACCGAACCGGACGGACACGCTCACATTTACACACACACACATGCCAACTCACATGCACATCGTATTTATTCGAGTCTTTTGTTTTTGCTTAACGCTGCCTTTAGAACGACCATCAGACACATCAGCAACAGGGCCAACAGCAGCAGCAGCAGCAACAACAACGCCCACAGCAATCACTGCAGCAGCAACAGCAACAACAGCGGCAACCACAACTTGGAGCAGGAGGTGGAGGAGGAGGTGGGGGAGATGTCATGTCCGGCGACACGTTGTCCTCATTACCACAAGCATCGTTCAACTATATCAACTCCATCGTTGGCAGCGGCGTCATTGGCATACCCTACGCTCTGCACCGCGCCGGCTTTGGGCTCGGCTTGGCTCTGCTCATCCTGGTCGCCTACATCACCGACTACTCCCTCATCCTAATGGTGAGTAAACGAGTCTAGTGTGTATCATCGGGTCGGAGCCCATATCAAAGATATCGTGTCTGGTCAGTTGGTCTATCGGAAATTGAATGCGTATCTCAAATTGCTTTAAAGTGTTATTAATGTCCGCTTTCAGCAGCATTCTTCTCTTATTCGGAATTTCTCTCTTGAACAAGAATTATGTGCATTCATTTTTTGTTTGTAAATAGCTGAAATTTCATAACAAAATTAGAATTTCGATTTTTCTGATTGCAATGATTTAATTTTAATATTGAATACGCTTCCAAAGTTGGATTATTTTATTATCATTCTAATCTAAATAAATGTTTTATTATTTAGTTTTTGATTGCGGAAACTTGATCCCCATCTTTGTAAAGGTTTAAAAAATTATAATCTATAATTATAATTATAATTTTCCATGTGAAACGATAACATTCATTAAATCGATAATTTTAAGGCTGTTTTGAACTTTTGACGTTGCCTAAAAATTCCATCAAAGCTTTCGTTAGTCGACTTTCACAATATTTTGATTGATTGATTGATTGATTGATTTGTGTGCGCGAGCAACGAGTTGCATTTCCGCAGCAGAAAATGGTTGCATTAGCATAATTAATGTGCGGTCCACGCACACAGAGAGAGACAACGAGAGAGCGAGAGAGAGGAGGAAGGGAAAACACACTCGATAAGACTCATTTCATTTTCAGGTCAGATGCGGTCACATCTGCGGCAGATTCAGTTATCCGGGCATCATGGAGGCTGCCTATGGCAAATACGGTTACTATTTGCTCTCGCTGCTGCAATTCATGTATCCTTTTCTGGGTAAGTGGAAACTTTAAACCGCTTTTATCGCTAAGTCCCATCATCCCAGCCATAATGAAAAACTTGCCCCATTTTCTCCCTTAACATTTAACAGCCATGATATCGTACAATGTTGTCGTGGGCGATACTCTATCGAAAGTTTTGGTTCGCTTCTTTCCCTCATGGGGCGATTCCATGGGCGCTGTTCGCCTGGGCGTTGTCTTCTTTGTGACGGTGGGCGTGGTTGTGCCCTTGTGCCTCTATAAGAACGTCTCCCGCTTGGCCCGTGCCAGTTTCGTTAGCTTGGCGTGCGTCGTCTTCATATTGTTTGCCGTCATTCTGAAGCTCATGTCTGGCGATTATAAAGTGTGAGTATCCCACATCTATAGTATGTGTCATATACGTTATATAGTTATAACTACTTTTAACGGCTTCCCGCCTGAATATCTCCTTTCTTTAAACTGATATAAAGTGCAAATTTAATTTTCGGTTTTATAAATGTTATGTGTTTTCTATTTCCATGAGATGTTGGAATATGAAAGTGTTTGCTTAAAGCTTACTTTGTGTTGAATCAATTATCTGCAGACTTTTGCATATCTTAAAAGTGAATTTAAACTTAGCAATTTGACAATTAATATATAGGCTTAAATGACATTTCACTTTTCATAAGTAATTGTATACATTATATAAAATAATAATTTTCAAATCTGAATAGAAATTCAGTTTAATCTAAATAAAATACTCAAACATCTTCTTTTGCGGTATGTGATTTAAATTATTGTTAAAAAATATATTTACGTATAAATCAGCCTACGACATTTTAATTATTTTCGACACCTTTAAGGATAACCAAATTCAACAGATTACATAAACTTAAGTCTGCCTTTGCCTTTGAGTATGCTATAGAAAATGAATTAAAATAATGTTAATGATTTATGACGTGAAGCTCGCTCCGTTCTTGCCTGTGGCATGCAACAGCGTTAGCTAATTTATTAACATTACCAAAAAAATGAATTTTGCTTAAGTGTCGACGCGGTCTAATAAGGCGAACAGATTTATTTGCATTTTAATTACAATTTGTGTGCGACGGGGCAGCAAATTTATGAGGAGCTCACACACTCACACACACACGTACACACACAACAGACACACCTACATCGCACACAGTTACCTACAGTTACCTCTGTGAATTGCAGTCGAGGTGGAGTCCTGGTCGCTTTAGTGTTAAGTGGCGCTTTAGTGCCTCAAAATCTGTGGCATTGAACAGAGCGTAGCTCATAAAATGTACTAGTGTGCCACTTGTTTGGCTTTTATGGCTTTTCATTAGTTTTTTTTTTTTTTTTACATATTTTTACAAGAGACTTGCAACTTTGAATATGCCACAAGCGAGGATGAATCGTTTGCCAGTGTTGCCAGTGATGTTACTGCGACGACAGCCCACAGCTGGCCAGCTGCACTTGCAACTTGCCACTTGCCACTTGCCACTCGACTGGGATAGAGACTCGAGCCCTTCATTGCGTATTTCATGGTCAAAGGGTGCTCGAGCTTAAGCTCTGAGCTCTCCTCCAGCTGCGGGTGCGACTGCCTCCCGTTGCTGCCCCTTTTGGCTGGGCATAAAATTTAAATAAATTCCCAATTTACGTTGCTGGGGTCCGCTCTATCTGTAGCACATTATGCTGTTGTAAGCAGCAACACCTCAACTATGGTTTCATTTTGTAAACCAAGCTATGTTTTATTTTTTTAGCATTTTCTCAAGCCAACGAAATGTTAATTTGGTGTTAACTTTGTGTAATTTTTACTCGGTCTCCTTTTTTTAGTACTGATACTGCCGAGTCGTGGCGCTTTGCGAACTCGGATCTAATACCCGCCACAGGCATCATGGTCTTTGGTAAGTAGTAAGAAAGGGATTTGCTTATACACACAACAACTAAAGCGATAAACTACAACATGATTGCGGCTAAGCTCGGGCTGAAGCCGCAAGCTAACAAAAAATAGCATTTTCCACTTTCAATGTCACATTCTCACAATCTCTATCGCTTTGGAACTCGAACAGCTTTCATGTGTCATCACAATACTTTTCTCGTTTACCAATCGATGCGCGTGAGGCGACCATGGAACGATGGGAGAAGGTCACCCACATCTCAATTGGATTTGCCTGGACCGTGGCGGCGTTATTTGGCATTGCGGGTTACTCCACATTTCGGGCTTTGTCTCAAGGTAAACAAATTGACAAGTTATTGCCACATTTTCGAATTGTACTTGTAGATTGTAAATAGATATAGTAATATTGAATTTGCATTTCTTTTCAGGCGATTTGTTGGAGAACTATTGCTGGGATGATGACCTGATGAACTTCTCGCGTGTGCTCTTCTCTATATCCATATTGCTGACCTTTCCCATTGAGTGCTTCGTTTCCCGTGAGGTATTTACGCTGGTCATTTCACAATGATACACGCTTTGAAAATACTGAGGCAACCCTCGTATACAAAATCAGTAATTTTCCAGCTGCGCATTACAAAGTATCTTCTAGTGTTTGCAACAATTGCAACCTTGAGATACTTTGTTGTAATGAAGCCACTTTATTTTGGCAGTTGTTGTTTGAGCAACTTGGTGTGGCATGCCACAGCTTGAGTTATATTTTTCCTATTTCGTTCACAGATTGTGCGCGCTTTGGTGCATCGCTTTGTGTTGAAGGAACCCATCAGCGAGTTCACCCAGGACAAGGATCCCAGCTTGGAGAAGGGCGCCGAAATCGATGAGTATTCAAAAGCCATTACCTTGGCAATTGTGTTCAGCGCCTTCATTATATCGCCCATGACCGACTGTTTGGGCTCAGTGCTGGAATTGAATGTGAGTTTATTTCAATTGCTATTTGCACACACACACACACACACACACACACACACGCACACACACATATATTAGGGCGAGTCAATTATTGTCGTCAATAAAATCGTACCCCAAATTCGTAAGCTGTATAATAAATTTCTGAATGCCGTGAGTTTTTAGACCGATAAATTCTGCATAAATCGGTCAGAATGTCAAAGACTAACTGGAGATTTGGTGAAAGTCGGTTCACTATTTCATGTAGCTGCTATAGGAACGATCATTCGAAGAATTCATCTTTTAATGCTTCTCAGCCCGATCTAGGAATTCATTTTAGACCCGTGGATTCTTGGTGTAATATTCTTAGAATTCATCGTAGTTTTTAATTGTAGGGTACGATTACCACTGTATTTCTCATCCACACAAATATACATATACACCCGCCCTAATATACATACTTTTAGATTTAATGAGAGAGAGGGAGAGAGAGAGAGAGAGAGAGAGTAACTGATTGTGTAAATTCATGGAAATTTCGAAACAACTTTAGGGTCTACTGGCAGCCAGTCAGAATGTGAAAGATTAATTAAAGACTTGGTAAAAGTCGTTTCACTATATCAAGTAGCTGCTATAGGAACGATCATTTGAAGAATTCATCTTTTAATGCTTTTCAGCGCGATCTAGGAATTCATTTTAGACCCGTGGATTCTTGGTGTAATATTCTTTGAATTCATCGTAGTTTTTAATTTGTATTACGTATTTCTTATCCACACAAATATACATATACACCCGCCTTATTATTTTAGATTTAATGAGAGGGAGAGAGAGTAAGTGATTGTGTAAATTCATGGAAATTTCGAAACAACTTTAGGGTCTACTGGCAGCCATTCCTTTGGCTTATATACTGCCCGGCCTGGCCTACATACAAATGGAACCACATGCCCTATTCAGCAGGGAGAAGCTGCCCGCCTTGGGCCTGGTTGTGTTTGGAGCAGTGGTCACCATCCTGGGAGCTGCGGTGCTGCTACCCGGGCTAATGGGAGACGATTGCCGTTCGGATATTGTGATGGGATATTGCAAGCACGAGTCGCAGAATTCCACCATGAGGAATTGAGCGGAGGATGAGCAGGAACAGTAATAGAAGCAGCAGTCAAGTCAAAAGTCATTAGTTTAGTCATAAGCATTGGCAATACACTTGAATTAATGTCTGGGGAACGTTGTGGGAATCTTTTTGTTTAAGTTTATTGCGTCTTTGATCCCTTTGGTTTTACACCGTATCGAAACATTTCATAACAATATGTTCGATTTTGGCAGAGAGGTCAACTTGACTACCGAATACCGAATACCGAATACCTGTACCTGAGTCTCTTGATGTGGTAAGTATCTGCTAGCTTGAAATGTATCACAAACTGTGTAGTAGATGTAATGCGAGCTATTTGAAACCTGAATCTCAGTACAAAGCGACAAGAAAGAAAACAGGAACTAAGTGTTATATCATATGTATTTATAGTAACCACCAAACATCACATAAATATTAAATCTATTTCTGTATTATTTAAAGAGAATTCCTCCAGTTGGGGATGTTGGAAATGAGGGATGTGTTGATGAAATGAATTGAATTGTAGTGCAAGTTCCTTGATCCTTCGAAGAGTTGGTCTCCAATGCATGCAAAATTTTGAATAGTTGTTATTGTAATTACAAAATTAAAAACTAAAACGTGTAACTACAAAATGTAGCATTAGTGTAGTTTGAAAATATATTTGGGCACCAATATACACACAATACATACGAAACATGAAACAAACAAACGAAGGGATTGTGTACTAGTATCTGAAATTGACAGAAATATAATCAAAAGTATTATACCAAAGAAAAAACAAGTTGTAACTATCTATATATATGTTAAATATATAGAGAGAAATATATGTGGCATAAAGTACAGTATCATATCGAATCAAACTATATTTAAACGTTTTATATATATGTATACAAACTGTAGAAAACTGCTTCAGCTCCTGAATGTGACTAAGCTTTAAACACACACGAAACCAGATACATGAAACATGGAAACATAAACATAAACTAGATTCCACATTCATCGAATTATACATATTATACATATACAATATATATATAATATATACTTAATACTTATTTTAGGGAACAACAACAGTTTTAAGTTGTTTAACAAATGGCACTGATTATATTTTGCATACTTATATATATATTTGTATTTATATTACTATCTCATACCTTTGCAGAGAAATTCAGGTGTATTGGAATCAATAAAAAAGTCTATATGTTCTTGATTGATCTGAAGAACTTTTGTAAATCAATTTATATGATTATTTTCAGTGTTCAAATCTATGCTATAGGATAATCCGACCAAGTTCTTAGTCAAATTAAAGTTTTTTTCATACAACCGCCATAGAACATAACAATAGTTTGTAAAGTTCTCATTAAATATATAAAACATCTGTGTATCTATTCTCATATATATGTACAATCGATCGATCAATCTGCAAGGGTATTGTGTATATTTTCGGCACACCGAAGATAACTATTTATTTTTCATGGTATGTATATTTTTGTACGTATTTTTTAAGTTATTCTTATTTCGATATAATGCACAACGATTATGTAAATACATGTTTGTATTTCTATTTCTATGTAACTTTTGATATGATTAAAGAGATTTATAAATACCACATGATATTGAACATATTCGAACTTTTATGAACACAATGCTCACTATTCTTCTCACTGGTTGCTGGGAACCAAATGTGTATTCTGTTTTCTGATTCTGTTTGAAACTTGAAAACCTGAAAAACAAACAACTCTATCCTGAGAGCTTAATGACAACAACAACAACAACAACAACAACAACAACAACAAGAACAACAACTACAACACAACATATCATGCCAAACTAAAAGTGGAACACTGGACATAACCAAGGGCTTTTCTATGATACTTTTTACAACAATAAACAACAACTCTAACTCGAACAAAGCTTTTACACCAACAAAAACAACAACAACACCAGAACAGAAACAACAACAAGAAGAAATAATTGTATATACACTTTACAGAGCTGATCTGCAAACGTATTTCAAACCAAAAATATAGAAATATATATTCATATATTACGATATTTTCAACTATCTAAATGTCTCAACTAAAAAGGGAAGAACATGTTACAAATCTGTTGCAGATTTTGGATCTTAACAAATATCACAGAGAAATTATTGTGGAGTCTCGATGCTCTGAGCGTAGTATTTGTTGCATATATACATACAAAAATATAAAAAATATAAATATAAATATATATATAGAATATATAGTTTATATACATACAAGATTAATCAAATTTCATTCAAATTAGCATATACATATGTATAAACCAAATTCTAACTAACAGAATAAAGAATGTATTTTAGAAATATGCAATAAACCCAAAAACAAACAAACAACAACAAGAATAATTGCGGTTTTCCCTTATCACTTGTCATTTTAATATTTTTGAGTGCACCGCAAAACGTTTTCTTATCCTAAATTCGAGGGTTTATCGCTTAGTTAGTTCCCAGCGCATTTTTGGACTTAACTTGCGGTTTCTGATATCGGGGATATCGTTGGAGTTGCCCGGCTCGACTGGCTATAAAAAGCGCTGCTGGAACCGAGAATGGACACAGTTCTCAAGCGACTGCAGCACAGTGTAATACTCGTCTTGGCTTGGCGCTTTGCAAGTTACCCAAGTTCTCCTCAGTTATCCTCTGTGCTCCTCAGTGCTCCTCAGTGCTCCTCAGTGCTCCTCTGTTCTCCTCGATAATATGGCCGACAAGAAGAATCTTCTGCTGCTCCTCGAGCATCCCACGGAGCCCGTGTTCATGGACAAGGGCAAAAAGGTGACCGTATTCGATGTGCCCGATAATTATCTGACCGATCGCTATCGTCCCATCAGCACGGAGGTGCAAAGCCGTGTGGGCGAAAAGGTTGAGCAGCGGATTCCAGTGCGTGAGATCTCGATTCCAGATCTCCGGATTCCCATGTCCCTGGGCCGTGAGGAGCAGTTCTCCCTGTTCATTCCGAAGCATCGCAGGATCGCCGGACGTCTGATTGACATATTCATGAATATGCGCAGTGTGGATGATCTGCAGAGCGTGGCAGTCTATGCTCGGGATCGTGTCAATCCTGTCATGTTCAACTATGCGTTATCCGTGGCATTGTTGCATCGACCTGATACCCAGGGACTGGATCTGCCCTCGTTTGCGCAGACCTTCCCCGATCGGTTTATCGACTCGCAGGTGATCCGTGGCCTACGCGAGGAGTCGTTTGTGGTGCAGCCAGGTTCCCGGATGCCCATTGTCATTCCCCGGGACTACACGGCCTCTGATCTGGAGCCGGAGCATCGTCTGTGGTACTTCCGTGAGGATCTGGGCATCAATCTTCATCACTGGCATTGGCATTTGGTTTATCCCTTCGAGGCCACCGATCGCAGCATTGTGAACAAGGATCGTCGTGGCGAACTCTTCTATTACATGCACGAACAGATCATAGCCAGATACAACATGGAACGCTTTAGCAACAATCTCGCCCGTGTCCAGCCATTCAACAATCTGCGGGATAACATTGCCGAGGGCTACTTCCCCAAGATGGACTCCCTGGTCTCCAGCCGCGCTTGGCCGCCACGTTTCGACAACACGCGCATAGGCGACTTGAACCGCGAACAGGATCAGATCAATGTCGAGGTGGCCGACATGGAGCGCTGGAGGGATCGCATCATCGAGGGCATTCACCAAGGCTTCGTCATGGATGTGAGTAGCGATGAGGATGTGCAACCACTGCTTGAAATTTCAGCTAATGATTGTGGTTATTTCAGGAACGCGGGCAACGTGTGCCTTTGGATGAAGCCACGGGCATTGATGTGCTGGGTAACATTATGGAATCCTCGATTCTGTCGCCCAATCGCACTCTGGTAAGCCTCCTTTATTCGTACTGCCCCCTCTAGGATTTATCCTGATTTTATCATGATTTCAGTATGGAGATCTGCACAACTTTGGCCACGTTTTCATCTCGTACGCCCACGACACGAACAACAAGCACTTGGAGTCCTTTGGGGTCATTGGTGACTCCTCGACGGCCATGCGGGACCCAGTCTTCTACAGATGGCACGCGTACATCGATCGCATCTTCCAGGAGCACAAGAGTCGTCTGCCCGCCTACACGGATGTCCAGCTGAACTATTCGGGCATCTCGATCACTGGCGTCCAGGTGGCAGCCAATGGCAGTCAACCCAATGTGCTGAACACCTTCTGGCAGCAGTCGGACATGGACTTGTCTCGTGGCTTCGATTTCACGCCACGTGGCAATGTCTTTGCTCGCTTCACTCATCTCACCCATACGCCCTTCACCTACACCATCAATGTGAACAACGATGGCGGTGCCCAGCGCTTTGGATACGTGCGCATCTTCATTGCCCCCAAGAATGATGAACGTGGTCAGCCCATGTTGATGCGGGAGCAGCGTCTGATGATGGTTGAGCTCGATAAGTTTGTGGTTTCCCTCAATCCGGGACCGAACACCATTCGCCGTCGCTCTACAGAGTCCAGTGTGACCATACCCTTCGAGAGGACCTTCCGCAATCTGGATGCCAATCGTCCAGCTACTGGCACCGCTGAGGAGCTCGAGTTCAACTTCTGCGGCTGCGGTTGGCCCAATCACATGCTCATCCCCAAGGGTCTGCCCGAGGGACTGCGCTGCGAGCTCTTCGTCATGGTCTCCAACTATGAGAACGACAGAGTGAGTATAGATAGTAACGCAATCTCTTGGATTGATAAATTGAAGCTAATGAATTCTTTGACTTACAGATTGACCAGGAGCTTGTGGGACTTTGCAGTGATGCGGCCAGTTATTGTGGCGTTCGCGATCGTCGTTATCCGGATCGCCAATCGATGGGTTATCCCTTCGATCGTCTGCCACGCACTGGCGCCGATCGTCTGGTCAACTTCCTGACCCCCAACATGAGCATTGTTGATGTGAGCATTCGTCACAACAATGAGACCACCGTTCGACAGGCCTAGAAACTGATTGCCAAACAGATTGAGACGATTGACGTGACCTTCAACGAGTTGAGATACATTTTGATACCATAGATACATAGATACATAGATACATAGATACATAGATACACAGATACTTATACATTATTGCAGTTATTGCATCTTTGTTGAGCTTTTAATAAACGCATCATGAGCATTTAAAGAAAACAAAACGTAGAAATGAGCACAACTTTTGTACGTCGTGGCCTTAGACGCTTTTCACTTGTTCATTGATTGCGCTTATCAATGGGGCATGTGAGCTATTGATAGCCTGCTCCCCCTCTTCCCCTCTCTTCCTCCACTCTCCACTCTGCTCTCTCATCCACCGAAAAAGCACTTATATTGCGACTGAAGCCGCTCGAGTGGCTCAGTTTAAAACGAGCTGCAAAAGTGATCGGATTCTTCACAATTTCTGCTGGAAAATGAGGCACATCCAGTGTCAATCTCTCTGCTTGTTGCTGATAGCGGCATTTGGCGTAAGTAAAGTCCACTAAAATGTATAGTCAAGTATTGAACTATGTGATCTGTGAACTCCAGTGTGCGTCCGCTGCCGTCACTTCCAGCTACGATCGTCAGGTTAAGGCGTTCATTGATCTGTCCAGCGAGCGATATTTCAAGTTGTACGATCAGATTGCCTCCGAGACGTATTCGGCCAACGATGAGGAGGACTTTGACGCCCTCTTCTCGAAGTTGACCAATGTGAAGCGCATTGCCGACGAGTTGGTTGGCATCTCCCGGGAGGCAAGTGGATTTAATGTAACCAAGGTGCATAATGCGGAGCTCAAGGCGGCCCTGCAGGAACTCCGCACAGTTGGCGATTTGTTTGTGCTCGGCGAGGATTACTTTTCGTCGGTGCAAATGAATCTCGCATCGCTGCAGAAGATGTCGACGGACAAGGACATTGAGCCGTATCTGGGCGGTGCCAAGATGCCCAACGAGGATGACAGTCCGCTGGCCTATTATCCGGACATCCAGAAGATTGTGCAGCGCAGCAATGACGTCGATGAGTTGAAGTACTATTGGGAGACATGGCGCGATAAGAATCAAATCTGGGCCTCGGTCAACTTCTACACGATTGTGCAGTCTTATCAGAAAGCAGCCAAGATTCTCGAGATTCCAGTGCACCAGCTGTGGTATCGCTACGACAGCCAGGAGATGCTCCAGCAGATGGAGCAAGCGATGTCCGAGCTGAAACCCGCCTATCAACAACTTCATGCATTCGTGAGAGACGAACTGCATAGGAAGTACGGCGGAGATGTGATTAAGCCAAATGGCCCCATTCCGGATCATCTATTCCAGCAGGTCGTGGAGCAGGCCTGGGAGGAGGGCAGCATCATTGAGTCCTACTTTCCGCGCAGGGATCTGCCCCAATTCGATGACTTTGTGAAGCAACTCAGCGCCAAGGCGTTGATCAATGAATCCGAGAGCTTCTACACGTCCCTGGGATTTGATTCCCTCAGCGCCGACTTCCACAAGAATCAACTGAAGGACCCCAACGAGGAGCGACCCGACGATGATTGTCGTCCTGCTCTCTTCGATCTGACGCCCCACGTCTACATGATGTACTGCGAGAAAGTCAGTTTCCGGAAACTGATGCAATATCACGCCCACATGGCTCGGGTCTATTATGCCGATCAGAAGAAGCGTCTGCCTTCCTATTACTTCAAGGCCTACAATCTGGAGTATCCTGTGGGCGAAGCTGTCGTCCTCTCCGCCTCCTCGCCCACACACCTGACCAATCGAGGACTGGCCAAGGGAGTGCATTTCACTGAAAATTCGCTGCAGAATCGACTCTTCCGCATGGTGAGTTCAATTTGAGAGATAGTTGCATTTCTTCCACTGATTGTCTTCCATTTCAGGGCATCCACACTGTGCTCAACATTCCACTGTACTATGTGCACACGAAAGTGATGCACGATCTGTTGAATGGCACCGTCGACATGGACACGGTGAACAAACATTACTGGAAGCTGTTGGAGCAACATGCGGGCATTGAACCGCCCACGGATCGGACTGAGGGAGCCATTGATTTTCCTTATAAGTTCTATGTGAACATCGAGCAGAACTATCAGACCAAGTATTTGATATATCCGTCTATCTCTTGTCTTATCTCATACGTTTTCACTTGCTTCACAGAAAATTCATATCCGAAATTCTTGGCTATCAGTTCTATCGCTCGCTCTGCCAGAAGAGCAATCATCGTGGTCAGCTTCACAACTGCGATTTCTTTGGCAATTTCGCAGTTGGCAATAGCTTAAAGTAAGCTAATAACTCTAACAACAACTCAAATTTATTAATAATTTCTTCAAATTGTAGAGCAATGATGTCCTTGGGCTCTACCAAGTCCTGGAAACAGGTTGTTGCCAAAGTTCTGCCCAAGAATTCAGGCCTCAGCAGTCTGGCATTGCTGGAATACTATCAGCCCATTGTGGATTGGCTTAAGACGCACAACCAGCAGACCAAAGTGAAGATTGGTTGGAGTCCAACAAGCAAAAGTAAGGCATATCTCTTGTAATTGTTAACTTTCATAATTAATTATAATATTTCACTTTCAGAAATTGTTTAAATATGCTGCACAAAAAACCAATTGTTTATATATTACTCAGATTATCAATAAATTCGATATTCCAGTCGATATATTTCTGTCACAAATAATTCAAATATTAACTGCTTTGTGGGACATTAAGCAACACTGCAAATGAACGCCGAAAATGAACTAGCTCAGTGAACAGCTGTTGTCTCGCTTGCTCTTAGACAAACACGCGTATGAGTGCTAATTTAGGTGGCTGTGCGTGCGAGTGAGACAAATAGAGTTCGAAATTGTGGCGGCAAATGCAGAAATTTGAATACACAAAAGTGCGCACAATTAATTCAGAACTTTAAATTACCTTTAGACATGTTTTAAAGTATTTATCATTAAATTAAATAAATTAGTATATATTATAATAATATAAGTGCCTATTTTTAGTAAGATAATATATGTTAATAATATTTAAATAATTTCAGTGCCTTTTTTTGCCTTTCGTTGTCTTGGCCAAAACTAATTTGGAGATTGTTTAAGAGTTGCCCAATCCAAGGCAACAGATCTGTGCATGTGCAATATACATAGCAGCAACAATTACTGTTAACTTGGCTAAGATTAGATATATACTATTTCCCAATAGTCTGTGCCAGTCAGCCGAATAATCTGTTCCGGTTGTGGGCAGCGCAGCTTTCGATGCACTTTACCTTTCTGTATCCGTTGTATTGTATCGACTGTATTGACGTTTAACCACAGATGACCGTCGTCTGCAGGCACGGAGGAGGGGGAGAAGGAGGGGAGGGACAACCTCGAAGCTCAAGAGCCCTCGACATGCGTCCGCTATAGTGTCGCAATATTTAGTCGTAGCTGTCGCAGTTAAAGCTCATCGAAGCGCAGCTCGTTGCTGCTTGATTGCATCGCCATCCAAAGAAAAAGAGACTGACAGAGAGAGTGTGGAGAGAGAGAGAGAGACGAATAACTCTTGCTAGACAACATGACATGCAACATATTTGTATCTCTGAATGCACATTCCATGCGTGCAGCGTGCAGCATGAGACACTGGATTATAAATATATATGGTATATTGCCCAATTTGTTGCCAATCTGTCTCAAGCCGGACTTAACTCGACGCTTCACTTGCGCCAGCAACGACAACGTCTACGACAACGACAGCGACAGCGACAATGCCTCGCGAAAGGTCAGCACATCGACTGGACGACATGACGACATGACGACGGGACGGTCATTAACCAACTGTGGCAACAATTGGCTGCCATGGCGCAAGGTCGCCCATTTATATGCCTCGCTGGCTCTATCCGTTGCAGAATTACGCTTCGAATTACGCCTCGAATTGGACAAGCCAAGAGATGATTGGAAATCCAACTGCGCTAATTGTCGGCCGGGACTAATGCTCTTCCTCTCATTGCAGTTGCAATTGTTTCAAAAACTCGTGTGGGCGTCTTCTGCTAAATGAATGCATTGCGTGTCTGTCTCTCCCGCCTCTCCACTCTCCACTCCCCACTCCCCACTCCTTAATTTCATTTGGCGAGGCTCCGCAGTGCGTCTCCCTGCCGCTGCTAATTGCGCCAAATTGTTGTCAGGGTGTCTCGCGGAATGAATGGCCATGAAATTAAATCGTTTCCACTGCAGCTGCTGCCGAGTCCAACTTTGACATGCCACAGCAGCTGAGGCAGTTGGGGCAAGCTGCAGCAAGCTGTGGCAAGCTGTAGCACGCCTGCCATCAGCCGGACGCAAACTTCAACTTGAAGTTGAGTGAAAGGCACCCACGCCATAGACGTAGTCGCAGCTATCGTCAGCGTCATCGTCATCGTCATCGTCAACATCATCGTTGTCGCCGTCGTCGCCGTCGTTGCCGTCGTCGTAATCGTCAGTCGGTTTTGCTGAATGCCTTTTTATGCAAATTCCCAAAGAGACCGCAAAGGGAAAACAACTTTAAATGAAATTAACATGCGGCTGTCAGCCAATTTGGCTGAACTTTTTTAAATTGCCCCCATGCCCATCAACAAATGCATTAACATTAACCCAAAAATCGTCTTAACTACAGTTTTCTCTCTCTCTCTCTCTCTCTCTCTCTCTCTTCCTCTTTCACTTACTCTGAGGCTTTTTCTTTGCAAATTCGTTGTTTACATATTCAAGAGGCGCGTTTCAGGCAAATATTTTCTCATTGACTTTGCACAAAGCAAAACCAAATGAAACAAGCAAATCTGACAAATAGGTGAACTGAATAGGATTAACATATATGTAGATATATTAGCTGTGTGTGGAATAGAGGTCGGCATCGTTTTATTTAACATAAAAGAAATATTCAGAAAATAAAAAATAAACAAAATCAGCATCGTATTTATCAGACTTCTCTTGATTTTTAAAAATACTTGGTGAAATCCAGAATGCTGGAATCATAACATTTTTTAAATTAATTAAATATTTGTAATCTCTTGTTCTTTAGGACACTATTGAAATATAATTTTATCAGTGATCAAATTATTGTTTTAAATTGCTACCAAATTTTTATAAGCTAGCTTTCTTGCTGCTTGATTTGACTTTATTATTGTACATAATTGCAATGAAATGACCAAATCAACATCACTCATGCGCAATTTTGAATTAAACCTTTTTGGAGGGGAATCTTAAGCTGCGGCTGTAAAAATGGGAAACTCGAAGCCGACTCGCAGCAATTAAGAAATTATGTATAAGTATTATGTAGCGGGCTGTGATGATGGCAAGAAAACAATAAAAAACAATAAAAAACCCACAATAACTGGAGATGGCGGGGTGTAAAATGGACGCCCGACACTCGAAATGAGCATTATGTATACGCATCGCTTGATGGCACAGCTGCTGCTACAGCTGCTGCTACAGCTGCCCCAAAATGTGGAATACTACGCACATAAGTAATATCTGCAGGCGCCTTTCTTCATCTGGTTGCTGTTAACCTTTCTTTATTATTATTAGCAGTGGTAGCAGCAGTAAACAACACAATGATACACTCGTAGCATGTCCATAATTATCATTTGTTGCATTTCATTTCTTTATTTCCATCGCGGAGGGGTGAACACGACTTTCGGCTGTCGCATTGTCTTGATTTGTGATTTGTGGTTTGTGCTTTTCTTTCATGGCATTTGACGTGTAAATCATTTCTTTCAGTTACAGCTTCAGTTTAAGTTTCGGCTGTAAGTCTTTCACACTTCTATTCTGTTTCATTCATTTGGTGATGCGCTTGGAAATGCAAATCATAGTATTTATTTCACTCAATGTCCGCTTCCTGGCCATGGCGAATGGCTAAAACAAAAGACTGAAGACACGAACGCGCCCAAGATTTGAAGCTCAGCTTGTGGCCGATTATATAAGCGCGTGCTCGCCTTAAATAAGACTCCAACCAGCACGCAAGGGGTCAGAGTTACAATCAGAGAGGCAGAGACTGAGACTGTGGCAGAGACTGAGACAGAGACTGAGACAGAGGATGGGGCAGCGCATGGCCTGCTGTGTAGGTGGAGAAATTATGTTGACATCATCGCCTAAAAATTGCCAAGAAGCCAAGCAGCAAACCCAAAACAGCAACCACTTGAAAGCGGCAACAACAACAACAACCACAACAACAATAAAAAAGGTTGGAAAAAATATCAAAATAAAATTAATTTTACTTTCATTTTCAGCAGCGCTCATTTCATTTACTCTTGCCCAAGTGTTGGTTGTGCTTTAATGAATATTTTTTGCCCAAAATTGTAAACTAATCGTCTTCAGTCTATTTTGGCTGTTAGTTACTTAATCTGATTGCATTTTGATTATGTTGCAAATGCCGTAAAGCAAGTTACATTAAACTCCAGAGGGAGAGAGAGAGAGAGAGAGAGTGAGAGAGCGCAGAAGATGGTGAAAGAGTTATGACAACAAGTTAATTCATTGTGGCATTCACTTTGACAGGAAGTTTTCTGCTTTTGAGACACATACAGATGTTATACATTTAACTTATTGATTTTGAGCTATTTCAATTTATAACGGCATAAAATCTGACAAATCTGACTGACTGACTGACTGTTGAACGTTCACTGCAATAAGGAAATCTATCAATGTTTTCATAATAATTTGCAATTTAATCATAATAAAAGCTTTAACGTAGATTTGTTTTGATTTTATTCGCCTACTGTTTAACTCTAAAACTTACAAACGCAGTGCAAGTCAAAGTGTCTCATTTCGAATTGCCTTTTAATGGGCCACAACAAAATTTCCTGGCTCGATGCCAGCTAAAAACGGTTAAAGCCATTGCGAAAAGTGGCAATTTACCCGCTACTTGGCTTATGAAATGCAATAGTCGCGCTGACAACGGTTTAGATTTTCGTAAGCCATTTTCTAGGTCAACTTAAATGAAATTTAAACATATATTCAAATTGCCAAATTAATTTCCAGGTGTCGCCCAATTAACTTTACTCTACTGCACACACTAATGTGCAAACTCGAACTCCTCCTTCACGTGTGTGTGTCTTCATCTTTCATATTTTTATGACAATAAAATTTTCTGAAATTGCAGCTCAAAGACCTGAAAGGTAATCAACTGCAGGCAGACAGCAGTGTCGCCCCTTGTGACTAATTTAGGCAAAGAGGAAAAGAGTTTGACTCTCCGCGGAGAGAGAAGGAGAGAGAGAGAGGGAGAAATAGTTTTCTTCTTCAACAAGCATTGTACAATGCACAATTCGTGTTTCATAAAGCCCATTTGACTGCACACAAAAAACACCCTCGGTTACGCATGCCCTGTTGAATCTGCTGCTGCCTGTGTCTACTGTATGTTGTATAAGCAACAGACAGTCCCCCACATGACACATAAATATGTCGCAGTTGACGTTGGAGTCTCTGTTGTTGTTACACAGACAATTGTGTAATTAACCACAACAAAAGCAAAAAAAAAGCAAGACAAAAAAGAGTTAAATGACAGGAGCATTAAAAATCTAAACGGCTTTTAGCTTTTCACAGATTCATTTCTTTAACTCCAAATACGTTTCCATAAGCTGTTCGATTGTCTCTACGAGGCATTTGGCAATCCAGAGACAACATCTCCTCCTCCTTCTCCATCCCGAAGCTCTGTCGATTGCAACTGACAAACTGGTTGACACCTTTTCTTCTGCCGGCGCCGAAATTGATTTATGACAGCCCTAAAGCCAGCTGTCATATATAGTACGCTTCCAGAGCGCACAACAACATTTCGGACAGCGCATTTATAGTTCACTTTTGTTTGTTTCAGAGCTCACAAGAAATGTCACTAATTGCCTTACGAAGGCAGATTTCTTGCTGAGCTCGAGCTGTGGGCACGTGTCTATTGACAATCGGTGTACACTGAGAAAAACATATACGACACCCAAACTAATACTCAAAAGATCAAATTGACTTTACTCATGCAAACTGGTATCAATTTGTCAAAGTTATGAATGTTCAAGATAATCAAACTTGCAGAATATTTTGAAGTGCCAAACAACGTTTAAATTGAAACATCGAAATCGTTTAGGTTTTCACAAAGTAATGGACGATCAATCTAATTAAAGAAATAGTAATTTTATGCAAATAATTAAACATTTGAAAATGTTATTTTATTTTATTTTATTCAGTTGCCTGCAAAGCTTATAAAATTAGTTAGTATATGAAATATATTTTTCGACATTATTTATTTTATGTATTGGTTAGAAATAATACATTGTAAATAAATTGTCAAAAGCAAAGAGTCATTTTTAAGTTGTGGAAAGATTTCCATGTCCACAACATTTCCATGTGTATAGTATGGTATATCTAAATATCCGATTTGTACTAATTGTCCGGCAGTATTTGATACATTTAAATAATTAATAAACAATTATGGGGAATTCGTCAAGCATTGCTAATCGAATTAGAGTCTATTGGCCAGCTAGATGTTATCTTCGTAGCAACAATCGTACGAGGTGCGAAAACAAATGACTTAAAGCACAAACTCGAAGCTAAAACAACAGTCCAGATCGTTGTTAATTCTTTTGTAAGAATTGTTAAAACAAGGGTGCTAAATGGCATCACGAGTTGGTTTTTTTTTCGCCCAGCGAAGAAAACAGCCTGGCAACAACAACACAGCAGCAATAACAACAACAACTACTGTGAATCGCTGCTATTTGCAGGGCCTGCAGTTGCGAATTTGCGGTTCGGGCTTTAGCTTACAGGCCGGTAGTTCATTATATCACCTCTGGGTGAAAGTGATGATGGCATTCGCAGCAGAGACACACACACACACACACACACACACATACGCAAATGAAGCATGTGCGAACATTTTCCTGCATCATCATTTTGGGTGCTTAACACAGACGAGTTCGAGAAGAAGAGAGATGAGAAGAGGGGGGTAGCTTGGGTGCAGCAACGTTGCTGTTGCAGCGTCATCAGTGAGCACCTTGTTTAGCTTACAAAAAATGTATGCTAATCTCTCTGATTCTTTCTGTCTCTGTCTCCCGCTCTCAAGCTATCGCTGTTTCGGTCGTAGTTTTGCGTTTTTGTGCCGCTTGTAAATATTTGTGTTGCCATTTTTTCAATTATCGATTTTTATTTGCTTTTGACGTCGAACTGTGAAGCGCAGCTCTGAAAGACTTCCTCATTGCACACGGAGATGAAGCTGCGGCCGAGGTGGTGGTGAAGCTGAGACTGAGACTTGAAGCTGGGACTGGAACTGAAGCTGTTATGCAGTCCCGGTCGACGCAAAATGTGACAGCATCTACAATAATGGATGCAAATTTGCCCACTTTTTTGTTGCTTTGTCGCTTTGCCGGTGAAATCGCGCAGATTTTGAATATGAAAATTCGTCAATTGAATACTACCAGCATTTTTATGAATATTCATCAATTAAAAGCAAATAAAAAGCAGTAGCTTTTAAAGAGTCTTACAAAGAAACGAAGAAACCCAAAAATTGTGCCACCAAAAACGAAATTAAGAGCAATTGCTACTCGAGTTTGCGGTTATCGCACTGCTTATGATGTATATGCAAATATTTACCCAGTCCCAAGCCCGGGTCATAGCACAAAAAACACTTTCCAACTGTCGCAAGCATCCGCCAGAAACAGCAACAGCAGCAGCGGCAACAACAACAGCAGCAACAACATCAGCATCACCCGCGTCAATGCCGTTGCCCATGCCCGCCAGCTGGAGTAGTCCCAGTGTACAGACACAGATGCACGTACTTACAGATACAGATACAGAAACAGATACAGATATACACAGCAACAACAGCAACAGCAAAAACTTCAGTTGTAGAAACGAGCTGTTGCTCCTTTCACTTTCAATACGCCAGTGTGCGAAATGAAATGAGAGCAAAACGGACTTTAGCTCGCCAATAACAAGGGGCTCACTGCGATAGCAACAACAACCACAGCAACAACGGCAACAACAGCAGCAGCAGCAACAACTCTTCAACAATCAAAATAGAAGAAATCGTTATAAACTTTTAACGCGATGATTCATCTAAAGTTGAAGGCAACGGATGCTGTTTACGCTGTCGCCATCGCGATCGTCGTCGTCGTCGTCGTCGTCGTCTTCATTTTTGTTGTTTTTCCAAAGGCCATTTTACGTGCGTACGAGTGTCTGTGTGTGTTTGCTACCTCATGTGATGTGAGCTGTTTTTTGTCAACCGCTTTTTGGGAGTTTCCCTCGCCCCGATGGCTGTTGAGATCAAGGCTCCTTGCGCAGCCTTGACGTTGAATCGTTGAGCATACAGCACAAGTTCGTTGCCTAAGTCTTTCGTTTGTCTCATTGTATTTCTGATCAACACTGAACACTCAAGTGGTTAAGTTGAAAGATGAACTACTGTTGAACATACATTCGTTTCAGTGGTGATTAACCTGATAATTGCATTCGATCTTATTGTAATTCATGACACAAACTGAGGTCAAGAAAACACATGCAAAGAAGTTCAAGAATATGAGAAAGTTTATTCTTTGATATGTTACACATGCAATGGTTGATCAATATGTCTATTTTTTATGTAGAATGGCCTTGTAACAACCATTTGCCGCAGAGAATGGGGAATCATTAAAGTATTGATTCTTTATAATGAATCAAAAAGAGTGGGCCAAATTTTAAAGTGTTTTAATAAAACTTCCTTTGTGACGTCTGGAATTGATCAAGATATTGTTTTATTGTTCTTTGATATCATTGTTGGCATTGTCAGCTCATATGCTTGCGAGTTTAATGGTTGGGCTGGATGTCAGCTCTGTCTAAGTTGTTAAACCTTATTTCTTAGTCAAGGTAATAGAGCAACTCGAACAGGCCTCGCTGAAGAGAGTCTTTTATGAGCATTTGGCAAAGCACTCGGGCGATCGTTTATAAGTATTTCAATCGCATTGACGCGCCTAGTTGCAATTAGCTGTCATAGTCAAGTCACAGACATGTCACAGTCTGTCAAAAGGCATTAAACATGTCGATGCTTTTGTTGTTCTGTTTGTCAAGCTGCTTTTCTGTATTTCTTTTTGTAAGCCAAATATGTTTAATTGGCGCTTGTCATGGCCCGACAGTTGCTGGACTATGAAAATAAAAATAATATAAAGCAGTGGCCACTGGCCACTTTTGTGCTTATATTCGTACTTACTATTGACCATGGCGGCCAATGATGCCTTACGTTACTTCAAAATATAGTAATTACAGCTTATGAAATACTCGCCTGTCGTTAGCTGCAGGGGTGTGTGGGAAATCCCCCTTTCCCTTACCCCTCAGTAGATGTTTGGCAAGGGGAAGGGGGTGGTAAGGGCGCCGGCAAACGTCTGCTGTCTGGCCGGCATTAAGCAATAATTGTTTGTAATAAGTATTTGTACAATGCGCTGTCTGTTACTGCCTTTTAATGCACATACTTACACTTGCACACCAACACGCACAGACACAGACACAGACACACATACCAACTCATCAACATCATCATCATTATCGGCATAGTCGTCGTCGTCGTCGTCGTCGTCGTCGCAGTCCCCTTTCATATATCTGACGCTGTCTGTGCAGTTTATTGTTGCCTCATCGCCAACGCAGCGGCAGCACAGCAGCAACCACAGCAGCAACAACAGCAGCAACAACAGCAGCAACAACAGCAGCAACAACAGCAGCAACAACAGCAGCAACAACAGCAGCAACAACAGCAGCAACAGCAGCAGCAAAAGCGCCAGCTGATTTTCCTCACTTTGCTTTGGTTAACGCAGAAACAGCCAAAAAAATAAACAGCAAGAGACCGAAAGACAACTGGTAGACACCCTGTAATCAGCTGTTATATAACTATGAATTTGTTGATTTATCAAAATCTTATCTTTTTCGGTTCTGATGAAAACTAAAATCATGTGATCAATTCAAGTGCTAGATAATAAGTAGTAGTAGAAATATTAGTAGTTTTGTTGTGGAGTATTAATAAAAAGTCGCAAGATTTTTTAATAGTTAATAAAGGTTATAGCTAGATAATACCTTTTTCTAATTTTTTAGATAGTAATATATAAAAAAAAAAATAATTCCATACTCAATGAAATAGTTAACTAAATACATAACCTTCACCAAGAATTAAGCGATAGAAACAGATGCTACCGCTGTTTCTTCGATAGCGCGCAGATTATACTATATATGCGAACTTTGTGGTTATTCCTACTTATACCTTTAAATATGTGAATTTTGTATGAAAGAGCTTCAACTTTTTTTGTTTTTAAAAATGTAAATATAAAATTATTACTTACATCTATTGACACTTATCAGACACCCTCGACTTTAGTTAAATTTGAAGAAGAATATTTCTCGAAATTTATGTGCGCACCGGTCCACTAATTATCGTCAAAGATACACGTATGCAGATAATATTTCTTTCCATATCTGTTGTTTATAAAATGTAATTTGCTTAAACTACCCTTGTATAATTTTACTTAGTCGACCTTAGTCGACTTTAAATAAATAAATATGTAAATAATAAGTCGCTTTTAATCATAACCTCTTAATACTTTTTTCACTGGGCATAAAAAGCGCGCACAAGAGCAGGAAGAGACAGCAGCAGCAACAGCGACAGCAATATCGACTGCGCAGCCGTCGCATGAAAAGTTTGCTTGCAGAGGCATCAGCATCGGCAGTGGCAGTGGCAGAGGCAGAGGCAGCATCGGCAGCGGCAGCGACAGCTTCGGTCAGCTTTAACGTTTCAACGTCTGCGCTTGCGTTCAGACTTCTTTGGGACTTCGCTCAAGAAGGTCGTGTGTGCGCTCGCATTAAAAGCTCAAAGCTCTGTTTCATTTCGTTTCGTTTCGCTTTGTTTCGTTGTGTTTTGCGTTTGGTTCCATTTCGTTCGCAACGTCTGCGCTCGTTCGTCTTTCGTCGTGTTTCTGGAGTGCGCAATCGTAAGTGCCGTAGCTTAGTGTTTGTTTGTGTGTCCATGTGTAGGATATGCCAAAGGAACTGCAAATTAAAGGAAAATAACGAAAATACAATAAAACCATTTCAATCGATAACGGAAGTTAAGAATTGAGGAATAACAATTTCTAAATTGAGTGTGTTTATCATTGAGTGAGTGGAGTGATACTGTTTGAAATTGGAATACATTTTGGTAGCGGTGTATTGCATTGGGATTGGATTAGATTGGATTGGATTGAGTTGATGTTTGTTGCTGTTGTTGTTGTTGTTATGGCTGTGATTGTGTTTGCGAGTTGCAATTTCATTTTCATTTCATGTCGGACAGCAGCCGACAGTGAAAGTGATTTGATTTTGCAATTGCAGTCCGAGTTGCAATCGCAATCTCTAGCTGTTGTTATTATTGGCGTTGCTAAACAATATACTCAATCCCAGCTGCAGCATGATTTGATCTGCTCGGCATCATTATATGCCATTTTGTTTATACATACATATGTAAGTACATATCTACTGTTTTATGGACTGGCCAGCAAATCAAATCATAACAAAACACAACGCAACGCAACGCAAACACTCAGTCAAGCCAAACCAATGCGAAACCAAAACCGAAGCAAGCTGAAACCAAAATGAAAATAAAAATAAAAAATACAAAATTGCAGCTAAAACCGCCAGCCATTTTAAAATGAATTTTGTTGCATTTGATTTCTAGTCTTTTTCATAAAATACTCGTATCGAAACGCGTGTTTTCCCACTGTGCTTCAATTTATCATAGCCAAAACAACAGAAGCATCTATAAGAGCAACAACAACTACCCACACACACTCACACATAAACAGTTTATAAATTTGGATTAAATCTGCAAATAAATTGTTGGGTAAGCCTAAGCCAAATACAAATTAATTTGATATTCAGGTATTGCCACACACTCACACATACCATACACACACCATAAACATACCATGACACAAATGCGGGCAGAAACTAATCAAATGTTCATAAATTTCACATTCAATCAACATTTATTAGCAATCGCCGTTGCGACGATGATTAAATCATTTAAATTGCAACAGCGCACGAACCGCAAAAGCAAAAAACTACAAACAAAATAAAAGAAAAGAAATAATTAAAATGAAATGAAAACTAAAGCTAAAGCGTCGTTATCTAATACATCTTGCAATATTCATAGATATGCATGTGTATGTATTGGTGCCGTACGATAGCTGCATATAACAAACAGCATGTAACGCGTAAACATGGCGTGATAACTTGCAACATGTTGAACGTATTGGAGTTAAGCGTTAGCGTTAGAAAAATGCAAGCTGTCTAAGCAACTAGACAACTCGACAACTCGACAAGGCAGTTGCCGCAGTATTTATAGCGATTTGCTTAAGAAACTGTTGGAATTCAAATTATGACAGCCATTACTGGAAAAAATCTGTACGATAATCCATTGCACATAACATGTTTTTCGCTGATTGACAATTTTGAAATCTCGATTTTGGTTCAGATAAATTTGTACTGAATTTAATTACTAAAATATAAGAAATTTGAAAGTTGTTTTAACGTAACTAAATAAGTATTCAATTATTATTGTTATTTATTAAACAGGAAAACAGCCACAAACTTTAAATAGCATCAAATAAATATTTGTAATATTCTCTGCAATACCTATTCTATAAATTTTGTAATTTGTCAATCAATGTCGATTGATGCTTGTTATCAAATACAAAGTCGATTACTATCTATCGAAATGATACATGTTCATATATAGTATAACAAGTTGTCGATCCAAATTTGTCAAACCGTATTGAATTAATTATATTTCGACAACATTCGCGCTTGTTAATTGTTATATAATAAACATTTGCAATAAACACTAGCATTGAATAATAAATAAACCAACTGAAAACGACAGAAAAAACAAACCATGTCAAGTCGCCTATAAAAATGAACGAAAATGCAAAAACAAAAACGAAAACAAGCAGGAAAACATAAGTATAAGTGCGTTGAAAAAAGGGCAAAAGAGATAGATGAAGAGAGAGAGAGAGAGAGAGTGGTAGAGACGCAACACTAAAGCGAGCGACGAAAACTTAACCCAAATTGAAGCCTAAACCTCAAGACGGCCCAAAAAACTTAAATTATTTGGCAACGTTTTTATAGTCCGGTCGAAGCTTTGTCTTGTGTTTATACAATATCAGCATATGTGCATACGAATGTAAATATGTATATTTGTGTATGACATGAACTTCATTATCAGCAAAGCGACGCCAACGCCGTCCAAGTCATTTTTAGTGTTCCTTTTTTTTTTTGGTAACATCTCATTTCTTCTTTCTTCTTTTGCCTTTTCATTTCATTTCGTTTTGGGGTTTTTCTTTTTTTTTGTTGTTTTCCTGAAGTGGTTTTATTTTATTTTTTATTTAGGGCTTTTGCTTATTGCATAAGCGGAGAAACTCGTATTGCTCTGCATGCTCTTTAGAGCATGTTATATATTGAATTGGTCCCTCGTTGCTGTTGTTTTTTGTTTGCTGCTGCTGTATTACGAAAGACTTAAGACACAAACCTGAGAACTTTCCTCGATTGACACAGAGTATTTAATTTAAGTCGCATTTTTATAGCCTGCAAATTGACATTTGGCAGTTAATGTATAGAAGAAAAAGATGGCGAATGAAAGCAAAACTTAGTTTAGAATAATATAATTTTTAACTGTATCAGTTTCAATACGTAGGGTATCTTCCGGGCTATCACTGTCTGGGAAAACTGCCGTATCGCTATGATTATGGTGACACATTGTCCAAGAAATCCCAAATCCGGTTGGGCTTTTCAGGCCGAGACCCTTTTGAAAATAATCTGGTAATAAACCCAAATGTTTGTTGGTACGAGAAACAAGTTCCGCCAAATTGTGACCATGGCAATGGATTTTGTACTCAGCTGCTTGGCCTTTTCTCTTGTTATTTATTGTTTATGTAAATAGATATTTGATTGTGTATTTTCTTTCATTTCTCTCGTTCTCTTTTAGCTCTGCATTCGCCTGACTTATGTAAAGCAATCGACGAAATGTAAATCATTTCTCAATGCGCCTCCACTTTCCGACTCGCAATCGATTATGCATTCATTTTGATTGTTAATTGGACGATGGCTACTGTTTTCTTTATTTATTTTTATAGATCTAATCATTAATCTAAATTGATTAGCATGTGTAGACGATTCCAGCTATTTTCGGTTACTTTTTAGCAGCTTTATGCGGTTACTGACCGGATTCTTCCTCTGCACGAGCCATTAGCGCGACAGGGGAGAGAAGAAGGAGGGGGAGGAAAATATCATACGAGTATAATGTAATAAAATGCGATTTTCGTTGTTTAGTTTTATGGCGCTTATCTAATGCATATTGGCTACAAGAGAGTCGTAAAGCCGTAACAAACTCAACAGTGCAACAGATTTATTAATACTTGTATTGCAAATCCTACGCCAGGTGGCGCTAATTACATAAGCATCATCGATTTATAAAAGTTGTTGCTGCTGCGATTTGCATGCAATGCTTAGAGCTTTGCAATGTTGCCGTTGTTGTTGCTGTTGCTGTTGCCAATGCTTCTTAACACATTTTGCTGCCGGTGTCGACTTCACACATTCGTAACAATTGCGCAGCAGGCGCGTGTATTGAATATTAATTAACACTCCTCTCTCTCCCCGTTTTCCTCTTGTGGTATTCCCCCGTCACCGCCTATTAGCGGACATCTATTGATTATGTAGCGCGGCGTGCGTCGCCTTCGATGTGGCAACAACATTTTGGCCTGGGCCCAAATTGCTTGTTGCTCTTACAGCGGCACTTACCTTACCCAATAGCTTTCCATTGCGTTGTATGTGAGTGTGTGTGTGTGTGTGTGTGTTTGCTTTTGGCCTGGCTAAATGTGCCAATGGCATGACACCAATTTACCATCGATATGCGCCTTTGTTTAGAGTTCACCAGCTGCACACAGCTGAGCTGCTGACCCACTTGAGTACGTCTCTATCTCCCGGGGGTGTGTGTGTGTGTGTGTGTACTTGTCTGTGTGTGGGAAAGTCAAACGTTTCGACCTTTTGCTTTGGCCAGACCATAAGCATTTACAATTGGTCAATTGCCAGCGATTTAAGTAATTGCCAGTTGCTAATGCCTCAGTTCAAGATAAAATACTGGAAATATTAAGTTATACTATGTATATCAACTGAAAAAAAACACAGTTTGGTCAAGACGAATCAGGTTTAGGCCAGTTTAATAAACCTAAGAAATCTTTAATACTTTTGGAAAACTGATTGCAATTTATTTGAATAAAATATTTTCTCTAAATTTATTTAGAACTTAAGATGTGCTGATTAAAAAAATGTATTCACAATTAATTTACTTAGTTATAGATCATTATTCCAATTGACTTCATTAATTTATAATATCCTGAAACAAATTTTAACTATGCAAAATGTATATTTATTTTAATAATATTCCTTTTATTAATATTATTCTTCGGTTGCAGATTTATTTTAAAAGTCAACATAAAGTTGAAAGTTTTTGCAGTTGACTTTTACTGAGTTTAAACAGCTTAATCGTCAGTTAAGATAAAACTTCAAATTTCTGGCAAGTTTTGTGCAAGTTTTCATAAACCATTTGTGCAATCGCGTGTAATTTAAGCAATTTGTGGAAATGTTCATGCACACACACACACACACACACACACACACGCACACAATTTTCTAGAGGCTGACAGTTATTTATTTATGCGCAACTCGTCAGCGTCACAAACGAGATGCAACAGTAGCGATAAACATCAGCACAACGACTTGTGACAAATGCAACAACGAACAAAGCTAACAACTTTTTGGCCATTGTTGTTTGCCATAATTTTGTGTTTTTGTGCATTTGAAATTGTATTTTTATTTTTATTTTTTAAATTGCGTATTTACATTTTGTGGAGAGTTGAACAAACCACAACACGCACAGCTGTGAGAGAGGATAGAGGAGAGTAGAGAGTGGAGAGTAAGGTGGAGAGTGGAGAGAGGAGAGAGGAGGCAACGCTGCGTATACGCAATGCAATGTATCCGCATCTTCAGCACATTTCAAACGCATTTATCTCAATTACGAATTTAAGTCGAGGAAAAACAAAAACAAAATTGCTTGTTTACAGTGAACGAATTAAACGACGCATTGTTTGCAACAACTGCAACAACAACAAGAGGCCACAATACGAAGAAGAAGCAGAAGCAGATGATGATGATGATGATGAAGAAGCAGAAATAAAACTTTCACTAGGCAGAGCGCAAAAGTAAAGCAAAGTGCACATGCAGATAAAAGAGCAGCACAAAAGAAGGGCCCCAATAAAAAACAAAGAGGAGCAGCGCCAACAATTGTTAATTAAAACAAATAAACTGGCAGACAGTAAAAAATGAATGTGAATTATGCGTGCGGCAAAGTAAAGCACAACAATAAAAAGAGAAGTGTGAAAACGAGGCAAATAAAAGAAATAAAATGCCATAAAGTAGAAAGAGGGAATGAGATAGAGGGAGAAAGGCGAGAGAGAGAGAGAGGCGAAAGGCAGAAAACAGAAAGAAGTAAAGCCAGTTTCCGGCGTCCTTCACAAGGCCGTTGCAATAATTAATGCGGCTTCGCCCAGCGGCTGCTCAAGATGCTGACGATAATGATAATGCAGACGATGATGAAGATGATCATGATGACGTTGATGAAGACAGAGACGGAGATGAAGCAGCTGTCCATTGTAAACACTTTGCAGGCAGCTTTATATAACAAACTATAAGTTATTTCGGTAACTTTTTGCATATACTATATGTAAATCTGTTTAATTTTCCAACACTGCACAAGTTTAAGCAACTTGCGACACTGCCTCGTTGCATCACAGCGCAGTTGGCGCATTTCAACCACATATACATACGAATATATATTTATATATATATATAAAAATATTTGGAAAAATTCCGCAACCTGCTGTCAAACCAGTTGAGGCGCCATTTCAGATTTCATAATCACAGACACACAAAAAAAGAAGTACATTACTCGGTGCAAAAGTGTTAACTATTATGCAAAGCGATTCTCTTGGTTGCTAAAGGAAGTTTGCAACAGCAGCAACAGCAACAAACAGTTGAGCAAATCTCTGGAGTCTGGTCACGTTTCATTCCGTTTCGCTTCCTGGTGACATGACCTAAACCCTGTCCTCTGTCTCTGTCTTTTGCTGCCTCAGCATCCAACTCAACTCGCATCCTTCCTCGCATAATGAAAATCTCCATTGCTGGCAGATCAAGTTCAAAATGTCAAGTTTGCGCGGTTACCGCAACGTCAGCGTCAGAGGAAGCTCAACAACAGCAACATCACTAACAGCAGCAGCAACAACAACAACAACAACAACAACAACAACAAACGACGCTTAGGCATCTCCAGCTGCCCGCATGGTGCTTGAACTCGAAATGAAAGTGAAAATGCGCTGGCTGCAACGTCGACGCCGACGCCGACGCCAACGCTGACAGCGACGATTGCAACGCAGCTGAGCGCAAAAAGTTGCCAACTCTTACTTTCAAAGCAGTTGCTGCTGCTGCTGCTGCTGTTGTTGTTGATGTTGTTGCTTTGCTGCTTCGTTGACCACACAAATAAGCGACAGCAAAGAACGCTGAAGTTGCAGCAAGTCGACTGTTGAATGCTCTAACTTAAAATGAAAATTATTATATGTATAAGTAAAACATAATGTATGTGACACAAGTAACAAGTAACAACATTATTAAATGTAATATTTAAAAAACCACATTGATAATTACAAATATCCAACAATTATTAAAGAAAATAACGATAAATTTAAGACAATGCTTGAACTTTGGTGATAAAGTTTATTTGAGTAAAAGACTATTGCATATAATAAATAATAAAAATTAATACAATAATTTAACACAAATGTTCTGCCATTAACACCTAATGTGCTTGGATAATTAAATACACTCAATGAATATGTTTCACATAAAATGGATACAAATACACATTTTTTAATGATTAAAATATCTGTGAAATAAAAACTACAAACTCTTAAAGTAAACTCCAAATAATACTTCTCTAAACTGTTTCGTAATTAATATTGAGAGAAGTGAACAACTTATTAATACGGATTATATAAATATCAATGAGCGAATATGCAGCAATTATTCATGAATAGCTTAGAGTGTTGGGCTGACTAAACGAAGATAAATGCTCAGGAGATTTAATTGAAGCGTATTGTGAATGCAATTGCAAGTTGGCTTTGCTTTTATAGCAGTTATTCATTTCCTTCTATCGTTAAACGCTAAAATAACGCGAAAAACTGAATAACTGAAAAGCTGAAAAAGAAATTGAATTCAACGATAAACGAGAAACAAACTAAAAATAAAAGTAATTCGAAGTTGCCGCTTTCCAGCGGCTTGAAGCGACTTTTATTTTTCGTTAACTGGTTTCTTTGCTTTTTGGCGCTGTTGCCAAAAGTCAGCTGCTGTTGTTGTTGTTGTTGTTGTTGTTGCCGCCGTGGTTTGTGACCGAGGAAACGCACGCGGTTAACAGCTTGCAACTGCTAGTGGCGCTGCTGCTGCATGCCACCAGTAGATGCCACAAGCTGATGCTTAAATCGGTAATTTACAATTAATTTGTTGTCGGTTTAATGTGCATTTAATGCGCAAATCGTTGATTAAAACTGCCAGATGAAAGCTCATTTGAACGTTTAGATGTGGCTAATGGCCATGCCCCCCGCCAATACGAGCGCCTCCCACTTCCCGTTCCTCTGCACACCCCTTGTCTGTGTGTGTATGCGTGTGTGTGTGTGTGTAGAAGAAAAAACACACCCACATTTAATGTCATGGTTGTATATAGTCATTTAATGGCCAAAATGTTGTTTTCTTTTAATACACGTAAATACCAATCCGTTAACGTTAACTTAATGTTTATGCTTATGCTTATGTCTGTTGTTGCTTTTGTTTTTCTTGTCTTGCAGGCAATTAAGGAAGTAATTTGTGGCTGTCGATTTGTTGTTGTTGTTGTTGTCGTCGTCGTCGTCGTCGTTGCAAGATCATCAGCCAAGCAGCGTCATGAATGCAACCACATGAAACGTCGGCTGTTGAAGCGTCAACAGCAATTGCCATAATTGCCATTGGAGCAGCAAACATACAACATACAACATACAACATACAACAAACACACACTCACACACACACGGATACACACCCCAGAGCTGCAGGCAAGGAGTCCAATAACCGCACCGCCCAGCAACAGCAGCAGCAGCAACAACGAAACTCGCCACACGAGATATCCGTGGCAGGCACAAGTCCAATTGCCAGCTCCGTTGGCTCCTCGAAACTGAATTGTAACAACACGGCTCAAAGCATCGGGCGCCGGAAAATCCCAAAAAAAAAAAAAAAATAAAAACAGATAGCAAAACCAGTGGAGAGAGGGATCAATGAACGTGGCACGCAGCTGCCAACAGCAACATCAGCAACATCAGCAACAGCAACAGCAACAACGGCGCAACGGAGCATAAGAAAAGCAAAACGGGCCAGCATTTGGCTTGGCAACGTTCAAGTTCAAAATCGCCATAACAACAACAGCAATAGCGATACATTGCAACTGCCACAAGCAGGAAGTTGCACAGCTGCACCTTAATTGGGCGCAGTGTCATTACCACCAATATAACAACAACAACAACAACTAAAACCACGCACGCTCATCCCGCTCAATGTAAGATGTTAGTGACCAACAGCCACCACCGCCAACAGCAACAACACAGAAATACACAACAACAACAACAGCAACAGCAACAGATGCTGCCACAGCAACAGTTGGCAACACGTGAGTCTCAGCCTGCTCCTAAGCTGGAGCCTGCTGCACGTTGCAAATGCCACAGCGTCCACCTCATCGATATCGTCGACAGCGCTGCTGACGGGGCAACCGTTGGCCCCGTGGCAGACAACAGCAGCGTTTGCTGCTGGCCACACGACAGCAACGGCAACGGCAACGGCAACGGCGGCGCCAACAGCCCGCAATCTGTATGCGCCGTATCAGAGCTTTAGTCGGCAGGACGACATCAGTTTTAAGGATGTGCGACAGCGCACAGATGGCACCATTGTGCAATCCTTTGGTTCCTATCGCACAGCGCGTCAATCGATGCCAGGCCCCGTGTCCGTTGCCCAGCGTCGCTCGGATGTGGAGATTATACCTGCCCCGTCGGTGGAGCTGCCACAGAGCGAACTAATCACGATACCCAAGCAGCTGGTGCCCACGTTGCCAGAGAATGTGACGCGTCAGGGACGCAAACGCAACTACATGTACATTCCGTTGCAGTCGGAGGCGGAGTCGGGCACGGCTGCCACGTTGTTGCAACTGCGACCGAGTCACAATGCCACATTGTCGGCTCTGGGGCCACCGGCTGACGGCATTGCTGCCGTTGCCCATGAATTTGGCGCCGAATTGGCCGCCCAGGCGGAGCAGCAACAACAGCAGCAGCAGCACGAGCGCACGGAACGCAGCGATCTCGTGGCAGCTGCAAGTTCCACGGACAAACTGGAATATGTCGAGCCGGAGAACACGAGTCGCCGTGTGGGCTTCCAGTTTCCCAGCTACAGCTTGAAGCCAGCGAATCCATTCTACCCGCAGGCCTATCGCGAGGACAGTCCCATCTTTGAGGAGACGAGCGCCGGAGGAGCAGGCGGCGGAGGCGGAGGTGGCTATGAACCGCAACTGTTCAGTGAAGATGCCGCTCCAACGCCCACACAATACGAGCCGCATGAGACGCGCCACACGCGGCAGCTTTACTTCGACTCGGATGTGTCCCCCTCCAGCTTCGAGTTTCCCGGCTTGGTGGCCAATTCAAAGCCGCACACGCTCAATGCCGCGGTCGCAGCTGGCAAACTTTATCGCGATGATGTCACCAAGTTTGGCGACATCAATGGTCCCATCACCGCCTTGCCACAGCGTCTGCAGCGTGGCCTCTACTTCGGCGACACGGAATTCCGCACTGGACCCAGTCCAATGAGGCAGTTTGGACCCCAGAAGGCCTTCAACGAGTACGTCGGACCCGGCGACTATCAGAGCTCCCGCAAGAGTCGCTACTTTCCCTACAAGTCGTCGCGCAGTCCCCGCGTCGTCTTCCCCAGCAATGATAATGTGGGCACCACCGGGCCCAGCGGAGGAGGCAGTGCTCCATCCGGCACAGGCGTCTACTTTAGCGACAATATTGCTTTCCGGTAAGCTTGAATATATGCAAATAAGGGAAAATATATTAATAGAATAAATTTATGAATATGGAAAAAGTTAACACACTTCTAGTTGAAGTTATATTTCGGGTTATTTTAATTTAAAAAATACCAAAAGTTATTTTGTGAACCTGAGAAATGACGGATAAATTAGAAATCAGAAAAAATCAAATTTTAAAGGGAATGTATAATAAAGGCAAATTGTACTTTGAATACAGATGAAAACAGAGAAATTACTTAAAATGTTGTTTCAAGAGTTTCTTACAAAAGTGAAAGTAGCTTTCGAGGGATTACAGAGGGAATTAGAAATAATATAATGTTGGATCATTTAGCATTTAAATTAATAAGTTTTTGGAAGGACTATTTAAGTTATCTTCGAGTGGAAGTAATAATAAAATTAGAATGTTATTAAAACTTACTCTATAAAATAAAAAGACAAGGGTGGTGAAAAGTCTTTACCCAAACAAAAGTTTAATTTACTTACAATTTAACATATTTTGTACATTCTGCATTAATGGAAAGGTCATTTAAATTTCGTTTGAATGATACGAAACTTTCCTTAACCCATGTAAAGGATATACTTTTTTTAAACATAAACTGATTTTGCTTCTTAACATAGGACATTTATCTGAGATTATCCTATTAAAAAAAATAAGTTTCAATTTTGAGCAGATTGACCTTTAGTTTGTTGTAAATACTTTAAACCACTTATGTTTAAAATAAGTTATTAATGTTATATGCTTATAATCAATACTTTTAATTAGAAAAGGCATCAATTTTAAATGAAACTCTAGTTTAATGAAGAACTTTTATATGAGATGAAATGTATGGAATTAAAGTATATTCGAATGTCAATCAATATGTTAACTTTTCTCCCTACTTTCTTATCTGCAGTGATCAAAACTTTGGCATCAATGAGTTGGCCGCCGTTCAGGACGTGCGCAATGATTTCAGCCTGCAGGATCTGGATAGCGTTGCGGAGGCAACGAGCAGTCCCCAATCGGCCAGCACGTTCAAGGAGAAAGGTAAGAGGCAGAGTCTATCCTTTAAGTTAAGCTTCAGTTAGTGTTGCTGCTGTCTGCTGCTGCTGCTGCTGCTGTTGCTGTTGCTGCTGCTGTTGTTGGGAACTGCTGCTGGGAACTGCTTGCACTAGGCCTAATTGTCCTAATTGTCTCACAACATTCCCCAAGAGAAAAGTCTCTCTTCACATTTATGCTAGTCCATACACACACACACGTACATACGTACATACACGAACCACCAACATGTTGCTCTCATCTTGAAATACATTCCCCCAACCATTTCGACAGTGGACATCTCGACGGACATGGAGTGCCAGCATCGCGGCGGTACCTGTGAGTTCTTTTTAGGCTGCTGGCTATCAGGTGGCCTCATACAGGGCACTTGCAACGGATTGCTGCGGGGCTGTTGCCATCGCACCGCCAAATCGTCAAATTTGCGAAGCTCGGACTATGTGGGCAATACGGTCGATCTCACCGATCTGCCGCAAAAGAACTTTGGACCGGTCAACAACGAACCCAGTGAGTGTGGCAGCGTCTCCTCAAAAACCAACAATACAAAATACTTGCAACAACAAATGTATAGCCCAAAGCACGTGCACACTAAAAAAAAAAAAACAAAAACAAAAACAAAAAACAACAACTACAACTACTTGCAGAGGATCCAGCTTGCCACTTTTGGATTCAAAATAATAAATATTTATATTTTGCATGCGATCATTTTTTTTTTTATTTTTTGTTGTTGTCTAACAATTAATTTTGATGTTAATTCGTAACTGCGTATTGTTTTGTTTGCTTTGTTTTATGATTTACTTGTTATCGTTATCGTTATCGTTGTTGTTGTTGTTGTTGCACCATAATTTTGTAGTCTGCTTTAATTAAGCTGCAATTTGTTCGTAACTTTAAGTCACGCTACTAAAAAACAACGAAAAAGAAACGCCTCTCAAATGAGGCGCCAAGTGAAATGAAAATGCCGCCAAATGCAGTGGAAATGATGAGAAAAGATGAGAGCGGAAAACTCAAAGCAGAAACTGAAACTGAAACTGAAAATCTTAACTGCCCCAGCATGCGCATGTTAATTAGCCGAGTTAATGATAATTAAGACACATTTACACATCATTTAATAGCATGCCGAGATACAAAGAGAGCTCCATGTCCAAGCGACCTACGAGAATACCACTTACCACCACCCGCCCCTTTCTCTATTCCTCTCCTCCTCTCACCACTCACCACTCCCTTCACCCCCCGCCCTCCGCAAACAACAATTGCAGCGCGACTAGAAAGTTTGAACGCCTCCTCATCCCACAGTTCACAGATCACAGAAATTGCGGGCAGTTTCCAAGCGGCTTCATTTGCTTTTATTTTCTTTCTTTATTTTTGTTTTTGTCATGTGGCATGCCACAACACACACACACACACACACACTCCGCCTGCTGCAAGTGACTCTAACTCTGCTCACCCTAACGCTTCTGTTGCCATGTTTGCTACTAACTCTTGTACTTACTACAATTTCTCAGCCTGACCTGACTGCTAACCCTACACAATCCCCTCTGTTTTTCTCTTTCTTTCCTTCTCTCGTCTCGTCATCTCGTGATCTCTTATCCCGTCAACTCTCCACACAGGCTGTGGCATCTCGCTGGCCAAGCAGACCGCACAGCGTCGCATTGTGGGCGGCGATGATGCCGGCTTTGGCTCCTTTCCCTGGCAGGCATACATACGCATTGGCTCCTCCAGGTGAGTGGCAACAACAAGTTTCTCCTTGACATTTTGCCCAACAATTTCGATTGATGTTGCAGATGTGGCGGTTCGCTGATCTCGCGTCGTCATGTGGTGACTGCCGGGCATTGTGTGGCACGTGCCACGCCCCGTCAGGTGCACGTCACGCTTGGCGATTATGTGATCAACTCGGCCGTGGAACCGTTGCCCGCCTACACCTTTGGCGTCCGTCGCATCGATGTCCATCCGTATTTCAAGTTCACACCGCAGGCGGATCGTTTCGATGTCTCCGTCCTGACGCTGGAGCGAACAGTTCACTTCATGCCACACATAGGTAAGACAAAGACAACTCTCCACATTGATAATTCCTTACTGATCTATATACATTATTCGGCATTACAGCTCCCATTTGCCTGCCGGAGAAGAATGAGGACTTTCTGGGCAAGTTCGGCTGGGCAGCCGGCTGGGGCGCGTTGAATCCTGGCTCGCGGTTGCGCCCCAAGACGCTGCAAGCTGTCGACGTGCCCGTGATTGAGAATCGCATCTGCGAGCGTTGGCATCGACAGAATGGCATCAATGTGGTCATCTACCAGGAGATGCTTTGTGCCGGCTATCGCAATGGCGGCAAGGATTCCTGCCAGGGCGACTCCGGTGGTCCGCTGATGCATGAGAAGAACGGCCGCTGGTATCTGATAGGTAACTCGCCTAATCAGCTCTTAAAACATACTTATTATATATATATGCATCTATTTCTCCAGGTGTCGTCTCGGCGGGATATTCCTGCGCCTCTCGAGGACAACCAGTAAGTACTCGTATTGAAACTCACAATAAAAGTTCTGGTTTCAAGATCAAGTTTGATTTCTCAACTTAATTACAGGGCATCTACCATCGCCTGGCTTATACCGTGGACTGGGTATCCTATGTCGTCGGCCTGACAACTAACATTTAAGCTGTGCAACTCGCGTCTTATTTATTTCAGATCCAGCTGCAGCTTGCAACATGACTGGGCACGTTTTGTACATAATTCACT
Organism: Drosophila sp. st01m; assembly: GCA_018901795.1. Taxonomy (NCBI): domain Eukaryota; kingdom Metazoa; phylum Arthropoda; class Insecta; order Diptera; family Drosophilidae; genus Drosophila; species Drosophila sp. st01m. The sequence goes on from JAEIFG010000334.1 coordinate 2,044,861, forward strand.
TTTCGGTTTTCTTTGACTTTAGCATTCCTTAATTATTCCTTAATTGATTTCATTATTTATGCATATTTTTAATAATTCTTCAAGAAACTTTAAAAGATAAACTTAAGGGACAAATCGAGAGCCGAGTTTGCTAGAATTTAGAATTATAGGCAAAAGATATTTACCGAGTTAAACATCGGTCGAGATATACGATTTTCGAAATACTTTACTTAAACTATAAATTAATTATTAATTAATTTACTTAGTCATATGCGCTGTTACGTAATTTTAAACTATTTATGAACTAATTTTTGTGTAAATAAATTATGTATATGTGAAAATTTACTTATTATCAAGTATACGTACTGTATACTGTATACATCACGTATCGGATGATTGGTGTTACAGTTGTTGTTGTTGTTGCTATTACTTGAGTGGCATACGTGGCATATAAAGCGGCGTGTATGGCATACTGGCAGCCCAAGCATGTTCTGCATCCTGACAATAAAGTGGACCACAATGCAGCTGCTGTTGCATGACGCGGAACAGGGTGAAAACTTCATGGTATATCTTATAATAGATCACTGCGAAAAGATTATCAGGAGATTATCAGAGAGCTCTAGCAGAAGATAGATGGACAATGCTTGCTCTCACCCAATACAAGTGCAAAGACGAGCAAACACATTAGGAAACTAGACAGATCGATAAAAAGACCAGCCATGGCATAAAATACTCCCAAATAAAGGCCGAAACCGAACATAACTCCATGATAGATCAGCCAAGGATACAGCAGGCTGCTCGAGTCCTGAAAATATAAGCAAACGCTTAACACGATTAAAATGCTCTGCAATTTAAATATGTATATTTCAATTCAATTATGTTTGCAATATAAAAGCTATCAATCTAAAAAAATATAGGTGAATAGAGTTCATTTGAAAAGATAATAAAATTAAACATAAAAATTATAATGACTAAGAAGTGGATGTTTTAAGTAAAAGCAAAGGAATTTAAATACGTTATCAAGCAAAGTTCAAACCACAAAGTAAATTATATATAGCATCCCCCCACATTCCCCACTGACTTACCCGTGCCACACCAATGAGCAGCAAGAGACTGACGCCCAAGTTAATCAACGAAAGACCGTAGGCAACGGTGCTGAAGGCAGCTAATACTGTGACAAGGATTCAGTTTAAAGGAGTAGCTCTTAACTTTGAGGATTACTTACGATTCATGAGGAACTGCTGCTCCTTGTCTGTGGCATCGTTGAGCAGCAAATGTTTAATCAACATTTCGACATCGGCTTGCATATTTATGAACATCATGGAACTAAAGACTATCACACTGGATATGATGACGCCAAGCCAACCGATAATGATGGCATTGTACTTGAGATTCTGGCATTGCACATACGCAATGCTGCTGCCACATGCGGCAGCCACGCCTTGTGCCGCCGCCGTTTGGGCTGCTGCAGCTGCAGCCTCTGGTGTTGCTTTTGCTTTGCCTGACATTGAGAAGAGCTCAAAAACTAATTCAATTTCGATGTATGGTTTATCTTTCGTGTATAATTTAATTTAATAATAAATATGATGGAGTGTTTCAAGTTGTTTGGTCTAGTCAAAGTCTGTATAAGTTTCTTGTTCTGTTTTCCGATCTCACAATCGAATGACAACAAAGCAAATCGCCTGCTGCTATCGAATATTTCATAAGCTCAGAAAGCATATTTGATATGCTAATATTCACACTGAAACGCGTTTAGAAAGTTACATCAAAGAGTGTCGAAATTCATATATGATACATATTACTAAAACTACTGAGAATGCTTTAGTCGACTACGTATTGTGTGTTTGACTACGAGATACCCTGCAACTCCTTATACCGATAATTCATAATTCCTATCAAATGTAAACAATTTGTAGATAGACAAAGTTACAGATTATTATTTTAAAATGTTTATATTTATGTTATAATCTAATCAATAATTAATCAATCTTGGCAAACCAAAACCGATGTATATTTTATTTGGCGGTAATTATGTATGTCTATCACTAAGCTTTGCACAAATCTATTATTATACGTCTTTTGGTCCATTTTCTATGGGAAAGAAGAACAGGGAAGAGAACTGCTCCCATTTCCAACATAAAAATGAATATGAATGGCATTTCGCAGCGGTTGTTGCAATTATGTCGCATCAAATAATTATAGTATAACTTGACTTGGCAAACATTTCCTGAGTTTCGTAATGATTAGAAGCCAAAGCAGCGCCAAGAGAAGCAGCATCAGATGAATGAGAACAAAGAACAAGTGTGAGCCCAAAGATCAAGATGCGAGTGCCAACAACAACAGCAACGGCAACAACAATTCAACCTGTTGCTGCGAAGCATCTGCTAATGGCGAAAAGAAGATCAGCAGCTGAGTCTGAAGACTGAGCCGAAGACTGACTCTGAGACTGTGACTGAGACTGAGACTGAGGACTGGCTGAAGACTTGGCACAGAGCCCAGTTTGATTCTGGCCAGCAACGCGTGCGGTTGTCGCTGCTGCTGCTTTGAAGCCAAGTTTGTGTGTTGTTTGTTGTTCGTTGTTTGTTGTTCGTTGTTCGTTGTTCAAGACATGCCACAATTGGCACCTGCGACGCCTTCAAATGTGTGTGTGAAACTCTGTTAAGCTGCGTGCCTGCAACTAAATGAAAACTGTGCCAACTGCAATACGCAGTTGACTCGCATTGGCACAGTTCTTCGTCTCTACTTCTCATTCTACGTCTGCTGACCCATTTGAACAACAGCAGTGGCGTATCAAGGACACAATCAACTTTGATTCTTGCCGCTCTTGTGTGAGTCATCAATGGCAGTTAACACAGCAGCATCAACAACAGCAGCAGCCACATTAACAATAACAAACGGGCAGTAAAAGTAGAGCAGCAGTCATAAGAAATCTAAGTAGAAACAACACTCGAAATGGAAAAGCAGAAGACACCAAAACCAGCAGCAACAACAACACCAGCAACAACAGCAACAACCAACACAATAATAACAAAGCGACGACATAAAAGTGAATAAGAAATTGTCATGCTTTCATTAACAACAATAACAATAAGAATAACAACAACAACAACAAAACACTCAAATTTAACTGCCAGCAAATTGTGTTAAAAGTAAACACCAAACGGTGACTTGTGACTCTGTGAACAGTGACTCTGTCTGTGACCGCGAAATGTTGTGGCAATTGAACTGCGATTTGCTGCTTTTGAGCCTCTGCCTGCTCCTCGGCCAGTTAGAACCCATGCGTGCCAGTAAGTGCCGGCATTGCCCGCTATCTCAGCTAATCCTCTCCAGCTAAGTGGACTCTCTCGTCTCTCATTATGTTAGGTATACTCAATACATTGCTGGGCGTGCCTGCAGAGTGTGTGCATCAAAGTGGCGTTTGGCCATGCAAGTTGAGCTTCTCCTGCTGGCTGCAAGGTGGCAAGCACGCCAAAGGCTGTGGCAGCAACAAATGGCTCTTCAGCTGCTGTGTTGCCGAGCCCCATCAGCAGCAGCATCAAACATCAGCATCAGCATCAATCGCCGCTGGACAATCTTGTTGACTATGGGAAACTCAAGATGAATCTCAACAGTCTCCCCAAACGCATTATGTTGCGACGGCGCGATGATAACGAGCTCCACAATGTCAAGGTAAGTGACAGCTGGCAATTGGAATTGTGCAATTACACTGTACAACAGGATTGGGCAACTATGGTAGAGATCAAGGCTGAGTTAGGAAACAGTTAAGAATTGGTGAATATGTGAGAGCAGGAAGAGACAGGGAGGTTGAGAGAGACAGGGAGAAGGAAGAGTAAAATAATTTGGTAAGAGAAAGGATGCTAAAGAATAGACGATTAGGGAAAACTAAAGATAGACAAAAGAGAGAGAGAGAGAGAGATTTGTTAAAATCGAATCTACAGAAGGGTGAATATGCGGATAAGGTAGTTTGGTAAGGTGGGTCTAAAAGGGTGAAAAGAGAAGGATAGAGCCTGGGCTAAAAGAAGAGACTAGCGGAGAGACAAAGTTAGATAGAAGGAGAACGACAGAGAGACAGAGAGAAATATACAGAATATAAGGCATATACAGAATATACTCAAAATATGAAATTGTGTAAGATATAATGAGCCTAATTACCAAGGTTTGAGTTCAAGCGATGAGAAGACTTGGCCCAAACTATGCTAACACATTAAGTTGCCAGCAAGCATTAAAGCCGCACAGCGTGTAAGCCAGGGCAACAATAGAAGACAATTGAAAAGATTTGTAATGGAAAAACGAGTTTTCCTCAATGCCATCATTAATTATGCTGAAGTATTGTTAACTTGTCTCATGATGGTGATCTTGCAGCCAGAATGTGGCATGCCACGCACGGCACAGAACACGCTGCAGAAGCGCATCATTGGCGGTCGTCCGGCACAGTTCGCTGAGTATCCGTGGCTGGCACACATACGGATAGCGGAGTATCAGTGTGGCGGGGTGTTGATCTCGGCCAATATGGTGGCAACGGCGGCACATTGCATACAACAGGCGCGGCTGGACGATATAACCGTGTATCTGGGCGAACTGGACACACAGAATCTGGGGCACATACATGAGCCGCTGCCCGTGGAAAAGCACAGTGTGCTACAGAAGATCATTCACCCCCGCTTTAACTTTCGCATCACACAACCGGATCGCTATGATCTGGCGCTGCTCAAGCTATCCCGTCCCACGGCATTCAGTGAGCACATTCTGCCCATTTGCCTTCCACAATATCCGATAAGATTGCTTGGCCGCAAAGGTCTCATTGCTGGCTGGGGCAAGACGGAGGCGCACATGGGGCATGCGGGCACCAATATGTTGCAAGTGGCCAGTGTGCCCATCATCTGTGAGTAGCATGTGAATTAGGTTCCAGATAAAGGTTAACTGACACTGACACTGACACTATCCACAGCCACTTTAGAGTGCATTCGATGGCATGAGAGCAAACAGATCAATGTGGAAATCAAGTCGGAGATGTTCTGTGCCGGCCATTCGGATGGTCACATGGATGCCTGTCTCGGTAAGCTTTGAATTTAAAATACAGCATACTTTTCGGCTGCACTTAACAGCGCTCTGTTAAGTGCTTAACAGTGGATAAGCTAACAGAATTGTAAGCTGTTGATTTATTTACCATTAAAGTCAACTTAAATTATTGAATAATTCTGCCACTTAAGTTGGATATAATGTAACATTTTTATTGTTTTTCTTTTTAGTTAACTTAAAATATTTATAAAACATATTTTTTTTAGATAAATTTCTGTATTTCTGTTCTATTTTTTGTACATTTCTTTTTCTAAATAAAAAGTACTTATATTTCTTCAAAGCTGAATAAAGTAAATACTTACATTATTTAAAATAATATTCGCTAATTGCGAATCTAATGAAAGTAACTATTTAAGTGATTTCATAAAATAAAATAAAGTAAAAACAATTAATAATTAAAACAAACGCTCAGTTAAGCACTTAACAGTTAAGAAAATTAAGGCTGACTCTCACTGTACGTCCTTTCTTTTATTTACAATTACAGAGAACTTAAATAACTAATAATTTCGCAACTTCTCAGTTAAAATTCTTTTCAAACGCAGTATAGATCAACTGCGGTTATCTTGGATATGACCCGGTTATCTGTGGTTATATTGGATATTAATTAACATTTTCATTGACTTTCATTTTATTTAATTAGAAATATTTGTAAAACACTTTTTTCATTAAATTTTGAAATTCTTAAAAGTTTTTAGAACCAAAATATTTATATTCTTTCAACGTCGACAAGGTGCTTAATAAAATAAATGAATAAATTTATTTATATGTAATGATATTAACAATTAAAACCAATGCATACAGTAAAATAAGCTAATAATAAATTAAAATAACAGAAGAGATAAGGCAATAAAAAGTCTGTTGAAAAGCAAGAAAAATTCATCAACATGATAAGTACTATTTTAAGTGTTAGTAATGAAAGATTTGATTTGCTTACAGGCGACTCTGGTGGCCCATTGATCATCAAGGAACGAGGACGCTTTGTACTCGTGGGCATTACAAGCGCTGGTTTCGGCTGTGGTGTGGATCATCAGCCGGGCATCTACCACAATCTGCAGAAGAGTCTGCGCTGGGTGGAGGATGTTGTGGCGCACAATGAACTGTAGCTCAGCAGTGCAACGGGTGTGGCAAGCAAATCTCATTAGTTTATGATGCCGTGTAGCATTAAGCAATGGCCATGTGCTCCCAATCACAACAATCACAACAATAACGACAGCGACAATAACAAAATATAATTTATTAGATTTATTAAATATTATTATGTAGTTAAGTGTGAGTGTATTTTCTTCTTTGGTGGTGTGGGTGGACGACCTTGAACGCTGAGCGCTAGCTTCAACCGTTGCATTTGGAATTGAATTACGCACTTTGCAACACGTACAACAAATTTGCTTTGTTATGTCATTTGGCATTCGCTGTGCTGGCCCATTTCCCATTTAGTGTGTCTGCCATAAATGCCACAATCAACTGCTTTAGCCTTAACAGCGACATCAGCAACAACAACTAAATAAATCAACAATAGCAACAACAATCATAATTTGTACATTAAACACATTAAGACGGGCCAAGTCAAACACTCGTCGAGTGTCGAGTGCCATCTGCCAATTGCCCAATGTACCCAATTGTACTTAAATTATGTTACGTTCGTTTTCAGTTTGTTTTATTTTTGTAATTTTTATTATTGTTTTGTGTGTTTCAAGTGTGTCAACCAATAATTTTCCATGAACTCATCAATCGCAACTCCTCCTCAATCTCTTCGCTTTAAGTAGCAATCAATTATTTGAGCTTTGTTCATTTCAATTATTAAGTTTAAGTTGCAGTTGCAGTTGCAGTTGCATGTGCTTCGTTGCTATTGTAGTTGGGGATTGTTCACGCTTGAGATAAACTTGAAATAAGATGTTGTATGCGTTTGGCTTTCGCTTCGTTGCCTGAATCTGACTTAAACACAGCTGGATGTCTGCAGGTTTTTCCTGTTGCAATTTGTACAATTGTTGTTGATTTTTCGACTGTTTGCTTTAAATTACTTGGCAGTCCACAAATTGGTGGCAAAACTTAACTTCCTCTTTTTTTCTCATATAGTGTTTTCTGTAAGTGTGACTCTGAGCGCAGCTCCAAATTAAACATTAGTCATGCCAGCGGCAACAGCCACAAAAGCAACAACGCAGCAAACAGGCAGAGCAACAACTAAGCAACATGCGACATGCAATTGCCAAGTGAGCGACAAAAGTTGCCGTCTCTGCTCAGAGGCCACGTCTTGTCTTTTCTTTTCACTTTCGATTTCGATGCGAGTGTGACTCTCTACACACACACGCACGCACACAAACACTCACATATATGGCTGCCTCTGTCGGAGACGACGTTTCACACTCTTTGGGCGCTTACTTATTACTCAATAGTCAACGTTGCGACGTCTCGGCAGCGTCTGTGCGTGAGTGTTGGTATATCGGTATGTATGCAGGTGTGTGTGTGTTGGTGTGTGCGTGCATGTGTTGGTGAGCTGTGTTGATGGCTTTTTGATTTTAAATTTGTCAGTCAACTGTTTATTAAGTGTTTTGACGTTACCGCAAACTGTTCGCGAACGCAAAGTCCGTGCGCGCATCCACAACCAATAACAGTTTCGGTTTTAAACGCTGCAACACACACCCGTTTACACACATACACACACACATAAACAACAAAAACGACGACAACGACAGAGTGCGTGTAAACATATTGTTAATTTATTAAAATGACCTCGAAATATGCTCTGTGAACTATTGCCAAATATTAACAAAAAACTGTGATTGTTTCGTCTGCGATTATTTTAATATTTAATTCAATTTTTAACTCCCGACCGCCTGCTATGCTAACGACTGATTATTCAATCAAAAGCTCGCGCCGCTACGTGAATTAAGTGAAACACACACACAAATTCGCAGACAAACAAGGCAACAACAACACAGAGATATCAACAACAGCAACAACTATAACAACCACAACGAAAGTATTGCAAAATGCGCTCAGTTGCACGGCAGCTGCTACTGCTGCCAACATCACAGTTGATATTGCTGCTGCTTGTCGTTTTTCAATCCCGCGGCGTAGACGCCGCACACAGTAGCTACAACTCCAAATACAATGCGGTGGTAACGCCAGAGCTTAAGCAGGCCATTGACAAGGATTTGCCCAAACAAGCCAAGTTCTTCGATGAGCTCGATTGTAAGTATGCAAGTTCGTTGCCTAAGTCTTTCTATTTTATTCCGACAATTTATGCAAGCTCGCCGCTTTCGATCCTTACAAGTCTACTTGTTAGCTGTAACAAGTTCGGCACCGGAGTACAAATATTTCTTTTGCAAGTTCATTGCCTAAGTCAATAGTCATTCTTATTCATTGATAAGAGTCGGCTAACGTTTTTCACAGCAAGTGTGTTGCCTAAATCTTTCATTTCGCTTACTTTCACTCAACAAAAGATGGATAACACGCGACAATTACATTATTTACATATTATTTAACCTTGAGTCAAACACCATCGATTCGATGTCAAGTTCACATGAATCACACTCATAACTAAATTTCTAGTATAACAGATATTGAAGAGGGAAAGTGAGGGAAGTGTTTGATGGGTGTTAATACAATATACTGTGTTCGGTTCTTGGTTCAACCAGACAGTAGACATATCTGAGTGTGTACAGATTTAATTAGACTTTCCAAAAAGCAACAACAACAATTAAAACACGAATTCCAATTAGTCAGCGAAACGTTGTACAGAGTGGAAACTAAAGTTGAAACTGAGTAATTAAGTATTTTGTGGACAGAGAGGCGACATTAACATATGGCCCATTCTGCGCCCAAATGAAAGCGCGTGTTATGGTCCATTATGAATAGACCATTAAAATAATTGCTCAGATACATACACATATGTATAAAACAGATATGAAATATCATACAGCTGCATATTACACAGGCAAGTGGCAATGTAAGAAAATAAAGCGACCGCAAATTGCAGCACAAGTTCAATGGCATGCATGGCCACCGCAGCCATGTAACATAGAAAATTCGCAAAGAAAACCAGGGTATATAAAAGGAAAAGAAAAAAGCAAAAGTCTTTTTCAAAGAGATACTTAAAAACTACTCGGGAGCAGGAAAATCAACTGCAATTAACGACAATTGCAAGCGACATTCGAAAGTGTTAAACAACAACCATGTTATATATAGATTATAGATTATTTTGTGATCGGATACGAGTGCTCACACGCATACGAGTACTCGCGGGTACTCGTGATTGAGCTGAAAGAAACCTTGACCAACAAAAGCAAACAAAAAAAGACACAAATCTCAATCAAAGCCAAAGCATAGACTTGGCCACATGTTGCCAAGCTTCAGCAACAAAACTTGTTGTTGCAACTCAGTCTGTCTCTCTCTCTCTCTTTTTCACACACTCACTTCTGAATCGACTTCTCTCGCGCGTCTTCGGCTGGAGCCAGTGAAATGGCGAAATGCGAGCAAAAGTCTTCGGCAGCTTCGTCGAGTCGCAAACATAAAACTTTGGCTTAGTTCTGAGCCGAATTTCCCGACGCGCGGTCGCCTTTTTTTGATTTGAGCTGCAGTTGAAGCTTTCCGAAAAGGCCCGTTATATTTGCCATATAACAAAATTTTCTTTTCGAACGCCGCGTGCCGTGAAAATTGCGTTCCGTTGCGCATGCGTAGCTCAGCTGAACGACAAGAAAGTCTCTGAATGAAAATAAAAGTGAAATCCTTATCAAAGTTTCTCAAAGGATTGTTTTGATTACGATCATTACGAGCAAAAAGAAAGTGAACATATCTATAACAACAACAACAACAACAACAACAACAATAGCTACTACAACGGCATTGACAAGTGTTGAAAGAAAGTGAAAGTACGCGTGTTTGTTTAACGCTCCTCGCGCCTTACTCCTTGCTCTTCCAGGAGCTGACCATGTCGTGCCGACGAACACATGCGCATTGCCACAGAAGGGATAATTGGCTGTGGCATTGGCTGATATTTGCCGTTAGCTTCAGCCTGACTCCTCCTCCATCGAGCTACAGGGTCGCTGCCCTGGGCTACCCCAGTGCGCAGCAGGAGCATGATATGCTCATACTGGACGCACTGTCACGACGCAGCGGCACCGGCTACTATGGCGAGAACAGCGTCATGGAAATGCTATCCCGAAGTACCAATAATTGACTCCTCTCTCTCTTTATCTTCCTCTGTGTGCTTCCTTTGTTTCTGTGTGTGTGCGTGCAACTAATGCCCAGTATTTTGGTGTCTTTGGTCTATTTGCAGTGATACCACAGTCGTGCCGCTTCCGTGGACACAAATTCGAGTGCGGCCTGTCCATCTCGTGTGTCTTGGGCGGCGGTAAGCCGCTGGATCTGTGCTCCGGCGGCATGATCTGGTCATGTTGCGTGGACAAAGATCTCGATGCCGAAGAGAGTCCACATTCGGCGCCGGTCAACAATACAAGTGAGTAGAAAATCATTCTAAATGCCTATTCCCATTCCATTTTGCCAGCTCTTTTCCAAGTTGCCTCCCATTCAACCAATTTAGCATCCTCCTCCTCATCCAGTTACATTGTTGCATTTGCTGCTCTTTGTCTTGTGTACCTAAAGTAAATTGCAAATTGCTGCGCTTCGAGTTATGCAATTCCCCGTATAATAGCGCAATAAATTAGTTCGCATTTCGAAAATGACAACAAATTGCTTGACTTTGCCTACACACACATTTCTTTCCTCCCCCACTCACACACACTCACACAACAATTGGCAGCCGCTGGGTAATCGAGTCAGAAGCACAACACAAAATAAAATGCATTGCGCTGACATTACCAAATTCAATGCAGGCGCTGAATTGGAAGGTGTCAATGGTAGACCATTAATCATGTCGCTCTGTGGGGAATTGTAGTAATGAAAACACTGTAGGACAACCATGAGTTGATAACAATCCTAATTTCTTGATTGAAAAAGCAGTTTACCGTATTTAATTGAAAGAAATTTTTAAATAAACAAGAAGAAATTGTTGTTCATAACTAAACGTTCAACTGAACGCTGGGAAAACATACACAAGGAATACAACAAATTAATCATAGATAACTTTTACTAAGTCAAACTGAGTTAAATCAATTTTTCATATCCGTAACTTAATTATTTAGTAAATGCGTGTATTCTGTTCGTTTCACTGTATGTATAACAGGGAGATGGAGGCATCTCCTACACAATAAAGTATACTTATTCCAGCTCAAGTTATCTATTATTAGTATCTATCCTACTCAGTCGCATAAAGATCAGTTAAAGAAAACTGCAGTTATAAACATAATTTTGAGTCTGACTTTGACTGGGTGGGATTCGAATATAGTTTTTCCGAACTGGGTTCTGTTTGTCATTGCCACTAGACCTTTACTAGATATTATTAGAAATATTTATATTTTATGTGATCTGAAATCTTTGTACATTTATTATCATATCTTCAATTAATTTTACAACACCATGTGCGGAAGCTAATAAAATAAAAGACCATATGTATAAAATGAAATGAGCAATTTATAATTTAGTTCAGAAAAATATAAAAAGAAACAGGTTTATTTTATTAATTCATTAAATAATATCTTTTTAACACGCCATTGACGTGAGCTTTCTTTAATCTTTCAACCTTTCATAAAATGAGAAATACATAAACTTTCAATAAATTGTTACATTCTTTTCTTGAAGAAGTAAAATTTATTTCTGTTATACTTCAATTTTGCACTTCGCATTTTTTGACTAAAATTTGATTTTGAATTGTTTTCGGTTTTCAATCAAGTGCATTTGCCATATCGTAATCTTCCAAATAAGTTAAAGCAATAACAGCACTTATTATGCCACACACACACACACACACACACACGCACACACTCAGAAACACACGCAGACGTCTAGGTAGACAGAAATACAGTTACTCAGCAGCTTGTTGCCATTTTGTTGTGCTCTGTTTAATTTTCTAGACCTCTGTTTGCCTTTTTTATGTACATGTTACACAGCAGAAAACAACAAATAAATAACAGCAGCAACAAATAACAAACACAACGCATTACAACATATTATAAATAATTCTTGATGGAAATTTTTTGATGCCCATTAAAAATGAGCCAAATCTCAGGGTATATTTTGAAGGTTTCTTTTTTCATTATTTTGGGGCAATTTTCTTGAAGCTCATAAAGAAGCGCGTTCTGTCTCTTCACTTTCTTTAAGGGGGAAAATGTTGTGTGCCGCTTTCTGGGAATTGTTGTTTTTTTTGTTTATATATATGTGTGTTTTTTTTTTGGGTCTGCGTGTCAGTCGAGTGTAAAATTTTCCTAAAGTAAAACCAAGAAACGCGGCAATGAAATGGCCGAAAAGTGGGCAAAGTTTGTTGTTGGTTGTCGGTTGCGGAAATAAACGAAGGTGAACGTTTTTGCATTTGAAAAGTGAAATTTTCGTGGCTTTGTTTCAATTTGCCTGCAACGAGTTTTTTTTCAACTTCATCTTCTTCTTTAATATTATCTTTATTTATTTATTTGTTTTGCACGTCACAGAAAAATGTGGGAAAATTACAGCGTCAAAGTTACGGCATCTGTTTTTATAAGAAAAAATAAATAAAACTCCAAATAAACCTTCAAGAAAGTGTTAATAAAGTTGTGTCGTTCTGTGACTTTTTCTCTCCCTTTTTGTTTTTGAATAACGTGCGAAATGTTATCGCATACATGTGTACTCGTATGTGTGTGTGTGTGTGTCTTTGTTTCTGTCATGGACAGTTGGCCAGTTTGGTTAGTCGAGACTTTAAATTCGACTTTATTGGCTGCGGTGACATAATAAAGTCGTGCATCGTCCCCTTCAACTGTACTGTAATTGGCGAGTCGCAGTTCACTTTTTATTATGATTACTTTTGCCCGAACTCTTTCACTTACACATTTACGAATTCACGAATTTTCGCATTTACGAATTTACGAATTTACGAATTTCACGGCGAAAGTTGACCCTAGTTTTAAGTGATCCCAGAAACAAACACATACCATAAACATTCACACTGTATTCACACCTGGTTGTGTATAGAGGAAAACTGCCACATCATGATGATTCTTACACACAGGTGACATAATACACTTGCACGACATTTATCCCGATTTGTCGCCAACGGCCAACAAGCCAGCACATCATCATCATCATCAAGCGCAGCACCATCATCAGACGCAGACACAGACGCAGCACAATAACAACGGCCTGTCAACGGCTTCGTCATCATCCGCACGTCCCGCCTATCCCAGCCACGCCTACTACAGCACAAAGCGTCCATCGACACATTACAGCGGCATCAGCGGCAACAGCGGCAACAGCGGCAATCCCTATAAGCCCAGCTCTAGTTCCGGCTCCAGTTCATCCATTCATCGTCCCGCTGTCTCGAGTTTGAACAGCTGGGAGCAGCAGCATGACACGAATCATTTGGGCATTACGAATCATCTGGACAGTTTCTTTGATGTGGATGCACCGCCAGACGGTGGGGTGGGTGACATAACCCGTCCGCAAACACAACATCAACCGCCATCACACGAACCGCAAGCCCAGCCCTTTGCGGTGGGCAATGTGCTCGACTTGAATGCGGGCGAGGCAGTGGATGAGTACGAAAGTGGTGGTGGCTACAATGATGCCAGCTATCGTCCTGTTCCGGGTACTAAACCAACTCATCCGTTCTCACTATTTATCTATCGATATGTATTTCATTTACTCTCTCACCTACTCTCTCACTCTGTCTGTCTTTATCTCTCTCACTCTCTCCTGTTACTTTTGGCACCACTGCAAGTTTTCCTTTGTATGCACCACAGACCACACCACAGAACCACATAGTTTGTAATTAGTTTGCACTCACTGAACTTGTTTTTATATTAGTTTCAGATTTTAGTTCGAGTATTTAAACGTTTAATCCACTCAATTGACTATTCACAGGCTGTGGCGAAGTGTATTCTCGATCTAATCGCATTGTTGGTGGCCACTCCACGGGCTTTGGCTCCCATCCCTGGCAGGTGGCGCTCATCAAAAGTGGTTTTCTCACTCGCAAACTGAGCTGCGGTGGTGCGTTAATTTCCAAACGCTGGGTGGTTACAGCCGCCCACTGTGTGGCCACGTAAGTAGCAATGAATTGCCCTCCAACTCCGAGTTTTTTTACATACTCAACTTACTTTCAGCACCACCAACTCGAATATGAAGATACGTCTGGGCGAATGGGACGTGCGTGCGCAGGAGGAGCGTTTGAATCATGAGGAATACGGCATTGAGCGCAAGGAGGTGCATCCACATTACAATCCCGCTGATTTTAAGAATGATGTGGCGCTGATTCGCCTGGATCGCAATGTGGTTTACAAACAGCACATCATACCCGTCTGTCTGCCACCGCCAGCCACTAAGTTAACCGGCAAAATGGCAACGGTGGCGGGTTGGGGACGAACGCGGCATGGTCAGAGCACTGTGCCGTCAGTGCTGCAGGAGGTGGACGTGGAGGTCATCTCGAATGATCGCTGCCAGCGCTGGTTCCGTGCGGCCGGAAGACGCGAGGCCATACATGATGTGAGTTTATCAATTATCAATTGTCATTTATCAATTGAAAGTGTACTGTATTTAAACTTAACTAACTTCCCTCTTTGCTCCATTTCAGGTGTTCCTTTGTGCTGGCTACAAGGAGGGCGGTCGAGATTCCTGCCAGGGTGACAGCGGCGGGCCACTTACACTGACTATGGATGGCCGCAAAACTCTCATCGGTCTCGTCTCCTGGGGCATTGGCTGTGGCAGGGAGCATTTGCCGGGTGTCTACACAAACATACAGCACTTTGTACCCTGGATCAATAAGGTGATGGCCAACGACAACAATGCGTAGAATAGACTGGAACCGACAGTCAACAGTCTCCTGTTCCTGGCTGTCATCAATTATCAATCAGTTGGAAGACTTCAGTCACCGCTCGAGTAGTTAAGCAGTGTGCATCTGCATCACCGTTGCCTGGCCATGTGATTCCTCTACGACTCGGGGTTGCTAGTGTTTAAGTTTAAGCTTCCAATGCTGCACTCTCTTAGGTGTGCGCATCTTCTATTTATTTGTATTAGTATTAATATTTCTTCTCGAATTCGTATATTCTGTTTTCACCTTCTGTGCAACTTGGGAGGACATACAACATTTAACATTAATCAAAAAACATATTTATTATGAGCTTCATGAATTTAAACCTAACTTTATTGCTAATTTTAGTTTATAATTAGTTACAAAATAAACAAAAAACTTATTGAAAGCAAACTTGAAATATTAATTTTATTTGATAAGTTAATAGAAATGTTTTATTTAACATATTTCACAACTTGTTTTATAAATAATAATTAAAGTATTTATTGGCAGTCATTCCAATTTCCACATTAACTTTTTTATATTTCCCGATATCAATTTTACACTTCTAAGTCTCAAAAATAAAAGACTTAAGACACGAACGTCAAGCGAATTGTAGAAAACATTGCATACTTTTAAGCGGAAACTAAAATTGTTCTGCGGTAAACACAAAGACTGTGCATTAAGTTGGCAGCACAAATGTGGCACCTTTCAACGTTAAGTTGCGGCAGATTCAAATCAAATATTTGGGCTACTCTTACAAAATAAACAATGTAAGCAAATGAAAAGAGAGAGAAGGTAAATAAATTCGAGTACAATATAATATCAGAGAAGAGAAGAATAATGTTAGCAGCACGAACCACATGATTTGATGAGAACACCTGCTGAGTGTTGTTGGAATTGTGGCAGGCAAGACAGGTGAGGCACACGCTACATGCATTGAATTTGTAATGATGCAACTTCCGTTGCAGGCATCCAAACTAAAACTTAACCTTTTCAGAGTGTATAGTATGATGTGTGTGAACATCAAATCGAATAACATAATCAAGGCGGCGTTGGCTAATTAGACGACTCGACTCAGCTGACTTATCACTGATTCTCGTTCTCGTTCTCTCTGTCGCTCTCGCTCTCGCTGTTTTCCTTTTAAGCTGTTTGCTTACTCTCTTGGCATCCACAGCAAATGACATCCACTTCTTTGCTGCTGTTGGCCACAACTGGTTGCCTGTTTGGACTCAGTTGCTGTGGAGCAGCGCCAGTGTCAAGGTCTCTCAAGTTCAACGCATTGTTGTTGCTGTGTTGTGTTGTGTTGTGCCGTGTTTGTTTCTTCGATTGTTTAACTAAAGGAAAGATAATAAAACGAAACAGAAGATGATATGTGGAGTCACAGCAAAAAAGCGTCGCGTTTCCATTTAACAAGCTCCGTATGTGACTTCAAATGTTATGTGTCATTAAGCCCAACTGATTAATTGATTGATTGATTGACTTCAAGTGTGTGTATTGTTGCCGGTCATTGATTTCAAGCCAACTAAGCCTAAATAATAACAATTTAAAGCAGCTTGCAAATGCATTTACAAAGAAAAAGTGTGTGCTTGTGTGTGTGTAAGTGAGTGTCCACAATTCTTAGAAAAGGACGGAATTTGAGTGCAAATAAATACTCCATTGTGTCTTGCAGCTAATGCGTATGCATAATTAGCAAATTGCAGTCTTCAAAGTCTTATCAGACTCTCCGTATACATAAACAGGTACTCCACAACACCCATACACACACACATATGTACACTTAGACACCCACAAGCTACACTAAACTCACGTGAAGCGCTAAGCGCAGCGATAATATAGTTTGACTTTCTTAACCTGAAGACGTGCATAAATTATAACAGAAACAACTACACACACACTCTCACACACACAGACACATGGACAGTTAGTTAGTGAAGAAAGAATGGCGACAGGCCGAGCCACTCATTTGCACCACACACAGAAATATTAAAGAAAAAGCCACTGAGAGACTCCCGAGTTCCCATCATAATCATCATCATCATCATGATCATGTTGTTGTTTTTGTTGCTGTTGCTGTTGTGACTGCTTCTTGCTATTTTAATGTGAAAGCGCTGTTAACCCCAAACTTCAACTATTCTTCCCCCTTCCTGCCCCCCTCCCTCCTCTCTCGCTCACAGCACACACTGTGCTCCATGCTCGCCACAAATGCCGCCAATCAGCTGTGGCTGTGAAAACAAGAGAGCCACAGCAGCAACTGAGAGAGTGTGAGTGTGTGTGTGTGTGTGTGTGTGTGTGTGTGTGTCTGGGAGTGTGTCTGACTGTTCATTTGAATAAGCAACGACAACGACAACGACAACAACAACAGCAACAGCTGCCTAGCATTTGTTGTTCTCACCATTTTGTGAACTGGCCTTAATGGAAACCGTTATGCGCGAAGCTCTAACTAGCGTCGCAGTCGACGTCGACCGGCTACGCATGCGCACATGTTATAGCTCTCTATGTGCGTGTGTGTATGTGTATATGTTAACTCTCCAGCTACTACCAATTTTGCTTTGTCGTTCTTCAACGTTTCCAGCCAGCGTCGCAGTCGCAAAATCTCAGCCGAAGTCAAAGTCTGCGTCTGCGTCGAAGTCGACGTCGACGTCGACGTTAGCGTCAGCGTCAGCGTCAGCTGCAGAGTGTGTCTTCAGCCTTAGCTTTGGCTTTGGCTGACTACAACTGGCGTGTGGATCTTTTGTATGCGCGCTTCTCTCCAGACGTGCGCAACTCAACGCGGTCTTTGGCTCCTCTTCGGATTCTTTTCTTGATCGCCTGGTTACGTCGACTTCGACTTCGACTTAACTTCCACTTCGACTTCGACTGCGTGAGTGCGCGTGTGTGTGTGTGTGTATAGAACTTGAGTTATTGGCCTCAAATTGGCTTGGCCAATGCGTGCATAGCTAAAAGTGAACATCGTGCAGTCTTCGACCAGTGAGTTCAGTCAACAAAAATTCCTAATAAATTCAAAAAACAATAGTTACTAAATTGCGGCTACGGTTCTTTTATGAAATATAAAACATAAAACAAAAGGCGAACCAAGAGCGAAATAAACACAACACAAGCCGAGTGTCAAGCTCAAGCCAAATGTGAAGAAACTCATAAAAAATATATACATATATACAAAATATACAAAAAAGGAAGCCGCAAGATAAAACATAATTCCAACAAAAGCGACAACAGCAACAACAGCAATAATCATAATAACAGTGTGGCAGCAAATTAAAAGAAATGACCCCAAAAAAATAAGTTGGCAGTGAAGTTTTCCCAAAAGCAAACGCAGCTCATTTAAACAACAATAACAATAACAACAAAAACAAAAACAATAACAACCACAACCACAATAGTAAAGCAAACAAAAAGATTCTAGTACGACAAACGACAGGCAATCCGAAATCAACTACTACAACACGCAAGTAAATGCAAAAGATACAAACAACATAAAGTTACCTAAAGATACGCATCCGTAAGATACGCGCGCCACCGTGGCTTCCCTCTCTCTGCCTCTCCCTTTCTCTGTGTGAATGCCTGTGTGTGTGTGTTTGACTGTGCTTAAGTAGCTGAGCCGCACTTTCTACCACGTACAAGTCAATTAGAGTCACACACACACAAAAATATACGTACACAGAATCGCTGCACATAACTGCAACTAACTGCATCAGTGATGGGACAGAAGAAGTGGCAGCCACAGCAGCGGTGGCACCACAAACTGGCAACAAAATAAGAGCAAGAGCAACAAGTTCAAGCGCCTTGATTTTGATCAACGGCCAAAGTCAAACGAGTCCAAAGCAAAAGTTGCCTTCTGCTGCAAATTTTTATTGAAATTCCTGTAAAAAGAAGCAACAACAACACCAACAACACCAACAACAATAACGACAATAAGAAGAACAAGATGAGCCGCAACAGCAAGAGCAACAGCAACAACGGCAGCGACTGCGGCAGCCACAAGAGGCAGCTTCAGTACAAGTGTTTCAATTGCCGCAGCAGCCGCAACGAGACACGAGAGCAAAAACTTCTTTTCGGCCTGCAACAGAACTGGTCTGGTAGTTGATGTTCTTATTGTTGTTGGTGTTGTTGGTGTTGTTGCCGCTTGACTTTGACTTTGGTCTAAAATGCTGCGCTTGCCACTCAATGTTACCAACTCCCCATCGGAGTTACGGCGCGCCTTTGGCATTATTTGCATTTCTGCTTATTCTGGTTTACCAACCTGACGAGCAGCTCGAGCTGAAGCTCCAACTGTTGCAGAATCTTCTCCTGCTGCTGCTGCTGCTGCTTCTGCTGTCGTTGCTGTTGTTGCTGCTGCTTCTGGTGCTGTGGTAGCCGCCCCCAGTTGCTCCGTTTAATTTTATGATAATTATTATAATTTGCATGCTGTTTTTGTTATTGCTGCCAATTGAGAAATTGCCGTTCTGTCGAGCAAGTTTGTGCCCTAAGTCTTTCGTTTGCCATGCAATTTCATATGGGCGTGCTGGCGGCGTTGCTTTCTAGTGCCACCTGAACCTCATGAACTCCCGCATCCCGCAGCTACAAAACAGTCAACACACGCCACACACACACACACACACACACACACACATTGACATGTTAAAATTTCTCCAAAGCCGTTTTTGGTATCAAGCTAGAGAAATGAAAGCCAAGTCGGTGGCAAGCCAACTAGCAGACTAACAAACCGCAGCAAAAGTGGAAGCACTTCTTCTTCTTCTTCTGGTTTTGATTATTATGTTGTCCCAAACATCATCAAATGGCATAATTCTTTTGTTCGTCTCTGTCTTTTTTATTTAGTCTCTTTTTTGGCTAATTTAAAATGACAGTATTATGCTTTCTGCATTTCACTTTTCTTGTAAGTAAATAGAGAGCCAGAGATAGAAAGAGAGAGAGAGAGAGACAGAGGAAGTTATGTCTAAATAAAAATACAATTTGTGTGGCTTTCGCTTTTATTTAAGACAAGTGTTACACACACACACACACACACACACACGCACAATGTCTCTTTAATACCAAAAAAAAAAAGAAGCACTCACAAAAAGTTCCCCAAAAAACTTGTAATTTTCACTTTTAACACGTCGAGTAGAAATAAAAATAAAATTGTATTTTTGTCGTTGTGGAAATTACTTAATTGCTCAGATAAAGTATTCCTCCCCCGCCTCACGTCCCATGAAATCATGCAAATCATCTCTGTGACCCAGTTTGCGGCCAAAGAAATTCTTAGATTCACATGAGAGACGCAAAGCAAACCGTTCACTGACTGGTTTTTGGCCAAATCGACAGTAGCACAAAACTTATGTTAATTTGCGTACATTTTGAGCAAACAGCGTCTCGAAATGGAACACCAATACAATTACACGCATTCGCGATGTTCGTGAGTGTTTGTGGCTGTCAAGAACGTGACCTAAATACACAAATAGCCAGATTCAACATATTGCTAACAAAGCTGGGAGAGATATTTGTGCTGTGATTATCGAAAGCTCAAATCTTAAATATCAACTCGTCAACAACACGGCAACTCAGGAGCTCAGCAGCTCGACAACTCGACCTCTCGTTGAGAAGTTGTGAGAAGTTGTCGAGAGATTAAGAATTTGAGAAGCTGCAATTAGTTGCCGATTCTGGCACTTAATTATAAGTAATCAGCGTTGCGTTGATGCGGAAATATTTTATAGCTTCCGTTCTGGTTTTTTTTGTGTTCGCTGTGACCGCATAAATTACATTTAATTGCAGCAACAAGAAGGGGTTCGCCCATTAGAAGAAGACAGGGACAAAGGAACGAGGAACGAGGAACGCGAAAGAGATGTTAATGGCCGCACTTGAAATTAATTAATTTAAGTTTAGTTTAATGACAACCACTAGACAGAGAGAGAGAGACAGAGATTCAGTTGGCTTTCTTATTTTATTTTACTTTATTTTTCCATTTCCATTTTTGTTTTTGCACGCAGTTGAATGCCTTTAAGTCTCGAGCAACGGTCAACGGTGCTGACCAAGCCAATGACCGTATTACGCAACGCAGATTCAGAACCCGAGCAAATAGTTGTTTTTGTTGATGTTGTTGTCATTCGTCTTTTCAGCTCCAAACGCAGCAGATCGTCACGGCGTTGTGAGAAGTGAGAAGTCAGAATAATACAGCTAACTTGTAATGCTCACGGATCAATGAAATTGTCGCCAAAGACAAGAGAAAAGAGACAAGAGACAAACATGTAAGACGAGTAACAAATCCAGTTAGGTTTCCATCTCCATCTCCACATTCTCATATCTTTTGTGTGCGCTTTCTTTGATTGTTACAGTTTATGTCATCATATCTGTACATTTGTCATGCCACAAACTTTCTTCCGAGATCCCACAGCATCTCATCGTCAATTAGGCGTCTCTTGAACTCGGTTGCACTAAGAACCAGTTGCAGATGTTCAGCGTGTTGCACTCTACACTAGACTAGTTTGCACTTCGCACAGTTATATAAACGCTGCCTGGCTGATTATACAACCGTTGGGGCAGGGCAAAGGAAAAAATAGAAAGAGAGACTGTGAGGAAGGGGAAGGTGATGAGAAGCTACTGTTAGCAGAGCTGCGCGCTTTCTATGTACACACACACTCACACACTTTTGCTTTCCATTGTGCACTTTAGGCATGACTAAACACACTCCCCAATAACAAGGGGGAGCGGCAACAGAAACGGCAACAATAATGGCCACGAAGTGGCCAAATTACACATACGCCCTGTTCCCTAGCCACACTTATTTCTAACTTGACTTCTATAAATACACAATTTAGTACGTAGAGTGTTAACAATTTGTAAGACAGTTTGCAAAGCTAAGCTAAATTGTCAAAATTTCTGTATATTTATAAGATCATCTTTATAATCCGTTATTTCAGCTGAAGATTCATTTAATTGTTTCAAAAAGGGAAAGTTAAAATTGATTATTCTTTACGGAGAAAAATTTTTATTTTTTTAATCTACTTAACTTAACATATTTAATAAATTATTGTGTCTTTTATTATCATTTATTGAAATGATAAAGGAATAATCATATTAATTTAAGTAAATGATAGATAATTTGCATAAAAATGTTTACAAGAGTACTTTTTCACAATTTAATGAATTTTAAAGATAAATTATGTTCATTATACTTATATTATATTTATTGAAATGTTCAAGGTCACTGAGAAGTTACCATTGATTTTACAAAGTCGTTGAATAATATCAGTTTACTGATATGAAATGATATTAAATGATTATATAATAATAAAAGCGATTGTTAAGCAAAATCCGAAGAGTATCATATATGCGGTGTGCAGTAGAAAGTTTTGTCGACTTCTTTCCTTCAAACTTCTTTTTCTGTTATTATTATTTTTGCATATGCAAGTCACTCGAATTGAACGACTTTCACCTACTTGAGCTTGAGTCATCCCAGAGACGTCTACGCACTTGCTGTCTGAATGGCTGAATGGCTGATTGTAGTTGTTGCTTTTGTCGATGTCGTTGTCGTTGTCGTTGCTGTTGCTGTTGTTACTTTTGGCCTGCCCATGACATGTGGTAGAAATTCGGAGGGCTTAGTTTTACATTTGAATATGGATAATACCTTAAACATTTCACATTTGCCGCCGTGACTCATTTAAATTATTATTCATCGTCCATTTACAGATGGGCGCGTTGCAGCAACCGAGTAAAAGATACACCGCAATTCATACATACACAGATACAGATTCAAAAACAGAAACAGCATCAGTTACAACCACGACTGAAGATAGATACACAGTTACAGATACAAATACGAATACAGGAAGAAGGTACAAAAGTAGAGCAGACAGCTCAACACCCGCATCAACCAAGAAGAGAAGCAGAATGCCCCTGCGTAGCATCCTCATCCTGGCGCTGGGAAGTCTGCTGAAGCTGCTGCTGCTGCTCTTGGCAACGTCGGCAGACGCCAGTCCCGTCTTTGTGGATAATCCCAGTTTAGCACAGTGTAAGTACATTGATTGACCAACTGAATAACTGACTAACAAGCTACTTGACAGCTTAACGCGTTTTTATTTCTCTCTGAAATGCCTGAGACAGTCAGATATAAAGATATCAGACAAGATATCACATTCAGCTCGGCGGCTGACGATGCTTGTCAGGCTTTCTTGACGGGTTTTCCTCAGAACTGCAGCACTTTCTCTCACGTAGGCTATTAAAGACTCTTGTTGTTGTTATGGTTTTTGGGGCGCGTTCAATGATAACAATGAAATTAAATGAAGATAAACAAAAGGGAACGCAATTTGTTAACAATTAAGATTTCACAATTGTATTTGTGCTCATTTATTTAACGTCGACTAACGGAATCTAAAATTAAATAATTATAAAATGAAAATTAGCAATGAAATTATGAAACGTAAACTCATTTTAAAATAACTAATTTTTTATATTTAATTTTGAAAAAGATACTTTGTATTCCTATTCTGTTTTGGCAACATCTATTGGTTCTACTCTGAGTTACCAGTTAAACTGTGGCAACTACAACTAGGCCATCTATTTATATCATTTGTTTTATCCGTTAGTACAGCATCTGAATTTTTATAGTTGCATACAGAAAATAAAACTTGATACAGAAAGTAGAACTAACATCTAAGCACAAAGTTAAAGTTGTGGCATTTATTACCGGAGACTTGTAATTTCTGCAGGCATTAAATTTGATTGCCAAAAGCAGAAACAAAAGACTCAAAGCGACAAACTTGTTTTTGGTTAATAGCCAATGGTCAAAGTCGACCAATTGCCACAGGTAGTTGAAACAGTCTGCTGCTGCTGCTGCTGCTGATGGTCTCGTGTGGCGATTTCAAATGAAAGTAATCAAAATTAATGATACGCCGCCGACAGGCGTAGCGTTCTGGCATTGTTTAATTGGGTCACAGCCATTAAGTATCAAATTTGAACGCTATTAGCACTTCCTCTGTTGGCTGATGCCATAAGACATTGCTGCCAATTTGTCTACAACAAAGAGTTCTGCTTACAGCTTCAAGTCAACGTGAGATGGAGAGTTTGAATAAAAATAAAACTACACAACTTTCTTACAAAAGCAAACTGGCGGCAAACGGCCAAAACAAAACGTCAGCGAGCAAAAGCAATTGAGGTCAACCATCAAAGAATGTTGCCATAAAAATGAGCCACCATCGGAGCCACAAGAAAGCGTGTGCCAGACAACAACAACCACTACAACAACAACAACAACAACCGCAGTCATTGGCAGTGGATGTGTTAAGGTGGCGAGCATTTCATTTTTATGACTCGACTGGACCAATCCCGCTGACCAGATGGCAAAAAATAACTATAATAATAAAAATATATATATTTGTATGCATATGTGTATATAACATTGTGTGTATATATACATATATATCCTATAAGAGACGACGCAGAAAGCGGAAAGTAAATTGACTCTAAGTGAAAGGGAAACAAATAAAATAAAAACAATGCGACGCCGCGGACAACAACAACTGAGCTCATTCTCATTCTCAGCTCACGGTCTCTGGTCAGTCTTTCTCTGGGTCTAATCCCGCCCCCGGAGGTCACACGATGACCCAATTTCGATTAGTCAGTCACCCACAAACCACTAAACTCGACTCTGTCAGCCATCGCATTCGCATGCCAAAAACGAACATTTCCTACATTGCAATGCGGGTCTCGAGTGCGACTTTGCCTTTGAGCCCGAGCCCGATTTCGAGACCGATTCCGAGTCCAATTCCGAGTCGGACTCTCTGACTAACTGAGCTTCAGTTTGAGCTGCCTGCTTGGTAGGCTGTCTGTGTGCTAGCGAAACATATGCTAAAGCTGTTGACCCAAAAAGCCACAAAACGAAATGCAAACACACAGTAAGAACACA
Source organism: Drosophila sp. st01m (assembly GCA_018901795.1). Taxonomy (NCBI): domain Eukaryota; kingdom Metazoa; phylum Arthropoda; class Insecta; order Diptera; family Drosophilidae; genus Drosophila; species Drosophila sp. st01m. Next base: position 2,069,664 of record JAEIFG010000334.1, read on the forward strand.
GGCGAACCAAAGAAAAAGCTGCCGGCTCTGCTGGCGCAGCTGCTGGCGCTGACGTTGACGTTGACGCTGACTTTGACGCCTACGCTGACTGCGAAAAGTTGTGCTGCTTGCGTCGTCTATGAAACGTGACAAAAGTTTTTGGCTTCAAGAATATCGGCATACATTTTGTGTGTCTGTCTCCACGTATGTGTGTGTGTGTATGTGAGGCCGGCATTCAATTTTCAGAGCTGCTGCTTTTTGTTTGGATCTTGGCAAGTTCGTGTCTTAAGTCATTTGTTTTGCGCTTCCCTGTTGCTGCCTCTGCGCTTGCTACAACTCAGCATTTCGTGTTAATTGCATAATCAATATACGACTATACAGCAAGTTTACAGTTAAAGTTCAATAAACGCAAAAAACCACACACACACACACACACACATAAAAGCACACAGATCCACGCGTACAAAGAGAGGACGCTGCAATTGTATCTGATTTATCATTGAAATACGAGCAAATCTCACGAAATTTATACGCAAAAGTAACTTGCGCTTAACGCGACACTCGACTGAAGAGGGAAAATGCCACTGTCACTGTCACTGCCACTGTCACTACCTCTCTCCTCTGCGTCTTCCTCTTCCTCAGTGATTGCCACAACCTCTTTCTCTGCCTCAGTCGCTGCCACTGCACCGCTTAAAACTCTGTCTCTGCCTCCGCCTGGAAGTTTATTTATGACCACACGAAGTGCAAACAAAAGATTCCAATGTTGTGAGCGTTTAATGAAAGGCGTTGCTCATGTGCAAGTTTGCTGCTTAAGTCTTTCGTTCTTTCTCACTCCCTCCACTGTTGTTGCCGTCTGCAATTACATAAGTTCAAAGACTGAGCAGCTGCTGCGACTCGACGGCGGCTCTATTACAAAACAAAAAGCACAGTAAGAGCCCCAAACACTCGCTCTTCATTGTTGAAGTGGCAACAGCCACAAATGGCAACAATTCTTAATAAATAAAAATAATAATGCTACTGTTGCTAATATTCCGGTTGTTGTTGCTGTTGCTTTTGGTGTTGCCTCATCGGCCTTTTTGTGTGTCTGCAAAAGCTGACGCCCTTCAGCTCCAAACTTTGTGGCGCGTCTTTTATGGCCTGTTGTTCTTCTGGCACTGCCAATGTTGTTGGCCCTTCATTTTCACTTGCGTTAACTGTTTGCCTAACGGTAAACGTCTGCCTCAAATTGGCGTCCAAATTGATGGCGTTAATCGCGCCAACAAACGGAAGAATTAGGGAATGACAATAAAAATGCGGAGCACTCGTTGACTTTGTCGTGTATTTGTCGTACACTGCAAAAAACGAAAATATATTATTATTATTATTATTATTATTATTATTATTATTATTATTATTATTATTATTATTATTATTATTATTATTATTATTATTATTATTATTATTATTATTATTATTATTATTATTATTATTATTATTATTATTATTATTATTATTATTATTATTATTATTATTATTATTATTATTATTATTATTATTATTATTATTATTATTATTATTATTATTATTATTATTATTATTATTATTATTATTATTATTATTATTATTATTATTATTATTATTATTATTATTATTATTATTATTATTATTATTATTATTATTATTATTATTATTATTATTATTATTATTATTATTATTATTATTATTATTATTATTATTATTATTATTATTTATTATTTTTATTATTATTATTATTATTATAATTCATTATTATCAAATATTGATCACCCAATGGCATTTCATATGCACAATATTTAAATTCAGACCGATAAATAAATAAAAATATATAAATAAAACCAACACAATCAATAATGACACAATTAATAAAATATTAAAAAAAAAAATAAAATCAACGACAGACGATTATTAAATTGTTTGTCTTATTATTATATATTATAAATTTAATTTTATCACAGCTCTATAAGTGTGTACAATTTTCAATCGATGTGATTAATTAAATAGAAGACACTTAGTTGCAACTGTCTAATAAAGATTTATAACACAATTTTTACTGCAGATTTTAAAGCTATGGCATAAAAGAATAAGTTTTAATTATCTTTCTATTTTCTTCCTATTTCCTTGCCAGTTCAATCCGGTCGCAATATACGTCACCTGCCCTGCATTGTGCGGAAATCAGGACGCTCAGGAGTCTGTATGTTTGCCATCGATTGCATCAAACAGAATGGCACCCATTTGGGCACCTGCATCGATCGCTTCTACTTCGGTTCGTGCTGTGCCCCAAAAGTAAGTTTGCAGCTTTAAATTGTGCATTGAATCCTGCTCATCTTCTCCTTCTCCCTCTCCCTCTCTCTCTCTCTTTCACTCGCTCTCCTTTTGTAGGAGGAGGCGTCGATCTTTGCGCCGGAGATTAGCGACAACAGCATCGATCAGAATACCATCTCACATTTTACCCACGAGTCAACCACAATGCGCACGGGAGGTTTCTTCGACCACATTGGCAGTTATAACCACAGCCACAGCAACAGCAACAGCAACAACCACCAGCAGCAACATTTGGCAAGCGAGTTGCTCAAGAATGTTACCCAAAGCTATTTGAGCAGCGCCAAACCAGTTCGCACCACTAGCAGCAGCAGCAGCAGCAGCACCACCACCACAACAAGTCAGCTGGCTAGCACCACACGCCGTCCGAGCAATTCACACACCACCCACAAGAACTCGCATTTTGTGGTGCGCACCACATTAAGACCAAGTGTGGGTCCGTCTGTGATAACCACGTTGAAACCACTGCGACGTCGCACAACCACCCAGCGACCAGTGCTAACCACTGTGCCGGTCATTGAGCAACGCATTGAAACCACAACAGTGCCCAGCAAATTTGTGACTTTCCAGATTGTGGAAACAACAACGCCAGCAGCCACCGAAGCCACCAACCGCTGGCCGGAGACAACCACCAGACGGCAGCAGATCCACAGCAGACCCACGAGTATCAGACAGCAGCAGCCGAACAACTAGCACCGCAACACCAGCAACAACAAGAACAACAACAACTGCCACCACAACAACGACTACCGCAACAACGGCGCGTCCAACGCCACCACTGCGCACCACCACACCGGCAAAACCACACAAGACGCAGTCCAGCAGACGCCCAGCGCCGCCCAAGAAACCAGCAGCAGCAACAACCACCACAACTGCAACAACGGGAACACGGAAACCCATCGCAACCACCAGCACCACAGCAACGATATTGCCTGCTCGCAGGCCAGGCAACAACAGCACCACCGTCAACAACAGTCCAACAAAAACAACGGGCGTCGGCAACGGCAACAGCAACAGTCACAAAACTACGCCAACAGCAGCAACAACAACCACCACAACAACCACCACAACAACGAAGCAGCCGGAGAGAACAACGCATGCGCCTAGACCAAAACCACAGCCAACGGGTGAAATAGTCAAAGTGCCGGCGCTGCTGGCGGATGCTGATACGACATCAGCAACACCAGCAACACCAGCAACATCAACAACCACAAAGGCCACGCGCAGACCAACAACCAGCACAGGCAGCAGCACAGCAACAGCAACTACCACAGCGCCCAAAAAGCAAGCAATTAGCACAACAGCAGACAACAACAACAACGACAACGATGTCGACGACAACAACAACAGCGAAACCAACGCGTCGGCATACAACAAAGGCAACAACCACTAAAACAACAACAAGCACCACAGCTGCGCCAATAACAAAGACAACGACAAGAAGAACGACAGCACAAACAACAGCAACAACAACAACAACAACAACAAGCGCGGCAACAACTCTAAACAGCGAAGCAACCAAATTGCCATCACCCGCAACAGCAACAGCAACAACATCGACAGGAACAACGGCAACGGCAACAGCGGCAACAACAAGTGGCAACACAACCAAGAAACCTGGTCTGATCACCTGGACAGATGTGGAGGAAGAGCCCATAACAAATGCGACCATCGCCAGCAATTGGCAGCCGGGTCAATCCGCCGATTGGATACCGATGCCCACTTTGTTGCCGGAGTTGTACAACAAAACGGCTGACGGTGGTGCAGGTGGTGCAGGTAACTTTGTTGTACTTCATGCTCAGCATCAATAAATGACTCTCTCTTTCTCCTCCTGCTTTTTTCCCCCTCACTCTCTATCTAATTGCAGGCACGCCTAGCAGCACAGACAAGGTGGTTATATCGGTGGCCACCAGCGTTAGCACCAGCAGTGAATCAAAGCCAGGTCCGAATCAAACACCATTGCCAACAAAAGCGACAACAACAACAACCGCTAGCAAGCCGCATAGAACCACAGCTAAACCAGCAAAAACAACGACAACAACCACACCAAAAACAACCACAACAACAACAACGACAGCAACTGTAACAAGCAAAACCACAGAGGCAACTGCAACTGAGAGCAGCAATGAATTAGCATCCTCGACAGCGTCTTCAACAGAATCCAGCAACGAGTTGGGCAGCAGCAGCAGCACAACCACCAGCAACCCTCCAACAACAACAACAACAGCAACGGATTACAGCGGCGAGGACTTGAATACAACAGCAATCGATGCTGTTGGCAATACAACTGTAGCGCCTGCAAGTGGCTTGGAGGGCGTCGATTACAAGGAAGGTGAGTTGATGCTTCATTGAGCCAAGGTTGCAGTTACGAAACCACGCTCAACTACGAAATACCCCGTGATGGTAGAAGAAAAAAGGGAAAAGTTTAATTGGAAAATATTCTGAAATAATCAGATTTCATTATCAGATTTTAGAATAGACAGAATGCAACTTAAATCACAGACTGACAGACGTTTTTATTGAAATAATTTGTATATTGATAGATTTGATCAAAAACTGTTGAACTCAAAAATCGGCCACTTGGAATTAAATTTAGCACCCATCGTGAAAAATTAAAAGTCAGATATATTTGTGTGTAAGACAAATTAGAAGGAACATCAATGAAACTTTATGCGGCAATGAACAATTTTTACAATATTAATTCTATTCGACAGGGTTAAAAGGACACTTTTATTGATACTAATCAAATAATATATACTACAATAAATTACATTACCACAGACTAAATAGAATACCTCTATTTGCCCTCTTAAAATGCGAACAGGGTATATGAAAATAAGAAACTTGTTTGCAGCAAAAAAAAATCTATTAATACACCAGACTTTGGCCATAAGACAAAGATGCGTGGCCATTAAATTCAATTTGAAGGCTGAACATTGGCCTTGACTCGGCTGCACCACAGAGAATGATTCTACAATCGAGTGGAGTGTTGTTGGCAGATGTGGCAAGATGTGGTTCGTTGATGCTGCACAGGAGCTGCCTGCTCTGTGTCTAGAAAGCTAAGCGCGGCTTTTACTGCCACAACAACTACAACAACTCTGTGAGGCTCAAGACAGACTCCGTGTTCATAGCAATTTTTACAGCAATAATTTACAATAATGACGACGATGTGGTCGGTCATTGTGCCGCTTGGGTCACGCGTTGTCTACTCGCTTATCGTGCATGCTCACTCGATTGTCCGATTCTGCAGTTGCCCCAAACACATTCCCTCCCCCCTCTGCCTGTTAAAATGAGTCAGGACTGGCCCGGCCCCGTTGACCGATTTGCCAACTTGCAACCGGCAAACTGGCAACTGGCAACTGGCAGATATCTTGATGCACGAAACAAGTCCGTCGGGTAGCAGGCAACATCATCTCGTCGTCGTCGTCGTCGTCGTCGTTGTTGTCATAAAGTAGGCCGTTGACTGCTTGCCAGCAAGCGTTGGCCAAAGTCAAGGCCTGGCCAAGACATGGCCAAAAGCATATTACATTTCTGTGTCTTTCTCTGTCTCTGTGTCTGTATCTGTCTCTGTCTGGGACTCTGACTCTGACTCTGAATCTCACTCTGAAATGACTGAGTGCCTGTTGTAGTGATTAAAATGTTTAAAGGGCTTTTGTGGCCATTACTTGAATTGTGAACTGTTCGCCTATTAAGTTGCCTCCTTCTACGTTTTGCTCTCCCCTCAACAGTCTGTGGACGTCGCATGTTCCCCGAGCCACGCATCGTTGGCGGTGCCAATGCCGCCTTTGGACGCTGGCCCTGGCAGATATCTCTGCGTCAATGGCGCACCTCAACCTATCTGCACAAGTGCGGAGCGGCGCTTCTCAACGAGAACTGGGCAATAACAGCGGCTCATTGTGTTGACAAGTAAGTGGCTGGCTGGGCCGAAAGAAAGCATCCTCCATCAATTCACTAATTCACTCACTTGCCACTCACTTTTTTTTTAGCGTGCCCCCCTCCGATCTGCTGCTGCGGCTTGGAGAATACGATTTGGCCGAGGAGGAGGAACCCTATGGCTTTCAAGAACGACGTGTACAAATTGTTGCCTCCCATCCGCAGTTCGATCCACGCACTTTTGAATACGATCTCGCGCTGCTTAGGTGAGAGAGTCTTTACGATTATTATAGCTGAACTGTTATGGTACTATCTTAACTGAATTTCGTTCTAGATTCTATGAGCCTGTGGTATTCCAGCCAAATATCATTCCTGTTTGCGTGCCCGACAACGATGAGAACTTTATTGGACAGACGGCTTTTGTCACTGGCTGGGGAAGGCTCTATGAGGATGGTCCGTTGCCGAGTGTGCTGCAGGAGGTCGCTGTGCCTGTCATCAACAACACCATCTGCGAATCCATGTACCGATCCGCCGGTTATATTGAGCACATACCACACATATTCATCTGTGCCGGTTGGAAGAAGGGAGGCTACGATTCCTGTGAAGGTGTGTGTCCCCGCAACTTGTTTTGTTCTTGTTGCATCTTGAATTATGGCTATGAATAATTGAACAAATTACATATTAAATTTACAGGTGATTCCGGTGGCCCCATGGTGCTGCAACGCGAGTCGGATAAACGCTTTCAACTGGGCGGTGTCATCTCCTGGGGCATTGGATGTGCGGAGGCCAATCAGCCAGGCGTCTATACGCGCATCTCCGAGTTCCGAGACTGGATCAATCAGATTCTTCAGTTTTAGTCGCATCTTAGTAGTCTTCGCCTGTGTATTATGCCTAATCCTTAGTGAATGTCCAGCACTCGGATCGACATTGAATTCAAACTCGAACTCGTGCTTCGGTTATGACCTCTTAGCTTACATTGAGAGCATGCGCATAACCCAAGCAACGATTTCAGTTAACATTTACCATGTTCCTCCCACTCCTACCATTGCCCTCCCTCTTCCCACCACTGCCCTCCCTGTTCCCACTTTTGGACCAATCAAACGCAACATAACAAATACAATCATAACCAATTCCATTGTCATAATGTTAATTTTAAAGTGCCTAACTTAAATCATAATTTAAAAAAATACGATCCTACAAAAATGAATGAAGAGATAAAGAGAAACCCCTTTCTAAACTAATGATGATGCCGATGATGGTGATGATGACGATAATGAAGGTGTAACGTATTAAAATATTTGACTCTTAACTTATTCCCCCATTTGTCTCTGTATATAAATTTCTAAATTATTGCATATAACGTATATTTAGCTTTAAGTTTATATAATAGACATTTGCAATTGCTCAACGCGATGTGGGGCATTTGAATAGACGCTTCTTTCAAATGACGTTCTTGCGAATACGAAGAAGCTATTGTAATTTAATTTAATAATGTATTGTAATTATTTATTTAACGACGCACATGAAATAATTCAATTAAAAAGTTCAAAACGAATATCCAATTCTCTTTTATTCTGTTAAAATAATGTAAAAGTTAAAGGCGTTTTTTAAATCGGAGATCTTAAATAATGATTATTTTTCTATTTTAATTCAAAACAAAAAATTTTATGGATCTCTTAAAATGGGTGTAATTATTTTTTCAGATAATAATAACAACTTATTTTACTAATTATGTAAAATAAATTAAGCAAATTATGAGTAATGAGACATAAATAAATTGATAGACAAGTGAACAGTTGGTTAAAATATTTGTAAAGTCATGAAGTATTAACTTATATTAATATAGTCAGAGTCAAACATACCTTCATATATCAATTCACCAATTTTTTTAGACGAAGTCCATTTAATCTGCCAAAAAAACATTGCCTACTTTTAGGCTGACACATATTGCTGGCTCCATCTAGTGTTCGTTTGGACAGCGATGCGCTTTCAAAATTTACGTGTCAATAAAAAGTAATCTCTTGTTGTTTACGTTAGTTTTGTTAAGCCAGATAAAGAAAATGTGGAAAACATTCCAATCAGCACACTGGATTACATTCCAGATAAGCAATCCTCACAATTTATTCACCAAGTGAAAAATTTGGCATTCCCAACATGGCCCAAACTTGGCAACTATTCAACATTTTTTTGGCAGTTGCCACAGATCAACAGTAAGAGGCCTGAAGAAATAATAAAATATTCAAATACAACCAAAACAAACGGAAAACATTGTACAATATTTTAAGTACAAAACTTTCTTTAAAAGTTGGGGGAAGTTACACACAAAATTTCCAAATGTGAGAAAACGAAAATTATTAAATATGCAAGGCATGCACAAACGATCGGTTCGACAACCCAAAAAATACAAATAAAATTGTTAGATTTTACTGTAAAGTCGTGCAATTCTCCATGCGAGGGAAAATACCTACATTATTTAAGTAATACATTTTTAATATATTACAGAAGACTTTATTTGTTGTCTATAAATTGCATGAAATATTTAGTAGTGCTTTGAGGTAAAAAGAAAGAATGATTGTTTAATTTTAGCATATTCTTTATGCTTGATTTAATAATGTTACTCTAATATGAAAGTTATTTTTTAACTTTTTAAGTATTTGGTCAGCGATCAACGATGATGAACACCCAGCAATTACAGTTGTCTACGTCATTGCGATAAGGTCGTCATGGAACTTTCGCTTTCTGACGATGTCGGTCATTTGCATATGACAGAGAGGAGTGAGAGAGAGAGAGAGAGAGAGAGAGAGAGATAGAGCGACAGAGAGCGAGATGGAAGGCCCAATAGGCAACTGCGTTTTCTGTTTACGGGTATGTCGTGTGGGAGCCACATATTGGGGCAAGTGCATGGAGCAACAGCTTGAGATCTGATGCGGCAACCATATCATAATTTGTACAGACATCACGTCTCACGAGGGTTCGTTCATGTGCCCAGATTATCAACGGCTCCAATCACGACCTGTCCAAGACTCTATCGAGGAGTGTGTGTTTGCTCCTTGACCATCTGTGATTGAGTGAGTGTGAGTGTGAGTCTTGCATGAACTTTCACATGCAATTTCCCACTAATGAGCGGCGTTTAGTAAATTGTGGGCGTTACTGATTATGAGATTTAACAAATTGAAACGTACAACGTAGCACGATATTCTCGGACAATGATCCTTAACTCTGTTTAAATAACTAGTCAACTCGCTAACTTAATAATAATTTATAAGAGTCGCTCCACGAAAGGCGAAAGTAAAAATTCCCTCAGCCATTGCATTCACTTTTACAAAACTCCACCAGCAAAAGACTTTTATTATGTTTTGTTTATATTTTATTATGATTTATTCAATATATTTTTATTAACTAGAGGGCTGCTCCACATGTTTTGATTGTTTGATGCTATACTTTTGACTTTTGTAATCGACAAAGCCCCAAAACGCCAAATGCCAAACACCAATCGCAAATTTGGCTATTAATGATATTGTTAACACTTTTTTTATCGAATTTGATCAAACAACAATTTATGTAAAGCACAAAAGAGTGAAATTTTTAAAGATTCGCTTGCATAATAGTGTTCGATAATGCGATAACATTTTATCATTAACTGCCCTTTTAACACCTTCTGGGCATAACTGCCTATTTTATTGTGCAAAAACATATATCAGCTTCCATACTAATTTATTTTTGTTTTAAAATTAAGCTATAAAAGAAAGTGTACTCTATGTGACCAAGAAGAATATGTCAAACTTAATTTTAGTCTATAACTAGTCTGTGTGATGGGCCTCTGTTGTCTTATAACAAATCCCAGTCCATCGGATCGCCGATTTTTATCATTGAGTTGAATTTCTTTAATATTTTTATTTAGCAAGTGGCAACTAACAGACAATAGACTAGAAGACAAATCGAATACTATTAATTACTCTACGAGTAATTGAAAAGGTCTGATTGGGTTACCTTGCAACATATGTTAAATTAATTATAGCTTCTGAATTGTAAAATTATTAACATAGTTTTATAGTCTCATTCCAAATATAATTGTTGAATGGCTTTTAATTGATAATACAAAAGCCCATTTTTTAATGAACTCACAAATAAAGTCACATAAACTTCAAAAGTCGTTTGAGGATTGGCTAGAGTACTAAATTCATTTAATACATTTCTGCCATTCTAAAATGTCGTTGTTTATGGAATAGGCTAAGCATTGAAAATGAAAGGAATATCAACGTTTCCCACAACAACTGTGTAGCCTACAGTGAAAAACGAAAGCGATGAAGTAACTGAAATGTCGGATTGCCGTTGATAGTGTTGCTTGCACTTAATTTCCATAGAAAAGTTGCACAATTAAGCAACTTGAAGCATCAGTACAAAGAATCATTAAATGCTCGATCCACTTCAAGGCGGTCCCAAGCAATCCGAAGAGCTTCCAGCGAGTGGGCGAGTGTCAGCTTAGAAAGAGAAGCTCGAACAGATGACGAAGTTGCAAGTTGTGAGTTGGGAGCTGCTGATGAAGATGAAGCTGTAGTTAAAGCTGGAGTTGGAGTTAGTTGTGTCCCGCATGGACAATGACTTTAAGCGACGTTTTAAACTTTCCCAACCTTCTCGACGATGGGTACAATGGAAATGCTCTGGCTCTTGTAATTTTTCATTTTTTTTATTGCTGGCCAAAGATTTATAGGAAGCAATGCGCCAACCACTCGAGAAGCAACAAATGAAAAAAAAAACGAAAGTTCCCGTTGAAGTTTCTTTCACTTGGCTTAATAAAATGTGTACTTCGTTTTGTTTTTGTTTTTATTCAATTGAAAGGTACTTGGAAAGGTAAACAGTTCCAGTGCATGCTGAGATGCCACCGTCTGTCTCGATTGCTGCTGTTCTGGTGGCTTGGGAAACCTTTCCGAATAAACAATGCTTGCTGTCAATATCATCCATCCAGTGCAATCGCACAGCATCGACACAACCACAACAAACAACTTAAAGACCCTTAACGCTTTCGGGGCAACTGATCATTAATTTGATCGCATCATTTTGAAATGCAGCCCATAGGAAATTACGCCTCATCCGGTAATTATTGGTTTGACTGTCCCTTAAATCTTGATAGATAGATGTTGGACGATGTATAAGAAGTACTTAACTGGATATCTACACACACACACACACACACACGCACACACCTTTGCTGTGGCAACCAGCGTTTTCTCAGCGCCGCCAGCTCAAATGAGTTCGCTTCGCTAATATCGAACAAAATCCATCTACACGTGTATCTAATGTTTCTGTAATGCTTTAATATGGGCGTAATAATTGTAATTTAGTTTAGATTATGATGTGCTAAGAGCCATCAAACGGACAGCACAATTAGAAAGCCAACAAATAGTCATTCGCAACCACGACTAACTGAAGTCACTTAAATCATTCAAAGATTTATTTAAGCTCTTATAAAATAGATGAATACACCTCAATTGAAAACTTTATGTAAGATGATTGTAGCCGATTATATTTGAGAGTACTATTACACAAAGGTAATTAATTTCTTCATTTCTCTTCAATCTGTATTAAAAATTTGGAACACATTCACAATTTGGCAGGACAAACTAAGACCCAGAAATAAAATAGAAACAAATTGAGAGGCTCAGCACTTTCAAATTAAAGGAAACTCAACGACGACGCGCCAAACATATTACGCCTTACAAAAAACAGAATAAAATCCAAATAAATACAAAAAAAGTATTTATGGGTTTTCTTTTGAGCTTCTTGGCGGTATTTTTTGCAGTTTTTTTTATCATATAAAAATATTGTCTCGCTTTCTAATTAATTGCCAGAGTTGCGCCTATACAAAGTGTAGGTCCGCAGAGTCTGTTTAAGTATTTTCCCTTTTTAATTTTCACCAATTAAATGGCCTTCCATCAAAAAAAAGAAGCTGATTACATTGAAAGAGCCCAAAGAAATGACGGAAGTACAAAAAATTCTGTGAAAGGTGCAAAAATATGCGCGCAATTGAGGGGAAAAGTGCAAACAAAATGTGATGAAGACGAAAGTTGTTGCGCAAACCAAATTAAATTAAAATGATTGCCATCCAAATGAAATATAATGCAATTAGTTAAAGACACGACCACCAACAATCACATGTGGCATAGCGTGTTAAAGTTTCGCCCGTTTTCTGCCTTGACTGCTGTTGGCGGATCTATTGAATAACATCTGCGTAATTAAAGTCGAGTGCCGAGGGTTACCAAAAAATTAAATCATAGTACCTTCGGCCGATCAGAAACGGCTCCGTAGCCGTACCTGGAGCCGGACACTTTCCGGGGCCATTGACACGTGCTGTTAACCGAAATTGTGAACTGCGATTTGTTGTTTACGCTTTTCTAACTCAAATCGCAGCTCGTTATGTTTACATTTTGTTAACGTGTCATACATTAGTTAGTTAACATTCATTGTTGGAGTATGTGTGAGTCAATATATACGAGTATATAGTATCTGGCATTTGTACTTGTTGCTGCTCACTTTCATTTCTAATGCGCCGCTACTGAAGTTTCTTTTCGTATGCTATACCCTAGTTGAAGAGCTATTTCAGCTATCACATAACACTTGAAACAGTCTGAAAATAGGAATATTTATTAAGACTTTTCATTTGCTCTTTTCGAATTTGGGAGATTAATTATATATTTATATATATATATAGATCGCATTTGATGTGTGGTAAATAGAATACCATATATGAAACAAGTCGTATTTTCAGATATGCTGAGATTAACAATAAAATTAGCACTTTCTTCATTTTTATTTTATTTTATACAGTAGGCAAATATTAAAAAATATATTAAATATTTCAAATTAAAGAAAGAATTAAATTCAAAAATTAACTAAAAAATTTCATACTTAATTTAAATAAAAAGTGGTTCAAAAAAGTTAAGTCTGGGCAATAAAATGATATCAATTATCCAACATTTGCTGCAACAGAAACCCAGAAAGCCAATCATATTTTTTTAAATCAAAGAGCATTTAAATTGTCATATTAATGGTATTCGATTTGTCTTCTAGTCTTTTGTTCGTTAGTTTTCATTATGTTGTAAGCAAACACTTGCTTACCACTTGCTAAAAGTGAAATTAATGTTGTTTTAAGTGCTGTACTCGTATTGTACATTTGGAATTTAGTCAATTTCATCACCTTTGGACTATTGAGTGACTATGACTTCTAGTAGTAGTAATCACTAAGTATTTGCAAAACTTTATAAGCGCTTAATATACGAAAAATCAAGTGAAATCGAAAGTATAGTTCATAGACTGATGATGATGAGGATTTGCCTGTCAGAGATCACGAAATTGGATGGCAAAATATGTTTGCTCAATTTAGTAGGCAATTAATCACAAGGGCGGTGGCAACCCAACGTGATAAATTAGCTCTGAAACATTCAACTCTCTTACGAACTTTCGTTTTCAATGACCAGCGATAGGAGAAAAAATAAACAAATTAACCCGGCTAATAAACTGTAAACTATTCGAAGCGACGGCCTATTCGGAAGGCGTTGATTTTGCTGTTAACAACAGCTACAAATTCGCCCCCAGGGCAAAACTTTTAACTGTTCAGATTATACACCTGACCTTTTCCCTTTTTATTCCTCTTTTTTGCATATCAACGAAAATTTTTGATTAATTACAATAAACTTTTGGCGGCAAACATTCAACAAACAACTTCACTTTCAGCACGAAAATTGATTGGCTTGAACGCCTTCAAGTCAAAGATAGATCTTTGCCAGGCCACGCCCCTTTCTTGGATCTCCTTTCACGCACAGTTCGCAGCTCTATCGATGATTGGCACAATCTAAGAAATTCAATTTCACACACTTGTCGGTCATCGTTTGCTAATTATGTTGATGTTTTTATCGAGTCGCCAACTTCCCCTCCTGCTGTGCCTGAAGCGCACAAATCTTTTGCAAAAGCGGAATAAATCGAAAAATTCATCTTCGTCATGGATCATCAAAGAGCTCGAGAGATATGCGAATATATATTAATAATTCTTCGTTTGAAAATCCCTAACAATAAAGTGCGGATAAAAAACGTCTGAAAGCATGCGAAACATATGTATATACATATCTATCTATCGATAATCTTATTTTAGCAGCCATGTAAGCTGTAGCTAATCATTTGCTTATTTCATGCAGCGAATTGAAAATTTCCGATGTTTCCATGTTTGCACTACTTTGCGGCACTTAAATCATTTTATTTGTTAACTACAATTTTATTAATTTCTTAATTTTGAAGTAATCATTTAGTCGCTAGTTAAGCTTTTAAATTTTATTTTTAAACTGCATTCATTAACATGTTGAAGTTGTAGTTGGAATATTCATTTTGAATTCCCGAATTTATGAATTGGAAGAATTGATTCACCATTCATTGATTCACCTGGAATTTCTTTATACGACTGCGAGCTTATCAAACATCTCAAATTTCTTTCGATTATGTAATCCTACAGACTTAAATAAAAAAAACACAGATAAGCGGAAAGACGCACTTTATCATTTTGTGCTTGACTAAATGTTGTTCATTCGTTATAGTTTTTGCTTTTGTTTTTCATTGTTGTAATTTGGCACCTTCTTGACCGTTGTCAGGGCGGATTGAGTGAAAGCGTTTCGCTTTGAAGTTGGTCTCTGTTTTAATTTTGGTTGGAGCTGCGTGCTTATTATGCTAAAATCATTTAAATTATAATAAGTCATTTATACTTGTCTATGTCTGGCTCTGTCGGGTGTCGTAATACTCGTATCTGCTGAGTGAACGCATCCAATCAGCTAACTCCATAGCTAATGATGCTCTTGGGAACTGAAAATCTTTGCTTGGCCAGGCAGCCAGACAGACAGACAGACAGACAGACAGTCAGACAGACAGACAGCGGAGGCGTGAAAGTGCTCAGCTTGGGTTCTGGCGATTAAAGTTTTAAGATTAAACGAGTGGACTGTGCGCCACCCACGTGCTCGGCATGCCCAAATGGCAACTATCCCGCAATGTTTTCCATTTCAATGAGTATACGGCCATCCGACCACAAGAGCCAACCAAAAAGGCAAATACACAAAAAGAAAACAATCACAAAACGGCAAACAACGACAACAGCAACATCGACAACAACGACAACAACGACAACAACGACGGCAACGGCGACGACAATAACGAAAGTGAAATTCTACACAAAGATCGTGATGAAGCCGCGCGTCCACGCTTGACCAGCCAAGTGCCCTGTCTCTGGCACCGGCTCGACTCGGCTCAGCTCAGCTCAGTTCGTCTCGGCTCGACTTGACTTGTCTGAGCTATGCTAATATTTTTGCTTGGCCCAGCCCCGAAAACAAGCGGCTAACTGCAACTTTGCTGCACTTTTAGCCGACTGAAACAGAAACTTCGACACAAAGACGTTGACAATGTAGCATAAAGTAAGTGAAATTTGGGTCAAGGAAATGCCAAACGACAGGTTAGAGCCCCGTCATACGGAGGCAAAGGCACAGATAACAGTTATTGCTTTGCTTGTTAGCAATTTGGAATGCACTAATTGCCAAGTTTGTGGCTTGAGTCTTTTGTTATTGCCTGCAACGGATTTGCATGGGCCGATAACCTTGCTTAATATGCGACTGACGATAGACGTTAGCTGATATACGATTTGCGATATGCAATATCAGAGCACGTAAATCGTGCATACGCAGTGTATGCTCCCCCCCGCTCCTCGCCCACCACACATCGCACTGACCAATAGGCGAAAGCGAGGCTGGAAAATCTGCGGTTGCTGGTGACATCAACATCAACATCAACATCAACGATGGCGAATTCCAATTATGTGAGTGCGATCACTTGGGCCTTAACAGAGGCTTAACAGTTGGCAACACTGTTAACTAGCTGCTACTGAGCAGCTCTTAACCGCAAGTCAGAGCTGTAAACCGATTCAGTTGAGATTCAAACGCGCACGCGTGCGGACGTTGCGAGCGCACACAGTCAGAAGCATACACACACAAACACACACACACACTCTCAGAGAAAGCATAACAGGAATATTGATGCTCCCAAAAACCGAATCAGTAGCAAAGTAGAAGCCGAAATAGAAATGTTTACCATTTAAGCGTCTCGCGCGCGCACGTCATAAAAATACTCGCACGTCTTACTCTCTCGCGACTACGCGACACGCTCTCCCTCTCTTTCTTTTTATTTTTCTCTCTCTGTCTCGCTCTCTTCGTCTCTTGAGTCTCTCTCTCTCTCGCGCTAAAGTGAAAGTTTTGCCATACAAAAGTGGCAAAGGTCCGTTATCTTCTTGGCCAGTGGTTGGCAAACGGGCAACGCTGACAATCAGAAACACGCGGAGCGTTCAGTTGACCGGACGCATGTCGCTTGACTTGGTCAACTATTGAGTGTGTGTTGAGATTTCGCACTGTGCAACTGTAAATTCGCCGATGTACGCGCATATATTAAATTGATAAACATAACAAACCAATACTAAATCGACAATTTAGTGTGTGCGGTTAACAGTTAGAGTTATTTATTGTGCTGCGCTTGATTTAACTCATTTCAATTATCTAAGCTAAAATCGTGCATGAGAGGCGACGCGTTCGTTGCCTAAGTCTTTCGCCTTGCCTAGCGGTACTTTTAGTGGAGCGTGCGGCGCGGAAGTTACAATTTAACAATTACAACATCCAGACAACACAGCACACATTTCGCACTGGCATCGCTGAAGCCCTAACTAAATTTGTAGACCGACAGTCTAGTCGGAGTGCCAAGTGTCCAAGTGTCCAAAACAATCCAATCCAACCCAAGCGACCGACCGACCAACCGACCGACCGACCAACCAACTGACCAACCAACAGACCAAGCGACCGCAAACATGTTTAAGTGGGTTATGCCGGCGTCGCGTAGAATCGCGACAACTGCAATAAGAACAGCAACAACAACAGCAACAAACACAACAGCGACAGCAACAGCAACAGTCAGAGTAAAACCAGCAACAAGCGGAGCAACAATAACCAAGCGTCAACTACTTTCCAACGCTTTAACGACTTTAATAATAATAGGCGCATTATTTGTGCAGACAACAAGTGGATTTAGATCATCAATTCAATCGAATGGCGGTAAGTGTCAAGACAATTTCATATTGTTGAATTGTAAAGAAAGTCGAGACGTTTGAACAATAAAACCAACTTTAAGATTTATTAACTGAATGAAAATCAATTTGGCAAATTGCAAGCTCATGTTTGCGGCTCGTTCTCATTGACAAATCGAATCGTGTCACTTGACACTTTGATGCCACTGATGCGAGTGAAAGCCCCTCTGGCAGCAGCAACAGCAGCAACAGCAGCAACAGACAGCAACAACAGTAACAGCAACAGTCGCAACTTTGATGATGGTATTGACAATGGCAAAAGCACATAAACTGTGCCTTTGTGTCAATAAATGAACAGAGGCCAACAATTCCACATGAAAAACTTTGGCACAGAAAATGACTTTCCACACACACACACACACACACACTCAGAGAGAGCACACACAAATGCACGAAAATAGAAGCGCAACGCACTTGACAATTATTTGGTTCATTTAATGCCACATTACGGGCTCACACTCTTTGTTTTTGCCACTTTTTCCTTTCTGCAACAACAAAGCAGCCAAGTAAGAGCTAAAGATGAGCACATGTGTATGAGTAGTCTCATCTGTCTCTCTGTCTTACTGGCTATACAAACTCGCACACATACTCATACACTTTCTTATGACAGTTTTTTCGCTTATGTATTTGGCTTTCTGCAACTGCCGCTGTCTCTGCTGCTTTCGTGTTAATTGTTGCCGATTTAAAAAGTGAAACAAATTTCTAATGTGTCAGGTTATTAGCTGGTATCGAAGGCACTGGCACACTTATTCAGGTGTGTGCTCAATACTTCAGGAAGGCCAACAACGACAACCGCAACAAAACAAACGACTTAAGCTACAAACTTCAATTCGAGCAAATTTTGTCAGTTCATTTCGAACAGAATTTATAAATGTGTCATAGCTCATAATGCATTACTTAATTGCAATGGGAGAAAGAATTGGGCAAATATAAAAATACCATCAAAATTAATATAAACATGTATATAAGTTTTACTGTACTTTCAGGCTTGATGAATAAGTTAAAGTTTTCTTCTTTCGAATTAATGTACTTATTGATCCAAGTTTTAGAATAATAATCCATCTAGTTTTCAGCATAGTTACTTGAACAGTTTTCTCAGCAATAAGCGGAATTTAAATGCAGCGTTTAATTGTATTTCTAAGAAACAATCATGCATAATAATGATAATTGACGCAAAGAATAATTAAAAATAAACTTATAAAATAAACAAGAAAAATATTTGAAAACAAATAAATTATTCAAAAACCAAAATAAAATTAATTACTATTATGAAAGTGTAATTTATTACTTTCAACTCTGTTTTCTCATATACAAAATTCCCTTACTGTGCAGGTTGTTAAACTCTATCGTAAGGTACAAACTCAACTAAGAAAAGACGTTGGTTCAAAGCTCTTTAGTTTGCTTGCAGTTGAAGTTTATTTATGCAGCTTACAATACATAGTGAAAACCTATTGTCAAACACGCACACACACATATGAATCATCAAATCATTAAACAAACACTTTTACAGATTTGCTTGTGTAAAAAAAGAGAAAAATCAGTGCTTCCGTTTTGCAAACAACTTTGCTGCGTCAGAGGCAAAGTCAGGGGCAAAGTCAGGGGCAAAGTTAGAGGCAGCAAATGCCAATCATGCACACAATATATCATTAGTAATATATGTAGATGCATCTCCATGTGTGTGCAAGTGTGTGAGTGAGTGTGTGTGTAATGCAGAAAAACAATTTTCAATTTCTATTCAATTTTTATTTGTACACCAAAAGAAAAAGAAAAATCACCCGGCGGCCGCTGTCCTAGCTGCCAACGCGTGCGAAATGAAAATGTCTTGGCCAGTAGCCACAACAACAACAACAACAGCAACAGCAACGACAACAGCAGCAACAACAATTCTTTTTGCTGTACAGGTTCTGATCGAAGCGTGTGCCAGTTAGCGTCTATGCACTTGTCGGCCTGCAGTTGAGTTGACGTTGAGTTTGCGGTAATTTGCGGCTCACTCCAGTCGACTCCACTCAACTCGCCTGGGGAAGGAAGCCGGTAACTGGGACTGTTGTTGCGGCTGCTGGAGCTGGCAGTTGCTCAGCTGCTCAGTTGCTCAGCTGCTCGCTTAGCCAGTCAGTCAGTGGTCAATTTTCAGTGTCTTTGGCATCGATATAATTTCGAGATCACGTTTTTACCGCTGTCCGGTCAAATGATCCACATAGAGCAAAGCCGCAACATCGTCTACGACTCTTACTCTGACTCTGACTCTGACTCTGACTTTGGCTCAATCTCCGTCGCGGTCTTGCCAAATTATTGTGCTTAAAAAAGCAATTCATAAGTCTGTTTTTTGTTTGCCTTTTAGGCGCATTGGCTAATTGTTTAACCGTTGTTGGCCCTGGCACTTGACCACTTCATTTCTTCTTTAAGTATTTCAATTTATGCAAATTGCGCATACGCAACGGTGTTTCATTTCATATTTCTCTGATTGCAATTATGTGAAAGCGACATTTCACAGACTTTCTTCAACAATTTTGGGGCGGTGAGGCAATGTTAGACGAGTGGGCGAAAAGGGGGGAAGAGGGGGAAAGGAGGAGAAGTGGAAAGGGAGCTGCTGCTGGTTTGTCACAAAATTTTCCCACAAACGTTTACCACATCATAAAACCTAACTCAATCGCATTAAAACTGTGACACATCATCAACATCAAGTGCCACCGAGAGCATTTCACCTAACACACAAAGTAGTGTGACAAACACACACACGTACGCACACACACTAAACTCATACTCATAAATACATATATCAGATGACGGCAATTGAGCTGCACTTCCTAAGCCAGAGAGTAGAGCTCGGAACTATTAGTGCATAGCTCCCCTGAATTGTGAATGTGAGTATGTGTGAGTGAGTGTGTGAGTCGTGAGTGTGTGAGTCGTGAGTGTGCGAGTCGTGAGTGTGTGAGTGCTCACTCGCTCTTTCAGTTGTCTGCTATTTAGTTTATCTTTTAAGCTGATCAGCATTGCTCAAGTGCTGCCCGTTTCCTTTTATCGACAAAGCAGCAACAAATTATCGACTTGTCAACACTTCCAAGTCAAAGTCGGAGCCTCAGACGGACTCCAAGCAGATGTGGTCTTTGTTATGGATGCGTCTAACAGGAAATACATAGCAAACGTCAAATTTGTTTTGACATGTTTGGCGGTGAAAGTGAAATTCTCTCCACTTGCCGATTGGCTGATGACTTTTGTTGGACGTACGTGTGTGCGTGTGAGTGTGTGTGGTGTGTGTGTGTGTGAGTGTGTGTGAATGTTGGTTGTAACTATTTGCTGCTGCTTCCGTTGAATGACTCCACACATTCTAAAGACCTTTTGATTTCGCATAAAATCTGCATACGCATTTAAAAGTCTGCTTTTGTCTTTGTCCAACTCTTTTTTCGTGTGCATCCATTGAATTCACTTTTCCTGCCTTGTGATTGTGTTTATGTTTGTGTGAGATTCTGCAATAAATGTTTATGGTTATCAATCGAAATCAAGGGGTATTGCCAAAATGATGTCATTTATTCCGTTCGACGACTTTCACTGCTCGTTCACACACTTCATTTAACGATTGAGTTCGTTCATCATGCATATTTGATTTTTACCACGTTTTGTATTGACTGAAAAGTTTCAGTAAAATTCCCTTGTGCTGCAATTAAAAAAACTTATCAATATTACTAAGACACTAGCCGAAACTTTTCACTTAGCTAAAAACTCGTTCTTTGTGCGTTAAACAATTCAAAGTGAATGAATAATAACAATAATTTACATACAAAACCATGCAAAGTTCTTATCATCAAATCGAGTGACCCGGCAGAAAAGCAACAAATAAAAATAGTACTCCATAGAAGTATCATAACAGAAATAATATAATGCGAATAATAATAATAGTAAGAGTTGGAATGAAAACAAAACGGAATAATGTACTTACAAACAATTTATGAACAATAAAGAAGAGCACAGCAGGCAGACAAGAAGCGAAACGAAACTGGCGCAAAGCAACACAACACTACACACACACTCTCACACACACACATTGAAGATATTGTATGGGTGTGATTCTTGTGCTGTCCGCTTTTGGTGTCGCTGTGCAACCTGTTCACGCTGGACGCACTCGACTCGCGGTTGACACTGTGATTACCTTTCTTATTGCGGACAACTAAACACACAAACACACACACAAGACACACACTACATACTCAAAATCCCCACGGAGATGGGCACGTGTTTTAGAAATTTAACTCACATTTACGAAAAGGCTGCACATACAACTGCAGATTTAAATTTATATATTCAAAGATTGCCAAAAAAAAAGTCTTAATTAACAGTTAATTAAAGTCTTAATTAAGATATGTTAATCCCAACATTAAAAGAAAATAGAATAGCCAATGGCCTTATAAAGCCAGTGCCATTCCCAAACCAGATAACACATTTATCTGAATTCTTGGTGTATTATAATTTAGGTGAAATATATGCCATATCATCCTGTTTAATTTTCTTACATTTAATTTGATAATAAATATATATACTAAGATAATTTGTGATTTATACTTTGAATTTCAATCATACAGCTTTCGATATACATATCGCTGTAATATTAATAAATTAATAAGGAAACCTTTTAAAATTGAAATTGATGTTGATAACCTCTTTGCTGGCTTTAAAATAATTAGAATCTGCAGTCTCTTCAACCGTAAAGTAAAGTGAGTAACGTAACTGTGTTGATCACTTTAGTTAAACTGCATGCACTCAATTTAAAACTATTAGATTAGAATTTAATTGAATTAACATAGTGGAAATTCTGTCGTCGTCAATTAGCACGCTTTCCATGTTTCTATTTGCAATAATAAATTGAATTGAAATATACGGCAAATCGGCTAGCAATGCGTGTCACTTATTCTGTCTTTCATATCGAACAGTTATCGGTTATAGCTGCAACCGATCAGTATCGAGGACACAATCGTGTCACGAAAAACTCTGTAGCATCTCTGATACGCGCTTTATCCGCCAGTTTTTTACAGGTTGGCAATACAAAAAAAAATACCAAAAAAAACAGACGTTTCCTAGTTGAATTGCACGTGTATGTGATATTCTTGTGTACGTATGTATGTATAAATATACAGACTTACATACACATGTTGCAGCACTTGCACATTCACTGTTACATTACCGGTCTTTTCGGTCGTCGCATTTTATTTGGGTCACTGTTACAATTTGCACTGCGGTGGAGTCGAAAGGGGAGACGACAACGGCGATCGGTGTTCCGATTTGGATTTTGATTCGGACTCGGATTCGGATTCGGATTCAGATGCTGTGCCAATTCGAGGCGCGACACGACACCCGACCCACAGTCGGAGCCAAGTCAAATGGGGCGGACTGAAATGCGAGCAGCTGTATTGCAACTTGTTGCATGTATGTTCATGTGTGCATACATATAAAATATATACATATATATTTATAAATATATATATATGGTTTTGTGGGGCACTAAGCGCATTTTGTTGACTTTCAAATGCAATTTTATGTAATTCAAGGCGCTGTCTTCCCGTGTGGAGTCTGTTTGCGTGCAAATCGCTTATATGGTGCATGCCACAGTCCAATTCACCGAGTTGCATGCCTACTAGAGCATGCTGCAAGTTATGTTTAATATGTTACTGCAGCTGCAACTGTTGCTGCTGCTGTTAAACAATTCAATTACATTGTGATTAATAGAAATGTTTTGTTGCGGCTCAGCTGCCACAAATTGTTGCAGTCTATTTGCTGCATTTTGCCTGACCCTGGCCCTGACGTGTTATCAAATCGTGTTAGTCAATTGATAATCATTTTTCCGACTACAATCTCCTCTTCCCCTCTCTCTCTGACTCTGTCTCTCTCTGTAAGTAATTTATATGTATCTTTTGTTGTCGCTAATGATAATTCTGTTCCAAGGGTCAAGCACACTCGATTTATTAAACAAAATGTTTACAAGAAAATAAGTAAAACATAATAATAAGAAAAAACAACTTTCATTTTCCATCACGCAAAACGGAAAACTTCTTGCGTGACACCGCAGAATGGTGTAGAAAGAGATGCAAGATTGGAGACTCAAGATGGGAGCTGAAAGATTGAAGATTGGAGTTTGAAGATTCAAGATGAAGACAAACACAGACGCACAGTCGCACGTAAAGCCCATTAAAATTAATAAAAACATAAAAAGACTCTCGCAAAACAACAGCAACAAATCACAAAACAAATTTAATTTAACCAGCACAAAAACAACAAATCTCGCTTTAGTTCAATGATTGTGGTTGTCTTTGTCGTCGTTGTGGTTGTTGTTGTTGTTGTCATAATTAGTTGAAGCCCAAATCAAGCGATAGCTGTAAACAGTTTTCCTTTTGTCCATGAAAAGTGAAATTAACCCAAGCTTAAGATGAATGTGCAGGTTTTATTTTCTTAATTTAAACTTCGTTAAAAGTGACAAATCTATTACTATCTGTCATTTCTGCTCTTGCGGTCAGTGAAATAATTTTTGCAGCTATTTTCTATCAATTTTATTTGTTCAATCCGCCAGTTAATTTTGTAGACAAATATTAATTTGTTGTAAATATTCCTATATTCTGTTGTGACGTGTTTGCTTATATATCCATATATATATAGGTATCCATATATGTAGTTCAAGAACATTTAATCACTTTCACAACGCAATCAGAGCAAGAATAGTAAAATTCAAAGTTGACCAGAAGCAGCATCAATTTATTGGCTTGTAATATATAATAGTAAACCGATCTTTGGAAGACTCACGTGCTATTGCATGTTTGGCTGTACTTTTGTATAGTTCTACTTAGATATATGGCTTGAATTCTCTGTGTTTTTTCCTCTCTTTTTTTTGCAGTTTTAAGCTAATTGATCGATAATAATTTTCCATTTTACCGTTAAAGCGCCTCGTTTGTTTACATTCTTTAGAGCTCACGTCTCAGTCGCAGCATCTCAACCTTGTCCATCTCTCTCTCCTCTTTCTCTCTCTCTCCCCTCTCACTCGCTTCCTCTCGGATGCTTGGCAAGAAAACAAGTTCTACGAATCCGATCTGCTCTGTGGCGTGCAGCATATTTCATGATTTAATTAATTTTCAACTGAGTGTGCGTGTGTGTGTAAATTTCACTGCTGGCGATGTAAATGAAACGCAGTCGATAACTGTTTCCAGTTGAGGCCAAACGAATTTCCAATACTGACCAATTGGAATTCTTTGTGCAACAAAGGTCCCAGTGACATACTGTAGCATGCAACAGATGTTGTTGTTGTCTTTTTTATTGCCAATTTTATGCTGTGAAACATGTTGTGAAAGAACAACCTGTTATCTCATTTTGCAGCTGCTTTGCCTGAACACATTGATTCTTTTCCTAAATACCCTTTCTAAAGTTATCATAACTTGGCATTGAAGTCTGAAACACTTCTGAAATTTGTATAGGCGGCTATTTGGAAGACCTAAGTTGATAATATTTATGTTATTTATCTATAAACAAATCTATTTCAATTTAAGGCAGTATGAGAAATAATTTAAACATGTGCTGTTATTTGTTTGAAACAATTTAACACAACGTAAGTAGATATTTCGGGGGACTATAATGAAATACAAACTTAATTACAATAATAAAATATGATTTAATTCAGGTTTAAAATATCAGCTAGGAATATGGATTATTATATATTGTAAACACAATCTGAAAGGGTATTAAATTTTTTCCTATCTTAGTTATTCTTTTAACTTTTGTGTAATTTAGTTGCTCTTCAACTTTGGTATGATAAACGCCGAAAATTTTTGAAAAGCGCCGCAAAAATTATTCATGCGTTTGACACACTTTCGTTGCCACCAAGTCGAAGTCAACTCAAGAGAGCGAGAGAGAGCGCTTTACAAGAGAGCGTATGTGAGAGAATACATGTGTGTTTGCCGGCTTTTAGCTCGCTCTCATTAGTAGTAGTAGTTTTTGTTGTTATTGTGATGCTGTGAACTATTTTGCATGCTACTTGGCGATTCAAACGATACATTGACTTGAATTTCTTGTTGCAACCAATTAGGGTCAGAGGCATACGCGTTAATAACCCAGCGATAAACTCTCAATCTCACCAAGACCACAAGCAAGTCAGAAATCTCAAATCAGATATAACAGTCACGCATTCTTGGTTACGACTTTGGTTTCGTCGTCGCCGTCGTTGTTGTTGTTGTTGTTGTTGTTATTGCTATTGCTGTTGCTGTGGCAGGTGTGTCCCAAAAATACGAAAAAAAGAAAAATAAATCTAATGTTCATGCAGCGACGCGTATAAACATTCTTTGCATATTTAATGGAGAGTACCGAAGCGACCCCAGGGAATTTTGCTCAAGTTTTATGACATTCTCTTTAAGTGGTGAGAGAACTGTGAAGGTCACAACTTGGAGAATAGAAGTTGCGTTGAAGAGCAAACTGTTAAATAACCGAGTTATCTTTTATAATCAGCGAACTCTAAAATACGTAATATCAATAGCGGGATTCTTACGGAATGTTTATCAATGCTTTAGTTACGTTAACATTCAACATTTCCATATTTGTAACATTAACTAGCTTATATGTATTTTGTTTGATTCAAATGTAAGATTCATACACTTAAATTAAATAGGTGAGTTATCATTTTTAATCAGTGAACTCTAAAATACGTAATATCAATAGTGAGATTCTTACGGAATATTTATCAATGCTTTAGTTACATTAACATTCTACATTTCCATATATATAACATTTACCAGCT
The DNA here is from genome assembly GCA_018901795.1 of Drosophila sp. st01m. NCBI lineage: Eukaryota > Metazoa > Arthropoda > Insecta > Diptera > Drosophilidae > Drosophila > Drosophila sp. st01m. The sequence goes on from JAEIFG010000334.1 coordinate 2,095,769, forward strand.
AAAAGTTACATATTTAAAGCAATTTTGATTCAATTTCGTATAATTGCAGCATTTATACACTAAAACTATGTTTAGTTACTCCGTCTAAATAGCTGCTTTAGCTTAGTTAAAGGCAGCCCTTTGTTGGATTTAAATCAAGCAAATGATGTTAAACAGCATAATTATCGCTCACTCGCTTGTTCCCAGAGCGCCAACACCATAATTATGTTAACTAAACAAAAGACGCGCTGTTAAGTGTCGCCGCTAAGTTAACAGAATGTTGTTTAACAGCTTCTCTGCCTGCGGCAATTTCTCATGCCTCTCTTCGACATCGTTTTGTGGGTTTACTATCTTTTTAACGATTGTCGGAAGAATACTTCAGCGCACTTGAGTGTCTAATCATAAAATGCGAAATGTCTGCAAATAATAAAGCCACAAATAGTAAAATAATAAGAGATAAAGAAGTTAGAAAGAAGTAGAAAAACGAAATCGTTTGAAAATTACGAATAACAATAACACGAGAAAAAAATGAAATTAAATGAAATAAAAAGGCAAACAAATCACTATCACTTTTCACAATTATGTGAGTTTTTTGCGCTGTTGTCTGAGTTGGAGCTGCAGATGGAGTTGTAGTTTGAGTTGGAGTTGGACTTGAAGTTCGGGCAACGTACTGGACATTCTAATTGGAGTTTTGGCGCTGCCGTTTATAACTTATTCACTTTTCTCACTCTGTTTACTTTCACTTGACTCTGGCTCTGAGTCTGACTCTGACTCTGACTCGGACTCAGAGACGTGCCCAGCATGAAGGAGCAGGGTTTTTTCCGGCCTCAGCTTACAGTTTTAGGCCATTTTATGATACAGGCTGTAACTGTAACTTAATGCTGGCTTTCTTGCAATTTCGTTTTCGTTACCGCTTAATTTATATTTAATTAGCACTTTAATTGTTAATTGATTGCGACTACAGCTCTTCATTTACTTCTATAAGGTCTTAGAATCTAGCACTTGGCTTGAGTTGGATATTGGGCATTGCGGGCTATGCTCCAATTTCGGGCAAACATTGACATAGTCTTGTGGAAAGCTTGAAATGGGAGCAGCCCAAGTGCTCGAGGTGTTAATTGTTGGAATAAACATGAGCCGAAATCTTGGGTGCTTCCTTTCCTTTCGTCTAATTGCAGCACGAAATCAATGAGCGTCACTTTAAAGCCAAATGTCAAGTGAGTTGCAATTGTTATTTGGGTAATGAGAAAAGTTTTTTAGCTCATTTGCCAAATCAGGCGAGAAAACGGCTCCAAAATGCAATCAAACTGCATTTAACTTAAGCGCAAAAGAAATAAAAACGGGTAAAAGGCAGCGCTGAACTTTGACATTGCAGCAGCAACTTTGCAGCACTTTCACTTGCCACCGCTGCCAACGCTGCCTTTCCAAGTGGCACGTTTAAGTAGTCGACGAGTCGCTTTACTCGCTTGCAGAACGACAAGCGTTTCTCATGTTAATTGAGTTTATTGTTTTTGTTTTTGCTTGCTCATAATTACCACTGTCAAATGTAATTAAAATACTTTTAAGCAAATGCATAAAGACGAAGCACAAATAATTTACACGACAAATAATTGTCACTTTCATTTCAAGAATTTCCAAATTCAAACTACATGATTTTCACTAACTAATCCAATTATGTACAGTTGTCTGGCTTCGAATTTGACTGGCAACTTAATTAATCGACTAGAGTTAAGACTTAATTGCAAATTGGCCCTCAAGCCTAAAGAGAATTCTAAATTTGACAACAAAAAGTGAACAGAAAGTGGTAACATAGATAGAGAGAAATTGTAGCTTATTTTTAAAAGAAAGAATATTACTTGATATTCGAGTAAAACATATATCCATATATCTTCATTTGACAATGATATCATATTACATTCATTTGACAATATGATATCATCTCTATATATAAAATACTTTGTCCTCACTGACTGACTGACTGTTGTTTTTGTGTTCGCAAGATCGCGAATTTCGTTGTTGTTTTGTTCCTGTGAACGAAGCCGTGTATCATATTGCGTTCTTTGTCAATACACTTAATAAACTTCTGCTTGAATTCATCATATGAATCATTCGTGTTGGTACTGAATTGAATGATTTGGCAGCTCGCACATTAGTGCACATAAGATCTAGATAGAAACCCTTTTTTAAATTTTTATCTGCAATTTATTTTTGAAAATGAAAAAAATATTTATTTAAATCGAATTAAAAATGCATGTTTGCAAATTTCGTGTACTATTTGCCGATCCGTGCCGAATAATGGGCTTATTGTCAGTTAGCACCATTTTACCTCTTTGGTCGTGTTCAAATGACGAAATAATTTAAAAAATAATGTTTATATTAACATTTTAACATAAATATTTCTGATACTTTAAGTGGCTGCGTCCGAAATCTCTAGTATTAAATAAAATTCTTTCAGCCCCTTAATATGTGCTGGGGAAAGCACAATAATTACAGTCTTAATTGGAAAGTTTTACTTCAATAAGCCTCAATTAAAAATCTGTGTTTCACTTACTTTGGTGTTATTTTGTGTACATAATTTATCGATTAAATATTAGCCCTCCTACAATTTTTTTTTATGCGATTCATAAGCTAAAACTAACAAAATTTGGTTGCCTTTCTCTACTTGCAGCTGGACGCAAATTGTTTGGCGGCTATCGCATTACCCCGAAGCATTGTCGCGCCACCAAGACGCTGCCCAGCTCAGATCCTCGAGCAAATGGGCCCACCATATGCATGTTCAATCATGAATGTGCACAGCGGGGCGGCGAGGTGGTAGGAGCCTGTATGGATGGCTTCCTGTTTGGCGCCTGCTGTCAGATACCGCAGACACATGAATTGGCCAGCACGTTGATCAATGATGCGCAGAATGCCTACTTCCAGCAACATCAGCAGCAGCAGCAGCAGCAGCAGCAACAGAAGCTGCAACAGGCAGCACAGTCCTCCTATGAGAACTATGGCGAGCAGCAACAGCAACAGCAGCAGCAGCAACAACAACAGCAGCAACTGAGCGATGAGCAACCTGCACAGAATATCTATGATCAACAGAACCTGGACAAGGTCTATCAGCAACTGGGAAGTACAGTAAGCATTGGTCAGAGCGTGCAGCCGGCTTCAGCACAGAGTGAGCTGAGCTTCTCGGGCAGCTCCACGGAGGCCACACATTCCCAGTCTGCCAGCCTGGAATTCGAACAGGATGCGGAGCTGGAGGCCAGCAACAATGAGGAGACAAACTTCAATGAGGTGAAGGTGACGGTGACGGAGCAACCGCCATCGATACATGTGAACAAACATTCCGTGAAGATCAACACGTTCTCATCGCCGCCGGGTAATGACGACTTTGTGATGCAGGTGTTGGCCACGTTGCCACCAGAGCATACGGATGATATTGTTACATTTACCACCGAGATACCCACCAAGATATCCGGCAGCACATTGGATCCCAGCAGCTCAGAGTCCAACTCGTTTGAGGAGTCGCCGACGACGCCAACACCGACAACGCCCAAGTCAAAGACTCAGACGAAGCCGCAGCAGAAACTTCCGCAAAAAACTCCGCAGAAACCTCCGCAGAAACCTCAGCAGAAACCTCAAGCAAAACCTGCCACACAAGCGAAGCCCGTGCCACAATTGGCCGAGACCATGAAGCGTCCAGTGCAACAGGTTAAAGCAAAGCCAAAGCCAAATATGCATCACCACAATCATCTCATTCTCGATGGCGGTGAATTCACGCACAGCGACATTACACATCCCGGTGCGGATGCAGATCTCGTCGAGGACTTGCAGTTCTCCACGGGCTACGGACCGCAGCCTGTCTATGTGCAGCCGCCGCAGCAGGAGCAACAACAGCAGCAGCAGCATCCCTTCATCCCAGAGCTACATTCCTCCTCCTCCTCCTCCTCCAGCAGCAGCAGCAGCACTCAGCCAAGTGCCGCAGCGGAGGATAAATATATCCTGGTGCCAACGTACAACAACGAGAAGCGTCCCGGAGCAGCGGCAACCTCGAGCAACCCCACAACAGTATCCTCCATAACCACACATGTGGACTCCATAGAGTCAATTATACTACAGTTGAACAACAGCAGCCATGGTCCCAGCTACAATGTGGTCAGCCAGCAGACGCCTTCTTACGGCTATGCACCTCAGTCGGAGCACAGCGAGACAACAGCTGCTGCCACATCACAGCCGCCCAGTTACTATCAGCAGAGCCAGGAGGAGATCAAGTCACAGGAGCTGGAGCAGGATTATGCCTACACGACGAGTGCCAACTATGAGAGCAACTACGATAAGGTGTCCGCCGAGCAGGATGTCAGTCAATCCGTCGAGTACCCAACGCCGCGTCCCACGTACAGTGAGGATCAATCCGCAGTGCTGGAGGAGCACACAATGCCCGCCAATGGCTACAATGATGCCGCACTGCCTGAGGGACAACCACAAACCTCTCAGTTCAACAAAATGCCCGTCATGGGCATCGCCTATCCTGTGGACATGTCCTACCTAGAGGCTGAGTCCGGCCAGACTGAGAACGATCCTTCCGGCTATGGTCAGCTGAGTAGCGACTCTCAGGAAGCCAACACCGAGGTTAGCTATCAGAAGATAACCAACACGTACACGGAGGCGCCACAACCATCGCCCGCCTATGTGAGACCGTCGACTGTGGGCAGTAAGCCCAACTCCAAGCGTCCGGTGGCCTCCTACATTGGCATGGTGACCATGCAGCACTACAATGATCCCCTGCCCGCCGAGGTGTCCGTCTCCTCGCACACCACCAAGGTGCAGGAGCAGTACGATGCCGGCTCCGATGGCTACCAGCAGACTGAGAAGCTGTCCAATGCCAGTCCCGCACCCATCTCCATCTCCACCTCCAGCTACATTGCCAGCACAACCACAACACAGGCACAGCGGCCACAGTACGACAATGTGGACAGCTCATCGTCGCGACCGGTTCTGATTACGGCAAGTCCCAAGCCACGTCCCAAGCCCAAACCCAGCAGCAAGCGTCCTCCCACGAAAAAGACGCCTTCGCAGTCGCAATCCCAGCCCAGCAACAACTACAACCAACAACAACAGATTGGAGAGCAGAACACTAGAAGACCTGTCTACGACACGGAAGAATCCCCCGTTACGCACATACAGATCAAGCAACCTCTTGGTAGTTACAACACAGAACAGGTTACCCAACAGTCCGACACGGGCTACCCTCAATCTCCAGTTGCCAGCTACGATCATCCGGCAGCAGCTTCCACTTCCAGCTACGACCAGTCGGCTTCCTCAGCTCTCAACTACGAGCAGTCTGTGTCTTCCGCCTCCGGCTATGATCAGCCTGCGACGCCAACTCTCAGCTACGATCAGCCAGCAGCAGCTTCAGTTCCAGTTCCAGTTCCCGCTCCTGCTCCGGCCGCTGAATTACCAGCTCCCTCGCTACTCGGCTATAATGAGCACTCGGCGGCCAGTTCTCCGTCGCGAAAGCCCGCCTCATCGAAGCCCATCTCCACCAGCTATGTGACGGGTCCAACAACACCGCGTCCTCCAGCCACCGTGGACTATCACTACGATAAGGTGCCTCCGCTGTTCATGGCCGACGACAAGCTGGATGCCTTCATTCAGAGCACCGCCGAGAACATCTTGGGCTCCACACCAGGCAACTATCAGGCTCCGCTTTATGCCACCGCCTCAACTCCCATTCATGTCCAGCAACCCACGAGCAGTTATGGTGGACACAAGAAGCCAGGATTCGTGCAGATTACGCCCAAGCCCACGGCTATAAACCTAGTTACATCCAGCTCATGGATCAGCAACGAGAACAACAACCACAACAACAAACTGGCTGCCACCACAAACTCCTATATCTATGGTCCCACTGTTACCCGTCGTCCTGTCGACACTCCGGCTGTGGTCAGCTCCAACGACTTTGAAGATCCGGGATACTTTGGCATGCCGATCGCCGGCGTGGGCAGCAGTCCAGTTCACTTGACCTACACACAATCCACGACAGAGTCGTTGTACGGCCCGCCCTCCGATGATAAGCCCGCCTTCCCGGGATATTATGGTCCTACGCCAACCTATCCGGCGTTCTCCGTGCCTGGCGAGAAAGTGGGTCAACATGTGGCCGAGGAAACGTACACATCGCCCAACGATTTCGTCAACTTCCCGCCGGTGCGCAATCCCAATCTCAACATGTCCGCCGCCTCCAGTGCAGTCACCAGTGACCTGGAGCTGTCCACGCCCGCGTTTGTCGAGGATGTGGTGCTGAAGGATAAGATGCATACACTGGTCCACAAATTGGTTGCCTCATTGCAGGGCAACTTCGAGGCCTTGGCCGACATGATCGACGAGACGAACAACACGGCGTCCACTTATGCCGCCGGTGCAGCCGGGGGTGGTGGTAATGTGAACCGGAAAACCACCCGCAAACCTGTGCGATTGGCAAGTACCGCAAGGCCAAAGGTCACCACAAAGAAGCCGGCGACACGTGTGTCCACCAAGGCGCCCAACAAGAAGACCTCTGCCACAAGCACCACACGCAAGCCAGTCGCACGTCGCACCACCACAGCGAGCACCACCACGCGTCGGCCCAGCTCGAAGAAACCCACAAAACGCATCAGCAGCACCGTGAAGACCACTACGCGTCCTGCCAACGATGAGATTGTGGATGAGGAGGATGAGGAGGACGTCAATCCCAATCCTCTTGATAACGAAATCGATCAGGGATCCACTCTGAGCTCTTACGGTGGTGCCAATGGACGCAAGATACGTAAGTATTGAGTGATTGAAGCATAGACAAGCATAGACCCCAAGGCAACTGTCTCTCTCACTCTCACGCTCTCTCACTCTCTCTCTCTTCTTGTTTTCTCTCTCTCTTGTTCCTCATAATATCTCATTCACATTCACATTCACATTCACAAACAACTCCCATCCACTCCAATTCATCGCTAATCCGCTTTCAATTCCGCACCCGCCCCCGCATCCGCATAACCTCAAAATCATTCCTAAATTTAGCTCGCCGACGCAAACGTCCTGTCCACAGGCATCGTCATCATTGATATATTCCCAAGTCATCACACAGATAGTTTTAGTACCCTACTTCCCCCTGTTCCAAGTTCCTAAACATCTAGAATCCTTGCCCGAATCATGCATTGTCCAACACTGCAATTCAATGTTTCCTTTACACTCTCTCTCCCTCTCTCTCACACTCCTACTGTATCTCACTAGCTGTCAAATTGGACAGCTAGCTTGCTCGCTCACTCACTTCCACTCTCTCAATCTCAATGTCATTCTCACTCTTGCTCTCACTCTCACTCTCACTCTCTGTTTCACTCTCCTTCTCTCGCTCTGTGAACACTCCCTACTCCTAACCTCACATTTCACTCCCCATCAACAGAATGCGGCGTTCGTCCACATGTCAAATCGGGTCGCATTGTCGGCGGCAAAGGCTCCACATTTGGCGCCTTTCCCTGGCAAGTCCTGGTCCGCGAGTCCACCTGGTTGGGACTCTTCACAAAGAATAAGTGTGGCGGCGTTTTAATCACTAGTCGCTACGTCATCACCGCCGCCCATTGTCAGCCCGGGTGAGTTCTACAAATTCACTGTACCATATTGTGTGTTTATCTTATTTAATGGATCTCTACAGCTTTTTGGCTTCTCTGGTCGCTGTCATGGGTGAGTTTGACATCTCTGGGGATCTGGAGAGCAAACGTCCCGTCACCAAGAATGTCAAACGCGTCATTGTCCATCGCCAATACGATCCGGCCACATTCGAGAATGATCTGGCACTCCTGGAAATGGACAGTCCCGTGCAGTTCGATACGCATATAGGTAAGTTGCCCCAACTACAATAGTAGTCAAGTAAATAAGTCAATCAAATTCCACTGCATTTTATTTTTATACTTTAATTATGTCAACTAAAGCAGTTGATAGAAAATAATATTTGAGCTCAATTCATATGAAAAATATAAACTATCGGATTAATATTGAAAAAAGGAGATAATCATTTTAATACCATCACATTTGTGGCTCATCTTTAATCTTTTATTTATAGTATATATTCAGAAAGTCAATCAAATTCCACTGCATTTTATTTTTATACTTTAATTATGTCAACTAAAGCAGTTGATAGAAAATAATATTTGAGCTCAATTCATATGAAAAATATAAACTTTCGGATTAATATTGAAAAAAAGGAGATAATCATTTTAATACCATCACATTTGTGGCTCATCTTTAATCTTTTATTTATAGTATATATTCAGAAAGTCAATCAAATTCCACTGCATTTTATTTTTATACTTTAATTATGTCAACTAAAGCAGTTGATAGAAAATAATATTTGAGCTCAATTCATATGAAAAATATAACCTTTCGGATTAATATTGAAAAAAGGAGATAATCATTTTAATACCATCACATTTGTGGCTCATCTTTAATCTTTTATTTATAGTATATATTCAGAAAGTCAATCAAATTCCACTGCATTTTATTTTTATACTTTAATTATGTCAACTAAAGCAGTTGATAGAAAATAATATTTGAGCACAAAACATAAGAAAAATATAACCTTTCGGATTAATATTAAAAAAAGGAGATAATCATTTTAATACCATCACATTTGTGGCTCATCTTTAATCTTTTATTTATAGTATATATTCAGACAGTTTTAAAAACTATACAACTAAATACTGCATCAAGTTTATATATGTTTCCCTCAATCGTTTTATTCACTAACCTGTTTTGGCATGATATGTGTAGATGCCTTCTAAAAGAGGTTGAAGTCACGAAAGCTTCTTTGGCTGCACTATCCTTACAATCCTAACTCTTTCAATCTCTTCTTGCAGTGCCCATTTGCATGCCCAACGATCAGGCGGACTTCACAGGTCGCATGGCAACAGTCACGGGTTGGGGGCGCCTCAAGTATGGAGGTGGTGTGCCCTCAGTGCTGCAGGAGGTTCAGGTGCGTGTGCAAACCAACAAGAGTTCTCTAAAACGTTGTTCTCTCCTTTATTTCACTTACACCATTAAAACTTTTAATTGGTTTCGAACATGCCACAGGTGCCAGTTATCGAGAATAGCGTCTGCCAGGAAATGTTCCACACCGCTGGACACAATAAGAAGATACTCGGCTCCTTCCTCTGCGCTGGCTATGCCAATGGGCAGAAGGATTCGTGCGAGGTGAGTTCTCTAATTGAGCTGTTGCGTTCATGCAAAACCATTTAATTAATCAATCTGTTTTCTGTGTCTGTCTCCGTTCTCTGTTTGCAGGGCGACAGTGGAGGTCCTTTGGTGCTGCAGCGTCCTGATGGCCGTTACGAGTTGGCCGGCACCGTTTCCCATGGCATCAAGTGTGCGGCGCCGTATTTGCCGGGCGTCTACATGCGAACGACATTCTATAAGCCCTGGCTGCGTAGTATAACGGGAGTTAAATAGGCCACGCCCACAACACAGCCTGTAACTGTAAATAGAAGTAGAGTTAGAAACTAGTGAAAACAAACAAAAATAAGTTGACACAACTTTCATATAATTTATAGTTCGAACGTCGCATTCTCGACTCCCCTTCATCCCATATACCGTCATTAGCTTAATTGGAAAAGTGTAGCAGCAGCAAAGAGAAACACAGAAATACTCGTGACAATTAAGCAGGATGCAAGTTGAAAGCAGTTACAGTTTGAAATGCACTTAGTGACTCTTAAACAATTTGTGTTGCATACTTTGCGGCGAGATCATTTAATTTACAGCGCCTATAGTGCCTAACAGAGTAGTCTGAATGTGTTTAATAATTACAAATTAAACTAATTTATGAGCAATAATAGTTTAAGGCATATTTATTGTATTTCTAAGCGTATTTATTTATTTATTTAACTTATTTTATACATATATACTTATTTATTGACAATTATTGCTGTTTTTTTGTGTGCGCCAATTTTATTTGATTCAACTAAAAACTGAACACGTTTTGATTTTCAAATTATACTAATAATAATAATCAATTGTTAATTTTCATAGGCAAATTGTTGTTATGTTAAAATGGAAAAGAGCGAGCGAGAGCAAATGTTTTTAGTTCAATTGAATTTACTAATTATTTAATTTACTTATACGTCTACATATATATACGAGTACATAAAAAATTGTTAGCAATTTAAGTGCAAGCAACGAACAAATCGAACAAAAATATGACGAAATAAACGAGAGTAAATTAGTAAAATAAATCTGTACTCGCATTTTTGTATTCTACTGAGCATTGAATTGCCGTGTGCCTTCTGTGAATTTCGAATCAACAAATCCATTCTCAAAGTGAAGGGCGAATGAAGTCATGAAAAGTTAGTTCGATTTCATAGAATGCAACGAAATTATCTTACAAATTCCGAAGGATGCTGAAAGGCATCCAGTCTGCCATTCTCCAGCTTTGAAATTGAGCTGGGGCAATTTCCGATAACTTGACTGAAATAATTTGCACTGCACTTGGCACACCGAGGAGGCGTGGCCATCCCCTCAACAACTGCACAGCACATATTGAATTTCATTTGGCCAAAGGGAGCAAAGTGGGGCATTAAGCTATTTGCCTTTGGCTCGTGCCAACTCGTGGCAAGTCTCTCTGGGGAATAGCTGCCATTGCCGGCCAACCCTTTCATTGCGAATAATAATTAAAAACAATCTCTAAAGGACAACGTTACGTATGCGTAATTTGATAATTGCCAATACGTAACATAGATATCTAAAAGACATTATATTTTAATCTCTCTGACATTCCAATTGTGAGGAGCTTAATCGTAAAATCTTCAAAATGAATTCAAAATAATTTTAATTAGTATTGAATATTTCTCAAACTCATACAAACCGCAACATACAGGGTGTCTCATAGTGAATACTCCACGTTAAGTGTGTGCTATAGCAATAGCATAAATAACATAAAATAAGATAAAATTGAATTGACTCATTTCGCTTTTAAATAACACAATTTTGTAAAACTAATTTTTAAAGCCACATTAGTCAACTTATAACCATCTATTCAATTGTAGTATGATGGCAATGGAATTGTTCAAGCTAATTGATTTGTTTGAACAAATTTACAAGGTAAATTGAACAATTTACATATTCCAGATTTCGCCAGTGTCAAGGACAAAGACAAGGACAAGTTACATTGTTAGACAAGATCGACAATAAAAACAAAGCTGCGCGCATCAAAGATTTAAATAAGCATGTTGTCAGTAAACTATATTGACAGACATTACAAGTTTGCAGAATGGCCGCCGGCATAGAACAAGATAAGAAAGGACTCTCCGTGCTGGCAGCAGGAAGGGGAACAAGCAGTTTACCAGGATAGCACTGCTTGCTGTGACGTCATTGGGAGGCAAGCGAATGCTAGCTATATAAATGAGTGTAGCCTTTCATTGATTCATCGTAGGCTGTTAAGTTGACACACACACACACACACACACACACACACCCAAAGACATCCCAACTCACACACACACAGAAATGAGCGCTCATTGAAAGCTTTGGGTTTTGCTTTTGCTGAGCCAGCAAAATTTAATTCATAAAAATGCACAGAGCTGGTGAAAAAGCTTGCGGAAAAAAGCTTCTGCTGTCTTGTGGCAGCGTCATGCGGCAGCCGACAGGTGTTGCCTCAGTCACATTAAGGACACACCAGCAGCAGGTACACAACAGCTCCTGCTACTTGCCACCTGATACACCTGCCACAGTTACAACAATAATTCGTGTGTGTTGTGATTTTACTAGAAGCAAATTTAGCCGTTTCTCACTTCTGTTCTCTAAACTCATGTAAGTGCCTCAGAATGCGGCATGTGGTGCACTAGGCCCTTCGGCCTGCCACTTGCCTGCAACATCAATTGCACCGCGCTGCAAGCAGAACCATTTGCATAATTACGTGCATACGTTGCAAGTATCGTTTGTCTCTTTTTGGTTGTTGTCGGTCGGTTGTGTGTGCTGTGAAGTTGAAGTGTTTAGTCTCTGCTGAACTGTGAGATAATTAAGGCGCGCTGACATAATTAACTTTTGCAACTGGCGAACTTATTTGCGTCCAATCATAATTACACACAACGTGTGTGTGAGTGTGTCTTATCCTAGCACAAACACACACACAACTAACTCACGCCAACTATTTAAATATGTTTTCTAGTTTTCTAGTTTTCTAGCTGACAGAAGGGCTGAGACCGTCTAATGACCATTTCCCTTGCCACATATTCTGGTGCTAAACAACTCAATTAATTGTCAGCGTAAGTCATTTGAAATGGATTTTATGAGCTGCCAAGGACCCTGGCGCAAGATATGCCAAAAAAGTCCCTTTCTCAGTTAAACGTAATATGATAAGTGTCTGCGATGTCACAGAAATTTTGGCTGGATACTTAGCTGGGAACTTCATAGATTACACTTGAAATACTCCTCTCACAAAACGTTCTTATGCTGTTTGATGCCTTTCAAGTTTCACAATTTAATTAAGGTCTAATTTTATATTCCACATTTTAAAGTTGGTTAGTTGTGGAAATTAAATACATTCGGAAATGATTACATTTTTCGAATCTTCGAGATCTAAAGTCTTTATTAATGCTATACCAAATTCTACGAGGAAAGTTAATGTGATTTGAAATGTAAATTAAGCTATGAAAATACTACTACTACAACAGTTAATCAAAGTTCCCAGCTATAAATAAGTCACATCTAATAATAAATTAATTAATTTAGTCAAACTCCAGAAAGGCACTCCCAAAAACTGGTACGTGGCAAAAACTGAACATTCACCCCTTAAAAAGGACCTCAAACAGCAACAGTTGTTGTTTTTATATTTGTTGTTGATGTTGTTATTCTTGTTGGCTAACTTTGATGTTGAAATATAATTAGCTAGCATTTCAGAATCCAGGAGTATGATACATTTTGTTTTTCATACAATTCTCTGTCTACTTAATTTAAGGCAGCAACCTTTTGACCAAAGTTTGTCCCAAAAACTTTTCAAGAAGTAATGAAAATTGTGACCTAGAATGTATACCTGTTAAAAAGTAATTAGGAAAATGACAAAAAAGGTTTCAGTTTGTGTGTCAACTCATCTCTAGACCATATCAATTAAATAAATTGATTCAAGACATTGCCTAGCCCAAGACGTCAATATAATGAAATGTTTCAATTACATTGCCCAAGTCTGTTCAACTTGCGTGGGGTATTTGAGTCTATTTTTAAAGGCAGTATCTGCAGTAAACATTGTGAATTATGGACAGCTGTCTTTGGTTCGGCAAGTTAACCATGTAATAGCCAAGAGTGTTGCAACTGCTAAGAGCTTACACGGTTATTTAATATGTATAGCTCTGAATTATTTATGAATGCGCAGAACCTTGTCTGCCTTCTGTTGATCAGCAAATATGCAACACTTGTCTATATAAAAAAACTGTAACTGTCAACTTTAGTGTTAGGAGAATGCAGCAGAAAATGACTGGCAAAAGTAGTCAATGATAATTTATTAAACTACTCATAAATTTGCTCAAAAAATAAAAAAGGTACAAACGTTTTGTATATATTTCTATTTAATATATTACAATTTTAAACAAGCGACTACGATAATATTATTATATATATATAATTCTGTTGCACACACTTGATTATCAAGTGTTTTAAGTCATCCGTTGATATACCATATACTATAAATGACATACGCGTGATTAAAAGAACGGACAGCGAGTGAGTGGGAGAATATGAGAGAGTTAATGTAAGAGTCATAAATAAAGTTACTGCCGGTAATAATACTAAAAGCTGAACTCACATAATTTTAATGGCCTGCCAGTTAAGGCCAGAGGAGAGGTTTGCCAAGAAAAATAAAGGCGAAGCCAGTGATCCATATCCTGGCCTGTGTTTGCGTACGGCGTACGAGTATTGCGTACCGGAAACGTCGTTTTGCGACGACGTTTAATTCAAACGGCTGTAAAGGCAAGTTGGCCGTTTGTTGCCTGTGTTTTAATTAGGGCCGTGTTTCGATTTCCATATATTTCCACAGTTCAGCAGCACAACGGCCATGTGGTGTTATTAACATTGCAAATATGAGAAGCATTCCATTGCGGGCTGCACTGGCCCTGCTCCTGCTTGTGCTGGGCATGGCCACTCAGCTGGATGCCACCATTGCATCGGCCAACTTGGACTGGCAGCACTCTCCGCTCTTTGGCCGCAATTCACGCAACCTGCGGCATCGTAATGCTGCCACTGCAGGTGGAGATCTCGTTGCTGATGTGGGCGGAGGCGCATTTGGTTTAAGGGCCAGCAGTCTGAGCAATGCGGGCTACAATAACGACTACACCCAGCTATTTGCACCTTATGACATTGAGCAGCAGCAACAGCAACAGCGACAGCGACAACAACAGCCGTTGGTGCAACAACAGGTGAGTGTGATGAAAATAAAAGCAATTAGACTTAGGGACAAAAGCATCTCTCTCAGTGGAGTTGTACGGTCAACTGGGACACTTAATTAAAATGACAATAGAGGCGTCTACGATACTAACTACAGGTTGGATTCCAGTAAGCTGCAAATATAGAAAATCAATGAAAATTAACTTAATATCTCTTAGCTACAGACGTCCACGGAATTAAGCATTAGCACCAGACATTTTTTGATATTATTGGAACATTTACTCTGTTTTAAATATAGTATTCATTTCACTTAACTGCCTATTTTGACGTTAATTAATAGTTTTAAATAATAATTTTAAATAATAATAAAGTTGCTTACATTGCCCGAAACTCGTATATTTAAATTAATCTGGTTGCTTGCATAGCAACAGTGCTGTGTTATTTCCGAGTGCAAACAGCTTGAAGCACAATATCAACCATTTTTATTGCTCATACGCAGCGTGTGCGCATCAAGTTGCCGCCCCAAGCAAGGTGCAAAGTTGTGAACATAAATTGAAACGACATGCTGCACGCAGTTGTTGTTCATTAATTTGATGTGCCCACGGCATAGTTGTCAGATCAGCAGGCTGAAAAGGGCAAAGTTCAAATAGAAATTGACAAACAAATATGAAATCGAGTAGAAATTTCCGTTGCCCCCGAGTGACAAGGGTTAATTACTGGCTAGTGAAGCATGCAATTTGCATTGTCAGCAAGAAATGTATTCGAATGTCACATATGACAAATATCACGCATACGCCGAGTGTGCTGTCCATTTAGACAAATTAATAACTATAATTTCTGTAATTAAAGCCACAAGCACCGCCGATATCAGCACAAGTGCGTCACCAGCAGACCGAAGTGTATGGCATTGTGGAGCCCCTGATTGAGGATACTCCCTGTGCCAACCGTGCCTGTGTCCTCAACGAGGATTGCTGTCCCACTGGAGTCTGTGTCAACACCTACGGCGGTAAGTAAGAGCGTATAATTGCAACTACTTATTTCTGAACGCAACCATACAACAGAGGGCAAATGCGTCTATGTGTTTGGACATCAGCGTGATCTCTGCCAGAGTCACACGGACTGTGCACCAGGAAGTGCCTGTATGATCGCTCCCCATGAGGGAATTTGGCGCTGTGCAACGGATACACCTCTGTTGCCGGAGATATTTAGTGTGCAGCCAAAGCAGCCACTGGGCAGTGATTGCAGCAGCAGCAGCGACTGCCAAGTAATCAAGTAAGTACCTGGGAGATTAATGATTTAATCATTCAATCATTCTCTACAAACTAACTCATTCAATCAATGCAGCGGTATGTGTTGCCAGCAGCAGCGTTTGCATCATCGTGGCGCCACAAAGCTCAGCTGTGGCTACTTCCGCGATCCCTTCGACTGTGTCAATGTGGCTCAAGAGGTAAGACACATCATTGATTCATTAGTTAAATCTACAGTATCAGCTATACTACAAATATTTACTTGTATTTGAAGCATGTGGCCAATATTTTCCATCGACACAACTGAGGAATAAACTCTAAATATAAATGTCAACTGTAGACAACTTTTGGCAACGGCACCGATTGATAAAATGAGAATATTTCAATTACATATCAAATATTTAAATACAATACATATCACTCTTGATGTTTATATAACTATTTAAGTGCTTTAATCTATATACAAAATAATCGAACAAATTAAGACAAAACTTCTGTAGAATTATGAATTAATTATTTACCCAAATTAATCGAAGGAAAAAAAACAATTAAATACTGACTGAGGCATTCAATGTTATTACAGCAAGTATTACAATTTAAACTCTTATTCGAATTAGCTCGTTCCAAGTCTAAATGTTAAAGCATAATATTAATATACAAATATAATAATATTATAATCAATGACCATATCCGACATGCGAACTGTACGTTTCTTTTAGCAGCACATATTATTCCCATTCGGATCAAGTCAAGTCAAAGATAATATCCAAGAGAAAAAGAATAATATAAATATTTCAGAGATGCATAAATTTACAATTAATTCTATGTGAATGTATTTTCTAATTTTTAATATAAACATACCAAGCATAAAATGTTAATGAAGAACAATATAAGCAAAACAAGTGAGAAAATAAATACAAATTGTAAGGCACGTGTAAAGTGCAAAGGGCGCAAGCCCTGTAAAACCAAAAAAGCAGAAACAACCATTATTAATTCATTGAAATTTACGCTGGGCCGGATGGGCGTATTTTCGTTTTAACGAAAAAATTTTCCTTTTTCCCTATTCAAATTAAAAACAGAAAGGACATGACTCCTCTGAAGGTAAGTATGTAACAGACGTTGAAACCAGTAGGAGAACATAAACAATTTATTTCCTTTGTTTTCAAGAAATATAAATTTATTTATATAGTGGTTGTGTCAAACTTCCATGAGCTTTATACAAATTAGTTTAATCGGAAAGTGGTAGCATCAAATTGTCGTGGGAATAACATAATTGGGAAACTCGGCAACTGTTTAGAACTTTCTGTGATTTTGACATTGACAATATCTTTTATATTGAATGCAAAATTTACGGAATACAACATTCTTTTAACTTTAAAAACATTCATATTTCTCCATAATAAAAATAAATATAAACTCGTTTACTTGGCTTCTTATTAGCTGAACACATGAACAGTGACTGCCAGCTTACTTGATCCACAATTCTAGTGTGGGAAACATATGTATTCATCACTGTGGACGCCAGTTCGAGTAAGTGCAGCACAAGATTACACATTAAGACTTTTCTTAGCTCACCTGGTTCATGCAAGTGGGAGGAATAATTGCGTGATTTAAATGATTGCAGTCAACAGTAAAATTTTGTAATATTAAAAAATTCATTTCAAAAATAAGCGTCGAATAATCCTTCGAGAAATGAATCTGACAATTGGTACATAAGATAATAAAATTTGAAATATTGAGTGGCTCTTCCAAAATAAGATAGAAAGTTTGTCTATTTGTTTGTATTGATTCCTTATCTAAAATCTAGAAATGTTTGTTTAACGAATTAAAGAAAGGTAACCGCTAGATTGCCTTTTAAATTTTTTATCTTAAGTACACAAGCAAAATTTTACTGGTGAAATAAGGAATTTTGGCTTACCAATTGTCGATTTCATGGAAAATGGCTCTAACGATGTATATTCAATATGTTGTAATACGAAAAGTATTTTGTTATATTTCGCATATAATATTTTGGGTAAATGGTAGTGATATTAACTTTTAGCTGAATACATTTACAATTTACTCAGAATTGTAAGAGGACAGCAACAACATTCGTGGTACACAGAGATTTCAAATAATTTAATTAATTACTTTAAAATCAATGGCATAAGAATAACTTTATGCGCTGTATCGAATGCCATTTTTAATTTAAATTTATATTATACATTTTATGTCGTTCGTCACAAAATTGGAAATCAGAAATGTTGGGACTAGAATATGTTTTAGTCACTAGACTGTTCCCGCGTTGAGTTTAAAACGCAGACTTCTTTATTATTGCTTAAATCGTAAGCAAAATAATTTTAATAATTTTTATTTAATAAAAATAATAATATTGAATATGTATCGAGCAATAAAAACAATGCATATTTTAAAATATTGGGAATAAAATATTCTTTGAGATACTTTATGTATACATAATTTAAGCGTCGAACTGTTCTTGTTATATCCTCAAAAAATAAGACATAAGACCGAAAGTCCCTTAAGTAATTTACAAATAGCAAGGGAGAAACTCGAACTTTGCCAAATATGTTAAAGTTGTAATTAATGTAATTGTGGCCAACTGAAAAAGATAACAAATCTGAAAGATGTTGAAATCTGTGAACAAATAAAACACATGCGAGTTGTTCTTTTACAAATATTTTGGGTTTTTATTTAAAGTGCCAGTAAAAACGCAGCTTAAAGCTAAAAGTTAGACTCTGTTTACACTTTCAACGCTTTTGTTTGTTTGTTTTCAACAGTACACCGTAAATGCTCCACATACGTTACACATACCAAAGACCAATTCACATTCTTCTCATTTCTCTCTCTCTCTTTCTATCTCTCGCTCTTACTTTCTTTATCTCTCCCACATTCTGTCTATCTGTTAAGTTGCGTTTTATACACATTACAAACGCTTTTACTTCATTTTCTTAAAACTTTCATTACACGCTTGAGCCTAACAATTAAATCATAGTAAGTTCTTAAACTTTTCAATTTCATAATCCAAACCAAAATATTGGTTTCTTATATTCTCAGATGTAAAATAGGAAAATAATCTTTATTTATATTAATTAAAAGTTTTGCGCATTGTTTATCAAGTCTTTTGTGAGAGTTATTTCTCTTCGGTATTGATGTTTCTGTTTGTATGTAAATTTTAATTCAGTACTATTTAAGTTGCCATGATTTCAAGTCGGTTTCGAATTCCACTTTTGCCTGAATAACAATTAAATGAATAAAGATTCCAGCAATATACGTTGCCTTCATGATGCAAAATTGAAACAGATATTCGAAACAGTCTTCTTATTGAGTGGGGCTTATAATTGTTTTTGTCTTTTCAGCAACTTGTGGGCAGGGGGGCAGGGGACAGCTTTCAATTAAAGTTGATTTATCAATTTAACATTGTTATAAATTGATCTCTTTTATCATTATTATTTACACACTATATAATTACAGGAATATTCATTGTGAAAACTTAAATCGATCTGTTAATTTGCAAATGGAATAATGAATAGAGCATTTAGCAAACTACAATTACATAAATTACAATTACAGGAAATGAGTTAAGTTTAACTTAAAGTTTAATTCGTAATAAATTTTTTCATATAATTTTTAGTTGTTTTGGTGTGCCTAAATTAATAGGAAATCAAATTTCGCAGGCCGAAAGACATAACAATGTAGTTATAGTTTTGATATATATTTATATATACATAAACATATTTATATATAGTTTTTCTCGTTATACGCATATCAAATAGAATTTTAATTATAATTAATGATGCTTAAAATGTAGTTTATGTACGTTAAATAAAATTAATGGCTTTACTTTTCCTTTTAGTTCACTTTAATCTCTCAGCGTTGATGTTGGGAATAGAAGAAACATTTGATGTTACATAGAAACTACTATTGCAGGCTTATTTTGTGGTTGAGTGGGTGAGTGTGAAGGATTATTGAGTGGTGCAGACATTTAAAACATTTAGTTTTTAAACAGTTCAACATACAATCAAACTTCAAACTTACACGACTGCTCTGGTCAAATGACATAAAATTACATTTTCTTCGATATTCTTATACATGTTAGTCATGAAACATTCAGAGTTCCTTTAGACGCAATTAAATATAAATTGTTACACTCTTTTATATCTTTAGTTTTGTATTATAATTACAGTTATAATAGGAAGAACAAGCTTTGGTTATATATAGGGGGAGCGCATTCCAGGATATGAAAACAACAACAGAAGTTACTGAATAACTTAAAAGCAAGCGATATCATTATATATAAACTTATGTATATGTACGTGTATATATGATATTTAAAATGTATGTCTGATTATCTTAGGTGACAAACACTGCATGCGTTTGGGGCGGGGTTAGCGAAAATTTTGCGGCATGCAGCATATGAGCAGGCGGCGCGCCAATTAATATTTTCTCATTTGTTTTGTTTTCTTTTTCTTTCTTCAATTTTGTTTTTATTGTAATCCGTAATTTCCTGAGTTTTGTCAACGATAAACGGCTAAAAAATGTGTTGAATTCTCTCTCATTGCCTATAAACGTATTTCTAAAGGTGTATAAACGCTACAGTTTCTATATTACTATATTGATATAATGCAGCACAAAAGTTGCCCGCAATTGTAATTTGTCCATTTGTAATTTATATTATTTTTTTCCTTTGTAGAAATTTGTTTGCATATTTTGTTTCTATATTAGGGGTTTTGTTTTTCTCTCACTGCTGCTCAGTCTTGGCAAAGTCTATTAACTGTATGTATTTTGTTTTGTGAACAGTGGCTATAAAAAATATACTTGTACGTATGTGAATCTGTATGCATATGTGCCTGTATATATTTAGGGCCTAATCGCTTAGCACTAATGGCAGTGCGACGGTTTTGTGGCGCGCCGCTTTCTGCCCCTTTCTGGCCGTGAAACAAACGCAAATCTCAGCAACAATTTCAAAGAAATATATGTACAATAGTACAAAAAGCAAAAATTATTAACATAATAAACAAAAATGATTACAGTTCATATACAAAGCGGGAGGGAAGGGTTTGCTATTTGTTAGACCTAAGTATTTACAAAATATTTGTTAGTTGTTGGTTTGCTTGCTTCGATTATCTAAGTTATGTTTAGATTTCTTTTTGTTTTTGCTGCTTGTCGCTTGAAGGTAACACGGGGCCAGGTTACAGATTACACAGGTGCGTTGTACTCAGTTTAATTAAACGCATTCCAATTGTCTACGCACTAGAGCCACAATCAGTTCTTGACCTTGTCCTCAACACGTATACTGGCTAGAGTCTTTTTGATCCGCAGTGCGGTTAGACGTGCCACGGGATTGGGATACCAACACTCCTTCATGACCTTGGCCATGTTGTGCAGTACATCAGAGGCATGCCAGCGATTAGGAATATTCGGTCGACTCTTCTCAATGCAAACCACCTGAAAGCAAGCAATCACATTAAAAAATATTCGCTTTAATCTGTTATCGTGTCGTAGTTACCTTTTTCATCTCCTCAATGCTTGGATCGGGTTGCACGGCATCCCAGTAGGGCAATTGATATTCCTCAAAGATCATGCCCATGTTGCAGCGCCGGGCTATTTCCCAAAGTATCAAACCAAATGCATAGACATCCGCCCGCTTGTACGAGTCAAAGTGTTGGGCATTCATGCTCTCATCCAGCACCTCGGGCGCCATATATCGCTTGGTACCAACGCGATGCGTTGACGGTATGTCCACGGAATCATCCTTCTCCACATGTCGCACTGCCAGACCTAGGTCACCAATGGCACAGCTCAAATTCGACTTGACCAGTATATTCTTTGACTTCAGATCGCGATGCGCAATTGCTGGCTTTCCACGTGTACCCACAATGTCCATATGCAAATGTGCTAGTCCTGTGGCAATGCTCAGCGCCATATTCAGCATCGTGTTGGTATCCACAGTGTGAGTTGTTAGATAGTCAAACAATGAGCCATTTTCATGATAGTCCGTGACCAGCCAAAGCTGCGTCCAGGTGCCATTGTCTGTTGTGGGAATAAGACAGGTTTAAACATCACTTTATTAACAAATCAAAGCAGCCAAACTTACCCTTGTTATCGGCTGCTATAAAACCCAAGATATTCTCATGCCGCAACATAACAGTCTGATATATCTCTGCCTCACGAAACCACGAGCATTCTTCTCGACTGGAAAAGATCTTGACTGCGACATTCTCACCACGCCAGCGTCCACGCCACACTTCCCCAAAGCGTCCCTTGCCAATGACGTGACAAAGTTGAACTTGGCGTGCAATTGAACGTTGCACGAGCAGCGGCAGTCCAGCTATAAGGAAAAACAAAATAAGAGCGTTTTTAAGACAGAATATGTTAAGATGAAGCCAATCAAACTCGTTTTAAGAAAGATTCAATGGACCTACAACGATCTCTTAAAGGCCTTTGAGAAATAGACTCTTTCTTAATCTTGCACTAATCTATTTGTATGTGCTATAAGTTCCCTGTTTTCTGTGCTTTATGCTGTCATCTGTGTTTCCCAATCAATTTACCCACCTGAACCAGATCCCGACGTGGTCATCTCAATAATATCATGCAGTGTCGTGTTGCCATTTAGTATGGGATCATAAACAGAGTCCTCCTTGGCAAAGGGTCGTCCGTTGGCCAAACGTTTGCGACGCTGGCAATAGTACCAGGTCATCGTGCCAGATAGACAGATGATTAAAGTGGCCCCCACAATGATGGCCACCAATTCCCAGCTGCTTAGCGTCTTATTGGGCAGAAAATCTAATAGGAAAATAAGCTTAATTATTTTCGTGGTTATTTGGAAGCTTGAGAGATTTGCAAGCCGTTAAAGCTGAGCATGAAAATTAATGGAAAATTAAATGCCAGAAAGTTAGTGAATATTTTAAGGTGAAGACAGCATGCTGTAAGCCAACAGTGATTAAATATATATAAACGGAAACATAAACCAAATTAACTTATGGTGCATACTTAATAAACAGTTAGTTGTTGGTGCTATTGCGTGTGTTGAGATGTGTGCGTGTGTGTGTGTGTGATTTCGGTGTGTTGTGTTATTATCTAAGAGCATTTTTCACTAACCTGCTTACGACTTTGATAGTTATTTACAAACCTTTGCATACTTTGCAGCGCAAGCTTAAAAGCTACAGAGCAATAAACTGAAATAACACATACATACATACTTTTGAATATATACATACACACATACATACACAACTACTAATAATATTTATATGAGTGAAAAATCAAATAATAATAACAAAGATTGCTGCAGAAAGCAAAAACACAAAAAATGCGGCCATAAATAAATGAAATGTTGCCGGCTGTTGCAGCCACAGCCACAGCGGCTGCGACGGCGACTGCGACGTTGACAGCGACGCTAACGTTACAGCGTCACAGCAGACAGAGATGAATGAATAGATGAATGCACGACTTGCATAAACAGACGCAGACTGTGCGGGATAGAGACAGAGGGAGAGGACTAGAGAACAAGAAAGCGAGAAAACAAGGTAAACAAAATGCGCTGTCTGGATCGACAACTGTTTCTGTTTCTGTTTCTTCTTCTGCTTCAGCAGTTGCATTGTTGTTGTTGTTGTTGCGGTTGGCCCCCTTGAGACAGTTGTTGTTGCTGTTGTTGTTCTTGCCCACTTCCTTTTTTTAATACAGTTGTTGAGCTTTTTTTATGTGCGTCGTTTCGTGTCGTCGTTTTAACAAGTCAATATGAATGATGCGAAAGGTCAGCAGACAACTCGAAGCACGGCAAAGCGACAAGTGGTTGGATGAAGGTGCGGTGGGAGGTGCGATGGATACAAAAAAACAAGGTGGACGTGGAGGTGGAGCTCGAGCTGAAGAAGACACGTCGAGGCCACAAAAACGACGCAGACAAGGTGACATACACAACAACAGCAAGTGTGAGTGCAACGTGTATAGCTGAAAGAAGAATGACAAATCCCAACACATTCCAAAATAAAACTTTTGTATACCCTTGCCGAGGGTATTGTAAGGCTGGACAAACCCCTTACAGAATATATGTACACATATAATGATCAGGATTAGTACTAGGAATATGTTTATGTTTTAGGAAACCTCCCAAACTGTAAGTAAATGGTTAAAATCAGACAACAGCAGCCACCGCATAAATTACTGTTGTCAAAAAACAATGAAAATTGATTAAGTGATTTTCGAAAATAACATTTTGAAATCCTTACAACATTTTTGCGGAATGTCATTTAGTTTTGCATTCAAATCGGAAATTTTAGGTTTTTGTTTCTCAATTTTATCACTATTTGTTAGATAAATTTAGCAATTAGTAAGTTTGGTTTTATATTAAATATCTTAAATAATTTCTGAAATTATGCAATTGATGTTGTGTCTTATAGTCTATCATATAGCTGTCATAGGAACGAAAAGCTGTAAATTGAATAGGCAAGGTATAACATCTTCGGCATGCCAAAGATAATCTTCCTTCTTGTTTTCTATTTCGAGACGGCACATTGACGCATGAGAATGTAGGGCAGAGGGGAGAGCGAGGTGGGGCAGGACAACAGCGTGCAAAATGGCAGGTGTGTGTATATATAAGTGTGTGTGTTGGTCTTGACTTTTGTTGCGTGTGCCACAAATTGTGGTCTAAAAAACGCAAATAATGCGGTGCAATGACATGGGCGTGGCTCAAATGGTTGACTGGGAGGCGCGTGGGGAAAACGCGTAAATGCTTATGTGGTTAAAATATGTTGTCGCTCATGAGGATGATGTATGGTGTGAATGTGGTGTGAATGGTTCGATGGGTGGGTGGGTTTAAGCAACTCTCACCTGGTATAACACCATTGTAACTTTCACGCGAATTGCAAAAATCATCTCGACAACATTGTGTGGAGGAAATCGGTGTCTTGTCATGACACCAGGCGGGATCTTCGGGTGGTAAGTGGTTTGCTAGGGGCAGGCATCTACATATAGTACATACATACATACATATACTTAATTGTTTCGTTTGTATTTTATTTTTTATTTTTAGCTAGTAGAGTTTAATATTAGCTAGAATTTTAGTTACAAACTACTTAGTTAGGCGCAAAAAGAGGGGGGTAAATATAACTAGTTGCTGTGGATTTGCTTTTGCTTTTGCTGTTGTATTTTTGTTGTTGTGGTTGTTGTGGTTGTGCAGTTGATAAGCAGCAGTTGTTGTTGTTATTGTTATTATAGTTGCAGATTGTTGTTGTCTGAGGACCTTATAAATAAATGTGGCATCAGCTGTAAACATTTTATAGCGCAGCGAGCGTGCAGCAAAGGCGGGGACTAAGAGGGACGTGGGGGCAGGGATTTGCGCACAAGTAGAGGACTCAATGGATTTCGATACGTCACACTGAGTGTAGAGTTGAAGGCAACAATAGCAATAAAAGGTATTGTATAAAAAGAAGTTTCCAAGGTCAAATTAAAACAATTTACATACAGGAGAGATCACAGCACCAGTAGAGAATTCGCCCAATCAGTAGATACATTTTCGGTCGAAGAAACTTGAAACCGTGCTCAATAGAAACCCAATTTAAGATTAATTACAAAACAGAAAGTTAAACAACTAGCGACACTTCAAACTTCCAAAGACACAAGGAAATTAAAAATGGATCTTTGGAACAATTCTACATCCACAGGATATTCGAGAAAATATAATTGTACAATAAAATGAGCATTTTTTGATTTTCACTAAATAAGCCAAAAATTTCAAAATTTAAGGGTCATGCAAAAATGTGACAAGTATGCAGAAAGATTCATTTTAAACTTAGTAGATTGCTATATTCTAGGTGTAGGTGTGTGGTTTTTATAGTTGTTGTTGTAGTTGCTGTTGTTGTTTTTGTTTTGGTGTGCATAATAGATACTTAGATAGTGTGAAGCAGAGTAAGGAAACAGGCGGCAAGGCGAAAAACGTGCATAGGATCAAAAGAAAAAGATACCTACAAATCGAAGGACAACCAGAAAGCAAGTGCGAATAGAAAAGTAAATAAATAAAGAATTAAAGATAATATCATCAATACAAAAATTGGAATAATTTCAATTGTAAGTCGACTACGAAATCAGTGTGCAAATCTAAAAGATTATAACTTATAATTTAATATATATATTAATTTTGTTGTGCGTTAAGTTGTTCTGGCATACAAATAGTGTATTTTTATTGTTTTGTTTGTTGTAAAGTTGTTGTTGTTGTTGTTGTTGTGCATAATTAGCAGAGAGTACAAATGAAAAGTGCAAAACCAAAAACTTTTTTAAATAGAGAGAGAAAAATTGGTATTTTGTTGCTATAGTTGTGTATTTGTTGTTGTTATTTAATTATATATCGTTTTTGTAGTATGTAGTTGTTTTTAATTATGATTGCTGTACCTGTATCAAATATGTTTTTCATAAGCTCTTCCTTATTGCAGAAATCCTTACTACAACATTTAATTCTATACGAATTGAATTTACTGCGACTGGAGAGGCATTCCAGAGGTTCGCGATGCAGCTCGTAAGTCTTATAGAGGCAACTGTGCAGCATAATAGACCAATACAATTCAGTATGAGTGTGGATGTGTACAATTTGTGTGTGTGTGTGTGTGTGTGTGTGTAGAAGTGTGTGGGTGTTATATTAAAAGAGAGCAACGACGAGCGAGCGAGCGAAACGAACGTTCAGAGAGTGAGAGAGTGCAGAGCAGAGAGAAAGTGAGCGCGCGTAACATTTAATTTGTTTTGGATTCATTTGTCGGATAAAAGACAGTGAGAGAGAGAAAGAGAATAAGATATTAAATTAGTTAAGTGTATTGTTGTTGATGTTTTTGATTTGGCAACTGTCTTTTGGCTAGTTGCCTTTTAATTATTGACTCTCAGCCTGGCTATTAGAAATCAAAACAGCTTTGCTCGCTCTCAATGTTGTTGTTGTTGTTGTTGTTGTTGCTGCTGCTGCTGCTGGTGGTTTTTAGTATTGTGCGCTGCATTTAATTAAATTATTTATTATATTCCTATTGTTTTTATTATGTTAGCTTTGAGTTGAATTTTCAAATTCAAACTTAACGAACGAGCATGGTAGATTTAGAAGAACAAGTTCAAAGAACGAACAAACTGGAACAAAGCAACTTGAACGACGTGCGTTTGTTTCTTGAACGAGGGCAGTTAGATAGAGGAAGCAGTTGAGGGGGCGGGAACTTAGGATCGGCTGAACAAAAGACGTGCACAACATAGCGCACCTTCGTAGACAACTGGCGGCCTTTGGCCATCAATTGCAGCTCTATCCATGGACGGCGCATAGTATTTGATAACGGGACGCAGATATCGATTGCAAAAGTCACGATCTTTGCAACAGGCATGTCCGCCACGAGTTGCGGCCGGACGTGCTGTCGGCCCGCCATGGAGGCCATCGTTACACCAGATGAAACGGCCCGGCGGGAAGCTCTGCGACATGTGGAGGCAGCTACGCATCGAATTCGCACACACAGATTGTCAATTGGTTTCCGAGTGTGGTATCTTATGCCAACTAATACTTTATACATTCAACTTACCGGAAACTAAAGATTATATCGTTGTTACTGTCCTTTTCCACCGAGGTGAAGCAATAGCCGTCTGTTTCGCATATGTGATTCGTCTCCTTGCAGATATCACAATGGCATTTGATTGTTTCTGAATGAAAATCAAATTAAATATATTAGAAATATGACACAATAATTATTTATTACAATTAACTCCCAATGACTTATCAGTCTACCCTCGTATACACGTTTAACTCTTAACTTAACCCAATATTATTATTAAAATGAAAAGAGTTTAGCACGATCTGCAATCTCATCCTAAGCACTATCTTCAGCAGCATTATCATTATTGATTATGCTTATCTTAATAAAATAGAATTTAAAAATATTTTCAATAGAAATTCAATTTTGCTTAAAATAAACGTTTATCGCTTGACATTTTAATTTGGAATTAGTTTGCTCTTCTTTAATTGTTATCAACAGTTATCAGTCAGATCTTTAGACAGCTGACATGTGTCGCTTTGGGCCAATTAGCAAGTCACTCTTAGCCCTATTTAGAGATACATTAATCATATGAGAGATCGCTGACACTTAGCGCAAAGAGGGGGATGGAGGGGTGTGAGGGAGAGAGCTCATGTTTCTCGTACAAAACCAAAAACAAAAGGCATTTAGCATAATAACAACAAAGCGGAGACAGACGAGAAGACAAGTGCAAAGCGGAAAGCATAAAGAACCCAGACGAAGTCGGCGTTGACGTTGACGTTGACGCTAACGTCGCTGCTGACTTTGCGCGCCAGTTTTGTTGCTGCAATTGCATTGCAGTTGAGTTGTTATTGGTGTTGCTGTATGCATTGCAAGTGCATTCAAAAGCGAGGGTGGTTCAAGTGCCAGTGTCTGCTGCAGTCAGTCAGTCAGTCAGCCAGCGTGGGTATGAGAACTGCAGCTCATTGACATCAACAACGCGCTGACGTCACGAGACGAGACGAGACAGACAGTGGCAGAGTCAGAGGTAGAGGCAGAGGCAGACACAGTGGCAGGGCAAGGAGGAGGGGAGTGGTAAAGCCAGACGACCGACCGCTTACCGGGTTTTTAAAAATCCAACAAGCTTGTGCTGGTCTTAGAGGTGTTAAAGTCACGCGAGCTGCTTTTGAGTTCGTTCGTCTCGTATCTCATTTCTGTTGCCTGGTGTCTTGTGTCTGTTGTCCGTTGTATGTTGCCCGATTTGGCGGCATTTATTTCGGACTTACTTTTCTTGTTGTGCAGCGGAGCATAAGTGGCCATCGACATTTGCAACTGAGTGCCACCAATGGATTCATTTGCTGCTGGCAATTGGATTGACACTGCGCTGTTGTTGTTGTTATCATGGTCGCTGTTATCAGCGGACGACAGCGACGATTTAGTTAGATAAGCACCAGCTGTTTCATTTGCTGTTGTTGTTGCTGTTCTCACTGTTTTTCTTGTTGTTGCTGTTGCTGTTGCTGCTGCTGTTCCTGCTGATGTTATTGTTGCCGGTGGCTCATGCAAGATTTTGTGGTCACTCTTTGTCGCTTCATCTGGGGTATTTATAAGATATTCAATCGGTGAGGCTGCAAACAAAAAAACAATAGAAATAATTAGGTTAGATTCACACCTGAATAACTGTAGCTAGGTACGTGTGGTGTCGGGCGGTGAGGGGTGTTAGCCACACGTCCTCGTTAGCCAGCGTTCGATAAGACTTACCGCAGGTTACGCTTAGTAGCGCCAGTAGACAGAGCAGCTTAAGCAAGAGCCACATTTTAATTGTTTTCCTTTTTGATAATCGCTGACCGTTCGACATATTATTGTTATTGTGATTTTCTTTTGTTTTCCACATGCTCACACACACAAACCGCACACACACACGCACACAAGCGCGTAAGCTCAAAGTCTGTGTAGGCAACAAAATTATTCGAACTCCTTGTTGACGACGCAAACAAAACTATGCAAAGGAGACGGCAACGACGAGCGCGACGGAGACGGCGACTGCGACGTTGACTGCAGACAGCAACTAATTTGCTTTATATTGCGCATTTATTGTGTAGGGACTCGAAAATCGCGCTTTGCTTGCGCCGAAACGAGCTTACATTTTGTTTGAACATTCGTTTAGCGAGTTAATTAGCGTAACCAGCAGTTTTTTTGGCCATTTGGCATTTAGTATTGCACTTGGAACGCATACTTTATAATTGAATGCTACAAATAAATCCGCAAAATTCGTTCACTTCTTTCAATTCAATTAGAAAAACTCATTCCCCTCCCACTTTACGGATAACTTTTCAGCCGTATTTTCATCACGTGAGTTTGTCATTTGTGTGGCTTGTCCTGCACCTAAATATTATTTACAATTGTGGCCAGCACTTTGAATTGTATTGTGCACTGTAATATTTGCATTAAATTGAATTATTTATTTGCAATATATGCAATTTTGTTTAACGAAATCAGCGGAGAGCCCGTCTGTGTGTGAATAGCTTATAGTTCCAGTGCTGTCAACTTATTTCAATAGCCATGTCGCACCAAAGATCGGGTTGGCAGGCTTGGCTAGGATTTAAGCTCATTTTTATATTGCCCATTCCACTCCAAAATGGCCATAAGCGCTCAAAAGATTATTTTAAGAAATAACCTAAAAATGGGACCTAATGCTGCCACACGTTTTAAAAATATGACACCACCTCTTGAAGTTTTCCGAAACATTAATTCGCCACCTTTTGGCGGTTTTCAAATATACTCCACCTATTTTGTGACACAAGATAGCGTTCCAATGCTGTGCTAAATTTATTTTTGAAAATTCAAAAATGCACATACTTATATATAAAATTAATTTGATGAAACTTAAAATTTATATAAATTAATTAAGGTGAATTTTTTATTAAAGGTTTAAAGGAAGAGTGAGATTGAAAAAAAGGAGGATTCCAAAAAATCAAAAAAATTAAAAAGTTCACATAGTGAAATTTTGTTAACACATTGTAACCGCACAAATCCTGCCTTCTTTTTAGAGAAAATATAGCTGTTTTAGTCTGAAACCCATTTAAATTAGTTTTTTTTATCACTTTTACAAATTATGAATTTTAATAGCAAAACATAGTTTAAATATATTTAAAATAGAGCGATTTCCGGCAAATATGAAATTATTAAATTTTCTAGCAAACGAAATTTGTAAATAAATAGAGCTCGCTATAAAATAGCTAAGTTGACAACAGTGCCCAAATATACAATCCATATATATAAAACTATAATAAACAAAGCATTTAATTAATTGGTTGAACAGAAATTTATTTCCGCTATCTTTCTTAAGATACTAGTGCTATGAAAATGCCTGGCAATCAACAATAACATTTTGTCAATTTAATTATGCGAACGATGTCAATCGCAATCATACTTGGTATGAAATTTATCTATTGCCACAAGAGGCTTAGAAGAGACAGTGGTGGCATGCCAGGCTCCGCGCCTTTGGAGAATCCTATTAGAACATAAAACATAAATGTAATATATCAAAATAGATAAGATTTGCAGAAGTGCTTCTTCTTTCCACACGTGCTATATCTACTCACCTAAATAAAGGACCATTGGCACAAAGCCCCAGTGGAACGTGGTCTGAATGATATCCACAACCACTCCCAGACGCTCCTTGACTCCATCAGAAAGAACCATTTTATTTTATTATTGCAAAGAAAGTGCAAACAATGAACGCACACGCTCGTATTATGAAATTGATTTACAGCGAATCGACTGGAAAATATTAAGTGTTGGTAACCGTGTTCTGATTTACAAATCGAAATTAATTAATATATTTTAAAGGTCAGTTCGAAATAAATGAATGTTTAATTTGAAATGAGGACGCTTAGTAATGCGATATTAAGCAAAGTCTACTTATTTTAAACTAAATTTTATTAAAACTAAATTCGCTACACTGGCTCTGGCCTTGCCACACTGCAAAATAGTTTCAAACAAAATGTAAACAAATCAAATGTGTTGCCGGACGTATTTAAATATGCAAGCTGATAAGTTCTTTCTTTTTGCAGCCCTGTCAGATGGTGTGGCATGGTCGAGAGAATTTTTTTGCTTTTTATTTATTAAATGCATTAAAACAATCTCAGCGCAGAACGATCGGACCTGCATAATAGAAGAGACGTATACAGAGAACATAACATCAATTTAACTCACACATATAATGTAAGTGATAAGCAAGTGTATACGACTTTCACACTGACATTTTGAATGAGGAAAAAGAAAAAAGTGAAAAATCAATTTCGTATTATATAACCTGGCTTGTGCTCAAATTAAAATTTGTTTGTATTGCAGATAATAATTGATTGAACGGACAATGAAAACAACTAATATCGGATTGTATGCATTTCGTTTAACCTTCGGTCAGGTGAGCATTCGCTAAATAGCGCATAAAAAAAACACAACCGAAACAAAGCATTGGCAAGTGCGAGAAACATGCAAATTAAGGAAAAATTTCGAACAGTTTCAATTTCCCAAACACGTTTATAAAAGTCCCTCGTACTGACACACACACACGTTGACCTACACAAATTAAATGGAAAAACTGCAACCAGGTGACGCATGTGAGGAGTGCCTTAGTCAAGGCTTAAACCACAAATTGAGATATTTTTACATAAATCTGTCGGAGCAACTGATCAAATGTGAATCTCGCTACTGTATTTGGCCACACATCGATGAGGTCTCCTCCGAGGAGGAGGAGGAGAAGGAGGACCGTTCAACTTCCGGACTAGAAACGAGAAATGTGATTGATTATGACGATGAATTTATTGTGCAGATGCTTCAACAGCTGGCAGCCGAGGAACCTACGGCAGAGGCCCCCTTCCCCACAACAACCGGCTCCATGCCGGATCTAACTACGGCCAGCTTCGAGCCCGCCGTGACAACTACACCTGCAACAGTTGGCAATACATGCCACATTGAAGACATACTGAACAAGCCTTGTGACATAATAGAACCACAAGCGAGTGAGAAGGCTTGCATCAGTCCAAAGAGCATTCCATTCCATCGGCCACCGCCCAAAACGTTATCCAACAACGATAAACTCTTATCAGCAACACCAGCAACTGCATCAATCTTAACTAATACAAGAGCATTTGCTACAAGTTCTATGTCTGATTTGCTGATAGAATCTTCTGGCATCTCAAATGTTCTGAAGGAAAGTTCACTTCCCAGCTGGAATAATCCAAATAAACACGTACAAACCGAGCATCCCATTATAATTGCAACATGTAGTAGTGCTGACAACATTGAGTACTCAGTCTCGATGCCGTATCCTATGCTGGAACAGAAGAGTCAGGAAGAAACCCCGAAGCCTATCAACACGCCGAAGAAATATCTCTTCCAGGTACCCAAAAAGGCATCCACCACGCGGATGACGAAGCTACAGCCCAAACAACAGCCCACGCAGAAGGAATCTGAACCAGCAACGACGTCGCCACAAAGTTCCCAAATTCTGGCCACATTTAAGGATGCAGTGAAGCGAGAACAGGAGACGCGATCGATGCTTGGCCTAAAGCAACAACGGGGTAGACGCAAAGTTGGCAGCATTGCCGCCAAATTAGGGCAATCTCGGACGGAGCTAGTGAAGCAGCTGCGACAGGGCATGGAGGCCAAACAGAACATGGAATTAGCGGATTCTAAGCCGGAAGTTCACGAGGAAACAAATCAAACGCAACGACCAAACAAATAAAAGCTTTTTGGATGTGTTTGTTATGCCAAATAAATTTGCGTATCAAAATATGAATGTATACTTGTGTATGTGACAAAAATTGCAAGCAAGTGGATTTATTTATAAACATTGGATTTAGTTGTTTTTGACGGTCGCTATTTGTTTATGCACGCCACGCGTCCAGCGCATGATGAGCAATAGGCAGCGATAGCAGTTCAAGAAGCGATCGGGAAATGCTCGGAGATCCGCAGAAAGCAATCTGGAAAACAGGTCAAGCCAAGTGCGTCACAAGGCGACTTCTCAAGTTGCAACGCAGTGAGAGTTGCTTACAACAGCGTCGCAACAAACTGATAATGTAATTATGGGTAATGTCAGCTGTGCACAGTGAAACAGAAGTTTTTTGAAATGCGGAAAAAAATACTATAATTTGTTTGTTTTCCCCCACAACAAGTTCAAGCAAAGCGGCGCCGGCATTTCTAAAAATACGTATTTTACATATTAATTAGTTTCGCGTTGCCAAAACAAAAAGAGTCAACAGTATCGTTTAGCTGAAATTGAAATTCTCATTGTTTACTGCATTATATTCACAAAGGTTTAAGCAGAAATTTATTGAGGCTTGTTATGTTACTTTATTTCTGTTTAATCAATTATATAATTCTTATTGGCAATTAAACAATTGAAATCAGATTGTTTCAAGGGATAGTTTTGTAATGTACTGTATATTAATATTATCTCGTAATCCAACTTTTACACATAAATTACAGCAATTATTATTGCATTTTATATAAAAATTAGATTTTGGGAATGCTTATTCAAGTTTTAGACAATAATGGTTTTTTTTTAGTTAAAAATATGTTTTCTTGTAGCAATTAATTCTACTTCCCAAATTTTCAAAATATTTAATTGCGTAGCATTTGAATACCATTTAACCACTGTGCACTGCTGACGTCACATGCCACGCGCTTCCAGCTTTTTGCGTCTTTGACAAGTTTTATTGAGAAATGCAAAAAGCTGCTCCAACTGCAACAACAACAATTAACAATCCAGACCAAAATATTCCGTCGCTGGGGGCCGTTTAATGAATATTAAATTATTACTTTACTTAGAATGTATATTATCAACAAGTGTTACAAGCTCAATGGCAGGTCAAATACTCTTTTTGGCGATAACTTTCTTAATCAGTTCAATGAACATGGGAACCTGTGGGGAAATCAGTTACGGGGAATATTGAACTTGCGTTGCCAACGGGTAAATCTGCAAATGCTGCGTAGTAGATAAACCAGACGAGATGAAGACCGGCAAAGGCTTTAGACATTTGGGCAATTGGCCAATTTGTTTTTTATTTACATTTTAAAAATAGAATAGATTGTTTAGCATTTTTCAAAATCTTCGTATATAGGTTTTATAACACCCACCTGTTTTTTGTGTTTCGGATTCGAAATGCCGGCACTAAACAAAGATAAATTAGTTGATTTGTTAAAAGAATTTTTTTTTAAATATTAAAATAAAAAAAAGAATAATTAAAGAAGATCATTATCTAAAATTTAAATCAAAGTTAGTGTGAGTAATGATTATTAGACCATCTCAAAAAATGTTGTACTTGGTTTAACCGAAACCAACCACTATATTTGAATCGCTTACTAATCTATTATATATATAGCTTTAGTATGATAAAAATGATTTGTTTCGGTTAGTTTTTTTTAGTTACAGCTACCAATTTGAGTCGGTTAATTTCGTTAAAGTGTTACGGTTTCTATTACGATTATACTGATGCTTTAATCTGCTTTTTTATTTCCAGGCTACGCCACTATCCGCGCATGCCTCGACCCACAGCAGTCATGCGTTCACCACCAGCTCCTCGTCACCCAACCGTGTGGTGACCCGCTCGGCCACGATGTTGGCCCTCTTTGGGATTGCACTCTCTTCGTTCAGCCTGAAGCAGCTGCTGACCAAGAAGCACAACAAACACAATGCTCTGCGCAAGCTTTAGAACAAATGTGGAATAGCAATTACCAATTATCAATCTGGGAGCCATCTGTAGTCATGTCCTGTTAACCATTTTACATTCTTAGTTCTTATTCTCATCGTAGTGTATATTTGTTTATGTTTAAGTCATCAGCCAAATTCACACATCCTTTACAGCGACATGGCGACGTTTTTATTTAGATGAAACACTTATTATATATTTTGAGATGGATGGCCTTGAATATGTATATAATTACTTGTTCTTCACACATACACTACACACACACAGAGAGAGAGAGAGAGAGGCACACACGCACACACATACACGAATGCAACGCCAACAAATAAGGAATACAAATTGTGATAGTTAATTGTGTACTAATGATGATGATGATGATGATGATGACGATGATGATGATAAGCGGGAGGACGATGAAGTTTAAATTGTTGATAAGCAACATATTGAATCCCTATGTATAGTCTATATATACTATATATGTATATGCGTATGTATGTGTAAACAAGTCCTAATATATACATATAGATCTTTAGTTAAATTCTAAATTTAAAGGAAATCCCAAATGAAACGACTAAGTGAAGAATTATAAAAATATCAATTGCCGAGATTTGGTCTGCAATTATGGGCGAAAGTATCCAACATTTTGTATTAGTTTTAGATCAATATTCAAATAAACCGCATTATTATCAAAATTCTTGTTATCTTTTTATTTTTATAAGCAAACGCATCATAGATCATCGCTATCATACAGACAAATCCGAAAATGTAATTAACTAAATAGTTACTTCTACTAATAAATTTTCAAAACATGAAAACATTTAAATCTCGCATTATGGTATTTAATAAAAAATTTCGGAATTAGCTTAATGGTGTGGGCTTCCTATAAATATTCAATTCATATCGCAGATCCCGTTCACTTTGTTTTATCATTACGTTAGCAGAAGTATATATCATATCCTTTCCATAGCTATTAGACTTTGGATTTTGGCAGTTTTCAATGACGCTTATCATCTGTAAGCAGTTTTGCCAACTTTTAAGGTGAACCAGAAACATTTAAACATGATTTGTTGTATTTAATTCAAAAATTATAGAATAATTATTTTATCCAATTTGAATATCTGTTTTAAAAATAAACTCTAAAACTATATGCTATGTTTTTGGCTATTTTATTTTAAAACTAACTTTAACCTTTATAAAATGGTAACCCTCGTTCCAGCCAATTAAATACTTCCATCAAATGAATAATATTTTGGAAAGTAAACGAAATATTATTGAACATTTCAAATGTTCGCAGTCGTTATTTTAACAGAACTACTGTAAACACAAAATGACTACTTTTACTTTCGCATTATTATTGCCAGACGTTCAAACTATCGGTAACTGCACACGGAGAGCATTTTAAATTTTTTTGTGATATTGCAATAACTTCACTAAGACTTAAAAATTAAAATAACATTTTTAACTCGAAATAACATAAAATATATGAAAAATTTTAGAAACAGAATATTAAAAGTGCGCTTAATCCTCGATCCAAGCCTGCCAGCCCGTTTATTGTTGCGACATGACTATTCAAACAAGGTGGCAGCACTGCTACTACACACATACAACACATACAAATAAATGGGTGACGTGCCAGTGCCAACTCGTAGAATTGTTATTATTTGTAAATTGAAAATAGGCCGAGAGCCCTGGCAAGTGACATCAAATGCGCTAGGCGTCTCCAAACATATAGGAGAGCAGCAGCAGCAGCAGCAATAGAGAGGAGAAAGAGCAAACACCAAAAATAATGGGCATAAACGTCAGCAGAAATGCCGACTTGGCGTCAAATGAGATTCTGCAGCGGTTTGTGGGACGCCAGCACATAGCGCACGATGATGAGGCCTACTGGAATGGCTTGCTCAATTACAACATCGTGATGCCAGAGAACAGGTAACCACAAATACAACTAGATTGTTTAGTTGGTCAGATAAATGAATCTGTTTAAAATTGCAGTGAGGATCAGCTGAGTCTGGACTCTCGAATGGAATCGCTATGTCAATCGTTTATTGTTAACAATCTGAAGACGGGCAACTTTGGCTCGCTGATCACAGTGTTTCTGGAGAAGGCCACGGAGCTGCTATCACTGTCCGATCAGGAGAGCAACATGCATGTGTGGCAAACGTTTAATGCTCTATTTATTATTCGCATACTAATCAAGTATATCAATGAAACTGGCTCCGAGTTTCAACTGCTGCAACACATTGAGGCCATGCCCAGCGCCGAGCTTCTGAAGGCTGCCGAGGAGCAGCAGCAGCAGCAGCAGGAAACTGCCACCATTGCTATTGAGGCTACCGAACAGGCAACATTGGCACCGATTATTGTCGATGGTGCTAAGTTTGAGACATTCATCGATGCTTTAGTGAACCTAATTGTTGTTATACCCGTGAAGGAGTTCACCTACCATCTGCATCTGGAGTCTGTCAATACGCTTATCACATTGTTGGCAGTCCATCTGTTTGCCCAGCAGCAGCAGCCCACAGATAAATCTATTGTCTTTCGCACCATTTACAAGTGTCAGCATGCGAATGTTCTGATGTCAGCGTTGTTGCATTTTGTGGCACGCATGGTTGAGGTGCCACACACCATGTTCGGCTCCAGTTCAGCGGGATCCTTTGTCTTTGGCATTGCCGAGTCGCTGCTGTCGATATTCACGTTTCGCAAGCAACAGGACGTCCTAAAGACGACCAGTGCCACTGGAGGAGAATTGTCCCAGCAATTTCGAACGCACTATCCTCTGGCTAATCAGAGTCTGTTGCTGATATTGATACTAACTAATCATTGCACAGCCCGGGACAATGCTTATCGCACAAGTTTGTTTGGCTGCGCTGATTCCAAGGATTCACCCAAGCAGGGCAGCGGTGCAGTCTCTTTTCAAATTGACTTCTCGGCGGTCTACGAAACATTGTGCCGTATTGTGACCATTGATCAGGCCACGTTGCTGCTCTATTTGCTGTTGCATCGCAACGAACGCTTCTACAGATTCGTCATGCAGCAGCAGGACCTCGAGCAGCTGGTAATACCCATTTTACAGACATTATACAATGCTCCCGATAGCAATTCACATCACATTTACATGTCGCTGATTGTGCTGCTCATTCTCAGCGAGGACGAGGGATTTAACAAAAACGTGCACACGATTGTAAGTTGCTTCTTTGTGCCTTTCATTAAGACATACCCAAACTATCTGTGCTCTTTTTAATTTTACAGTTGCTGAAGAACATCAGTTGGTACACGGAGCGCACCATATCAGAGATATCCCTGGGTGGTATATTAATACTGATTGTTATCCGTACGATTCAGTACAACATGTTGAAGATGCGTGACAAGTATTTGCACACCAATTGCCTGGCCGCTTTGGCCAACATGTCCGGCCACTTCCGCTCGCTACATCCGTATGTGGCACAGCGTTTGGTTTCGCTATTTGAGACGCTGGCTCGCAAGCATACACGTCTAGATGCCCAATTAAAGGAGCCGGCGGATAGCGCGGTATTTGTCAATGTATCAACAACGCCCGAGGACATGATGCAGGATTTAAGTGTGCTGGAGGAAGTTCTGCGCATGGTATTAGAAATCTTAAACTCCTGCCTTACAAATCAACTGGTATACTGTCCCAATCTGGTCTACACGCTGCTCTACAAGCGCAGCGTCTTTGAGGGCTTCCGCAGTCATCATGCGTTCCAGGATGTCATACAGAATATTGATATGGTGCGTATCCTTGTTTATTAAAAGGTGTTACATTGTTAATATACTTTTATCTGCAGGTGGTTGGCTTCTTCTCCTCACGTCTGCAGCGTGTGCAAGAACAACGTGGCGAGCTAGGAGTGAATGAAGTGCTCGAGGTGATATCAAAAGGTGCCAGCCAATGGTCCAGTGATCGCCTACGGGTAAGCATCAAACATCTTTTCAATGAACCACTCTATATCATTACTTTTTTGCCTAGAAATTTCCGGATCTGAAGTTTAAATATGTCGAGGAGGATGCACCTGAGGAGTTCTTCATTCCATATGTATGGACGCTGGTCTGTAAATACGGCTGCGTGCACTTCAGCTCTGAGAGCATCAAGAGTGTCACCACGGATATTGCCTGCTAATATTAGCTCCTCCCCCCTCTTACTTAGCCACTCGCTACACCGCTTTTATTTGCTTCTTAGTATATGTCCTAAACATTTATGTGTAATACCAGCTATACAAGAGGGAGCCCGGCACGCTCCAATTGCCTAATCCATTAGAATTCAAGCCAAATGGTCAAAACATAAGCGATCCAATACAAAAACGTTGACGTTAAAGTATCCTCCCCATGAACTAATGATAAAACATTGAACTAGGCTGCAGAGAATAAAAAAAACAATAAATATATGAAATGATATAATAATACATATTTTGCTACCGCTAATATCAGTTCAGAGATAATTGAGCAGAACGAAAGCTCCGATAACGATTGTACTAATCAACAAAGACAGCAAAACTATATATAATATAAATAAATAAATTAAATTACAAATTTAAAATAAAATTGAATATATTCATATATATATTTATATTGTGTATGTTAGTTATAATAATAATATTATTGTATTTAGCAATTGGAAAGAGCGATAAATTAAATATTAACTAAAGTTGATGAAGTTTAACAGTATTTTTCCATGTTTTTTTATAGGCCACGTGATAAGTTTTTCTTATCTAAATTGTACTTAACCCTAAAGATAGTTCCCCGTATTATGGGGGTTTCTTCTCTTTATTTATCTAGAAACTTCATATGAGGACAGTTGCTTCAAAGCATTGATGGGCCACCTGAACAGACAGGAAATTACCTCCAATAATGTGCATGCCTATTTACGCTTTATTATTCGTATTTGCATTATCAGCTGTAACGACAACGACAACAACATTAACAATTACAATGCATTCGTCATGGACATATGTAAGTATTTTCCCAATATCAATAAAAATATAACCTGCCCAGCAAGATGAAGATAGCTACTTTGAGTTGACGAATATTAAATGCCCTTTCTTTATATCGAAACTGCAAAAGAAATGCTTTTGAATTAAAAACTTTCACATTTTCTGACTATATTGAACTGTTCTCGTGCAACGATTTTTTTTAAAAGTATCTTTCGAATTGATTGAACATTTTATAGTTAAACCATATATCGTAACTTTAAATATACAGTTATAGTATTCGGTTTTAACTTTTGTTTATAAGTTTTAATAAATGTATTAATTCACTTTTCAAAACTAAGTATTTAAATATTTTCGTTTTACAGTTTATTCAAAAAATCACAAACTAAAACTAACTAAACTAAAAATTAATTCAAAACGCAACATTCAAAATTCTGCCAAAATAATATTAGAACATGTCCGAAAAATCTTGCCCAAAGTAGAAACCAGAACCGAGCTGATACATCAAAATCGCGAATTAATTGTATAAAATGTCTATATATAAATATAAATCTATATACAACTGTCATTTTTTTACAATTTTCTTTGATTTTTTGGTAAATGGTAGCTTTTTCTTTTTTAAATTTTTGTTCAAACATTCAAAAGAATATTGAAATTTTTGCCTTTCCACAAAATGATGCTATATTATTGTTAGTGTATCGTAAGGGAATTTTACTGCCAACGTAAAAAGTTCGATGACTTTTGTCGTTGTCGTCACTCTTAACATAGACACAAACCCGCAGGGGGCGGGGCACTTTGTGGTCGGCTGACTTTAGTTACTGTTGCTGTTGCTGTTGTTTGTTGTTGTTTATTTATTTGTTGCATTTTTTTCTCGTAGTTTTGTGCGAGCTACGTGCGTTCAATAAATAAATTGCAACTGCAAAGGCACAAAACAAAATAAAAACGAACTAAAAATAAAACATTAAATAAAATTTATTTGCTGTTCATTAGTTGTTTGTGTTGTTGTTGTTGTTGTTGCTGTTGTTTCTGCACAACGCGGAAAATTTGTTATTGTGAGTTTTCATAGGCCTTGTTACTGTTGTTGATGTTGTTGTTGTTGTTGTGGCGCGCTTAGCGCATTTTAATTAATTTTTCTACACACAACAAAATTTATTTTCAAATTTCCTGGCGTGCCTGGAATTGTTGTTGTTCATGTTGTTGGCCGATATGCAGGTTAAAACAGTTTATTGACTTCTTGTGCCGCCCGCATTTTGTTTAGCCATTTGTTATTGCCAATTTGAAATTGGCAATTGGCCACAGTTGGCTGGCAGTTGCTGAATTCTTGGCCAATTCTTCGCGCAGAATTTGCTAGAATTTGAAAGAATTCACTTAGCCAAGTTCGCAACCATAAATTGCGAAAACTGCGCCAAAAAACAACGTTGAGCATGCGCAAAGCACAAGAAGTGAGAGAGAGTCAACAACAACCACAACAACAATAACAACAACAACAATAGAAACAACAACAATAACATCAACAACAACAACAACAACTGCAACAGCAAGACCGAAATCAACGTGAGTGGAGCATGGATTTGGAGTTGAACTCGGATTTGGACTCGGACTCGTACTCGTACTCGTACTCGGACCCGACTGGACTGGACTGAAAAAGTGAGCATACCAAATACATGAGAGCATGCAGATATGTATGTGTGTGTTGGGTTCGCAATACATTCCCCCCCCCCCTCTAAACGCCCCCTTTTTGGCGGTACTAAATTACAAATTATTGTGCAAAGTCCGCCTCATTGTGAATTAATAAAGCCAACAACAATATTATGACATAAATATTGGCAAAAAACGAAAAAAAAAGTGGAAAATAAATAAGAGCATAATAACAAATACATGCTCGCACATACATACACATATATATGCGATTATTCATCGTATTGAAACGTATTTAGAGCCCGAATTTTACGTGGTTTTTGTTTTTTAGAGTGTGCCTACAACTAGACGTGATCTGTATGCATAGATACATCCATGCCATCTAACGGTCATTGCTCCACTCAAACCGTTGTAAATATAATACATATTGGATGTAAGACAAAAGCCTAAATGAAAAAACGCAGATTAGGCTCAAATTGGACCTATGACTTGGCCAACAAGTCTGCCAGCTTATTTGCCCATGCCCTCGCTTTCGGTTTCACTTCAAAGACCTTTTTTTTTAGCTTGAGCTGCGATTGAGAGACAAATTATGTTTTATGTTTATTGCCAATCGATTTAACATAAATTCGCACCTTTCAATTGTTTATGTTTACTTGTCACGGTCCGGCTTGACGTTGGCTATCAAATCACAGTCCGTCTGTCGTCTGTCGTCTGTCTCTTTGTTTGTCTTGCCTCTGCATTTATTTTTACCGCTGACGTCTTGTAGTGTGTAGTGGTTTACCTAGACCCAACTAGGCATCCATTGACTTTATCCAGTCATCGCCAGTCATCTTTTGCTGTGACCTTTGCAGCTCAATATTGATCTGGTTTGCTTACGATCATACGTATTGTTTGATATTCGCCACTTTTTTTTTTGATATGTTTTGTTTTGTTTTGTTTGGTTTGCTTTGGTTTGGTTTGGGTCGGTTTGTTTTGGCCATTCGACTTGGGCCATTTCCAAGTGAAATCTATGAAAGTTGCACTACGACTCGCTCGCTCTCCTCCATTATGTTGCCTTGCCTCCAGCAATGCTAGTAATCAATCAACTCAATTTGCAAACTCGATAAATTCATTGATTAATGTGCATAAACTTTGTTAATGATCTACAACGCAGGCAGCTTGAGTCAATTGAAAGCGAGATTATTGAGCTAATGCCAGGTTAATTTATGATAATTACCTAGTTACTTTTATAATCAACTATACTTTGATTGCCAGTTACTCGTACAATGAATCTCAATGAGAAAATTCTCGAAATTGCGACATGAAAATAGCCAATGACAAGACAAGTTGCTAAACATCGAAATAAAATAAAATAAAATGATTTTGACAAGGAAATTTGGCTATCTCTAGTCCCAGTAAACTATCTTTATTCGAGATAAATCTACAGCTAAAATGTAACTAAATAATAAATATATTCCCCATAATTTGTATCATTACATTTACAATCATCCTTTTTATTATATGTAGGCAAAGGCAAATAAATAATAATTTTTCATCAGAATTGAATTTAAACTTAGTATTTAGTTTAAATTTGCTTAATGCTACAAAATTCAAAATTGCTTCATAAATTCTTTATTATTAAGGAAAGATAGAGAACTGTATAAAAAACAACTTGTTTATTGCCAATCACAATCAACAGCAATTTGTTAATAACTTGTATAAAATAAAACTATTTTAATTGATTTTTATAAAAATGTTTTAGTTTATTTCATCATGAATAATTATCACATAACTTAAAAACTATGATAGTGTTGAACACCATTTTAGGTAAACGACTAAAGCAAAGAAAATGATGCATGAAATTACTTACAAATAAGAAACTGCATAAATATTACAAAAAAACATTAAAAAACAGTTGCTTGGTGAATTAGGCGTAGTAATGTGGTATGTGAGAGTGTGTATGTGTTTGTTTAAAGTAAATGCTGCCTTTGATTCGTGTGAAAGAAAAAAAGGCATGCGCCTTTGGCAACGCCGGCCAATCGGAAACGGAAACGCCGACCAGCAGTACTCCCCCGCAGTTCCCAGTTCCCAGTCGTTTACATGCCCTCGCAGGTGGCCATGCAGGTCTTGTAGCTGGGGAAATTGTTCTCGTTGCCATCGCATCCACCGAACTTGAATTCCACACACTTTTTCTGCTCCGGATCGTAGCGCCATCTCGGGATCAGGGCACGACAGACACCCTTGCGAGCCGGCATCATGCAGAACTGCTCCGGATGTGTATTGCGTCCCGTGTTGGCCACATCGTCCAATGAGATGGCATCAAAGAAGTCGCTCACATCATCATATAGGTCCATGGGTCGTGCCCGACAAACCGCCAACAACATTAGCAGCACCACTCCAATGACTTTCAGCTGACTCTGGGCACACATTTTGACTCGATCGCACTTGGAACACTTGAATGAACACGACAATGACACGGGTTGAGTTCGATTGATTGGTTGTGACGGCTTTCTTTATTTCATCTACTTCTTCTTCGACTTCGACTTCTACTTCTTCTTTAACTTGTTCACTGTTGGCTCTTCAACTGGCGACTGCCGACTGACTGATTGCATTACAAGACCCGCATTTGGTTTTATACCAGGAACGTGACGTGACTGTTGTCTCGCGCCGTCGCAACGGTCTCAACGATCTCAACGGTCGATCGGTGGATTGTCGGATCGTCGGATCGTTGGATCGTTGGATCGTTTCGTCGGATCGTTGGATCGGTGGAGTGACTGCTCGGCTCCTCTATTTGCAATAATTCACACAATTCATTTAATGCTCTTAGCTTACTCTTTGCTCTTTTCACTGCGAACTGAGTTGATCAGCTTTT
This sequence comes from Drosophila sp. st01m, assembly GCA_018901795.1. Lineage (NCBI taxonomy): Eukaryota > Metazoa > Arthropoda > Insecta > Diptera > Drosophilidae > Drosophila > Drosophila sp. st01m. The sequence goes on from JAEIFG010000334.1 coordinate 2,139,962, forward strand.
TAGCTCTTTAGCTCTGAGAGATCGACTGAATTTACTATTCATAATAAATATTTGATATTATCAGGTAAGGATTAACAAAATAAACACCTTAATTGAGAATTATTAAAAACACTTTTTCCAGTTCGACTTTAATTTGTTGTAAAAATTTGTAATTAAGAAATATTATTTAAAGTTTAGAAAAACATATATATATTTCTATCCCAACTGTCACGAATAAAGCACTTTTTGAAAGTCCAAACCAAAGGTATAGATTTATAATTCGTGTATTAGCTTTGAAATAATAAGGATAAAATGAAATGTTTGCATTTTCGATTAAAAGTTGAATTCAGGAAACATTTGACGTTGGCCAGAGTACAACGATTCTCATCTGTCGTGTTCCGTTGCCTCATTCTCGGTTAGAAATGTAAGCGAACCACTTGCTGCGTTCATAGTAATACTTGGATAATAAAATAAACAATTTTAGTGCTGTTGACTCATTTGAGAATTGTCTGTCCCTGTCCGTTGTGTGCTGCAAACTCGTTGGCCAGTTGAGCGCATGAGGAACGTGCTAGCAGCTGGGAGCTAGGAGCTGCAGACTGGGAACTGGGAGTGATTGGAGATGGTGGGAGCAGTGGAAAGCAACAGTCAGCGCCCTGTGGCATTAATTTGTGCAATTGCCTTGGCCGTGCACACCGTTCGGAATGCTTCACCGTTCGCACACGGTCGTCAAGGTAACGCAGGCTGTGTAACCGATAAGTAGGAGGAGCTGAAGGAGCCGGAGATACCGCAGTCAGGTGTGCCAGCTAACAGCTAACAGCTAACAGGTAACATCTTGGTAGCTCGTTGTTCGTAGTTCGCAGTTTGCAGTTCACAGTTGTAGCTGAAGCTGTAGCTGTAGCTGAATGTTGCGTCTGCATTTGCTTTTGTGGCCATGATAAAAATTGCATGAGCATGCACTTGGCATTTTATACTGCCTGCAACTTGGCCCGTTTGCCCGTTGGCAGACGTTCCCAAGTTGCAGTCAAATTTTCATTTTTCCGCTCACGTATTTCGATTAAATTCTCATTTCGGTCATAATTTTGCCGTTTTTACGTTTGCCTTCGCATTAACTTTGCTCTTTCCCTCTCTCTTCTCGTCTATCTCCTTCTTGCTCTCTTTCACTCTCACTTCTCAGTGGTTTATGTTGTCTCTGTATTTTAGCACTCTCTAGTTGGTCTACGTTCTTTATGTGCGTAACGAAATCATCAACATGGCCAAATACATTTGCAAAATTAAAAGTTTTTAACTTTGTTTTTCTGATAACTTGGCTAACATAATGCTCAATATCACCCTCATCATCATCATCACCATCGCCATCCCCATCCCCATCACCTCATCACCATCAGAATCACCATCTAGCCTGGCAATCGTTCAATTGTTTCGATTTATTGTTGTTGGCCACATACATAAATCAATTTGGCTTGCGCGACATTCTCACTCTGGTTAGGTAAGAGTTGGCAACTTTTTTTTTATTATTGCTGCATAAATCCGTTAACAAAGCCCAAGCACCTGCGGTTCTCTCGCCTGTCTTTGGCTAATTTTCCCGGCACGCACACATTGGCACGTCACATTGGTAAATTCCCCATGAGCATTGAACAGTTGGCAGTCAGAACAGGAGCAGTCCCTGCTAAAGCTTAGCAATAAACTTTTGTTATGTGCGCGTAATAAATTGAAAAATAGTGCGCTCAACTTCAGAGTTACATACACAGACAAACATACACACACACACACAGCTCCACACTCAAACATTAACTTGTGCATGCAACTGTTGCACATATCCGTTAACATCTTTACCGTTAAATTGCTGTCCACGGCGGATGCAAATGCATAAAATGCATGGAACATGTCTGAAATCGAGGCGATTTCAAAAGCTGTCTTAAAGTATGCATTAGTTTACAGACAAACTGGATATACAGGCTTCATTTAAAATGTTGCATACTTTCAGGCTGCACATTTATTTATATTACTCTGATAATTTTATTGAGATATTAACTAAATAAAATGGACTTCCTAAACAAGAGCTAGAATCGATTTTATGTATTTATAGATTAAAAATCAATAAAAGCAGTGCCGCTTTAGTAAAGACAACAGGTGTTTGAGAATAACATTTAAAATTTATAAATTGCCTACTTTCAGGCTAATCGAATATTATATATATATATATATATATATTTTTTTTTAGATAACATTTATTTATTGTTCATTAATCACTACGAAAATTAACCTAATATGTAGTTTAAAATATAATATTATGGATGATGTTCCTTAATTATAATATATACAAGAGTAACGTGGTGTGATTATGCTATCTTACGTGTAAGGAGTTCATGGGGATGTATTCTCTTCAGACGTCGGAGGGAAATGGGGTCGACAAGATCATTTGCCAACTTGTTCGGGATATTATATTTAATTATGTTTTATTTAACGAAATTTCTTAATTGGACTAGCAATCATGCATAATTAATGCATAATATTGTTGAGATACTTATTAATTATAAAACTCAATTCCCTACAAAAATGCAAATGCATGTAAAATGCATGGAAATTTAAACAATCTCTGCAGTCATCGAAATGCTCGCAACAGTTTACAAAGACAAGGAGATCCTAATCAACAGCAGATACACATATTTTATGGTGCATACTTTTGGGCAGAATACATTTCACTGCATGCTAAATATTTGGTTGGTAAATAACGTAACTTTGTTAAGACATTTATTAAATAAAATCAGATGCCTAAACTAAAAATCAAAGCAGCATCAAAATGAATTCCGAAAATGCACTCCACATTGTCTGGCTAATCTGTACAATGTGCTCATATCATAAAGCCAATAAAATCACACAGCGTTCGATACAATAAACCATATTGCAATAATTTTGTTGCCGCAATGTAATTAAATTACTTAGCCGACTCCCAGGCGGACAAAATGCAGAGCGCAAATCCTTTTAAAAGGCTGTAAACGTGTCAATGCCAATGCCAGTGCCAAAGCGAATGTGCGTCGAGGTAGAGGATCCACTGAATCTGTTGCTCTGGGCATATTTCCAGCAAAAGCCACCGCAATAACCGCTGTCAATATGCGGATTAACGCATCAATTACATGGGCAGCCAGAGGGGCCATTCAGTGGAGTAGGATAGGGGGGATGTAAAGGGGATTTGTCCCTCCAGGCTGGGTATCGCGTTTATTAAATTTGTTCGTGTGTAACGTACGAAAAAAGCGACTGTTGCATGCAGCAAAAATGTCATTTACGCTGTAATTTAATTAATTGCAAATTTTGCAATCAGACAGCCAGCCGCACAATTGAGTTCTACCAACAACTGCAGCGGCATCAGCAGCAACAGTTTGGCATCAAGAATAAAACCATTTGAATTCCATTTCGGGCTGCTGACGATGGCTCAATGCCATTTACATTTATGATGCCTCTAAAAACTAAAAGTACAAAGAAACAAAAAATAACGAAAAAGCTCAAAATAGGAAAAGAAATGTTCCATCCAGTCAGGTCACTTGCAGCTAAATTAATTCGATAATTGACTTCCACACTCTTGACTGCTTCTCCGGTCAGTTCTCAGTTCTCAGTTCTCGGCAATGACTGAGTTTTTTTTTTTTTTTCTACTTCCTTTGCTGGGTTTGTCGCCCCGACAGTTGATGATGGTTCCATGGTTCCCTGGTTCCCTGGCCTCTACTTTTGGCTCGTTTATTTTTTTATGTGCGGAGCACACAAAACATAAAAACGTCTGTTGCGTGTTGCATATGGAAAATTGCCAAAAGTGTAAGGGCAGGCGAGGTACCGTGAAAGAGAAAAGGAAACAGACCGATAGACCCAAAGAAGTCGCAAAAGGAAATGTAGCAAGTCGTAATGGCCTGACAGAGCCCAAAACACAGGCATCAAAATATGGTATAAAGAAAAAATATAAAAAAGCGAGGAGAGAGAACTCTTTTCAAGTTTGGTTGGCAGTTTTAATAGTTGTGCAAGTGCATGTGATTGCTTTATGGGCTTTGGATGAACTTGCCGGCACGTGCCACATGCTACTTGGTATTTAGTTAATTATACGAAATTAGCCAGCTTTTGCTGCACAAATTGATTGTCGACCTTCTTTGGTATTCCACTTTTGCACTTTGCACATTAATTCTGAACAGTTTGACTTAACGCAATCTACTTTTAGTTTTTCTCAACTCCAAAAGTGAATTCTGAACTCCTTTCCTCTTCTAATTGCTAAATATTTTTTCCTATCTGCGATATTTTTAACCTACGCTGCCAAATTGTAGATACTTTGTTTAGTCTTCAATTCAATTCTAAGCATTTTTAGAACTGAATGACTATATCTGTATTCATTTTGCTGTTGACAATTTTATACAGAATTTTCTCATTTATTCTTTTTTTTCCCAGCTTTTGGAAATGCATTTTCTTGTGACCAGTTGTCAGTTGTTAGTTGTCAGTATTTGTTGGCCAGGTCTCATGTTTATTTAATTTGATCAATTGGCGCAGCGTGTCACATAAATTCGACCATTTTAGAAATGCACAAAATGACACTAAATTTGCCGGTTGTTTGTCTTGGCAGGCAGACAACACTGAACGAAATTGAAGACACTTGTGGACGCCCAGGGCCAGCAGCTCCTTGACCTGTCCACGTGGTACACACGTCTCAACACCTTTGGCAAATGAAAAGAAATGGCCAAGGCAGCCGTCGATGCGATTTCATTTCATTCTATTGAGGAATGTAGATGCTACATTTGATACTATTTTTATACCACCATGTATGCAACAATTTGCCTGCTGTGCACGTGACCGGCATCCTCTTCCCATTCCCATTCCCAATCAAATTTCCGTTCCCATTGCCATTCTCATTCATGTCCTTGTGGACCTGGCTGCAACTGACAACATACTTCAATGCAATTGCATTTAAATCAGTTGGCCGTGCGTTGTGTTGTGTCTCTCTGTGTTTGAGTTCTTCCAAGTCCTTCGTGTGTTGCCGCCATTGCGCTTTGTTCATAAATTATGCAAAATTTTTTTGGAGTCAACATTATAGCTCTCACTGTTTGTGTGTGTGTGTGTGTGTGTGTGTACGCTGTGCTCCATTTGTTCATTTCGAGACCAATAAAATGAAACATTTCAAAGTAGTAAATATGCAACCCATCGACATTTGCCCGTTGTCTGCGTCTGCGGCTCGTAAACTGTCCGCATCCTGAGCAGCTGAGCGGGAAGAGGGGGAGAGGGAAGAGGGGAGTGGGTGGCTTTCCAACCTCTCTGTCTCTCCCCAACCCCATTCGCATCAGTAATTTTCTATTTTCTATTGCGCTTAATGAATTGCTTGTGTGCGGTTAGCAGCCCCCGAGCATTTTGAATATGCATAAGCACAACACTATGGAAATGCATTTAACTAAGTTTTTCCTTTTCTTTTTACATCTTTTTCAAATTTTCTCGTTTTTTTTTGTACATTTTATTTTTTGTTTTTCACTCAGCCGCCAGCGAAAATGCAACAACAATGCATAAAAGTTTTTTGTTGTCTGTAACATAATATTTTACTCAAAGCGCACAAGAATATAAAAAATATGTTCGGACGCAGCCCAAAACAAAAACAGAGAAGGGAGAGAAAAGAGTAAAAAGAGAGAAAAACAATAGAATGAGATAGCTCTAAAGTAAGAATAGAAAAACAAACGAAATGGCTCGTGCCATGTCATGTTTTTTGATGCACGCCCGCGCAGCCAGAGTTGTAATAGTGCTCAGAACTCAGAACTCAGTGCTCACTGCTCAGTGTCCAGTATCCTGTACACTGTGCACTGTGCAGTGTATCCTTTTTCATTTTGTCGTGTCGCTCAGCTTTTCCTGGCCCCGCACATGTCCCTGTTCCCTCTCGAAAAGTATTGAGGCATAAGTAAAAATTGCTGTAGAATTTGCTCAAAAACTGTTGCCGAGTTGACGAACTGGAAACTGGCAAAGCCCGACAACTGAGAACATTGGGACTTCAGCTTTAAGTCAAGACTTAAGCAAAAGGTAGTCATATTTAAAGTAATAAAAATCAACATTACTCACAGCATTTTCAAAAGAATTCATTTAAAATGTTCAGCATTTTAATTACATGCAATCGAGAATTTCTTTTTCTTACATCTTAAGCCTTAGTTTTTTAAAATACTTATTTTATTTGAATTAATTTTATTTGTCAAAACTAATTTAGACACCAAGTGTTTGTAGTTTTATAAAAATTATTTAAATAGTAATAAGTTTTAATATTTGAAGAACGATTGCAAGCGATTGCTTGTTGTGGGAATCTATTAAACACATATGTTACATAATTTAAGAATCATCAACAAAATAATCAGAATGTTACACACTTTTTGGAGTTAACTGTCGTTTGCCTTAGTGTCGCTTAGGGGATGTTTTCTTTAAGTGTTGAAGGGTATGGTATATTTAATTTTGATGGCTTTGTTCAATGAATTGGCGCTTCAGTCAAGCCGCAAAAACTTTTAATCAAATGCGCTCGCTAATTACATTAGTTTTGGCTGATGCTCCTGGTGGAGAAGCAGTTGTTGTTGTTGTAGTTGTTGTTGTTGTAGTTGTAGTTGTTGCCTGCACATTTGATTATTTTCAATTATTTCGAGCGCGTGCATTGTGCTGACTTTGGCATTGACAACACACACACACACACGCACACACAAACACACTCACAGAATCAGTCACACATATTCCCATGTGAGGATAACACACACACGCATACACACACAAACACGCGCACACAGTCAGGCGTCGGCAGTCAGGCAGTCAGGCAGTCAGGCAGACAGGCAGACGGAAATAGGAAATGTTATTGTCGTTGCGCATACGCCCCCATGGCCCGTTCACTTCTCGCTGTTGGGCAAAAGTTTTGGCATAAAACAAAAATGTGATTTACATGGGGAAACGCAGTTAACAATGTGTGAGTGTGTGTGTGTGGGTGTTCGTGTGTGCGTATGAGTGTTGTATTGGCAACAATGAACATTTCATGTTAAACAGTTGGCATCGCCTGTCGGAAGTCGCCGTGCAAAACTTGCAACAATGGGAAAAAGGGGAGCTCAGCTCAAGCTTGGGCACGCCTCTTCCCGACTCCTCTCTTCCCGACTCATGTCTTCCCGACTCTCGACTCGACTCGACTCTTATCAGTTGTTGTCAAAAGTTGCTGCCACAATGGGGTTGCGTCAGACACCTGTTGCCAAGTTAATGAAAACTCAATCGAGGCAGTTGGCACAAACTTTTCAATTGAATTCGTTATGCGACTCCGTATTATGTACATTCAAATTGTGTTATATATATTTTGTATATTGTGAATAAATTAAAGGATGATCTTTCTGCAGCTCTGGTGGACTTTAATGGTGTTAACCGGCTCCAACACGCTCACACCAAAGAGTGAGAAGCCCTTGGCTGGCGATAAGTTGAGCAGCTTTCATCATGCCGTCAATGAGGCTCGCGAGCAGTTGCATGAACTTCACTCCAACTATGGCAGCGTGCAGGACTCGGAGCTCTTCCGGCATAGACGCAACAGCATCGATGAGCTGCTGGCGAGCTTCGCTCAGGCTGACGACAAGGACGACACGGAAACTGTCCAGGAAAAGGACGACAAGACGCTGCAACGTGCGGCAGACGATTGGTTCCGCGATTTCCAAGCAGAGGCAGCTCCAGCTTCAGCTCCAGTTGCGAAGCATTCACGTTCCACGGGCCGCACCAAAGGTAAGAATTATGCCAACGATTATGGCAAAATGTTGGAGCAAACTGAGATCGGCAAAGTGAAGAAGAAGTACAAGATATACCATATGGAAGGCATGCCGCCTCTGGCATCCCCAATTGAGAATCAGCAGGCACTTGAGCCGATAACAGGAGGTGCCACACAGCTGGACATCAAGCTAAAACACGTGCAACAGATGCTGGCCAACCAGGAAACTGAGCAGCAGCACAGAGATTACAATCGTGACCACAAGGAGAACATGGAGAACAAGGAGAACAGAGAGAAGGCCGATAGGCTGCCAGAGTTTGGTGACAACTCTGTGCCCGATGGCATCTATGAGCAGACACTGGCACGCCTCCAGATTGCCCACATGAATCCCAACAATCTGTCGCACGAGGCCAACTACAAGCTGTCCAAGATCGAGCAGGAGGCAGCTGAAAGGGCTGGCAAGATGCACTATCCCAGTCTGCCGGCTCTTCAAAAGCGCAGCTCCAGCGCCGGCTTCAATCCCATGAACGAGATCAAGTTGAAGACCAGCAATCGCTTGATGCGAAAGGGGATGGGACCCTCATTACCCAGCAACGCCCTGTCGGATAACATACGTGCCCACTATGTGGATGACCTGCTGATGCGGCGGGAGAGCAATATGAAGCGGGAGCGAGAACGACAGCAGCAGCAAGAGAGGCTCCAGCAGGAAGAGACTGAAGACGAAAAGGATCCCATGCTAGCGCCTTACGATGATCTCTCCTCAGCAGATGGCAGTCCCAACGCGAACATTCTAGAGACGCCACAGAGCTACGACTATCGCTTGCCACAGTTCGATCAACTCCACACTCTCAGCCAACGAACTTTGCCCAATATGCGAGACTTCGTGCAGGCCAATGCCAAGTTGAACCAGAAGGGAGAACGCTTCAAGCGACAGCCAGATGCAGAGCAGAAAGTCACGGAGGATGAGTCCAAGCAGGCGCCATTGGAGAATAAAGTGCCGCTGGAGTCCGGGAATGATGTAAGATTGGAAGCAGTTGCAAAAGTCGATACCGAGGAGCATCAGGAGCTGCCGGGCAAGGAGGAAGTCAAACAGGAACTGGGGACTGCAAATGATAAGTTGGGAAATGCGGCTAGTGAAGACCTAAAGGTCGTTCAATCCTCCGAGGTCAAGGCGGAAGCTGAGATCAAGTCGGAGAAGCAGCTGGAGGCAGCACCACTTGGTGAGACGAAGCCACAGCAGGTACAAGGTCTGGAGCAGACGCCGCAAGGCGAAGTCAAGTCGGAGATGATCAAAGATAAAGAAAATGACTCCATTCGAAATGGGGAGGAGTCACAGTCCCCTGCTCGTCTGGAATCTCATCCCGATGCCGTTGTCAAGCTGTTGGCCAATAAGATATCGCAGCAGTCGAGCATGGAACGCGATAAGCGGAATATTAAACGCTGGACGTGGCACAGATTCCACCGCCAGAAGGGAAGTCATGCCGCAATGGAGGCGCCACATTCGCCACATCCACGTCGCAGCAGACGCTCCGTGGAACCACAAGCGGAACAGTCGGAATCCAGCAAAGCTGCTGCCAAAATGTTGGATGATTTCGAGGATCACAATGGAAATCGTGTATCCATCGGCAGTCTGGGCAATGGCATGTTAACTCCCGATGCAAATGAGGCAGAGGATGTCGACTCTCTGCCTTATCCTCGTCATCAGCTGCCGAATCTGAAGGATGAGGCAGATGCATCTGGACATGTCGTCGATGGTCTTGTGGACTCCAATACGTTTGCCAACTCGCGTTATCAGGTGCCCATGATTGGCCAACACAACAACAATTTGGCCTACCCACAACAGCAGCAGCAGCAGCAGCAGCAGCAACAGCAGCAGACATGTGCGCAACAACAACAACAGCTGCTGCTGCCGCCGCAGCAACAGCAGCAACAGCAACCATTGCTATTGCAGTGTCAGCCACAGACCAAATCTTTGCAACAACTGCAATTTCAACAGCAACAGCAACAGCAGCAGCAGCAACAGACAGCCAACAACAATATGAAGTCAAACTTCAATTTGACGCATTTTTTCAACGAGTTGGCCAAGCTGCAAAAGCTGCCAGCATCTCAGCTGCAACAACTGCAGACAGCCACAGCCACAGCCACAGCAGCAACAGCAACAGCAATTGCCTCCGTCGGGTCAACAGCAACAGCTGCCGCCGGGACAGCAGCCACCGCCTGTGCACTTGCAACCAACTGTACAGCTGCAGCCATCAATGCCTCAGCAGCAGCAACAATCGCAACTGCTGCAGCAGCAACAACTACAGCAACAACAGCAGCAACAGCAGCAACAACAGCAGCAACCAATAAGTGTGGAAGGTAACCAAGGCAAGCCTCTATATGGCGTGCACCGATATTTGGGACCATTTATGAATAAAGTAGGCAAAGGGGGCGTGACTGTGGATCCCTGTGTGACCACCACAGTTAGTCCCGAGTCCACGACAATGAATCCCGACTGTGTGCCGATAACAACAACAGATTCAGCTGGCACAACTGGTGCCGGCGATTCGAACAATCCTTGTACCAGTTCTGAAGCAGTCAAGCTGAAGATCTCGATGAATGGCAACTTGTGCAGCGACCCAAAGACGAAGCAGCTCTTCGGCAATGGATCAATCAATGTGCAGCCGAGCAGCCAGAGAATGAACGCAGAGGCTTACTACGAACTGGTTGATGCCCTGGTCGATGAGTCCGAGGCGGATATGGACAATGATCGTCGATACACAAGGCAGGCCAATCGTAGCATTGACAGACAAAAAAACACTGACAAAGATACAGATACAAGCAATGAAAAGGATTCGAATGCGGCTATTGAAAGAACTAAAAAGAAGCGTACGGATAGAAATATTGACATGGAAGGAGCTAAGGATATGGAATGGACAAAGGACAATCAAAAGCGTAAGGCTAAAAAGTACGGCAAGTCTGACAAGGTCAAGAATATGGCTAAAAATTCCAAGGGAGCCAAAAAGTAAGTCTTTCATGAATCCAAAAAAAAGGGATATTCATTTAAAAATTAGTTTTTTTCATTTAAATGAACTAAGTCATTTTTGGTTTGTTTTAAAATTGTATCTTTTCTTACGATAAGTTTACTTAAATCTAAGTAATGTGTTTATTTTAGCAATACTGCCAGTCGGGATATCGAGCGCAGTGAACCAGTCTCGGATAGTTTCGACAAATTAATGACTGGCAAGGCTTCCGAGGAGATTGTGCGTGCCGTGTTTGAGATGGTTAGTAACGATCCAACCATGGATCCCCTACTATCGGTTCTGGCGCGCAATCGCAAAACGGCCTACAAGCGACCGAAGACGTTCTATCAAATCCGCAATGACCGCAATGAAGAGCACTTGCAGCAAACTGAGGAAATGGTGAGGAAGACAATGGAGTCCATTAGCGATATCATTGATACACAGATGCGTCAACGATCCTGCATACCGTTGCGACCCGATCTCGTTGAGTTCTACGATATCATTGTGAAGACAATGACCGAGCAGCAGAAGATGCGCGAGAAGCGTGAAGTGAAGCTAAGTCTGCTCTCTGATGATTATAATCAGGATGTGCGCATTCTGGATGCGAACAACATTGAGCAAAAGTCACGCATTGTTAAGAAACTCTTGCGCCAATACGATGAGCTGCCTCTGGAGGAGCAGCGTTCCGCAGCCTCTGTCAGGGATGAGCTCCTCATGGATCTCATTTATCTGCGCAAAATGGCCGACACTCTGGAGAGGAGTCAACGCAATGCCCAGCTCCAGGGAGTAATGAGAAAGAACAGCGGCAACGAGGCTGCCGATCGGCAAATGTATAGTGAGTATACGCCACGTTTTATTAAGCTCCTCAAGACCGCTGAGATATTCAAGGAGATGGGCGAACAACAGGCAAAGGAGTTCATTGGTCTCTAAAAAATAAAATATTTTTATTATTTGATTTTATTTTACATCGATTTTTGATTCAAAAAGTTAATTGGTTGTCAACGAGGAAAGTGATTTGAATTTGTAGCGACGTTCAGTTAGAGTTTTAAACAACTTTAAATAAATTAAAAATTAAATCATGGAATAAATTGAATATTTATTATTAAAAAGTATTTTTGAACTTTCGATTTTACTTTATCGGTACGATTATATGCGAATTTCATAAATGATAAGATATAGATTGAATTTTGAGTAAACTAAATGACAAGATGAATATAGATTAGTTCAGAGTTAGGTGCAATGTATTTATAGTATTTTACTTTATTAAATTAATTTAAACAGAAATTAATTGCAACACGAGAAAGGCTTAGCTCAAGTTTGGAATTGATCTCAGGAAATCATCTATTCAATTCATATATAATTTAGAGCTCTCAAACCAAAATAAGAAATTGAGAGTGATCCTTAGTTGAAGTAATGGCTGAGGCCGAGAGAAGCGCCAAAGTCGTTTCTTCCATTGAGAGGACCGCTCAACCATTTGGATGCCGTGCTGCTCAGATCCACACGGGTGTTGTGATCTTGGGACTGCCAGAGATTGGCACGGGTTTCCAGCTCCAACTGTTTGCCTAATCCGGGAATGTTGCTGTGGGTTACGCTGGCACCATGTCCATTAATGTGGGCATAGTCTATGCCAGCGCCATTGCGATCAAACTTCAGTCCATTTGCCAACTGATTCTGGGAGGCAAATGCCTTGGCATCTATATTATGGATGCCATCGTTATAGAGATTAGCCGTTGCCGTCTGTAGGAAGCTATCCCGCACTCCAGGTGTGTGCGTCTTGGTTAACTCCAATCCATTTCCATGACTGTAAGATTTTATTAAGATTCATTAAACTGTCTGTTAATATTGACAACAAGCGAAAGACTTACCTGTTCAAGGACAAAGTGGCGCCACTGGTGGCTGGACCAGATTGTGTGTTGCCCTCGGCAAAAGCCTGTGCGATTAAATTGTTGTCCGGTGTGCCCAGCGCCTGGGTTAAGGCGACACGAGCATCAGCGCCGCCAGCAGGATTCGAGGTGAGTGATCCACCCAATGCCTGACGACGTATACGAACCACTTGGGAGTACTCCGGCTGTGGCATTGCTGTGGCATAGAAGCCCAATAGGGCAATGCTGACAATGAAACTGGCAACTGTTTGACTCATTTTGAATAATTATAAGAATCGTGTTGAACCGTTTAATCTTGACGCTGGATTGCTGATGCTGCCGTAGAGTCGATAAGGTTTTTATAGCAATTGTCAATCTATTGCTGTTTCTATAGTTCCTCCCTGTGGTTTACTTTTCTTCAACTTGGGGAATCTTATCAGCAGTGAGATTTCGTGTGTGTCGGTGCTTTACCTGTCTGGTGATTCACCAACCAGGCTGCTGACCTGTATCAGTGTCACTATGGGAAAACAGGTTTTCAATATAATTAATAAGTTTGGTTGAACTCTTGAATGTTTTTGATAAATCTAAATATGTAGTAAATAATTAATTCAATCTCCATGTTATAAAATATTCACTGACTGATGAAAAACTGATGTATTACTTTACATTTCTGGCATTAACTCACTTAAATTAAAATAGTTTAAATATGTAAAATAAATGAGAGAGTAAATAAAGATAAAATATATGTATGGTACTATATTGTAAATAGTTTCTGGCTTTATATCATTTTACATAATTCCAATTAATAATTATGTATGATTTATATTTTCTAACGTTTTATTACTTCAATTAAGAGAATTTAAATATGAAATATGTGTAATACGGTTATAGACTTTGTATTCATTTATTCAGCTCCAATTATTAGTTCAGATAAATGTAAAAGATAAATTTATTGATTAGCTTATAATTTGATTACAAGTACTGCTTTAAACTAGATACTTTAACTACAAAAGCTAACAGTTGAAATAACTAAAAGGCCATGACCATGAACTGAATAAAATTCATTTAACGCTCTATCAATTTATCTAAGTTTGTGCTGAAATTAAATTCAAAATTGTTTATATGTACGTATTGAAACGGAAAGTTGATAATTGTTGAAAGAACCCGAAGAAAACCCGAAAGAAGATAGATTTTGCCAAAGAGAATTAAGTAAAATTTCAAGATGAAAGAGTTGCATCCGCTGGCTGATTGTTGGATGCAGATGCTGATGCTTAAGAAGAAGATCATGCGGAAGAGCATCATGCTGAACAGTTACAAGTTGCAAGGTAAAAAACGCCTGCAAGCGATGCACAAGTTGAGGGATGAGTTGCTTAGCGGGCTTAGGACTCTGATCAATGTGAAGCTAAAGAAGATAAGATGGTCGAAGAGAGGTGGTGGAAGAATGATGCGGCAATACAGGATTTGGTTGCGTCAATGGCAGAAACACCTCAAAAACCAGCAGATGAAGTTAAAGGAATTGGATAAAGAGGAAATTGAATTGGATCGTCAATTGCGTCTATTGCGTAAACAATTGAGGAGATTGCCCAATCATCGACATGTGTTGATGAAGTACCTGAAGGATTTCAACAAAACCATGGACCATACTCAGAGTGGTCGGCAAATATATTCCCAAAATGAAAATGATCTAATGAAGAAGGAACTCAAGAACGTTGTTGCATATTTGTTGAACCGAAATGCGAAACGCATTGAGCGGGGAGTACGACCACATCTCGTTGCCGATACAGATGATATCGATTTCTCAGCATTTCGGAAACAGCGAGTCAGAAAAAGCAGATCCTATAAAACTGACATACCGATTAAAAGTGAACTGTCCATTGCGAGTATCAAAAGTATTGGCAGACTATCAAGAAAGAAAACATCAGCACAACCAAGACCCAAAAATAAAGTTCCGTCGATTCAAGAACTCTACCGTATACAATCTAGGCTTTCCACAATCGCCGACAGAGATAAACAAAATTTACAAAAAGATTTACAAAAACCAAAGTTAAAAGGTTCAAAACACAAACAGTCAAAATCGCAAATTAACTTCAAAGATATACTCGATTTGTCAACAAATCTAGGGAATAATGAAGTTTCAAATAAAAAGAGGAGGGCCAATAAAATCTTCAACGCCAAGTCGGGGGACAACAAGATTCAACAAGGTGATCTACAAGTGAAAGAAACAAAACATAAGAAATTGAAGCCTAAGAAATCACGCCCAAATTCGCAAATTACTTTAATGGATTCTTCGGATTTGTCATCTAATCTAAGCAAAACTTACCTTGCAAATATAAAGAGAGCTAATAAACAGGCTCGATCGACGCTTAGAAATTCTCAACAGGATAAACTAGGGGTGAATGATTCAAAACTCAAGAAATCAGACCCCAAATCGCGAATTTTAAATAAAAAGGGGACTGCGGTCCAAAAATTTGAAAAAGATATGGGAGCAACTCCGTTATTTCCAAAAATATCAGCAAAAAAGAGGCGAATTTTGCAAAAACAAATGGCGACCAAGAAGCATCGGCAACTTCAAAAGCTACAAGAATTCGAGAAAGATATAGCAAAAGTTGCCAAACAACCAACCACCCAACACCATCAATCAGTCAAAGCCGTCAAAGATGTGAATGTCAGTCAAGTTCAACCAAGGTACCCTTCCAGCCAATCAGACATGAGTAATGTAACTGCCGATCAAACTAAAAAACCAGCCCATCCCGTTCATGCTAAAAAAAAAACCGCCTATCATCGCCCATCAGTCTACAAAAGTGTGAATGCCTTTCAATCGAAATCAAGCGGTCATCAGCGTCAATCATTCATGAGAAGAACGCAAGAGAGCGAGAATTCTGATGCTAAAACTGATGAGCTTGATGACTTAAAGGCGCTTAAAGCTAATTCTGAATTGGATGACTTTATGAAGGACAAATCTGTTGGGGCTGGTGTTCATACCTACACAGATCAGAAGAGTCCTCACTGGAAGTTATTTCAACGGATTATGGCATCGAAGAAAAGGAAACGCATGGGCGTAGATTTAATGGCGTTATTAGAAAAGAACGATCAAGCCAGATTACGACCAGTTCAGTCGTTGCTCAGGGATGTCATTCAAGGTCCTACTATGCTGGACATTCTTGAGGATCAAGAAGAAATCCTTAAGACCGTGGGTAAGCATTATATGTGGAAGAATTTGGCGAATGTGTATCATGATCTGACTAGCGTTGGGATCAGCAAACGGGAAATATACAAAACCCTCAAGGAGCAATATCTGAGATACATTGATGAAATCGTTAACGATGCCATTAACAATGGAGCAAGGCTTGTAAGTCGTAGTCAAATTTCGTCGCTCACCGAATCGGTTGATAGCTCCGATTCATTTGAAGACTATATAAACAGAGTAAGACTAACTAGTGCGAGCGTATCTGTAAAGAAAAGCTTTATCGAGCTGAGAGAAAGTTTATCGCCACCACTTTCCGCAAATAATCAGGACGAAGGAGATGTGCAGAGGGTCGACCCATTAGAGATGATGGGTTATAAGGAATGTCATCAAATGGATCGACGTTATTCGGCATCCAACTTGAGGGACATTCAGAGAGCCCATGAAAAATACTTCAGCTCTTTGGACAAACCTGTAACGGACTTTAGAGCCCATGAAAAATACTTCAGCTCCTTGAATAAACATGTAACGGACTTTAGACTGCTGGAAAGTAAGCGACAGGAAGCTGCCATTGCAAAGGATTTGCGTAGGATCCGTAAAGCGAATAGTGGGAGAAGTGAAAGAAAAAAAAGGAAGCGAAAGCAGCAGGAGAAAATCGACAGTTGCAGATTGTACTATGAGCCAAGGAAAACTTGTCGCGTGCGCAGCATCGATGATGATGCTGATAAGGAGGAGCAGGATGCTGGCTGCACCTGTAAGCAGGCACTGTGCTTGCCCAAATGCACACGTTGTGGCGTCGAGCTGGCACCTCTGAGTCTCACCCCGGTGTCCAGCAGCAGTAGCCTCTCCCTGTGCTCCATTGCGGCATGTGGCAACAACATAGAGATGCTGCAACTCACCTCAGACATATGTGAGCAATGTGGGTTTGTCCATGACCAGCAGTCTGCCTGTCCCATGCTCATAGAACCGACTACCTCAAAGACGATGCAGCAACTGCGATTAATTAAAAAGATCTCCGGATGTCCTGATGCCCCTAGTCGGCAGTTCTCGCTGAGCATCGGTTCAAGTCAACCACGGATTTGTTTCTGAGCTGAGATGAATTGCGGCAAGTGCAGCTGTTTATTCTACTACTGCCAACTGCGCTTGCAACGCTTCATCGGCAGCAGCAGCAGCAGCCGCAGCAGCTCTGCCTCTTGCCCCAAAAAATACTTACATATTGTACATATATTAGCATCAAATCAGACGGCAAGGCTGCTGCTGCTGCTGCTGCTGCTGATGCTGCCGCTGCTGCTGGCAAATGAAACATTTTGTTTAAGTGCAAAATAAATTCAAGTAATGAGTTTGCAGCGTTTATGGTTGCAGACGTTGCACATACGCAGCGTGGGCTGCTGGGCGTTAAATGCTCGCCAAGTTTCATAAAATATGCAAAAACCAACACACCAACACACCCAAAGTACACATACACTCACGTAGTGGCAAATGGAGCTGGCTTTTAATACACTTGCTGCCGGCTGTGCGCCTCGCCGTATGCAACGAAATTTTTCGGCCAAGTTTTTAAGTCAAGCGGCTGTAATGGAATTTTATTGCTGCACTCGCATTCTATTTGCGCAAGCAAAACATGTTCCAGACATTTTCATAAACGCTACCCACACTTTCCTTCCAAAAAAAAGGGAGAGAAAAACAGCAATGAAAGGATACTCTGCTCATTGATTTAATTTCCTTTAAGTTCTTGCCTTAAAGTCCGTCCAGCAGCTGCGCTTAGTTGAATTGACTCGACAAACTGTCGAAAGCAACGTAATAATGTTGAAAATTGATGCCTGCGATCAATCATTTAGTTGCCATTGCTCTATCTTCTGTCCAGGATGCGGCGGCACTTACATTTGCCCAGTAGCAAACCGACACCAAAGCGGCGACCGCGACACCCTCTCTCTCTCTCTCTCTCTCTCTCTCCTCCCATCCTGCCACCCGTCGCTCTTCGACCTCAAACTGAGTCGCATATTGCTGGCCAAGGGCTGAGCGTAAGCTGAGACGTTTTCATTTGCATTTGGAGCCACAATCCGTAGAAAGGGATTAACAAGGTGGAGGTTATGCTACTGAAGGATACCCTGTAACAAGTGAACTCTATAAATAAACTGATGTAATTAAGATATGTGTAAGAATCAGGCCATATAATAGTAACCCTAAAATTGAGATATATAGATATCAAACTGTTCGAATATAAGATAACGCGAAGCAAAGCAATGGAAATTATTTATTTCTATCTGACTATTTATCTGACCAACACTAAGCATTGAATCTGGTGAAATTTACATTTTAATTTGACTAAATCTCATGTTAACACGAATCTAATTATATTTAAAAAATCCAAGAAAGTACAACTCTTATTTAGCTAAGAAAGTTCAACTACAGTTTTACTATGAAAGTCCGAGTGCAACCCGGAGATGTTAGTACCTGCATATTTTACAGGGTACCTTATAAGCCGGTGATTGTATTGCTATTCTAGTTGCCATGCTGCTCAATTTGCGCTGACTGGCTGTAACATTATCTTGTTTGCTCATGACACGCGCCACAGCCTCAACCTCAACCTCAACTCAGCCTCGGCTTCCACGTCATCCTCCGCCTCAGTTTTAGTTTCTGCTTTGGTTAGAGAGAAAGCAGAACGCAAAAGACAGAGAACGGACTTGGTCTAGAACTCTGTGTGATGTCCTGGCATTGTCCAGCTTTGGCATTTCACTCATTTCTCGCATTTCACAGCTCGGTTGCGGCTTTTGTCATTCCTCCCATCGTTTTTCGCGTATTTTTCATAAGTCATTTGTGATTTAAGTCTGTTGGCTTGTCAAAACAAACGAAATGAAGCGTTGAAATAACTGACAACTCGAAATGCTCAAATGCTTGTAATAACAACAATAAATGCATTGTCATGCGATGTTCTTTCATTCAGTTTTCTCGAGTCTGCAAATCGGGTAATTGCATTTTATTAGCGCTTATTCTTGATCCGTCGAGTCTTTGACTGCTATTGTTATACCCATTGTCAACTCGACAGTCCACATTTAATTAATTCTCATTCTTTTCCTCAAATTCTCTTCATTCTGTAACATGTGTAGACACTAAATAAAGCCTCAAAAAACACTTTATTATAAAGCAGCAGCGCAAACAATATGCAATATAAAATGGCCAAAGAGTCTCTTTACCATATTAACTCATATCTACATTAATGGACTCAGGTGTGGGCGGTACTCGGCCTAAGTACTAAATTCAGCAAAAGATAAAAATACAAACAAGATGATAAATGTGTTGGATTTACTTGATGAGCTTTCGGCTAATTTAATTACATATTTGGAAAAATCGCAATTGACTTAAATTCGATGAACGAAATGAAGCTTTAAACGGAAAAAGCTTTATTTTAGTTTAAATTGAATTTAAAGGACAGTCGAAAAGGTTTCTGCAAAACAATTATGTATAAACTGAATTAAGATGATATATTTTTTCACTTAATTTTTTTTTTTTAATCAATTAATATGAAAGTATATGAATGCTTTGCAAGTAAGTGCAAGTATTGTCGTACTTCACTTTATTCAAGTCAAAGTTTTTAAAACTAAGTATTTTAATGAAAAGTAGTATTAAAGCTTAAATGAAACATGAAAGCTCTGCAAGCTCTCTCATAGAATTAAATCTCGAAATATATTTAAAAGCACATTAAATCTGAAAAGCACAAGAAAGCTTTGCACTGGCTGAACAAATATCAACTTATTTAAATTCGATTATTGGCAATACACTCTATAGTGACCATAATATCTAGAATTCTAGATGTCGTTGGAATTTGGAATTGAGCGTAAAAGAATACTTACGATAACTGCAATTTGCACTTAACCCCTTGTCAGCCAATGTTTTAGTCGATTTATCTAGGCGTAGGGCGTTCTCCTTTGGACAATTAAAGCGACACACATACACACACACACACACGCACACACATACCCGCACACATACATACATAGATAGAGATGGCAACCGCTCAAACCACTCGAAAAGTTGTCCGCAAAGTGCGAATGCATAATTAATTCCAATTATGAGTTTACCCAACAACATTGGCAACATTGGCACTTGCCTTTCGCTCTGAACTCGAGACGCCACAAGATGCAAGATCCGAGATGTGGGCGAGGTACAAACACTCACACACACACACACAGTCGCACACACACGCAGATACACACAGAGAGACTAAAGACTTATCAGCGCATCGACAGCATCAGCAGCATCAGGTTCCGTCTGAACTTTGGTGATGTTGTCAACCCTATGCGACTGTTGCTGCCGCTTGTTGCATAGTTCGGGTGAGAGGCAAGTGCTTGGCATGTTTAAACACATGCTTAAGTGTCATTTAGACAGTTATCCGCTTGGCAGCGGCGGCAACGGTAAAAGGACATTTAACCAGACAATTGATGGCCCTCCGATAAGTACAAGGCGAATTTCTTGGTAACGCTTTCATTTCTTCTTTTTTCTTGCCTCAATTATAAAAAATGCTAAAAAATGCAATATCAATAACATTTAACGGGCTCGAGGTTTAGCTGGTTGAAGGGGAGATGTGATAGGGGGAATGGGGGGTTGTAGTCTAAGTGTTGCAGCCTTCAAAGCAACGTTCTCTCTAAAAGGAAATGCATTTTGATGTAGCTCTCACTCTTCATCCCCTTCTACCTCTCAATGTTGTTGTTGTTGTTGCTGTTGTTGCTGTTATTTCGAGAGAGTTGCGTCGCGTCGCGTTGCGTCGCGTCTGCCAAGGACTCAAGTGTTTTAATGGATTTTGAGCATGCATAGAAGCTGTTCAGTTACTTCCCCTCTTCTCCCTTCCCCCTTCTCCGATCCCACTCTGCCCACTCTCCCACTTAGCCGCACCACTTAATGAACTTTCAGCTAAAACATTGAGGAAATGTCAAGTTTGCCAGTGGCATTGTGCCATTGCTGCGAGTATGACAACTACACATGCAACATGATCGCATCAATCATGCAACGCAATCTAGAACCTTAAGCCAATCCAACAAACAAAAAATACCAAGTCTGTTTCTGTTCTGTTGTGTTCAGTTCAGTTCATAAAAGATAATAAGCCAGCTTACCCGTATGCCACTCAAACTTAAGGCAGTCCGTGCCACCAGATGATGCCCCGCTGGCAGCCAAGCGGCAGCCCAACAAAAGCCTATAAATTTTTAGATTATTTGCATATTGTGTCGTGCAGCAAGTGGAAAGTGGCAAGTGGCAAGGAAAAGCGTTTCATATTTTTTTTGTTGTTGTTGTTGTTCTTTTTACGCGGCAAATTCAATTTTCTTTTCTGCTTCTTCGCATTTCTTTTCTTTTGTTTTTCTTTGCTGCTCAAACTAATGTAAATCAAGCGACATTAAACGTGCAATGCACACAGCAATAAATATGGCAGGACGTACCAGCAGGACACGCCGACGCAGGATCAACAAGAGGAGCAACAAATGTCTCCGCGTTGAATTTGTTTTTTAGCACTAAACATTAAATTAATATTTGTCGCCGTTGCAGCTGCGCAACGCACTTATTTAAACCTGTGCAAAGTGGATTTTAAAAAAAAGCAGCTATTATCTGCCATTATTTACTTAGTAACTATTCAGTTGATACCTGCGCTATATCTTAAGCTCAAAATTAATAATTAAAATTTACAAAATACTCGTTAGCACATTAAAATATATAAATGCATGTCTTTTTCATTAGCATTGCAATATTTTTTGATAATGAATTTTTATCTCACTAGCTTTCAAAAAAAGTGCCAGTAAAAAACGACATTTTATTAGAATTGAAAAAAATATTGTTAAAAATACAATGCGATTTGTAATTTCAGTAGCACTGAAACATAGAAGTGCTACTGAAAATGTGTAAATTCTAAATGTTAATTGAAAACTGCAGGCAATTTTAACTTTTTCTTTGGCATTAAATTATTGTAAGTATATCACATTTTAATTGGCACTTTATTAGAATTATTGAAACAGACCAATTTTGAATATTCAACCATAAAGCCATTTTAAATACCAATGTTGTAATGATAATATTAAATTATGTGCACAATAAATTTAAATATGTTGTACATTCAAATCAAAGGCATTTCATAAAAATATTGCATGCTAAGTATCTGAACATTTTGTATTCCATTTTTATTTATTTATTGAAATTAATCCACATTAATATCGGTAAGTAAATAATGCTATTGCTATATGAATTTTCTAAAACGGACCTTGCAATGGTGAATCCATCAGTGAGATTCGGAAATCAGATTTTCTGCACAACAATCAGTAGAATTGCTGCCAGACTCTTGCATTCATAATATTCCATTTAAAAAGATTAATGTCAAAAGAATCAACCGCAGTATTTGCTATAAGCCATATCATAAACATATTATTGGGTGTTAAAGCATGAGCCACAAAAATTGAATTATCAGCCTGGTTGTGAGTTTATCGAACACGGAGAGGAGAGAACACAAACAAAATTGGTACGTGCGATTAACGTGGCAGAGGACGCAACTGGACACTGTGGATGCAGTGCTTCATCATGTCAATCAACGTGTGCCCCAATGGTGCAAACATTTTAATTTATGCGGCCAACGGCGATGCATGTGTCGAGTGCAACTTGGGCAACGTCTGGCAGCGGGATAACAGGGCGGATGAGAGATAACTTGTGCTGTAAATTGCCTTAAATCATTTTTAATGAAATTTCCATGGCAGAGGCGGGACAGTTGGTCGGGTCCACAGGCGCGGCTAATCGACATGTGTGTGTGTGTGTGAGGGTGTGTGTGTGGCAGTTGTTGGTGCTGTCAGTGTGTGACAGGTCGCACAGTGCGTGGTTGTAAACGCATAATTGGGTTGTTTGGCAAGTTGTCAATGGATTGAACAACGCCGAACGCCACTTGATAAATGAGCCATTTGCTCAGTAATTTAAGCATCATTTCAATAACCAGCAATGGTGGGAGGAGGTCAGCTGTTAGGAGCAGAGTGGTGGCAAGTGGCAAGTGGTGGTTGCTGCTGCTGCTGCCAGAGATTTGTGTAACCAAATACTCATTACATAAGTCGACGGCAAACTTGGCAAACAAATGCTGGCAAAAATATGCTGATGCTCGGCGATGGCAACTAAGCAAATTTTCAAGAGCTATGAGAACAGGGTGTCTCCCTATTGTGTGTGTGTGTGTGTGTGTGCTAGTTAAGCCAAAGGCAAATATTGACAAGCAAAGTCAAATGCAGGACGAGGAAGCATTTAAAGTAATCGAGTGTTAAAAACGGCAAACGCAGGCAAACATTGGACCAGGCAAAAGGCAAACACACAGATTCCCCTCCCTTTCCACTACCATTACCCCTACCCATTCCCCTTCCCCATCCCTCTGCCCTTTCCATTCCATTCGACTTCCCTTCACCGCTTTGGCAAATATTTAGTTGCTCATAAATTACGAGTACGTGTGTGTGTGTGTGTGTGTGTGTGTGAATGTGTTTCGGGGAGTTTAAGCATTAGAATCACACTTTAATGCCTCATTAAAATATGCATAACGGCAAATAAATTCAAGCTGACGTGCCCCAAAAATTGAGACGCGACCTGCGGCAGCCCAAAAGTCATAAAAATCAAAAGTTTTCACATTAAATCAATTGCTGGCAATGAGCAACAGCAGCGGGAGGAGAAGGAACAATCAGTGTGGAGCCCAATCCGTTAGCCAGGTCCCCAGTCATTTGGCCAACGGCAGTTCCGGCCTGTTTGGCAGCTCCTCATTCCCCTTGATTCCGCGTCGTCTTCCTGTTTCGGCTCCATCTTAGACTCAAAGCTAGCTTTGCCGTTTGGTTTATTAAATTACAAATAAATAATGAGACTGATGGCAGGCCAAACTGTTGACTGGCAGCTTCGACTGCCTGACTGCCTGACTGCCTGGCTGCCAGCCTGCCTGTAGTTATTAAAAACTTAACAAAAACAATTAACACAGTCACAGTGATTGGTTGGGGGAAGGGAATGCGGGGTGGCAACACTTGCATCCCTTGCAAAATGGAAATACTTTTAAAGCATTGACAAATTGCTCAAGTATTCACTTAAAGGCCCCCCAAAAAACTGAGGCAGAGTCGTCGCATTTGCTGCAGCCTTTCGCTGTGGCCACAAAATGCAAAGCATTAACCAAAGCTACAGTCGCAACAATAACAAATGCAGTTGCTAGCAGAAAGAGAAAGACAGGGACAGAGAGTGTGTGTGTGTGTGTGTGTGAAAGAGGGAGAGAAGTATGACTTGTACTGGAATTGAAATTGCAGCCGCAAATAAATTTGTGCTGAGTAAAATATATGGCAAATATATAAAGCATCGCATCGCATCGCATCGCATCGCATGTGCAACTGTAGGAGGAACAATGCCAAAAGCAACAAGCAGCGACAACAACAACAACAACAACAGCAACTACAACCCCTCACTGCTGCCCCCGCCCCCTCTTCTGCCAACATCCCATCCCTGGTTGTTGTTGTTCCCTTTTTCATTACAATGCCGCACCCGCACCCTTAATGGACTCGGCTTGAGAATGAGCATGAGGTTTGAGGTTTGAGGATTCAGGTTTGAGCGCTCGGGGTTCGAGTTTCTGTTCCGCTGTTCCCATTGTTTGCAGGCGCGCTCTGATTAGAGACGAGTTCCATTCAAAAAAGGTATACAGTACGTTGTCGTTGTCGTTGTTGTTGTTGTTGCTGCTGCTTCACTCATAACTGCAAATGCAAAACTGAAATATATATTTCATATTTTTAAAGCGCATATAAGAAACATTTCTCTGAAACTTATACACATTTTTCAGTACTTTTAAGTAAAGTTCAACTGCATTTATTACAAATTATTTAAATACCCGAAACCAACCAAATTTTATGTTTATTTGTCTGACAATTGGTAAAGTTCTTTTAAAGTTATCTAAGACTTCTTTTTTTTTTTAATGTGTGGAGGAGTACATATATCAAATAAATGATGTAAATGGATAATTTAGAAATAGTGACAGATTTACAGAAAATAGTGTAAAATTAAATTAAAATTAAAAATATTGTTAATTTTTGTAACATATAAAATGCTCTAACTTGGTCAACTACTTAAAATAAAAGCTATTTTAAAGTAAGATAATTTAACGACACATTGTTTACTATTCTCATATTAAAGTTATTGTATAAAATTTGGTTGGTAAAATAAAATATACTGTACAAATTACTATTACTATATTACTAATATTGATCATTTTATTCTTTAAATTTGAATAGAGAATATGAAGTTCTATTTATAAATTTAATTCAGTAAATAATACCAAATTTAACCGTTTTATTTTGAGTCCCGAAAGTGTGTCCAGTGCGACGTCGGTAAAGTTTTCTAAAAATTATTTATTGTTATCATTTATTTTTCTTTTTATTTTAACAACTTAAAATAACGTTTGGTTTGTTTTGATATAATAGTTCCACAAAGTACGCACATATGAAAAATATCTTAATTGAATTTTTGTTTCACACCATTTAATTTTTTTAAATTTTTTCGGTACGTATTTGTTCAAATCCGGGAACCGTAAGGAAATAACTGAAATAGAATCTTTTAATTCGGATTGATTCCCTAATATTTAATAAATTTAAATAAGCTCTGGTTTACCGCAAACTGATACTGATAATTTTTGTTGGGCTTAAAGACGAGCTTTGATTGCAAACATGATGCGCCTAACTTTGTCATTAACCAACTACAGCTGTCAACTGTGGCATTCAGTTGAGAGGTTTTGGCTAGCCTGTCTCTGTCCCTGTCTTTCTCTCTGCCTCTGTCCCTGTCTCTGTTTCTGCATACGTTCTGGTGGCATCTTGGTGGTGCTTTCAGGGAAGGAGTCGCCACTCAACGGACCGTGTGTTTTGTGCTCTAACCAAAGCGCTGTGTTTGTCTTTGATTTGTCACACCAAAGCAGACTTTTCATGGCAGCCTGTCACAGAAACAGCTTTTTTCTTCCTATCCAAGCTAGCCAAGATGGGCCAAGAAGTGGAGCGGGAGCAGTGGCTGTTGTTGTGGGCTTGAGCCAAGAGCAGGAGGAGAAATTGTCCAAGGCTCGACATTGTCGCTGGCTGCCGACTGCCGACTGTCGCCTGCCTGTTCCATGTCCAGTTTAGCCCTCGGCTGATTTTTGATGAAAAGTTTTCAGTTTCATATTATTCATGCGCATTGCCACCCCTAGTCATCCGCCCACCCCCCATAACCCCCGCCCCCTGCAACCCCCTCTAGCGCCTATTCACAGTGTTTGCGGTTGAATGGCGCTTGCATTTTTGTGGTTGTCTTTTTCTTATTGTTGTTGTAGTGGTTGTATTTTATGTATTTTTATAAAAACACAATTTTTGTTGTATTTTAATTTTGCACAAATGGAAAATAATAATCAAGACAAATAAAAAAATGGACGCAGGCAAAAAAGGTGTTGGCACTGCCAGCAACAACAACAACAACAACAACAGCTGCAACAGCAACAAAGTCTAGTGGGCGTGACCAAAACTCAGTGCAGGACGCAAATGTTGTGCCGGTGACGACCTGGTGGCATGCCGCTCCAGATGCAGCTGCAGCTGCAACAGGCAACAGAAGGAGTAGGGGAGGAAGGGAGGGGTGGGGACAAGGGCAAAGGGAATCTCAGTCAGAGATGAAGCTGGAGCCGGAGTCGCAGTCAGCATTGGATGGCCCGCAGCAGCTCTTGGATTTGTTTCGAGTGATTTCCAACAAAGCGCAGCGCACTTAATTCTCTTTACGCACACACGATAAGGGGTGAATGGAATGAAGGGGGAAAGGAATGAGTGCAGAAGAGTAGGGAGTAGGGAGGTTGACATGACAGGCTTTTTTATGCCTAAGTATCTTAAGTTGTCAGCTTGTAAAAGGCAAAAGAAATCCTTTAATTTGCAGTAAAATGCAAAAAACCAGCGCCACTTTGTCACAGCCAGCATGTGTGTAATGTGCCATGTGTGTCTGTGTGTGTCTGTATGTCTGTGTGTGTACAGAAGGCAACAAGTCAGCGTACATTGGACTTTGCCACTTGGCATGCGAGGCGAAGGCGAAGGCGACGTCGAGTCGCCTCAAGGTATGTAGTAAATTAAAATGCAGAGACATTCTACGAGCAGCCAAATGACATGATGTGTGTATGAGCCACGTGTATGTGTGTGTGTGTGTGTGTGAGTGTGTGCGGGGCGAGTGCACTTTCTTTGCACTTTTCACATTAAAAGTTTTGCCCGCAAGCAGCCGGCTAAGAAACATTTTACCAAGTAGTGGCAACTGAACTTCGGTTTTGACAGCCCATCCACACACACACACACAGACACACACACATGGCTCACACACACAATGCATTGAGCCATAAATGCATGCCTTTGATTTTGAGCGGGTTGCCAGGCGACTTTTCTTAGCAATTCGCATGTGAAGACTGGCAACTTTTGGGGCACACCTCGCTGACAGTTTTGCATATGAATAGCAACGAGCAGCGAGCAGCGAGCAGCCAGGCAGCCAGGCAGCCTGGCAGTCAGCTCGAGCTATGGCCAACACGCTTATGGCCACGTTAATGGCAAACTAAACTGCAAACTTTGCTTTTGCCACCGACGCACGCATACGTAATAAAAGGTGTAAATGAGCAAAAGAGCCAGCAGCACACCACACACCACACACCATACACCATGCACCGCACACCTGGTGGCAAGGTGGCAAGGTGGCCAAGTGGAGATGATGGCTGAGGCAATGCCGGAGGCAGTCAGGCGCATAGGCGCACACCGACGGACTGCAGGACAGTCGGACGGACAGACGGATATGGACTTACGCCTTGGACCATTATAGGGGCCACTTGCTGCCGTTACAATGCCGTTAGGTTGCTCTGCCTAGGCGAATAGGTGGGCACAGGTGCGCGGAGAGGGGCAATTTATGTTGGCCCTGCACAGTGGACGCATGTGAAATGAATGAATGCTGTTGAAAGTTCTGGATACACATACTTATGAGATGTTCTCCGAGAGCTCTTAATCACATTGGAATTTGGTATTTTAAAGAAACTTCAATTGCAATTTTAGAGATGACTCTGGATTCATGTTTCATGTTTATGATTTAACTTATTGTTTCTTGAAATTCAGTTGGATGTTGGGACTAATAAAAGAATCAAGTTTACTTGCGATATAACGTCAATTTATGGAAAGCATACTAAGTACGATTAAAGGAAAATTATATAGATTTATTTTTTAATTATTTTATTTTTTTATTTTTAAATATTTATTTACTTTTAAAATATTAAAATTATTCTTTTGTGAGTTTTCGTGACGATTTGGATTTATGAAATCTACAGGTTACATTACTACAGGGAAAACCCATTTTGAAAAGTTCTTAAGAATACTTTTAGGAGTTCATTAATAGTTAAGAAAAAGCTTTGCAAGAATATGAAGCTTTCTTTAAGTTGAATATTATTAATTGTATTCATTAAATGTGATTTTATA
This sequence comes from Drosophila sp. st01m, assembly GCA_018901795.1. NCBI lineage: Eukaryota > Metazoa > Arthropoda > Insecta > Diptera > Drosophilidae > Drosophila > Drosophila sp. st01m. Next base: position 2,168,164 of record JAEIFG010000334.1, read on the forward strand.
GTTTTTCTATGCACCTCTCATATTTTATATATGTATATTTAACGTGGAGTAACCTAATAAAATAAAATAGTATTTTAATTCAAATTAGAAAGTGATATTACAATTTACCAATTTATTAGAAAAGATAAAAAAGATAAATTGTAATTTCTTTAAAAAGAGTCTAAATACGAAACTTACAATGACTTTCAGCTTACCGTGGCTTAAAACTTGTTTGTTTTTTCAATTAGAAAACTTCACATTTATTTCCATGGTAAATTTGCATGTGTATTAAACTAAATTTAGCGTCACTTTGAATTACGGCTGCTGTGAGGCGAACAACGACGACAACGAGGAGGGGACGGTGATGGGGACATGGACGGGGGCGACTGGGAAGGGACTGGGGCAGGCTATTATAATACAAGTAGTCCTGGCAGCGAACCAGTAAGGATGCCATGCCAGCCAGGATGCCTAGAAACGTAACAACCTATGTACACGTATATGGGAGTTATAATGCGCTCATGTTTGCAAATTTATGTAGTTGTAAGTTGCCGCTGCCGCTGCCGGAAATGTCATAAAAAAGCATACAAAAATATATATACATATAAATGAATAAAAAAACTATATACATATATATATGTATATCTGGGACTGTGAGAAATAAGTGTGAGGCAGCCGGAACGAGGAACGAGAAACGAGGAACGAGAAACTGGCGGATGTGAAGCGTGGCCGTGAGAAGCTCGGACGCGTTTAAAGTGCAATTAGCGCACGTAATTGTAATCGAGTTGGCCAACAACGGAACGCTGCCAACTTCCCATATTAAGCCCGAGTCCAAGTCAAGGCCCAAGGCCCCTTGGCGTTGTTGTTATAGTTGTTGTTGTTGTTGTTGCTGCTGCCACGCGGCTTCCGGCAGGTGGCCTGCCGCGGCTTATGCAACAGACCCTTCGGGCTTTTAAGCAGTTGCGACCTCAGAGTAATATGCTTTCTCAGTCCCCTCCCCTTCCCACCACCATATTTTTTTTGAGAACATCTTTTTTAAAGGCAACGTGGGAGCAGTAAATAAATTTGGCACTTAATCATATTTACGGATTTGGACTTGGATGTCGCATTTATTTATGTGTCCCACAGTGGCTGCCACATCTTGAGCCAGGGCCGCTCCTTGGATTTGAGTTCGGTTTCTTTCGGCCGCTTTCCGGCCGTGGCCACAGCGGAAATGCATTTGCAGTCGCATTTGGCCAACTGCTCAAGTGTGGGCGTTCCACAAAAAGCGCCAATTTGCGCTATTTCAAGTGACACAACAACAGCAACAACAATCACAGGTACAACATTGTCAAACGAGGCAAACTCCAAACGTTGCCTAATTATGCGTTTCTGGCTTTGTTATTCATGAAGCCCGTTTCGACCTCCTTGCGTTGCGGCTTTTTTGATGCTGCCCACGAGGCTAATTAGGCCTAAAGCGCGACCATTGTGAACATCGTTCACAATTGCCCGTTGTCGCCCGTTAGCAGCCCTTTGTTGTGGAAATATACTACCCCATTACCGTCCCCTTCCCCTTTTCATGTGGCATTTCCGCTTAGTTACGTTGTGGAGTTTATTAATAATTTGAGAATCCAACGTAAAATATCAACAGTTGAGTGTCGAATTCGATTCGATAATTGTAAATGTAAACCAATATGATAAGCATTGTTAATAAGTCAGTATATACCCTGTAGCAAAACTAACGAGCGGGGTATATACAAGCATTCTATCATATCCAAAATAAAAAATAAGTGAAAATAGCTACATTTGAAACTAATGTTCAACATAGAGATTCAATTCAATTCCTAACTCGTAAGTCGAATTGCGTAAAGAGCTTTAACTCCAGAGTGTTAGCAATATCAATTAATATTAAATTATAGAAATGAGCTCGTCTTTTATTTATACATTGGGAGTTTTTAACAGGATGCCAATTATTTATTTGTGATATATTTTATCTTTATCTCCCACTAAATATTTTCTTAACGAAACATTTTAAGTCCCAACGAAAGTGTTTTTTTCCTAGTACTTATTTGTGATATATTTTATCTTTATCTCCCACTAAATATTTTCTTAACGAAACATTTTAAGTCCCAACAAAGTGTTTTTTTCCTAGTACTTATTTGTGATATATTTTATCTTTTTCTCCCACTAAATATTTTCTTAACGAAACATTTTAAGCCCCTTCTAAGTTGTATTTCTTTTCTAGTATAGGGTATCTCAAAGTCTCTCATACATATAGTTCAACTATTTTATCTCTCGTTGACTTTGCCGTTTTCGTCGCTCTGCTCATAGTTTAATTATAGTAATGGTTTAACTTTAATGTGCATGACAATTTATTGAAATTGCGGTTGACTTTGGGCAACACAACAATTATGTTATAAGCTTGATTATAAACGAAACTTAGTAAGGCCAATTAGCCATAATATTGCCAAACATTAAATTATCTTGGCTCGTTTATACATTTGGAATAATAACTGAGAGAATTTCAGCTTGGATTGCATCGCAAAATCGAAAAACATCTCAAGGGGAAAATCTCTATCGTCATGTGCATCGATATAATATTTTTGTTGTTGTTGTAATTACAACAATTGTTGTTGTTGCCGTTGATTATGATTATTGTTAAGTGCAGTTGGAAAACTGTCAGGCAACAACACTTGAATGCATTTTCATTACACATCATTACATTTCATTTCATTGCAATTGTGAGTTGTTGATGAATTCGATGTTGTTGTGTTGTTGCAGTTGTTTCTTCTTCCTCTTCTTGATGTTGTTGTTGTTGTTAAGCGCATGAATACTGAGTGAATGGATTGAGGTACTCGTTTACATAGATGCGAATGTTTTTGCATGTAAAATGTTTTTAATTGAAAACAATAAAGTTTTCTGGCTTTGACTCTTTTACGTCGCCGTGTTTTCCGTTTTCCGCTGTTCACTGTACAGTGCATAAAATATTCCATAGAAATGTGAAATCCCCAACAAATGAATAGTGGTTAAAAAATGACCGAAACTTCAACACACTTCCTGAATATTAATATTAACATGTCAATACATATTTAATGAATATTTTAAATATAATGTTAAATAACTTTTTAATGGTTTATTTTCTAATTGTACAAGTCAAACACTTTTTTAAGACCCCGAATTTGACAATAGGTGTAAATGAATTTTAATATCAATCAATAAACCTTAATAAATCATAAGTAAATATATAAGGAAACAATTATAAACGCAAATAATGTATTGCTGAAAAATATATTAATGTTTTCTATTTGTCCAAGTCAGTTACTTATTTTAAATACCCGAATTTGTTGGCAAGTGTAAATCAAGTTGCTAAAAGCTGAGCATTCACGGATTATGTTTCTTTGTTTGAGGCGTGAAAATGACGCTGAATATAAATGAAAAATGCTGCTATAGATGATAGATATACTCGTAAACAGTCTTGTGTCTATATATGTCTGTGTGTATGTGCAGCACCAACAACAATGAACAGAAAGTAAAATGCGAAAGTGATAATTAAAAATCGCGCCATATATATTTTTTTTTTTTATATTCAAATTGTTGTTATTGTTGCTTTGCTGTGCATGGAAAATGGTTATTGTGTTGCTGCAGAAGTTGTTGCAGAATTGCAATCAGCAGGGGAAGATGCATGTGGATGATACGAATGATATGAATGTGCAACATGGCGCATGAAGTGATCAATGCGCCTAACAATGATTGACAGCAATTCAATGGGAGAGCATAAAAAGACTGTTGAAAGGGCTGAGAGATACACAGAGAGAGAGAGAGAGAGGGTGAGAGAGAGAGGGAGAATGAGAGAGGGAGGAAGATAGGTGGAGAGATAAGGCAAGTCATGTTGATGGCAAACAATTATGCAGATTTGCAAACGTTTGCAATTTTCAACAAAATTAATTTTGCATTTTTAATTTTGCATTGAGGGTTGTCTCTATGTGTGTGTGTGTGTGTGTGTGTCTGACTGGCATGTGTATGTGTGTGGTAGCTTTAAGAGAAGCTGAAGTCTTTAAAGCAAAACAAAGAGATTAATGCTGAGGCAGCAGCTACAATCAAAAAAACAGAAAAAACATCGAGAGCAGTCTATCACAAAGGATTGATAAGTGCTCGACTTCGACTGGCATCAGGCGAGAGGCGTTAATCTATATAAAAACGAATACGAATTCGAATACGAGTCTAGACATCGTCAATTCCGTTTGGGCCACGTGTCTTTCCCCAACTGACCATGAGCTGATGTTGATGTTGATGTTAATGTTGACGTTGAAGCCGCAGCTTCTGTTTCTGTTTCTGCTTCTGCTTCTGATTCAACTTCTGTTTCTGCTAATGAGGAGCTGATGTCTCCGAGTCTCGTCTCATTCTCAGCTCGTTGGTCTCGGCTTGCGGTTGTGTGAAGATGGTACAAGTGAGCAGGGATCTGCAGCAGGAGCTGGTGCTCTTGCGTGTCTCCATGGATCAGCCGGCCATGCAGTATCCGGAGATTTGGCTGCGCGACAATTGCCAATGTCCCAAGTGCTACATGCAACAGACGCGGAGTCGTCTGCCACACGGCTGGAACAGATTGGACACCGATGTGCATGTCCAACAGTTGTGCTGGTGTGCGGAGCAGCAAACTTTGCAGATTGATTGGACCGACGGTCATCATTCCGATTTCACGTACAGTTGGCTCAAAGAGCGCGATTTCTCGCTAGAGAATCGCGCGCGTTACCTGCGCGACATTTACCGCCCCGAGCCGAAACTCTGGTCGGGGCAACAGTTTCATTCGATCCAACGTGAGTTCCAGTACCAGGAGCTGCTCAACAGCGACGAGGCATTGCTCCAGTGGCTCCACCACCTGGCCGTGTACGGTCTGGCATTGGTCAAGCAGGCGCCCCTCGAGGCGGATGTGCTGCGCAATCTGTGCAACCGCGTGGGCTTCATGCGACGCACCACATACGGCGACGAGTGGAGTGTGCGTGCGCAGCCCGGTGCCAGCAATTATGCCTATCTGGCCGCACCACTTCCGCTCCACACGGACATGCCCTACTTCGAGTATAAGCCGGGTGTGACGCTGCTCCACACGCTGCAGCAATCGGACTCGCCTGGCGGCTGGAATCTGCTCAGCGATGCCTTCCATGTGGCAGATCTGCTGCGCCAACGACACCCCAGTGCCTTCCAGGTGCTCTGCGAAACTCCCGTCGACTGGGCGGACAGGGGCAGCGACAAGGACCTCACCTTCCACAACATCTGGCGCGAGCCGGTCATCAAGTAGGTCATCCACATTCCTATCCCATTCATATTGTAACTTTCTCCCTCTTTCCGTTCAGCCTGGACGCCAATGGTGGATACAGGCGCATAAACCATAGCATTCCACAACGCGACAGCCACTTCAGTGTGCCACCGAATCAAGTGCGTCCCTGGTATGAGGCGATGGCCCTGTTTATCCGACTGGCCAACGAGCAGGCATGCACCTTCAAGACCACACCCGGAGACGTGCTCACCTTCGACAACCTGCGCATGGTGCACGGCCGCACCGGCTACGATGACACGGACTGCAATGTCCGTCACATTGTTGGCGCCTTCGTCGACTGGGACATTGCCTATTCGCGCTGGCGAATGCTCCGCCGTTCGCTCGGCTATTTCAAGTAGAGCCCCAGGCAATCCCGCTTCAAACCAGAGCAAACTATCTGTAGAATTCGTAGCTGGCTTATCAGTGAACAACACGTGAATAACAAAATAGTTGCTCAGCTTTTCGACGTCAACGCAAAGGTTCCCAGCAACTATGTATATACTTAATCAGCTTGGAAACAAATGATTAACAATGACTTATATATATTTTCATATTCAAATAGTTTTAGTTTACACACAAATAAATACTCAACTATACTCTTTTTATTGTATTTCATCTATAAAGTGACAGTGAGACATACAGATTCACTCTATTAAATTATTTATTTAATCAGCCAATCGTTTCCTGAACATTTATTATATATAGCTTACTTTCTTCTAATATATTGCTATAACAAAATCAGACCTTTTTATAGAAAATCAGAACATAACTTATATATATTTTCATATTCAAATAGTTTTAGTTTACACACAAATAAATACTCAACTATGTATACTCTTTTTATTGTATTTCATCTATAAAGTGACAGTGAGACATACAGATTCACTCTATTAAATTATTTATTTAATCAGCCAATCGTTTCCTGAACATTTATTAAATATAGCTTTCTTTCTTCTAAAATATTGCTATATTAAAATCAGACCTTTTTGTAAAAAATCAGAACATAAATTATTAAATTGTCAATCAACAATCTCATCTTAAACGATTACATATTTTAAATAGTTCAATTGGATCACAAAAACCTAAGTTTTCAAGCTATTGTTTAAACGAAATAAGTAAAATATTTTATTATAAAAATTAGTTTTGCTGTGTATTTTATATTTCCTACTTTATAGCAGCTTAGAATTATTTATGAAGTAGATAAAATATATTATATATTTAAAAAAAAATTTAAAACAAATGTGTGCAATTTTTGGCGTAACATGCAACTGCAAATTCATTTAAAAGAGATTTTATTCAAGAGTTTCACTAAGATCACTCTTATTAATACTATTTGTTTTTAAATGAGTTCTCTCTACTTTGCAAAATTGGTCAATTTGTCAAATCTGCAGAATATAAACACATCTAAATATAAAATAATTGAAAGTCTCAATAAATCCACGGAAAACACAGTTAATATTTGATGTCATCAACTCATTAACTTTTAACTTCCTATTCTATGCATTACATTAGCTAAATCAGCTAAAAAAATACGAAACTCTTTGAAAAGACACATTCAAGAGATAATAGCTAATCGCTCTGAGTAAATTTATTGATGTTATATAAATGGTTCGATTGAAACTGAGGAGACTTTTAGTCAGACTATCAGGAGACACTATTTTGAACATCATATGTTGCGTTATCTCTTTCGGAATACCCCTAGAAACAAACTAAAATTGTCATAAAACATCTGTTTTTTTTTCAATGAGCTGGGAATGTCGCGTGTTTTAACTGATTAGGCAAATTGTAAACACATGACAACAAGTGAAAGTCAGCGACACGTCATTGTTTACTCGAAAAATGTCAGCAGACACTTAAAAAGAATGGAATTGAATGAACTGGACTCTGATGCTCTTATCAGTGCCTGACTGAATCAGTCTTTGTATTTCCAAGATACTTTTGTGGCGTGTTTATCAATTTGTGGCAGCAAGAGAGCGGCAAACAGACATTGAAGTGTCGGCAGCTTTTAGTGTCGTCTGTAAATCACCCAAATGTGTTGCAACCACTGAGACAAAAAACCCTTTAAAAACAAGCAACAAGCCAACACTCCCCCTTCCCTTTCCTCTTTCCCCACCCAAAACATTCACACACACCTTCAGAAACGGGTAAAGATTTTTACGGCATTGCCACATTTTGACGGCACCTTTTGGCAGCGCCGGAAGCAGTTCGCTGTTGTTGTTGTAGTGTTGTGTTGTTGTTTTTGTTTTTTGGGTGCGGTTACCCAGTGGCAAATCCTTGGCAAATCTTTTTATTTATGTCATTGATGCCAGCAAGAAACACACAAAGCACACGAAATACTTGTACACACACTCGGCATCTGATTTTCAGGCAGAGCTCAGAGGTTTTGGTAGGGAACACATGAATTTGTGCATGCCAGCCAAGTAAATCCCTCTAATAATCCACATAATAAGCAGCTGGAGAATGCTGTAGATGTTGTGGATGTTGTGGATGTTGTAGATGCTGTAGAGAGAGAGAGGCACAAACAGCAACAGCTGACTAAAGGGTTGCAACTTCGACTTTAAGTCAACTCCTGCCTCTTGTTTATAAGTTCATAAAAATCAACGAGCCAGGCGGAGGAATGAGATGGAATAGATTGAGATGGGATGGGATGTGATTCCTGCCACATAAAAGAAACGTAGCGAAGAAACGAAGTAAAAGAAAAAGAGCCAGAAATCCAATTTCTGGCCAAACCTCTTTACTGCCCCGACCATAATGTGTAATTGAAAACCTGCGCTGAATTGCACCCCCGGGAAAGGGTTTCGATGTGGCCAACTAATTGGCACAGTTGCCGCACAAAAAGGTGGCACATTCAGTGTGACACTGACACCGCTGGCCATTATGTAAACAAGGCCAAGAGACCAAGGCGAATCGCTTGCCAAAAAGCTGTCGCCTTGCAAATAATGCGCTCAATTTGTAGACAGATTTCAAGAGCAGACAGCGCGACAGGGAGAGAGAGGGGGAGAGGGAGAGCGAGAGCGAGAGGGCAACACAATTGGCAAACTAAATCGCTTACATACAATTTCCACAATTTCCACAATTTCCGCCATTTTCCTTTGGCCCATCCCCCTTATTAGAGATGGGTCTGTGGCCCAGATTCATGCCAGAAGATCTAGCCAGAAGTTTTCCTGTCACAATGATAAACATGCGGCAATTGACGCAATCATTGTCTGTCCATGAATTGAATTAAATCAACTCAAGTGCGACAATTCTCCCTGCCCCACCCCCTACCCTTCCCCCTTCCCGCATCCCAACCATTCGCTGGCTAAGAATATGAATTTGTTTGCAACAGAGCAGCATTTTTTGTGTCTGTGGCAAATGAATGGGTTGTGTCACGCATGCCCGCCCCGAAGCATTGAAATCAAACTAAAAGTAATATCAGTATATGGACTGGAAGTACGTACTCTTGTAGTCCCATCATGAGGCATGATTGTCAATCCTTTGTGCCGCAAACTGACATTGGGGCGTATGCGTAATGTTGTGCCCTGTAATTCCGTTTGATTTCGATCTGCAGGACATTAGAGCGGCTCAACGGCGCATTTCGCTTATTAGAATTCGTTTGTGCCGCTGGAGTATAATAAATTTTCCGAGCTGCCGCCGCCGTCGCCGTTGCCCTCGCCGCCACGTGCCACATACGTTCTCGGCAATTTCAAAGTTTATCACCAAAGCGTCTGCAACTTATATACGTCTATCTCTCTTCGTTTTCTCTCTCTCTGTCTCTGACTTTCTCCCTCTGCCTCTCTGTGTCTGCACGTCTGCTGTGGTTATGTGAAATCACATCGTAAAAATGTCCAAGTCCAAATGCCGTGCAGCAAAGCTCATAAGTCCTGTTTCTTCAGCTGTTTCTTTTTATCTCTCCTTTCCTTTTTGCTCCTTATCGTTTCACCTGTCGCCTGGAATTGGCATTAGCGGGCCAACCCTTTTGGCCCATGGCCTTTCAATTTATAGATGGCGCGCATATAAATATTTATTTCGATGTGCAGCTGCCTTCTCACACCAGCTGCAGATTGCTCAACGCACCACCAGCACCACTAGCACCACCATCGACACAGTCGTCATACCTTTGCATCATTATTATTTTTATTATGGCCTTAAAAGCATCGACATTCATGTCTGCGTCTCGACTTGCAGTTTTTCCTTTTCCATATTTTCAATAAGCGAAAGTGCTTGCCCCAAGTTCACAGACGTCTTCTCCTCTGTGTTGCACGCTTTATGGTAGCAAATAATTAAAGGTTAACAGCAGACAACAGCAACAACAACAATCATAAATGCCTCATTTAAAAGCCACTCTGCTCCCTCTCTGCAAAACAAGCAAAACTAAAAACCAACTAAAAATTGTGCCACATTAGCGATCCGTAAATGATGTATCTGGATTAAGGAAGGGGCAGGGCATTATCACTATTATCACTATTATCATTGTTATCATTTCTTATTAGCTGCATTTTGCGACCTCTGTCATAGATAACAATGCAAATTGAGTGTTGGCAGCAACTGTTTCACATTTCACATTTCGGCCCAAACATACCACAGTTTTAATTAGGCTAAATCGTTGCATGATATATGTGTATATTTGTTGCTGCCACGTTGCTGTCTCTGAACTGCCAACAAATACGAAAGTGAAATTGACAACGACACGTGGCAACATTTGACGAGTGTGTGCACACTATTATATTTTGCTTGTGCATCTAAATGTTGCATAAGTGGAATGTATTTGGAATACATCTCCTGAATTTAACTTTATATAATTGATTTTAAAAATTTGGATAACAAATTTTAATTACATACTAATCAATTTTATAATTTAATTTGCTTTAATACTTAAACTCCTGAAATGTTATTAATATTTTGTTGAAATAAATTTACATCGATAAAAGTGATTATAGAAATTGTGTAATTTATTATTTATTAAAATTTTATATTTCAAAATAATGTATATATAATATAATAAAAATGTATATTGTAATGGCGAATATTATATAATGTCAATAAAAGGTTGTATGTTTGACATTTGCAGTAAATCACGAATTTAAAATGATCTTTGTATGTGATGTAACATTTAGTATGTTAACTCTTAGTAAATTTGTGATTTAAATCCAAACCGTGATCCGTATTATAAACGCATTGTAAATATAGACGTAGATTGAAGGTCTTTAAGCATCCTCCAGGGAACAAAATTGACATTGATTGAAAGAAATTGAAATTCTAAATTTCTTTAATTAACTTGATTAAATTTAAAAAGAAGTAGTCAAGCTTATGTAGTGGAAAAGTGCTAGCTTAAAAATAGAGTTATCGATTTATCGACTTGTTTAGCATCACTTAAATATCATAATATTGTAATCCTAATATATATTTAAAAATTTTGATTTGCGTGCGAATTTTATACTTATGTATTTATATATTTCAAAAGATGTACAATTTAATTTAAATAATATTTAAATTGATTCAATATATTCCGCTTATATTGCGTAAATTAAATATGCAGGGTATTTGTATAGTCGACCTTAACAGAAACGTGTGTCAATTTTGTGTTGCATACTTTTCTAAGTTCCAATTCTAATGGATATTCGTTTACATTTCGAAATAATGAAAACAGCTGACACTTAAATTGCCAAATTAAGCACAAATTACACTTTCAGAGAGACAGAGAAGCAGGATGGAGAACGCAAGAGGGAGAGAGAGAGAGTGGTAAATAGCTGAGCTGCAGGCTGACAGCAGGTAAGCATCAACAAGAACGACAACAACAACAACGGCAACAGCAATAAAGGGATGACTGTAATTAGTTCACAAATTGAGTAGCATTATGCATTAATTACATTTGCGGCATTATAATTTGGACAATACTCGTGCTTGCATATCGGGAGCCATGATTCTGTATTATTTGTTGCCGACAGCAGTCCAAGAGTTGTTTCTAGTTGTGGCATGCAACGGAAAACGGCAAATGGTAACGGTAAATTGGTTAACAATTATACAAATCTCATAATGAAGTTAAAGCGGTTCGCTGACACCGGAACATGAACAGGAAGTGGAACTGGCGGAACTGGAGCTGGAAGAGCGTTGAGGATGGGAGAAAACTGAAATTGAGGCTGAGGTTAAAGATGGAGATGGAGTTGGAGATGGAGATGGAGACGGAGAATGAGGATTATTAGCATTGCCTGCGGTCAGCCAAATCCCACCCTGGTTCTGTGAAGGCTTCTGCTCCATTTGCACAGACCAAGTCCTGTAAAATTGATTAGCTGTTGTTACCGGTTACGGTTTACGGTTTAGGTTACGGTTTACAGGTTACGGGTTACGGGTTATAGATTGCAGCTGCCCTTAGCAACAGTTGCAGCAGTTGCAGTTGGCTTGCCACCAACCAATTTGCAGCATTTGTTCTCTACTCGTAAACGAAACCTCTTAACAGGTGTTGATGTTTGCTAAGTAGCAGCTGACCTCGGCCCTCAGCCCGCCCCTGCCTCTTGTGGCACGCTTAGTTGCACATTGCTTTGATTATTTTCTATTTTCAACAAATTGTATGCAAATAGTTGCGGCTTTCCCAAAACGAACCCGAAGACATTTAATATTTTCCAGTTACAACCACAGTATTGACTTTTGGCCTGGCCAACTACCTGTCAGGTGTCAGGCAAGAAGGGAGAGGGCAAATCTGCAATCTATTTGTCTGTTTGCCAGACTACAAACTACACAATATGTCCAGACAATTGGCTCCACAGATTGTTGCACATGCGGGCAGTCGATCAAAATCTTTGCAATTTGCCAAAAAAGTAGCAAATTGCAATTTGTTATTTGCTAATAAAATGTAATTCAGGTGTATCGATTGCTGGCTAATGAAGAGGTTTAATCAACACCACCCAATTGATTAACCATAAACAAATTGTGTTGCAATTCCAATTAGAATCTCAAGTGATTTTGCAACTTGAGACTCGAGACTCGAAACTTGATAACTTGCCGCAAGCTGTTGTTGCCTGGCAGCATTTGAACTGCAATTTGGTTAATTGCTTTACGTGCAGGTGTGTGTGTTGCTGTGTGTGTGTGTGTGTGTTTGTGATATCATAAATTCACATGTCTTATATATTGCGAATGAATTTGCAGCCTGGCTTAAATGACTAGCGACTTTTATGAACTTAATAGTCAATAAGCCAAAACATTTTCACAACTTGCTGCTAGTTCATGTATGTGTGTGTGTGTGTGCGTGTGCCCTGTCAACCCTTTTTGTGTGGGGGTTGCCTCATTAGACGTCGACGACGACGACACATTTTACCATTGATGTTGGGCGTTAGAATAAAATTCAAGTTTTTTATGTGAGCTCATAAAGAGAATTGAATTGCCGCCTCTATGCGTGTATGTGTGAGATGTTGTGTGTGTGTGTGTGTCTACTATTGTGTGTACATGTATTTGTGCTTGTGCCTTTTTAATAGTTAACGAGCTTCAAAAACTTGGCGCCCTTTTGTGTTGCCTCACACATCCTGGCAATCTTCCAGGCCTGGCAAGAGAAGGGATGGTAAGAGAAGAAGGGAGGGAGGAAGGGCCTTTGGAAACCCTTGACGAAAAATGGTTCGGTCAAGGGCTGAGCTCATTGTTAACCATTGTTGCAAATTTTCTTTTATGAGTTTTGCAAGAGGTTATAAAAATGGCATGACCGGAAATTACAAATGTCCATATAATGTCAATACAAGTGCAGATTAGTGGCTGTCATGTGGCTCGTTTCAAAGGGGGCTGATTTTGAGGGGGGGAACGGGAGAACGGGAGAACGGGGTGTCATCAAGCGATTTGGCAATTGTGTTAAATTTAAAACTGAATTGCCTGCCCAACTCGCTCTCGCTCCTTCTCTCTCTCGCTGTCTTCCTCACTCGCTTTATTTGCTTTAAACAAACAAACTGCCAAATGCCGGAAGTCATTTGCATGCACTGTGCAGTCGCTCTCTCTTCCTCTCTTCCTCTCTTTCTCCCGTGCACTCTCCCACTTCATTTCCCCTCCTTGGGTGTGTGCATGTTTAGATGGATTTGTCGATTTGTGGCCGGACTGCAAATGCATTAAATGCGAGCGTAAACACACTGCCAAACTCGGACCAGATCCTGGCTCAACCAACTCAGAGGCTTGTCCTGCTGCTGCCACGCCCACTCTCCGTGTGTGTGTGTTGCTGGTGTTTTGGCATTTGTGTTAATTTCATGCCAAGCAGCAACTACACACACACACACACACGCACACACACACACACACACAGTCGCATTGTGGTCTGTGCATCTCTGAATTATGTTTTTGATTTTAGTTGACAATGAGCGGGACACAAATTTATCGTCTACAACTGCAAAATCGAAGCGTTGACAACGCCAACAACAGCAGCAGTTGCCGTTGCCGTTGCCGTTGCAGTTGCAGCGTGGGCGTTTTGCAAAGTGCCAACTGCGACAAGGCGTGGCACTGACAGCTAAACATAAACAAATACACAGACAAACATACACAACCAACAACAACAAGTGCAACAAGCCCAACTGTATGCAACATGCAGCACAGCACAGCCCAGCATTGAGTTGCAAGTGCAACAACTGCAACACACACAGCACTTAAAGTCCGTTCCCATCCATGGTGCAATTGTGGTTCCCGTTGCCTTGTTGAACCACACTCTGCCCCCCGCTGTCGTCAGCCTTTTTAATTGAAAATTGCCGCTATTTACGATTGCAGCTCGCAGACTGTTTAATAATTAAAGCTTTGTTTTGCTTTGTTTAAACCAACGTGTAAAATAGACTATATAATTATCTAAATACTATCTACATTTATGCCACTAATAATTGAGCTACAATGATCCTTTCTGCAAAACTCTTAAGTCTTTCCATATTGCATTTTAAGGTAATTTTCGACTATTTCAGAGGTTCTTTATTTGCTACACGACCATAGCATGACTACGGTGAAAATTAATTGATTTTGTTAAATTTATTTTTGTACTCTTTTTTAATATGACATAAAAGTAAATTTGCGTTTTGTTTTAATAAACTTTTTATCGCATTGTTGCGGTGATCGAATTCTAAATGTGTATAAGAGACATGCTTCGATTTAACACAGTTAGAGGAGTTAAAGTTTGGAAAAGTTTGTATATTAATGTAGTATTTGGTTAAAACTTGTAGTATATTTAGGACCATATTCCTGTTGTCTACTTAAGATGTATGATAACTATCTAAAATAGTTCAACACATTTGTCGAATCCCTTTCATTATAACCACTACTTAAAAAATAGGTAATTGGGTATGTGTTCGTTACAATGTATGTCACAGGGAAAAGGACTCAACTCCGATCGCATAAAGTGTATATTTTCTTGATCAGCATCAACAGCCAAGTCGATATAACTGTCTGACTGTCCGTCTGTGTAAGAGCCTGGATCTCAGAGACTTTAAGAGCTAGACCAACCAAATTTGGCAGACAGACTTCTGAATACCGTTCAGTATACAGGCAGATTAAGTATATTTAAATTATATATCGCTATCTATGTTAACGTTAAATATTATTAATATCTATCTTAATCGCAGAAAGATAATATAAACAAAGCGGCGGAAATGTGGAAAGCAGTCGAGCTCCTAAAAGAATTCCACAATTTGGGGCTCTGACCTTAAGTTTTCGACAAGTTTTGAAGTGTTTTGTAGATTTGTGGGATACACAAGTTTGAGACTCATCATTGCATTCTATTCTGTATGTAACTTTTATTATTTCATTTGGTACTTTAACATGTTTTACATTGGGCTGACTAAATTACTAACGGGGTCATTACGGGACTTTATTTGTGTGTTGCATAAAATTGAAGATGACATCATAAACTGGCAACTGCCGCTGGGCAGCAGATAGCAAGGGATGGGGAGGGGGGTGCATTACACTTTCAGTTGAAGCTGCAGCATATTTTGGCATGCAGTCAAGATGTGCGCTTAGTTTAGGAGAGAGAGAGAGAGAGGGGAGAAGGAAGGCGGACAGAGAGGCGGCCAGCAGGGAGCAAAAAGCAGCCGTAAAGGTGTTTTTATAGCTGCCATGACAACATATAGAAGGGGGACGCAAGGGGAAGGGCAGCCAGCGATGGGCAGCATGTTGTTTGTGCCTGACAGTGTAGTCGATATTTACACGCGACGATGTCCTGTCCGATTGTCCTGCGACTGTGACTGTGACTGTGACTGCTGCCAGGACTTGTTTGCTAAGCGCCAAGGATTGGCTGCCAGGTAACAGCCAGAGAGAGACAGACAGAGCGAGCGAGAGCGAGAGCGAGAGGGAGCGAGTGATAGCTGCTAAGTTGGCTTGCAGGTGTGATTTTATGCAATTTGCTTTCATATTAAATGAGTAGCTGCTGCTGAGGTCTCCAGACTTGGCCAGCAGCAGTTGTAGGCGATGGGGGGTTAGTTGGTTAGTTGCGGACTTGTGGGGAACATAAAGAACTTTCATTCATGGCTCTGACTCGGGCTGTGCTCTGGCATCAGGCATCAGGCATCGGGCTTCGGGTATCGGGAATCGCGCCCCTATGGCAGCAAAGTAACTGTGCAAACGTTGCAGCTGCAAATCCGCAATCAGACAAAGCAAATAATTTTGCAAAAATAAATATGAGGGATTATTGTACAGGCAGGCTGGCAAAGGGTTGGGGGCGGGGGGGGGGCGGGGCGGGGCGTAGACCTGCTGAAAAGTATGCTATAATAAAATGCAGCTAAGTCGAGAGACAACGACGACTGTCGGCGGCCTGCATAGCGATATTAAATTTCAAGTGCATGTGTTAAGCCGTCTCGTTTTTTGTGACTGCCACTATTTGTGGCACATCCCAGTCGGCTTGTCGGCCTGCCATTGAAATGTTGTCCTTGTCTTGTGCAGCATTTGCGGCATCAGCAGCATTTGTGGCATCTGTAGCATCCCTTAATATGTATGTTGCTCAATATTACGACATTCATCTGAATGCACTTGCCACTTGAGAGATTAGCCTGCAACCGAAACATGTGGCAGTCCCAGTGCCAACCCCACTGCCTCTATTCCCCACTCCCCACTCCTTCCCCACTCCCCTTCCACCAACCATTCAATGCCCCGTTGTCGTCACAAATTTACCTTTTGTCATAGCTTTTATTTATTTTTGTTATTGTCTATTTCTTGACTTAGAAGCAGCAGCACCAGCAACCACCACCACTCTCATCTCCAACCTGACCATCTCCAACCTGCACCTCTCACCTCTCATCTCGCCACCCCTCTCTCATTCAGTGATCCAACCACAGCAGTCATTATTTTGATGATGTAACTTTTTGTGCTGCCTTTTTTTCGACAGTTTGTTTGCATTTATCTCCACCTGACCGCACCAGCCTCTCCCCCCTCTCCACCTCTTCCCGCTTCCCTCTCCCCCACCATGCCAAATTATTATTATTATTATTTGCTCTTCATTGTTGTTCTTGTTGTTCTTGCTTGAAATTTACTTTTTAAAATATTAAAAAGTATAAAGAAAAATACCAACACTAATGTCTAATGTCGTATAAATTCATTGCGAAAGGAGGCGCCCTGGGAAACTGGAAAAGCCGTCAACTGGCTGCGACAGTCGGAAAATGCAGAATCAGTAAAAATTTTTAGACAAATTAAATGAGGTCCATTAGGAGGCACCATTGTTTGCATTTGGCTGCACCGAAATGGGGCAGCCATTTTAAAATGACTCTCGAGCTGTGTTCAAACTGGGAATATCATATACCATCTACCCTATGCTTATCCACATTAATGGGAATGAGCCTATTAATTTAAGAGGCTTCAAATTGTTCAAAATAAGGATATGCCAATGGATAATTTTAGTTCTGAAAATATATATATTTAATTTTCAATAATGAAGCGAATTAAATTTTAATTTAGTAATCATCAAGTTATATAACTATATATATGTGTGTATGTATGTATGTGAACTTCATTGCATTGAATTTTAAACTGTTCGCAGTATTGTTTTATTTGAAGGCATCGATGAAAGTAAAATTTAATCAACAGACGCTTAATATAATGATTGTGAAGGCACACGCACACACACTGGCACATACAAAGAACTAACGAGAGAGAGCAAGAGATAGTGAGTGAGAGAGAGAGAGAGAGAGGGATGGAATGAACATAACATGACAAATGCACGTCATTTGGCTTATTAGAGGTTTATTTCGCTTTTGGCACCCAACTACAATACAATTACGCCTCACACACACACTCATACACTTGTACGCCTTTTGGCAATGAAATCCGGCTAAAATCAAAGTTACACACACACAAACACACACACACACACATACACAGAGACACACAAAGTTTGGCATTGCGTTGTGCCAATTTGCAATTTCATTACAATGCTTAATCATCATTACTTGCCAGCGCCTCATAGAACAGCTATAAAGTGCACACTCACACACACACACATACATACATGTGTGTGTGTGTGTGTGTAACACATTCACAATATTGCGTTCGCACTTCCGTTTCGTACGTAAAATAAAAATCGCAACCGAAAAATGCCATTCGCCGTGCAATTTCGCAACTCTTCGAGAGTGTGTGTGTGAGTGTGTTCCATGTGTGTGTGTGTGCGTGTGTGTACTGCTATGTGTGAAGAGCTGCCATGTCACCATTCACATGGCTGGATAGCCAGATGCAGGTCCGTCGCATTTGTTGCTAGTGGTATTTGATTATATATGTAGCCATATCGTGCAGCAACGTGCCACACCATGATACATACCATGCCACACCGCTCCACACCGGGCCACACCGTGCCACACCATAGACGTCACGCTGCTGCCTCAGCCTGCCACTGCAGTCCGCGTCAAATGCAGTTTATGCCCCAGCCATAAATCAAAATTTTTGGTTTCTGCTGTCAGCCAGTGGCAATAGCTATGAGCTCCAGGAGAAGAACTCTCTCAGTAGTTGCACGATGATGTTGCAGCTGCAAGTGCTTCTGCTTTTGCCTTTTGCGTAACTCGTTTATTTTCGTGGTCATAATTTGCCACTTCTTTTCTCTGTCTCTCCTCTCCTCTCCACTTCTCTTCTCTTCTAAACTCTTCTCCCATTGTCCATTGTCCCTGGAAATCTTTTCTAAAATATTGGTTTAGATTCTGTCAAACAAATTGAATTTGTTATTTTTTGATGAAGCCAAATCGCAGCTAGTGGCAACAAATACAACAACAACAAATTACAACAACTTCATTTGCATTTAGAAGCTGTTAAAGCTCATTTTAAAAGTGTTTTCAGTTCCATTGTTCTCTTCACATTAAACACTAACATTGAGAGCCAATCTACTGACAGTACTCGACTATTTAAAACTACATATTGAAAGATTCTTCGATCTCATTTAAATGGAAACTCAACTTGAGTTAAAGTTTGTTTGTTTGAGGGAAGTGAAAAAGACTCACTTGTAGTTCGGTGTGTCGGGAAATTGATTTGTTAGTTAGATTAGATCTTGATTTTAGCTGAACCTTTCTGAATTACATTTATTTATTAATAATATTTATTTGCGTATTGTCTAACATAAGTAATAATTTTTATTTGAAGTAAACAATATAAATCAACCTTTCTGAATTTTATTTATTATTTTACAAGAGTAATTATTTTTATATGAAGTACACTATATAAATAATTTAAGTTTTATGTTTAAAATGATCAGATTGAAATATAATTAAACAAAAAAAGAATCAATAAAGTAAAAAATAACAAAAACTACCAACAACCCCGGCTAGTTTGAGACTCTTCATCTTAGAATCATCGGTTCGAGCGCCAGGAATCTTTTTTAATTACACCTGGAGCCACCAGTCACGTGTAGTTATCAATTATCTCTATTACTTCACATTAAATCAAACAGTCGGAAAGTCAATGTCGGGATTAGCGAAATATCTTAAGGACCGTAGATGTGGTGGATTATCGCATTGTTTTGGGGGGAAAAGGGGGATGGGCAAACATTTAAATCGAACAAAACCTGCTCCGACGCAATTGGAATCCGTGTGCCAAATTCCTAGATTTTCTGAGATCCTTTTATTGATATTAACAGACAGACAGACAACGGTCAATGATATATCGACTTGGCCGTTGATGCTGATCAAGAATATAATTATTTTAGATATATTATAATATATATTATTTTAGAGATGAATCCTTCGTGTTACATTCATTGTAGCGAACACAGTATAACCGAATACTTAATCCTTAAGTAACGGGTACAAATAAGTTATAAGTTAAACGTATATTGATTATCGATGTATTGATTGCTCAGTTGTAGATTTTAAATTTATTTGAAAACGTATTTATTGCTTCAAATGTATAGCAATAACTAAAAATTTGGTTGATATTTGAAATATTTTAAAGCCAGCCTATTTTTGTGATTCGTACATATGCGTACATCACTAAAATCTCTAGAGATTTGTCGAACAAAGTGAAATTATATTCAGTTATCACTACATGTAATTCTATTTTCATTTATTTGAATACATTTTATCTCTAAAGATTTAGATTTAGATTAACATGAATCACAATTTCTAGCCCTTGAAGGGTATCATTTTATCCTAGTCACAAACATAAGTAATATATATACATTTATTTATTTAATCGACTTAGCCTAACACAAAATTAACATATCGTTACACTGTAACTAATATATTAATTTAAATTTTACTTATCATTTCCTTCTCTTTTTTTTCTGGAGTTACTTTAATTCATAATTCATTCAGACTGATCTTTATCTTTCTGCCTATCTTTCTCTCTCTTTCCTCAGACTTACTTATCTTAATATCCTTTGATCCTCTGTTAACCACATCCTTCTGCTGGCATTTCATGTTGCTGAGACGAGCTTAAGGAACAATATGAGTAGCCGTATGGTTTCATACACACGCACACACACTTACACAAAAGAGCTGCCTTGAGCAGACACAGGCACACACAAACACACACACATGCACCCCCCTTATCATATGTGCATTCGAGCTTTCCACTGAGCATCATTCGAAATGCGATGCGCGCCTCATTTGTTCGGACTTTCAACGTCATCATCAACAGCAGCAGCATTTGAGTATGTATGAGTGTGTGTGTGTGTGTGTGTGTGTGGGTGTGTGGTGCCAAGGTGCCCAGTTGCTGCAGCGCTTTTCACGTGTTGCAAGTTAATAGCGAGCCAAGTTATGGCCTGCAAGTGAGTTTTGGACTGTGGTCAGTTTATGTATATACTATAAACATAAAATTCGTGAACAATGCACTAGACGAAATTTTCCACATGAATGACAAATGATTTGACCAATAGGCAAACCAAACAGAGCAAGAGAGAGAGAGAGAAAGAGAGAGAGAGAGCGGTTGTTACATACATGCTTTTTCTACAATTGTGCGACCTTTTATCGAAGCCATCGATCTTTTGCCTTGCGTTTGACAGATCAAAATTAGAAATCGTAGCAAACGTTGTGGCAACAGCAACAAGAGCAACAACAGCATCGAGGCAAAACCGCTTTCTGTTAATTGTGTGTGTGTGTGTGACTTTTTCATAGCTAATTGAATGGCTGGCAAATAATTTGATGCCTGCTTTTAGGCGCAGCTGAAAAGTGCAAAAAATTGTAACTGGCAACTTTTGTTGCGATTGTGGAATCTGAAATGTGGAAGGGGAGTGGAGGTATGGGTGGTGGGGCGTGCTCCAAACTGCTGTTACTCGCTTATCGGCATTGTTCGTGGCAGTGGCAGTGGCAGCCTTTAAGTGATTTTCGATTTTAGTGATTTGGCCTTTCATATGCAAAGCAGAGGAACGAAGCGTGCAACACGCAGCAGGCGGCACGCAAACTGTGCAAACCGAAAACTGATGACGCAGCGGGCACTTGACTCGACGCCACTCGACGCGCGACTCGACTTCAACTGACTTTGGGGCGTGCCACAGCCCCAAAAAAAAGAAGAAATGAAGAAAAGAAGAGAAGAATGGGAGAAAATGAAAAGGGAATTGCCCGTTTAGCGGTTTATTTTAATGGACAACAACAACAACACGTCAACCGTTTATGCATTTTGTCGCTCGACAACAGGTAAGATTTTCATACCATTTTCTTTTGTGTATGTTTCTGAAATTGCGCCACTTTCGAGAGCTGTTTACAAATTTGATTTTCGTGTTTGATTTGCTGTTTGGGACGTGAGCGAGGGCAACAAGCGATGGGGGGTGGAGGCGTGAAACAGCACGGGGCGGGGGAGGAGACACACGTACACGTGTCTGCGAAATGGAAAGCCAAATGGCAGCCAATGTCTGCTGCCGACTATTTATAGTCTGACCCGAGTTAAATGAAACTCTAAATTAGACACTACACGGAGACAAAGCGAGTGATTGCGGGGTGGGTAGGGGTTGGTGACCAAAATGCGCGGGGGATGCAGCCAGCGGTTAGACAAAGCCAGCGCATAATAATAACTGCAGTTAAGCCAAAAGAAACGCAAGAGAAACAACAAATAAAAAATGAAACGGGTGTAACATAATCAAAGCGGCGCCTAAAAGCAGCAGCAGATGTAGCGACAGAGGCAGCAACAGAGACAGAGGCAGCGACTGAGGCAGCGACAGAGGTAGCGACAGAGGCAGCAGCATCCGTGACAGCGACAGCGACATCGTCATCGCAGCGGAGGGGAAATGTCGCCGCATCCGGCAATAGAATGAACTCAAATGAACACCACACGATGTCACGCACACGAGCAGAACCGAAGCGCGCGTGTTCGCACAAAAGCCGAACGAACTTACGAAATTGAAATGAGTGCAAAAATCGTGTTGAACCAAAGCCTCAACTTATCGCGTAGAGCTTTTTGGGACAGGAGCACAAAAGCTCGCTTTCCTCTGACTAACGCTGTCTGCATGGACGATGCGTGCGCAGGCTGCGCTGCCGCTGCCGCTACCGATGCCGATGCCGAAGTAAGAAGACGAAGACGATGCCGATGATGCTGTCGATGCCGATGCCGATGCCGATGTCGATGTCGATGCTGCTGCAGCAGCTGCAAAACTGGTTAGAATTTCCCCTTCGCTTAGCTGCTTGCTGCGCTGTCGAGCTTATCTCTGCATCTGTATATGTGTGCTGTGTGTGTGTGTGTGTGTGTATGACAAGTGGAGGAGAGTGGAGGTGAGTGGGGTGACGCGATGTCTTTGTGCTCTTCAGTTTTCGCGCACTCTTTTCATTTGCGGAGTTTTCCTTTTTGCGTGCGTCTTGCGTTGCTTTTCTTTTGCATATCCCCACCCGGAAAATTCATCGTGCTGGATGCGACGACGTCGGTATAAAAACGCCCGCAACGCATTTCGTTGCTCATAAGTTGGAATCATTGCGTCCAGTGTGTGCCCTGTGTTCTGTGTTGTCCTGTGTACTGTGTAGTGTGTAGTGTGTAGTGTGTGCTGTGTCCTCAAGCAGCCGCAAAGTTCGTTAAGAATCCCACGCACTCACACACACACTCACTAACACACACACTCACGCACTTTAAACTCTGATGCTGTCAACAAGAAACAATTTGTAAAAACCAAGTGAAGAACTTAAACAAAAACATACATATATTGAAAAGAACTGTAAAACGCCAAAATAAAAGTGCATCTTAAAATACTGTTAAATAATTATAATAAATTTTAATCAATTAACACAAGCGACAATGACTGTGTGAGAGCTGCGTTTGGTTTTGAGATCTATTAATCGTGTTTGCAGAAAAAGTTATCTTTTGTGCTTAAAAGTAATTTGCATAATTAGTAGGTTGTCATCAATTAATGGCGCGTTAATTGTTTTTTTAACTAAAATTGTTAAATTATTTAACTGATTCGCAGAACTTTAAAACAGGCAATTAACAGGGCAACAGAAACGGAAACGCAAACGGAAACGGAAACCAACCTGAACCGCAGCGAAACGAAACGAAACGATGCGAACTGAACTGGGAACTGACCTTCATGTAGCTGATGTAATTACCAAACCAAACCAGACACACACACTTTCACCTACACGGACACGGACTCAAAAGCATAAACAAATATTGATATAAAATGACAGTAAAAAAATAGGCAGTTTAAAGTATAATTAAAATGACATTTGACTGCAGTTGAACAGCTTTGTTAATTATGCGCGAGAATCCAGAGAAAAACATACAAACAACAAACAAAGTACAATAACAAAAGCGAAGCGAATGAAATGTAATTTGAAAAAAGACGAGAAAAACAGTTGCAATTCAATTGAAAATCATTTAATCATGAAAATATGTAAATTTGAAAATTATTGCAATTCCAACTGAACGAAGACTGCAGCTCATTTTGAGGTAAGCAAATAAATTGTTATTCAAATTCATTACATAATATCATCAGGCCGTTAAACAATGCATTAATTATACATTTTCATTCAAATTGCAAATTACAAAACACACACACGCACACATTCGCACAATATACAATGCATATGGGTTTCGGTTCAGTTTAATCATCCATTAAAAGCAACTAACCATATTCTAGAATTTGTGCATTTGCTGTGCTGGGGCTTCATAAGCTGCAATCTTGCAATCCTGCAATCCTGCAATCCTGCAATCCTGCAATCCTGCAATCCTGTCATCCTTTGCATATTGACTGTTTTTGTTACATTAAATTCTAACAAAATGGGAATTTAAATTGAATATAAATGAAATATGATATTAATTACAACTATTTTAATGAAAAATATTCTATACGCTTTTAAATGCTATTGACTTACTAACAGATAAAAGATCTAAAAATTTATTCCTTAATGGTATCTACATAAGCATATATTTTTATATCTACATAAATGCAATGCGTCTTCTCTTGATATTACATTATTAATATCTACATAAAAAGATGCTCATACTTCCGCAAATCAGATACATCATCGGATATAGAAGACGTAGTACAATATTAATACAGTTTCTGCATTTTTGTGGCCGAACATTAATCTAGAAAGTCGTGTATTTCTTTGAAATAGTATGCAACTTGTCCAACTTAGCTCAATAATAAGCAAGATATGATTTCTTCTTCAAAAGATCGTTCCGATAGCAAATTTTAAATGAAAGAAAAACAGAAAATGTTAAATATAATGTTATTGATCTAAGAAATTTCTTTATTCTCTTTTAAATGTTTTCATTAAAGGTTAAACATTTGAGTTGTCAAATTTATTTGATTTAGGTAACATCAGATTCATTTTTCTTTGAAAAAAAAAATATGAAAAGCGATTGGCTTAAGTTATTAAATTATATAAATAACATTGTATTTGCTTAAAACAATTAATACGAGAGAAGCCAAAAAGTTTATAAATCTTTCAGATTCAGCAAGACAAAAGAAATACAACTTAAATGAACTACTCGGAATGCCATTGAAAACTTTTTAATTCACATTCAATTAAAAAAGCGTTTGATTCATTTCGCAATTGCATTAAAATATTTGCAAAATTAACAAAGTGTTCGATAAGTAAAGAATGTCAATCAATTAAAAGAGATATAATATAAATATAAACTATATAATACAAATTAACTATATGGTATTCATTGTATTTAAAAACATGACGGCTCATTTGCCCGACTGAACGAATGAATGTTATTAATAATGCGAATATGTGCAACACTTTCAGTTGCAACAGTGTCTGCATATAGTATATTCATGAATACTTCTGCATTCATTTTTAATTTATATGTTCGGTCGATTAATTAAATACAACAGCGCAAAATTGAAAAAACAAAAGATATTTTTGTATGTGTTAAAAACAGAAGCGGAACTGGAAGTAAGAGAAGAGAGGGGAATGAGAGAGAGGGTCATACATATGATATTTGCAAACCAAAAAAAATATTAAATTAAGAAACAGCTACATTTGCAATCAGGTATCTTCCATTAGAAAAAGCACACACGGAAAAAAAGGAAAGGTATCGGCTGGGGAAAATTCCAGTGCAGCACTTTAAATTCCAATTAAAAGGAAAATGTGAATAATTGCAAAAAGTGCTTAGTAATGCAGCGAGTCTAAGTATGTATATGTGTGTGTAAGACAGAGAGGGAGAGAGAGAGAAAGAGAGAGAGAGTAAGTGTGTGTGTGTGTGTGTAGTCTAGAAAGTCGATGGCTTTAACGGCAGCTGCAGCAAAAAGCCGTGTTTCAGCTTGGCTTAATTGCATTTTAGTTGCCGAGCTGCGCAGCGGTCGAACTAATGCCACATGCCACATGCCACCCTCAAAACCACTGCCACTGCCACTACCACTACCACTACAACTACAAACAACAGCGGCAGCTTCTAAGTACTCACCCACACACTCAAACTTATGCAGGCATCCACATATCGCACTTGAATGCCATAAGCCTCAACGCGCGCTCTCTGGATGTTGATTTGGCGCCTTTTGCCACGACTGCCACAACTGAAAACTGAGAACTGCGAACTGAGAACTGCAAATTGAGAACTAAGGATTCAGCATGGAGGATTGGGAATAGAGGATTTACGAATTGAGGACTGGGGACTGGGGACTGAGGACTGAGAAATGCTTGCTTCCACTCAGCTACTGCATTTTCCGCTGACATTTTCGTTTATTTTCCGATTTCCCTTTATGCCAAATGCCGTTGCACAGCTTCCGCTTATAGCACGCCTCCTTTTTTTCTCTCTTTCTCTTCCTCTTTCTCTCTCTCCCTCCCTGGCTAAATGTGTTACTGTGTTTGGTCTCAAATCAGCTTCCGTCACATGCCAAGCGGCAAAAATAAACAGCATGTGGAACAAAAAAAGCAGCAAAAAAATGTTACAAACAGCAAGGTAGACAACTAAATACCCTGCTTATGACTGTTGACAGATCTTAGTTTCGTACCTGCAAGTTAACTAAGATTTTGTTTCAAAAAACAGTACTGGTATGTAGTTATGTAGGTTTAAAACGTTTTGTGTAAATTGAATTTATTAATATTCTGCACATTTTTCATACTGAAATTCTTTAAGAAAGTTTACTTCAACCTGTAAATCTGATAATAGGGGTCATTTACTTCAAATTTCACGGGAATATCAAGAATTTTCTTTAGCTTTAGCTACTTTTCAATTTGGTAATAAATCGAAAATATAGCTAAGTTCACATTAAATATTTTTGCCTTCTTGCGGTTAAGGTAGTAGTGGTATCAATATCAATTCAGACTTCTTATCAGCATTATAACTGTAGCACTATTCTTCATGCCAAAACAGTTGCACTTTGAGAGTTAGAGTATGGGAAATAGGAAACACACAACTGTAGCTTCTGTGAATGGAGCAGTTCGGGAGAGAACTGTCGCTCGTTAAAGTTTGTCTTTCATCCTGGCTATGGGTCCTGGTGCTGGTCCTTCGCTTGGTCTTCGTTCTTCTGGTTCTGGTCCTGCACTGGCAGCGATAAAGTGCAAATTTTGTTAATTATTCGTGCGTTGCCTCCAGTTTCGCTTCGTCCTGTTGGCCCAGACTGGAAACGAGTGCGCAAACTTTTTGGCATAATTGCCACAATTTTTGCAGGATATGTCTGCCAGCCTGCCAGTCGACTTTTCAACTCCTCCCATAGATAGAGGGGGAGGGACAGCGTCAATAAGAACGCATCTCCTCGAAGCGAACTTGGAAGCATTTTTAACGATCCCTAAAAACAGATTCCGGCTTTTGCTGATTGTCTGTGAAATTTGAGGTGTATTTCCCTCAGCAATTACACTTGATTTCATTTCAATTATTTACCAACGAAGTCAACGGAGTCCTCGTCCTGACCAAGCAAATTTACACGGTTTTTTATTTGTTGTGCCACACAGAGTAAGAGCTGTAAGGCAGCTGCATGTGCCAGTGTATGTGTGTGTCGTGTGTGTGTGTGTGTGTGTGTGGCATTTGCAGAATTTGCAAGCAGCTTCGCTGAGCTTGTGTCAAGCATAGTTGACATGGCTATCCGCTGAGATTTGCGCTTTGTAAATTCATTCGCCCCGCATTCGCAGAGTATTCACTGTGTCTAAGCAGATCCCCCTGTAATACACTCACACACACACACACTCGCACACACAGGCGACATGACCAACAATTACACACACAAGCTCTGCATAAATTATGCACTGGAGCGCAGAGTAGCAGAAAATATTAACTGCAACATGGCAGCGTGGCAATGTGGCAGCGTACAGCAACTTGGTGCATCCTTCGTGCCACCTCGATGTGCCACCTGCCTGCGTACGTATCCAGGTGGCAGCCAAACAAACCGCACACCGTGTGGCAGCCTCTGTGGTTGCAAGCAATGTCAGTGTCTCCTCTTCTGCATATTTCGAGGGTATCTCAGCTATATCATGTCCCATTTACTTTAGTTAACAGTTAACAGAACTCTTCTCAAGGTGTAACATGTTCAACATTCGAGTCTGTTGAATTTCCGAACTTATTTAAACAATGTTATGTATATATACCTCAGCTATATCATGTCAGATTACTTTAGTTAACAGTTAACAGAACTCTTCTCAAGCTGTAACATGTCCAACATTCAAGTCTGTCGAACTTCCAAACTTATTTATACTATGTTATGTATAATTTTAAAATGTTAATCTTAGAATGTTATTGATCCATCCCATTAATTTATTCTGCTTCTCTGTAAGCTAAGAAAGCTCTATGTATTTGAATAGTAGATTAACTGCATATTATCTGTTTTCATTAAACTTCTTTTAAAAAGTATTTATAATTGCGAGTCTTCAATGGTTTCTTATTATTGTATAATTGACAGTCTCAACTTGCTGTAAGTTTGTTTAAATTCAAAAGATGTGCTATGTTCATTTTTTTTTATACTTCTGTAATTGAACATTTATCTGCTTTGATTTTCCAATGTTAATTTCTTGAGATCTAATTTGAACTAACAGATAACATATAAATCCACACTCGAATGTTTAAATAAATCAGATGCTATTTAAAATTTATTTTATTATATTTTAATTTGTTTGCCCGTTTTTCTGAAAATATTAAATAAAGAGTATATAGTATTCGGAGTGAATTTTCGTCTCGAGGACCCAGTTTGTGTGTGTGTGTGTGTAAGTGTGCGTGTGTACACAGCAACTACTTTTTAGAGCTGATACAGCAATTTATTTCGTTAGTCAGTTGCTAGCTTTGCATTGCATACTTGCAACAGCAGCAAAGCAGTGTACACACACACATATACACACTCACACTCACATAAACAAACACACATTTAGCGGAATAAGCGACTTAGCATAAAGTGGTTTTTGGCTTGGCTTTTGGCTTTGCATTTGACATTTCTTGGGCCAACACACAAAGTTTGGCAATTTGTACACGAGAAATTGGAAGGCAACCGAGAGGCTGTGGCAGGATGAAAGGGAGAATGTGGCAGATAAACGAAGAGTTGAGCACTATAGTTGACTTGGAGTCAAACAACAGATTCACGCTGAATTGATGTTATTACAATGATTATTTTCCAAATGCGTCAAATTTAAAGTGATTGATAAGAATATTGTTGAAATTCGATATTCTTCGATATTGTTATTGTTTGACTTTATGGTTTGTTTTAATTAAAATTGAGTGAGATTTATTGAATTGGTTCAGACGTGTGTGCTAACTAGTATTATAGAAAATATGGCCAATTAAATGATAAGAGTACTATTCTCAATTGCGAATCAATTGCCTGCAGCACCTTCAATTGCCTAATAAGTCATACATTAATTTCATTAGTTTAATGGCATTAAACCGCAAAGTGCAATGTCATAAATTCAGCATTTGAGATAAGCTTAAACTAATATTGCAATTATGTGCAATAGATGTATCCCCCTCTCTCTCTCTCTCTCTCTCACTCTCTGTGTCAGTATCCAACTAAAACTATCTCTGTCTCTCTCTGAGTTTGTTTGCTTTGCTTATGGCTGGCAGTTGAGTCTTGAGTGTCCTGCCTTGTTGGCAATATAAATTGCATTTCAGCTCAGATCTCTGGCTCATTCTCAACGTGATGAAGCTGCTGTCAGTGTGTTATGACTGCAAATAAATATATAACTCTGAGTACTCGTACTCCTACTCGAATGTGAATGCGAATGCGAATGCGAATGCGAATTAGAATGTGAGGATGCTCGTTTCGAGTGTCTGCGAGTTGCTGCAGCTATTCGCAGTTCTTTAAGTTGACTTTTCTGTTGCATTGTGGCAAAACGATCTCATTAGTAAATCATTTGTCATGCATTTTCAGCTTTTCTTTTTTGCACCTGTGCAACAAAAGCAGGGAAATTGAATTTTCTTTAAGCTGAAAGAAAACTGCACTGTAAGCAGCTAACAAAGCCAACAGCTTTTCTATTTTTTGGCTAAAAAGCGAGAAAGCTAAATACGTCGAGCTGCCTGGCATTACAACGGGTTCATTTTCAAGCTGAAAGAATCTGGTCCGCCTCCCAACCTTTCGCTCTTGCTCTCTCTCTCTTTCTCCCTCTCCCTCTCTCTGTTCCGCCTGCTCTCTCAGCTACCATCTCCCTCTCTCTCTCTCTGCCTGCGGCAAGAAGCGATAATAAAGTAAACTCTGCTTACAGCTCAAGTGCAATGGCAATTGTATTCGTTTTGCTACTTGGCATAACTACAGTACCGCCGACAGTATTCTCCCCCCGCCATTTTATAAGCAACTGTAAGCAAAGTTAAGTAATCCGAGTCTCTCTCTCTTTCTCTCTCTCTCTATCATTTCCACAATTAGAAGCAAGCTTGCAACAACTGCAACAAAAACGCGCCCAAAAATGTTGCACAACTTTAACAAAAATGTTCAGCTTTTGTTTTTGCCGCGTCGCGTCGCCAGCTAAAAAATGTTGCCACGAAAAAGGTATATACTATACTTATGCTACACTTTACTTAGTTTATTTTATATATTTTCTTTTCTTTTCTTTTTTTATTGCTATTGTTGTTGTTGTATTTTGGGACTGCTCTTGACGTCGTCAGCGTCATCGTCATCGTGTCGTCCTTGTTGAGTGCGAGTTCTCAACGTAGCTGTGGCATGTTCGGAATTTGCTTTGCTTTATGCTTTATACTCGCCCACCCTTCCCCTTAACCCTCCCCGAGCATCTCTTCATCTCCTCAGTCCCGCAGCTTTTAGTTTCCTTTATTTTTTTCTTGCTTTTTTTGGGCATACTCGTAAGTGCACCTTATTTCTTTCAGTTTTCCTTTTTCTTTTGCATTATAAAAGGCAGGAATTAATGCATAGAGCTCCACTGAATAGCATGCCTCCGGAAAGGGGCCTTTCCTCGTGTCCTATGCGACTGTCCTCAACAATTTGTGGCGCCTCGCTTCGCAATGCTCGAATGCAAAGTGTCTGCAGTCAGTTTCGGACTTTTTATTTATTGTTTAAGATTTAAGCGAAGCGGCCCATTTAAATAAAATTTCATAATTTCCAAAAAAAGCAAATGAAAATATGTGCACGTAATTTCAATGATAAACAAGTTGCTAAACAGTTGATATGTCAATATAAGTATATTTTCTGATTCAAACTCATTTAAATTATATTTGCAAAAAAATAATTAGAGCTTAGTATAAAATTCAGCGATCAGTATAAAATTTGATTTATTCAGCCAAGTTTTTATCTTATAAAGGAGTAAAGACTAGACTAGAGACTAAAATATCAGCTCATAACTCTCAATAATGAAATACAAATTAGTGCCATTGAATTTATCTCAAGTAGATATATTTTTTAATATCAAGCATGAGTTGAAGTTGTTTCAACAAAATACATTTTTAATATCAATTAATGCTGCACATTTAGATCAGTGTTAATTAATTTGACAAGCTCTGAAATGTATCATTTATATAGTGGTTGTAAAGTGATTTACTTTCAAGGAAAGCACAGCTTAAATCAGATTTGAGATTTGTCATTTCAACTGGAATGAATGGAGCATTGATAGAAATAGAAGAAGACCCTATCAATATATTTATACTCGTATTCCTCTTATCGTTTACGAGTAAAGCAATCGCAAATCGTTTCGTTTTGCATAATGGCATTGGGAAAAATTATTCGGCTATTTTGAAATTTGCACA
Source organism: Drosophila sp. st01m (assembly GCA_018901795.1). Classification (NCBI taxonomy): domain Eukaryota; kingdom Metazoa; phylum Arthropoda; class Insecta; order Diptera; family Drosophilidae; genus Drosophila; species Drosophila sp. st01m. The sequence continues at coordinate 2,199,359 of JAEIFG010000334.1, forward strand.
AAGTTTGGCTTGAGTTGAACTTCAGTGTTGTAGTCCTGTTGTCCTGTTGTCCTGTTGTCCCATTGTCCCATTGTCTCGTTGTCCTTGCGGGGACAGGCTAAAGTTTAGCCAGTCATGTCATTTGCATAGTTTTGCCAAGACGCATCCTTTCGCCGGGAAGCTGAGAAGGTGGGGGGAATGGGGGAATGGGTGGATTTGGGAAGTTGGACAATCCTGCCGGATGCTGTTGCTGTTGTCAACAATCTTTTATGTGCCTATTGGCAAAATATATATTTGAGAGACTCGGCAGAGGTTGAAATTCAATTGTCAAACTGTGAAGATATCACAGGCTTTCCACTTGGATGCTCCATGCAAACTTGGCAGCTTGGTAACCAGGCAGCAGGCGGCAGCAAGCGGCATGCAACAAGCAGCAACATGCATAAAAATGGTTTGTTTAATTTATTAGAATCTAAACAAATTGCTTAGGTTGTTAATGCGACCGCATGGAATGCACAGATATGCGTATATTCATTTATATATTTAGATAAAGATGCAGATAGACAGAAGGCGGAAAATCGGCAGACAAATTAGCTAAAATGAAGTTGCATTTGCAGTTGAAGATTTATGGCCAAGACAATGCGCCATAATGTGGGTCGTTGCACAGAACAAACAAATAGGCAGCGAAACAAAGCGAGTAAATGTGCAACCTACTTTTCAATTACGAGACAAGTCCAACCGCAGCGAGCAGCGTGCAGCATGAGACGTGCAACGTGCAGCAAAGGCTTGGCTGGGGGGCAGGAACAAAGCGACCTCGCTCGACAATGGACCCGGGGCCCAATGTGGCTGACTGCATTTAGCTGAATTACAGCTGCTTTTTCTTCCCACACACACACAAATATACTTGGAAATACTTACGTGGCACACACGTGAGGCAACTGACACCGCACGCATCCTGTCCTGCACCTGCACCTGCCTCGTTGCGGGTTTAGAGTGCAGTGAAGTGAACTGCACTGAGACAAAGTGGGTGAAGGCCCTGCACATGTCTAAGGACGAGTCGCCTTTTATGCCATTGTCTGCATTTAGCAGTGCGTCTCAGTGTCCATAATGTGGCAAGCGGAGAAGAGGGGAGACCACTCAATGCCACCCCCAAGTGGTCGACAAGCACGCCAAAGAGTACTCCAAGCCAAAGGCCAAACTGAAAAGCCAAACAGAACGCTGCATTAGCAGTCGGTTCAGGTGCCTGCCTCGGGTGCCAGGTAAAGATGCAGGTAAAGATGCTGGTGCAAATGCAGCAGGGGGAGTTGCATTTAAATGGACGTGCAAATTAAATGATATTTTCATAATTTTCTTGACTTGACTTTATCTAATTAGCTGTACATTTAGCTGAAAAATGCACTGCACTAACTTTAACTAATTGCTAAATAAACTGAACCAAAACTGAGCAACGAGAACTTGGAACTGCGAATTGCGAAGTGGTAGCTGAAAAGTGACTTTCTCAGCGACTGCTCATTTAATTAGAAGCCCAGGCAAATGATAATGATAACATTGTTTTTTCATTGAAGTTACAGCTAGTTTCCAGCTAAAAAAATCTGGCTGAGCCTTGACGCATCCGGTTTTAGATGCCTTTGGCTTTGCATTCGCATTTGCTTTTGCTTTTGCTTTTGCCTTCTCCCCTTTCCGCTTCCGCTTCCGGTCGCTAACATCCCTTTGATATATTAACCCACTAATGCCGCTGACTCCAGGGTCTGATTCATTTAGCGTCACGTTAACCCATTAAGCACAAGATACATCTGTGGTGTTCTGCGTTGTTCTCTTTGTTGTTGCTGTTGCTGTTGCCGTTGCCGTTGCCGTTGCTGTTGTCGTGGCATAAATGCACAAAAAGCTTAACATAAATGAGGACAACGCCAACGTTGCCAGTGTGTCCGGTTACAAAGCTCATTAGCGCCATCTAGCGTGCCTGCAGCGTACTTAAGCGGAAATATTAGAACATTGCGCTGCATTGAGAATAGAAAGAGAAAGGCAGATAGCGAAAGAGACAAATATAGTTTAGTAAAAAAATTGTCAAAAGAGATTTCTAAAGCGCAACACGGCAAATACCACAGCAAATTCCTCATGTCTCGGGGATTATAATAGCTAAGTCCCAGGAAATGTTTCCATCGTAGTTCCCACAATCATAATGAGATTACCAAATTGTATAAAAGTTTCAAACTCAGGTTTATTTCTGCATTTTTATAGCTTTAACTTATGTCTTCTGAATCTCAGTCAAAATATGAATTGAATTTGATTTCAGCTTCAGATATTCTTAAAATTATTTTGAGTGCAATAGAAATTGAAACCAAAATTAAGAATGTTCGCATTGAAATATAAGCTGAAAGTATATTTATTTTAATACCATATTTTTATCATGTAATTGAAGGAATAAATTGCTAGTTTTATATTAGTTAACACGAGTATAATAATCACAGGAAATAACGTAAAACATTCTCGTAGAAATGTTTTTAATAACAGACAGACAGACCTGAATTCCTGATATCCAAAATAGTTAATTGATTTTTCGAGGCCAAAAACTCTTGCTAATTCTAAGAGTAAATAATTGAAAATCACTTTTGAATAAGGTTGATTCAATTCCCTGCAGCCTTAAGGGAGTCAATGGATGCGGAAGGGAAGGGAAGCGGACTATTCCGTAACTTTTAAAGCAAACTGGGGTGATTGATGTTGTTTATCTTTTGAGCTGTTGGAAAAGTTTTGCAGTTGGCATTTAACTACCTGCAACAAAATTTGAGAACTGTGCGCGTGAAATGTGTTTTAACAATTTGCGAGCCATTTATAAGGATAATTAAAGAAACTCTCGCAAATTAATTTAACTTGAAATTTAACAAACTGCACAACGGCACAACTTTTGCGGACGAACACAAATCAACAATTACTCGTGCAACAAAATGTACAAAAATGGGAAAACATTTTTACTCAACTTAAACAATAAACAATCAACGTGAATTCAATGGCAGTTGAGAGACCGTAAGGGGATGGGGAGAGGGAGAGGGAGAGGGAGGGAGATAGAGAGGAAGACAGAGAGAGAACTTCATGCAATTGACAACTTTTTAATCAAGTTGCGCATGCAAATCACGTGGATGTCCATGTTAGCTTGTTTACTATATATATGGCCAAGTAATTGGCCAGATCGAGGCGTTAATAATACTCTGTGTGAGTGTGGCATGTTAAATTACAAAGCTGTAACAGAACTCGAACAGCTGACGTCAGTGATTCAATTTGTCAGCTTGTTAACAGGACGAGGCGGGTCTGGGCGGGAGGAGACGGGACGAGACTTGGGGACAGGGACAGGGACAGGGACCAAGGATAAGAAATGATGTGACTTTTAACGCCTGCTCAACGCGCAGACGAGGAGTTTGAACTTAATTAAAAACCTTGTAGAAATAAACGCCATCGTTGTCGTTCTCAGTCTCATTCTCAGTCTCATTCTCAGTGTCAGTCTCAGTCTCAGTCCCTTTCTCGTTGTCCTTATTCCTTCGTCCTGTCGCCTGTCATTCGGTGCTCGGTGACGTACCAAAAGTAGTTGTTAAGTTCGATTTATATCGCGTCTGCTCTGCGGTTCCTTGTCTCAAAGTGCAAAGCGCTGTTGCCCTCCAACTCCTCCCAACTCCCAAAAAAAACATTCTCTTGCGAATGTTGCGAAAAATGTTGCCCGAGTCAGGGATGAGCCTTAGAAGTAGTCGCAATATATGGCAAACACTTAGCAGACAACCCCCCCCCTCCCCCACCCCCTCCCCCACTCCATTCCCCCCTATCTCACCAGGACCCAGGGACAACGTCTAATTGAGTTGTACAAGGCTACTACTAATTGCATTCGATGCTTGCCGCTTCAGTTGAGGTGGCGTTGATATAATTTAATTTTATTGCAGCTGCGATGGGGGCAACGACATCCCTGGGTAATGCTAGGCATCCCTGGGCAAGGTGTGTCGCAGTTTGTGCCAGTTGCCAATTTATGGACAACAGTTTTAATTAAAAAAACTAATCGCTGAATCACAATCAACTTATGCTCTGACTCTCACAATCTCAGCTCTGTCATGTTAGTTAAATTGAAATTTTTGTTTTCAGCACAATTACACAATTTCAGTTAGAAACACACACACACACATACACAGCTCCACCTCCACCATTTTTACACCTTTTTAAGAAGTAAATTCACACAAAGTAATATACCATGCAGCTAACTTGCAACAGCAGCGGCAAGTGTGGCAAGGATGCCCAGAACGCACAGGACAAGAGCTGTGCCCTCAAGAAAGTACCCTCAGACGTGGAAATCTGTGCCTTCTGCCTGGATACGAAGCGTGATCCTGTCCAGCTGGAGTGCAAACACTCCTACTGTCGATGCTGCCTGGAACTGTATTGCCAGGCTCGCAGTTGGCAGGCCAATCGTTGTCCCCTCTGTCGCTGCAACCTGGGAGCGCAACCACAACTGATCCAGAGGCGGAGCGTAAGTGGTTCAGCCTAATCGAGTCCTCACTGTCCTTACTGTACTCAGTGCTCTTCATCCCGTAGAACTGGCGTCTCAAGATCGTGCTGCTGCTGGTACTTTTTTTGCTCAGTTATGGACCATTTTATTTGCTGCTAAACTATTGGTAGAATCAGACGACGTTTTCAACTCATAGACTCAGAAACTCACTTAGAAGTTCGTATTCTCATCTGAATAAACCCGTATAACGAATGTATTAAGCATAGATCTTATCACTGGCATTTCAATTATAACTTTTCTTGCATTCCCGAGAGAAAAGACGAGCGAAAACGCAGTGCACTCACCTGCTGGCTCATTGTAATCAAACTTGGCTTTGTGAGTGTGTGCGAGTGTGCGTGTGTACATGTATAAGTTGTGTCACTCTTAAAACTGACTTCAAGCGGCTTGCTTTATCTGTCCTGTATATAGCCGCAATCGAATTAACGCCCCAGCTGAATTCTTTTTGCTGCTTTTAATTGCATACTTTGCGGCATACCGTGACCCGTTATGCGTTATCCGTTATCCGCTGCTCATACGCCACGTTGTCCCTCCCATATAAACGGCAATTGCATATTGGGAATGCATTGCATTTTAATACAATTTTCCACATGAATAAATCCATCAAAATGCAGAAACAGCAGATGCTCATCTGGCCAAAGTTACACATATTTTTCATTTGTATAAAAATATGATTTCAATGTGCAAAAAGTAAATCTAAACAGTAACCGATAAGCCAATGGGAATGGCCGGTTGAACTATGAGTATACCCTGTATGTTAAATGATATATGGTAGTATTTGAATTACATTTTCTAGGGTATAGTTAAGTTAGTCTGACTGCCTCAGTCACAGTTCTCAGTCTTTGGTAGTTTGCAGGGTATTAACATCATATTCGTATATCTGGTCCATATTCATATTGTATTCATTTCAAGCAGTAAATCAAAATACTTCTGTTTGCTTTAAAGTGAAACATTTGCAATTAAATTGTGAGTGGGGAAAAAGTTGTACGAGCTCGCGGAAAAGCTGCCACAAAATGTATTTGAAAATGATTTTGAGCTGGCAAAGTTGATATCGTCATTGTTGTAGTTGTTTTTGCTGTTGGTGTTGCTGTTGGTGTTGCTGTGTTTCAGCCTGTTTGTTGACTGTGTGGCCATAATATCGGCACAGCCAGTCCTCCATGTTGCATGCAACCAGCCACATTACCCTGTGGCAACTCCCTCTCGGTTACAACTGTAGTTAGTTGCAGTCGCAGTCGCAGTTGGAGCCACAACCACATGGCACAAACAAAACAATATGGCAAAGTGCGGTGAACGCTTTTCGATTTTGTTATTTTGATTGCTCGTTTGGCTCTGATTGCGGCAACCCGCTTTGTTGTTGCCACTTTGCCGCTGTCGCTGCCACTGCCACTGCCACTGCCACTGCCACTGTCTGTGCAGCATTTGTGCCGCTTGCATTGATTTTGATAGCGCGATATGAACACCTGAGCATGTAACCAAATATTTGCGCTTTGCATGCCAAGCAGCCAACTAAACTAAACAGCAAATCAAGTGCCAACGATGTGCACGTGACATGCAACACTCAACATCTCTCCATGAAGAGATGTTCAATACACAACAACTAATTATATTGTGTATATTCACTTGGAGGAAACAACCTCTTCATATAATTCTTGAACTCTTAATAAATGAACCATTTAAAATTATTTGATCACTAAAGATGTAAAAATTGTGCAAATATCAACTAAAGATATTTAATTTATTCGACTGACGAGCAACTCTCAACAACAATGTCTTAATTATTGACAATACTCCTACTAAATATATATCATTAAAATTAATGAATTGCTAAAGATATTGTATTTATCCGATTACTCTAAAATAGCAATTTTGTATTTATTTTCATTTATTGATTATCTATTTTCTCACATAACTTTCTAATTATATAATTACTAGACCTAAATTAAATTTAAAATTGTTCTATTGTATTTTTTTGAATAAAAGTTATGTAATATTTATACGATTACATTTTTATATTTCAATTTATTACCATGCATAGCAAAATTTTAGTTGATCTATTGTCTTTTTTATTAATACATATTTAAAGTTTATTGTAACATTTCATGTACTTCATTTAAATGAAGCTTTACATAATTGTGAATATCTTAAATTGACATGCGATAGTTTCGCGTTCCACTTTTGTTTCATCACAATTGTGACAGATCTGTGTAAAATGGGGCAATATGTGGCATAGATCTGCGAAAGTTGCAAATTGAATAGAGAGGGAGAGAATTGGTGATTTGGATTGGTGAAGGGGGTGTCTTCTAATCCCATTGGCCATGACAGAGCCTGGCTTTGGGTTTCACAAAGTCCCTTTGGCTGCCACTTCCGCCTCGCACCGGATATGAAATAGCGTTTTTGTGAGCGACATTTGTCCGATTTGTGGACCATTTTCGATCCTATTCCTATTTCCATTTCCAACTTTTTTGGGTATTTTAGTCCATTTTTTTCTTGGATTTTTTTGTGTGTTTTTTGATGCGCTTTTGTCGGGTTTGTTGTTTGGCTTTTGTGCGGCGCCCGACGGCAGGCAAATTGAAATGTTTGCACGGCTTGCAACTCACAACTCACAACTTGCAACTTGCAACTAGCGCCTGGCAACTGGGCGTTTTTGTTTGTTGAGCGATCTTTGACACCCTGTAATTGAATGCTTTGTTGCGTGTGTGTGAGCGAGTGTATGTGTATGTGAATAGGAACATTTAAAGGACTTTAAAATGTTGTTTGATTGCCTGCACAATGGCAGAGATATATTGGCAATAAATGCATTTTGTTAGCCTGGTTGAATGCTTGATTAATTTTTACAACTGCAACACGACTCCCATTGTAATGCACCTGCTGCCACGCCCAGACACTGCTGCTGTCCGCCCCAATTGCCACGTTTTGTGGGCTTTATCGCTGCCTCAACAGTCGTGACGCGGACGCGGACGCGGACTCAGACTCAGACTCGGACTCCATTTCAAACTCATACTGTGTGCAGCGTCCTGTGCCCTGTGTCCTGTGTCATGGCCGCAATTTCATCGATAGCAAGCGCAAACTTTGCCACACTCACACACACACACACACACACAAACACACATACCTCTATACATATATACACAAACATGGCCAGGACTCGGGCTTTTGCCTTGGCTCATTGCCAATGCATTGTGCGCGATTATTTTGCCGTTTATTTTGCGCGCGTTTCTTTTGCTCGTGTGCTGCTCGTTGGAATGCCAACTGAGAGGGAGTGGAGGGGGACAGAGGAAGACAGACGGGGTCAGATGAAGGAGTATATAGGTGCCACTCCATGTGGGCAGCAAAAGAGGTGCGGGTTCATATTAAATTTTTGTCACTTTGCCATGTCTATCGTCGTCCTCGTCCTCGTCCTCGTTCTCGTCCTCAACCAAATTGGCTGCTTTTCAACAGAGATGCAACATCTGTTTCTGTGGCTTGCATATCCTTTGCATATCTTGCCCCCAAATTGCAGTGCTCTCGGCTGTTGTTGCTGTTGTTGTGCCCGCAAAAACCCGAAATCCTATTCATTATGTCACCGTATCGCCAACAACAACAACTTTTAGCTCTGTTGTGTTTCACAGTGGGCACAACCCAGAGATTTGCCATTTTACATGTGCTGTGCGGTGTGTGGCAGGGTGCAAGTGGTGCAAGTGGTACACACACACACACCCCGTGTGGCAAGCTGGCTGACTTGTTTGTGTTTGCTTTCATTAAACGAGCCTCAGCCGTCGCCTTCCGCCGCATCAAATTACCAATTTATTTTCTTGGCTTGTTGTGCATTTGGCAACGTTTACAACGTTTGCTTTCTGGCCAGAAACGAAACATGCAGCTGATAAATTTTTGTGCATTTCTTCAACTCCTCTCCGTTTACTCCAATTTTCTTTTCACAGTACTAACTGGGCAAAAAGGTGCAATAAGCTGCGCATTTTAATGTTATAATTAATTAGTCAAAGACGCGTTTACTGCAACTGTACGCACACACACACACACAGCCACACACACTCAGACAGAGTGTTGTTGTGGCACGTGTGTCCTGTCTGATTGCCTGGGAAGTCTGCGAAGCGACGACCTCTGGGCTGCTTGTCAAAGATTAAGCAAACTAAACTAAGCGAACAAACAAACACACACACACGCACATATGCACACACACACACACATGCAGGCATTGCCAGAGGGGCACACACAGACACACACACACAGATGCGCCCAGGCAATTTCTGAACAGGACATGCAGGCACTGCATTTAGTGCGCTATAAATTCACTTTTAATTTAGTAAATGTGTTTGTTGTCTCTCACGCAGTGACAAAAGGCGACCGCCATGTCCGTGTCCGTGTTCGTGTCCATGTGCATGTCCTGACCTCCATCTCCATCTTTAACTCCATCTCCATCTTCAACTGCATATCCATTTCCATCTCCATCTCCATCTCCGTGTCCGTGTCCGTCTCCGTTGCCACATCCGGATACATATCCTGTGCGTGAAAGAGACAAATGCCTGCAGAAGATGGATGATGCAATTGTCTGGGTTCAACATGGCTTTAGTTCACAGATGAATCTCTCACTTGAAGCATGCATTAATTGCTTCGCATTCGATAAAGTACCCCAATGACACTAGCTGCTAATGGCACCTAAGCATTAGATTAATTCTCTAAAGCTATGAGAAGATGAGCTGTAAAATTAGTATAATAATTTTCAACCTCGAGGCAGCTTTTTAATAGCATTGTGAGTTATATCATTAAATTAAATATATTTTTACTATTTTGATCATTTATATATCTATCATATTTTAATGTTGCGTTGTTGCCTTAACATTGAATTAATATATATAATAAGACATTTTAATCTTGAATTTATACAAGGAATTGTTTTATTGTTCCTAAGGTAATAGAATTACCAAAATAAATGTCTAAACATAGTTTTTAATTTGACTACCTTGCAAAGATTTCCTTATAAATTCAAATAGTAACAACTTCATTTCACATTTCGATAATTATGCGTTAAAGTGTAAAATTCACTTTATTTTATGTTTATATTTGAGTATTAAGTGGAGTTATTTCTATTATTATTTCCAATTACATTTTTTGAATGAATTAAGCTTTAATCAACTTCCGCTTTTCCATTCACTTTAGTTCAATGTCATTTTGTGTTTTAGGCCACAATTTCCGTTTGTTGAACCTCAAAATTGACTGTTTGGTTATTACACTTGTTTTGATTTTTAATTATGCATCAAATTTGGTTTTTTTTTCGATTTCGTTTTGCATTTGTGATTTTTGGGCAAATTGAACGGAAAATTTGCCAGCTTATCCGGTTTTGTATTGTGTGATTGCTTGATGGCTTTGTGGTTAACATGATTTGTTTTTGCGGCTGCAATTGTTGCAGTTGCTGTTGCAGTTGCACTTGCAGTTGGTCGAGCGTCTGACCGCACAATTTCCTGTCATTAGGGTCAACCAGATGCTATGTGATGCAAATCAAATTTGGCTCATCAGCAGCAAATTCTTGTGCTGATTGCTTTATTAATTGCAATACTTTGTTTTTGTTGCCTCACTTTTAAAGCAACTCACAACTACAGGACATTATCTATTTATGCTGTAATTTTAAACACCCGCAGCGCACAGTACACATAACTTTTGTTGTTTGGACATTAACCTACATTCACACCACACACACACACACACACACATGCTGTGGCCATTTTGTATCCATTCGGGCTCATTAGCCAACGCTTTCCATCAACAGGGAGCGAGGCAAGTGGCAAGTGGGAAGTGGCAAGAGGCAGGATGGGAAAACGCCATGAGATGGCTCTGATGTCGTTTAATTATGTTCCGTTGTCCTTTTCGCAGGAAGTTACCATGTTGATGTTGACATATGTGAGCTGTTCCCACTGCTGCAGCATCAACGCAACATTCATCAAACATGCAACGGAATTGTTCCCACTGGATACACAGTTTTGTTACCGAGACATCAAAAGTGTTGGCCATAAAATATCCAATTAGATTTTCGGCCACAACTGATTTCATTGCTAGGTGTAACTTTCAGCCATGTGTGTGTGCGAGAGCATGTCAATCAATTTTTAATGAGTTTGAAATTGTTTGGCTTGTTTGCTTTGTGAGTAACAACAGAAACAACAGCAACAACAGCAAAAACACTAACAGCTACAACAACAACAATTGCATCATCATTAACAAAAACTAATTTACTCAAAATCTTAAAAGTATCTTCCATAAATTTGTAGCATTAAAAGATGTTTTATTTGGCTTGACAACAAATCTGGAAAATATGTAAAAATATTTCCTTAATTATTATAAATTTCAATTTATTTAAAATTTTTAAAAAGATTATTAATTTCAAATGAGCAATATCTAGAAATTAGTCTGTAAATATTTTCTTAGTACCTTTCAATTAAATTACAATTATAAGAATGATTCTTAATAAAAATTAAAAATTTCTATGTTAATCAGTTAACCAAGTTATCTATATACATATATAAAATGCCGACATAGCCAAACCAAATGTCCATGGAGATTTGAAGTTTTTTTTAAAAGTCAGAATACTTTTTAAGAGATTCATTTGGTGTGGAAATGAGGAAATAATTTAAATAATAATATTTATTTTAACCTATTAATATAAATATTTCTGATACTTTAAGTGTGGGTCTGCGTTCGAGCAAAGCGATGACGCAAAAGCGACCCCTCTAGTAACAATATAAATATGTATTTGAATTAAATTTCACTCAAATGAAAGATTCTTTAAAAATATGAGCTAATTTGTTAGTTAATCAATTAATCAAGCTGTAACATTATAAAAACGTAATTTTAAATTTAGAAACAAGTGAGAGAAGTGCAATTTGTTTGGAATAGCATTGATAAAACGGCGGTTACTGCTACACTACACTACAGTACACTACACTACACTTCACTACACTGCAAAAGTAGAGTTGGCCGGAGACACATTCAATTAACAAACAACTGGCTGGCATATTGAGTGCACAGTTGTCTTAATTGCTAACTTCGTTACATAAGCAGCCAGGGGAAATCGAAATGAGTCAGTTTTGTAGCTATGTAGCCAGCAAGGACTAAGACGAAGGGAGGAAGGAGGAAAGAGGAACAAGGACTGCTGCTGTTGGCGTTGTGCACAGCAGGTGCCACAACTGCGGTAGCTCGACAATTTTAATGCCCGCCTAAGCCCCCGCGCATTGTAAACATCATTAGCCAATATTATATGCATTAAATTTAATGCCGAAACGGCAGAGAAAAAGGCAGGCGCAGGACATTTTGCTTTGCTGGCAGGACAAACTTTCCGTTGCCTTAGTTAAAAATGTAAACATCAGTTGTGGCTTAATGCGGCTGCTCTGATTCTCGTTCTTGTTCTCGTTCCCGCTCTCGCTCTCGTTCTGTCTGTCCCAGCCACAACCGTACACCGCTTCCCCCTCCCCATTCACCACCCTCCACCCTCCACCCACCAGTCTCCACTTCCCATCAACCTCCACTTATACACTGCTGGCATACAAATTGTCTAATCCCACATAGTTCTTGCCACCTTGGCTAGCAAAAAGTTTGTCATTGAGTCCGGCACTCGGCAGTTGCCAGTTGCCAGTTGCCAGTTGCCAGTTGGCAGTGGGTTGTCAGTTGTTGGTTGCCAGTTGCCAGTTGCCAGTTGCCGCTAGCCGCTTGCCGGTTGTTGGCTGTTGCCTGTTGGTTGTTGGTTGTTAGTTGTTGTCGGTGTCCCGTCCAAATCTAAGCCACTTGGCCATTGCGGTGCGCTTTGCATAAGCCAAGCTCCAGTCGAGTCGAGCAACGTGGAGTCCGTGGCGCGGCTGCATATTTGAAACAAATGTGCAAAGTTTAAATTGTTTTCTAAATATATTTTGCACACAATCGCACAAGAAGAACGACTGCGAGGGTCGTTTATTAACTTGACGGCAAATCTCTTAAGCACAGATCATAAAAAATAAATGCAGTTCTTTTTTACAGTTTAATATGGTTTCCGTTGAGACATTTTAAAATCACAGTAGTATTAAAAGTTTAAAATAAATATATCTAAAAGAAAATTATACTCCAATTATAGTCTAATATGATCATTGGAGGAAATTAATTTCATTTGACCATTGTCTTAATTATTAAATATATTGAATAAATATTAAATGAAAATATTCAAGATTAGAGAAGGAGACAACTATGCATTATATTAAAATTATTAGTTGATACTTTAAAATACTTTAAAATTAATTGAGAAAATCTTATTATATCATTTATTACTTAATTACATTTTACAGGCAACTTTTTTTACCGCCCTCGCTCAGACTATGGCATGCATTTCAAGTGAACCACGTTAATTTTATTGTATACATTTCTCATCTCGTTCGTTCGTTTCGTTTTATGTAGTTCATTTCATTATGTTGCCTTCCACTGCATTTCATTCTGTTTCATTTTGCTTCGTTTGCTTTCGTTTTTATATTTAATTCTACTTATTTTGCCTCCCTGGACGCAAAGTGTATTAAAGTTTGCTAATGATGTCAGTTATGTTTTGGCTTCTTTTGGCACACAAAATTCATTTATTTAAAACTTTTGCACTTTGGGGTATTTAACACACACCCACAAACCGACACACCGACTTACAGCCGCACCGAAACATACACACACTCACACACATGCAAATACGTGGACAGGGGCGAGAATTTATTATTGCATGTCAGATATTTTTAATTAATTATGCCGTGGCAAAATATGCGCTGCGCGTAAAACTATGCTATAGTTTTTTTTGTCATTTTCATATTCCGCTTCATTGGGCCGCTTGGCCTGCGAGGTGCGCTCTGGCGACAAAGACTGCGGCTTCTCATTCTCTCTCTCTGTCTCACCTCTCTATGTAAAGCGTTCTCCCTCTTTCACACTCTTTGCTTTGGTCGTCGCGTTTTAATTAGAGGCAACCACAAAAGATTTTTGTCAACGACAAGATGGTGAGAGCTGGAAGGAGGCAGCAACTTTCTAGTTTTTCACCTCCCTGGCTGAAGGCACTCAAAAGTGCAGCGAGCTGCAAATTGTTTAACCCACTTTGCACACAAACAAACAAACAAACAAACAAACGAACAAACATACAAAACAAACATGGAAGCAGCTCAACAGAGCAACAAAGAAAAGAATGTTGTCAAAAGCTAATCCAAAATATGATATCCCTTTCTATGTTTTTTACAGTCAAATACGCAACTGGCTAGAGTTTGCCTGGACTTCCAGGATTCCCTTCCTTTACCTTCTCTTCCCTTCCCGGACTGACGGCTAATTAAAAAAGGCATTGGCCCAAGTGGATTCGGGTAAGTTGTTCAAGTTGTTTTATTTTGTTGTTGTTATATGTTTTTGTGTTTTTTCTCTTGTTGGTTGTGTTTGCACAGCTTTTGACATAATTTCATGGCGGAGTCTTTTGTGCCCGTTGTTGTCCTTGTTGCAGGTGCTACTCCATGATCCTTTTTCCAACAGTGTGTTGCAAATATTTACACATGTTTAATGCGTCGTCGTTCGACGTGTTTGCCATTTATTTGTTTTATATTTTGTGCTGTCGCTTTGCCTTTTTCTCTACCATTCGTTGCATTGTCCTTTTTCCTTTCATTTAAATATTTACAGGGCTGCCGATTCGCCCACTTTTTATTTTCAAGAGTTGCCCCATTTGTCTGTATCTGTGTATCCGTGCATCTGTGTATCTGTGTGTGTGTGTGAGCAAAATTAATTTAAGTAATGCGTTTGCCTACAGCCATTTATCTGCCGCACGGCAAATCCTTTTTAATATGCCGGCAACATTTTTCATTTGTCACTCGACCGCAGCGGCTCGTTAGCTCTGAATTGTGGACTTTCAACTTGAGATTCTGAATGCTGTGAACTGTGAGAATCGAGTCGGAAAACCACATCAAATGCCGCACAAAGTTTCTAGAAATTCGACCAGCAAAACCTGGTTGAGTTCCGTCTCTCTCTCTCTCTCTCTCTATAACTATTACTCTAACATCCTGTTGACCTGCTCCTTATCGAGCATATCAACAGCAGCAATCATTATCAAACATCATCGACACTTTTCGATTTTCGGTTTTCCGTTTTCAGTTATCAGTTTTTCGGCTTAACGAGTAGTTGCTGTTTTTCAGTGTGTACTCGGAGTTTTTTCAGTGTTGTTTTTGCAGTCGATAAATCCGTAAGGAAAATTGCACTGCCTCTTGTCGCATTCTCTTTCTGCAGTTGCCTTCTGATGAGTTACCAATCCCAAGGTTACTCAATCAACTGACTATCCCTGTTCCTGTCTCTGTCTCTGTCCCAGAAACTCAAAACCAAAACCGAGAACCGAGAACCGAAAACCCAAAGTTACTTGAGAGATCTTTCTCAGCCGTTGGCGTTGAAATCAAATTTCATTTCCCTGACAAAGTTTTGGCTTTTAGTTTTACTTTGTTCTCTTTCTCTCTGTCATCGACAACTGTGCGACGCTCTGTTGACATTTCCAAGTTCTGTGCAAATCAACAACAGCAGCAACAACAGCGGCAACAGCAACAACAACTACAACAACTACAACTACAATGGCAATGCCAAACGGTCATTAATCATTTCGGCTCTGCCACTGTCTGAGGCAAAAAGAAAAGAAAACGAGCGGAAAACATAAACTACGTGCACCGAGAAACTTGATGCTGCCACGCTGTCGAACTGAGATTGAAGTTTCGTTTTCTTTTCGCTGCTGAAATACAAAACAAAAAAGATGCCAAACACAACATCATTTACACACTTTTTGCCTGGTAATTGATCAAATTATTTGTTTGAATTGCCATAGAAAATGTTATTTTCGTTTATATCGACTTTATATAACACACTTTCAATTATCTCAGCATTCGTCCTAATTTCGCCAACTATCTTAAACCGTACAGATCTCAATCAACCCCAAAATCAATACCATCTGGGGTGTTCTTGAAATGAAACAGACCTAAATAGCATATGTGAAAATATTGGTTAAGATATTTGATAAAATATTCATTCATTTTTATTGCATTGATTAAATATATTAAATAAACCATTAATAGTGAACATTTTTCTTAGTTTGTTTCATATATTTCCTGACATTCCCAAAATCTTTGCATGCCGATTCAGAAGCAAATGTCTTCAAAACTCTAGAGATATTTGGTATAATTTTTTGTAGCTTTGCTGTCATAACCGTCAATGCTGTCAAGTCTATTTCATCCAAGTTTAGGGAAGTGTCCTCAATATTCGCAATGCAACTGTAGCACATAAGTATGAGGAGCACATCAGGCTATAAAAGCCATTTGTATGGCACCTCGACAATTAATAGTTGCCTGGCAAAAGGCAATCAAGGTCCGAGAGTCAAGTCTGAGTTTTTGATTAATATGTGCGACTAAAAGTAGGCAACATCAGCACGCGTTGGTCAAATCTTTTGACTTTTTCCTTCGCCTTGAGAGTGTTGTGTTGTTGTTGCTCATATTGTTGCTGTTGCTTGATGTGAAGAACAAATTTGCCTTCATTCAGCGTTTGACGTGCCCAAATTAAAGCTACTCGGATTTCAGACGACAGCCGATTTGCTGGACAAGGGTCCTGAGCAGTTCTGCGAGCTCCTTTTCTGCCTTTTGTCTCTGAGCGGCTTTTGTTTGTTGTGTAATCTATGCGCTTGATGGCACAGCTGTTTGTCCAGACAGCAGAAGAAAAATGCCAACAATTAAGTGGGCAGCGGCAGCGGCAGCAGCGATGAGGCAGAGGGGGCAGAGACTGAAACTGAAACTGAGGCAGTGGCAGTGGCAGTGGCAAGTGTAGGCGCCGCAATGTAGGCAATGCATTAATTTAATTAAAAGCACAGCTTGTTGCGGTAAATTTGAAATTTGTGTAAATTCAACTTATTTATAAAACACTCGAGAGCATTTAATTGGCATTTAGTTCTGTTGACTGCAGCACAAAACGGTGCTGCCAACCTGATTTGTGTGTGACAGCCATCCAGATTCATAGAACGACAGTCCGACAGACCGACGAAGACTTGCAGGCTAAGCTAAGCCACCCTTCAACTGACCCCCTTTTACAGGACGCCACTGCAACACGGGCGCAGAGGTCAGTAGCCTTATCATCAGCGAACTGCGAACTGCGAACTGCGAACTGCTCCTGCTGTTGATGTTGCTCTCAGCACATCCACCCACGCAGCCCTCTCTCTCTCTCTCTCTCTCTGCCTCC
Source organism: Drosophila sp. st01m (assembly GCA_018901795.1). Taxonomy (NCBI): domain Eukaryota; kingdom Metazoa; phylum Arthropoda; class Insecta; order Diptera; family Drosophilidae; genus Drosophila; species Drosophila sp. st01m. The sequence goes on from JAEIFG010000334.1 coordinate 2,216,082, forward strand.
CTCACTCTCGCTCGCTCTTTGGCTCTCTTTGAAACTGTGGCTCTCTTAAGCGCAACTGCTGACAAATGCAAGCGGTGGCTAATTAAACGTCACAGCCTCCCATTTCGTTGTTTACATTTCCCCTCAACGCATTCGCTCTTTTGCAGCAATTTCCCCACTTCATGCGCAAGCAGTGCATCCCATTTATTTGGTACGCTTTCACTCCCTCTCGCACTCTCTCTCTCGCTGACTCTCTGTTGTCCCATTTTACGAAGCTTTTGTCAGACTCGTGTCGTGTGCGTTCGTGTTCGTGTTTGTGCTCGTCTTTCGCTTTCGCATTCGCATTCGCAGCATCTTTGGGGCGAAATTCACTCAGTTGTCTGCTTCGAGATTCATTTGGCTGCAGAACTCGCTCGTGTCAAGTTGCTTGACGCGGCAAAGCGTCAAGTTGCTGCCCAGTTATCCAGTTATACAGTTAACCCATAGATTACAAATTGTGTTAGCAGTTACTTACTGTGTGAGTGTGTGTGCGAGTGTATGTGTGATTGCGTGAGTGCCACAGACAAACAATCAATAGAGACAGAGAGAGAGAGAGAAAGTGTGTGTGTGTGTGTGTGTGTGAGAGAGGCACGTTGATTCCGGCAGTGAGCAATCAACAGCCGTCGGCATTTTACTCGGACAGCTATTTAAATTGAACGTTGCTACTGATGATGACGATGATGGTGATGACGTTTCATGGACATGAGTTGTTGCCACTTAAAGCCACTAACCAGCGGCCACGGAAACCGTCAGCGGAAATTGCAGAATATGTTGACAGGCGACGCGACACGGTCTTCAGTTCTCAGATTGCTCAATTTCAGTTCAGTTCAGTTGCCGTCTGTCTGGCAGCTTAAGACGTCACAAGTAAGTAAAAGTGTCATATCAGGCAGCTTCATCATATGCTGCTTATTTAAACTGCTTGCACTTTTCTGTTGCATACTTTTAAGCTGTGACCAAAAATGATGATGTTCTCAGTTAAATTGTGTGTGTGTGTGTGTGTGTGTGTGTGCATGCGTGTAAGCATATGTGATAAAGTTTTTCCCATTTAAATAATAATCTGGCAACTTTTTAATGCTCATTGCAAATTGTTATATATGCGAGTTGCACAACTTTTCGCCATATTGTAAATTGTTATTTACTGCTAAATATCAAATGGCTTATTTATGCGCAACAAAGCAGCTAACTTATGTTTGGCATTGCAATGAATTAAATAAAAATAAATATAAATATCAACACCCTCGCACACACACACACACATGAGAGAAAAAGAGAGAGGGAGAGAGGGGCTCTGTTCCCCATAGGCAGACAAACAAACGCGTGAGAATCCAGAATCCAAATTGAATTGAATTGCTTGACATGACGACAGTCTGCTCGGAAGCACGGCACTTTTGCCAACCCGCCCAATCCCCGGCTCTGTAGATATTGAAACTGTGCTGCAGGCGTTCTCCTTCCCTCTTCCTCTTCCTCTTCCTCACACTAACACCCACACATACGTACGTAAATGTATGTCCACCCCCCTCTGGCTTCTTTTAGCTGCACGCTGTTTGGTTTTTGTATGCGACTTTTGGGTAAAATTTTATAGCAATTTATTTGCTTGGCTGTCGCTATCTTAGCAAGGCTTACAGTTGTTAGTGGGACTGAGAGACTGAGGGACTCTTAGGGCGGATTTGTCTGCTTCATTACAATTTACCAGCCGCGCCTTTAGCTGAAGTTGAAGTTGCTGATGCTGTTCTCACTTTGGCCTGGCTAAAATGCCTGGGTAAAATGCCTGTGCACTTAAAGTGTGTATTTGCATGGCAAATATTCGCTATCTCTCTCTCTATCTCACTCCCTCTCCCTCCTCTCTCTGTGTGTGTCTCGTTCTGTCTCAGAAATGAAAGCTGACTGAAGTCCTGCCTGGTCCTGGGCACATCATCATTATATATTTATGATTATTTTATTATATATATGTGTGTGAGTGTGTGAGTGTGTGTGCGTGCCCCAAGGCAGAAATTGCAGCTGAGTGTTTCAGTTGAAGGCTGCTTATGGATACTTATGTACATAAAAGAGATGATATTATGTATATTTATATAAGTTCATTCTCGTATATGCTCATGATTATCATTAATGTTAATTAAATTAATTATTTAGCTAATGCTGTGCTCAGTTCATACACCTATATATGTACGTGTGTGTGTGTGTGTGTGTGTGTGTGTGTGTGTCATATCCCAGAGCCAATCAGTTATCCAACCATCGTTGCTGAGTCCCAGCTCAGTGCCAATGTTTGTTATTTGCGCACAAATAGACGACACGACGAATTGGCAGCTGCCTCCTCTGCCTCCTCCCTCCTCCCCCTCACCATTCTCCTCCTGAACTTCCCCCTTGACTGTTGACCACTTGTTGATTGATTTTCTCTCGGTTTTTTATTTATTCTCCCGCCTTTTCAACATGTTTGATTCACGTTGTGTTTAGCTTTTTTGTCGCTTCACATTTGAGAGCAGATAACATGAGCTGTGAAATTGCTTGGGGCACACTTCCGTTGCTCTCTCTCTCCCTCTCTCTCCCTCTCTCTCTGTCTCTGTCTCGATAAGCCCTCATTATCATTTGCAGGCTGTCGCTTTGCATATTTCGATAATGAAATGACAGACATGCACCCGCACAAAAATCAACATGCCTACGTGGCACAGTTGACAGTGTGCTGTGGCAGAGTGGCAACAATGTGCGCTCATTGTCGCTGCCGAGCTACAGCTACAGATTCATATAGACAGGCTACAGATGCAGATACAAAGATACAGATACTACACGCACTGATTTAGTTGGCATTCTGCCTGACAAACTGTCAGTCTCTCTGTCTCACTGTCTTTCCGTCTCTCTCTCTGACAATTGTGGGCAGGCACGAACAACGGCTCTAATCTCAGTCATGACGCATGCAGATACACAGCCACAGCTACAGCTACAACGTTAGATACATAGATACAGATATATATATGGATATATGTAGAATTGCCCACGCCGAGCTGCGATTCAAATGGACTTCTAGGGGAACTCTCTGAATTTATTCACATAGATACGAGCGTAGCGGAAATCATTTATTAAACAGACCCCTCTTCACTCTCTTTCTCACTCATTTGCTCTATCCCTCTCACTCTCAGCGTTATTCAGTCACAAGTATAACTATAACTGTTCTCGATTCGTTTGTTTCAATTACTTAATATGCATCGATAGCAGTTCTTCATCCCTCTCTCTCTCTCTCTCTCTCTCTCTCTCTCTCCTTCGATATTTCTCCCTGTCTGTCTGCCAATTTTCCAATTGAATTGCCCTTAATATTTTAATAATACGGAATGTGTCGCGCTTTGTTGCTGCCTCAATTCGAGTCCTTGTCCTTGTTCTCGCCCATGTCCTTAGCATTTTCTAAATCACTGACGTTGCCTCGTGACTGCCGCAAATTAGTCACAATCGATTTAGCAGCTCGTTACAACCGCCGCCAAAAACACAACTTAACAAACAACAGCAACAACACGTTTAACTACAACTACAACTACAACTACATCTACAACAAACAACCAACAAGCAACAACTAAATACTGCAAATGCGTAAACTAAACACAAATCGCTTCACGCATCAACTAAATTGACTTTTGGCTGAGTGTATGCGAGTGTGTGATTTGTGTGTGTGAGTGTGTGTGCGTGTGTGCGTGTGGGTGAGTACATTTGGTATTTAATGTGGCGGTGACTAACTGTATTTGTTGTTTATTGCACATTATTGGTTCAAGTCACTTAAGAAAGGGAAAATAAACATTTCGCGTCTATGTCGTTAAAACAAAAGGATCAAAAAGCATTTAAATACATTTCAAGTTGATTTAATTTAATTCAGGGTATCAAACAGAAACGGTTACATTATCTATATCGGTTTTCAGCTTTTGCATGTAACGGTTTTTAAATAAACAACCAATTTATTCAAATTTGAAATCAAAATTTGTTTAACGGTGATTGAACCTCAAAATTAAATTAATGTTTTTTCTGTTATGGTTTTAGCTACGATTTTTGATTTCAATCGGTTAATACCGGTTAAATCGGTTATAAACACTCTCGACTAAGTGTTTAATTTCTGATTTAATGTCGAAAATAGTTAATTTTTGCCCATTTTCTAAGCATTTTTATAACAGACTTTATCCGTAATAAATGATTAACCAATTTAGTTTTCTATTTAAAAATAAACTTGTTTCAATTGCTGACAGCTTGTTAAATTCTTAGAGAATTGTTTAACAATGTTCAGTATTCAAAGTATCAAATGGTTTCATATTTAAGCTGCAATATAGATATTTTCTCTTTGTTATTTTATTTTATTATATTTTATTCTCATCATCTTTTTGATAAACCCATCAAAAATACGCAAACTTTTCTAAGCTGCAGGCTTAACAAGGCATACGCATAATCACAGAAGCTACTCCGTGATGCCGTAACTAATCCTCTAGAGCAACAGCAACAGCAACAGCAACAGCAACAACTATAAAAACAAAGGGAGTAATAACAAGAGTAGCAGCCGCAGAGCTGGCGAAGAGTTGGAGCAACAGCAGAAGCCCAAAAGCACCACAAAACCCGAATCCCAAAAACCGAAATACCGAAAAACCGAAAAACCGAAAAACCCTAAAAACCGATGCTCATGCAAACTAAATACCGTTATCGTTTTTTCGACAAAAAACTTTAGCGAAACAAACTGTGCGGTTTCACTTTGTTAACAGCTCAGCAAATGTTTTTGGCCGGGCCAAAACGAGGGATGAGCGATGAGAGACGAGAGTCGAGAGTCGAGAGTCGAGAGACTTCAAAAATAGCAACAACAGCAGCCGCAAATAATGCAAACAATCTTTTAAAAAACCACAAAGTTGCACGCCATTCAACGCATGTGTGTGAGTGTGCTAGAGAGAGACAGATCGAGAGAGATAGGGACAGAGAGAGAGAGAGAGAATGAGCTACAGTTAGAGTGAGAAGGATCACTTAAACATACTTAGTTAGTTTTAAGTATTGGCATATTATGAATTCTCATAACTTTTGCACAACTTATTGAAATAGCAATAGAAAAAGTTGCGCTTCATTTTCTTTATCTTTTAATGCTTCTTCTTATACTCGTATGTATTTCATTTCGCTTGAGTTTTACACTTTTGCCTGTACGGAATGAGTTTTCACCTCACGTGCAACATTTTTGCAGCATACTGTTAGGAGTTGCATCAATAGATTGTCTGGCAGCGACTGCGGCAGATGCTTCTTTAGTTTGACTTATAACAATTTTTTCCAGTTGATTTCTCGCTCTCTGCACAAGAACATCAAACAACTTCTGACGTGCCTTTGCATAATCCTTGCAATGCTCGTTTCGCCTCTGCGTCGGTCAGCAGCAGCACGTCCTCAACCCCATCCTCAACCCCATCCTCCCCCATCCCCATCCCCATTCTCATTCCCTGGCTCCCGCTCAGCCACATCTTGGTCCTCATTCTGGCCAATCTTGCTGCTTGTTTTCGCCTTGACTTTAATCATATTTCCATCAGAAACACGCTGCGCATATTGATCAGGATCAGCACACAGCAGCAACAGCAGCAACAGCAGTAAAATAAACATACAGACACATACACACAACGTACGCAGTGAATGTTTCCCGTTTCCTTTTGTCAACATTGGGTAATTTTTTAATCTCCGCTTGGCATTGAATGCAGCTTAAAGTTCGCAAGCTGCACATGACTTGACAGCATTTCTGATACCCCTACATTGAGCATATTGACTTTGCTGTAACATTTTCTCATCAAATATATAGTATTTATAATTTTCTCAACCCTAATTCTATTTTGTATTGATTCTGTTAAGCATTGTAAAGGAAACTCAAGGGACAAAATGTACGTAAAGTAGAAATAGTGTTGAAAAACTTATGACACTAAAAGGGAGACTACGAGGTAGGAAAAAAGCATTAGGATTATTAAATTACTATAGTTAATACATAATGGGTAAAAAGAATATTCAAAGTTCTTTTCCTAGTCAGCATATAATATACAAAAGTCAATTCATAGAGTATCTTCTATTCGTCTCTGTTATTCCTACAAAGGAACCTTCACAATTTTGGTAACTGAGCGATAAAGTCAATGTCGAGACTTGTTCAAAAGCATAAAGCTGCACAAAAAAGCCACAGCACAGACGAAGAATAAGAATAAGAAGCAAATGCAAAAGCAGAACAAGAGGGAAACGACGAAGAAAGAGTAAAAGAATGTCTACAACAAATTCAAAATGGCGTCATGCCTCATATGAATAGTAAATGCAGCACGTAGCTGGTAGCTGCACAGTGGCAGTCATTGTATGTGGCAGAGTCCTGCTGCAACATGCTGCAACTACAATGGGGTATCCAGTAGCAGTACCAGTAGCTGACTGTGGCAACCCTGGCCACTCTGGCAACTAGTTACGTTTTGTCCAGAACTTTTCGACTCACTCTTTATGCTATTACTGCGACTACATTCAATTTGAGTCGAGAATTGCCCCGAAGCTGCCGCCATCTTTTGTTGCACCTCGATGCGGCAACATTTCCGGCTGTGGCAAATGAGAGCCAAGCGGATGTTGAGCTTCAACTAAATTAACGTTAATTAACGGAAGTTTTTCGGTAAAGTGCGCGACAAAGTGACGCCAGGTGCTCAACGGAGGAAGCAGAAGGAGGAGCATCAACTGCTGCTAATTCTCCCCATCAGGTGAAGGGAAGTTGGGCAACCATCTTAAGCTGAAGTTAAAGTGTCTGCTGTCAGTTGAAGTGCCACAAACGAAACTTGGAGCCAAAGCTGCAAATTAGCCACGTGGGACAGCTAAAGAGAACTGAAGAGGAGCAGGAGGAGTAGGAGGAGGAGACTCCCAATGCATCCTGCCAGAATAACAGCTGAGTTGCGAACTCAACTACGAAAGCACATGTGGTAGCTGGATGTGAATTTTGGCTTGAATTTGAATTTGGCATTGGCTTTTGCGGTTATTCAATGCACTTTTGGGACAATGGGAACCTGAAGCATCCTTCAGATCAACTCAACAAGCTCGACAATGGCGACAAACAATTGAAACCTCTCGCCTTTTGTTTTAAGGCGTATGTAAAAAATAGAACCAAAGGGAACAAATAAAGATTGCTCTCTCTCTCTCTCTCTCGTTCTCCAGTGCCAGGGGTTGTACCCTTTAAATAATACGAGTATCCCTGTCGACTGGCCAGCAATTTGCTATCGAAATTTGTACAGCTTTTAATTAAGGCCAGCAAAGACAAGACCAACTGCTTAAATGCCCAGCCAAATGAGCCCAAAAATACAAAAAAAAAAATAACAGAAAAAGCAGGCATAAAAATAAAGGAATCAGCAAGCGAGTGACGAAGGACAATCATAATTGCGGAAGCGGCAGCGACGTCGAGTCGAGCGGAGGGTTAGGACAGCAAAGGACTCGGCCAAACAATGCACTTACTCCGCTCGCTTCTCACTTCTCACTTCTCACTCCCCTCTTCAGCTCTTCTGTCCTCTGGCCTGTACCGTACATAGCATTCTTGTACCAGAAATTAATTATCGCATAATTTTATGGCTCACTGACATCTGAAGAGTTTCATTTACCACTTTTTGACAGATTTTCGCCCTCATTGTATTCGCATTTCCATCCGTACATTTTACCCATATTCACTGTCGTTGCTGTAGTTGTCGATGTAGTTGTAGTTGTAGTTGTATTGATTACGAACTGTGGCTCCTCAGGATGAACGTGAAGAGGAGGTGAAGTATGCGATTGGTTTCCAGGTGCCAGGACATTTGTATTCAACGATTGGAATTTAAAATGAAATTTCATTTGGACATTTTTTCCCATGTTACTGCTAAGGATTTTTGGACCATTTGAACCAAGTTACAGTGAAATCTCCTCTGAGTGGTCATCGAACTGTTTGCTGACTCCAAGTTTGAGTTGCACAATTGAAAGATATCCATTTCCTCTAATAGCAGCTGAAAGAGTTTACATAAATATATCAAATATCGATATCATATCTTTTTTATAAATTAAATTGTTAAGGGCTGTTATAAAATCTAAAATGATTTGAATTAGATTAAAATTATTTTTAAATTCAATAAAAATGATTAAAAATAATTATTTAATTCCATACAATTATATACCAATATATAATATTAAATACATTTATAACGGAAGATATTTGAGACTACGAAAAGAATATCCGAAATTTGAATTTCTGACACTTTAGCAATTCCTTCGGTTGTTTTAAAACCTTTGAGAGTTTTGAAACACATGTGACTGCAACTATTTTAAATTAAATTTAAATATCAAAATTGACACATGAATGACCTTTGCTTACGCAATCTGGCAACGCTTTGCAGCGATGAATACGCCTACTGAGTATCATCATCAAATGATGTTGGGAAAATCATTGCAAATGTTAATTCAATAGCTCAATCGGATTTCGGGTTAGTCCCAGAGAGAAACACACAAAAGAATTGCGCCTAAGTTCAATGCCAAGTACCAATTGTTGTTGTTTGCTTCTCCTTCCTCCTCCCCTCTCTCCCTCTTCCTCATCTTTTTCTTGTTCCCATTCGACTGCCCTTAGACTTGAGCATTTCCATTGTACATTGTACCTCACACCGCACTTTGTGCCCCCCTCCCCCTTCCCCCTGCCCCTGCCCCACTCCTTTTCGTATCTTCGGCCTGTATTTTATCTGTTTGGCGCTTTGTGTTGCGTCGTGAATGAAAATAAAATAAGAATAAGAAAAAATAAAAAATAAAAACAAGAAGAATGAACAAAATATGCGATGTCTATGGAGATGTTCGCATTTTTCTGCTCTGCCTTTGAGGCAGCTTGTATGTATGTGTGTGTGTGTGTGTGTGTGTGTGTGCGAGTGTGAGTCTCTTTTGCGATATTCAACAGATGTTGTAATTGCTCATAAAACTTGATGACGCTGGCGTGTTTAAAACAGCAACAACAACCAACAGAACAGAGAGCAAAATATTCCAAGAGTTTGCATATGGCAATGGCAATTTAGCTGTGTGTGTGTGTGTGTGTATGCGTGCACATACATTGTATTTAAAGATGTAGGATACGTGCCTCTGTGTTTGTGAGTTGCTTGACATCAGCATTCATACGTCACGCGCACTCACACACACACTCGCACACACTCGCACACCCACAGCAGGCAGATTTGAATATGCTTATGCACAATATGTGACACGGCTTTTCTTCATTTTCCTTTTGCTTTTGAATTTTGAATAGCCATTTTCATATTTTTGGTTCGTTTGAAGAGTCAGCATAAAGTTGTTCGCTGATGTTAACTAATTTTTTCGGCCCGCCAATTGTTGTTGTTGTGACATCAACAAAGGACTCGCACTCTATCTCTATTCCTCTCTGCTGGAGAATTCCCAATGCGAGTGTCGGGCGAAACATGCCGTTGACATGTGTTTTGCAAATGTTGCTCTGCCATTCGAATTTGACTGTTATTTAATTTTATTTCATTTTTTTCATCAGAATGCCTACGTTTTTTATGATCACCAGGGGAAAACACAAATATGTACAAATATTTCTAATAAATTGATGAATAGCTGCGTTAACTTTTCTATGTTTCCATCTCATTCTAGCATGCAAAGCAACAAGCGATCAACGACGCGACGTTTCTGCCAACGTCGGCAGCGCTGCTCCCTGATAAGCAGAGAGCGCAGGCACAGAATGGCAATGGAACGAACGCGCCCGCTCTTTGCGTTTGCTCTCTTCGCATGCACTCTACATACGCAGGGAGAGCGTGAGAGTTAAGTCATTTTACGACAGTGTGAGCAACGCAGCAGAAGGTGAGAGCGAGACTTGTCGTAAATAAACTGCACAATTTAACAGAAGCACTCGCACTTGATAGCAGCCATTGGGATAGAGCATTCAATGTTCGACGCGTCAAAGTGAATTGCTCTTTTGCGTTTGCGTTTGCGTTTACGTTTTCGTTTCACCTCATTTCGTTTCACTTGCGTTTCGGCTGCCCGCGCGTTTCGAAAACCGAATTCAATTTCAATTGAGTTGAAAAACGCTTTTGTTATTTTAGTTCCTCACTTGAGTTCAGTTGTTATTCGTCAGCGGCGGCAGCAACAGCGGCAGCGGATTCGGCAGCGGGAGTGGCAGTGGCATCATTCGCATTAAGGATGTTGACGAACTGTGGATGTTCTGATAAACGCTATACACATGCATATTTACATATTTTATGCATATTGAGTTGATATTCTCTATCAAGTGTCCAAGTTAACATGCAAACACACTCTCGAGTCGAAATTCGTTCACTTGCGCGTTATCATGGGGCACATAATTGCCCTCAATCGGGTTAAATGAAAACAACTGGTTGACGTTGCCGCCCCACAAAATACTCGAATACTGGAATACTCGAACACTCGAATACTCGTAAAAGAAACGAATACTAGAAACATGACAACGAATACGACTATAACGACTACAAGTACCCGCAATCGCTCACATAACAATTAAGCGCCCCGCGATTCTTAATTGAAATGTTTTAAGGCAAACAAATCAACGGCACAGACGAGAGACTGCACCCCATTCACCGTCCACCACCTACCCCCCACCCCCGACTCAACTCAGCAATTGAGTTGAGGCTAATTGGAATTTCATTGTCTATCCACGGGTGAGTTTTGGTTTTCAACTTCATTTATACAAATGTATCTATCAATCGATCCGTATCCCTCCCGTTGTCTATCCTTCCATTTGTACGCTCAGCCGTCTGACAATGTCTCAAAGGTTGCCTCCTTTGGGCATGTGGCACATGGCCGTAATAAAAGTACACGTACTATAAATGGAATATGGAGGCACTACTCAGTATGCAAACATACTGATGAGGGTGTGTGTGTGTGTGTGTGTGTGTGTGCGTGTGTACCCACTTATATGGTCGAGTAATACCAAAAATACATACACTTATCGCACCACAAAATGCTCGTTCGCTTGCTGATAACGAAAATGCTTCACACAATATTTATACGCGCACACACACACTCACTCACACACACACACAGACACATGTTGATAATGTTGATATACTTTGAATACTCATGAATACATGAACGTATGGGATCATAACATAATATGAGATCTAAATATCACGGAAACTGTTGTAGAAAAATATTCCATCTCGAAATATTGAAAACTATGCATTTGTTGGCTCAGATTATTCATTAATTCCACTTACAGTATTCATATCTTAATTCATAGCTAATTCTTTCGTATAGTATTTAATCTTAAGTACATTTGGAATTAATTCCCCAAGAGATTTATCAAAATCAAACAGAACTCAATTGAAAGCAAAATATTCAGACTCTAATAACAGATGGCGAAAGGTTTGATTTTATTTTGGAAAATTTGCTTTACCATTAGGAGATTGCCAATGTTAATATTTTGATCAGAAGGACCTTTTTCGGTGGTTCTTATACTTCCTCTGTCCTTGCCCGTGCAAACAGGATATTCAGGTTGTTCATTAGTCGAGCGAGCTGCAAATTGCGTTGCATAAACTTTGAACTTCCCTTGCCACAAGAGAGATAAAAACACAGTCAAAAGACGCTTAATATTTGTTGCAACGATGTTTCAACTTGTCTACCCTGTAGCTAAACCGGGCTTAGGGTATGCTTACAAGTATTGTCAATTCCAAGAACAATTAACTATGGGGTTTATTTAAATGAAATTATGAATATTTGTAGGTATGCTACACTATTTGAAATATCATTTGAATACAAACTATATTAAATATATTTTGATTTGGAAATTATGTTGATATTTTTAAATTTTCAATCATATTTTAAGTGCGTTTTTTATATCTGTGCAGGGTATATTGTGGGCCATCATGTCATTTATTATCTTGTTCTTTTAGTATTGAAATTCTTTTGGGCTGTTTTCATATTTGAGCTTCGTGTTGTTCGCATGTGTCATAAATTGCGCTTTTATCATATTATTTAATTTCGTGTGGCGTGCAAAAAGTAACGGAACACAAATACACACTCACACACACGTGCAGTTATCATGTACATATGTGCATGTGTGTTTGTAAATATATATATATATATATATATATGTGTGTGTGTGAGAGAATAAACAGTGCTCCAGTGGGAAATGATAGCGACTGGTACAACACAGACACAGACACACACACACACACACACACACACACACACAGAGAGAGAGACATACTAACACAGCCAGACACAGAGACATGTGAATACATGTGCGCAATCTGCAGCTGTATCTGTATCTGTATCTGTCTCTGTATCTGTGTCTGTATCTGTTGCTCTGTTGACTGCATACATGTTTGTAGATACATTTATATTTATATGTGCATATATATGTATATGTCTATATACCATAATGCCCGTCCCGGGGTTTTGTTTGCGCTTGTCTGCGTGGCATGCCGGAGCAATAACAGTTAATTTATTCCAATTAAGGGATTTTCCTGTTGAATATGCGACTCTTTCAGCCGCTGTTCGCTCTCGATCCCCATTCGCTGCCCTCTTCCCGCTGTCCTCTCCCGGTTCCCCGCTCCCCGCTCCCTGTTCCCTGTTCCATAATCCAACTAACCCCAGCCCCAACGAGTGATACCGTTACAGACCCCTTGACAGTTACAAGCCCAATTCTCATTCCCCCCCTCCCTCGCCGCTCTTTGACTCACCATCTCTGCAGTTTTTAGGCTACCTTGCGATATAAAATTGTCCAGCTGGCTCCCGCATTTTCTCCGTTTTCCCCCTTTCCCCTTTCCCCATTCCCCTCTCCCTCGCTCTCTTCTGTCTATTTGTTGAATTGTTTGCGTTTTGGGTTTTCCTGTTGCTGTGGTTGTTGTCAACAGCCTTGTCGCTAAATTTATATATATAGTATAGTTCAACACATCCAAGTACACATTTTTTCATTACATCACAATGGAAAAAAAATTAGCAACATGACGCTGGTGTCCTAACCTCCGCCTTTTGTCTCTCCGCCTCCTTTCCCCCGTTATCTATCTGCTTTCCCCTCCTGGCACACTTTTTTCCTGTTTGCTTAATTCTTGTGGGATTTGTCGTACAACAGGAACAGGAACAGGAACACGAGTTAAAGGAATTTCGCTGGCAGCTTTGTCCTTGCGCTAATTTTATGTACATCGCAATCCCTTCTCCCCCTCCTCACTCCTCTCTCATCACTCCGCTCCTCGTCCTCGCCCTCTCCCTTTGTTTGCCCCTTGACACGTCGCTGGCTAATTTTGCCTATGATTACATTTAGCTTCCAGCTGTCCAGAGTCTTGGCGGCGGATGGACACATGTGGCATGTCCATCAGCAGTGGGCAAACATTTTGATAAATGCCTCGAAAAAAGCATTTCAAATAAATAAAAATGCGGCACAATTTGAAAATTGGTTGCAGGAGTTGAGGGGCAAAGGGGCAAAGGGACGCAAAGCGGAAACTAAATTTATGTGCACACACACACACACACTCACACACACACACACATATGCGCAGTGTCGATTATTAAAATTCTAATTGAAATTCAAATATGCGTCGCTCTCGTTGTAGTTGTCGCTGTTGTCGTTGTTGTTGTTGTTGTCGCTTATCGTTCAAGTGCCCGCCGATGTTGGCGACATAGCTGTCGTCACATTTGCCCCATGCCTCATGCCCCACTTGCCCACATGCCTCAACGTTGTTGCTATCCAGCGTCGACGGCTTCCGTCATGCGGGCCAGGAAGTGGACAGTTAAGCACATAAGGTTTCGCATAGTCCATATATGGTTTATGCTTAGCTCCAAACAGTGCCTACTCTCTCTCTTCCTCTCTTCCTCTCTCCCTCTCTCCCTCTCTCCCTCTCCCCTGATCATTCTTGGGGGAAATGAGGCGCCTTCACTTGACTTATTGTTATGATTATTGTCTTTTTCTACATTAAAACATTAGAAATCGAAGAACTTTAACTAAAAACATACAATAGCAATAAATCAATAATTTATGGTCAAGCATACGTTGCATATTAAGCTATTGAAATATTGATAGTTCGTCTTATCAATCACTTGATTGATATCAATCGTTGATAACTCTAATCTCCACTAACAGCAGCCTTGAAATACGCACTTTATTTGAGCACTTTCTGCAATGCAATTAATCAAAAGTTGAAGAGGGCGAACGAAAACTAATTGTAAGAACTGTACTGTGCAGTGCGGTCGTCGAATACTCGTGTGCCTCAATCGCAATCACAGTGGCAATGCCAAGTAATCTGTCAAATTATCCATGCAAATCACATGGCAAATTTTCTGAGGTCCAAATTCTACTTCATCCTTCATGAATTCCCCTTTATCCCGTCCCCTCTCCCTGCGACCTCTTGCACTCTTCGCATTGCAAATGCTGATGTATCGTTACTTGTTGTTGTTGTTGCTTGGGTCGCACACACATGTAATTGAGCCTGCGGTTGGGTTCATCCTGGCCAACCTGGAGATGGTGGTAATGGTGATGGTGATGGTGGTGGTGGTGGTGGTGGTTTTGCCCTGGCTTCTTTGGGCATTGCCATCAATTAAATTGACTTGGCTTGTTGTTGTGGCCATGTCACAGTCTCTCCATGATTAATTAGCGTCTTAAACTGACGTTTTGGCCAATGCCAATACGAAGTACGAATTCAAATCCAAATCCTACTCCATCTCCATCTCCATCCCTGTCTCTGCCTCTATCTCTATGTCTTTTTCTCCATCTGCCATCTTCCATCTCCAGCTCAACTGAGGCATTAAAGCATTTCCAATTGATTGCCCGCTCAGCATTTGGCATTTTGCTTTTCAAATGAGTCTTGAGACGATTTGACAGTTCGTCTGTCTCCTCCTCTGACGGTCTGTCTGTCTCGGTTTGGATATCAATTATGCATTCTCCTGCAGCACAATGCCTACAATTGACAAGGTTTTCTGCAATTGGCCTCCTCTAATCTTTATATGTCTCTAATTTACTCTCAAAATGAGATCGTAGATCGCAGTCCCTTTTCCTTTTACATTTCCACACCCATTCCCATTTATTTATGTTTGCCTTTCTATTGCTATTTGCATATCGCAGGCGAGTGTGAGGTTTTGAAAATGATAACAAACTCTTATCTCTATTTTTGTTGAAATGCAGCTGAGAGATAAGTCGAGCAGTGCTTCATGAACCGTGCAGTTATTTATAAGTCATTGTGGTTCGCTTTTGGGAATCAGGGAATTGTATTTGTAGTATATTTAGTTTTTATCAACGGTGAAGGGAAATAACAAAACAAAATATTGGAGCCGTTACTTTTTAATCTTTTCAGTTTCAAATGTGAAATGTGAAATCTCAAGTTTCCACATAACTCTGCAGCGTCATATGAAACGTGCCACATTCCATACACAGAAATCACAACAAAATCGCCAACAAGGCGAAATTTCACAACACTAAGTGACACACAATGTTGTGCAAATAAATAACAGGCAAACACAACAAAATCCTGCTCTCCGTGCATCGTATGACAGTTGCCAGAAATATTCCCCCTTCCCCCTTCCCCCCTCACTCGCTACACCAATCATCCATTACAGTGTTGCATTTTCGATTTTCATGCATAATTTGTTTGTGCGCTTATCGTTGAGTTCGAATCAAACAATTGCCCATTTCCGTTATGAAATATTTTTCAATTATGATTTAATGTTAATTACATGAATATTGCAAAGCAACAACAACAAGAGCAACAACAAGGACGATAACAACAACTTCCGTTGATTTGATTTTGTGGTTCAGTTGAGCTTCATTAAACAATTTGTGGGAAAGGGATCTGCATAATTTAGAAACGTTTTATGTAATTGCCAATTCTAACAGTTATCCATAAACAAATTAATATATATACGTAAATATATATACACATGTGTTTGTCTGTTTGCCAAATCAACAATGCCAATCTATGCATAGTTTTTTGCTAATTAAATGCAAACATTCACATAGATACACACAGCTGCACTTAAACAATTTGGTCTAGAAAATCCTTTGCTATCTGTGTATGTCTGTATGTGAATCGTATCTATCGCTCGATCTGCTTTCAATTTGCATTTGATTTTATATTTATGATATTTGTTTCGTTTCGTTTCGTTTTCGTTTCGTTTTCGTTTGCTCTTTCTCCACTCTACTCCTCCCCCCCCTCCCTCCCTCCCGCCACTCATCCTATTTGCCCCCAGTTTTGTGGCCTGTCTAAACGCTTCACTTGATTGTTTTGATTTTCACTATTTGGAACATTTTACATGCGAAAATCATTTAAAATGCAGCCACATTTGCATTTTGGATTTCTACTCGGACACACACACAGATACACACACACCCTGCTATTCATATGTAAATGTGTGTGTGTATTTTGCGCTCTTTTGAGCCGCAGGTTCTGAATGTCAATAGGCCATGTCCATTTTGGCCTTAGCACTTTGAAACATTGTCAACAAATATTCAAATTCAAATTGATTTCAACATATTTCATTTGCTTTTGCAACTAATTTCTATCGCATGTCACACAAAAACACAAATCCAAACAAATATATTGAAGAATAGCTCGAGATTCAATCCGATTGCAGTTTATTCGACATATCTTTCTCTACAGCTCGATTGAGACAAATACGCACAAGGAGGAAATATAAAAATAAATAAAATCAGCTGTTGGTTTACTCGTTTAATTGTTATTGCTTTTTTTCTTTTTGCTATTGCTGTTATTGTTTAAGCATTTCATTTTTTCCGCCCAGTTGTTTATGTCTATTCATTAATTGATTCGCCAGCAACTGACGCACAATTTTGAAACATTGCCAAAATTCAAAACATAGTGGGAAATTGATTTTTGCAGCGAAACGGAAAAGATTTCTTGGTTCTCTTAATTTTCAAAATGTTGTTTGCTGACTTTTTTATAATAATTCATTGCTTAAATTACTTTTCTCTTAATTTACGAAATTTAATTTCATTTAATTTACAAAATGTTATATTGTATTGGAAACTGTTTTTACGCATTCTTTGTGTAGGCATAATTATAAAATTTTAATTTGAAATGAATGAAATATATTTTCTGAGTTTCTAAATAAATTAGATTGAATTCCAAATTATTTATTTATTTCTCGATATTTTATAAAGATTAATCATGACTACATTTTAGGCGTAAGTGTGTATAAATATTTAAAATTTATTTTATTGCTTGGCAGTTCTTAATTTTGCTTAGTTTATATAAGGTATATTTAAAAAATTGCAATTTAAAGTGTAAATTGATTGAATTATGAATTGTTTGAATACATTTACGCATTTTTAAAACTTACAGCAGAACCAAATTTTAAATTTAAATTGGGCATAAATAATTCTTCAGTTTGTTCACTTTATTCAGTATTCACTGCAAATTTCAGCAAACGCCTTAAAGTATGCTATACAGTTAGTAGAAAAAGATTGCCTGCCATTGAAAGTGATTGAAATTTATCGAGTTGCCACATCAGCGCCTTAACTGTGTCGCTTCATTTGGTGGCTCCACATTCACATCCACATCCACATCTCTTCTCGTCGCCACATCCTGCGGCAAATCGCAAAATTGCAAAGTTGCAAAGGCTTTTGGCCAACTTTTGCAGTTAGGCAAATCACAAAAGCGACCACAACTCGACATAGACATCCTGCAGTGCTGCCAATGACGATCACAATGTTGTTAATGATGTCAATGATGCTGTTGATGGCGATGGCGATGACGATGACGATGACAATGATGATGATGGCGATGAGGATGGGAATGTTGCTGCTGCTGCTGCTGCTGCTGCTGGCAGAGGCAGGCCACAGAAATCTATTCAAAATTCAAAATGGCAAGCGTAAAATTGTTTCAATATTCATAGCGTTGGGCGCTAAATGCCCGTTTTTCACAAAGGCAACGGCAACGACAGTACGACAACGACAACGACAACGGCAATCGCATCGAACTAATATGCAAACTAAGGATGCCTACAATCCTCCACTCCCTTCTCCTTTCTCCCCTCTCTTTCGCTCTATCTCTCTCGTGCACAAAAAGTGTGCTTTTTGTCACATGCCATGACCATAGCCATAGGCTGCTATGTGTCGTTGTTGGCTGTTGGTTGTTTGGTCAACATGTTTGAAATTTAAAGCACCTGCGCCGCCCGACAGCGCTGATAACAGAGGCTAGATGCTATTGCCGCCCAGACGGGCAAAGGCCAAAACCCCCAAAAACTGTGCGTGGCCCGTGGCGATAGCGAGACGCGACACGACACGACACGACTCGACTCGACTCGATTCCACTCGACTCTGCTCGATTTGGGCCTGGCATAAAGGGCCTACGGGCTGGCCAATTGCCATGACTATGGCCAGGGCCATTATTGGTTAGCCAAACCGCCGCACGGCCCAGATGCAAACAATGGTCGTGTCCAGCTGCCACTTTTGTTAGCCCTTCGGCTGCCATAGCTCTACAGCTCCACAGCTATGGCTGCCACAGCTCGGGGCGCTCTGTGTTGCCACATAAAAAGTAAAATGCGCATAAAAGCCGATAAGCGGACATTTATGCTCACAAAATCGCTGAAATGCCAAACACTCAGCCAAATTGAATGTTTGACCAACAACATGGAAGCAAAACAAAAATAAAAGCGTTACGTTGACAGCGTTCAAACGTGGCTAATTGAAAAACAAAAGTAAACTTGACATTTTGTGTTGCATACTTTTAGGGTTGCAGGAGGAGTAGGAGAAGGAGGCGGGGAGCGAGCAGTTGAAGCGAATGACGTTGCATTGTGGCCCAGTTTGTTAACTCTTAACTCTTTAACTTCCGCCGGAAGATTTTATGCATGACAGCAACAACAATGGTTCCAAAACCCATCAACAGGAGCAGGCGAAAGATGGCGGAGCTGCAGAAGAGAGAACTGGAGGGAGAGAGAGCGAGAGACACTCGCCGCGTCCAGGGAACAGCTTTAGCTTCAGAGTTGCCAGAGTTACCAGGGCTGCCATGCATCAGCGAGCAGTGAGCATGTTTGTGCCGAAGATTAAAAGCATGTGTCCGGTTTTATGTGAAGCCCCAGCAGACCACCCTGTGTGTAACGTTTGTATGTGTGTGTGTGTGTGTTTAAATTTATAACCTTAAAAGTGCAACAGCGAAAAAAGAGAGTTTGAGCCAAGTTGGATGGCCCGTTGGTCCGTTGGTCCGTTGGCTGTTTGTTGGTTTTGCGGCTGTCGCCTGTCGAGGTGAACCAGCTGCTGGTTTGTGACTCGTACTCACACTTGCACTCACACTCACACTCGAAGCGAAGCAACGTTTTATATGGCACACAGATAAGTCCTTTGGCATGCTTGTGGCGCGTTTTGTTGCATAGTTTTGATTTATTACACAGCAGCAGCAGCAGCAGCAACAACAGCAGCAGCAGCAGCTGCAGCAGCGAATTCCATTTCAAAATTCATAACGGCGCACACATAAAGTGGCCCTGGCATAAAGGTGCAACCCACAACTCAGCCAAATGTTTTCTCATAGTTTATATGCACAAGCTAATTTCAGTTCTCTCTCTCTCTCTCTATATATGTATTTCTATCTCTCTCTGTTGCCTTAAGGCTGCAACAGCAGCAGCTAAATGGATAAACGCCTCAAATGCATTGCATTTAATTTAAACTTTGTTTTTGCTGCAGACTTAGCTGCATTCCGGCAAAACAGAGATTGCCACTTCAATTCACATAATATACGTCAACTCTGAAATGCAAGGGGATAATAAGGAGCTCAAATTCAAATACATATGTATTTTTGGCAGCAATTCACTGAAAGGAATTCTCCTGAAATGCTCGCAAATTTTATTAGTTCCAAATACGTATGGCGTGTGTACGTGGTGTGTGTGTGTAAGTCTTGCAATAAAACTGGAGAGCATTCAAATTGGAAACTGAGCCAAGGCACTTCACAAAAACGACGGCGGCCTATTGAAACTCAAAAATGCGTTGGCTTTGCCATGATAAACTCCATATGACGGAATCAATTAGTACGCTGAGAATGTACTTCAACTAAAATCGATTTGAAAAATGCTTTGGAAAATGCTTTGAAAATTGCTTGCAAATTGCTTTAGAGTTCGTTGTTAAGCATTCAAAAAGGCATTTTATTGCCAGCATCCAAAAGTAGGCAACAGTTTTTTTTGCCTAACAAAACATTTGCTGCGCGGTTGTTAATAAAACATTTGCAGCTCTCGGTTCTCCGCTCTTTTCCCCCCTCAAACCATCGCCCTCTCACACTCTCTGGTATTTCATTGCTGAATTATTTATGTGTGTGTGCTGAATATGTATGTATGTATACGTATGTATATATGCAAATGCAAAATGTACATGAGCTGGAAGCATTTGAAAATTGAGCTTTTATTTCTTGTTGCCGTGCGGCTTTCAATTGTAAATTACTGTTTGCCTGCTGTATTTTTTATGAATCTCTTTTGTTCAGCCTTTATTTTTTGAATCTATGCATCTATTTACATTGTCCAGCTGTCGTTTTGTCAAATATTTGTGCTGCTTTTTCTAAAAACTAACACATCGCTGAATACTCTGCAGTTTGTCGCCATTTAACATTTGACTTTTTGCAGAACGGAAAACTGGATGGGAAAATGATTGATTGACAGTTGAAAGCCAAATAATGATGCAGCTGCCAAAGGGTGAGTATCCACAACAACAACAACAACAGCCAGTGTCTAGCTGTGTGTGTCCGTGTGTGATACAGTTAATGGTCAGTCTATATGGCTGATCGGTGCATTCGTACCCTTATCATTCTCGCGCCCCGTGTACGTATCTAGACAACTGGACGGAGAACTGATAAGGGCTCGTATCACCAATTCAACAAAAGTGATGCAGCTGCAACAACATCAACAACATCAACAACAACCACATGAACAACTACAATATCATGCTGTGTGCAATGGAGCCACAAATCCCACAACAAACTCCCTCGATTGCCGGCGAGTGCATTAGATGAGCATTTTCATGCTCATTTTGCCGCATGTTGCACAGTGCCACATTGTGGCATAACAGTTCTCTCTAGGTTTTTTGTGCCTCCGCTATTAAATATTTATGTGCGGACAAGCGTGAATAAAACTGACATTGCAAAAAACTGACAGGGTGAAAATTAATGTTAATATGAAAATTCGAATGTGAATGCGAATGTGAAAAATAATAAACATTCCATTCACATTCCCCTGGGACGCTAGAAACAACAGCAACAAAATTAAACAACGGCTACGATAAAAAAAAACTGAAAATTATTTACAAATTAGCACTAAAATGTGCACATGAAAAATGGAATGGAAAATGTAAAACAACTTCAATATTTGAGCTGTTGTTTAGTGCGTGTTCATTTTTAAAATGCATAAGTGTTGAGAAGTTGCAACATTTTCATTGTATGCGGTTCTTAAATTAATTAATTTATTTGCAAAATTATTTCATATATAAATATAATTAAAACATTCCAAACCATATTAATAATTTCTGCTCAAATAAATTTACCTCTGTATTTGCAGTCTCTATAATTACCAGTGCAATTGTTTAATAAATCTACTAAATGCTTTGACAGTTCACACTTAAATATACATAAATTAGCAAGTTAACATTTGCAAGTTTCTATGAGTGTCACTCGCTGTGTAATTTACTGAATTTGAATTAATACTGGAATTATCTATTTAGCTTAATGGCAGCTTTCGACATAAAATATGCAAAAGTTGGTGGTTTTTAATTTAAAGTCATTTCTAAAATGGGAATACATTAAAGTTTTTATAATAAATATTTATTTGATTTTAAGAAAATTATTAGAATAATTTATAAATAATTCAAGTGATATTTCCGTTTCGACATAAAATATGCAAAAGTTGCTGGTTTTTAATTTAAAGTCATTTCTAAAATGGGAATACATTAAAGTTTTTTATAATAAACATTTATTTGATTTTAAGAAAATTATTAGAATAATTTATAAATAATTCAAGTGATATTTCCGTTTTTAAATTCTTTTAAAATAAACCACAATAAATGCGAATTTAAAATGCATCCATCAAGTCAGTTTTACTTTGTTTATCGAATTATATTTTAGCAAGTAAGTGAAATAAATTTAAAGTTATATTTCGCCATGTCAACTCAAATGCTTTTGTAATATTTTTATTACCTAAGAACCTTGAGTTCTGATGCTTCGTAGAATAAAGACAAACTGCAACTTATATTTATTTATTTATTATACTCGTATAGTAAAGATATTAATCAAGTGATCCTTTTAATATAATGACTTAATTTTGAATGACTTAATTATTAAATAATAAGCTGTAAAGTTTACGCCATACGCTTCCTGGAGCCATAAACATTTTCTGTTGATTCATCATCATAATCATCATCAGTTTCATCAGCAGTAGCGGAATTTGGACTGATGCCTCATCAGCTGTTGGGTAATTAAGTCGCCCAGCGGCTCAGCGGGCGTTGATGCCAGCATTTTCATTGAGTTAATCTATCAACGCACTGCCACTGCCACGCCCCCTATCCCTCAGCCTCTCAGCTGCTGCCCCTTCAACATTGCCTCCACATATCATTTGCTTTAATTACTTGGCCATGCCACAAAAACGACACACACACACACACACACACACACACTCACAGAATTCCCTGTGGCGACATTGAACAGGCAAAGGAGGGACAGAAGGTGGGGAAGGGATCGCTTTAATAAACAAACCATTGGCACTTAAGAAATAAGCAATACACATTTAATATCCAACGGGCGAGCAATCAGCGGCCAGCTGGAATTATGGCAGAGAGTGGAAGCTCAGCCGGAGGCAACAACTGGAGATTGCGGCAGAGAGATTGTGGCAGCGACTGAGGCAGAACGGAAGGACAGACTGAGGCAGCGACTGAGCGACAAAAACAATCCAACATTCATTTATTATTTAATACGAAAACGCAATTCGTGCATTCACCTGGAAACCATCAACAAACGTCACCAGCGGGAATACTAGCAGAATACGCAGTACACGCCGACAGATTCGAGACCCGTGAGAATCACGAGAATCACACACACACACACACAGATACAGAGACAGAGACACACACAGGCACACATAGACACACTTACACGAAAGACACAGACACAGGCACACGCACTGCAAATATTTGGCGTTGCCTTCGTTCGTTGTCCTGGGTTGGAGCTGAAGTTGCTTTGTCCTCTTGCCACAATCTCATTCTCATTCTCATTCTCAGTCTCATTCTTATCCGTAGTCTCAACCTTCGTCCATGTCGTTGTTCCGGTTACTTCGAGTTGTTCCTGCTGGAGGCTAAGGGTTGGAGGGTGAAAAGAAAAAGGGAGGGAGAGGGAGCGCACGCAGCCAAGCATAACGGTAAACCAAGCTGACGTTAACTGGCAAGGCGATAAAACAGAGACACACACACACACACACACACACAGACACACACACAGAGCGAGACCGAAATGAAATTCAAGCAAATTGAAATTTTATTTCAGCAAATGTCTTGCTCTTTACGCCCCCTTGGCAGCCACGCCTCCTTGTCTTGTCTTGTCTGCTGTCTGCTGTCTGCAGGTTGCTTTTCTCGATGTCCATTTCTAACTCCATCTTCCCTCTCTCTCTCTTTCTCGCTTGCTCCCTTTTAGTCTGTTTGCTTGTGTGTTTGTCTGGCACTTTTGCCTTTCATCTATTTTTGGGGCAAGTTGTTATCACTGGCAGCGTTTTAGCTGTGCGATTTGTTGCACTTTTCAATTTAGATAAATTAAAAACAATACCACACGAAAGTTGCACTTGTGGTGGCGGCATCAGATCATCCCTTAGCTCCCTTTGCTCCCTTTCTCCAGCTCACTTTCTCGAACTTTTGTCGAGTGCCCCAAGATATTCACCTTAGCTGCCTGCCAACACTTTGTTCAAGTTGTAATCGCCAGGGAACTGTGTCTCCCTCTTTCTCACCCTTTCCTTCCCCCAGTTCTCTCTCTCTCTCTCTCTCTCCTTTGTTTACTGCAGCACGATGCAACAACGTGAGTCTGCTGGGAACTAAGTACATGCAACATACGTGCAATTGTTCAATCGATGCTGCTCCAATTGAAGTGGAAATAAAAAAGTGGAGAACAACAACAAAAATCGAGAAGACAAACAAACATACGACTCCCCAGTTGTTGCCTGCCCCAAAGTGTTGCCCCAAGACACTGTTCATATAGCTTTTGTCTTTCAATTGAAAGTGCTGTCTTATCATCAAGAAAAGAATGGGAAGCAGAAGTTGCTCATACGCCAGGTGTTACAGCCCGCGTTCTCTGCGTCCAGGGCTTAATCGATGGCCTCCACTTGCCACACGAATGAACAGCACACGCAGCGAGTTTATATGAGTAACTTGGCCATAATGAAGTTGGCAGCGTTCCACAAAACAGTTTGTGCTTTAAGCCATTGATTGCATTGCAGTTGCCGCCGACAAAGCCATTGAATATTTATGGCGCTGCCAGCGCAGATTATGCGGCTAAAACTTAAGCAACTTGCCACCAAATTCACGTTGCACCTGACTTCGCTTTTGGCCCGGCCAATGAAATGCAATTTGGTTTATGAGCTGCGAGCTAAAATGGTCTCTGCACCGCGACAACGAAAACGAAGACGAGAACGACAACGACAACCACTGAGATTTGTGCACTGCAAAATGAAGTTGGCAGTTGCCTCAAGTCAGGCAAAAGTGGGGCACGTTGCGCGTTGCAGGTTGCAGGTTCAAACGACACACTCAGCAGCTAATTTTACCCGTTACATACAAATCAGTTAAAGGATATATTGTCTTTGTTGGAACATATCTTTTGACCCAACAAATGGTAACCCCAATTCGAAGTAATTAGAAGATTTCAGGAAGTTCTTAAATCTTCTTTCTGGTCACCGCTTTAAAGGCTTAAAAATGCTGTGTTTTTAAATTATAGAAAATTGTGCCGCTGATTCTATGAAAGTCGTAGTCCTAACCAGAGTTTTTATACTAATCTCATAAAAATCAGAAAAAATCACTGAAAACTTGCTAATTTGCACAACATTTTTAAATGCAAAAAGCGTGGACTAGAAATAGGTTTTAGAACTATGATGATTTTCTTGTGGAAAACATCTTAGAACTGACCGTATATTACGAATATGAGTTAGCACTTTTCAATACACCTACAGTCGAGACCCATAGTTTAATGGATATAACGATATGCTTAATGTTATCTATTAAAATTATACAGTTTTAACCTCTAAAGCAGTACTAGTTCCAAATAATTTGTAAAGGGTATTTTTATAGTCGGGGTCCAGACTATGTACTTTCCGTCTAGTTTTATGTTAAGTTTTGCCGCAACTGCGGCCAAAGTGGCAAAGACTTTGCAACTTTGGCGAAAATAACTGAGAATTACACCGCATTCCTGAAATCACACTCAATAACATTTACTTTAAGTTTGAGCTGAAATTTTAATTGAATTCAAGTTGCATCGAATTTTGGCCTGATTCGAATGTATTTCGCTTAATGTTTGTTAATATAAAATTATTTAATATATAGTTTATTTATTTAAACTATTTTAATAATACACCTTTAATACTTAAAGTCCTATGCTGTTAAATAATGTATACCATTTTTTATTAGCTATCATAGTCTACATATTGAATGCAAATGTTGACACATTTCCTTTCACTTTTTCTAGACACTTTTTGCATTGATTTGTTAACAAGTTTTATGTGGTCAACCACAGACAGCTCTAATTTTCAACAATTTTTACACTAATAGAGTATACAACTTGTTGGAATATTTGTTACAATTTATCCAATTATGTCATAAAGTTAATTAAAGTTCAGTATGAATGCTTGAGATAAATAAACTTTTTTTTTTAGCTTTCCATATGAAGTAAAATATCATAATTAGTATGGAGATAGACGAGTATAGATTGCGACTAAGAAGAATACCTTTTGGGATGACACTGTGATGCGGCAATTTTAAATAGGCTCTATAGCTCTTAAGCCATCTTAAATACAACAAAAAATTAAAGTAAAAATTGTAATAATAATTATTTTATAATAATTAGATTAATGCATATAAATAATTAGATTAATATTTATTAAAGAACCTTAAAATAAACCTAAAAAATAAAAGAATTATCTATTCTGAGGTAATCAGAGTATCCAGCAACTCGATTGTTCGATGTCATAATCTCCTTTCGATACAAAAATTAATGAATTTATTCATGAATAAAATTGTTGATTTATACAAAAATTGTGGGAAATTGTAGGAAAATGTTCACAAGTCTCATAATAAACACCATGAATACTATAAATGTCATGGTGCAGATATAAAATATGAAAGCATTAAGATAGTAGGATATATTAAAGAAAGTTCTTATTAACAGTTAACGTTTATGTGTCTCGATATTAAATTGTACAATGATGTCATTTTAAAAGTCGTATATTAATTAATTTTAATTTATTTCTTAAAAATGAAGCGAAAAGATCAAAACGGTTGCTGTGGTGCCACAAATGTGGTGCCACATAACCCACGTCTTGACGAATCTGCAAGGCAAATATTTGTAGATCAACACATTCCTTGCCACACACACTTGTAGAGAGTTTGAAAGAGAGAGAGAGAGAGAGAGAGAGAGTGGGGGAATGAGAGAGGCGGCCAAAAGGAGCCTTCAGGAGCTGACAACAGCGACACGCACTTGACTTTCGAAACTCACTTGAAGTCCTCTTGAAAGTTGAGAGTTGAGTTTTTCGACGTCTGTCTCTCTGTCGCTTTGTCTCTCTGGCTGTGTGTCTGTTTGTTTGTTTGTTTGTTTGCGCTGGCAAAAGTTTTGCTGACTTCAAGCTGTTGTTGTCTGTGCCACAGTTTTGAGTGCAACATGATGTTGCACATTTCGTGCTGCCTTTGCATTGACTATAAAGATGTTTTCATTAGATTTTCCGAGCTGTCACACGCTGCGCATAGTGTGTTTAATCGAGTATCTTAAAACGGCATAAAAATAGCAGCCCACGGTGCAACAGCAGTGGCAGGTGCTGCACGTTGCACGTGGCAGGTTGCAGGTTTCTGGTTGCACTTAAAGCAAGCTTGCCCCGCGGCAAGCGTTAAATGAGCAAAATGCATTTCAAGCGGAAGGCAGATGCTCCCTCCCCATCTTCCAACTTGCCCCAAGCAGCTGCACGGCATCTGTATGTCAACACATCTTTGGTTAAGCCACAGTGCCGTTGCAAGCTGAACCCCTGACCCCGTGCCCCGTGCCGCGTGCCGCGTGTCGCGTACCCCGCACTGACCCCAAAAAGGTCGAGGCATCCGGTGCAACATGCGAGTACTCGAACTCGAACTCGTTCTCGTACTCGTACTCGTTCTCTTACTCGTACAACATGCACTCATTCATTCACTTCATTTACCGAGTTACGCACACTCACACGAATGCCAATGTGACTCTCTAATGTGAATGTGTTTGTGAGTGTGAATGTGAATGTGAATACGAGTTGTGGGCTGGCCCCCTGTTGATGACATCAATTTGCGTAAATTGTGCTAGGAAAACGTTTGCCGGAAACTGGCAGACTAATGGAGCGGAAGTTTTTCCAAAGCATTTCGAATGACTGCCATACGCCCCCTAAGCCAAAGTTACACCACCGCCCTCCCCCCGTTAACCCTATTACCACCTAGCACTGACTGATGTCAAGCAGCATCTACACTGTTATAAAAAATCAGGACTAAGTATCTCAAAAATAAGAAATTCGGTCTGAAGAACTGAGTCGAGAACATAAAATACTTTCAGCTAGAAAACACCGCTTGGTTCTAAAAACATTTCAAATAAGACCAAGTTTTTTTGACGTTAAAATGTTCTTTAAATATACTGTTAAAATTATAGTATTTTTGAAGAATTCCTCTTCGAGTATTGTACTGCATTTGGACCCGCACTTGTCTTCAAACAGAAGTATTTTTTTATTTATCTTAAGAGCTAACAGATAATATAATATATACATCACAGATCTTCAGCTCTCAAACAGAA
Source organism: Drosophila sp. st01m (assembly GCA_018901795.1). Lineage (NCBI taxonomy): Eukaryota > Metazoa > Arthropoda > Insecta > Diptera > Drosophilidae > Drosophila > Drosophila sp. st01m. Next base: position 2,244,029 of record JAEIFG010000334.1, read on the forward strand.
TTATAATTAATTAAATAAAATGGTCCATTCAACAAAATGTATTTGATTTTAGAAGTTGGTATTTTTTTGCAGTGTAGACATTTCAGGCAAAGTCCAAAGCTGACAAACAGACAGTCAGTCAGTCAGTTGGCCATTTTCAAGCGCATTCAAACGGCATGCAGATGAGTTGCAGTTCGTTTTGTTTCATTTGCAGCTGTTGTTGCTGTTGTTCTGTTGCTGCTGTTGCTGTTGTTGTTAGCTGACTGTTTGTCTGTTCGTTTGGCAAACTGTTATTTAGCAGCGCTGCTAATGAAGCTGCTGTTGCCAGCAATTAAACATTACGCATACGCAGTGTTGTGCAACTCAAATTTAATGCAATTGTCTGCGAAAAACTCTATCTCTCTTCTCTCTCTCTCTCTCTCTCTCTCTCTCTCCCTCCCTCCCTCAGTTACGCTTAATTTGCTGTGAACGTTGTAAAATTAAACTTGTCTGCTGTGCATTTAAAATGTCACCTCCCGCCACACAACGGTCTCCAAATGCTAGTCCCTGTGATCCGTTAGCAGGTTGGTAGTTGGTAGTTCCAATTGTTGGCAGTAGCATGTAGTACCACGGCATGCAAACGAAAATTTTATCAACATCAGCATGAAAATGTCGCCGCATATTAACCTGTCATCCATCACTTTTGATGCTTTAGTATCGTCGCGTTTCACCTTCAATGGCAATCGGGTGGCTGGGGGGTGGGGGGGGGTGTCAACGTACGTCGCACGGCAAGGGGGGGGAGAGTTAACTCAACCCCTGGCGTTTCCATGTCACGCAGCAAAAAGGGTCAATTCCGTTGCACGACACACAAAAGGATAACGAGCGCAATATGAGTTGGCATTATAATACAACAACAACAGATGACAAGGGCAACAACAACTATAACAGAATGACAGCGCGTAACACAAAGAGAAAATAAAATGGCGTCGTCCTTGTTGTTGCTCCCGCAGCCTCTGCCTCTGCCTCTGCCGCAGCCTCTGCCGCAGCCTCTGCCGCAGCCTCTGTCGCTGCTGTTGATGTTGATGTCTCTGCTGTGTATGACGATAGAAATGCCAATGACCTGACGCTGACGTTGATATCCATGATGTAAAATAAAAAACCACAACAACAACATACATACAATATCGGTTTCAGTTTACAGTTTTAGCATTTTGTCAGCTTACAGTTTTATTCAATAAATGTTAAATAAAATTCGATTATGGCCAAATGTTGATGCGATTAAGTTTCATTTGCTTTTATGCTGAGAAAGTATCATAAAAATATGTAGTAATAATTGTAATCCAAAATTTATATTTTTTGTATTACATATTACATATGGCGATTAGATAAGTGTACTGCTTTTTTGATTATTATTTTATCTTAATATTTAATGAAAGATATAAGAAATTCTGTAAACTTACATTTCTATACCAAACGTGAAAAATATTGTCAAATTTTACAATATTCGAAATTAGTCAGGTGAAAGAATGCTCATTAATTAATTGACACATATTTTAATTTCATCTTTAAAACAATTTAAATGTAATGAGTCTAATTTTAAAATAAATAAAGACTATTTCAGAAAGATAATAAACATAATTAACTATCAAGAAGTGGAATTTTTATAAATCATACTAAGAATTGTTTAAACATGCGACTCATTTTGAATAAACAACAAAATATTTAGAGATTAACAAACTGAGAATTAATAATTATTAACAATAATTTAACATATTAACAATTTTCTTAAAAAGTTTGTACTATTATATATCTATAATTAATAGGTACTAAAATTACTAGAGTTTCAGTTTTATCTTTACCACCAACTGTACAAAATGAAGACTACATTTGTATTGTCTAAAGAGTAAAGCGTATAAAACGAAGTGCAAACTTGATAAATATACAAATATATTGTAGACCATTTTTGATGCTTTGCAAGTTCCGTTTCGTCTTCGTTGCATGCAACATAACAAATGCTTAGTAGCAACAAGAATAACAACAGGCCCTTTAAAATGGCACACAGTAGAGTAATCCTCCCCTTCTGCTGTTTTACCCCTCCTTCTACTTCTCTAGCTGTCCTACTGGATAGCTGTTCTCTTCACCTCTCTTCTTCATTACTCTTTTCTACTCCCTTCGCTACTCTTCTCCTCTCCTCTCATCCCAAGCTGTGGCTTAGCCGTTGATGCGGTTGTAGATAACTTTGGCGTGGCAGAAGGCCAAGTTTAGACACTGCATTTGTGTGTGTGTGTGTGTGTGTGTGTGTGAAGCGAGGCTATGCTGATGGGGCATCAGTTTTGCCAGCATATGTGAGTGTATGTGTGTTGTGTGACTGTGTGTGTTTTTATGACTAAAATTGTAAATTATGTCAACTGGCCACGACCCACAGAGCTCGTTATAGTTGGAGTGCGATACCCAGAGAGAGACACAAACACAAACACAAACACACAGATACAGACACACACATACACACACACACACACACACAGACACACACATACAGAGGCATAGCTAGTCTAACTGCTACACGAAGCTAATGAAAATTTATTGATAATAAATTTAATATGTTTTGCGGCTGCGTGTTTTATGTGCATATGCACACACACTCACACACATGTATATATATATATATGAATATGTATGTAACATAACTTGTAGTAGAGACATATCCTTAGAGTTTTGAATATTCCATGTAATCAACATTCACCCTCACACAAAATTGGATTGGGGTTCAGTTTCAGTTGCGTTGCGTTCGTTGTGCCAACTATTCATAATTAATTTATTGTAATTAAATGGTAAAGGCGAATTTGTTCAACACGATATTGAATCGAGTCACTGTCGCATTACAATTTACCCCACTGCACTTTGTTGCACATTGTTGTTGTTGTTGTTGTTGTAGTTATTTTTATTGTACATGTTGCTGCCACACTTTGTAATGCGATATGCGTCAGTTGTCATTCAGCGCTGTTTTTTATGCCATCAGCATCATCGAGGCAATTGAAGCAGCCAACCCTCCCCTCCCCCTCCCCCCACCCCCCTTCCACGCATCACCCCCACCCCCGCATAATATGCAGCAGCAGCGTTGTTGACATTTCATTGAGTCTCAAGCTCAAACTTTCATTATGTCCTGCTGCGTCTGGCGCCAGCGAGGGAAGCTCATGTCGTGCCACATCCCGATGTCCCCTTCTGGGATGCGTGTCTGCAGCGCCTTCATCTTATCTCCTTCCTTTTATAGACATGTGCGTGTGTGTGACTTGGTCTAAGTTTGTTTGCATAACCTATTTGTATAAATATTTTGCCTTTGCATCGCTCTGTTGCCCAACTTATTTGCACGTCTCCAACGACAAAAGCAACAACAACAACAACGCCAACCCCAACGGCAATGTGCCCCTTTCTCCTGCCCCCTTCAACATTTTGATGGCCTTCTTGATGCTTCTTCTGCTTGTTGCTCGACATCAACTATTGTTGTTGTTGTTGTTGTTGCTGTTCTCTGGCTGCCTGTTCTCTGTTTTGTAGGTGATAACAATGTTTGTCTTTATTTCTGTAGCAAAAACTTTACTTTTAACATTTTCACTTAAACTTGCTCAACAAATTTGGTTTATTATTTTATAGTTTGGCACGTGTGTGTGTGTGTATGTGATTGTGTTAGGAGTGTGAATTTGAATATGTGTGTGTGTGTGTGTTGCTTACCTCTGCAGTTTCGATGAAGAAAATATAGTTCACTTAATTAACTGCATTTGCAGACAGCTTAAATTCTCAGACGATATTGTTATCTAATCAAAGTTCAGAGTTTTCAAAGCTATTAGGATGAAATGCGGTTATTAGATTTCAGAATTATTCCTGAAAAATGAAACATATACTTTGGTAGCATTTGAATACTTTTGTTTTTTAATTAATAGAGTTAACTCGATTAGAATATATGTATGCTGGATCTTCCTTAAAAGCGATTTTTTTTTTATTTTTTCCAAAATGTTTTTTCTCCTAAATCCTACCTAATTTACCTAATTTTTGGTCACTATCATATAAAATAATTTAACAAAAATGTTCTTAGTATTTATTTTAATATATAAAAAAATAATTAAAATAAGTAAGCTATAACAATATTTTCCCTGCCTATTATTTGGCTGCTATGACCCATTTATTATGTTTGAGCTTCATGTCCGAAATGAACACGAAATACAGCCAATAAAATGATTTAATAATTCTAACATAATGAAGTTAGCGATTTTAAACTAATATGTTGCATACTTTCGGGCAGTACATTAAATGATGTGTTGGACAGACAAAAGCTGATCACTACAAGCAATCAGAACTGCTCGCTGAACTGAACTGCTTAAGTAAACTCAATTTAATGGCCAGCCCAATTTGTTGACACTTCTACACCGAAAATTGCAAATCCCAAAGCAATTTAAGCCCCGAAAATTAACGTGTCTGTCTGCTTAGCTATTTGATCCCCGGCAAATGCCGACAATGCAATTTACGCGCCTGTAAGCAGCTCAAGACCCAAGCAGATGGCTCTGTCAATGTGCAAGCTTGCCACTTAATGAATTGTCAAACACTTTAAGCCAATAAACGCAGTAATGGCAACACACAAACACATACACATAAGTGTATATATGTGCCTAATGTGTGTGTGTGTAGAGTAGAAGAAACAGTTGAACAGGTGAGAGACAGAGACGCAACGTTGCATCGACACACGCTTAGCAATTGCAAGGCGTTTAGCTGTAAAACTTGCAAAAGTTGTGCTTTGCCAACACCAACTTTTACCTATACACACACACGCTCACACACACGCACACTCGAGGACATTTGTCATGGTGCTTTGGTATTTTTTTCTATCTATTTTTACCAAGGCTATGACTGTCAGCAAAACTTTGCTTTGCTTTGCTCTTCTTTTGACATTCGACGGCAGCAGCAGCAGCAACAACAACAACAGCAACTCAAGTGTTTATGTTGGCCGGAAGACATAAAAGCAAAGTGTTGCCTGCTGTCCTTGTCCTTACCGTAACCCGTGCCCCACTGTCCCTACAGACTCCAGAGTCAGAGCTATTCGATAGTGAAGCAATGTCAGTGACACGCAACCGCAACAAATCCAACGGAAATCCACTTTAAAGTTGGGGCAGCATTTGCTGTTGCACTCCCCCCTGGAATCCCCTTCCTCCTCCTCCTCCTCCTCCTCCTCCTTCGTGTCCTTGCTGCACTTGCACTTGCAATGCTGTCAAGTGTTGTCGAGCACGCGATGGACACACACAGCACAAGACAATCACCAAAGACCAGTAAAAGACAGCCATCTAAGCAGCGAATCGGAAAGAGACAGTGAGAGACGGGGAGAGGGGAAGACAGAGTGAGAGAGCTATACATGTAGACAAAGTCTTTGTCATTTTTCATTGAGCAATAATACTTGTAGAAGAACCGCAGCGTACTAAAAGCAAAAGCGAAAGTGTCTAGTATTGTAAATGGGTTTATGTGAATCGAGCATGAATCTTTGAATCTCTGTGTTTGCTGCACTTCTATGGTTTATTTAAAGCCAACAGCTGTGGACAAGCTGCACTTATGCTTATAGCCAGCACAATCAGCACAATGCCAATCTATTGAACAACAATTGTCTGTCTGTCTGTCCGACCATCCACAAAGCCATACGAGTGGCCATTGAAAACCTAGCCTAGTTTGTCAGGCTGCAGATTCCAGGCTCTAAGGTCTCGACTCTGAGCAACTTTAAGAATTTATCTATTACTGTAGATTCTACATGCATTTTAGAGATTAAATATTCTTACTTAAATTTAAATATATTATTCTTAGATCTCTTTACATCCTACAATTCAAGAATACATTTTCGGCTTTAACATGTATTGTAATAAGAGATAGAGCAACAATAAATTTGGCATAAAAACTTCTATAGACTGACAAAGATCAAATTTGTTTGATGTTTTTACCACGCATCCTTCCGCCTCGCATATGCTAAAAGAACTACCATTCCCACCAGTTTTAAGATATATAGCTCTGTTTTCGGTAATTTACTTTATCTATCATTATTGTCTATCAAAGGTTAAACAGATTACGGTAATGGCAGTTTTTTTCAGAAAACTTTCTAAAAGTATGTAACGGGTATAAATATGTTTTAGATATGTTATTAATGGCACTTTTAATTTTTTTAGAAAATCAACTTTCTAAAAGTATGTAACGGGTATAAATATGTTTTAGATATGTTATTAATGTTAAATGAAGAATAAATGCGAGTTAGTTAAATAGTTTTATTATAAAAGTAATGCAGGACTTTTGAATAGGGATTTATTTCATTTCAGATTTCCAAATATTGTGTTTATTTAAAATTGAGAAAAGTGTCTATTAAATCAGCTTCTAGCTTTAGCTTTCTCTTTATCTCTTTTCTATGTTTTACTTGAACTTCCTGTCTCTTATATATTGTGTTTGTTTTACCTTTCCAACTATAAAAATTCCAACTATGCGCAATTTAATGATTATAACACTAGACAGCAAAGTCATAAATAAAGCACGATGGTATAAAACGTACCACTAGTACTTATCAAATGCTCAACTATAAAATACCCTGTACTCACTAGTTGAAAAGAAATAGCGTAAATCATAGATATAAATGAAAGACTGTAAGCAGTACACTGCTTGGTATGCTCGTGTAAGTCGCTGCAAGCAGTGCAGTTATTAGAGATTGATCCCTGCATGCAATTGATCGTTAAACACTTTTCATTTCTCTGATTAAAGACGCCACATTTTGTCTGACACAATAAACCTCATTTCAAAAATAAAACTTTTCTTTTTACGGTTACGGTTTTAAAGCTGAATAAAATATTTGAAAATGGTTTATAATATGCCACAAAGGCATTTGGCAGAAGGTTGAAATTGTAAAGCTGTGATAAAATTCCAATGTCATGTATGAATGTAAGTAAAAGTTAAGTGAGTAAAGCAACAAATATGCATATCAATGGAACATTACAGCAAGAATAAGGGCAACAAAAGCTGAGGCAGCTGACAAGCAAATAATTGGCATAAAATGACACCAGAAATTGATTAAAAGCGGACAGCATACAGAAAAGAATGAGGAGCAAAGGCAACAGCAAAGAAAGAAAAAGCTGAACACGAAATGAAATATTAAATAACATTCATTTTTTAAGGCAAACTGTTAACAAGCAACGGCCAAAGAAATGCGATAAGAATGCAAAAGGGCAAAGAGAGTGGAGAGTGGAGGGTGAGGGTTGAGAGGCAACAGGAAATGAAAAAGGAAAACGGCACGACAAAAGTTAAAAATCAATTCGTGGCAAACTGAAAGCTGATTTATGGCTGCATTTATGAAATGGCCCAAAGAAAACTGTTCCAGCTCTTTTTCTGTCCACAAGTTCAGCAAGCAACAAGAGGAAGAAAAAGTAAACACCAATATCTAAGTACAAACACACACACACACACACAATCTATTGGGGGTAACTGTAGGAAATAGAAAACTAAGTGATTGAGAGTTATAACGAGTCCAGCAAATTTACCAGAAAATTGACTTTTTCTGTATGGAATTAAAGACGATGTGGAAGCCAAGGCGTGGCAATATGTGTGTGTGTGTGTGTGTCTATGATTGTGTGAGTTTTGAGGGGACGTTGCACATGCCACAAACTTGTCAACGTGGCAATTCGAGCTGCTGCTGCTGCTGTTGCTGCGAAATTGAACTGTTTGCAACTGCGAGTACAAATTGCAACTTGTTTTCGCCCGGCTGCATTTTGTTTTATTTTCGACAGGTGAAATAACCGCAATTACGCTGATGCTACCTCAGCTTGCAAGCCAAATAGCAAAGTGCAAGCCATAAAGCAGCGAACGAAATGGCCAAATGGCCAAATGGCCAAATGAAATTGCATGCGAGAAAGAGAGAGACACTGCGAGCGGGTGGAAGAGAGGGAGAGAGATGAGGTAACATATTTGTTGTGGCAAAAAGTGCGCTTAAGTGCCGCTTTGGAAAACATTTCGTTGCATAAACGGGCGGGATGTGCAAGGGGAAGAGGGGCAACAGGAAGCATCCTCCTGCCCCGCCCCTCCGTCCCTTCTTGCCACTCTGCTGTGAAATACGAAGCAGTTTGCAATAGTTGCCTTGTCCTTGTGCCGGTCTACTCGAAAAACTAACAAAATCGGAAACGGAAGCACACAAAGCGCCAGGACCAGAGTCCGAGACTGAAGAACTGAAGGAATGAAGAACTCGCCAGCAGTTGGAGCTGCAGTTGCAGATGGAGATGGAGATGGAGATGGAGATGGAAATGGAGGAGCAACAGCATCATCATCATTGTCGCTTCGCTGCCTGGCCAAACAGAGTGGCAACAAGGGGTGGCGACACACAAGGGGGTAACTGCTTAAAAGTCGCCTGGCGCAACAAACAAAACGGCGAAAAGTTACAAGAGTTTGCCACAGTTGCCACAGTGGCCACAGTTGCCACAGTTGCTGCCGCTGCCGCTGCTGCTGCTTGTTGTTGTCATTTTTGTCGTATAAAAAATTGCTTGCTCATTTGCTGGCCACTCCAACTGCTGTTGCTAATTTGCTGTCCCCAACCCCGTTCCCTCGTTCCCTATTCCGCCACCCTCATCACAGCCTATGTTTGACTGTTGGCTCCACTCGAATGCTTTGTTCAATTAATGAGACTCTTGACAGTTTTCTCCTGCGCTGCGGCTACTCCTTCCCCCTCTCACCTTCAGATCCTTGGCCAGTTGATGTCCTTATTTTTGGTGGGTGCCACACTGATTGTTGGCAATTCGAGTTGTTTTCCCCGCTTCTGTTGCCTGCCTGTTTTGTAATTTACACTGTCAACTTTTTGATTTTTCAGGTCAGGGCGCACTTAATTAATAGAAATAGGTTGCAGGGGGAGGGGTGTGGTGGGGGTGGTGGCGCTGGTGGGGAGTAAAACAAATCGGGTTGTTCTGCAATTGAACACAAATACATGCATCTAAATTCAATTACGCAGACAAACAAAAATCAATAGCAGAGTTTTGTCGCTACACAAAGTGCTGCATCCCCTTTCCCTTTCCCTTTTCCTGCCTCTGTCGTTTCCTTTGCCTTCCCTTCCCCTCACATTGCCTCCCTTTTTTGGCTGCTCGCATCGTTTATTAATTGCCGCACGTACATTGCTCATACGTCACGTTGAGCGCAAGGAGCAAAAGAAAACTGTCAGCTGTAATTAGCACAGCTGAGCGAAAAGCGAGAGACGCGTTGAGTGTTAGCCATGTTGTTGTTCTCGTTCTTGTTGCTCTTGTTGTTGCTGTTAACACAACTTGACGCGCTGAAATTTTTTGACTGAGTGATGCGATGCGATGGCAGCTTAGAAAGCAGCCACAGAGAATATGGGACACGGGACTAGGGGCACGAGAAACGGGACACGGGACACGGGACACAGGACACAAGCCACTGCCTAAGGGCTGCAGGACCAAAGGGAGGGGAGTAGGGGAGGCAGGGCAGACAGGGAATGGAGGCTGCAGCTGCCAAAAGATGAATGTCTTTGCGAAACATGTGAAAAACAGGGCGTGGCTGCATAATTATGAATGCCATCTTTGCTAACGTTAATGTCTGTTCGATGTGTGTGTGTGTGTGTGTGTGTGTGTGTGTGAGTGTGAGTATGTGTGTGATAATATGTGTCGCCTGTTTTGCCTTAAAGCAGCTTTAATATTTTTTATACGGAATAGCTACGTTAACTCCTTAAGCTCTGCCTGCGTTCCCCCTTTGGCTACATCCTCCCCCTCCCCCCTTTCATTCGCAACTCAGTTCAGCCGCTGGCAAAAATAATAATTTGCAGTGCAAGTTGCTGTTGCTGCTTCTTCTCATCGCTACTCATCTCGTCTCTGCTCTTCTCGTATTTAAAGCCCTGTACCTATAGTAAGTTCAAAGGGTCTGACAAATTTCCGCATAAGTGTAATAAGTACATAGAGCAAACACTGTAACTAATAGTTATCTAGTAGTAAATTTAAAAGATCGCTTAGTTTAATAGATCATGGTGAAACATTATTGCCATGATTTTCAAAATAACGACTTCTATTAATTTTCTCTATAAGTAATGATTCATTTTAAGATATTCTTGAAACTTAACGTAATGATTATTTTTGAATTTATATTATTCTCTGGAAAGCCAGTATTATATTTCGAGTAAATAATATTAAAAAGTTATGTCTTGTGTAAATCAATCATAACCAAATTAATGTAATAATTAGAATAAGACCAATAATAAATGTCCATGTTATTAAACATATCCATTCTTTTTTTTAGATAATATTTGTTTTCTTTACTGAGTAAAGTTTACTTCCGAATTAATTTGCTAATTTGCAGTAGGTCTTGAGTGCAGGGTCGACTATGCTCAACCGTGTCCTTTCGTACTATTTTTTATTATTTTTTTGTGCCACTTTTTATTTGCCAGCTTCTGCTGTTCGCCTGCTTTTATGTTGTTATATTTCAACCTCACATACCTTTTTTTGTACTTCTTTTATTATTTTTGTAGGCAACTGCTGCTGCAATTTTTCTCGCCGATTTTCACACATATACGAGTAGATAGACACATAGACAGGACAGACACTTGGACGTGCACATGGACATGGACAGAGCACAGAGATGGCAATGGCGATGGCGATGGCGATGGCGTTGCTGTTGCAGTTGCAAGTCTGAAGCTGAGGCTGCAGCCGACGCTCATGTTGTTTGGCGCCATTATTAATAAAGTTCACGAATGCAATGAGCGCTGAGCTGTACGCGTTATGAGTAAGTTTGCCAGCAAACACACACACACACACACATAGACTTGCAACTTTGCAGCAACTATGCACAGTTAGTCAACAGCAATGAAAATGCAATGCATGTGCCTAAAGTTGGCTTCTAAATGCTCTCCAATCTGAATATAATTTTATATAAACATGCTGCTATTAGACAAGTTAATGGATATTAATTGAGAGCTGTTAGAAATCCTAACTAAAAGCTGTCAAAGCAACTTATTTGCCAGCTTCTAGAGGCTTTACTGTACATTAGAATCCATCGATTCTTGCATAATCTATGCTGATTTCGAAGACATGACATTTTTGTGCCTGAAGTTCTTGCATGAACGAAAATTGGTTCTAGGAAATGTTGAATATCATAACCAGATTCGAATCTTGCCAGATTCGGAGTAAAAATATGACAATAATAATATTTTACAAAGTACAAACAAAAACATTTTTTCACTCAATAGACTGGTAAGACATCTTTGCATTATCTCCAGATTACGAATTTGGATTTCCATTATTCTATTTATTTAAGCTCAGTCAAATCGATGTAGTTTACTGTAAATATCTTGTCTAATTAAAATATTCTTTACTTTTACAAGTATATTTAAATCTATTTGATTTGCCTGAGCATAGAGTAAATAATGGGCTAAATTTGATTAAAAATATGTAGCATTTAATTGAAAACTATTATAGAGTATCCATGCCGTCGTTTTAATTTAATGTTGGCACACTACAATATTTGCAAATTATGCCACGCCCGTTGAGCGCTTTCTTTCCGCTCTGGCCAAAGCTGTGTTATCTGTTACTGCGGCAAATGCAACACACACACACTCGCACACTCGTACACTCGCACACACACTGACACACCCACAAACGAACATGCTCACACTTGTAATTCCGCCTAGGTGCATGACAGCCAAAAGTGTTTCTGTTTCATGCCCATTGCAACAGTTGCAACTTGCAACGGCAATGCCGCATTCTGCACACACCAACACACACTGACACACACACACACACACACACACACACACACACACACATGGTTGAGCCTGTGTCGAGTTGTTGGCTGGTTGGTTGATGCGCCTCGAGTTCTGTCGAGTGCGGCTTTTGTGGCAAAAATTAAAAATTTCGAGTGGGCCGCAAGTGGTTTCAAGGATTTGCATTAAGCGCATGCAACTCGGTGCCCGCTGCACCTCCCTCCCCTCTCCTGTTCCAGGAACCCTTGCCTCGCACTGAGTGAGTGTACGAGTAGAGCCTTCATTTCCATTCAAGCTCTTTCTCACTCTCAATCCAGCCACAACCTCCTCTCAATCTCCCTCTCTCTTCATCCGCTCTCTCTCTCTCTCTCTCTCCAGCCCTTGGTTTGCAGGCACATTAACGATACGTTGGGCTGTTAGTTTATGTTTCTCTTCTGTTTCTGTCTCTGCTTCTGGTTACTGTTCTCTGGCGATTGCTGACAGCCGACTTACGCTTTTAAGGCCATTTCTCAAAGCGTATAAATGACTAGAGATACTAGCTAACAAGTACTAACTATCTATGTAATTACAATAACTACCAGCAGTCACGCTCAAATGACAATCACTGTTGTTTCTACTTAATCAGTTACGTTATTTAATACTTAAGTAGAGAACGAATTGAAGGCATTGGGATTGAAAACAACTGAAAGAGCCAGAGAGAGACAGAAAGAGCGGGAGAGATAGAGGGTAGAGAGACAGCGACTAAGCGAGAGTGAGTTAAAATTGTCGACTGTTAATTAATTAATGAATAAATCTGAAATTATACTCATCACTGACATTTAATGTCAATTTTATACAAATTATGAGAATTATTGATGGGAAAACTTACAGAACCGACAATTTATTGACAATTCAAATACGCTCTAAAATGTTATGTATTTAATGTTTAAAGTTTAAATCAAAAGCGACTGTTTAACCTTATTTAGTAGCATTTAGAACAGCAAAATATTATTAAATGCCTTTCTTATTAATGAAGAAATGATAAAAGTAAGTAATTTCTTTCATTACGTTCGCCAAATTAAAGATATTCCTTGTATTTTGTCGAAATACTCACTATGTGAAATTTAATTATCTGACAATTTATTTTAATAAATCATTAAATAATAAACATTCATTTTGAAATAATTTAACGAATTCTCAATTCTAATCATATTATATCAAAGAATTCTAAATAAAATAATGATGTAACATTTATTTAAAAGTTCTAAGAAAACTTTGATTTGAATAATAATAATTGCATATAATTTATTGGTTATTTCTATTAAATATTAAAGATTACCTCATTTATGATTCTTTTGTATCTATCTTAAGAACTGTTGAAATGTCAAAATTTGTTAAGATTACCATATTTATTATAAAGTTTAAAGCTTTCTTTCTACATTCGTTGTCAACTGCATTTACATATGCATATATATTCCAGTTCTTCGAATTTGTAAACTGCTTATTACTGTTGAAATATTATAGTTTCTCCGGAATGAGTTAAAAGCTATAATACCTTCAATATGTCTGCCAACGAAGGAATTATAATTTGTGTCAGTAACAATTCTGTTGCACCTGCCGGCCACATCACTTGAGTATGAGTGGCTGCCCCTTAAGACACTCATAGTCAAAAAGTCGTATGTATTCGTACTGTTACGGGTATTCGTATGAATATCAACTGTTCTCTCGCTTGCATTCCCAACAATTACACACAGCTCAGACTGGCAAAAACCTTTGCACGGCCCACTAAGCACACTTGTCAGTTTGTCTTGTAACTGTCTCTCTTCCTCTCGCGCTCTCTTTCACTCTATCTCTATCTCTCACTCTCTGTCTCTATCTCTGTCTCACACTCGCATTCGCTCAATGCTGAGCATCAAATCTCTGTCTACTTTTGTGTTGCTGTTTTCGGGCGCTTGTTCTGTTTTATTCTGTTGTTTTCTATTTACCAAGCGCTTCAGTCGACTTCTTCAAACACACACTCACACACACACACATAGATACACAGCTGTGCATATGTATAAATGCTACTTTTATTTATTTTTCCTGTCTTTGTTGTTGGTAGCTTGTACTTTGAATCAGTACCGTTCTCTCCCCCCTCCCCGTATCCCTCCGTGTCGCGTCAGAGCTTGTGAAAAATTTCATAATAAAGTTGTTGAACTATTTTTCATAGCATAGTTTTAGGGGCGCCCAGTGCACTTAAGCGTATTAAAATCGCACTCGAAAATGCGAATGCGAATGCGAATACGAATACGAGTTCGAATGCAAATGTGTGTGTACTCAAAGCCGAATGCAAATGCCAGATAATAATCGGTATCAGCTTTAACTCGAGTCAAACGAGTAGAGGAAAAAGTGAAAATGAGTGCTTTAGTCTCAGCTACGTGTAATTAAGTTGGCATCAAGGACGTGCACACCACTACAGCTATGTGTATGAGTGATTGTATAAGGCTGAGTATGTGAGTGAGGTGTGTGTGTGTGTGTGTGTGGCACGCTTCAGGGCACTTTAAATTGCGCTCGGCGAGAGAGAAACAAACGTTCCTGCACCGCAACATGTCCAAGCGGAGTAACAGGACAGGAGAGAAAAAGAGGCAGAGTGGCAGTTAGAGGGAGGGGAGGAGAGAAGAGGTCTGCATGGTGCCAAGGGATAGGCGAATGCACAACGGTTACATGCACGTACTGCCTAATCCTTTTTCTCTCTCTGTACCCGTGTGTGTCTGTGTGTGTGTGTGTGTGTGTATGTCACCAGAGTCGACAATTCGCGTCGCTTGCTTCTCATGCGGGTTTCAACAGCCAAACAAACAAATCGACCAGCGAACAGGAATGGAGATCCCAAAGGCCACGGGTCGAGTGTCCTCCTGTTCCGTTCCTGCCGTGGACACGATGGCGGGCACCAGGGAGCGAGAGAGATAAACATAGAGAGAGAGAGAGGGAGTCGGAATTAAGAGCAGAGTCAAGAGTTGTGAGCAGCGTGCGACGAAATCAAAAAGTTTGAAACAATTTCGTCGTAAATCTTCGAACATAGTTTTACACAAGCGCAGGCAGGCAGAAACAGGGCCGAAAACAACTACAACAATGCCAGCAACAGCAACAACAACAGCAACAACAACAGCAACAACAACAGCAACAACAACAATAACAGTGGACATATCCAAAAAAGGGAATTGTCTGTTGAACAGTTTCAGCTACCAAATGAAATTCAGCTTAGAAAATGCCACAAAAAAAAAGAATGAAAAGAAAAGAAAGAGTCGATTTGCAATTGTTAAAGCGTGCTACGGTCACACTACGCTGCAATCAATGAATGCAGTCACACTTATTGCAACAAAACCTAAAGCAGTTCAAATACAGTTCAGCAAAAATCACAATCTACAAACAAACAAGTCTTAAGTAGCTACCTAAGCTCTTCAAGTGCCCGCGCACACACACACACACACACTCGCATCTACAAAATGTGGGCGTGGCCTGTACACACACACACACACACACATAGACATAGACGGAGTTGCTAACCACAAAATGCCACAAAACTAAACTGACTGAAATAAAACTGTGAAATCCGTAACGAACAAATAAAACGTTTAAAATTTCACAAAATCAGTTGCTGACAATGTCCATGCCCCTTCCCCCCCCTCCAAATCCTCCCACCGCTGCCCTTCACTCTCGTATCCCTGGCTCCTTCTCGTCCTGCAGTCTCCTGTCTGAGGTTTGTGGCCAACTTTAAACTGCCAGCATGCCATGTGTATAGTGGTTGTGTTTCTCTCACTCCGCTTGTCTACCCTCCTCTCTCTCCCCCTCTTATTCTGTCTCTTAATGTGTGTGTGTGTGTGTGCGTGGGTGGTAAGTGTAACTAATGCTCGGACAGTGGCACTAATTTAATTACGAAAAACGCAAAAGTGTCGCCTTGCCACATTCTGAAGCTAATGCAGCGTCGGGGATCGCTTGGGCTTCTGCCCATTTCCTGCTTGCCACAAATTGCTCTAAAGGGGCAATTTTTTGGCGTGTTGCAGAGATAGTGGCAGCAAGCAGCAAGCAGAGAGTGGGGAGGGGGAGATAGACAAGACACAAACTGTGCCACAAGACAGCATCAAAGAGCAAGCACCAAAGAGGCATCTAATTGTGCGCCAGTTACATCTGATTCCCAAGCTCCCTCAGGTTCGCTTCGAGTCTTTCGGATGGACCGCAAATTGTGGCTGATAAGCAAACCAAAAAACTATCGGTCGCACTAAATTTTATGCAAAATCAAAAAAAATTCTATTGATTTTCAGAAAGCGCAAAATAAATACTCAACAGACCTAGTTGTTAAATTTCCATGTTTATGGAGTTTTATAATTATAATATAATATAATATTATTATTATTATATTCCAAGAACCGTAATTGCAATCCAGCAGTTATTTCCCAATTTACTTGTTAATTGATTTCTTTAAATGCGACATTAACTTTTGGATTGAATAGGTAAGAAATAATCCATTGCTTATGTGTTTTTTTTTTAAAGTTACAAATTAGATAAAAGTGAATATTCTTTAAGCAAGTGGTGTATTACTTATCAAAAGCTATCATTCCTTAGCTATGATTACCTAAGATACATCACATGTCCATCAAAATTGAATAGTAGAATCTTTAAATATTTTATTTTAAAATTATTCTATTCTGTTTTCCTTGCATTAATAGACTTGAATTAACTAGTAATTACTAAATTGACCCGATAAAAGGAAAATAGATAAAAACTAAATAATTTTATAATAAAATAATTTAGACATAAATTCAGGGATCGCAAATAAAACAGATTTTAATTAAAGAAATCTAAAAATATAAAATAACTGTTATTTACCAATATTTATTTAAAAAAATCAATATATAAAGTATTTTGAATTCTTAGTAGTAAAATTAGGAATAATACTTACTTTTAAATTCTTAGTTTAAAAATCATGAATTCCTAGAGATTTTAGAAAGAAAAGCATTAAATATAAATGTTCTTAATAATTTTATTAATAAAAGAAGAGTAACAATTATTAATTTTTATATTATTACAGTAAAAATATTTATTATTTACTGTCTGTTTAAGTTAAGTACTGATTACGTGATATCTGACAGTTGCACGTCTTGTTAACTAAGAAGCGCCGCTTGGCCCATTGCTTTTTGGCAGCCACTGTGGTGGCCATTGCATAAGCAGCAGCCAATTGCCACGGCAACGTGGCAAGCTCAAGCATTGAGCGGCATCAACTCATTAGGCCAGACACTTGCCAAAGGATTTGTCCTGTCTGTGTAGGAGAGTTGTATAAGTATGTGAGGTGTGTTGTGTGTCTCTGTGGCAAATTAATTAATTTAAGTCTGATACAATTGCAATTGGTGCTTGCCACTTGCAACTTGCAGCTTGCAAACGACGTCTGAGGCCAAAATAGCAATTGCAAGCAGCAATAAAACATTAGACAACTGTCTGTCTCAGACTCAGACTCAGTCTCAGTGTCTGCTTTTGTGTTGCTGTTGCAACTTCTATTTCCACTCATTGTTGTTGTTGCTGCCTGCAAACGAGGTTAAACATGCCGCACACATGGGAAATGCCAGACACATTGCCGCACACAGACTCTTCTGCATTCAATATTTTCCGGCAATTTTCCACAGTCACAGTCTGAAGCAAAACGATCAATGCTGCATGGCGTGAGGAGCAGAGAGAAAGAGAGAGAGAGGGGGACCTAAGTAGGGGACAACGGGGCGCATGAAAAATCGATTTTAGTACAAAATTAACAGGCCTCCAAAATGACAAACATTGCCACTCTTGTGCTCAATTCAGAGATGTGGCACAGCGACACAGGGACAATGCCTTCAAGTCGTCGATGCCGCACAGGATATTGCATATTTGCACACACACGCACACACACACGCACACACACTCGCACACACACAGGCATTGCCAATGAAAAATGTTACTTTAAAGCGAATTGGAGCCTCAAATGGCACATGGTCGCCATTTGCGGGACATTTGAGCAATTTGGCACACAGTGCAACATACAATGGGCCAAGGTGGCAAGGGGGGCAGAGCAACTGCTGCAACTACTGTGCGGGCTGCTGGCTGCCTGTCATTTTATACATTTTGCTTGCATTGCACACAGACAAACACACACACACACACAAACACACACATATTTTCACATGCAAAAACGAAATTGCAATCGAGCGCGTGTCAAAGGGCAGAGGCACCAAGATATCCTCAGTTCCCTACTAAGGTCCCTTCCCTTCTTTTCCCTGCCCTGCTCAGGCTCCCTTCCCCTCCCCTCTCTCATTCACATGGCAGCTAAATGCCCAGTCTTCCTTTGTCCTGCTGCTCCTGATGCTGGTCCTGGCAGCTTCGCTTAAACTGAACTTGTCCACATTGACACATGTGGGCGGTTCGCATGTGTGACGGAAATGTGAAACAAACGATTCCAGTCTCCCCCCCTGTCGCTCTATCTCTCTCCCTCTCTCTGTCTGTGTATGTGTGTATGTGGGTGCTGCCAAAAATGCAGTTGTTTCATTGTCACAATTGCTGCTGCAACTGCCTGTGTCCGTCTCAGTCTCTGCCTCAACAAATTTCAGCTGTTGTTGCAGTTGCAGTTGCAGTTGCAGTTGCCGTTTGCCATTGTTGCTGATTTCATTGGTCGACTGTTGCTGTTGCGGAAACCGGAAGTGGTAAACATTCAGGCAGACACACACACACACACACTGTCGGGAGTTTAAAGTCCATACTGCATGTCCCTCTCCCCCCCACTCCCTTCCTCTCCTGCCATCCATTAACCCCAGCGGATGTCGCTCATATGTAATGAAAAATCAATCAATGCTAAAAACATTTGCACACATTCTGCGACCAATTTTGGTGCTGTGCCAAAGTCACTTCGACGATTAAGAATTTTCTATATTTGTAAAGTTTTCTCTTTTTGTAAGTGATAATTAATAATGGGACATGAATATCTGGCTATTTGTTTTTTAAATGCTAAAAGAAAATTAAATTATACTTAGACTTTTGCCTTAAACCAACAAAAACTCATCGTCCAAAAATTCGAAACTTGATTGATTTAAAAATTAAAACTGTTAACTTCAATGCGTAAGGGGTAAGGGAAAAACTTGACCTGCTTGGGACATTTAGAAGTCTGTCTGCCAAATTTGGTTACTCTAGCTCTTTTAGTCTCTGAGATCTAGCCGCTCACACAGACAGACAGATGAACAGACAGACGGACATGTCTATATCGACTCGGCTGTTGATGGTGATCATGAATATATATATATAATTTATGGGGTTAGGGTTGCCTCCTCCTCCCTGTTCAATACAAACGCGAAATACCCATTAACGTAATTTTAAAGAAATTTAAAGTGATTAAAGTAGATTAAAGTGACCGTCAAAAATTAATTTATTTCAATAATTGCTCTTTGATCGCGACTTTATGTCTTCTTACACAGAGCTTATCATTGAATGTTTTTATTTCTTAAATTTTTATAATACATCATATTGATTTTCTATAATAATCTTAATAAATAACATGCTTTAAATATTTGGTTTATATTTTTAAAAACACTGATATATATTAAATTTATCATAGATTACCATCTGAAATTACGATAAAAAATAAAAACTGCCAGAAATTAATTTAGTTGAACTACAAATTTTTCATTGCTTATGTTGTGAACTTTAAATTAATTTTTTTACTGAGTTCTTTTTCGTTTATAGTTGTTTGTTAAGGTTTCATGATATTCCAATTTCAAACACATTCGATTTTAAAATAAAGTCGCGACTCTTTGATAATATTTGGCTAAACTTATCAAGGACATTTGATAATAGTTTGTTGACCGCTGTGCTGAGGAGCTTCTCTTAATCAATTGTTGCAACACTTTAGGCCAAACTCACAAAGAAGTCAAGACTCAAGTCGCCATTTCTACTTTCTTTCCGCTTTTCCCAGAGTCCTTTGTTTAACGGCAGGCAAATTCAAGCACAGATAAACCGAAAGCAAAGCCAAAGGCAAAGGCAAAGGAGAAGGAGAAGAATAGATACGCAAAGGAAAAGAGAGGAAAAGAAACGTGCGACCGTCCCCAAAAGGCAGTTAAAAGACAAAAGAATTCTGACTACTTTATGAACAAAAGTACCACAGCAACAATCGACAACAACAACAACAACAACAACTACCACAACCACAACAACATCTAGTATGAAATCGTAGACCGTAGACGGTAAATTGAAATAAATGCAAGACAACTGTTAAAGTTGCCGTCGCACGTTTCAATTGCGTTTGCAGTTTCAGTTTCGGGGCATGCCCCATTCGCATCTCCGTTCCTGTCCCCACGCGCGCACACACACACGCACACACACACACACACAGACAAAGCAGAGCCAAAAAGCACATCATCCACGAAGTGTTCCCAAGTAGCAGGCAACAACAATTTCTCGGGCTTATTAATAATGCAGCGGCCGCAATTCAATGAATTTTTGACTCTGCCACACGACGAGGCAGGTAGACGGCTGGCTGTGAGGATGTGAGGGGGTAAGTGGGCAGCGAACGAAGAAACATAATTTTTTGGGCTATCTGATGAACCTTTTAGTCACGCAAGGTAAGGCAACCGTGGAGGGAAGGGAGGTAGGAGGGTCATAACATGGCTGCTTAAACCTTTACGTGCGACAAATTTACGACTTGAAATGTAACCGCAACAGCAGCAAAAACAACACACAAAGAGGGTGACCTGGGGGAAGTGGAATGGTGCAAGGGGCAGGGGTAGGGGGAGAGAGGGTAGCTTACCGTGTGGGAGTTGGATAGAGATACAGTTACATATGTAGCTACTACATCTGCATGTTGCTGCTGCCCACTTTTAAGCGCATGATAACCTTAAACAACAACAGCAACAACAACGGCAACAACAACAAACAACCAACAACAACAGCAATAACAGTAACAGTAAGAGTAACAACAACAAACAGTTCACTGTCCATTACATAAATATTTTATTTCAATAAAACGTGAGCTGCTTTTATGAATTTCATCGACATTTCATGCAAAGAATTTTGCACTTTACTGTCGCTTAGTGGCATCGTTCGTATTTTGTTAGTGTTACTGTTGTACTAGATGATGTTACAGCAAGTTGTTGTTGTTGCTGCTGTTGTTGTTATTGCTGCAAAGGGTTGCCTCCTCCTGCGCTCTTTCCCCTTCCCTCGTCCCTTTCCACACACCTCACAATGTGGCACATCTGCATACGTGTTTGCTACATATGCAAGCAATGCTGTCGCTGTCCATTGATGTATGAAGCATTTGATTGAATTGACAGCGCACACACACTCACACACTCAGACACAACTGCAACACACACACACACACTCACAGTCACATATACACAGGTCTTCTTACCCCGCAGCACCTGTGGGCCAATCGAGCGCATATCGCATATCGACACCGATGCTGTTGGCCATAAAAACAACACAAAATGTCATAAATTTTCAACGCTTTACTCAGTTGTTTTTATTTTGAACGCGCAAGTGTGCATGTGTATGAGTGCGGGTATATCTGCGAGTGTGTGTGTGTGTGTGTGTGTGACTACGACATGTTTTTATGCACATTAGGTTAATTGAAAAACGCGCTAACGTACATGAAGCTCATTTGCTTGGCCTTTGATTGAGCTTGTTCAAAACATAACAGACTGCCCAACATATCACCCAAGTTGTGGTGTGTGTGTGTTGTCTGTGCATTTGCTGGCCTTATTGGCAACTAACCAAAACATTAATCTCCGTTTGCCATTGGCCAAGGACAACAAGAAAGAAAGCCACAAAAATGCTACAATGCCATAGCTAATGTTCATACTAACACGCATACACACAGTTGTGTGTGTGTGTGTGTGTCAACTTCCTGGTTGCATAAGCAACAGCTACCCCTACCCCTACCCCTCCCGCTGCTAAACAAACAATACGCTGCGAATTGTGAGTTGCGCTTATGCCACGAAAAATTGAAAATTTTTAATCTCTGTCGAAAAGCGGAAACACGCAACACAACAACAACAACAACAGCAACCACAACAGCAGCTATGCCCAGCGTTGACAGTCGACCACAGACAGACAACATTGATGCATAGACTCCTGTGAGTGCCAAGGGAAGGGGGGGCAGGCACGGGGACGGAGGACGAGGACGAGGACGAGGGTGGGGACATGTCCTGCCAGCGGGCAGCTAACAAGCCAAACAGCACGACACCCAAATTGAAATGGGACGCGTCTCAAAAACTGTCACGCACTGTCCGCCCAGAAACCACCGAGCACCTCCCCCCACCCTTGTCGCACCCCCGTTGCCGCCACACTCCCCTATTTATATATGAATATATCTGTATATATTTTTAATAGCTTTCAGCATATTTAAATCGGAGCAAAAAGCGAAAGCGGAGAGAAAGAGAAATAAAAACAAACTTTTCACTGGGCTCAGTTTACAAATTAGCTGAAAATTTATTTAAATTGTGTTGCCTACTTTTGAGAGCAGGCGCGTTTGGGGGATATTATGTTTTAAAGTTGAGAGTGCAACAAAATGTGGCAGCTAAATGCCGCATTTTGCGGTTGTGTAGCTAGCTCTAAAAGCACGCCGCGAAAGATAGAGAGCGAGAACAAACAAGCTAGAGATAGAGAGAGATGGGATATAAACTGCCGCATTAGATTGTAACCTAAATAAATTATTTAAACATTGAATCACGCTATCTTTCTATATATATTCCTGAGAATTTGAAGTCAAGATGATCGCTTGAACGCAAGCTCAAATAATTTATTATTAAGTATTTCTTCTCTTTAATATATTTGTACTGACAGTTAAGAAGAGATTGAATATTAATAGTACATTAATTTAATTTAGGTAATATAATATTATTTTTTAAAGAATTTATTATATTAATTTAGACTAAAACTCATAATCAATTTCGAAAATTAATTAATGAGTTAATAATGAATTGTATTTCAATTGCATCTGAAAACATCAACATATATATTTAAATGTTTACTATTTTCGATAAAGTAGAAAATTAAAGACAAAAATGAAATTATTGTACCTACAAGAAAGAAGCGAATCCTATTTTAAATTATATATTTATTTCCGTAAAATTCATTTTAAATTCATTGCCACAACAGAGCTGTTTAATTTATTGACAAGTCAAACAAATTTAATTTAATTACATTACCTGACATACTTTGAACTAAATGTGTTTACTTGATCAATTAATTTCATAAAAATGTTCAACATTTCTATATTTTGCACAATAACGAATAGAGTAATATTTTAAGTCATTAGAAACTGATTAAAGACATCAAGTCTCTGACTTTATTTATATTACTTTAAGTCATATGAGAATTTCATTCAAAGTCTAACTCAACCTTATTGCAGATATTTTTCCACAATTTTGCTAAACACAACAAATTATCAAGAATCGTTTGAGCAATTTGGCCTTAATGCCGTTCACGTGTTTAATTTTAGCACATTGATGGCATTACCGACATTACATAGTCAAAGTAGAAGGCATTCGCGACTATTTAGACCATTGAAAGGCGTTGAACCGTCTTCAAAAAGAGGACAACATTTCATGTTTATTTTTGCACATTTGTGTTAATTGCAACCGCGTCAGCAGCACGAAATTGTTGCAAATGCAATTAGAAATGTGAATTTTTCGCAATATCCTTGGCCAGGACGAACAGCGCATTATCCTTATTAGTTTTGCCGGTTGGTGATGTTGATGTTATGACCCCAAAAGCGTTAGATGACCCAGTGAAAGACATTTGAGCTGACCATTTAAATTTAAAGCGATCATCAACAAAAACAAAAAGTCAAAAGGCTCATTTTGAATTCAATCTTATAATTAACATGGCCATAAAAAGCACACGGGCCGCTCAGTTCATTCATTATGTAACCCCCGTCCACCAAGTTCCCCCTTTCGTCTCAGTTCTCACCCCCTTGACAGTTTCATCATTTCAAGTTGGAAACTTTTCGTCAGTGTTGTGCCATTTTTATTGCTTGAGTCCTGAAAGACTGGCGAAAACACAACAAACACACACACACACACACACACACACAAGATGACAGCAACCTGACTGGCAAACTCATTTATCCAAACAAACATTTGTAGTCTTAATTTTCGTGGCTCATCATAAACTGGGTTACAACGTCCCCTGCTATCATCATCCCCTGTCAATCTTAAAGTTTCAGCTACACTTTGTTAATGATTTTCATTAAATTTGTGCGCCTTTTGTCTACAATGTTGTTCGGTTGTCTTACAAAAGCCTTTAAACATATACAGAGAGAGAAAATAGAGAGGGACAGAGAGTGTGTGTGTGTGTGTGACAGAGAGAGCAAGAAATAGAGGTACAGAGTCAAGTTAAAAATCCAACTCACTTCCCTGTTCCACGAGTTTGCAGTTAACTTTGTGTTTTTATCGTTATTTGTGTTGAACACGCATACTTAACACCAACGCCATCACACACACACACACACACACACACACACACACACACACACACACGCAGACATACTTTGTGCACAATATGGCCAAATTCTCATCAAAATTTAATGCTGAAATTAACAAATCTGTTTACAAATTTATTAAAACGTTCGCTCAGCTCGCTCATTTGGCTGCCTGCTGTGTGCGGAGGGAGGTGTGGGGAGGGGCTCTTCTTGACTCTGTCAGGGGTTGCTTTTTAATGGGCATGAGCATAATGCGAAAGGTGTTTGTCGCTGATGTCATTCGCTTAACCCGCTCAATGGAGAATTGGACACATTGCAATGATGAAAATGTTCAGCTTGTTGTGTGTCAAGTTGATTGCAACAACTAATCGTGCTTACTTCAAACATTCTGCAATACATAATACAGCTCATTTGGCAACAGCAACAGCAACAACAATAACACATGGAAACGCATAACGGTAATTATTCAAAATGTAAACATGCAAACGGCAGCTATTAACATATTATAACTCATGCAACAAGCATACACACACACACACACCCACAAGGTGTCAAAATTTGTGTGTATGTATGTGCTTTATGTATTGTTTGTTTATTTGTTTGTTTGTGTGTGTGTGTGTTGCATCAGCGGCGTTTTGCATAAATTCTCACAGTTTCTATTGATGAGAATTTCATAGTTCAAACAATTGCCGAGTGTGTTGACCAGTTTATTGGAATAACAGCTAACCGGGAGAGAGAAAGAGAGAGACCGAGAGGCGAAGAGAAGCTGGCCAACATTGATTATTAACGCTTACACAAATGCGATAATTATGTGCATCCCACGAAATTGACTCAAGTCACTAGGTAAACAACAAATCAACAGACAGACAGACAGACAGACAGAAGATGAAACGTTGAAGGCAACTAATTCGCCAGAAGCGTTAATCGAACTTTTGGTATGAAAACAAACCAAATATTCAATAGACAAATATAAAACAACCAAATGACTAAAGGAATGTTATAGTTGAACGGTTCTTAGCAGTTTGTGTTGACAATTTTAACGTTGACTGCTTAAATACATAGAAACAAAGTCGGTCAATGTAGGTCAAATATATTTTCAAAAATAGCAATGTCTATTAAAGGTGAATCACGAGTCATTTATTTAAATATTTCAGCATGTCGTTGAACTTAGCAGATATACCAATGAGATGTCTAACCAAATATTCAATTAATAATTCGATCACAATTTCCATTTATATTCCCTTAGAAATATTTGTAGAGTTTACAAAATATATAATTATTTGTGTTAAAAAACAACAATTGTAGGGTATATAAGAAGAACGTGGAATATGTTTAACAATCAGAATGATTATTTAAACGGAAATTAAGGGTTATAAAAACCAATAATTATTGATGTTAAACTATGAATAATTTCAAGTAAATTTCATAATATATTTTTTATTTAAACACAACTAAAATCCCTCGGCAATAGGAAATTATGTTAAATACAATGAATTAAACTTAGAATACAAATTAACAAATTTACAATTAAATTTATTAATAACTTCGAGTTAAAACCTGAAACAAAAAAGATAAGTCTGCGAAATACAAAAGCGTTAATTGATACAACATTTGTTGCACTTTGTTTAGGCAATTTCTCCCAATTTATCTCTATTTATCGCAAAGTTATTTTTACATATAATCATAAATTAAGAAAACTATATATGTATTTGTATAAAATTAGATTAGACTTTGATAAGACGGACTTTCGGATACCTATTCACTGATGGATGGAATGATAATGATGGAAGTCATTATAATACTCATACCAGATACCTAATACCATTCATTTTCGGCAAGGTTTATCGGAAGTGAATACTTTTAATTTGTTCAATTTCACTTCGGAAATATTTTGAGTGCTGACTTCACTTTGAGTTGGTGAATTTAATTCTATAAAAGTGTAACAAGATATTTTACTTAGTGAAGTCCTGTTTCATAAATTAGTACAAAAAATTAATTAAATTGTTATTTTCGGGTTAATCAAGCATTTATTTATTTATACATTGTCATTGTTTTTCAAACTAAGAATTATGTTTGTTTCATTAAACAAACTAACGTATTTAGAAAATCTGTATGCCAATTTATTTTAAAAATAAATATCACTTTGTGAGTAACCGATAACCAAAATAAGAAAAGCAAAACACGAACATAAAGGAATTCGTTTTGATGGCGCAATTAAATTAAAAACAAAAACAGTAAAAAAAATAGTAAGCAAACTTAATAATGGAAAGAGTGAATTATGCAGAATAATACGGGAACTTAAAAAGTTTGTAACCAACGCATTGGGGCCGTGTTAAATGGGTAACGAGATTTAAGCCAAGTGGCTTAAACACTTAATCAGTTAATTGTTTTTGGCATGGGGCATGCAACAAGATGGCCAAGTTCGTTTTGCCTGTGATTTTTTAATTAACAGCGCCATTTACACAGCATTACCATGAGCGAACACACACACACACACACACACCCACACTCACACACACACACGCGCATCCACAAAGTGGAAGGCACAAGAACAAAAATCGAAAAATGGCCGTTATCACGCCACAATAACCTCAAAATTTATTCACTTTATTGATAATGCAATAAATCGCAGCCAGTGGGCGTGTTGCAACTCTATGTGGCAGTATGTCTCAGTGTGTGTGTGTGTGTATTTGCAATAGCTGCTGTGTGTGTGTGTGTGTGTTTGTGCAATTTTTTCGTAGCATATTTCGGTCTCTCGCATATTTTTCATGTTTGCATATTTCATTTCAATTTTATTTCTTGCCGATACACACATACTACACTTGCAACAGTATGAGTGTATTTACATGCACTGTAAAATATGCCATGAAAATCAACAAAAATGCATACCCAGCAAACACACACACACACACACATACACACTTACACCTCCATCGCACACACACAACAAACAAAATGCACGTGAATGAGCCTCAGTTTGCAGCATGTAGCAGGCAGCATGCAACATTCAGTTTTCAGTTTGCAGTTTGCAGCAATCGTAAAATTCTCACGCCGCATGCACACCAAAAGAAACAAGAAATATACATATATATATATATATGTGTGTGTGTGTGTATGCTTCAATGCAATTGTATTTCGATTTTATTGCTTGTATCTTTAGAAAGAAACAGGCTGAAAAACTCCCTCCCCCTCTCTCTCTCCCTGTTACTGTCCCGCTCAACATAAAAAGGGAAGCTACGTCAAGGGACAGTTGCAATATTTTCGTTTCATTTTCAACGTTGTTCACGACACAATGTGTTGATAAGACAACGGCGAACCGAAATGGATGGGCAGGGTTGGGGAGAGGGACGCCTTACATGCTCGTTACAATTTCCGTTTCCGGTGTTGACCAATCTTTCCTTCCCCTCGTCTCCTTCCCCATTCCCACACTCCCTTGACCAACACACAAAAATTGAGGCCGCTGTCAGTTGTGATCCAGTTTTGCATTCATTTTGCGCACTTAAGGCCATGTTCATCCCTCTGTCTGTCTGTCTGTCTGCGTGTGTGTATGTATTCGCTGTTTGTGTGTGTGAACATAATAAATTATTGTGTATGCTTATTAGCCAAAAAGCTTAAAGCTTGAAGGCCTTAAAGTTGCCGCTTGTTCAACTGTGTCCTCATCTCTTTCTGTATCTGTGTCTCTGCGTTTGATTGTGTGTTTGTGTGTGCGTGTGTGCCTTTGGTCACACTTTATTAGACAGGCAGCAAGTTGCAACATCTTTTGGGTCTCTGTCTCTCTGTCTGTCCGGCTGTCTGGCTGTCTGTCGTCCTTGTCCCAGCTGCGCGCTATTCGCACTTCCGGTTACAGTCCATTTAGGGGCACCATATTGCGGTGTTGCTGTTGGCACTTTTGCGCATATTTTGCAAAATCATTACTTAAATACACAAGGAGAAAGGGAGAGAGAGTAAGAGAAAGAGGTGGAGAGCGGCGAGGGGACAGGAGGCATGCGGCAAGTGTCGAGTGTCCAGTGAACTGCCAAGTGGCGCCCTTCGCCTTTTTGGCTCGTTTGCTTTTGGCCAGTTTAAAATGCATTTTCGTTATTTTCACTGCAGCTGCGACGCGCCACATCTAAGTGAGAGGGAGAGAGAGGGAGAGCAGTTGCCTGCCACAATCCTTTCTGTGTTGCAAAACAGTGTGGGAGAAGGAGAGTGCTGCACTTTGTTTGCACCTTGTTGCAGTTTAGTTGGCAGCTAATTTATGAGCTGCATTTTGTACCTGAGACACGAAATGCGTCTGTTTAACATATAAATTGTACAATTATTGCCTCAAGATTAACAACGGAAATTGGCCGCCATTATGAATATTCATATACGCGACTCGTACTCATGCGAGTATTCATACCATAGCTATTGTTGTTTATTGTTGTTGTCGTACTCGCGTTGCCCGGAGGCGGTCGCTGTTTAATGGCCAATCGATATAAGCCGTTGCTTTAGTTGGCTGTTTTCCATCTGTTTACACTGCTGAAGGTGAGAAGCTGTTAATCCATAATCCATATAGGACACAGAAGCCCTCAACATTCGACACTCGACTCAACATTGCCAGCCAATCATATCAATATTGACAACAAGATTAAGTGGCAAGTCTCCCACACACGTGCCCCATTCAAATTCAATGGAGTACTTGCTGCTTGACTTATTCCATAATTACATTTATTTACACTTGCTGCCGCCGTTAAGTGTGAAAAATTCCAAGTAGCAAAGAATGAATGAATAACTGAGAGAAGATAAAAGATCATACATGGAAAGAAAGAAAAGAGCTGCTCGGATCAGCGATGCCAATTAGCAGAGTGTCTATAATCTAACACCTTGTCAAAGTGAAAGGCCCACCACCAACGTGAGAGACAAGATAGAGTCATCATCAGCGTGATGCTGATGCTCTTGCTGCTGCTGCTGCTGCTGCTGTATTTTTGGTAATGATTTGTGGTGCTTTGTGGTGGTGATGGGGGTGTTGGGGGGTGGGGCAACGGCAACGGCAACGGCAACATCTTAATGCTGCCAATTGCCCGTTTTATGCATCCACAGTGCCGTCTCTAAGCAAAGAGTTCACAAAGTGGGTGAGTGCGTAACTGAACAAACAGCAGCCTCAATCTTCAATCTCTCCTATTTGCCGTTGTTGTTCTTCACTTATCGCTCATACGCCCAGTATGGCATTAACATTTCTATGCCCATTCCAATCTAATATCGTTGTTGTTGTTGTTGTTGTTGTTGCCTCTTAGGGGCGTCCCATGGCGCTTCAACCGAAAACTGCTTAGCTTTTATCACACTAATTGCATGGATAAAAGGATAATCGTGTCGCTGACCGCAACAAGTTGAACTTCAACTTCAGCTTTAGTTTTCGTTTATGGTTTAGATGCATTCCACTGCACATTTTAATTCCCTCCTCTTGTTCTGATAAAAACAACTTTCGGCAACACGTGACAAATATTAAAAGTAACTTTGTTAACAATTATCATTTGCAAAACTTTATTTATTAATGCTGTTTATAAAATTCACATTTTTAAAGAAAGCAACTAATTAACTTTACATTTTGTTTGCATTTAGAAGTAGTTGAAAATTATAAAATGTCTTTCTCATCTCCCAAGTTTGTTCCTAAGTTTTTATAAATTATATTATTCTATATTTAACAATAGATATTTGCTTTATTGAGTGCAAATGCAAATGTTTTTTTTTATGCAAATAAAAACGATTTTTTTTTAATTAAACTTACTATCTAGACAAATTTGTTACAAATTAATCAACTGTCTAATTTTTATATAGCTTTAAATTCGAAATCTTTGCAAGTGGAAAATCTTGAGTTCTCTGTATAATTGTGCATTATAAAATAGAAATAAAATCTTTAGATTTAAATAAATTTTCGATTTATTTTTGATTTATTCATTGCAATCCATATCGCTTAGTTAAAATACTATTTTAGGTATTCACAGAGTAATGTTGTACTAAAGAGATATTTGTAACTTTGACCAAGTCTTAGCCAATGTCAAGAAACCTACCTATATTAATATTCATTTAGGCCAAGTTAGTAAATATTGAACTTCTTAGCTTGGCCTTTGTTTACGTTCTGCGAACTTATTTACTTAAATGGACTTTTCGATGTTAGCGGTACACTGAACCGAAACTCAAACAAAGATCACTTAATATACTAAAAATGGTTGCACTAAAAGAGGAATTTGTGAAAATTATTCTGGTGTTGGCGAATTTTTATTAAATTGTGACATTATGGATTCTCGTTTACTCATAGCCAAAAATACATTGCAAATATAAATTAATTCAATTTATTTTCCATATTATAGGTAAATAGAAATGTAGTGATGACTAAATACATAATTGCGAAATTCAACTACCTTAATTACATTGATTTTCATAAAGATTCTACGACTCAACGCTAATTGTATTAAGCACAAAAATTTTAAAATTAATTTTATGTTCTTCACTGGAAGATTATTTCCTCACATTGTCCATTGACGCTTTCTCAATAAATTCAAAGTGTCATAACTTTGTCAAATCTTTACCGTTTTCTTCGCATAATGTCAATTTTATCATTATTTGACCCCTGAATTTTATTATTTGAACTCAAATTTGGGGAACAAATTTTCATCTTCGTGCATTTTTTCATATTTTCCGCTTTAAATAACACAAAAAACATAGTGCTATGTTAAGCTTTGATTGTGTGAAACCAACATGAATAACACTAAAAATAACAATTAAAATATTTAGTTTAACGTTTGATAGAATTGCTTATTTTATGAAAAGTTAATATATATTTAATTACATTCACACTTTTGTTAAGGTAACGTCACAGTTAAAGATAAAACAGTTTTTCAAAAAAAGAACAATATATTTCAGATTTCTTTTTTTATTAAATGTTTCGTTAAATAAGTAATACATAAAATTAAATTGTACAGTTACATCAAAGTGTAAATATTAAATTTGCAGAGCATTTCCCTTGACATATGGCTAAAACGTAGCTTAATCTAATGGCCACTTAACTGGACAGCTTGCCACTGCCACTTTAGAGAATTTATGTTCGGAGGCGATAAGTCAAGCTGAAGCCTGTCTCCTGTGCAGCCTCGAGGGTCATATCATCGCTGGAGAAGTGCAGCATGTAGGGCGGTGAAGCTGCGGAGAGAAAGACAGAGAGAGGGAGGGTTAAAAGTGTATCAATAGAAGAAGAGCAGGTCAAGTATGCCTGTGGCTTGTTGCAAGTTACTTACCAATAACTACCAGGTTGTCGTTGGTGCCACAGTAATAGGTCGGCTGATAGGCTGGATTCTTGGTCAGCATGGACTGGGGTATCATCAGATAATCCTCCTGTCTGCCCGTCGTATGCACCGTCGCGTGGCATGCCTCATCATAGCCCTCGACCTCCTCCGTTTGCACGGACATGCTAAATTTGCTGAAGTTGTATCTGTGAGAAGAGAACGTAAGAAAGACACGTTGAACTACTCGACTGGTTTTGCTTGCCCCACATGCCACTTGACTCACTCAATCATGTTGGCATTGGGCGTCGACTTGATGCAAATGGTGTAGCTGGTGCCCGGCATATAGGGGAATCCCATGTTGGGCTGATAGTTGAAGCTGCGTATGTTGTTCGTCAGCTCCGTATAATACTGATGGCAGCCATTAGGTGCAAGCAGGTCGTAGTCGGCGTGGTGGGAGGCAAAGATGTTGCGCAGATCCTGCAGACTGTTCGAGTTGGAGCCCAAGCCACCAAAGGTGGTTCCCCTGCGCTTGCTGCTGGTCTGTGGCGCCTCCAGCTGTGTCACAATCATGCGCCAGCTCGTCTGAGTCCAACGCGTTGGCACCACAAACGTCAATGTGATCTGATCCATGCCAGCGGCAACATTGAACGGCAGATACAAATGCTGTCCGGCATTGACGCCACACAGCTTAAAGTCGGCTGCCTCAAAGTAATCCTTGCACTCTAGCATACGCTCGTCCAATGCATTTGCCACCGGCTGTGGCAACTCAAACTGCTCGAAGTCGATGCGCAATTGTTGCACATTCGCGCTGTACGCCTCAATGGTGTACTGGCAAGTGTCGCTAGTGAAATATGCCGGATTCCTGATAATGGTGCGCTTCAAGCGAGTTGTCGTGCCACACGCCATGTTCGCTGCGAAGTGCACAGCAGGAGAAGAGAGCAAGAGAGAGAGGGAGAGGGAGAGAGTAAGACAGTGAGAGTGAGACAATGTAAGAGTCGTTGCTGCACCTACTTTCACAACAAACTCCGTAGGTGCCACAATAGCCGTTGACAGTGCCACCTTGACGCATGCACTTAAAGCGCGTGAGGCAGGTGCCTGTTGCCCCACCGTTGGTGGTGCAGCTGTCCGCCAACGAGCTCCGCCGACGCGACTGCCGCCAAATTCCCGGTTCACTTGGCGCCGGCGTCTCCGTCAGATTAAGCGGCTCAATTGCAGTTGCCACTGCCTCCAGTTGCGCGTATGCGCAGGCGCACATGCCACAAATATAGAACCAAATCAGTATCTGCATAATCCTTGTCAATAAATCCCGTTATTCTTGTGATTGATACCGTTGCTTACGCCTACACTTTCACACTCACAGTGAGCGATTGATTCTTCGACGCTGCTGCTTTTATACGACGTCAGCGTCGGCAGAATAGCGACAGCGACCGTGACGTTGGCCACGGCAGCGGCAGCGACAGCGACAGAGGAAGAGACACCGTCGGCATTGATGAGATTTTCGTGTTAGAAGCACTTTGTGTCAATATTTGGTAAGCAGAATCCAAAAGGCGACAAGTCCGAGATCGATCATTGTTTGATCATTCGCTTTGAATACATATGAATATTCAAAAAGGGGCATCCACGGTTTGTTAGCCAAGTGGCAAGTCATTGAACCTCGGCAACTAAACTGTCATCCGTGCTCTGCTTGAATGCCATAAACTGGGTTATGTTTGCACTCTAAATGTCGCCATCAACTTCATATCATTTATGTGGTTATGATAATGTAAAAAGTGAAAAGGTGCTACACATTCCATTCCACTGCCTTCTATAAATTGTCCGATAAATTGATGTGTGAATATGACAGATAAAATTATCAATCAATTTCTTGATAGCACAGCAATTGCACAATGTCAATTTGAAATTGAAAAATGCAACACGCGCAACTTAAAGACAACCTGCAATAATAATTTTCAATGATCTGATACACACCTCAATTTCTCAACTTAAGATTTTTCAAAATTAATTTCCTTAATTGTAAGTTCTTAAATGTTCTTTAGCTTTATACAGTTCAACAAATTCTTGGTTTTTGAATTGGTTAATGTTTAAAGCATGCTAAATTTTAAATACTGAATGACTAGAAATTTTAGCATTCCCAATGATTGCAATTAAGGAAAGGATTGTATGAATATCAGTACGAGAGCTAAAAATTGCCTAAAAATCAATCATTGCCAATTTTATAAAAATTCCGAATTTTTATATTGAAATTAGTTGACCAAAAAATTAGGTCGATGAAATCGGAAATATCTCAAGGGATAAGTATAAAAATAAACGACGATTTTCTTATAAATTTAAATTTATCAAATGTCTAAAATTTACATCCAAAACAAGTCCAAATTTAGCATTCTTTAGTAAAATCCTTTAAGTTTTTATGACTGTTATGACTGTTTACAAAAGAGAGATCAATCTTCAGTTATAACACTTATTAATTAATTATTTTCTTGTATAAAGGCTAATTTCTGCAATAATAACACAAATCAAAGAAAATAAATTATTGAACCTAGCATACATTCTCAATTGTTCAATGAACATAAATCCAGAGTATACATTTATTGGTTCGATATTAAAGTGTAGTCTCCATTACATTCAGCAAACAAGTAATCAACACTTCGTATACTTTATAAATTAATCTCATTATTTTCCCAGCGTGTTGTCTGAGTTTATTTATAAAGCTTGTGGCTTGTCTTTTTCAGGCAATTACAAGTATTCTAATTGAAAATGTCTGCCAATGAGTTATAATAAGAGTATGGAAATATCGAATGAAACCCCCGTGCATGATAATTCTTATCGATTTCTTATCGAGGCGCCTTACATGGCTAATTAGTAGCCTGACGATAGTTGGAAGAGAGTTCGCCCATAAAAGCCAGAAGACAGTCAACGGATTCTCAATACCCAATATGAGGAGCTACGTTGTAACTGTCTTTCTGGTTGCGGTTGTTGGTGTGAGCGTTCAGGCGGCTTCAGTGGCAACGCCGACATGTGGAGGCAGCACCAGCTCGAAGGACATCAAGTTGGTGAAGCCAACGAATCCGCCAAGGGAATGTGAATACCGCATCAATGCCTACAGCAAAAATGTCTGTCAATTGCGCATTGATTTTCAGATGTTTCTGGCACAGCCAGAGCTGCAGGAAGAGGGACATAATCTGTATAAGGCGGAGTGCATCCACGATTATTTCGAGGTGAACGAACTGCGTCTGTGCGGCGTGGAGACCTGGCAACATATCTATGTACCCTTCAATGCCAGCGCCGGCGTCTCCAGGGTTGACCTGCGAATTGTCTTGGCCAATCGAGCAGGTGGCAACTCCTTGCCCACGCCCCAGTGGACCATGGACGTGACCCAACTGGAGTGTCCTGCCGGTGCTGCTATTCGCGATCTGTCGCGACGATCGAAGCAGCGTGCCAGCTCAATCAACGATGGCTTCCTTGTGGCGCCACCCGGTTGCCTGCAGTACTTCCCGCAATCCAAGGGCGTAGTAAAGTCCTTCAACTACAACGATGGCTCCGGCATCTATCCATCGAATCTGAACTATGCCATCTGCTTCCGTCGCGATACCTCAACAAAGCAACTCACGTAGGTTTAATTTCTCTCTCTTTAACAATTTTCGAATTATTTAAATTTAATGTCTTCACAGCATTCGATCGTACTTCTTCCATGTGGGCGCTGAGGCATCAGCGAGCAATTTGCTGACCGATAATTCCTGTTATCAAAGTGGCAGCTCTGGAATCCAAAATGCCGACTATCTGATGGTGCCACAAGCCACGTTGGAGGACAGCAACCAACGCGCCACCTACTTTTTGTGGCGCCACTAACAAGGATGTGGTCATAAGCAGTAAGTTGTGCCTCTTATCTAAAAAGCTATTACATCGAAAGCTTTCACTCTCTCTCTCTCTCTCTCTCGCTATGCTAGGCAACAACCCAGGACCTTTGATTGTGCTTTTCAACAGCGATGAAATATACACACCCAACGATTCCGGCTTTGCGTTTACTTATACAGTTCAATAAAAGCTTCGGTGGAATGTAAAACCGGCTAAAATAAAGTTGTGAAATGCTAAAAACTGATTTACTGTTGAAAACAATTTTCTTATCTAAACAGAGCTGATTGTTGTCATGCCTTTAACTTTGTTCAGATCGCGACGACTATCAGTGATAGATATACTATATGTACATATATTTGCGCACCCATCAGAATATCAACTTGACTTGACAATGCTTATCACAGATAATTAGAGGTGAGATAAATAAACTATCTCAAGTGGCGTTGCAATTTGTGTGTCAATTTGTCTAGTTACACGAAATCCACTTGAAGACGACAGAGACATCAACAGGTGATTTCTATTTACAGCTCAATAAATGCAGCTACGAGTATAAGAGCTTTATTGAGCTTTTCTAAGCTAAAGCTTGACATGTCTATGCCTGTCTACTGTGAATGAATGAATTAAAATTCTGGTGCATTTCATTTTTGTTGTGCATGCAACAAGTGAGTCCGTATTATTATATTTTCTAGTAATCATAATTATTGCCCTAATCAGAGAGTTTACGCAACACGTGCCCCCTTTTTTCGTAGAGCAACTTAATAATAGAAGATTGAGCATTTTTTTTTATTTATGTGCCGAGCCGAACACTTCACATTTTAATTAGACCACAATTAGAATACATATGTATGTACATAGATTGTGATTTATGAACTGCGTCAGTCCAAAAATAAATACAAAATAAATAAAATATAAATCACAGACAGTGATATAGACAATAATCAAAGAATAACTAATATAACCTTATCAGCACTCAGTTTCGAAATAAACGCTCATTGTGATGCGACGAGAATCTATGAACTAGCATTTATGGCGTAGAACTAAGTATATTTAAGAAGAATAAGATTAAGTTTGCTTTCTTAAATTATTGTTCTCTCAAAAAAAAATCAGTTTGTTTTGTTTTCACACAAAGTTAAATGTTAGTGCGCATCACTGTTGCCAACTTAGCTATCTTATAGCTAGTGATGGCAATTTATAAAGTTCGCTTGCTAAAAATATGTGAAAACTGCTATTAGCCGGAAATCTGGCTATATTAAATATATCTGTTATCTTTGCTAACAATATCATTCCTAAAACTGTGCAAATAAAAACCATAAAAACTAGATTAAGACGTTTCCAGCAAGAAACAGCTATTTTTGCTCTTTGAAATTGGTAGAGATGGCGCGTAGTAACGTATTCTGTTATACTCAAAATGGTCATGTTAAGCACACAATGCATCTGTAAGTGCGCTGTTAAAAGGGAAGATACCCAATAGGAAATTCACACACACGGAAAACTGTGTATAGAAAGCTCAAGCAGCCGGCCGGCGCAATTGTTGCGTGGCCTTTGAATGAATGTTGTGGCATGCGGATTTCAGTTGCCGTTCAACTGCCGCGAATTCAGAACGTCCCACGCGGATGTCAACATTATTTCTGTGGCGCGTAACTCAAATCAAATGTTGCGAAACTCACAACTGTTAAACGCTTCGCTTTATTGTGTGCAGAATAAAATCAAAACGATTTTGTAAATTATAAAAAAAGTGCCGGAAATTAAATTAAAAATAATGATACCGAATTTCAATATGACATCAAATTAAAGTACATAGCAATAATAAGAACAAGTGTACTGCAAGTGAACATAAAAGGCCATTTAAAAAAAAAGTAAAAAACAAGACGCGTTTTGTTGCTGTTGTCGTTGTTGCTGGTTGCTTAGCCGATTTGTTATCACCACTTGGAAGTGCGTGCCGCTAAGAGCCAATTTAAGTGGCAGGCATTTAATCAAGTGAACTCAACTCGCCGCATTGTCACTGGAAAGTGTGAGCAGTAAGAGGAGAAGGAGGTGACGCGGTGGCGTCCTTCACATGCCACTGTGTGCCGCATCGCGTATCGTGCAACACCAGGCGGCAGCAAGCTGAGCGTTAGCTACAGCTTCCCCTGGAGTGGATCTCATTGTTAGAGCTGCGCGCACATTCACAAAATTCCCAGTGAAAACATTGCCATAAATTAACAACTAATTCAATTAACTTGCTGGCAACGTCAACGAGGCAACGTTCCTCCAGTTGCCATTGTTGCACTGTTGCAGGATATGCGACAAGTTGCTTAGAGGCAGCTGCCCCACCAACACCTCCGTCTCCCCACCAGCCATTCAAATAATAAACCGACGCCACCTTCCGCATTCCGGTGAGTTGATTTATTATAAAATACACATGGGCGTCAAGTGAGTGGGCGTGGCACAATTATGAAGCTGTTCTCGTAAATATTGAGAAACACCTAGCTCAGACTTAAATGTGGCCAGGGCTTTGTCCTGAATTCAAGCATTTTTCGGGCTGCGTTTATGCAAATTTGCAGGGCTCCTTTTTTTATGGGCGTTCCGTCGAATCTCGAATCTCAGCTGCATAAATCAAAGCCAACTTTCTGACTTTTGGCCATTTGACACGCCCACCTACTACCTACCACCTACTACCTACCACCTATTCAGACGCTGACGTGGCACGTTGCAAAGCCATAAATCTTTTGCCAGTTCGGCAAATGTCTTTAATTGTTTAGCTGAACAAATTTGCTTACAATTCGTAATTCTAATGCATCAAATTGAAATCGAAAAGTGGAAACAAATCGAAATTCGGTATCGAGCGTAATCGATGATTTCATGCAGCGCGACTTCAGACTATATTATCATTGTGGCACGATCATGATGTATCTGCAACCATTTGTCACTGTTCGCTCCAACAACAAGTTAACAAAGTTGAGCCTAACGAGCGGTCCGATCCCAAAGTAAATATAATTTGCAAGCAAAACATGCCGTTTATTGTCTATTTGACATTAGGCGCTTACCTGGCGCTCCTCCGACGCATCTGCCCTCGTTCCCCTCTCCCTGCTCCACCCCATGATAGTCATATACTATCAGTTGGCTTCTACTTACATATTTATCAGCTTTTAGTTTAAACAATAAACTTGGCAGAAGGCAAAATGCACACGATTCTTAGCCAAAATGCGACAATGACGATGACGTTGTGGTTCAGTGGATCTGTGGGTGGTTTTGATTGTCTTTGTTGTTGTTTCTGTTGTTCTTTTTGTTGTTGTTTTTGTTGTTGTTGTTATTGTTGTTGTGCACGTGGTCGCTAATGCAACCGCAATAAGCAAATAATGGCAGACACTAGATTTATTTATCATATACGCAAATAGTCAGATTTTCTGAAGAATTGGCGACGCGTCGCTTTTCAAGTCACAAGAGAGATCTGTGTACCAGTATATGAAACACGTTCATATACACATATAATGCTTTTTAAACGAACTGACAGATTTTATATATCAATTCATGGCATCTCTTTATAGGGTTTAGTACTTAAATCAATTATTTGAGAAGTATTCTATTTCTAGAATCAGACAATAGACTTCCTTAGACA
This sequence comes from Drosophila sp. st01m, assembly GCA_018901795.1. Classification (NCBI taxonomy): domain Eukaryota; kingdom Metazoa; phylum Arthropoda; class Insecta; order Diptera; family Drosophilidae; genus Drosophila; species Drosophila sp. st01m. Next base: position 2,282,869 of record JAEIFG010000334.1, read on the forward strand.
TTTTTGTTTCTTTTAAGGTCTTTAATTCACTCTATTTAGATACTTTTTTTAAGATATTAAGATATTTTATTTCCAATTACGTTATCATTGTTTTTAAGTCTTTATCGACTTTAAAATAAATTACATTTTATACACAACAAATCTTGACTACTGCTTCCCATTAATATATACTTTTTAAGCATTTTGTTTATCAATAAAATTGACTGCGTGATCGAAATCGTTAATAAAATAAACAATTTAAATATATTTGAGCTTTTGTAGAATAATTTGATGTTCATTGATTCCCCATTAGATTCATACTTCCGTTTAGATTATCGGTTACCCCTTCGACTTTATTTATTAGCTGAAAACTTGTATCTCTAAACGAGATGGCAATCTTTTCACACTGGCTAAATGCCAAGATACATTTAAGCAATTAATATTCTCACTGGAGGATAATCATTTAACGTTTCTCACAAATACAGAATGTTTATTGCATGAAGCATTTTTAATTAATTGCAATCGCAATCTATTTTCGGCTGAAAACATCAAAACCACATTTTCCATCAGATTTTTGAACTAAAATTTTGTCTGGCGTATCTAAACAAATAATAAAAAATATATAAGAGAAACATTTTGGCGCGCAAATGTTGCTGTTGATTGAAATTGAAATTGAATTGTGCGCCGAGCTGTGGATAGGTTCAATCAATTTTCATTATGCCTACAATGGGTAGATTTGTGGCAGAGACAGAGGCAGGGGAAGGGGAAGGGGCAGAGACAGGGACTGGAGGCAGAGGCGTAATCGTCTTTCTAATCATCGTAGTCATCGTCATTGGTCAATCAATAATACATTGAATGCTCACATGCTTCGATGCTGCTGAAAATGGCAACGTCAAAGGCTAAGAGGCAAAATTAGAATTAAAATTAAAATTAATTGTTATTGATCTCCATAAAGAATTACAATGCAAAGGAGAAATCGAATTCGAAAACAACCCGGCGCGCAAAACGCTAATGAAACGCGAGTGAGCTGTGCTTTTCTGAGTCATCCGGATGGGTCAGGTTTTCTTAAATAGAGAACGTGCAGCGTGCAACAGTTGCGTGACACCAAGACAAACAAGCAAACAAACCAACAGGTGGACAGTCAGACAGTCAGACAGGTAGACAGGTAAACAAACTAGACAACTAATATGACTCTTACATGGCCAACTGTGTGCGGGTTCAATTAACGCAATGACAACGTCAAGACAAGACGCTGCTGACAGGCAACAACAAGCTGTGGGGAACTGTGGAGGCAACTGTGGACCCTGCCACGCCTTAAATGGCAGCCCGGCCTGGTTGCAGCATGCGGCATGCGGCGTGCGGCGTGCAACAAATCGTCAATCGACAAAGACAGAAGCAAAAAGAAGGCTGGCAGAAAAAGTTGTTAATTGGAATTTAACAAGCACTAAAAGCGTCTAATGGAATAGATGCCCAAGAATAGACCAGATGAGATGAGCTAAACTGAGCTGAGCTGAGCTGATCTGAGCTGGATGTGCTACTGTTACCACTTGCCACTTGCCACTCGCCACTCGCCACTTACCACTTAACACTGACTACATGCCAGTTACCAGTTTACCCACTCAACCACCGCAATAAATTCACTCTGACAGCAGCAACTCAGTTATGCCTTCTTGTTGTTGCTGTTGTTGTTATCGTGTCAGCAAATATAGAAATTAAGTTTAGTCTCATCTCATCTGATGGACGTTGGAGTTAAAGCTGATGCCGGATGAAGAACCCAAGAACCGAAGAGCCATTGACGTTGAGATCCAACAATCATGTGCCTGTCAGTATCATTTACGTTCTGGCTGCATCAACACAAAACAATCAACTTATTTGTCTGTCTCGACTAAACGTTTCAAAGCCAAGCAGCTGCTTCAGACCAAACTGATGGCAAAGGCTAGTACCCAGTCTTCAGTCCCCAGTGGCCAGTGTCCAGCTCCCTGCTCTCTGTTGCAGCTACAGATTCAGTCAGAGGCAACAACTGTTGCTGTTGCTGGTTCTGTTGCATGACCATTCCCAGTGGCTGTCGGAGTCGTGATTTTCCTCTGCTGCATTCCACTGTCAAAGACATCAGCATGCAATTGTGTTCTCCTTCAGCTACAGTCCAGCCTACCTCTGCACTCCAATTTTCAAATATATCATTAACTAATTACTTGCAATCATTTATTAAACTGCTTTTATAACATGCAATTTTGTTATGCTTACAAAATAATATATAATATTTTGGGAGGCTATTAAAATAGATTATAGATATAAAAAAAGAACTATTGCAAATTAAATAACTAAAATTATTGAAAACTATTAATATTTTAATTAGTTATAATAATTATAATAATATCGAGTTGATTGAAAATCAAATTTTTGATAAACGACTATAATAAAGGATCTTTAGCTATATCAAAGTTGAAAACGATACAAAATATTTTAAGTCCACGGATGTTTTGTGATTTAAACTGCATTTTTTAATACATAAAAAAATTGACAAAATTCGAGACCTGCCTTTCGAAATAATATTTTGCGATATATCGACTCGATATTAATATTTGGCGATTTTCTATTTTGATGTACGACACGATCCAAATTTGCATTTACATCACTGATTAATTGCTGAATTAATAGATTATAGTTAATAAAATTAAGTTTATAATTATACTAAGAATATCTGAAATAATTGGGGAATTAATTATGAGAATTATTTATTTAGTTGATTAACTATTAAGTTATATTTTTTTATAGTAAGCAACAATAACACAACTAAGCCCTAAAACCGAGAAAGTCAGCAAATTGTGGTAGTTAAATATAACTATAAGGCAATTTAATTTAATTTGTAGTTTGAACGTAACTAATTATGATTGAAAAAAACAATTAAATAAGTAATTCGTCACGTAAAATCGAGAACTTTAATTCTAATATGAGAGCAAATCGTAGGTGGATCTGATCGCATACAATACACTTTGTATATAGCTGGAAAATAGTTTCCATCAAACTTTTGATTACTTTGGTGGTGTTATCGCTGTTGTTTCTGCTGTTGCTTCTGCCTTTGACAGGCAACTGGCAACTGGCAACATGGGGATTTTACTTTTTGGGGCACAAGCCACAACAAATGTTGCTGACAGCTCACGCCGCAGCGTTAGCTCACCTTTGTGTCGCTGTCAGCGCTAATGAAGCAGCAGCAATAACAACAACAACAACAACCAAAAGAGGCAATAACCAAAACAGAACTGCACATGTGTCACACGTGCCGCATCTTTTGATAAACCAAAAGGCAGTCAACTGGTTTTCCGGCTAAAGCAAACGAACAAGCCACAGACGAGGACTTCAAATGAGTCTGCTCTTGCCCCTGCTCTTTGCCACCGTGCCACCTTGCCATCTTGCCATCTTGCCACATCTCTGCTCAATTTGGGCCGCACGCCGCGTTCGCGTCACTGACATTAATCAATTGCTTTGGGCGAGCGCTCTCTCAGCAGGAGGTGCACGATGTGAAGGCCAGAGTTGGTCATAAATTAAAGGCCTCGTTTGTGGCAGCTAGTTGGATAACTGCAACAACACCTGTTGCCACGTTGTATGCACTTTGTCGCCTGGTGGCCACTTCCGTTTTTCCGTTTCGCCTGCACTGCCATCCGATACGAAAGATGATTTGCAGCGTCTTTTAAGGCTGAACACTGATATGCTCTTAAGATAGCGCTGCCACAGCTGCCAAGCGAAGAAGAGACGCAGAGAGAGAGAGAGAGAGAGAGAAAGGGAGGCAAAAGAGCAAGATTGAGCGACAGAGAGCGAAGTAGTAGGAAGAGCAGTCAAAGAACTTGCAACTTTCTCGGCACTTGAGCAACAATGTTTAACATGTCGCGCTGCCAAGCCCATAAATCACGCGTAAATTGCCAACTACACACGTCTCACATATAACCCCACCCCACCCTTTCTTCACACATTCTTCACACTTGTGGAGAAGGCACTTGTTGCCATTAGCTGCAAGAAGAAGCCGCCGCAAACATGTTAAGCTCCATTGCGACATTTGCTAAATTTGTTGCCGGCCGAAAGCCGTTGACTAAGCACACACTTGATTGACACATCAAGAGTTGAGTGTGTGACACATCCACATACGCACACGCACACATTTACATAGTTTCAGGCACACACACACTTCACAACAGCCTTATCAAGACTTTGGCTGGCCACAAAACCGGAAGTCGCATGTCAAATACCATTCGACATTTCAGCGTTGACGTCGACAACTGTAAATCAAAACAGCGCCAAGCAAAATGACATTTTAAACTTGCAGAAATCACTGAGAAATCTTCTGGGCACGGCTCCAGAAACCACAAACACAGGCAAAAGCAACAACTACAACGAAATGAACAACTGCGGTAAAGTTTTGCGTGCTTAATTGCAATTAAATGATGCGTGTCAGCTGTGTGTGTGTGTGAGAGTGTGTGGATGTGTGTGCCTGTTGGGAGTGGCTCTGTGTGTGGGGTGTTTATCTTCAAATTACAGATAAACTTCCCATAGATTTAAAATCAAGTGAAATATTTAATAGGATTAAACGTTTATAAATCGGGGAATTATCTTAATTTGACTTAACTCTGACTTTGATGTTATTCAACACATTTTTGTTTAGGCCTATTATATAAGTCTCTAACAAATTATAGTCTCTAAATTATTATTTATAGACAATTTAATACGTTTAGAAATTGAATAAAAACCAATATTTGGGATTAAACAGAATTTATTTATTTCACAAAATATATCAATAATTAATATGAATTTAGCTGACATTTAAAATTAATTTTAAGTAGTCGGTTTAAGTGAGTCAAAACTTGTAGTTGATACATCTAAATTCGGTGATTAACTGAGATGCAAATTTGAAAAGCTTTTCTCTCTGTCAAATAAACTAACAAAATATTTATTTTATATGGAAAATGAAAAGCAAATGTCTTTTTACTATAATTTCATATCAAATGACTTTCATTTCGATTTATGCTCTTTGCTTGGGGCAAAGCATCGCTCCAAACCAAAATCAAAGTGCACAAGTCAAGAAGTAACATCAAATGAATCAATTTTCTTATAAGGCGTTAGCTTGTTGCATCTTCGGCATGTTAATGCGTAAATCAGGTTAGACTTTTGGCAACCTGGCGTATGCGTAATATGTATATGATGTTGCCTGGCCACATGTGGCAGCATTCCAAGTAAGACGACATCGGCGCGTGGCATAAATAAACAGATTTGCGGTGTTGCAGCAAGAGCAGCAGCTGCTTCTTGTGCATTCAGCATGCAACTCAAAGGCAGACAACATGAAAATTGCATTAGAGAGAAAGAGAGCAGGGCGTAGACAACTTACACCCACACACACGCACACACACCCAGGCACACCCATCACACCCACAGCCCAGTCAGTCCGATGTCATCATCTCAAACTTTGTCCCCATTCAACTGTAATGAGCAATTAAAAAGCTGCACATAATTTAATTATAAAATACAAAAAGACAACAAGGAGAGTGCAAAGAAATGCCGCTGCTAGTGTGTCGCCACTGTCAATCTGCCACTTGGGGCATATTTGAACGAGTGTCAATCATTTAAAATGTTGCCAAATTAACTTTTTATCCTTCTTCTTCTCTAATTCGCTTGAACTTGTTTGTTTAATGGCCAATCTTCATGTCAACCGCTAACTAAGAGTAAACCATTCTGACAGCCGCTAATTAGTTTGCTACTTCTCTACTCCATTCTCTTATTCTCCCTTCTCTCCATAGAATATACTATAGCAACATTAATTAAAATCACAAAAACCGATGGCTACACATTTTCTTTCAATTAGACAAACTAAAAACTTCCGACTTGCGGCTGACGGCACTCTGAACTTGCCACATTTATGGTGGCTATGGCAACCCCATTAAGAACTTCGGGTCATGACAATTGGATGCCTATGGAGATGGTACTGTCACCAAGGGAAATCCTGTTGTCCCAATTTGTGCCTGTCGTTGAATTAAGAATGCGAGTGTAGCCAAATTAAAGCTACAACTTGGAAGTGACAACGACGGCTGTATTTAATGGCCCAACAGCTTTAAATATACCCTGTATGTAGTAGCAGCAATAAGATATACGACTATAAACTGCATGAGGATGATCTAATGAAATCATATTTTATGACCACGTTTTAATGAGACTGTAAAAAATAGAGACAGCTCGAAATTTAAATCCAAACGGCGGCAATTAATCTTAAATACTTGCTTTATATAGAGATCCTAACTATAAAGTCTTATATCTATATTTGCAAGTTGTCAATTAAATCAGCAATTTTTAATATATTTGCTATTGAAATTATCTCCTAATAATTTTGAAATGGTTGCGAAAATTGGTTATCATACAAAAAATATCATATATTCACATAACATACAAAAACTTGACTATTAACAACAAAGTTTCTTCTACGTACTAAATTTCTTAACTGTTCTACAACTACCTTTTATTTATTTTTATTAAATTATCTTATCTTTGCTTAAGCTAATTAGTTATCTTTACTTTAAAACTTTCAGTCCAATTGATAATCAAATAAACAGCTGTTAATTAAAAAAGAATATATATAAGACTGTATTTTTCAATAGGGTATTTCTTAGCTAGGCAAGTGAAATGAGTTAAAGTGCTGCAGGGATCTGTCCACATTTCGTAGGCAATATGATAGCCCAGCTAATGAGTTTCGGGCTAACAATGTGGGGCCAGGAGTACAGTATAAATAATGCAAAGCGTTTCATAACTACACTTAAAGAGCGACAGACAGTTTGACAGACGGACAGACTGTCAGATAGATAACAGTCGGCAAATTGAGCAAGTGGACAGGACACTCATACGCCATGTGGGACATGAAAATGCTCATTTCTGAATGTGATTCTGAATGTAAATGAGAAAGCCTTAACAAATGTCCATCTTCACATGCCTGTCAATCGAACTCATTTCACTACGGTTAAGTTGGCTGTCGGTTGTTGGTTTGCTGTTGGATGACTCTTCAGGTTGTTGGATATCCAGTCGATATCCTTTTGAATCCTCACTACACGCAATTTATGCCTCATCCACTTATAGGGCTTCTGAGACGAGGTTGGGGATGTAGCCGAGGTTTCTCGACAATTGGCTTTTGTTTTTGGTTCTTCTGTTTGCCCAACTAAGCCAAGTCCTTGTGCCAAGTGCGAGTACACACAAAATTCATTGAGCAGAAGTAATTTGAGTGTAAGCAAAATGTTTGAAAATCGTGACTGAGCATAAAATTGCCTACTTACTCGTACTACGAGTATATACGATTTTAATCAAAGACTATTTTTTGAACTTCTGTGAGATTCTTTCATTTTCTTATTTTGTGGGTTTTATGGTTTTATGGGCTCTTTTAATTGGATCGCGACGACTCTTGACGTTGCGAGTTGATTAAATATGCATAAGAAGCAATTAAGTGAAGTGTGAACGGTCGCCGGGTGTATCCTGCGTGTATCCTGTGAGCATCAGCCATCGCGATGCCTACGTAATTTATGCTAAGTTATTGCATATTATATCAACGAGTATTGCGGCCAGTTTACTGACTTTTATGGCCAAAACAAACTCGACGAAAGATGAGTAAGTGTATAAATACCCAATAGAAAAGTGGCATCACAAAAGCCAAATGCAAATGCAAAGGCAAAGGCAATGGCAAAGGCGTTAAGAATATCCTTTTACTAGGGCTATAGGACGACTACATCAACCATTGCCAGCCACTGAAATTAAAACGCTTAATTGAAGTTGTTGTTACTCGTCCTTTGTTGCTGTTGCTGTAGCTCTTGGCCAAAAGCCTTTTGTTCCTTTTTTTGGCCCATTTTGTTTGCTGTGTTTTGTGGCTGCAATATTGCAGGTAATTAAGAAACCCCTCCTCTCCTCATACACTGCTTCCCTTTCTACCCTTCCGTGTACGCACAATGAAATAGAACAAACCCCAACATCAACATAATTCACTGTCTGAATTTCATTTTTGGTATGCTTCCTTTTCACGCCTTCGCTTGGCATTAAGTGGTTTCTATAAGGCTGCTCTCAACGAACACCTCGCAACACCCCTTCTCCACCTTCTGCCTCTGAAATGGTCGCCCATTGTGCGTGAAGGCTTATTTTTTTAATTTTATGAAGACCCTTGGCAAGAACTAAGGCGATTGAGTGTAAAATGCTTCAAGTTAAGCTAAGAGCGCAAAATCTTCAGCTTGAAAGAATTTCTTTAATTTGCTAAAGGAGGCTTTGAGTCTCAGGCTAAAATTTTCGCTTCCATAAGTCAAATCTTTTATACTGGCTTTATTTTAATATTTATAACTCACATGTGAGGTCAGAAGATGGCATAAATATTTATTACTGGTTGAAACTGGCTGGAAAATTGTGAAAATATGCAAGTTATTGACCCAAATGCAAATTTATTGGACAGAAAATAACTCCTATAATAAATCAAATTAAAGATGAAACACCCTTCGTAAATAAGTGCAGATAAGTACGTAAATTATTGGTATACGCTTCATTAATGCTATCGCGAATATTATCGTTAAATTTACAGCTCGGATTTTAAGGATTAACTACGGCAAAGGTATAAAACTTTCCTCATTTACAATTGTTAGCCATAACTACTAAAAGCAAAAGGCAAGAAATGGAGTTAGATAATGATAAAAAAAACAGTTCATAAACTTTATATATCGTTGTTATTGCTATAGAAGTAAATAAATTAAATTACTACATTGGTAAGCGATGAATAAGCGTCCCTTATAGGATAGTCGAGCAGAGTTGAAAGACACTGAACTCTAAACCTCATTTGCCAAATACACTTATGTAAATCTAAGGATATTTCCATATAAAGACAGTTCGCATATTACATAACCAACTTATTCTTGACTTGGCAACCAAAACAAATAGAATAATCAGAATAACAAAGAAGAACTGATCGAATGACTGGACGAAAATCTTCATTAAGTCAAAGTTCAAGATGGTTTTGAATTTCTAGATTGGGAAATGAAAGGAAAGGAAAGAAAATGAAAGAAAAGAAACGAAACGAACCAATCAAATATTGTTATGCATAACAGAAAATGTTGCATTTGGTTAACCCAGTTGAGTGCTGTGTGGCATGCATGCTTGCCGCATTTATTGCATGCAACATGAACTATGCAAAATTATGCAGCAAAGGAACATGCATTTTGCAGCTGCCACTGAAATCGTTGTGTTTATCTACATGGAATGAAAATGGCCAAGGCAATAGGAGTCGCAGGAGTGGCAAGAGTGGCAAGAGGGGCATGAGGAATTTGAGTGGAATCGAGAATGAAAATATATATGCAAAGAGCTAAAGCTCCAATTCGTGGTTGGATCTGAGAGCAGACATTTCGCATATTGTTGCGGTTTGGCTTGGCTTGGTAAAAGTCATTTGGCATGCACTAATGGGCATAATTTGCAAAATGCTGAACACCAGACCAAAAGACACCAGACACTATCTCAATTAAATGAGTATCTGCTGCTGGAAGCTCGGATTTGCTTTCCAGGCTAGCCAAAACTTTGCCACACAGTTTGCCAGCTCGACTTAATGGCACATAAATTGTTGCAAGTTTATTGAATTAGTCGGAACTGACAGAAGCCACCACAACAATAACAACATCAACACCAACAGCAACAAGATCAAGAACAGCGAAGGCAACTGCGTGAAATCTTGCAAACAAATCGTGAACGTCATTTTAATTGGCAGCCAGGCGAGCAATCACAAATATCCAGAATGTATCTCACTCAGATAAGACGACCAAGTGCGACCCAAAACAAGGTTCAAAGCACAAAGGCAACGCAAATTCAATTGGCCAACGGGGCAACATGGCACAAAGCAAAAGGCAAAAGGCAGAAGGCAAAAGGCAAATCAGATAATGCCAAATGGCAGGCACTGTACTATATACAATGCGTTCCGCTTATTGTGCCGCTGGACACGGCAGCCTGTCAACTGGTTTAGGGTATAAATGTGTGTATATTTATTCTCAACACAATTATACACAACAAATACACTCACATTCAGAGCACTGAAAGCACAACAAACGAATAAAGAACACACGCCTTGTAATGAGCTTGTGATTGTATCCGACAGATACATTTGTGTTATTCACTACACACACACACACACACACACACAGACACACGCACACTCATTTGTTGGCATTCAGATTTATGCTCATGTTGCTGCTGCTGTTGTTGTTGCTGTTGTTGTTGTTGTTATTACTCTGTTGTTGTCAAGCGCACTTACTAATTAAATGTCCGCCCAGAACATCGAGAAAAGTTGCCCCTTAAAGCCATTTTTGCGCAGCTAGCAGATACCCTGTAGTGCCCACTAATGAGTTCAGCTTAGAAACTGACTAAATAATTGCGAAAATTCGCGACTTACCTTCAAAGTGGTAAATTGCAAAATATAAATCTTTACTTAGTATGTATATAATAATCAAATTGGTTTGTACTATCAATTTTGACTATAACTATTATAATATTTAAAAATAAATATTATTATAAGTGACAATAAATACTACAGTTGTTACTTATTCTGATGTTGCTATGACATTTCCTGAATACTCTTTAAAATAAGAAAATACACCCACAAACCCAGTAAAATTATTACTTACGTTACTCTTACTCTTTGTATAGAAAAATGGCGATTTCCATTCAATATGGTGCCCTGGGAAAATCTACTTATAATTAAATAAATTATAACTAAAATAGTTTAAACTGTTAATATTGACTAAAATAAAATATAATATTAATAAAAAATAACTATTATTATAAGTTACATTATTTGATTTGACTTTGCCTGACTGCCACATAAGAAAGAAAATATACACACATAATCTATAAAGATAAGATACTCTTGAGATACTCTTTATATCTCACTGTGCTGTTTACAGGGTATAGAAAACACAAAAATACGACCGCACACAACTGAATTAATTAAGCCAATGAGCGGGAGCTTCATTAGCAAGTTGCAGCTGTAAATTGCGGCCTGGTAAATACACTTACCACAAAGATAGCTGACGTCTTCTTGAGTTTATCGAAAAAGTCAACAGGCTGCTATTGCAATGAACCAAACAACTCAGTGAAAGTAATCTCTCTATTTCTCTCTCACTTTCTTTCTCCTCCCTCTTCTCTTTCGTTGTGAAAGTGCAGTGCAGTTAGTTTTAAGAATAAGCACGTGCCGAGCTTAAGCGTTGCATGTAGCTGAAAGATACTTTTGTATCTTATGTATCTTGTGGTGTTACCCAACTTATAAAAGAAATTAATTATTTTTTAAGCCGATCATCACCATCAATCAATTGAAAACCTGAGCAACTTTCCTCAGATTCTTATTGATTCTGATTCGATTTCCCAGACTTCTTGAACTTTTTGTTGCTCGGCCTTCGATGTCGCTCAACTTTCAATGTGCAGCTTTTTCTTTTAATTAAAAGTTTCTGCAATGCAAAAGAAATTACATAGGAAATTTTTATCATGCCCAAGCAAAAGTTGCAACGTTTCCTTTGCTGGCCATTTGATAATTTAATTGTTCAAGTAAATCAAGAAACTGGAGATATTTGTGTAAAGAAATTCGTTTTATGTTCGTTTTAAAGAAGTTATCAAAATAGCAAGAAAATATTAAAAGGAACTTAATTGACTAGAAGATACGTTTCATAATAAATTTATACTTTTACAACTGTAAGTCTCTATAGCTTACTTGCAATTATACTTAATACATTTTTGTCGCTGTTGATTGCTTCTTTTTTGCTTATCTACACGAAGTACCAGCGTACTAGCCTTAGAATATACTATGTAGTCTCAATTGTCAGGTAGATGAACTTTGAAGTAAATGAAATTGCCATAAATCACAAATAAATTGAAATTTTACCAAAGCCAATAAAAAAAGTTGAAGCAACAAGTAAACAATGTAAACGCTGGTCAAGCCGAGCAACTTTTTGACTTTTCTTCAACTTTTTCATGTAAACAAGTTGAATAAGAATATTTATTAGGCTCTCGTTTCTCAAAAGGTCGTCACGAGAGAGCGAAATCATTGAGAATTATGGAACAACAGCTGTGCCTCTGAATGTATTGTAGATGTGTTGGAGACTATTGTTGGGCTATTGAGGCCATAACACTTCATTATGCAGATCCACAAATGGAGGGAAGTCGACACAACTGCCCAGACAATAACAGCAATAGCAACAGCAAAAACATCGGCGACAACAATAGTGACATAAAGAAGAAAGAGAGAAGCAGCGAGAACATTTCCATATGAATTGAGCAACAATTGTCTAAGAAAAAGGCAAGAAAATTGCAAATGATACGAAATGAAATATGAAAATCAAACTGCCTTTCATGGACATTAAGTGAAGGGTGTGCGACCCTCTCAGAGTCAGGGTAAAGTGGGTGAAATGCCAATGCCAATAAATGTATCTGTCTCTGTGTCTGTATTTCGCATTTCCCTCTTATTCCCCGCAACCGAAGCGACGTCAAGTCAATTGTATAAACATTTTAAACAAAACTCAACGAAACGTGCGGAAAATTGCTGATGCCCTGGGAAAGTGCGTGTGGCGTTGGACCTTTTTAGGTGTAAAAATGTGTGTGAGTGGGTGTGTTTGTATGTGGGGGGTGTGTACAACTGTGTGTAGACTGCGGCTTCACTTGCTGTACAATGTTATTGCTATGAATTGACTGCGTTATTTTGACATTGATCGGAAGTGGAAGTGCAGGCGCGTGAATCGACTACATAAACTCAAAGTAAAAAATAGCGAATAAATGTATTCAGATATTACAAATTATTCATATTAATTGCAGGGAATTGTTATCTTTATTATTGAATTATTACGTCTGAAATTGCAATGCAAAAATATCAGTTTAGGAATAAAAAATTACTTTAACATTGAAATCCAATCAAATTGAGAATTGTTTTTCTTTCGCTTTGGCTTTAGCTTTTGCTGTGGGCGAGTTGTGAGTGCTTTAGTTGAGCTGCCAAGGATTTTCGCCAGGTCTTAGCTTTATCTAGGCCCAAACACAAACAATTGCCAGCAGACAAAAGTCTGCGAAAAGTTGTCGAAAATCAAAGTATCTAAAGTACAAATAAGCTCAGTGCCAAGTTTAAACGTACTTTGCCAAGTGACAAAGTAAAATTTAACTGAGATGAGGTAAGAGGATTGTTAAAGGGGACAAAGACTACAAGCAGCTAAGGACGTCAGACATTTTGAAAAGGATATGCTTGACATGTGGCTTTAAGCAGCTGTTGTTCTGTAGATGTTGATGTATCCCAAGCTCTAACTGCAGATGTATCCGTATTTGTATCTGTATCTGTAGCTGTATCTGCATCTGTAGCTATGAGATGGTCGACTTTACAACCGCGAGACAATTAAAAAGAACAAACAGCTAAAGCAAAGTAAACAAAACAATACAAAACAAGAAGAGCTCACATTACAAACGACACACATTACACAAACGACACACACTCTCACAAGTTGTCAACTTGTGTGTGGGACAACATATGCAAATTTTCGCAGTGTTGTCAAATTGTGCAATTGTGGTCCGGGATAACAAACTGTAGGTAAAAGCCGCATTTAACACGTGTGGCACGTATTTCATTTTAAAACCGTAACGAAACCCAAGCAAAATGTCGGTTAGTTAAGCGAGAAGCAATGAACCTTGGAACCGGCCAACCAGGCGTATGCGTAACAATCCCACTGACTGAGCCAAGAAACAAGAAATGAAGAATATAAAAAAAGGAAAAATAAAATATTAACAAACGAGGCGGTCACAAAGTAAGACACGTAGTTCATGAGGAAATTTCCACACTCTGGCCACAGGCAGTAAATACAGAAATCGAGACAGTGGACGTGGCAGCAAAGCCAGAATGTGGCACAAAGCAAACCACAAGACTGCATCCCGCAGACTTCAGCCTGCTGCCTGCAGCATGTAGTCTGCTGCTTGTTGCTTGTTGCCTGCTTCCTGCAGCCTTTTACCTTTTACCTTTGAGCATTGCACTGAAATTCTGCTTTCTGCACTTTAAGCTTCACCTTAAAATGCGACTACGTTCTACGTGGGTTAGTTAAGCGCTCTCGAGCACCTCTTGTGGTTTATAAATTATTCGCAGCGTCGACAGCGGCTTATTTAAGGAAAGTAAAAAAAGAAAACACCAAAACAAAAAAAGAAAAGCATGTGCAAAATAAATAAATGGTTTTTGCTTTTTTTAATCTACAGCAACATTCTCAACATTATCAATATTTTATTCCTCTTTAGCACGGTCTGCTTCCGTTTTGTAAGCTATTGCTCTGCATGTTGCTTCTGCTGTCCGGCAGTCATAATCCTCGGGGCACTTTCGACTCTGGGTTGTGGACTCCAGACATAAAGAGCATATGTAATATGGATGATATGTTGAGCTGCTGGGTATATCCAGTAAATGTCGGCGACTCATGTGAGCTCTTTATATTTATTTGATATATTAGCTCCTTTTGTGCGCTCTTTACATTTACCGAATACACTTAAATATAAATCAACAACCCCCATTAAAATTTTTCCCCTGGCAGCTGTCAATTAATTTTTTTTTTTTTTTTTTTTTTTTAAAAAAATTAAAATTTAAAAAAAACTCTCTTTTAATATCTTATGATGATATATAGATTGATAGATACGAGTATGATGGCATTTAAATGTTTTGTGTGTGGCATTTTTTCTGCTCACTGTGGCGTATACAGCATACATTTACAGTTTCCTGAGAGCTGACATGATTTATTTATGTTTTATTCAACTGCATTTTCCGCACTCAAATTTTAAAGTTAAATTTAAAATGCGCTATTAAAAGCTTTCTATGTTTAGAAACAACCTGTGTCTTAATTTGATACTTGCAATGCGTAAATACTCGTATAAAATGTACAATTGTCCTTGTGCAATTGATGGGCAAAGTATTGGAAAAGTTTTACAACTGAAATCCCCAAGTAGTTTATTTAATCCATTGAAACAACTCATAAGCCGAATACTCGTTATTCGAACCAATAACGATGCCATCAATTGTTCAATTTCTACTGCAAATCCCTTTGAAAGCCATCGATAATAAAAATAAATCGTTGCGGAAAACTCTCACATTCTCGGATATTCAATTGAGCAATATTTCCACTGAGAAAATCCCAATGTTGACAATGCTTTAACAACACATATTTTGTCATAGTTGTTTTTTAAATAAATGGTAAAGGGCTTTTATTATAACAAACGCAAACTGAAAATATGATAACATATGCAGTTAGACCACAAAATACCCTGTGATCTGAATATGCGCAGTTCTTAAACGAGTACAAACGCTCTTACAATTTATTTGATACATTTAAGCATTTTGCACTTTGAATAATATCATACAAAAAAATTTGAGAAAGTTTTCTTTTAAATGTTCTACCTATTTTGTGAATTTTAGTTTAATACAGGGTATACTACACAACACGCAACAAATCATCTGCAAGAAGATAAAACAAATGTGTTTTTTAATTCAAGGCCAGTTGAAAGCTGTTCAATTGTTGTTTGAGAACACATGAGAAATGTATTTAATGCTATTTTTTATTGCACTTAATGTCTGCGTTAATATAGCTCCATTGTTTGTTTAAGATTGCGTACATGGTTTTTAACACTGAGGCAATATCTCTTAAGAGCTTTGATAAATATACGATAAATTCATGTCTACAATTTATGATTTATGGGTCTAATAAATTTGAAGTAAAGTGATTTATTTATAGATGAGGAATTACTTCGATTCCTTAAAGATTTTCCATAAACTATACATGTTGAAAGTTTTGACAGCCAACGAATTGGAAATAACTCACAAGCACTCACACATTCACACAAAGGAATCGAACCCACATAACATATGCTATCATGTGTGCGATTTTCGCGGCATTTCCATTACACATACGTCACGTGGGCGTCAATAGCGGAAATGCGAACTGCCATAAAAGTCGACAAGAAAAATCGAAGTTTTTGTATTATTCGTCCGAATGCGCTATATATGAATGCAGGTCAAATGTCAAAGGTTTTTTTCACGCGCCTGCCCAGCTTTATTTTCATAGGTTCTGCAATTTTCATGTGCCACATCCAAAATTTGAACAAGCTTTTTCACTATGCTATTTGTTCTTCGGAGGGAGAGTTACGAATAGATGCTTTTGGTATTGCCTATTATATGTTGAGAACGTGAAAGTACTCATACATTTGCTGTTTTATGTTGACTTGCCAGTTTTATTGAAGTTACTCCCCATCCAAGCACCGCCGACACACTTGCAACAAACGCAATTTCAGCTGGAGGTTCTTGTGGTGCGAGCTGAGGCGAGTTCCTTGTTCCCAATTCTCAGTTACCTACGCCTTGTCTAGGCGCTTTTTATTGCTAATTTCAGTTATTGCCCAAAGTTGCGTGCGGCCTGTGCACACTCGTAAAAATATTTTTATTATCACAGGACGCCCTTACGCGCCCACAAAGCGATCGTGCCGCCCTTCTTCGCTCTGCCAAATTGTTCGGTCTGCCCTCGATAGTATGCTGCGCTATTCGCAAAGTCATTTAACGTATGTTCGGCTTATCGATAGCTCAACTTTTATATTAATATTCATGGCAACTTGACGTTCGGTCTTTTGAAGTGAACACCTCTTTACCTGGCCATCATTCACAAGTTGTCGCCCTGGGTTGTGGTTGTGGTTGTGGTTCGGCGTACTTGAAGGATTTATATGCAAGTTTGTCGCGTCGCTGTCATAAAATTTAAGTGGTCCCGTGCTCAAAATTAAGCAGTCCTCCTTTCCCCCTCCTGCAAACATTAACGGCACATTTACGAGTATGGCTATCGACAGTTAATAACCAAATTTGTCTGCTCAGCTTTAACGTAATTGAAGCTGAGCCAGCCAGAGCCCGTAATTCGCTTTATAAGTGCGACTACGAACAACAACAACAGCTCCTGATGTTGCCATAAAACGCTTACGATTTTCTACATTGAAAGTGCTACACACACCCGTCATCCCACACAAGGGAGACATCTGCACCAACGGAATTCCAATTCTCCCACAATTCATTTCTCTAGTTTACGCATTGGTTATAAAACCTTTCTCGCAGTTGCTTTAAGTGCAAGCTGCAATTTGCCTAAATGATAAGATTACAGCATGTCAGTGTGTGTGTGTGAATGTGGTATACACATATACAAGTGCACTAGTCACGCAGCAAATGAAAATAGCTCTAGTCCCGTTCTTGTTTATAGGTTTTCAGGGATGCGCATCGGTAGAAATATGGATATTAACATCGGCCAAAATTGCAATTAATATGATATCGTATTAATTATCGACCTTATTGCATTGGTTATCAATAAAATCGACGTTTTGAAGTTTTATGTTTCCAATAAATAATATAATAAATCAAGTTGCTCCCACAAATATCGAAAAAGGCGAAATAAACCAATGTTGATGAAGCTATATTGACCAAAAAAATTAATTTTGTTTAATTCCAGCTCAAAATATATACATTTTAAATAATAATTATCAATATACAATATTAGAAAAGTATTTAGTTTGCTTTTTTGAAATGTGACAAAGAAATGTCATTGAAAAGCAGACAGAATAAAAACATACGAATATTAATTTAACTATTAATCGCACAAAAAATCGATTTGAATACTACACTAAATATCAGTTGAGATTATTTAATTATCGTTTGTGACATCGATTCGACACTCAAATCACCATACCCATCCCTAGTTAAAGGCATTCCTCTTCCAACACATTATCGTGCTGGCACGCATGATTGCCGCTCCATTTAGTGTTGTCCCCATTCCCACCTCCCCATCTATTTCTTGCCCACTGTCAATTTGTAGTGGCTTCTCAATCTGTGCTTTTGCGGTGTTAGCTAAATGGTTTAGCTTCCAGTTGCATGTTACCAGCTGTTGACTGTTGTTGTTCAAGCCATTGATTTGCTTTGTTTCGGACTGTTTGATTCGTCTCATGTCTTTCTCCTGTCTTCCAACTGAGTACATTCGCATCCTTATCGACCGATTGACAGTAAACTTGTGCGGTGCAAATGTTTACCCACCACTAACGGCAAACGATCAACTGAGTGCTTCTTCTGACAGTGTGTTGTTGGAATCCCACATTCGAAAGACAAAGTTATTTGCATTCGCACTTGTATTTAATAGCTGAATGAGCAATGACTTTACAGAAGGAATGCCAAATTTCACAATTTTACTATGAAATCAAATTCCAGACATTTTACGGAATTTATGTGCAGACAATCAATTGGAATTTACAAGTAAAATAAACATAAATATTCATAAAATGTGCTTCTCAACATAATTTATATATTTACCAATTTATTGAACATTCATTTTAATTGTATTTAAAATTAAGAAAATAGAACATATATTTTATTAATTTAATGTATTAAGAAAATTACTTTGTTAGCTTTAAAACATAATAAAAATTTGAAGTACACATGATGAACCTTTTCTAAGATATAGATTCGATTTTCAGTTAGTCCCAGTTGCAATATATTTCACAATTCTAAAAATGAAAATGCTCACCTTGGGCTTTAGATTTCATTAGATTTTCGTTTATATCTCTTTTTAACTGTCTTTTTTATTACCTCTCCGGTTGATTACTAATTACTGCGATAATTACACTGCTCATAAAATGTATTTAATGTGTTATTTATTTTGTTTAAACGTTCGACAGTTCGTATTTAAATTTGTTGCATACTTTTGGGCGGCCACATTAAACCGCTGAGCCCGCATAAGAAAATCGCAATAAAATAACATGAAATGAATAAATTGTGCATATATATGCAGGACATACCCACGAACATACACCACACACACACCACACACACCACACGCACATACACAAACTTAAATAGAACTGACGGGAAAGCAATTAAATTGTGGCTCAAACGAACTGTAAAACACAAAAATCTGCGCACATGCAATGAAGCGTGAATGGTATACGCACATCAACAAATACACACTAACATTTACAGACACCCTCACACACATACAGACACGCATAAATGTGGGGGAAAGTGGGGGAGTTGAGAAGAAAACATTGCCTAGTTTTAAGCGATATCTAAAAGCTATTTCGCTGTTGCAAACAAATTAAAAGCCAGCTAGCAATTCTAAAAACTAATTGCAATATGTTTCACCATGTTTTGCAGTGCAACAATATGGGTGAGCAGAGCAACAACAGCAGCGATGGCAGCAGTGGCAGCAACAGCGCCGCCGAGAGTGGAAACGACTTTGATGCCCTACGTGCCGCCTGCAATGCACGTCTAAGCAGCAGCGGCCAAGAGGTGGCAGGTGCAGGTGCAACAGCAGGTG
Source organism: Drosophila sp. st01m (assembly GCA_018901795.1). Lineage (NCBI taxonomy): Eukaryota > Metazoa > Arthropoda > Insecta > Diptera > Drosophilidae > Drosophila > Drosophila sp. st01m. The sequence continues at coordinate 2,302,209 of JAEIFG010000334.1, forward strand.
AGTAATAACTGTAACTGCAACAGCGGCATACTACAAATAATTCATTTATAAATTGTTATATTGTATTTGGACATTTACTTGCAGGCTCCCACTGTGCCGGCACCTTTGATGGCTGGCTTTGTTGGCCCGACACACCCGCTGGCACATCCGCCTACGAGCTGTGCCCGGACTTCATCACCGGCTTTGATCCGGCAAGTAAGTGGCGCAATTTTGTTGTTTATTGAATTGTACAAAGCAGCATCCGCTTCAGGCTTCAGACATTCGGCTTTTGGGTCAGTTGGCAAGCAGGCTCAGTTCTGCGTTTGACAACAGACAAACCGAATTGCGAATAAGCAAAGTATATTTTGTACATGTGCCTACATAAATAAGTCAACGACGCATTCAAATGTCAGTCGCAAAATTCCAGCGGAAACGGAAATGGTATATGGCATAAGGTATATATTATTCGTCTGCCCCAGAGAGAGAGTCTTTCTAATGAAGGGACACGTTGGTTCAATCCCTGTGCCGCGGGCTTAACAACCACACACACACACACACACGCACTGCATAAACAAACCGCAAACCAGGTTGGTTGCCTAATTGGCAGCATCCCCTCGTGTATGCGGTTCTTCTGGGCCATGTTACCACATCCACATATTTTCTCTACTTGTTACAAGTATTTAGGGCTGTCGGATAAAATTATTGTTGGCTCACAAATCAATTGAAAACATGTTCTTCTTAAAATTTCATTTTAAGTACACACACAGCTAATGCTACTTTTAAGCCCATTTGCTTATAGATTTTATAGAACCTGTACTTAAAATTATGAAGGTCTATTCGGCTTGTTTTTACTGAATTTTGCATCTATTTTTACTTTTCCACAAGTGTTTAATATTTGTTACAACATGCTTATCCTAATATTTTTAATGCTCACTTACAGGGTCGCCCACAATCGATCGAACTCATCTGTAGCCTCATCTACTTGTATTTTTTGCCTTTAGCTTATGTAAATATTTTTCTGCCTGTGAACTCAACAAGCTGCCATTCGATTACCGAAGTCTGTAAATGTCTAAAGTAAAATTATTTAAGTGAAATACAAGCAGAAATCAAATGGGCAAGATAATTCGCAAGAATTGACTTTTGTTCCTTAAAACTAATTTCAAAGTTCTCAGGAATTGTCGTTATTTAGTATTGTGTTTTGTTTTTTTATTTATTGTTTTTCGGTAGCCAAGGAAAATATGCTCCGCAGGTCATAAGGAAATCATTTAGCGTTGTTTGTTGTTTGTTTTGCTGGCATTGAAAAGGAAATATATTTAATTTAGGTCCTTGATAAGTTAAAAGCTTTCATTTCATTAAGTCACTAATTAAGCTATTTGTGTCTTCAGCTAAAAGCTGTGACTAACTTATTCAGCTAAATAGAGCGTTAATTAATTATTTATGATCAACGAATCAAGCTCTGCTCTAAAAATCCAACAAAACTGTAGTCTATGTAGCTTAGTATTATTAATTATGTTTTAAACAAGTTGGCTATTTTGGCAATATCAAAAACATAAACCGCACCCTTTCAACAGCACAACCACAACTGTTCCCCCTTCCACCACTTGCCCCACTTGTCCCACTTACACCACTTACCTGACTTGCACCACTTGGTTTAATTGGTATATGCTATTAAATTGAATATCATATCCATTTACATGGAGGATGCCTCCTCGTAAATTAACCAAATGAATTTTGCGTTATTAGCTCGCGGCTTTTCGCTGTTTATTTTGGCAGACAACGAAAACCATAGCAACAATAACAATATCCATCATGGGAAATTTTGGAAAAATCCACACATAATTATAAATTATGCAAATTGTGTGCATTTGTTTTGTCATGTCCTACAAATACAGAACGCAAACAATTACAGCGAAGCAAAAAAACGGAAAGCAAATAAACAAAAACACCCTGTAGAATGATGTGACGACCGGATATATAGGACAACTTGCAAGAAAATATATTTATATTTGAGACAAAGATACATGCACTTGTAATACATAAAATCGTTGGATTTCCTATGTTTTTAAAACCGTTACAAACTCCCGTGCAGGTCTAGCATACACCTTTTAAGCAACTGCATGTGCTAGGGGTGTAAAGACAACAATATGCTGGAAATTAAATAATAAGAATTAAGTGTAAAAATGGTAGCAGCCATTTTGTAGCATATGATAAATCATGTGTTCTGTCAATTTGCATTAATCGCACATGCCACGCCCACACGCTCATAAGCCCATGAAACAGCCACAGTCACAGCCACAGTCACAACCACAGTCACAGCCAGAGTCACTAGTGTCACGTGAGTGTGAACACACAAAAGTTGAATGACTTTTTTGTGTGTTGTTTGCGCCAAATATGCGACAAGGCGCCTGGCACTAGTTTTAGGCGACAGGAGGGGGGAGGAGGCTGTGGTTGGGGTGGGAAAAAAGCCAATGTTGCTTTCACTACATTTGGCTTATGACTGTTATGGCTCAACTCGCCTGCGTTCTGTGTCCTGTGTCCTGTGTCCGTGTCCGTGTCCGCCCATGGCTGAGGCAGCGCCTCGGGGTCGCCAGCTTGTACAAGATTATGTGCTTTGCACTGCGCCGCCATTAACTTTTATGGCACTTCCGTTTGGCGGATGTGGTTGCCAGCAACAGTAGAGGCAAAGATTTCTTCATTTTTTGCGCTACTGTTGTCGTGTTGTCTACTTATCTGGCAACCAGCGCGTATACGTGATTTTTTGACTCTGCGTGCCAAAAGGCGATAAACCCAAATAGAGAATAGAAGCCAAAGAAGTGAAAGAACTGAAAGAAAACATACCTGTAAAATTGCTAACATGGAATCTAAAATCGTTTCGTTTGTCAATGGCCACGACAAGTGTCGTCTAACAACAGTTCTTTCAACAACTTTGATAACAATGGCACAAAACTCGGTTCATAAGTCAACTTCGAGCAGAATTTTCTACGAGTTCAACTTCAATTACAACTTGACTCAATTGGTTCGTTCAGACCGCCCTTCAATTATTAAATGTGGCCACCACACAAGCATTTTATATTTCTGTAGCCACAGGAAATCAATTAGCTGTGGTTAAACCGAATATGTTGCGTATACGCAATCAACGTTTGGTGCTAATGCAATTAGCTGTATTCATGTCAACTGGAAGGCTAATGTAATATGCAAATATGAAAATATCTAAAAATTAATTACAAAATAATGATACTGTAAACAACTGAGTATTAAATGGTCTATTAAAGTATTAAATAATTAATCGAATAACTAATAATCATAAATACATTTCAAAAAAATCATCTCTAAAATGAATGCACTTATTTAATTCAAATTGAGAAACATTTTGAATGAAAAACTAAATGAATTTATGCATTTATATGTAAATAAAAGTTTGGTGTATACAGAAGGAGAATGATTTTTTCGATAATATTTAAAAAAATTTCATATTATATGTCTCTCTCTCTCTGCCACTTTTCTACTTTACAGGGTATGCGCACAAGGAGTGTGGTGTTGATGGCGAATGGTTCCGACATCCATTGACTAACAAAACCTGGTCAAATTACACCACCTGCGTTAATATGGACGATTTTATCGTAAGTGCCGAATGACTAATTGTTTTGAATTGTATGCATTAATGAATCGATTTTTCAAAATGCCAGTGGAACCACAATGTAACCCTTGATCTATGAGGTGGGCTATGGTATCTCTTTGCTGGCCATACTACTCTCCCTGGCCATACTGGGATACTTCAAGTAAGTTTACAACCACTTCATTCGCTTCCTCTGTATCAATTAGCAGCAGCTTTGAGCTTGAGAGTATTCCTTGCATCAGCTGATCATCCGTCTTATGAGAATGATGTTGTTATTGTTACTGTTATTGTTTGTGGCACAAATTGGCACAAGCCGCACATGGAAAACCACTCAGAACTAATGAGCTTCATTTGCCATTTGCTGTTATGACCGCTGTGCACTTGGCGCCAAATTTTATTGTTAAACAAAGATGGCAATGGCCTAATCAACTGCCAACCTGGGCCCACGTTGATGTGTGTGTGTGTGTGTGTGTGCTCATTGCACTTTTACTATACTTCCTTACGCCCATTTAATCCGGCACACTTGACGTCGGAAATGAGAAAATATTTGCTTTCTTAGCCTCACATCTTTTCTTTTCTCTGTCACTCTTTCTCTCTTCTCTTTCTCCCTTCATCTACGTGTGTTTTACTGTCTATTCACCATTCCAGTGTCACACGTCAACTTAGAATTAGATTGTGTGCCTTCTTGAAGCAGGATATCGATTAATTTCCACTTGTCTGCAGCACAATTAGTGCTCTCGGCTTGTTTATTATCAACTCAGACTCAGTCAGACAGACAGATCGACAGGCAGACAGACCGACAGACAATGGAAGCATTTTAAATTGGGTGCAAAAGGCAAATAAAACGTGGCACAACAACATGTCCTGGAATTTCGATTATATTCGCAATCACTTCGTATTGTGAGTGATAATTAAATGCCAGCTTCAATTAACTATTAAAAATACGTGTAACAAAACCGAACAACATTGTAACTGAAATTGCCAGCAATTGAAAATAAATTTTCACCGCGTCTAATTATAAAATATTGCTATGAATCGAGTTAAACGAGATAAGAGATTAATTAAAGTTAATTGAATGTGTTTACAGAGTTATTAAAGCTATCAACTAAGACAATAAAATATACTTTCTGGAATATAATATACATAATTCAAAATAAATATATTATATGAGTATAACCTAATTCTTTTTAGATCTTCCTTTGGTAAACTAAAAAACAAACAGAAAAGAATTTATCTACAGACATTTATATACAGTTTCCAAAAAATAGTCTTTGTCTACAGACTGATTACATTTATGTACAGTTTCCATATCCTTGTCAGTAGATTTTCTGTCATAACTTGATTAAAAACGATCTGATTCTCATGCAAAATGCATTGCTTTTCGGGTTACTGGCAATTTGACAGACAATGGGACTCATGCGTTTTAACCGAGTTACAGTGGAATGGCAATCGTGTTATTGGCAATCCCGGTACGGGATGTATTCTATATACTGAAAGATCTTCTGTGCATTGCATACAAAGAGCTCAACTCAATTTGCATGACATGCATTAATTCGCAAAGAGTCAACATGTTTCCATTAATATGCAGCTTGCCCCTTGGCCGGCTGCCAAATTGAACAGCATAGAGAATGAAAGAAATGAAAGGAGGATGAAAAATAATAGAGGAGAAGCGATGAGATGAGTTGAGTTGAATTCAGGCAGCACGTGCGGTCAGTGTTGATATTGAAATGTACTTTGAACACTACTCCACACGCCTCTCTACAACTGCCAGCTCCCTAACCTTGCCTCGTCTGTGTGGCAAATACATGTGGCAAACTGTTTGTCAAAATGACAACTCATATTTGTGTCAGCAAATTACCGAATTTGTCAGATCATTTTTGTGGCAAAATCACAAAACTAATGTTAAATATTACTTTACTTATTCTAATAAAGTTGATTTTAAATAAAACTAAACAAATAATTTAAAATTATCAATTTATTTGAATGGACTTCTCTGGGTTTTTTCCAGTCCTTGCATGGAAAATTGGAGACTTTTATCGTTTCAGTTCTTGGTTAAAAAATATATTACATTTTTTTAACTTTTAAATTGTACGTTTCTTAATTATTTTCTTGGTTTAGTTATAAATATTTATTTTCATTTACTATGTTCCGACTTCTCTTAGTCGTGTGTATAGAAATATACGAGTATATTAAGATTTTTCACATTTTGCTTTCAGATCATTAAAATGTGCCCGCATCACGCTACACATGCATTTGTTTAGCTCATTTGCAGCCAACAACTCATTGTGGCTCATTTGGTATCTGGTGGTTATAGCCAATGCGGAAATGGTGCAAAAGAGTCCGGTAAGTAAGCAGAAATAACAATATTTAGAAGCAACTATTATTAGTATTGTCATTATATTAAATCGCTAACAGGGATATTGCGTGGCACTTCACATAATACTGCACTATTTTCTGCTGACCAACTATTCGTGGATGCTGTGCGAGGGATTCTATCTGCATACGGTGCTTGTATCCGCTTTCATTTCAGAGAAAAAGCTGGTCAAATGGTTGATTGCCTTCGGCTGGGGCTCGCCGGCTATTGTCATTTGCATCTATGGCCTGGCACGCGGTCTCACAGCCTCCAACGAGCAGAATCAACAGTAAGTGTGTCTTCCTCTCCCTCAATCTCTCTCTCTCTGTCTCTCTCTCAATCCATCTCTCTCTAATTGTCTGTGTGTGTGGCTAGCTAAATTGATTGTGCACTCGCACACATGCATGATGATTTGCAAACTGAAATCAAATCAATTGAGAACGAGCTCGTTTGCAATTCATTAGATGACATTTACCCAACTCTCTTTCTCTGTCTCACTCACTCACTCTGCCTCTCTTTTTCTCCATTTGACCATCTCTCTTTCGAGCAGCTGCTGGATGATTGACAACGACTTCAACTACATATTGATGGTGCCCGTCTGCATTTCAATATTCCTCAACCTACTGTTCCTCTGCAACATTGTTCGTGTCGTGCTGCTCAAACTAAATGCTCCTGCCAGCATCCAAGGCAGCTGTGGTCCATCCCGGACCGTCCTCCAGGCATTTCGGTAGGTTCTTCGCTTTCTTATTTCCTTTTTTTTTGAATGCCCAGCCAACCAAGTTAAAAGCAACTCCAATTCAATAACAATAATTTGGCTCGTCGCATGGAACACGAAATTGTTGGAGACACCCTTCACCCTTAAGTGCTGGGCCTCGGGGCGTATGCGTAATAAACTTGTTTGTTTGCTTTCATTCTCTTTTCGCTTTGTTTTTGTATTTGTATTTGTTTTTGTTTTTGTTTCTGTCGAGTTTTTTGTTTTATTCGGTTTCGTTTCGCTTCGTATCGCATCGTTTGAAAGTTTACTTCATTTTACATTTTAAATTACGCATACGCCGCGTTGACTTGCATTTTAATACGCTCGTCGACAACGAATTATACATAAGTATAAGTATTATTACAATGCTTTGCTCTTCGTCCCTGTTGCCTTTTACAGGGCTACACTGCTGCTGGTACCGCTGCTGGGCCTTCAGTATATGTTAACACCATTTCGCCCAGACCGCGGACATCCCTGGGAGAATACATACCAAGTCATCTCCGCGTTTACGGCCTCATTTCAAGTAAGTAATTCTTTTTCATTCCCTTTTTACTTTTTATACCCTGCATAGTTGAGTTGGGAGTGTAAAGCAAAACAAAAAATAATGAAAACATTTTCTTGAAATTATTCAAATGTACTATTTCTTACACTAAAGATACAATGTTATTCACAAACTATATTCTATTATAATTGTTTAATCAACAGCCAATTTCTAATTCCAAAAAATACTAAGAACTTTCTCATAAGAACAGTTTTTATTCGCTGTATCTATTTTCTTTAAAAAAAATTCATCAACACACAGAGTATTTAAAAGTCTTGCAAAACTGTGAAGCTACTCCCCGTTGCTTTTAATATTGTTTTATGACTGTGCACAGGTTGAACACTTTATGATGTTAGTTATGTAAATTCTCTCAGTTTCTTTGGCCACATTTCCGAGCAAATCTTAAATCCTTAGCTTGGAATTTTGCTTCGATTTGCAGCTGAGGTACGTGCTTTACGGTCAAAATATGCACATGTAATTGGCTAAGAATTTGCTGATTTCAACATCAGATATTTTCCATAATTTATGCAAATACGAGCAAGCCGTTGCCAGTGCTTGTTTATTACTTTTCCTCCCACATTCACATTAAATCAATCCTCTAAATTATTAAAATGCCAAGCACATGCTATCAACTACCCACAGCTTTTGGGGCGCAACTTATCTTAATACGTGCCACAGGGAGAAAGGGAGGACGAAAGGAAGGATAATCAATATACGAATGCGTTATGCAATAATTTACTTTGGTATTTTGTCAGAAATTTTCATTATTATGCATATTAAATTGGTTAAAACGCAGAGATTTCCACAAACATAAAGATACAAATCTCGAGCATGAAATGCACTGCCAGTGAAAATAAAATTATAAACAAATGTAAAAGTCAAACTAAAAGTACGAGAACAAGTAAAAGCCAAAGTAAAACGAGAGCAAAGACGCGTAAATCCATAAAATCAAATCGAGCAACATCTCGTCTTCATTTGCTCCTTTCGTTTACTCGTCGTGCAAATAACTATAAAAAGCTGTTCAAATGTTCGGGCAAAAGACTAAATTCCAATGTCTGCGGTTCTCCTACATATTCACAGAATAAATCTAAATTGTCAAGTCCTGTGGGCGCTTAGGGCATGGCCGTTAGCTGTAGTTGAATTACAGTTACAGCTTTTACTAAATTTAGATTGAAACTACAGAATCAGCTCGACTCAAAATTACCTTTCATCTAAAGAGCAAATATACACAGTATTAAATAAACTAATTAGTAAGTTTAATAATCAAGAAGAAACTCAAATATGATTCTGATTTTTTTGGCATATGTTTTTATTTTAGTTAATTCATTATCTAAGTACAAGCAAATCCAGTAAATAGCAAGCAAAATACTTTCTCTGATTATTAATTGTTATATTTATTACTTATGTGATATGATTTACTTGTCCTTAGCCATTTGTGATTTAGAAGATCAAAATATATATTTTAAAATGGAAATAAAATAAGCTTATTTCTAATTTATCATCCTCAGTTTTCCCATGCATCATACCCTTTTAAAGCACTTTTTTATGCTGAAGGGTATTGTGATAAAATGCGCTGTTTATCTGCGACTTTTCCTTACGCGATAGCAGCCCAAAAAAAGAGAACAAAGGAAAAGTGACAAATTCAAAAGCAAAATACTTTTGCTGAATGTTTTCAAAACCAGTCGGAACTTTTTATGTTTATTGTTGTTGTTATTTTTGTTGCCGCTTTTTAAATTGCAAAGTTCTCACAAGTGACAAGTGGCGAGAGACAAGAGGTACTTTCATTGGTACGGATATAATTTGGATTTATTATGCCATCTGCAATGCGAGTCATAAAAGATGGGGCACAACTTTTAAGTACCATAAAAAGTATATACTCATATATATTCTGTTTATATAAAGTGAATTCATTTAACAAACACAACCTACAATAGAACTGCATACAAAAAGTCATATGAAATGCAGTTTAAAAGAAAGCTATATAATGGAGTGTAGTATTTGAGACGGTCGAAAGTATAAAAAAATAAAATATATTAAACTGCTTATGCTTTCCTCTGCTTTGTGATGCATTTTTCTTTCTGGAATTTGTTGAATGTCAACAGCAATATATGAAATGTCTCTCAATAAACATCAAGGCCGTCCGATAATATCTATGGACAGCAGTACAATTAGAGGCAGAGTCTTTTAGTGAACAATTTAATATCATTTACGGGTATTTTTTCAGTCCTCAGCTGGAATTTCAATAAAGCTTAAAAAGTGTTTGCTGTGCGAAAAAATACTTTTATAAATGCCACATGAGAGCGTAGAACGAACAGCTGCTCAAATTCCCAGCAATGTCTGTTGTTTTGTCGGTCCAGTATAAATTGAATTCAAAACTTGCACTTGGCTCAAAAGTTTATGTCAGATTGCAGTTTGGGGCCAAAAGGGAAGCACACACATTTGACGGCAATTTACGTTGTCTTTGTACTACTTTGTAAATTAGTTTTACAAACAGTTTGCACTTTTGTCTTTCCGACATGCTCCATTCAAATAATTAGCATATCATTCTTTTGAAACAGTGCTTTGAACTCTAAATCATGCAAGACTCCAAGAGGATTCTACTTACAGGTATTACAAGGATTTTATTCCTAGACTACTAGTAAGCCTCCAGCTTTGAGTAATGGTCAACATTAAGCTGAATAATAACTAGCTAAACATGGTACAACTAGATATAATTTAAGCTCAACAAACAAAGCTGAAATAATTTGAATTAAAGGCAGCATCTGCTATATAAGAGAGAAGGAGAGAGAAAAGAAGCTTTATAAATGCGCAACCACCGCAAAAGCCATCCAAATAAATACAAAAAACAACCCCAAGTCGACTACAAATTACACTGTGACCCAACTTGTTTTTCAAACCATTGCTGCTTTAAATAAAATATGCATTTAATTCAATTTATCTGCGAATATTTTAAAATAAATGTTTAAGTCTATATTGCACGTACATTTCATCAGTTATATAATACAAAGTTTAAATAGAAAAACCCAAGGGAATTTCAAAGTTTTCTTCATCTTTGATAAAGTGTGAACAATTTTCTATAAGACCTAAAAAGTTGATAAAGTTGGAGTTGATAAAACTTGTTAAGAAATTGAATACCTTTTTTGAAAATATATAAGAGATCTTTCAATTGTTACATGTTTTGTTAATATGTCTTGTTCCTAATTATTTCAAAGCTCTACCACAAAGTGTAGATGCAGTATTGAAATCAAATGTTTCTTATAGCTCACACAAAAGTACGTTTTGTAAGCATATTGTTTGACTTATTTAAAAATGCACAAAACGTTTTCGATATGTATTTACTAAAAATAACAAAAGAGCACAAAGTGTTCTTAGTTCTTACAAAGGGAACATCTATATAT